>OY856410.1:45487723-46762098 GCA_963693085.1 Alisma plantago-aquatica | reverse complement strand
AACCCATCATTTGTGGCAATTGTGCATCAAAAAGGACATACAAGATATTTCTATCAATGTTCATGAGCACATCATAGTATGAATTGAATATAACTATGTTTTTATGAATTGAATATAACTGTGTTTTTATGAATTGAACTGAATTAAACAACACCACAACATAGTAGGTAGGCTAGGAGTTCATTCATTAGAATGAATTATTTCCAGTCTGCTGGAATCATGTTAAAAACCATCTATGTGCATGAATGAATGAATGAATTATGATTAATAGTCTACTGAATCATGTTACAAGGAAATGCTCTAATGTGGAGGCTACATCAACACCTATGTATCTCCTCCTCAAAGAAACAAGTTTGTTGCTTAAATCTTTTCTTGTGAATGTGACATTATGAATTCCACCTTGTTGGCTAGCAATAAGTGACATTATTTGTTCACTAGAAATATTTTGATCATGCATCGCCTGAATCAAATCATGAACCTCAGAAGACATACGACGGTGTGACCGATGAAACCTCTTTTTAGATGGACTCTTGGTGAGATCATGGTTGTGCTCTTTGTCAAAGTTCACAACCACCCACTTTGTGTCTTCTTCTAGCTTGACTCTCATTTGAGCCTTACATCTAGTTCGATTAGAAATGACATCTTTTTTTGGGGTACCCTTATCACCATTGTCTTCCTTCTTTTTCGGTCTATATAACCCTTCCTTGGAACACATGAATACCCTATTTGTGATTGTTTTGGTTTTAGCTGAGACATAGTGATTCCCCTTCCTTATGCTAAATTCCATACGATATGCACATTGATTGTAAAATTCCTCCGCCTTATCAAGACTGTCAAATTGCAAACCTATAAAAGGTTCTAGTTCAGATTGTACTTCCACCCTTTCGACATCCACATCGATCTCATTTTCTTCACCAAAAATTTCATTTGCATCCACTGCATGGTCATGAGCTAACCAATCTATTCCCGCCATACCATCAACATCATGAGAAAAATCCATATCTACACATAAAACACATAATCACCCCCTTGTTTGTATTTAGAGAAATGAAACCATATTGTTAAATTAAAACAAAATCTAACCATGTACAAATTGTTGTGTGGTGTTAGTGCCTTCCATATCCGACCAAACTGGGATATAACAATCCATATCTATTAAGGGCAAAAAAAGATTAAAACAGTCAATATCTATTATTTGACCAGAAGCTATGATTTATGGTAAAAATTTCCTGCACTACAATGATGAATAAGCCAACAACGGGACTCAGAGCACGACATCTAAACAAGGAAAAGAAGGACCGACTGGCTACAAATGAAGGTATAAACTAAGTAATGAACTTGAGGCAAAGTAATGGACCATGAGAGACCGAAGGAAGAACCTCTCTTCTTCTCCACACAGACCCCCCACGTGTTTCCTTCTGTGTTATGTGGTGGTTACTGGTGGAAACAAGCCACAAGAAGATATCCTTCTCACTAATCGTACAACTTATTGTCTTGAATCAGTGAAGATAGGGGAGTCGTCGGAGTTGGAGGTGCCTGCGGAGGCGTCACCTGTACCGATTGAATCAGTGAAGAAGAGTGAAGAAGATAGGGGAAAACCTATTAATGGAAGCCAGACGAGCCAGAGGAGGGGAGCAGCGGCTGATCAAGGTGCTCCAGGTGCTGGTCCAATGGCTGTAGAAGTGTCGTCGTCGGCGCTACGGCTGAATGGTCGCCGTAGCAGTGTCGTCGGCGCAACGGTCCTCTTGTGTACAACTCGCCGGCAACATCAAGAAACAGACGATCCTCTTGGTCGGCGCAACGGTCGCCGGCCACCGGTGTTCGGCCGATGAGCCTCAGTCGGCAGGGAGGTCACCGGAAAGCGGAGGGGAGAGAGCGTGGAGAGAGAGAGAGAGCGGGGAGAGAGAGCCGGGGGGAAGAGAGCGGGGAGAGAGAGTATCCGGGGGTGACAGTGTGTGGACCCAGCCCGTGCATATAGGTTGCATTAGTGGCGGATAATTCCCAGCCACTGATCAAAATCAGGGAACATCCAATGGCTTAAAAGTTCATTGTAGCACAACTCCAATACACTTAAGTGTATCCTAGCCTAACTCTATATATGAATATATATATATATATATATATATATATATGTGTGTGTGTGTGTGTGTAAATATGAACACCATATATATATATATATATATATATATATATATATATATATATATATATATATATATATATATATATATATATATATATATATATATGGCCTTGCCCGTGCGGGTAACAAATTCTGCTACCCGTGCCTCAAAAACTCAGTGGCAGTTTATGTAAATAGACCTAATACGAGTGTCTCCCACCTCCCCAATCAGTATTTGACCGATCCCAGCAAGGTCTTCTTGGTCGAATTTGTCCTCCTTGCCGTCCCAATCTAGGACTGTGTCGTCGTCCCACTGCCACATCGGCTCTCCGGCAACCCGTGAGGTCTTAATTCCCCCACTCCAGGCATCAGACTCAACCCATCTGTCCTTGCCATGATAGCAGCGGCGGGAGGGTGTTCATGGAGTTCCCGTTGTAGGAGGGCACAGTCTGATACGGTCTTCCAATCAGTGACTCCAACACGTGGGTGGAGAGGGCCTCGACCATGTTACCCAAAACTCCTCGAAGATCTTACAATTCCTTCACAGAATGAGAGAGAGACGGCAAATACCCGTCATCCTCCTCCACCTATGACAGCAACACGTTGGGCCCGACTATTCATTGTGCTTTAAACCCTGCACTTCAGCCTCGCTCCGGCGCACTCCCCAATTTGTAGTGAGTACTACTTCTTCAGCTCGTCAGTTGGGTCTTTATCAGCAAGGTGGTATCAACTACGTATGTCCTCTGCATCACCCTTCGGCATGTGCTCTGGATGATGCATATGGCATATGTAGACGACGCTGATGTCCTGGTCATGGACTGCTGTTATCGTGGAGAGCGAGTTTGGTGTCTAATCTGCTCAATCCTCTGTACTGGTCGTATCAAGTAGGATAATTTTCCACTAGATTTCGGTTCATCTCTTCGACAACAGACCTCTGGTTCAAAAAGGGGTCAATTAGATTGGTGGGATATGTAGATGTACTGACTCATTATTTATTTATGAAGCACCATTGGCCAATACGCTAGCTATCTTCCACTAAGCCGATATTGTTTTTATATATTCAAAGTGCTAGCTAGCTAGTTTTCAAGGGATTTGTTTCCCCGCTGGCCATAGCATTGCAAATTGGTATAGAAAATGAATAAACAATGATCTACACTTCATGTTCTCACCACAATTTCTGTTGTAACTCACTGTGTTGAAATTGTATCGACTTGTAATGATCTACTTGTGTGTGTCATAATTATTTGTTTTGCTCACGATCACACAGAATTCAATGTCAGACATAACTAATTTCCTCACATAGTTTTGGGAGTCAGAAATGATGTCAATTGTCAATTGAAATTTATATCTATATATATTCTACCACTTTAGTGTCAGGGCAACAACTATGTACAACAACTTCACAAACTTTGTGCTTCTGTTGTATTTGTATTCACTATAAGATTTCATTTTCTGCTCATACAACGATTTTTTGTGTTTGGTTACATGGTTGATAAGTTGCAAGTAATTTCCAAATGAACGCACATATAGGTAGATGAATAATGTAAGTAATGTTCCCAGGACATATGTGACATACTTGCCGGCATCAATATGTATGGCCAATTAGTTGTCATCTTGTTGTAATCAGGTAGAAAGGAAATGGAAGCAACAATAGACTAATTCTCCTTCTATCCAAGAAGAGATGCTTGGGTGCAACATAATTATTTTTCTGTGTATTATAGTTACTTTTAGGATAAATTGTTATATTTTGTATAGTTAATATACTCAAGAATGTGACAGGTCACAAACTTTCAATATTTTTGTGCTAGTATCCAAGACGAGACACCCAATGGTTAGACCCATGATTTGTTACCTGGTGTTATCTTATCCTGCTGCTGATCTATTCTGTTCTTCTCTTCCAGCTCCTGGTGCTGCTCGCTAAGCTTTATTTTCTGTTGTTGCTGTTGATTGTGGGGAGCATCCTGGTGCTGCTTATTGTGGTTTTGTTTGTTCTTTTATCATGTGAATGAGAGTTGTTGCTGCTACTGTAGTTCATGGATATGTGCTACTGCTAATACTCTTGTGATGTGTTGTTGCTGCTACCTACTACTGCTATTGATGGTTATGTGCTACTGCTACTTCTAGTGTGATGAGCTGTTGCTGCTACTGCTGTTAAGATCGTTCTTGTTTTGCTGATTGGGAGTTGCTTCTACTATTTCGACTGCTCGTGTTCTGGTGTTGTTGCTACTGCTATTGATGTATATGTGGTTCTATCTTTTTTAGTTGAGTTTGTAGTTGATTAGTGCGTCAGTGAGGCATGTTCAAATCCGTAATGGGTTGTTCTTTTTGTGTAGTTTTGTGAAAGTGATTTTGTAACCTTCTATGTACTTCACTTGTGTTTGTAATCTATCTTTGTGTTACCTTGTGCTCCAGCAACTGTATGTATACTCTAAATATGTTACAAAGAATATGTTCTCATCGGTTGTTATTCTTTTTGAAGAACGTGTGTTTGTCTTTGTGTGTAATGGATACTCTTAGTGTTGTCACATTTACTCTTACAAAGTATAAGAGTAACTGAGTTTGAATCATAGTGTTTCTTTTCTAGGCTATCACAGTTACTCTTATTGCTGTTAGAGTTACTCGTAGTGCTCGTTCAGTTACTTGCAGGGTTGTCACAGTTACTCGTAGTGCTTTTTCAGTTACTCGTATTATTTTCATAGTTACTCTAACTGCTATTTGAGTTACTCGTAGTGCTTGTTCAGTTACTCACATTGTTGTCATAGTTACTCGTAGTGTTTCACAGTTACTCGCACACTTTTTTCAGTTACTCATAGGGTTTTTTAGTTACTCGTAGGGTTTTTTGAGTTACTCGCATGGTTTTTTTAGTTACTCACAGTGTTTGTTCAGTTACTCGCAGGGTTGTGACAGTTACTCACAGTGTTTGTTCAATTACTCGCAGGTTTGTGACAGTTACTCACAGTGTTTGTCAAGTTACTCAACCATTACTTGCAGTGTTTAGTTACTCGTAGGCTTGTTTCAATTACTCGCAGGCTTGTTTCAATTACTCGCAGGCTTTTTTCAGTTACTCGCATTGTTTGTTCAGTTACTCGCAGGGTTGTGACATTTACTCGCAGTGTTTTCATAGTTACTCTAACTGCTATTATAGTTACTCATAGGGTTTTCTCAGTTACTCGCATTATTGTCACAGTTACTCGTAGTATTGTCACAGTTACTCACAATGTTTTTTCAGTTACTCACATTATAACAGTTACTCGAGACTATTCTTTCATGTTCGTACAGTTACTCGTAGTGCTCTTACAGTTACTCTAGGTGTTCTTACAGTTACTTTAGGTGTTCTTACTTTTATATTGTCACAGTTACTCATACTACTCTTACAATTACTCTAGGTTTTCTTATAATTATTTTATCTTTCATAGAACACTTGCTTTCGTGTTCATACAGTTACTTACAAGATGGCCATGCTACTCTGTGTTTCATACACATTGTTTTTTTGATACGTGTTTTACCTTCATCTATTAGAGTTACTTTTACAAAGTATAAGAGTTACTTTTTTTAATCACAGTGTTACTTTTCTCTGCTATCACAGTTACTCTTAGTGTTCTTACAATTACTCTTAGTGTACTTACAGTTACTCTTAGTGTTCTTACAGTTACCCTTAGTGTTCCTATAATTACTTCATGGGTTACGAGATCATCACTCTGCAGTGTCATTTGCTTGATTATCTATCAAACAAGATTTTTTATCCGAATTTATAATTCTATTTATTTACGTTTCCTATAATTTTTATTTTTTATATGTAGTTATTTTTTGTGCAACATAGTTAGTTTTTGTGTGATATAGTTACTTTCTAGTCCACTTAAACAGTTACAAATGAAGGTGTATGGTGCACTCATTTTGTGGTCATCATAATAGAAGTTACAGTCAATTTTGTATATGTTTGGCTTCCGGCCATCTTGAGCTTAGATAATTAAGGATCCCTCATGATTCTTATCAGAGAACCTGCTTAACATGAAGATTAATTTTATCTGAAAACACCCATATGCAGCAGTCTATTTTGGACCGACTATCTTATATGCTAGTTGACAATAAATTTATTATACAACATATTTACTTCTACTGTAAAATCTTACAACTGTCTTGTAAAGAGTTACAACCGCTGGCCATATGTTTTCATATGTATTTTGTATACAATGTTTTCAACTCTAGTTGCGTATATCAAATTAAGAAATGAGTAGCCATGAACTTCCTCACGAATCCTCAAACTAATAGCAATGGATGTTTCAAGAATAGCCACTGGAGTTATTAAATCCGGTATCAAACATTCTTTATTTCCATTTTGAGGAAAAGTAACGTCCATCTATGTAAGTCGAGAACATGGAAAACCAGAAAGCAGTGACGGCTTGGAGGGCGACAATATTGCTCCTAGTGATGTCGATGGGTTTCAAGTCATCGACCCTTGTGAACACAATCCTGATTGTGTTCATCAAGCAGGGACAAAAACCATGATGAAGGATCAAGTTTCACCTCAGCTTGCCGCTACTGGAATTACCTCCAGGAAGGGGGTGAATACATCTGTGAATGTAGATAGATGGAGTCCTGAAAACCACAAAGAGCCAAGGGAGACGGTTGTGACTTGCAGCCCTTTCCGGCCGGAGGAAACATGTACAATATAACCTAGAAAGCAGGATCGACATGTCTTCAGTCGACCCGGCAGTAGACGCCGCGTACTAGGCCACAACGACCGCAGATAACGGGAGGGTCAACGAGGTCATGGATGATGGGGCTAGCTTCTCTATGTACAGCAAGCGTGGTAGGGCAAGGGCAAGGATCAAGGACATGAACTTTACACCTGACCAAGAGGGGACACTGCACTTTGGAGTCTTTGACGGACACAATGGTTCTGCTGCGGCGGAGTTCATATCCAATAACATCAAAACCCATCTCTTCTCCCAATTCCCGACGACAAAGACCACGACGACCACCACCGAGATCACAGAGGCAGTCAAGGCCGGTTACCTCAAGACGGACTCTGCCGTTCTATACTCCGTCCCAACTGGCGGCTCCTGTGCCATCACGACACTCATCACGCCCAAAAACTGCCTCATCGTCTCCCATGTCGGGGACTGCCGCGCGGTCCTATCCCGCGGAGGCGAAGCCCAAGAACTCACGACAGACCACAGGCCAAGCAGACGCGACGAGAAGGAGAGGATCGAGAAACTCGGGGTGTGTGGCGCATACACGAATCCCTCGTCGTGTCAAGAGGGTTTGGGGACAAGCACCTTAAGGAATGCGTCACGGTAGAGCCAAAGACCAAAGTGATCAACATCGACTCTGATTGCCAGTTCCTCATCATGGCATCCGATGGGCTGTGGGACGAGGTCACCAATCAGCAAGCCGTCACGATTGCAGATGGAGAAGGGATCTCACCCGCAGAGACTAAAGTGATCAACACTGGTGACGTTGTAAGAATTGGGAAATTGAGGCAGGGCCGCCCATGATACGACAGATGAGATGCGGAAGATACTGTCAATATTTACAATTAGACCACCGCTAAACTGAGGACGGATAGCAACTTAAAATACCTGCGCGGGTATTAAAAACATACTATATATATATATATATATATATATATATATATATATATATATATATATATATATATATATATATATATATATATATATATATATATATATATATATATATATATATATATATATATATATATATATATATATATATATATATATATATATATATATATATATATATATATGGTCCATCTTTATTGCCCGCGCGGGTAGCTACCCGCCTACCCTTCCGACCACCTTTTTTCAAAAAAAAAATTCGTAATTGCAGAGGACCATTTTGTCTCCCCAAAAAATTTCATCCAAAAATAATATCATTTGCCCCACCAAAATCTAAAAATCCGTCCTTATATATATATATATGTTGTATATTTTGTACAGAGTTACTATTTTATTCGTGTAGTTACTTTTTGTCACCATAGTTATTTTTTTGACAGCAGAGTTACTTTTGTACCAGGAGAGTTACTTTTTTAACTGTCGGGTAGCGAAAATCCAGGCTACCCGCGCGGGCAATGAATGAATATATATATATATATATATATATATATATATATATATATATATATATATATATATATATATATATATATATATATAGTCAGGCTAGAATACACTCGAGTGTATGGATCGTACGAATACACTCAAGTGTGTTTACATATCAAGACTATTTTTTGCAAAATGTAAATCGTTGATCTTCACCGTCATACTATAACTAGGCTACATACAAATTTTGAGCTCATTTGGATGAGTGTAAGTCACTCATCTAAGGGCAACAAAATCGACGCGCGAAACTAATTTGAAATGCATAATTTTTGTGGTCTTCATAACATGAGCTATACATATCCAAATGTGCTCAAATTTTGCGTATGAGTTGTTCACGAGATGTTTAAGAAGATCAATGGATTAGATTTTCAAAAAAAATATTGCATCATGAAAAACTACTTGAGTGTATTCCGCTCCGGATACACTCCAGTGTATTCTAGCCTGACTCTCTCTCTCTCTCTCTCTCTCTCTCTCTCTCTCTCTATATATATATATATATATATATATATATATATATATATATATATATATATATATATATATATAGTGTGTGTGTGTGTGTCCGGTTCAACTGGTTCGACCGGTCCGACCGCTAATTGCCATATACTTTGGTGACCGGTTCAATTTTTTTTTGATGTCATGCTGACGTCATTTCCCGGTCAAACCGGTTAATCACTCTGGTTGAACCGGCTCAACCCAGTTCTAGTCAACACCGATCCGACCACCGGTCTTGTTTTTAAAACTTTAGACAAAACCCCCTCCCTTGTGATTTTCAAACACACTTCAAGGGAATGAGCGTGTGAGGCACACATTTTTATTTTTATAATGTATGGAAAATAAGCGTCGGCAACTGAGAGCGATCTTTTCATCTGAATGTAAAACCCACAATCGGATCAATCTCAACGTCCACAACTTACATGCGCCACCTAACCACTCAGATGTAACGGTCAGGTGCACCAAGCGAGACTTGACTACGTGACCAACTGAGATATTGCATCGGTCAGAACGATTACTGGCCGAAGACGCGCACTGGCTGCACGCACCGGCTGACCAGGAATGGTAAACCGGCCTTAGAGCGGCACCGGAAAAATGGACCGGCATCTCAGCTGCTGCCTGTCAGACACGACTGAGAACTTAACGACTAAGAAGCCATTGACTAACCCCATCTCTTCTCACCGCTATAAATTCATGAGGCTGTTCAAGTTGAAGGACAAGCCAACCAGATCGATCACCCAGCACTCACTGGTGAAGAGATAGAGTTGTTGTCTGGTTAGCAGCCGCTACTACCAACTAGCTCCACCATCTTCACTACAACCAAAGATCAAGAGAAACCTTCCGTCACCTGATCGGTCAATACACTGCTTAATTATATCCGCAAGATGGCATCTGCTAACAAAAACATGAATGGCGGAGACAGCAGCAGCGACAGGTGGGAGGACCTGGCACAGAGAGCTTTCCTTAAGTGGGACAACACCAACTATGTCGTCAGCTTGCCCAAGATTAGCCTCCCAAAGCCAGTTGACCCCACAGATGAATGTCTTGCCGGCCTTCCATTTTTTGATGGCCCTGGACCTTGGGACCGCACCAATGTTGAATTGGAATTTGAGCAGGAAGGAGTGGAGAAAAACAAGAACATGCTCATCTTTTCAAGCAACGATTACCTTGGCCTCAGCTCCCATCCTGCAGTCCGAGAAGCCACTATCAAGGTTTGTATATTAAACTTGTTTGTATCAGTTTGGTACCAGCTGCAAACTTATGTATATGTCCGTAAATGCATGACCAAGTTATAATGTTTCTAAGTTAATCACTCGACCTATCCTTCATGGCCTAATTACAACATCAATTGCAGGCTGCTAGAGAGTATGGAATGGGCCCAAGAGCTTCCTCTATGATCTGTGGCCACTCCAATTACCACAGGCTACTTGAAGACACCCTGGCTGAACTCACCGGCAAGGAGGTAAATCGTTTAAATAAAAATTTCCCTAACATGAAATTATAGACAGTACTAGTCATAAGTTGGCTTCCAGATATGTATGCTTTATCAGTGCTATTAGAAATATTGATCACTGCTATTAGTATTTACATTAGTTATCAAAAAAATACAGGCTTGCGTCATAACACCAACTGGTTTTGCTGCCAACACTGCCTTTCTATCAGCACTCGGAAGTATAGCTACCCTCTTAGCGGGTGGCAAGAGACCATCAAAGTCGGAGAAGATCGCCATATTCTCAGATTCCCTGAACCATGCGTCCATCATTGATGGGCTACGTATGGTGGAGAGGATGCATGAAGCTGATGTTTATGTGTACAAGCACAATGACATGAATCATCTGAACAATTTGCTGTAAGTACAACATACAGAAAGAGAGAGGCCAACAATGTTACAATCATGCATAACAGCTTTTTATTCGCTTTCAACAACTAACCTGATTCTGACCGATGATTTCACAGATCAACTTGCCCAAATGAGAGAAAGGTTGTCTTCACTGATAGGTAGGTACATCATAACACATAGTAATGAGGCTTGGGGTCTGTGTATTGTTTCGAAAATACTGACTTTGTTGTAATTCTTCTGCATGACCAGCATATTTAGTATGGAGGGTGACTTCTGTCCAATAAGGGAGCTCGTCAATCTTAGGAAGAAACATGGCTTCTTGTTGGTTCTTGACGAAGTAAGTTGTCATATGCATATCACATCACTCATTTTTTCCCATTTTCTATAATAAGAAATTGCATTTTACCTATATATTTCCTTGATGCAGGCACATACAACACTTGTATGTGGGAAGAATGGACGTGGAATTGGAGAGTTGTATGGGGTTGAAGATCAAATCGACATAATTGTCGGGACCATGAGCAAGGGCACAGGATGCATTGGTGGATTTATCAGCTGCAGGTACATGCATGCTTGGTTTTCAATATGTTTATACATGTTTTTTCGTATAATATCAGAGTATCAATTAGTTGATTTAATACAATTATTGTTACAGCAAATACTGGAAGCTACTCATTCAATCAAGGGGTCGACCATACATATTTACAACCTCGTTACCAGTGCCTATTATTGCTGGGACATTAGCAGCTATCGAAGTCGCTAAGAAGGAAGAATGGAGAAGAAAGCTTGTGTGGAGCTATGTTGAATACTTTCGCAAATTAACAAATTTCAATGCGACTACCCCTATACTTTCTTTGGTCATTGGAAACGAGCAAGATGCTCTCTGTGCAAGTAGGCAACTCTTTGACGATGGTTTCCATGTTTCAGCCATCAGACCTCCAGCCGTAGCTCCAAATGCATGCAGGTAACTTTGGATATGGTTTCTGAATACCATATTATTAGTTTCTACTACAGAGGATATTGAAGTAACTGTGGTCTATCTTGTCTCATAGGTTGAGGATTACACTTACATCAGCACATACCAAAGAGGATATTGACAAGCTGGTTGTGGCACTATCCAAAGTAATTGAATTCCCTAAAATTGAAGAAGAAGTTGACCACGTGATCATGTCTCGACTCTGAGAGCTAGGTTTTCTATAGCAAAATGGCATGTAATATGCATGATTGATATCCTTCATTTTTTGTACATTACAACTAGATGTAATGGATTGAAACATGTTTGTACAATTTGATGTTCCTTCTTGAACCAGATGTACTCCTCATTTTTTCACAAATTGATTTTGAATTCACTCATTTATCAAAGATTGAATACTGCTTCATCCATGAAAGCGTGTAAAATTGGTTGCATAAGTCTTTCCCTTTGTAGTGGGAACAACACTTTGGTAGCATGATGGTATACAACATTACCATGTATTTATACATGTGGGAAAGGTAGAGACACAAAATGAAATTGTATCATGTCAATGTGATGTTCATGGGTGGAAAATTGTTTCTTACCAATAGAAGATTGGATCTCCCCCTTTGCACTAAAATATTTGTTTATGTGTTTCAAATGTAAGATTTTGTTTGTTGCCTTGTCAATTGAAGTTATAAGATATTCTTACATAAAATAGGTGTATTCGTAAATTTATGCATCAAAACATACATTTGTTGCAATTTGAAAATGCATTTTTATATCCTATTTTATTCAAAGTAATTACTATTTTGATGCAGGATATCTAGTGCAGTGATGTTTAAAATTCTTCAAGAGAAACATGTGATCTTGATCCTACCTTACAATTAAAGTAAGTTTGCAAAGATCTATTTGGGTTCTGTTGGGTGAAATTCATTGATAGTCATTTAGGACACAAAAGGCTTTGAATTGAATGCGACATTTTTAAACAACTCAACGAGGAGAGAAAGAAATAGGAAAATACTTTTGAAACACATAAGCATATCATACGTCAACCATTTTTAACAATTCATAGACAACCAAAATATATGAATAATAAAGCTTTAGAATGTGGTTCAATCATACCAACTCATTCATAGTCCCTCGTTATGTATACTGACACAAAGTGTACTCCAACGGATGGTGTGCCTTTACATTCACATTTGAGCTATGTTCAACAACATTTCGAGGGTCAAGCTCCATAGAAAGATATCTATGACAGAAAAAGACATGTATTGTTCAAGTGGTTTCCATGACTCAAGTACATTAATAATTATATGGTGTAATACATACATGAAAAAAAATCATATCCATTTTAGTACTTAATTTGTTATTTTATTTATAACTTTTCTTAAGTAAAATAAATCTCTACTTAAATATTATTGAAGATGGATAAAATATTCTTAAAACTTTTATTTGAATTAAATGAAAAATGGGATTTTTGTATGCTTCAATATTTCCAAGTTAATTTGAATTATCAAACTATTTTGTAGATGACAACTTTCATCATGGTCCTTATTGAGGAATATATTAGTAAGTTGGTTTTGCAACTACCCCAACTCATCTAACTATCTAACAATGTATAACAAGTAGACAACATATTTCTATTTGGATTTTCATATCCATGCTGCTAAACAATATACATTGCATATAACCTTTATCATCCATAACCTTATCCATATAACAATTACAATAATTAACTGATTAAAACTAGCGTAATCATAAAAAAACCTTGTCTCAGAATAATATATGGCCTTCATTTCTAATGGGAAATATTGATTTACAAAAAAGGATACATTTTGTATATCATATTTTGTGTCAATTAAATTTAATGCTTTGAGCTGAGTGTGAGTAAAAATGTTGTGTAATATTGTTTAATTTTCAAAAACATTTCACTAAAAAATCAAAAAGAAAATTAGTAAAGCAATTTGTAAAATGCTTCGACTCTGATCATAGATATTAAAGGACTACCATGGAAATAGTATACAAAACCAAATTACATAGGGATAAAAAAATATAAAAATAAGGACAATAGTTTAATGATATAGGTAAAACTTGTTCACTTTTTAAAATTAAATGATTATGAATGTTGAAGTTGTTGACTCAAGGTCAATGCTGAGTCAAGGTCAACGTTGAGGTTCTTAGTGATAATCATCTTTTCGTAATGATGCATTTTTTCTAGTGAGTTATATCATTTCTTGCTTCTAAAATTGCATATCTTACTGTTTGGATATATCTCTACATCTACTCATATTTTGCTCTTTAACTTGTGATTCTCTTGATATGATCTAGATCCTACTAGTAGTCCTAACTTGTGATAATATCTACTAGTAGTTCATATGCATGTAATTCTAGCCTTGCTTATCTCTTCATACTTTCTCAAGTTTGTTTCTTGAACTGCATATCTACTATCTTCTGTTGATTGCATAGCATTGTGATGCCGGATATATAGTGCTACATTGTATGTAGAAATTGGAGCATCCTTGGAATTTATGTAGATATTTCTCCAGTGTCAGATTTTGATGCAAGACTGGTGTTTTTTATGCAGAAACGAACTTTTGAGAAAAACTCATCGCTTTGCCATGAGCCCTGATGCCTTTTGGCCGAATTCCGTCATCTTGAGGGTCAAAATTGTGAAACATTATTTTTGCTGCAACACTTTATCTTGCCTTGATCTTTGACTAGAATTACATTTAGGGTTGTTCTAATGCATGTCTTAATTTTCTTTACATACTATGCTTGGCTAAGCCCCTAATTTTTCTCTTCTACTCTCCATTTTAACATTTTCTATCTCCATTTTCAAACATGTTTCATTTTAGCTATTTAAACCCCTACTTTTTGAAGTGAAAAAGGGGGAGGAGGCATGTCTTATGTTAGACAGGGAGAAAGCATATGTGAGGAGAAAGTGTGTTTATGTTAAGGGGAGAAAACATATATGTAGAACATATATGAGTAGAATATATAGTTTCTATAAATGTTATGAAGGCTAACCATGTAGGAAAGATAGCATCAATTGAGGGGGGGTAAGAGAACTCCATGAGCATCAATTGAGGGGGAGAATGTGAACTCATTTCTATTGAAACTCCTATGTTTCTCCAAAGGTATGATTTTACTTAAAAGCTTTCAATACATATATGGAATGGTTTGTAATCTTCAAAAAGGGGGAGAATGTTGAATCAAGGTCTAATCTGACTAAACCCCTATTTTGACGATGACTAACCATTCCCACTTATTTGTGTCTAATGCTTCTACTTGAGTGAATTTATATTAGGTATAGACACACTCCAAATGCTCTAACTTGTGCATCCTAACTTGGAGCAAAGACAAGTCAAAATCAATATAAGTGCACTTTTGTGGAATATGATGTAAATTAATTAGAATCATGTTGTAAATCACTTATAATGATTGCATTACTTGTACTTGAGCTTAGAAAAAATTAGCAAAACTTAAATCAAAATATTTAAGCACTTTTATGACATTTTCCATAATTCATTAAATGTTTATCAGTCGAGATACAAACTCGACCGATCCCTTGATGGATTTTGAGAATGTCGTCATTTGGTTGAGTTTGCAACTCACAGAACTCGATCAATCCCTGTACTGGCCAAAACTTTTAAATGATCGGTCAAGTTTCATCCAGTTTAAACTCGGATGATTGTTCAAATCTACTTTGTCATATAGTGAAATTGGTAGAGTTATCCCCATTGAAACACAACCAATCATATTGTAAGTAAAAGTGTAGAAAAGTATTTCTAGTTGTTAGAATGTTGCAAAACTCGAAATATGACCCCTCGGGCAACATCCCAAAATGCAATTATTCATCCTTAAGTGTTCCCAAAGGCCAATAGGCCCCAACTATAAATATGATCCCTTGGGCTTCATCCCATGGTTAGCCTAGTACTATGAAGGTCTCTATTCAATAGTTGAGTGTACCCTATAGCCTCCTCTCTCTCTCTCTATAATCTTAATCACTTACTACATCCATTAGAGTGAGTAGGAGATTTGTAAGATAGCTAGCCCTACATGTATATCTTATGAGGCTCTCACTTCCTCCACCTCCCAATCTCTCATTTCCACCATGAAGATGAAGATGAAGATGAAGGTTCTCTCTCTTAGCTAAGAGAGGTGAAGAAGTTCAAGGTTGAAAACTTTGCACAAGAGGTGGGTAAGCCCTTGGTGAAGGCAGAAGACTCCTTACTCAAGTGGGCAAGTCCTTGGTGAAATTTTCTCCTTGGATAAGGTGAAGTCAAAGGCAGAAGATCCAAGAAGAGTGGATAATTTCTCAAACACTGAAGACTTGTGCAAGAGTGGGTAAGTCCTTGTTGAAGGCCGAAGACTCGTTGCAAAGTGGGTAAGTGATGCAACCCTGTTTTAGGGCTTCATCTTGTGTCTTTTTTCTCTTCAATCACATCTATACTTGTTAGATTACATGGCATTCCTCCCAATATGCATATTTGTGTAAAATGCACTTATGGACATTATTTGCATGTTTTTTAGGTATTTGGACCACACTTGATGGAAGAGAGAGAGAAGGAGTGATCTTAGGGTTCCTCTACCCTTGGAGAGACCCAAAGTGAAGTCTAAGGCTCACTCAACCTACCCCTAGTGGCCAAAGATCATTTGAAGCAAAGATGTCCAAGAAAATCCAAATAACATAGTCAAAGTGTTGATCCAGGACCCAGGACGGCCGTGGTACTACAGAACGGCCGTGCTAGGTCACTTGCAAATCAACTCCAAGTCAAGCAAAGAGCACCATGGTCGTGCAGCCAAGAACGGCCGTGCAAGGGGCAGACACCAGGACCATGCTACCTAGCACGACCATGCTACAGAAGATCACCACGACCATTTTACACCGACACGACCACCATCATCCAATCCACCACGGTCGGGGTACTCCACCACAGTCGTGCAACACCCTGTCCACCACGGTCGTGGTGACCACCATGGCCGTGGCCATTCAGACCCAAAACCATGTAACTTGGCCTATTTTAATTCCCACGACCATGCCCATACACCACGGTCATGGTCTACCCTACCCACCACGACCGTGGTGACCCACCACAGTCGTGCTACTCACAAAATCCACCCATTTTTCCATTGCTTTCCCCATTTTACCCCGAACTTAACCCTAGACCCCCTAGACACCTATATATACCTAGGTGGCGGCTGGGGCACGGGGCTAGCTACCTTCCACCACCTCCTAGCTCCCCAAATCACCATCCACTACATTCCACTCCATATCCACCTCAAATCCACTCCATTTCACCATTTCCACCACCAAAACACTAGTTTATACTAGTTCCTACCCATAATCCCCTTCATTTCACATCCTTGTACCTTAGAGGAGGGAGGAGGACATCCTACATCTTATGGAGAGGAGGACTTCTTCATCTACACCAAGCTCCATGGCTTCTTCTACCTCTTTCTTCTCTCTTTTTGTATTTTCCATTTCTATGAGTAGCTAGGCCCCTGTGGGTGGGCTGTTTGGGGGAAATTATGTTACTTTGATACCATAATGGGGGAAAATGACATATAAACGTTGTAATTCCATTTGTTAATGATTATATTCTATTTTCATCTCATTCTCCATGGATTTCTTATTGGTTTGTGTGTGGAATCACCTAGGAATTTAGGCAAATTGCTTATATGTGTGAATTTTGGGATTTGCCCCTAGGTCCAATTCTTGGATCCCTAGGTTGCCTCCCACCTTCCTACATCCTAATCAATCTCCCTAATCCTAAGTGAGAGATCTAAGTAGCTATATTAGGTAATTCTAGTGCAATTAGCATGGATCCTTCTCAAGGCTAGAATGTGGGCAAATTGGGGTCCAAAACCCTAATCTCACCTCTTCATTACTACCCTCGTCCCCTAATTGCCCTAGGAATGCCTAATCTAGAAACCTAGACTTGATTAGACTCTAATTGAATTGAACCTAACCCTAACCCAATTGAGCCTTGTAAGGGTAGTAGGGGGTGTTAGGGACTAGTTCCCCTATACACAACCTAGCATATCCATGGCCAATTAGTAGCTTAGGTTAATTCATTAGACTCTAACTTGTTGTTTGGTTTGGATAATCTAAATGGAATAATAATGTTCATATGTCACCCGCCAACTTAAGTGATAAGTTCATACCACTAAACATCCCACACATCTCTTTACTTCTTGAAACCCTAGCTTTGTGCTTGCTTAGCTTAATTAGTTCTTTCCTTGCTTAGTTAGCTTCTTACTTTGCTCTTATCTTGTTCATGCTAGTGTATCTCTTTAATTTCTCTTTTACTTCTCTCTTGCTTGCTTTAGTGTAATTTTCCTTTTCATACCTAGCTTAGTCCTTTCTTTCTTGCTTAGTCTCAATCTAGTCTAGGGTTAGCATAGATTTCATTCTTGCCTTTAAATTGCTTGTTTGTACATAGTAGTTTAATGATCAAATCACCTTTAAACCCTTAACCGTAGTATCTATAGTAGGAACCCAGAAAAACTAACCTAGCTATAGAGCCCCCTCTTTTCCCTGTGGATCGACCCTATACTTGCCACCTTCCTATACTACTACATGACCTTGTGCACTTGCGGGTGTAGTGTTTTAGTGTGAGTAGGTGTTAAGTTAGGTTTATAAATTTCGAAAACCAATTCCCATCATGTGTGTTCGGAGCTCGTGGGGTGCATCTAGTCGGGTCAAATCAGCTAGTGTGTTGCACCTCTAGCGGAATCGCACCAAGATTTCTGGCGTCGTTGCCAGGGATTAGAGGCATTCGGCCTAGCTAGTTACTTTTGCTTTGACTTTTTCTACTGCCCTCATCATTGCTATTCTGTATTCATTTTTCTTTGCATTCTTTGTGTATATTGGTTTACTAACTTGCTTCCCTTTGTTTGATTGTGCTTTGTGCATGTGACAATCCATTCGGGAGGAAACGACATGGAAGACCAAAATGCACCTTGCAAGTCCTTGAAAGATTACTTCATGTCGAGCAACTACCAGTCACCTATTGCATCTAGAGTCACCCAAATGCAAGGGGAGAAATTTTCTATTCCTCCAGGTCTTGTTGGGCTCATGCCCACCTTCTACGGCTCGGAGAGTGAAAACCCCTACAAGCATGTGGATGCCTTCCTAGAGATGTGTGCCACCTTTAGAATGTCAACGACAAGTGATGACTCAATTCAGCTCACATTGTTCCCCTTTTCACTCAAGGATAGGGCCAAGGAATGGTATGATTCAAGGAGAGACATCATGAGTTGGGGTGAGATGAAGATGGCATTCTTGAGGAAGTTCTACTCTATAGCAAGGATGACACAGATGCGGTGGTCAATAGTGAGTTTTAGCCAAATGGATAATGAAAAGTTCCATGATGCTTGGGATAGGTTGCAAAAGCCATTGAGAGAGTGCCCGCATCATGAGATACCTTTGTGGCATCTTGCACAAGCATTCTACTCTGGTTTTTCATCAAGGGATCAAGCTACAGTGGATTCTTCTTGTAGAGGTGTTTTCATGACAAAGTCACCGGAGGAGTCATGGTCGTTGTTTGAGCAATTGGCGGAAAATTCAAGGAACTGAGCTTCTAACATGATCTGTGATGGGGATCGGGACTTTAGTTAGCCTTCTGTTTCTAATGATCCCAATGCACAAGTGAAGAAGGTTATGGGAGAAATGATGAAACTCATGAAAAGTCAAGGAGGAAATGGTCCTTGCCATCTGATCAACTACATTGGTTCTTTTGAGGGAGAAGTGAAGACACCTTACTCCTATAGCTACTCAGAACCGCAAAGTCCAAGCTACAGCTCTAGGTTTGAGGAAGAGGTTCTCTCTAGATTGAAGATCTTCGATGATGTCCAAAAAGATGTTGCAAGACTTGAAGAAAAGATAGAGAAACTCTCTTCTACACTTGCTCTTCAAGAAGAAAATTTAGCTTCAAGATCCATCTTGAGTTACCATGAAACAAGTGGACCTATGTCTTCTTCCCATGTTTTCTACAATCCACCTCCCATGCAAGTTCAACCCATCTACCATTTTCAAGGATATCCTAAGACTTACACTCCCCCACCACCTTCACCACCTCAATTTTCCCAAAACTTCACCTTTCAACCCAAATTCTCTCCTCCCCCTCAATTCTCCTCTCCACCCCAATTTCAACCCCAAGTTTCGCCTCCACCTCCTCCACAGCCATAACATGCCCCCCCCACCATGAGCAAGGTAGTGATGTGATAGTTCTAAGGAGTGGGAAAACACTTGAGTAGCCCACAAGTCAAAGAAAGAGTGACAAAGAAAAGCAGAAGTAGCCAATTGGTGATGTTGTGATTGAGATTGCCGAAGATGATCATTTGCCACCCCATGTTGATATTGGGAGTCCTAGTGCTCCACCTCATGCTACACCACAGGAAGATCGTGAGTCAAGTGGGCCAATAGCTAGTGATCCACCATTTCCTGAAGCACGAGACGAGACCCCGACTATGAAAAGAAGACAAAATCACAATATGGACATTCTTGAGGTCTTCCGACAAGTGAAGGTCAACATTCCTCTCTTAGATGCAATCAAATAAATTCCATCATATGCCAAGTGTCTCAAGGACCTATGCATGGCGAAAATAAGGTCAACAGGGAGGATTCCAAAGAGGGTGAGATTGACTGAACAAGTGAGCTCCATCATACAACATGCCCTTCTCGTAAAGTGAAAAGACCCAGGAGCCCTACTCATACCTAGTTACATAGGGGGACATCACATAGGCAAGTCCTTACTTGATTTGGGATCTAGTGTGAATTTTATGCCATACTATGTCTATGTTGAGTTGGGCTTAGGCAAATTGAAGCCGACACATTGCACTCTCCAGTTGGTGGACAGATCCATAAAAGTGCCCAGGGGTAGAGTGGATGATGTCTTGGTGATGATAGACAAAGAAAAGGGTGCGGTGTTCCCGGCGGATTTCATTGTACTTGATATGGAGCCAGAGGATAGGAAGATTCCCATCATCTTGGGAAGACTGTTCTTATCTACAGATGATGTTGACATTCATGTGCGCAGTGGCACTATGACAGTCTCATTCATGGACATGCAGATCAACATCAACATGTACAAGACCCCAACCCGACGAGTCTGAGATAGGGATATTGGACATGATCACTTCACAAGTCTAAATGGGCATTTGAGAGGGCACCAAGGTGAAGAAATTAGCGACAATTATCATGATGAAATGGATGAGGAAAATAGATTGAGTGTAAATTAAGGATGTATGTTTTGCAAGAATGGGTACATGAGGATTTTAAATGGGTGAATTTTGAAGAATCACCAAGAAGCCTAGATGAAGGCAAGAAACTTAGCGCTTGTGGGAGGCAACCCACCTAGGTTTGGGAATTTTTGACCCAACCTTACATTTTTGATACTTTTTCTTTGTTTTTACACTTTCCAAGAAAACACACACACACTTGTATTTGATAGTTTTTGTATAGTTTTGAGTTGTGCAGGTGAGAACAAAGTGAAATGAAGAAGGAATAGATGAAATTTTGACAAAGAATATCAACTTGAGATCAAAGTTTTGATGTTTGAACAAAATTTGAGTGTTATACTGTGGTTATAGTGTACACCGTCGCCGTGGTGGTGCACTCACATTCAACAGAGAAATCGTCAAAAATTGAGAAAATCAACTAAGTGTAGAACCAGGGCAGCACATTCGTGCAACGCAGCACGGCCGTGGTACATGAAGACACCACGGCCTTGCCACACACCACGGTTGTGCCGCAGCCCGATTCCAGCAACTTAACTCAAATTTTGCAAAACTTCTATTCACTTGCTCATTTCTCCGAAGAACAGAACGACCGTTCTTCACGCCCTAGTGCCTGTGCAGCACGCCGCCCACCCTCTCCAGCCCTTGAATCCTCACCAAATCACTCCCAAACCATTCCCAATCATTCCCTCACCATTTCCACTACCTTAATCTCTAGATTCCACCATTTACCACCCACAAACGCACCACTTTCTCTCCATTCCGCCCCAACAGCTCAGTTCTTTGGAGAAATCTGAAATTTTCTAATTCCACTTCCATTTTTGAGCAAGAATGAAGAAGTTTGCAAAGAGAGCAGTAGAGAAGACTAGGGGCGTCATCACCTACCAAAGAAAACCAAGAAATAGCCACCCCTGGTTGACGGATGCCGATTTGGATGCCATAGTGGATCCTATCATTGAAGAAGCCTCCGAACTGCCACATCGGGGGACACCATCTTCGTCGCAGCCACCACTGTCCGCCTCCCGGCCATCCATCTCATCTGAGAGACCCTTCACTACCCCTACATGACCATCAGTTTCAGTCGCACGGCCGTCCGTCTCCTCGGCGGCACAGCCACAGCCCGAGCCGCATCCACGACCGTATCGACGACTCGTGTTAGGTGATGAAGATGATATAGATATGCCTGATTCTGAGCAGCATGAGGTTCCACCACAGTGCCCACTTCTACAACTCGAGGTTACTACAGGCAGGGCAAATGAGCCTAAGCACCCGGAGTGCTTGACACACAGAGTTTTAGCAACTCGATATGCATGCCAAGCAACAATGGAGGCGATGGGTTTCTATGCCTACTTTTTGGGGTTGATGGAAAAAATGGGGCTATTTGAGATCCTGACACTGCAGTAGGAGACCTACATTGAGCTGACCCAGTAGTTCTTCGCCACGTTAGAAAAAACAACTGATGATAGTGAGAATGCAATCAAGGTGGTGATTGGGGATAAGAGGTGGAAGATAACCTCGCAGATGCTAAATCAAAATTTTGCCCCAAGTGGGGAGGTGGCAGCCCTCCTAGACGGAGGAAGGACCGAAAATGATTCTAGTTCCACATATCCAGCTATGTGGAAATGCTTCACTGGCCAAAGTACATTTGTAGCGGGGAAGTCCAAGACAAGTATCATCTACAACCCGTTTCTCCACTATGTTCAGAAGGTGTTAGCAAACACTATCTTTGCCAGGTACGAAAATCAAGGAAGTTGCACAAGGAAAGATCTTTTTGTTCTTGGTTGGATGACAAAAGAGAGGCATGTGAACCTGGGGGCATTACTTATAGATCATATGAGAACAATCCCGTCCAAGAGCAAAAATCCATTTATAATGGGAGGGATTGTGACATCCATAGCCACTGCTTTAGGATATGACATAACAGGCTATACAAAGGCAGATGGTAGCAAGTTGGTTGATTTGCACTACTTAGCTCGCTCATCCATGATTATAGTTACAGATCAGAGGATCATTTACCAAAATCAACCCACCTTACCCAGGAGTGACATTGGAGCTTCCCTACCATACTCCACCCCTCATGGCACAATATGGACCGACGTCAGATTTTCTGGAAAAATTAAGGGGGTATGAGGCGGAGAACCCGAGAGGAGAGGTAGTCCCTGAGGTGATTTTTGTTGGGGGTCTAGAAGAGCCTTCACAGGCGGTTGAGCTGAGAAGGGCGACGGAGGAAAGAGCGGCATGACAGGTGAGACAAAGAGAAGAAAGGATGGGAGTGTCAAAGCCACAGTAGCCTTCAATGAATGCATATGATATGGGTACCATCCATGCACAACTGGAGGGCATTCAGGAGATGCAGGACATAATTCTATGGGCCCAGGAGGGATTCTAAAGGACACAGGACGCCATGTGGTTGGACCATCAGCACATGCATTACCAGGTCAACCATCTTTATCAGTTTCAAAATGCCCAGGCCCAGAGGAACCCACAATGGGGTGAAGATTGGTGGAGCTCTTTATCTGCATTCCAGGAAAACTACCCATCTCCAGAGTCACACTATTGGGGTTCCTATTACAGACAGGGAGGAGCACCTCCACCACCACCACAGTGACCGTCTACCCTATCATCCTAGACTTTAGTGTCATGCTGAGGACAACATCATTCAAAAGTTTGGGATGGTAGGACGGTATGCCCTCATTCTACGTTCACTCATTTTTGTATCTCACCTGCCATTTACTACTCTTTGTTTGTTGTTTTTCACATGCTTGCTTGTCATACCTGCATGCCATGTAGTTTGCTTTCTTTCCATTTTTTTGCGTAATTTTCAAAAATTTTGCTCTCTTTTCCAGGCATTGCATATCATGTAGATTTTTGGTAATTTTTGCATGTTTTAGCTAGGATTTGCTTGTTTTCAGTTTTAAGTTCAATAATATAGGTTTAGATGTGATTGGAGGCAACTTGGCACCATTTTGGCCAATTTTTCCCAAATCTGAGATTTCTTGTCTAAAAAGTGTGTTTTGACCCAATCTCTACTGTTTTGAGTAAAAATGACGACCTTTGACTAGTGCAAGTGAAATGGCATGCTTTATTGCTAAGTGGTATCAATGTTTTACTTTTTACATGTGCATCACCTCTCTCATGATTGTGATAGATTTGGATGAATTGTGAACTTGAGAAAGCGTTGAACGCGTAGTGTTTGTAGAATCACTTATTTGATATATCAATTTCATCTTGTTCATTCATGTGGTGTGATATCTAGGATGAAGTATTGGATTAAATTTCATGCAGGATGTCTTATGTGGAAAATCATACCAATGACCCCTCTTTGACCCGACTCTTCTTCCACCATCTTCATACCCCTCCGCCTCATAAAAAGATGCCCTAGTGCACATAATCATCCTTGTCCACCTCCAAAAGTTTGGGGTGGCCAAATCTCTACCTCCCCTCTTCACTCTATCCACCTTATGTCATATCTACACCAAGGGCAAGAAAGAAAAGAAAAGAAAAAGAAAAGAAAAAACAAAATAAAAGGATGCTCTTGTTTAAGAGCATTCAAATAAAGAAAAGATGAGTGTGTAAAAATACTCCCAAAATCTTATCGCAACCCTTTCTTCCACTTTCATACCCATTGAGCTAGGAAACATCAAACTTAGCTCATTTTGCCCTTTTCCGCAACCACATGGGTCTTTTGGTGTGATTTGAAATATAAGATTGAATGCATGAATGTGAAACAACACTCCTAGTCATTCTTGATTAATGCCACCATGAAACGTCTTACCCAGAACTTTATGGAAGAAATATGGATAACTTGTGTATTCCATGCGCTATATTTGAAGTTCATATGCTTTGTGCTCTTTTGATGATTGGATTGTGAAAGTAGGAGAGGACAGAGGTGAAATGCATGCACTAAGTCATCTTTGATTCCATTCAGTAATAATCATCTTTTACTTTGCATATGTCATTTCTTTTTGTGGAAGTTTTGTAGAGAGATTGAGTTGGAGCATACTTGAGGACAAGTATGTTTCAAGTTTGGGGTGGTGATGCAACCCTATTTTAGGGCTTCATCTTGTGTCTTTTTTCTCTTCAATCACATCTATACCTGTTAGATTACATGTCATTCCTCCCACTATGCATATTTGTATAAAATGCACTTATGGACATTATTTGTATGTTTTGTAGGTATTTGGACCACACTTGATGGAAGAGAGAGAAGGAGTGATCCTAGGGTTCCTCTGCCCTTGGAGATACCCAAAGTGAATTCCAAGGCTCCCTCAACCTACCCCAAGTGGCCAAAGATCATTTAAAGCAAAGATGTCCAAGAAAATCCAAAGAACAGAGTCAAAGTGCTCATCCAGAACCCAGCACGGTCGTGGTACCACACAACGACCATGCTAGGTCACTTGCAAATCAACTCCAAGTCAAGCAAAGAGCACCATGGCCGTGCAGCCAAGAACGGCTGTATAAGGGGCAGACACCACAGCCGTGCTACCTAGCACGGTCGTGCTACAGAAGATCACCACGACCATTTTACACCACCACGACCGCCATCATCCAACCCACCATGGCCGTGGTACACCACCACGGTCGTGCAACACCGTATCCACCACGGCCATGGTGACCACCACGACCGTGGCCATTCAAACCCAAAACCATGTAACTTGGCCTATTTTAATTCCTAACCACCATGACCGTGGTGACCCATCATGGTCGTGATACTCACAAAATCCACCTATTTTTCCACTGCTTTCCCCATTTTACCCCTAACTTAACCCTAGACCCCCTAGACAACTATTTATACCTAGGTGGTGGTTGGGGCATGGGGCTATCTACCTTCCACCACCTCCTAGCTCCCCAAATCACCATCCACTACATTCCACTCCATATCCACCTCAAATACACTCCATTTCACCATTTCCACCACCAAAACACTAGTTTATACTAGTTCCTACCCATAATCCCCTTCATTTCACATCCTTGCACCTTGGAGGAGGGAGGAGGACGTCCTACAACTGCTAGAGAGGAGGACTTCTTCATCTACACCGAGCTCTATGGCTTCTTATACCTCTTTATTCTCTATTTTTGTATGTTCCATTTCTATGAGTAGCTAGGCCCTTATGGGTGGGCTGTTTGGGGGAAATTATGTTACTTTGATACTATGTTGGGGGAAAATGACATGTAAATGTTGTAATTACATTTTTTAATGATTATATTCTATTTTCATCTCACTCTCCATGGATTGCTTGTTGGTTTGTGTGTGGAATCACCTAGGAATTTAGGCAAATTGCTTATATGTGTGAATTTTGGGATTTGTCCCTAGGTCCAATTCTTGGATCCCTAGGTTGCCTCCGACCTTCCTACATGCTAATCAATCTCCCTAAACCTAAGTGAGGGATCTAAGTAGCTAGATTAGGTAAGTCTAGTGCAATTAGCATGGAGCCTTCTCAAGGCTAGAATGTGGGGGAATTGGGGTCCAAAACCCTAATCCAACCTCCCCATTACTACCCTCGGCCCCTAATTACCCTAGGAATGCTAATCTAGAAACCTAGACTTGATTAGACTCTAATTGAATTGAACCTAACCCCTAACCCAATTGAGCCTCGTAAGGGTAGTAGGGGGTGTTAGGGACTAGTTCCCCTATACACAACCTAGCATATCCATGGCCAGCTAGTAGCTTAGGTTAATTCATTAGACTCTAACTTGTTGTTTGGTTTGGATAATTTAAATGGAATAATAATGTTCATATGTCACCCCCCAACTTAAGTGAGAAGTTCATACCCCTAAACAGCCCACACATCTCTTTACTTCTTGAAACCCTAGCTTTGTGCTTACTTAGCTTAATTAGTTCTTTCCTTGCTTAGTTAGCTTCCTGCTTTGCTCTTGTCTTGTTCATGCTAGTGTATCTCTTTAATTGCTCTTTTACTTCTCTTTTTCTTTCCTTAGTGTAATTTTCCTTTTCATACCTAGCTTAGTCCTTTCCTTCCTGCTTAGTCTCAATCTTGTCTAGGGCTAACATAGATTTCATTCTTGCCTTTAAATTGCTTGTTTGTCCATATTAGTTTAACGATCAAATCACCTTTAAACCCTTAACCCTAGTCTCCATAGTAGGAACCCAGCAAAACTAACCTACCTCTAGTACCCCCTCTTTTCCCTGTGGATCGACCCTATACTTGCCACCTTCCTATACTATGACACGACCCAGTGCGCTTGCGGGTGTAGTGTTTTAGTGTGAGTAGGTGTTAAGTTAAGTTTATAAATTTCAAAATAAAATTCCCATCACGTGTGTTCCGACCTCATGGGGCGCATCTAGTCGGGTCAAATCAGCTAGTGTGTTGCACCTCTAGCGGAATCTCACCAGTAAGTCCTTGATGCGGTGGAAGACTCTTGGTTGGATAGGTAAGAACTTTGGTAGGTTGTTGGCTCCCTTTTCCTCAATAGGAAGGATGGGTATCCTTGTCCCCAAAGAGGAAGGTCATGTATTGTATCTCTTATAAGGAATATAATGAAGGTGCAACAGTTTAGAATTCCTAAAGATTGACCTTGCTAGGTAGAGGAATGACTTACTCCTAGTTTGTAGTATGGAACCACTCTGAATAGGTTGTGTTGTTATGATTGTTTCAATCTCTCTCATCCTTTCTATGTATGTTTAGTTGCACTCAAATTCCTATTTAGCAACCTTATCTTATGATATATCTTGAAGGTCTAATGAATTTTGTTGAATTTCTTGTTAACTCTATTCATCCCCCTCTAGATCATATCGCCCATCCTAGGATCCAACAGAAGCATCTATATATTTTTAACTTTTTGCAACTCAACGTAATGTCATTGTTTTGTGTAAAAGTTTTAGTAAATGTAGGAAATATTGAGATGGAATTATAAAGATATGCATCTTTTGTAATGTTTCCCATGACACAAGATAGTTGGATGCTTTTTTGTCTAGGGTGTACGTCCAACATATTTTGTCTAGATATTTCTAAAAAAGTTCTAAAGTAACGCTTTGATGAATATCAACAACAAAGGTCAATGTCCATGCAAAGGAGTTTAATAATAAATGTTTTTAGCAAAGTTTCATCATAGGTATTGTTGAACTGAGGAAATGTGAAGTATTGAACTAGCCTAGTATCATGTAACATGCATATTACATGTGTATTTCTCATATTTGTATATCGTTGATTCATACATAGAGCTGTGTGCTTTGTACAAACATGGCAATGCCAATGTGGCACACATAATACTATCATATATATCAATACAAGATCTATTGTGACCAAAATGGAGGAGACATTAAAGGAACTGATATATTTAGTGAAAATAGCTATTCTATTGATCCAAATAAGGGTTCTAGGATCACAAACACATTATTTCAAGAATCACGTTCATGATTTATATTGAGCGCAATTTTGATTGATATCATTTAAAAAACTTGTGATTCCAGAGGAGGATCTTCATAAGGGTTGGGAGGGTCCAAGATCACCAAGAATTTATAAGAAATTAATTTATTCTTTGATACCATGTTCAACTTTTTAGATAGTATTACAATATATTATGCAATGCCCCCCCAAGAAAGTTGATGACTAAAAAATTATATATATTATGAAGAGTAGATGTTAAAATAAGAGTAAAAATCCATAACTTAGTTTACAATATATTTAAATTATCTATTATAAAGACATAAGAAGTGTGTATGATGTAATAGATGACTGAAAATAGTGTGTTGATGTTTTTTAGTATCTTTAATTCTAACAGTGGAAACACTAATGAAGAAATTTATCTAATTAATATTAAAGTTGAAATAGAAAATAATAAATGATCTAATGAGTAAAAATAAAAAAAGATAATGTACTGGGTAACACAAATATGAAAATAATAATTAGTTTGGAGTTAGTAAGAAATTGAACAATGTCTATTTACATATCAAGATTTTATTTTATAAATTCATTATGGACACATTATTACTATAGACCTTTTCATTTAACTAATTCATTAGATACAAACATATGTTAACTTTTGGTATTGTGGTCAAGGATGAAAAAGGAAGGAAAGAGTTATTTGAAGAGAAATATATTTTGTGCAATTAATTTGTATGACGAGGAAAAGGGAATGATATCATAGAAGTAAATAAATTTTTTGTCCTAAAAATCTATTTACATGCATATTTTTATATTATTTGTGAGATTATTTCTCTCTCAATATCTAAATATTTAATTCACTTAAATTCTATCAAAGTATCATGTGTTACGTCCATATTTCAGTTTCCATTTCTGTGTTCCCTAAATATTTTAGGTCAATGATTTATATTTTCCTCCATGTTTACATCAAATTTACCACTATGTTTTTAACAATATTTATTACATATTTTGTTGCTCTTTAAAAAAAATTTAAAAAATACTTAAAATATTTCTTCACATATTATTTTCACTCCCAAGTCTTCTTCCATATTTCCTGTCTAAGATTTATTTTTATTTTTCACATATCTTCTATAAAAAATTCCTCCTTTATTTGTCTCTACTCTAATTTGAGATAAAATGATGTGGTAGAAGATTCATAAGAATATTCTTGTTCTTTTCTATCTATTCATTCTCTTATGTATTAGTTTATCAAATCAATATGTACTTTTTTCTCTTCTTCTCCGATCACCATCATTACCCTCCTGTGTACTAATTTACTCACTTTCAAGCTGCTATATTTATTATTTAGACTTACTATTTGGATATTTCTTTAAACATTATTTTTTTATTTAGCATTGATCGGCCTATTTTGCAAAATGGTTCAGCTTACTACTGACTACATAATAGTCAAATATTCTTGTACCTCATGTTTGTCTTATGAGTTTAAAAGTAATATCTTTCAAATCATGTATGATCATTGATCTTCATGCAAATCATCATGTTTCTTCTTTTATAAACATATAAGTTATTATTTCCTTATATTATAGTCTAATTTGTCTTGTTTTAACTCTTTTAAAAAAATTCTCCCTGCTATGTGTCAATGTCCACAAAAATATATATTAAGACAAAACTCTACAATAAAAAGGATAATTAGTACTTGTTAATATTATCATAATTTGTATTCTAAGAAACATTGGTCCAACCTTTTAAACAAACATGGTTGCCCATTACTTCAAATATATAAAGAAACAAATGTCTTATTATAAAAGTAAAACAAAACATATGCTAATATCAAAACAATGTGTTCATTTTCAAAATTTTATATTTTACTTTTACTATAGGTATTTGATTTTTAATTTTATATTAAATGAACGTTTACACTGAGATGGAAGGAAAACAGACGACAAGGCAAGTCGATAGTCTTTTTTATGACAAAAATAATACAAATATAATAGAATCACTACACTAACTTAATTAGACATAAACTAAATAGAAATATTTTTGTCCCCTCCAAGATTTCTTGTCAAGATCTGCCAATGTGTGATAAATACATTAGACTTAAAATATGGAAGTCATGAAATCTTATGCAATGTATAATCCAAAGTTTTAAACTTGGGCAAATCATGAAAGTAACATAAAATTGAGAGATCCTGATAAATGTTTGCAATAGAAGTTCTAAATTAAAAAATACTAAACATGAATAAATATTTGAAAATGAACCACGTTCAATGGTTACTAATATTCATTCAATTTCCACTAAATTTGATCACATTTCTATCATAAATTGTTAAGGTCCTCATTGTCATGAAATTCAATGTAGTTGGCTTAAACCATTTTGGCATATCTTAAAATGGTAGTAAATGACCACCCTTGATTCCAACAGGGAATTTGATGTCCTTAAATGTATTCAGATCCTAAACCTAAAAAATTTCCATCTATCCATCTACTCTTTTGTAATTTATGAGCCCCTATCGTAGGTCTATACTAGAGTTTCAAGAATGATGACTTGCCCCAAAGACCAACACTACCCTAGGAAGTGTGCTTTGTCCTCGCTCAGATACAGTTCACATTCTACTTTATGTCAGATCACCTATCATGATAGTGTTGACCTAGAGGTTATACATTGTCCATATTTTGATAATGACTTAACCATTCCATTCATATGTATCTAATATGTGTACTCAAGATTGATTTCAAGTGTTCGGTACATGGAAAGGATCAAATTACACAAGCCCTAGCTTGTCAAAGTTCAAGTCCAAAGCATGCAAGTTTGCTAATTAGGAAGTCCAAGGAAACGACCTTAGAATATTTTTTCATCACTTGTATTGATGATATGACTTTTAACTAAGATGAAAAAAATATGTGGGACACTTTATACCAAGTTTTAATCACTTTTTGAACTTGACCGATCCACTGGATCAATTTTCTGAAGAATGCATCGATCGAGTTGTGCATTCACAGAACTCGACCGATCGGGTTACTGACCAAATGTGATTTTCATTGGTCGGTCGAGTTTCCCAGGATAAACTCGACCAATGGTTTGAATATCAGGATTGTCTTTTAGCTGATTAGTCGAGTTACCTTTATTGAATCTCGACCGAATGCACTATACGGAAAATGTAGAAAGAGTGATTCTAACCATTGGTGACTTGTTTGGGTGAAAATAGATCTGTTGCCTTGGGTAAAAATGGCTATAATCCGACCCTAAGTGTTCCCACTATCAAAGGGGCACCCCATCTATAAGTAGGACCCCTTGGGCTTCATCCCAAGTTTTCTCTTCCATTGCATAGATTGGTCCTAACTTTGTTGAGAGTGTTGCACCCCTTTGAGCCCCTTTCTCTCTCTACTTTCAATTCAAATCCATGAATATGAGTGAGTTAGGATCCCTTGTAAGAGAGCCATTCCTTGTATCCATGTAAAGCTATCCACCTCCATCTTACTACCCCCTTTCCTATTTGAAGAAAAGGCTTGAAGATCTTCTCCAAGTGAAGGAGAACGAGTTTCTATTCTTCAAGGTTGTAGAAAGCATGGTGATCCAGATCTCCGAGTGAAGGAAATAGATAAGGTGGAAGTTCAAGAAGGATAGGTAATTCATGGAAGGTCAAAGACTTGAAGATGGAGTGGGTAAGTCCTTGTTGAAGGCTGAAGACTCCTGTGCTCAAGTGGGTAAGTTCCTTCGGTACGTTGAAGATCCTTGCTTTAGGTATTAAGTCCTTGGATGAATGTGGTTTTGTCTTGTAATGTTATGAATGAATATAATAGCATCAAGATTGTAAAGTGGACTGACTCACTTCTAGTTTGAAGTGTGGAACCACTAGAAACCACTTTGTCCAAGTGTATGATATCCTTGTCTGTCACCCTTGCTATGCTTGTTAGTTAGGACTTCAAATTGGATATATGCTTAAGCTTTTGCACTTAATATAATTTGAAGGTCTAATCTATTTTGTGAGATTGGTGAAGCTATATTCACCCCCTCCCCTCTAGAGCCCTTGATCCAACAAGTGGTATCAGAGCAGATCTTCTCCAAGCTACTTCCACAAGTAGGAGAAGATGGGCTATTTAGCACTTGGATCTCTCAACTTGAAGGAAAACTTCTCCATGAGACCTCCGATCTTCGACGGCACCAACTTCCTCTATTGGAAGAGAAGAATGCAGTTCTACCTCCAAGGAGTAAGCTACGAGATGTGGAAGGTGGTGCACCTAAAGTATGAAGATCCAAAGTGGAAAATCTCTATATTCACATAAGCCCAAATGAAGCAAGCTCAGCTCAATGCCAAAGCTGTGAGCATCATCTATACATCCCTCACCCCATCTGAGTTCAACATGGTCTCCTCATGGGACACCGCATGAGATTTGGAACAAGCTATGTGTCACCTATGAGGGAACAGAGCAAGTGAAAGAAGAAAATATCTACATTCTTGGTGGTCTCCTTGAGAACTTCAAGATGGACAAGAATGAAAGAGTGGTGGACATGTGCACAAGGCTTAATGTCATCATCAATGGATTGGTAGCTCTTGTTAGTGTGATGGACAAAGGCACAATCAACTCAAAGATCTTGAGATCTCTTCCAAAGAGATGGGAGCCCAAGGTAACCTCCATTGAAGAAGTGTACAAACTTAGTGAATTGGCAACCGAGGAGCTAGTTGGCAACCTCCAAGCTCATGAGCCAAGGCTTGACAAGCAAGAAGAAGAAGAAAAGAGAGAAGAGATGGAGTCCAAGAAGATCAAGGACACATCCGTCAAAGATCAAATTGAAGAGATGGTTCGGCAGCAACAACTTGCACTCAAGTCCCCTACTCCTTCCTCAAGTGAAGATGAAGGCCCAAATGAGCATGAAGCTAACTACTCCAAGGGCAAGAACTTCAAAGGGAAGTCTTCTTCATCTACTCCTAGGTGCTATGAATGTGGCCAAAAAGGACATTACAAGAGTGACTGTCCCAAGGCCAAGAAGAGCCACCACAAGAGCAACCACAAGAAGGGCAAGGAGTATAAGAAGGAAGGCAAATACAAGAGAAAGGAGAAGAAAGAAAGAAGAAGCAAGGATGCAACTCGTGCAGCTTGGGAGGAGTCTTCCTCAAGTTCTTCTAGCTCTGAAGTTGGAGAATGACACCTTTCTCTCATGGCCTCTACAAGTGATGATGTAGGTGAGGTAAGTGAGGTAAGTGAAGTTAATTTGCATGAGTTGTCTAAAGAAACTCTTATTGATATGCTTAATGCTAGCCGGTTATCTTTTACTAAATGCAAAGCTAAAAATAAAAGGTTAGGAAAGATTATAGATGATATTTATGCTAAGATTGAGATTCTAGATCAAAATGAAAAGCTACATCTTGATAACATTGATACTTTGCAAGGGCAATTTCTTGATCTTGAGCTCCCATACAATTGAGTTGAAGTTGAGAATGGTGTCTACCTTAAGACCGTTGCTACTCTTCAGGAAGAAAAACAAAAATTCCAAGATGAGATTGATGTTCTTAAAACTGAAAATGTAGAACTTAACCTCATTGATGAAGCTAGGAAACAAGAAACTTATGCATATCAAAGAGAAATTCAACTGCTTAAGTATGAAAATGCTATGTTGCTTGCTCAAGTAAATGATCTATCCTCTAGACCTATCTTGCAGAGTAATGAGGTAGCCAGCACTGCTCTAGAACATGATTCTTTTCATACTAAATCCCTCTATTTAGAGGCCGACTTGTTTCATACTAGAGATGATCTTGCTAGATTATCTTCTACTGTCATCAATCTTAGTGATGATAATGTAAAATTAAGAGCTTTTTTGCAAAAGTTTCTTACAGGAAAGAAATCCCTTAATGTTGTCCTAGAACACTCTACCAAACAAATTGGTACTAGTGGTTTAGGATATGATGGGGCTTCTCCTAAGGGTAAGAACAAGAACAAGAGTAAGGGTAAGAATAAGAGTGTGGAACCTCCTTTCTTCCATGGAGAGACTTCTGGTTCTAAGAACCCAATGGTATGTGCTCATTGTAAATGTGATGATCATTATTCAACTTATTGTCCTTACAAGCCAAAGGGGACCAACCCAAAGATGAAATGGGTCCCCAAGCTAACCCCGAATCCCAAAGTTTGAGTTGGGAACCGACATCCTTATTTCATGTCGGTCAAAAGAAGATGGATTGTTGATAGTGGCTGCACTAAGAATATGACAGGTGCAATCATGCATTTCAACAAATTCAGAAAGAAGAAAGGAGGATCGGTGACCTTCGGGGACAATAAAAAGGGTAAGGTAATAGGTGAGGGTGATGTAGGCAACGAGCTTTGTATTAAAAATGTTTTGCTTATTGACGGTCTACATCACAATTTGATAAGTGTAAACCAACTTTGTGATAATGGTTATCTTGTTCTATTTACTTCTTTAGAATGTTTTCTTCTAGATTCCCTCACTTATAATGTTATATATAAGGGAGATAGAAATGGTAATATATATGTTATTGTGCTTGATGCTCTAAAGCCCGTACTTGATAGATGCTTAGTTGTCGATAAAAATGATATATCTCTTTGGCATCGCCGGTTGGGTCATGTGAATATTTATCAAATGAAGAAATTGAGCAAAAAGGAATTGGTTAGGGGACTTCCTAAATTGTATTTTGAAAAGGATGAGGAATGTCAACCTTGCACACAAGAAAAGCAAACCAATTCCTCTTTCAAATCCAAAGGAGTCCTTAGTACCAAAAGAGCTCTTGAGCTTCTTCATACTGATCTATTTGGGCCGATGAGAACTCAAACGCTTTGTGGTTCCAAGTATTGTCTTGTGATTGTCGATGATTTCTCTCGTTATACTTGGACATTCTTTCTCATCTATAAAAGTGATACTCTAGATGTTTTCTCGAGCTTTTACAAATTAGTTGAAAATGAAGCTTCTTGTCAGATTGTTTCTATCTGTAGTGACCATGGAGGAGATTTTGAAAATGATCTTTTTGAGTGCTTTTGTAAAAAATTTGGTTACTCGCACAAATTCTCTTATCCTCGTACACATCAACAAAATGGGATAGTAGAGAGAAAGAATAGGTCGCTACAGGAGATGGCTAGTACCATGCTTCTAGAATATGACATTCCAAAGAAGATTTTGCGCTAAAGTTATTAGCACCGCATGCTTTGTGTAGAACTTAGTTTTTACGCATCCATCTTTAAAGAAAACCCCTATGAGTTATGGGATGGTAGAAAGCCATCCATAAACTTCTTTCATGTTTTCAGATGTCCTTGTTTTGTTTTGAACACAAAGGATTCTCTCGACAAGTTTTACAAATGGATATTGAATTCACTTATTATCAAAGATTGAATACCACTTCATCCATGAAAGTGTGTAAAATTGGTTGCATAAGTGTTTCCCTTTGTAGTGTGAAAAACACATGGGTTCCATGATGGTATACAACATTACCCTATCATTCTACATGTGGGAAAGGTAGAGATAGAAAATGAAGTTGAATCATGTCAATGTCATGTTCATGGGTGGAACATTATTTCCTACCAATAGAAGATTGGATCTCACCCTTTGCACTAGACTCCTTATTTATGTGTTTCAAATGAAAGACTTTGTTTATTACCTCATCAATTAAAGTTATAATATGTTCTTGCATAAAATAGGTGTATTGTTAACTTTTTGGTGTCAAAACATACAATTGTTGCAATTTGGAAATGCATTTTTACATCCTATTTTATTCAAAATAATTACTATTTTAATGCAAGATATCTAGTACAGTGACATTTAAAATTCTTCAAGAGAAACATGTGATTTTGATCCTACCTTACAATTCAAGTTGGTTTACAAAGATCTATTTGTGTTTTGTTGGGTGAAATTCATTAATAGTCATCTAGGACACAAAAGGCTTTGAATAGACTATGATATTTTTAACAACTAAATGAGTAAAAAAGAAAAAGGAAAATACTTTTGAAAAACATAAACATTTCATATGACAACTCATTTTTATCAATGTATAAAAAATCAAAATATATGAATAATCATGATTTAGAATGTGGTTCAATTATACCAACTCATTGATAGGCAATCGTTAATGATACATCACAAAATGTATTCCAACGAATGGTGTGCCTCTACATTCACATTTGAGCTATATTCACCAACATTTTGAGGGTTGAGGTCCATAGAAAGATATGTATGATAGAAAAAGACATGTATTGTTCTAGTGTTTTCCATGACTCATGTACATTGATAATTATATGGTGTAGTACATACATGGAAAACATCCTATCCATTTTAGTACTTCATCTATTATTTTATTTATAGATTTTCTTAAGTAAAATAACTCTCTACTTAGAAACTATTGCCAGAGATAAGATATGCTTAAAACTTTTATTTGAATTAAGTGAAAAATGGGATTTTTTGTGGTTCAATATTTCCAAGTTACTTGGAAGTATCAAACTATTTTGTAGATGATAACTTTCATCATGGTCCTTATTGATGAATATATTAGCAAGTTGGTTTCACAACTACCCCAACTCATCTAACAATCTAGCGATGTATAACAAGCAAACAACATATTCCATTTTTGGATTTTCATATCCATGCCACTAAAAAAATGCATTGCATATAACTTTTCTCATTCATAACCTTATCCATATCACAATTACAGTAAGTAATTGATTAAAACTATCATAATCATCAAAAAACCGTGTCTCAAAATAATATATGGCATTCATTTCTAATGGAAAATATTGAATTACACAAGGATTGTACATTTTGTAGATCAGCTTTTGTTTCAATTAAATTTAATGCTTTGAGGTGAGTGTGAGCTAAACATTTTGTGTAATATTGTTAAATTTTCAAAACATTTAACTCAAAAATCAGAAAGAAAATTATTAAATTAGTTAGCAAAATGCTTTGACTCTGATCATAGATATTAAAGGTCTACCATAGAAATGGTATACAAAACCAAATTACATAGGGATAAATAAAATATAAAAAATAAGGACAAAAGTTTAATGATCTAGGTAAAATTTGTTCACTTTTAAAATGAAATGATTATGATTGTTGAAGAGTCACTATATTGTTAACTTTTTGCAACTCAATGTACTATCATTTTTTTGTCTAAAAGTTTTGGTAAATGTGGGAAATATTGAGATGGAATGATAAAGATATGCATCTTTTGTAATGTTTCCCATGACTCAAGATAGTTGGATGCTTTGTTGTCTAAGGTGCACATCCAAGATATTATGTCTAGATATGTCTAAAAAAATTCTAATGTAGAGCTTTGTTGAACATCAACAACAAAGGTCAATATCCATGCAAAGTAGTTTAATAATAAAAAAATTATCAAAGTTTCCTCATAGGTATTTTTGAACTGAGGAAATGTGAATAACTGAACTAGCCTAGTATCATGAAACATGTATTTTACGTGTGTATGACTCAGATTTGTATATCGTTGATTCATACATAGAGCTATGTGTTTTGTACTAATATGACAATGCCAAGGTGGGACACATAATACTATCATATAAATTAACACAAGATCTATTGTGAACAAAATGGAGGAGTCATGAAAGGATATGATATATTTAGTGAATATAGCTATTCTATTGATCAAAATCAGGGTTCTAGGATCACGAATATATTATTGCAAGAATCACATTCATGTTTCATATTGATCTCAATTTTTATTGACGTCATTTAAATATCTTGTGATACCAGAGGCGGATCATCATAAGGGTTGGGTGGGGTCACGACCCCCACAAGAAGTTTTAAAAAATTAATTTGTTCTTTGATACCATGTTCGATTTTTTAGATAGTATTATGATTTATTATGCCATGCCCCCCCAAACATTGGACTATAAAATTATATATAATATGAATAGTAGATATTCATATAAGAGTCAAATTCTATAACTTAATTTACAATATATTTAAATTATCTAATACAAAGACATAAGAAGTGTGTATGATGTAATAGATGAATGAAAATAGTCTATTGATGTTTTTTAGTATCTTTAATTCTAAAGGTGGAAACACTAATGAATAAATTTAACTCCTTAATATTAAATTTGAAATAAATAAATGATCTAATGTGTAAAATAGAAAAGTATAATGTAGCAAATAACACAAATATGAAAATAATAATAATTAGTTTGGAGTTAGTAAGAAATTGAACAATGTCTAAATTGATAAACTGATCAAAACTATTTACATATCGAGATTTTATTTAATCAACCCATTATGGACACACTATTAATACAGACCTTTTTTCATTTAACTAATTCATTTGATACAAACATAAGTCAACTTTTGGTATGTGGTCAAGGATAAGAAAGGAAGGAAAGAGTTATTTGAAGAGATATATATATTTTGTGCGGTTAATTTGTTTGAGGAGGAAAAGGGAATGATATCATATAAGTAAATAAATTGTGTGTCATAAAAATCTAATTACATGCATACTTTTATATTAATTGTGGGATTATATCTCTCTCGATATATAAATATTTCTTTCACATATATTCTATCAAGGTATTATGTGTTCCATATTTCAGTTTCCATTTCTAAGTTACCTAAATATTATTAGTCAATTATTTATATTTTCCTCCATTCTTACATAAAATTTACCACAATGTTTTCTACCAATATTTAATGCAAACTTTATTTCTCTTTAAAAAAAATTAAACAAAATTACTCAAAATCTTTCTTCATATATTATTTTCACTCCCAAGTCTTCTTCCATATTTTCTGTCAAACATTTTTTTCTATTTTTGACATATCTCCAATAAAAAATTCCTCCTTTATTTGTCTTTACTCTAATTTGAGAGAAAATGATGTGGTAAAAGATTCATAAGAATTCTCTTGTTCTTTTATACCTATTCTTTCTCTTACCTATTAGTTTGTCTAATCAATATGTGCTTTTTTCTTTTCTTCTCCTAGCACCATCATTACCCTCATGCATACTAATTTACTCACTTTCAATCAACTATATTTATAAGTAAGACTTATTATTTGGATATTTCAATAAACTTTTTTTTAGCATTGATCGGTCTATTTTTTCAAAGTGATTCAGATTACTACTAACTATTGAATAGTCAAATATTCTCATACCTCATCTTTGTCTTATATGTTTAAAAGTACTATCTTTCAAATCATGTATGATAGTTGATCTTCATGTGCGCCATCATGTTTCTTCTTTTATAAACATATAAGTTTGTATTCCCTAATAATATAGTCATATTTGAAAACTACTAGAGGGGGGGTGAATAGAGTTTTATAACAATTTTAACAATTATTTAACTCAAACAAACAACCACAATGATATTGGACAAGAAGACAAGAGTTTAGAGTGGTTCCAACCTTAGAAAACACTAAGGAAGTCAGTCCACTACCCGGTTGCTTACCCAACCGGGATTTGGAAAAAAATTAATTTTATTACCTCACAAGGACTTTACATAAAATTACAATTTCTCTCCCTAAACCCTTCAAGCAGCCTTCACCTAGAAGTAATCGCCCAACCTTGAATCAGCCTTCACCTAGAAGTAATTGCACCACCTTGAAGCAGCCTTCCTCTTGAAGTAGCTTCCCGTTGCAATAGCCTTCTTGAAGTAGCTTCCCGTGTGATAGCCTTCTTGAAGTAGCTTGAAGTCCCCTTCTCCACCTGAGAAGTCAAACTCTCTCCAATATGCAGCCTCCAATCCTAGGAGTAGCAAGGAGAATACAAAGGATAAAAAAGAACAAGAAGGAAAATAGAAATTACAACTTATCCTTTGAAGCCCAAGGCTTGATATGCCTAGATCAAGCGTATAGATCTCCTAACCAAGTGTGTGAACTTGTGATTGCTGTGGTAGGAGAATCTAGCCTATAGGACACGAATTTGAGCTAAGGAGAAAGTAGGCCAATGATCACAGTGCTCAATTTGCTTGCAACAGATTGCTCAAGTATGCTCAAGTATTTTCTCAAGTGTAGCAAGTGTAAAACAAGTAAGTTTAGGTGTCCTATGGCTTGTCCTATTTATAGGAATGGCCTAAGGATGCTTAAGGACGTTCTAGACAACTTCTAGGGGTTTCTAAGTGCTTAACTAGCCGTTAGGTACAAAGTTGTTGCTTTAACAATGGCTAATTAATTAATTCTGCAGTTGCTGTCAGAGACCATCTCGGTCGACAGATGGTCGACCGAGATACCTACTCGGTCGAACTTTTGTCGACCGACAGGCTCTCTGGAATAAGTGATTTGCAACGTCTTTCATCAACTGCCAACTAACTTTTCTGTTGTGTCTAACGGCTACTTTGGATCTTTCTCGGTCGAGAAGATTGTCGACCGAGAGTGTCTCGGTCGAGGAGTTTGTCGACCGAGATTGATCCTGTTTCAAGGTTTCAATTTAGGCACTAATTATGTGTGTAAGTGTGCATAAATAATCCTATTTTAATGGGATGACTTGTCTAACTGTGGTGTTTAGCTAGGGAGAATCTAACGCTTGATTTACATGCAATTCTAAGTACTTGTACATTATATTTTTGTACAAGTTTTTACAACAGTGATTACATTGCATGAAATTATAAATATGTAAGCTTGTAGATTTTCCCTTGTTGCTTTGTCATCCTGCACACTCAAGTAGCTCGTTAGATTAATAAGAATGAAATGTTTATCATAATCAAAACAAAGGGATTTATAGATGTCCATTTAGCCAACAATCTCCCCCTTTTTGAAAATGACAAACATTTCCAAAATATAAATAAAGGAAATATAAAACATATGAGTTTCATACCTTTAGATTACCTTTTGTAGCTTTTTCTCTTGTGTATAAAATGTGTGCTTATTATTCCCCATGAATTATGGAACATGAAATCCAGATCATTTGGGAATATAGCAACTTTCAATGTAAAGCCAAGAGTTTATTTATGAAACTCATTAATTGCTATATTTTAGTTTTATATTTATCTCTCCCCCTTTGTCATTTCAAAAAGATAACCGTTAAGAATAAAATACTCCCCCTCAATTAGATACTCTACATGGATTTAATATCATTTTTTGTCTAATTTAGTCACAATTTGTTTTTCAATCATGTGCAAAGGATGTTAAGCCTTGAAATGATATGAGATCCTGTTAGGTTCATGGCATATGTATTGATTTCTCATCCATTTTACAAGGGATGTTAGGCCCATAAAATGATATGAGAATCCTTTAATCTCAGAGTACATAAAAATGTCTCCATCAAAATGCAAGGGATGTTAAGCCCCGATTTGTTTAGAGAGTTCCTTTAAGTACAAGTTATATCATTTTTCTGAAATTCATAGATTTCTTCATAACCAAAAAGAAAAAAATACTAAGGTCGTAACAAGCTCCAAATAATGTTTTTGTAAGCTTCTTAATCAAATAATCAAATTTGTTTTGATGAGCTCCCCCTTAATCTTACAATTAAAGCAATTTAAGGCTTCTAAGGTCACAATTGATTTTAAATTTTGATTTTGACCTTTATCAAAAGTATACGAAGATTAAGTACATTAAAATGATGTCCATATAAAAACCAAGAGCTTGTGTTTAGGTAGCACCAATATCAAAGCAAACATCTTCCAAGGTAAAAACGGTTTAGCCAATGTTATCTTCAACATGATTTATTTTGCAAATATATTCAGTTTTATTGCAAACTTGACAACAGAAACCTGCTCGGTCGACGATCTTTCGACCGATAGTGTTCTCAGTCGAACAGTTTCTCGACCGAGAATGTGTCTGGATTTGTTTCATAGCTGTTTTAAGTAATTGTGTCAATTTTGCCACAATTTTAAAGGTTGCATTTTTATTTATTACTCCCCTTATTTTGTATGTTCTACAATGATGATCTTATAATCCATATTTTGAATAAGTCTCACAAAACAAGTATCCATTGGAATCAAGTAAAGATGTCCAATTAAAAGCATGTATTACAAGCATAGAAAGATAGACACATCATATAGAGATGACCCATTACAATTATTCAAAAGATATCATTACAATAACTCCAACATTTACTGGAAAGACTTAAGGATTACATCAATGTCAGGGTCTTTCCCAAGAAAAGGCTCAGTTCCATAATACTGGACCAATGTTTGCCAATCTAGAGCACCTGTCTTAGTTAGAGCATATGCTTCCAAGAATGTAGGTACTCGGTCAAATCGGAAATGCATGAGCGGCAATATCTTGCAGTTGCATGGATGAAAACTGAGTGTGTGTAAGATCCACAGATGGTGGAGGTGGAGTTTGATAATAGTTGTATGAAGGATTGTATGGATTGAGCATGCCAGGATTTAAAGAATACAGATATTCATCAGGTTGGTTTGGTGAAAGGGTTTGCATTCTTTGGTTTATATAGGTCATGGCATGATGGTTATAGTCTAGTTGTTTGCTCAGGTGATATTGGGAGCCAGCAATATAAGTAAGAGTGTTTTGAATGGGGTCATGTGATAGGTTAGTAGAAGGAGGGGGTGGTGGTATGTCTTGATGAGATGTTTCTCCTTCAACTCTAGCCCTTTTATGACCAAAATCAATTCCCATTTTTTCTACTGTATTCTTACTTATCTTTTGTGGTCTACGCTCCCATGTATATCCCATATCCTCAAGTTGGGTCTTAAGGAAATGTTGAGTAATTTGGCATACAAAATCGGCATATGGAGGATTGCCAGAAAACTCAAGCATGTTTTTAAGAATGATGCGGATAAAATTTGTGGGAATACGTTGAATAATGGCATATATTAGACACATGCGAAAAACAGGAACTTCAGACTTATTGGCTCTAGGATGTATGTTTGTTGAAACAATGAGGTTTACAATCCTAGCAGCTGGTTTAATATTTATAGCATAATATGTGCCTCTATCTTCGTGACAGGTTGTATTGGATTTAAAAATGGTCCTTTTGATGTCACTAAGACTAATGGTATGGTCATCTTGGAGGAATTGGTTAAGGGGGTTTCCAGAAGTAAGGTCAAGGGTGTCTTGATATTCATCTATGTCAATGTTTAGCATTTCAAGAATATCCTCTTCAGTAAATCGGAAGCTATGCCCATTGACCATAGTGTAGAAGAAGATGGTTTCATTTTCAGAGTGGGAAATGAGGTTTGCATAGAATTCATTCACTACCTTGATTGAATAGGAAGGAAAAGAAGGGTTGATGAATTCTTTTAACTTTTGTACTTCGAAAAGGTCCTCCAAGTCGACAATGTTGATGAAGTCCATAACTTCAACTGGCCGTCGTGGGAGAGGAGCTTTAGAGGAAAGCCGTAGATATCGATCACCAGCATCTCCATCGACAAAGGCAATGTCGTTGATGATCGTCAGTGGTGGAGTAGCTTCCCGAGCTTCCCTTCCTTTCCTGCCGGCGACCTTCTTCTTCCCACGAGCAGATGATGAGGCCATTGTGTTGCTTGAAGGTGGAGAAGAAGCAAGGAAGGCTTGAGGATGAGGATGCTAAAGAGTTGCACAAAAATGCACTAGAGAGAGCCTATGGAAGCAAGAGTATGCAAGTGTGAGGAAGTGACCCGTTTTTGGTTCCTTTTATAACATTCCAGCGACCTGGTCGGTCGACGACTCGTCGACCGAGCGTCCGCAATGGTCATGTTGCAGACGCGCCACTTGGCTCCCCAACGGTCATATAACGGTCATAACGGTCGGTTTACAACGGTTATATCCAACGGCTATTTCTTGGTCGAACAATTGTCGACCGACATTGTCTCGGTCGAACATTTGTCGACCGAAAGTGTGTCTGATACTAAATCTGTATAGATTCTGTCGGTCGAGAGAGAGGGACTGACCGAGAGGTTTTCGGTCGAAGAGTTCGTCGACCGAGAGACTTACTGAGTACGAATTTGAAGCTGATTTTTAAGACTATTTTTGTAGAGCACACATATATAGATTTTCAAAGGGAGTAATATTGTGTTTATTATTGACAATATTGGGATGTGATCATAAATTAATTTCTTTTAACCATAAAAGGATATCCAAAATAGTTATTATGTCAAACTTATTTTAGGTCGAATTTGACTACGACCATAGCGCCCCTTGGTCAAATTATGTTTTGACCAAGAGGCTAATTTTGCAGATTTTCAGATTGAATATGTTGAGTATAATATCTGCATTAAATGTCAAGCTGAAGCATAATACTTAAGATTCTTAGGTACAATTAATTATCTCAAATCTTCAAAGATACTAATTTATGGATTGTGTTGCAAGCACTAACATATAACTAATAAATTATTTTGCTTGCCTATATATTTTCATGGATCCATGCATACAATTTTCATTATCTATGCGCACCCAATGATGAAATCATGTTATCAGCATACAATGATAATTCCATTTCATGATTAGTATATGAATAGACCAGAAAATACTTTTACGAACAATCATGTGAAAATAGGAATTCTCTTTGACTAAGCATAATTTCAGTTTAAACTTTAAATCATCTAGGGAATAAACTAATATTAATTTCATTTACATTTGTAATCTCACTATGTTGAGTTGAGATAGACATAGAAATATGCAACTAATGTCTTTGGTCATATCTCAACTTGATTTTGTTCATTTAGTTTGGCGGTTTTGGAACCCAAACTAACTCGACATCTTTTCTCTTATAAGGACATGAAAAAGAGTAATGTCCAAGACGTGAGCAATAATGGCAACATATAGAATCAACCTCAAGTCGTTTTCTATGGTTTTGTTCTAGGTTATTCTTTGGTAAAAATGTATTTGTTCCTTTAGGTACATATATAGTTTGATGGGTTTGTGACTTTTTCCAACTAGGTTGATAGGACTTTCCTTTAGGCTTATAACCTAGTCCTCTTCTCCCAATTTGATGATAGGAATTATCTAAGATTTGATCAAGAATGCCATTATTATTTAAATTACTGACTTTTTGTTGTAACTTGGCAATCTCTTCCATTCTTTTCTTAATATCTAGTTTTGCTTGGTCTAGATTAGATGACAATAAATTTCTTTCTTTAACAATAGTGTCATAATCTATATGAGTGCATAATAATGGTTGTTTTTGAAGATCGTTTACTTGAGTCTGCAAGTTTGAATTTTCAACAGAAAGGAGCTTGCAATCGGATTCCATAGATTTTAACTTAAGATCAGAATATTTATTTCCCTCTTTGAGATCCTCATTTTCAAAAGCAAGAGCAAGAAGTTTAACATTTAGATCATCATTTTCTTTATTTGATTTCTTTAATTTCTTTTTGCACTCAACATATTTATTATGTGTCTCTTCAATAATAGCAACTAGTTCTTCTTTAGATAAATCAAAAAGACTTACCTCTTCTTCTTCTTCACTAGTTGTAGAAATAAGACATTCTTTGTGCTCTTCCTTTGATCTCCATGGGCATCCGGTTGTTTTGTGGCTTGTTCCTAAACACCAATTGCAGCATGTTGTGGTTTTGTCCAAACAACACCTTTCACCATTTCCCTCCATTCTTCAAGACCTGGTTAGGGTTCCTTGAAGCCTGCTCTGATACCAACTGAAAACTACTAGAGGGGGGGGGGGGTGAATAGAGTTTTATAACAATTTTAACAATTATTTAACTCAAACAAACAACCACAATGATATTGGACAAGAAGACAAGAGTTTAGAGTGGTTCCAACCTTAGCAAACACTAAGGAAGTCAGTCCACTACCCGGTTGCTTACCCAACCGGGATTTGGAAAGAAATTAATTTTATTACCTCGCAAGGACTTTACATAAAATTACAATTTCTCCCCCTAAACCCTTCAAGCAGCCTTCACCTAGAAGTAATCGCCCAACCTTGAAGCAGCCTTCACCTAGAAGTAATTGCACCACCTTGAAGCAGCCTTCCTCTTGAAGTAGCTTCCCGTTGCAATAGCCTTCTTGAAGTAGCTTCCCGTGCGATAGCCTTCTTGAAGTAGCTTGAAGTCCCCTTCTCCACCTGAGAAGTCAAACTCTCTCCAATCTGCAGCCTCCAATCCTAGGAGTAGCAAGGAGAATACAAAGGATAAAAAAGAACAAGAAGGAAAATAGAAATTACAACTTATCCTTTGAAGCCCAAGGCTTGATATGCCTAGATCAAGCGTATAGATCTCCTAACCAAGTGTGTGAACTTGTGATTGTTGTGGTAGGAGAATCTAGCCTATAGGACACGAATTTGAGCTAAGGAGAAAGTAGGCCAATGATCACAGTGCTCAATTTGCTTGCAACAGATTGCTCAAGTATGCTCAAGTATTTTCTCAAGTGTAGCAAGTGTAAAACAAGTAAGTTTAGGTGTCCTATGGCTTGTCCTATTTATAGGAATGGCCTAAGGATGCTTAAGGACGTTCTAGACAACTTCTAGGGGTTTCTAAGTGCTTAACTAGCCGTTAGGTACAAAGTTGTTGCTTTAACAACGGCTAATTAATTAATTCTGCAGTTGCTGTCAGAGACCATCTCGGTCGACAGATGGTCGACCGAGACACCTACTCGGTCGAACTTTTGTCGACCGACAGACTCTCTGGAACAAGTGATTTGCACCGTCTTTCATCAACTGCCAACTAATTTTTCTGTTGTGTCTAACGGCTACTTTGGATCTTTCTCGGTCGAGAAGATTGTCGACCGAGAGTGTCTCGGTCGAGGAGTTTGTCGACCGAGATTGATTCTGTTTCAAGGTTTCAATTTAGGCACTAATTATGTGTGTAAGTGTGCATAAATAATCCTATTTGAATGGGATGACTTGTCTAACTGTGGTGTTTAGCTAGGGAGAATCTAACGCTTGATTTACATGCAATTCTAAGTACTTGTACATTATATTTTTGTACAAGTTTTTACAACAGTGATTACATTGCATGAAATTATAAATATGTAAGCTTGTAGATTTTCCCTTGTTGCTTTGTCATCCTGCACACTCAAGTAGCTCGTTAGATTAATAAGAATGAAATGTTTGTCATTATCAAAACAAAGGGATTTATAGATGTCCATTTAGCCAACAATATTTTTCTTATTTTGACTCTTTTGAATTTTTTTCTCCTTGATATGTGTCAATGTCCACAAAAATATATTTTAAGACAAAACTCCATGATATAAAGGAAAATTAGTACTTTTTAATATTATCATTATTTTTTTACTAAGAAACATTGGCCCAACCTTTTAAAAATAACCTAGTTGCCTATTACTTCAACTATATAAAGAAACAAATGTCTTATTGTAAAAGTAAAAGAAAACATATGCTAATATCAAAACAATGTGTTCATTTTCAAACCTTATATTTTACTTTTACAATAGGTAGTTGATTTTTAATTTTAAATTAAATGAATATTTACACTGATATGGAAGGAAAACAAACGACAAGCCAAGTCGCTAGTCCTTTTTTATGAAACAAATAATGCAAATATAAGAGAGAAACTACACTAACTTAATTAGACTCCAATTATATAGACATAATTTTGGCACCTCCAAGATTTCATGTCAAGATATGTCACTGTGTGATACATACATTAGACTTGAAATATGAAAGTCCTGAAATCTTATGTAATGTATACAACATATGTATATGAATTTTCTATTAGAATCCAAACTTTTAAACTTGGGCAAATCATGAAAGTGACAGAAATTTTAGATATCCCAATAATTGGTTCCAATAGAAGTTCTATATTAAAAAATATTAAACATGAATAAATATTCGAAAACTAATCACATTTGATAATTACTAATGTTCATTCAATTTCCACTAAATTCGATCACAATCCTATCATAAAACTGTTGAGGTCCTCATTGTCATTAAATTCATTGTAGTTGGCTTAAACCATTTAGTCATATCTTTAAATGTTAGTAAATCACCACCCTCGATTCCAAGAGGGAATTTGATGTCCTTAAATGTATAAAGATCCTAAATCTAAAAAAATTTCCATCTATCCATCTACTCTTTTATAATGTATGAGCCCCTATCTCAGGGTTATACTAGAGTTTCAAGAATGATGACTTGCCCCAAAGACCCACTAACCTAGGAAGTGTGCTTTGTCCTCACTCACATATAGTTCCCATTCTAGTTTCTGTCATATCACCTATCATGATAGTACTTTGGGATTAGCTTCTTAACTCTAACATACCTAGTGATGAGATACCTGAAAAGGAGGTGCACCTTCTTATTATTGATAGCCCAATCATTCCTTTTAAGATAATTTTATCCGTGGATATAAATTCTAGGATCTTCCCTATTGAGACTCCTGATGCCCTCATCAATCATCAAATGTATGCATCATAAACTCTTCCTTGTAATAGACCATGTACCCTCAGATCCCATTTATAGATACTAGAGAAAGGGTAGATCAATCACTCCTCAATCGGTATTCCTTTCCTCATGTCTAAATTTCATTAATGAAGAGTGAGTGACATATCTCCATCTTGGCCCCAAGTACTAGAGATAAACTAGACCTAAAATGTTTGAAAAGCAAGGTCCTAGCTTGCAGGGCGTTATTATGGTTTTAGTAACAATAACTAGCCACACAAAGTGATGCTAACCTCATATTTGCACTTTGTCCTCACTCACATACTACCTAATTTTCACTTCACGATAGGTCACCTAGCCTAGTACTGCTATACTCTAAAAACGTTTATCTCGAGAATCTTTATTGATAGACTACCTTAAAAGTAGGTTCATCTATTGATATGGAGGATTGGTCATTACTTTTTAGATTTTTATATCTAAGTCCTCAAATTTTGAGTTGTTACATATTTATTCTTCCAACCAATACTAATCTAGAAAGACTAATTTTTAAGAAGGGGTAGAATGATCTGAATTTTAAGAATATTAGCTTCAGAATTGGATGGAATTTGGGTATCGAGTAAATTGAAGTATATTCTATGATAATTAGTGCTTTCCTCATGAAAAAATATTGAATTAGGATACCATTATCTATACAAAAGAAGAGGATCGCAATCGGATATTTCATATTAATAAAAACCTTATCTTTTTCACTAGGTAAACTTTTGAAGATCTAATGGTGCAACCATGATAATGCAATATATTTTAGGTTTAAATATTTACATTATATGTTTATGTGTTTGAAATTTATCATATATCTATTTATAAATATTTCATTTTATATTCATTACGGGCATGGTCAGATGAAGTTTCTTTCGAGTCTCTTTTCAACTTCACATTTTGTCGAACAACAAATTGGTGGTCAAATAGATTTTGCATGAAGAAATCTAGTGGACCTTACATGGGTTTCAAACCCAAAAGCATAGTTAGAAAATATTCCTTGGAAAATTCTAGGAAAAAAAAACCAGTGTAGTTCTCATTTCGTCAAAGTTTTTAGAGGGAAATTTATTCACAAAACTCCTTGAAACCATGTGAATTATTTATCCTTATTTCCAGTCATTTAGTATACTAAAACCACTTTTGAAGATCATCAAATTCAATAAGCGTTAGAGTTTGTTTGTCTTTTAGAAGTAAATCATTCCACTTACCATATACATGATAGGAAGAAGCAATCCATTCACATAACACTTTTGCTGTCACAAAACTCAATAATAATTAAAATTATCATGTCAAAACCATCACATATTCTATGCCTTTGTTCTCAACAATTTTCTTGATGTTCAAACTCAATATACATGTCATTTTTAACAAAATTAAAAAAATGAATGCATAAACCTAAGTAAGAATGTTCTGAATATAATAAAAACCTCACCAGAGCAGCCCCCTAAATCCTTTGTTGAATTCAAAGTTTAGCCTCCTAAATCTCCATATTTATAGACATATCAAGCCCAGTTATGCACAAATAGAGTGTAGGCAAGGAATGTTCTTTTCATAAAACATTTTGAAACAGATGAAGGATGTAATATATTTAAAATCACGTCTTATAACTAGTGAACAATTAATCTCAATAAAACACTTATTTCCTATTTTTGTGTATAGATTTGTCTATCCTACTCAAAACATATATATATATATGTATATATATATGTATATATATATATATATTGGTACATAGATCTTAATGGTTTGCACTCTAGCTCTTGAGTCTCCTCATTAAAGTATGGCATGTGTTAACTTGCTTCTCAATATCTTATCATGATATTTTCTTAAATAATGGTGTTATACTTCAAATATTTAATATATCTTTAATTATTATTCATTTCTTTAGAGTCATATTTTATGCAGAAATTAGCATAACTCATAAACTTTAAAATAATTACTAATTTGATGAACTTAAAAAATTAAACATAAAGGGGAATTAGAATTAAATATCATGTTATATTGGTTAATATAAAGAATCAAGGTGATTTTAATAATTTTCTTAACTGGAATGGTCCACTTTATTGAGTTAGAGAGAAACCTAATATATCTCACACTATTACAGATCCGGCCTTTGGCGTCAGTTATTTAAGCCCTTTTCGCGACGGTTTCTAAGTGACGCCTATGTGGGTGTCGCTAAAAGTCGAACCCTTTCGGCGTCGGTTTTCCAACCGATGCCAAAACGCTTCGCGCCACCGAAAATGTGCCAGCAGGGCTCCCATCAGCGTCGATTATAAGTAAATAACCCGACACTATAATCATTCACGCCACAAACAGGGCACCATCCAGGACACTATCGACGTCGGTTTTAACTCATCACCGACGCCATATCACCGGCCAGAACGGCCGTGCTGTCCAGCACGACCGTGTTGGACAGAACGGCTGTGCTGTCCAACACGACCGTGCTATCCAGAACGGTCGTGCTGTCTAGCATGGTCGTGCTGTCCAAAACAGCATCCGTTTTCTACTAATAACTGACGCCATATCACCTGCCGCCACAGCCGTGCTGGCCGGCTGTTTGGCAACATTAGGCGGCATTTTTTGCTAGAAAATGACGTTGTAAGTCTTTGTTATCAGTTTTTGACTAATAACCAACACCTATTTTTTGATTTTTTTTGTTATCAGTTTGCAGGCCTGTTGTGGCTGGTCGTAGGATGAGAACCTGCAGTTCAGTGGAACTAAACTGTAGGTTTACGACATTCATTGATATCAGCCAACAAACAGGCCACAAACCTACAAAATCAACAAATATTCTTTTCACACATTCACACATAGGTAGATACATTTAGACATTAATTCAATTTTCACATTCACACATGTAGAAACATTCAAATACATGTAGAAATATTCGGACATGTAGAAACACATTTATAAACATTTATTTACAAAATATCATTCATCATCGCTATCAGCATCCCAATTATATCTTACAGTCTCCACTGCTTGTATGGATCTTGTCCATTCTTCTCTTACGTCATTTAATGCTTCCATTGTATATGGAGCATTTACATATTTTAAGGCTTTACATGTAGTGGGGTCAATTTTAAACACATGCAAAGAGAATGATGTATATATAAGTAATAATATATAAATAAGATTGATATATTTCATACTATCTAATGAGACTATATATAATACCTTAGGTATGGCATTGATTTCATCTGCATGTTTGATAATCATGTCCATAAACCACATCATATAGTATGCACATGCCCAGCCGTTGTCTTGTGTAGCACACTATAAAATGGATATAACATATTAAAAAATACAAATAAGCACAGTTCACATAAATAACATATACATTGGATTCGGGAACTTACTTTCACGTTCTCCCAAATTATTGGCTGGTTCTTTTATTGGGGAACTTTCCTCCAGCCTTTTTGAACGCATCTAAACCCCTACATATTAATATAACACAGTAAATTGCATAATTAAATAGTAATATTGTAATGACAGATGTTAACGTATATAAAAATGAAATATTTCTCACCAGAATAATGCCATTCTCATTACGTGTTTAATTTTTGGATTCCATTTAATCCCTACAGGATCTAGATAATAGACAGTGAACGTATCGGGGAGAATAACTAGTAACTCTCAATGCTTAGCGTTAGAGGTCAAAAAGTTAAAAATTAATAACTCAAAATCCACAATAAAAATGTAATTTTTTAAGTCCAAATTTATAAGCAAAGTAAACTTACTTCACATTGAATGGAGCTATTATTATCGTCTTCTTTTTTTGTCCGAAAATTGTAAAAGCATCACAACAACATTGTTGAACGTTATCATGGTCTTTAGCTACACGACTAATAAATGATGGAATCAAAAATCCCACATTTTCAAATCCAAATTGTTTACATTGAATTTTGACTAAGTAGTTGCAAAACATGTATTACGTATGCATTAATATATAAGAAACCATATCACCAGATCCTACATAAGGTATATGGATGTATAAATAAGATCTCACCTTATCTATGCCTCTATCATTGATGTATTCAACCAATCTTACATAAACAACTCAATAATATATTGTATAAATAGAGAGCTTCCGTATGATTGACCTGCATAATCCGCTTCTAAAGAAACAACTATAGGGCAATGTATATTATGTGCGCATAGCCATACTGCAATTTCCTTACAAGAAGGACCGAATGGGAATTCTAGGTCAGTTGGAACCCAACTTGGTAATGCAGGAAATGGAGGTGGAGGCCTAGATGCTCTGGATGTCTTGTTTTTAACCTATATATATAATTTCATATCAGTTGACCTCATATATATACATTAACAATTTAACGTAATGTAAATTTATCATACAGTTTTAGTACTGTAGACAACATCTGCTTTGGGCTACAATATCACCCCACCTTCTGCCTCAGTAAGTGTATCAATATTCGGGTGGGCATATGGCAATGCAACTTCTCTCCAATCGAGGAATACACATATCAGCTAACACGAATGTAACCCTGTAGAATTGGAGTCTCGTGAATAGTTGCCCCAGGAAGGGATGGGTAAGCCTGCGCCTCTGCAACAATATGGTCTTCAATTCTCAAGCGGCATGGCTTCAACGCCTACAAATTTACGTAAAAAATGTTATACATATATACATATATATCACCTTGAAAACATATCATCTTGAAAAGACTAGCTACTATATCATAAACAATACTTACAATAGACGTGCTAGGTGGTGGGTCTACAGGATTACTCTCAGCCTGTGCATCAGGAGAAAAGCGGGCCGCCATAGGTTGATTGGAATCTTGAGATGCCTGCCACCGCAACATTTCTTCCTTGACCTTCTTAGAAACTATATCCTCGACTCTCTTATTCTCCTATACATGGATAAAAGAAACAATAGCTTCTTATTATTGAATTCCCTTTTGCAGTAACATTCTAAAAAAAGAATAGGTTATCACTTCTTGTGAAAGTCCCACTCTTGGGACATGTTTGTATTGGGATGGCCCAAAGAACGCTTTGATGCCCACACCAGTGCCTACACCCCTAACATGTCCAGGATGCTTTGGGTTACCCAGAGCAACTATCACTTCATCCCTTGTGCCCTGAGCGATGAACGTGCCCTATTTCCTCTGCTCGTGCAGCTCCCACTAATCATCATCAGCAGAAATTGGTAAGTAAACACCACAAATAATCAATATTCGAACGATTGCTCTAAGAGTTGTATTTTACCATTTTTGCAGCCGCCTCAGCAGTTACGAGCTTCGTTATTTCACCCTTCTTGTTTTGCCTCCCAGCTATCCATATATCATGGCGAGGCATGGGTGTGGTACATGTAGTACACTCCTGAGTAGCAGCAGACTCCTCCGGTAGTCTTTGGCGAACACCTGCATAGCCCTTTGAACCCATTGTGTGGTCATACACATTCAGTGCACACCTTGCTTTTTGCACCTCACTGAGATCCTAGTTAGTATGCACATTGATTTGGTTAGTAACACTAAAGGTTAATCTTGAATACATGAATACAATGTATATTAATTAAACAGGGAGTGACGCTTAACACCTTGAAGTCTTCAATTTGTCTTGAAGCAACAAATGTGTCCCAATCTGCTTTGTCCATGAAGTTCCACTTTTCAAAGGTTCACTTCTTCTTCTTATCACCATCTTTTATGTATTCTCTGTTGAGATTTGTCCTATAGTTCCTTAGCATCTTTCCAGCGCGTTGCATCACGCTTTTACGATGTAGCTTATCATCCAATGCAAATAGATTCTGTAAAATAGAATTACTATTAACTAGTATGCAAAAATAGAATTGCAAATAATAGAATTTGTAATCTACAAAATAGAATTGCAAATAATAATAACTCACGCATAAATCCTTCCATATCAAGTCTTTCTTCGCCTGAGAAGCTTTATGCCAATTATCATACTTAACACCACAATGGCTTCGAGTGAGAACCCCAAGATAGTTTACAAAATTATTGCGGTTCACTCCAATTGCATTTCCTCCATTATCATGTGCGCAGAGGGTACATGTGCATCTTCAACCTAAAATATTGGACATGTTTTTAAAACTTATATTGGTATCCTCACAATGCTCATCATGGACATCATCCGAAATTTTCTTGAAAACCCAATACACATTATACACTTACATCCTAAGTGAGATTAGGTGTTCAAGAATAGTCCCAAACTGGAGACTATCCAAGATTTACTCCTAATGAGTAAATCTTGGATGAGTTTCTAGGCCAAAAAATACATGTATGTTGTCATTCCAATACCTACAATCCTAGTTTCATCATTCATATCCTAGGTTTCATGTAACATCATTTAATCTAGGTATCATATTCTATAACATCTATTTCAACATTTCGAGTGTCCATGCATGTTCATCATCAAGATAAAGATTACACATAAATTAGTATGACCTAGGGATGGAGAGATTCATAATTGATTTCAAAATTTCAAACTACCTCATACATTATCATCAATCTACATCATACAATACAGGGAATTCATTGTGTCTTTAACACACTTGTTTCAAGGTTCAAAGCACATAATCAAATCAAATTAGGATGCTAGAATTGACAAGTTTAAATCTTATTTCAATGTACCTACAGGAGCAGCGAGCGGGTGGCCAGAGTAGCAAGCAGGAGCACGAGCAGCGACTAGCGGCGGTGAGCGGCGTCGGCGAGGAGAGGAGAGGAGAGGAGTAGGAGCGAGCGACCAGGAGGCGGTGAGCGGGCGACCAGGAGCAGAAGTGCACTGCGACAGACGGCGGCGTCAGTGAGGAGAGGATCAGTGAGTGGAGGTGGTGCGGGGGAGAAATGGCGGCAGGGGCAACGGTGGCGGGGGCACTGACGGCGGGGAGAAACGACGGCGGGGAACAACGACGACGGGGGACAATCGCCAGACCTAGCGGGTGATCGAGAAATCACAATGAAACAGAGATAGTGGGGAAGAGTCTTTCGCGCGGGTGTTATTAACTGTACCATAGTCGTCAGTTGTTACAGAAACCGACACCTAAGATCCACTAGCATCGGTCCCAGACAAAAAATGATGCCAAAAGGGGGGTAAAAATTATCGCGGGGACAGCGCGCGAACACCCATTAGCGTTGGTTATTTTAAGAAAACCGACGCCCATATTGGAACTTTGGTGCACAACTTTATCTCTTTTTAGGCATCAGTTTTTAGGTAAAACACCGACGATGTATGTGAAACTTTTTTTCACTCGAAAAATTAGAATTTTGGGGGCTTTTTTAGGCGTCGGTTGCATTTATTCAGCCAATGCTGAATAAAAAGCGGTACCCGTGTCTGGGTGGTCTTCAAATATAGACGTCGGTTTATCTTAAATGCTAAAGTTGAATGTTTCCAGCGTCAGTTACTTTAAAAAACTGACGCCTCTAAAAGCGACGTTGAATGTTGTTTCTATAGTAGTGTCATATTCTTGGTACGTACCTAGTTCTCCTTAAAATAAATTTAACACAAATATATAAAACTAAAACTAGAAAACTTATGTTATCATAATAGACTCTTTAGGTAATTCTATGCATGGTTTGGTCTCCTTATATGTAACTACGATCACTCATCCTCTAATAACCTTTGATATAGTTATGGATCCTAAAATAAATACTTTGTATCTGCATATTTACATCACTAATAATATCCGCTTTTCATTTTTCTATTTGCTTAAAACTCCTTTTCCTTTTTTAGTACTTTTTGAAAAAAGGTTACAATGCAAGAAGCAAAGAAGAAGAGTTATGCATAGGGAATTTTGTATAGATTGTACATTACTAAGGACTAGTAAAGGGGGATAAATACATCAAGATATACAAAGAGTAAAAATAAGGACATTATTATAACAAAAGGATCAAAACTTCATAGAAAAATAAAGATATGCTCAAGCAATGGATCTTCAGGAGTACACTAGAGAGGAAATATAATCCAGAACTAAAATACAACTTCTACCTCCAACGATAGTTGAAAATCTAAGAAATAGTAGGATAAACATATAAGATCAAGCTTTATCCAAGGAATCTGGCAACCAGATGGATGCACATTGAAAGGTAACAGGAAGTCAGAAACATATCAGGATATAACCAGCCTTGAATATGCATCAAATAAAAAAATAGAGTCTCCAACAAAGCAACCCTGACTAGAGAGGGTAAAATGTGTTGAATTGTTCCTCAATATAGGTCCATCATCTTCTACCATTGTGATACTTTATCTCATGGACTCTCAAGTTTCTCTCCATCCAACAATAGTAAAAAATGAGAGCACTAATAGAATTTCCTTTAGAGGAGTAGTTTTAATAAGAGAATTCCAATATGTAGACATAAGATAGGTAAAATCTAGAGATAGAACTTCATTTCATACTTTCTTGGTATAATCACAAGAGAAAAGGATGTGGTTTGTGTCATCATTGTCTTTCATACAAAGAAAACAAATACAAGTAGCTTGCATACCTCGTCTTCTAATATAATTAGAAGTGGGCAATTTGTTGTGTTTGGCTTTCGATAAGTGCAAAAGACCTCTCTTATGAATCTGAATATTTCAAATCCAATAGTAATCTTCTATATCAGGACTTTTGCTTGTAATAATGTTCTAAATTTTGTTGAAAATTCACATTACTCTTCTTGTTGAAGGACATATGATCCTCCTTGCAAAAAACAATATTTTTACTATAAAGGAAACCAAAAATGTTCTTGCAACTTCTATTATCTTCATTAAGAAAACTCCATTGACCTTTAGAAATGGCATTTCATAGTACGCAGTCCAAATCAAAACTCTATTTAATAATAGAGTCTTTTCCAATATATTCAAAAAGAAATTTGAAGTTGCACCACGGATCCTGCCACATATTGAATATATTAAAATAACCAATGTCAAAACCCATAGAGGATAAAAGGTTATTACGAATACTAAGAATGTTGTTAAATAGTCAAGATAAAGTGAGAAATTCAATAATCAACCAGAAGGTAGTTTTCCTTAATTACTTATGTAACATCCATTTAACCCAAAGAAAGTTCTTTTATTACTTCCTTAAATTGATTTATCCCAAAGAAAACTTTTTTATTTGCAATCTCCCACACATTGAGCATGAGATAATCCAAGGAGGCATCCCTACAATTCTGAGTACCAAGACCTCATTTAGATTAGGGTCTATATGACCTCATTTGCATTTGGGTAAAGTAATCATTTCCTATTTCACTAAATGAATGTTCCTCTTCAAGTCAAAAGCACACCACAAAAAATCTCTACATAATTTATCAATTTGATCAAGGACAGAACAATGAATTAGAAATGAAAGCACCCCATACAAGTGCATAGTAGAGAGGATTGAGTTAACCAACTCAACACGAGGTTCCACAGATAAATTCTTGGACTTCCAAGACACCAACTTATTCTTAATGTTGTCCACAAGTTTAGAACAGTTCCTCTTCAAGAGGTTTCCTGTAAAAAGTGGAATACTAAGATATTTAGATGGAAAAGAACCTTCTTAAATGCACAGAGCATCAACAATGGGTTGTTTATCAGCATCATTACTGAAGATGATAGAGCTTTTGACAAGATTAATAAAAAGACCTAATTCATTTCCAAGCTTCACAGAGAGGGTGATAATAGCCTCTACAATAATTTCATAAACCTTTTCAAATAACATCATATCATAAGCATAATTAAGTGGGAAACATTTAACTTCTATGAAGTAGAAATAGGAATAACATTTCCATCAATAATAGATTGTTTCAGAAGTTCAGAGAAGTTGTACATCACAGTGACAAAGATATAGCGGTTGTTAGGGTATCCCTGTTTGATACCATTAGATGGGTATATAAACTTAGAGGGTTCCCCATTTATTAGAACTTGGTACGAAGTAGAGGAGAAAATTTCATCAATCCACTTAATCCATATAGAAGGAAAACTCATTTTGTGCATAATAGAAATGTAGTACGACTATTTCACATAATCATATGCTTTCAAGATGTCTTCTTGGATACATATTTTACCTAGTAAACGTTTTTTCTTATAATCACTAAGATTTTTTTTTGTAAGAAGAGTAGCATCCTTGATGCTCCGACCTTTAATAAAGGCACATTGAAAAGATTCAGTAATATTGGGTAATACTTTTTGTAATTTGTTGGGCATAATCTTCGAGATTAATTATAAAAATACATTACACAGCTATAGGTCTCCAGTTCCTAACATTCGAGGAGTTGGAACCTTTGGGGACAAGAGTAAGGAATGCTTTGTTGACCTCTTTAGGCATCCTACCATTACGAAAATATTCGGTAACAACACTAAAAACATTGTCCCCAATAACAGACTAAGATTTCTTAAAGATATGACCATTAAACCCATCTGGACCAGAGGCCTTATCGACATTTAAATTAGACAAGATATCATCCAATTCATTCCTATAAATAGGAGAAATGAAATTGACTTTCTATGAAGAAGACAGGGAAGGGCCCTTCCAATCAGATGACCAAACATGAGAAGATAGATTGTTATTGTTAAAGAGAACAAAATGGAATTCAACAATGTGACCTATAATACCAAACATTTCCATCAATAGGAAGTATATTAATAGAATTTCTATGACTTATAGATTTCAAAGAAGAGTAAAAGAAGGTGTTATAGTATGGCTCTTTTAGTCAGGTAATTCTAGATTTTAGGTGATAAAGAGACTCTTGAAGCTCTACAGTAATTAAATCTTCCTTTCTTAATAATTTGGCATTAGTTTGATATACCTCATTTGTAGGATCGAGATCAAGTTATTATGAGCTTCAATTTCCCAAATCATAGTAATCTTAGCATTTTCATGAAGATTGCGTACATAATGTTTGTTTCACTCAACAAATTTAGACTTTAGAAAAGATATTTTTCTATAAATCCTATACTAGCATAACCATTCCTATCTAACCACAAGGACTTTTTTACAACAAAAAGAAATCCTTCATGGATGGTTTAGGAATTGATAAACCTAAAGCGAGCCTTGAATCGTCTAGGATTTACAATAGTAAGTGAAATTCTCCTGTGATCATTGATGATGTTTGACATGAACTCGCCAAAAGATCCCTCTATATGTGAGCACATCAGAATTATAAAGGATTTTATCAATTTTTGAAGAAATAAAATTAGACCCCTTTTGTCTGTTGTCCTAAGTATAGAAGGGACCCTTCATGTCTAGTTCAAAAAGGCCACAATTCAGGACACACTTGTTAAAGTCATCCATGGACTTAGTAGAAAAAAGTCACGTACAAAGTCTTTAACCAACTTTATGAGAACAGTTGAAGTCTCACATTAAGACCCAGGGACCATCAACTGGAGAATAAAAGTCTTCAAAAAAATTCCATACATTGGTTCTCTCCGCATCAGGATTATGTCCATATACATCTTAAAGAAAAAAGAATGAGTCATTAACATGAACTTTAGCATGGATAGATTGACCCATTCCACATATCTTAGTTATATTACAAACATTGTTTTCCCATAAGATAAGAACTCTTCCATGAAATGTGAGGAATGATTAGACATCCAAAGATATCTAGGAATTATCTTCATCTTCCAAGTATGTCTACAAAAATTCTTATTTACAAAGATATCAAGCTTCCTAGCCCTTAGCATGGTTCCATTTAAAATGATAATGTCACTATCTGCCCTATCCATCTCTTCTCAGACACCTTGAATCTTATTCCTATGACATTCCAAGAAGAGACATTAATAGAAATATTCATGTAATCACCAAGGTTATTGAACTCTGTCTCAATGTTTTCTTCATTAATAATCTCCAGTCCACTAAACTTGTTAGGCATAGGTGTGAAAATAGAGCTAGTGACTCGATGATATATAAATGTTGGTGGGATTCCTCTTCCTGACCAAAGTAGACACAGGACTGACATATGTAGTGCACCCATTCTTAGTAAACATCAACAATATGGGAGTCGCATTCATCACTCTCAAGGGTGATAGTTTTAGGAAAAGTAGAATCTGATCATTTGAGAATTTGATACGAGCAAACTCCAATCTAGAATAGAGGTTAGTAGGTTCACTAGTAGAAATAGGGATACCCAAGAAGGACCCAATCCTCTCCAGCATTGACGTATTCCAGAGATCTAAAAGAAGTCAATACAACCTTACCCGTACAGGGACATCTTTCAAACTATTCTTTATAACATCATCCTCTAGTTTCCATCTTTCTAAAAACATAGGTCATTTCTTAACTGTCCATGAACCTGAAAAAGATGCGTTCGGATGCTTATCATCAAAAAATTTAACAAAAACATTCCTTCACCATGATTATAACTTCTAAATCACCACCTGATTTCCAAATCCACCATAAATGGTGACTGAGAGGGTGGAGGTGAGGTCTAAAGTCTAACAAATAACCAATTAAACTATTACTCTAGTTTTCTTCATTGGCCTTCACTTTAGATTTGGAGTATAGGATTTTTTCCATTTATAAGTAGAATCTCCATAGTTTTTAAAGCAAGAAAGTTCTTCTCAAAATTAGTGAATCTTGAAACCTTTGTCCAACTCATTAGGGAAGTTGAAATTTAGATCTAGGAGGGTCAGAGACATGAGGATACATTTTCCATATTTGTCTAGGCCTCTCTTGTAGAAAACTACGGCAACGATGAAGATCTTCATTCATCCAGTTCATCACCCTAGCATTATCCTTGTGTTCCACAATCTTTTCATATTAAGACTTTATCCTCTATTCACTAATCACCTTAACTAATATAATATATTTTCTTTTTTAGAACAAAAAATAAATATATATAAAATGACTAAAATCAAAATTGGAAACATTTTTTTGATTGTTACCTCATATTCAAATTTATGATAAATTTTCCAAATTTTGTCTCAATGTTTGATGCCCCAATTTTGTAAATTATCCCTACTAGCTTAGATCAATCTAAGTAACTACATTAATCAAATCAATGAAATTATACATTATATAGTATTATAGACCTCAAATCATGATCAAAACATTTAATTTCATCATCTTTGATATTTGTTTCACAACATGAGTAGATAGCTCATTAAGCTATCCATTTATTCACATATTTAACATCTTTTTTTATAAAGGGTGCCCGCCATTTTATTTATAAATAAAATCGTTTGCAAAAAGTACAAGGATCCAATCCTCAAAGCCCTCTCCAAGAAGGTGAGAGTTAACAAAATGACAGGTTGAAGAGGCCAAGGCATGTGCTACTCTATTACCTTGCCTTCTAATAAAATAGAAATTAAAAGAAAGGAAACTATGGGAGAGATCGAAAATGTCGCAGATGATGATGTCTTCATAGCCACGCCTGCCATAGCCCTTCTTCACCGCCTCTACAAGAAGCAAACAATCCGTCTCCACCACTAAGTCCATGTAGCCTTCCCTAAGAGCCAACTGCATGCCATGTAGAGGATCCATACCCTCCGCACTAAGCACTGAGTACGGTTGATCTAACCAGCATTAGAAGGTCCACAAAAGCTGCTCGTACTCATTCCTTATGGCTGCACCACAACCATTCTCCTCCGTTGGGATGAGAGAAGCATCTGTGTTGATCTTTATACTGTCATCTGGTGGGAGGTACCATGTTACATGCCCGGGCATCATAGGATGCAAGGCTGAACGTTGCATGGCCGTGTGGTACCGTGCATGCTCCGCCACAAGGTTGATGAAGCTAGCCGCAAAGCCCAGAAGGTAAGGTGGATGATCCTCAAAAAGATCTTTATTCCTTGCTGTCCATGCCACCCACAGTAGATTATCTCCCTCATCTCTGCACCGGTTGTCCCCATCGTCAAGCAGGCTCCTCACAAAGCTCCCCAATATTTTTAAAATAATTTGGTATTTAGGATATTGTCACTAATACCTTATATGCCTACTTTGAACCATCCCCCAAAAAAATTATGTTTTAAAGGCTACATGGTTTCCAAAGTTGTGGGTAGTTGATTCCATATCTTGTCTCTAGTTGCAACATGTCGCTAATGCTCGCTATCAATATTTTTGTGTCATCAAAATAACACCCAATCTTGTGGTTGGCCTTCTTAGTGCTCCAACCATGTTGTTGGTTGCTCCATTTTCCTTGCTTAATAGGAGCATATTGTTGCTATATTTTCTCCTCTTCTTATTGAGAATTATCTCTATAAACTCTCTCTAATCTCTCCCTTGCCACATTTTCTCAAAAACAACTCTAGGGTGTTATCTATAGCCTCACAGTTGAGATTTATCACCCACACTCAAATTTACTTGGTCAAATAACATTTGGACTAGTGAAGAACTATCACCTCTCTCTCAAACCACCATAATATCACCAAGTATGTTGTAAAAGTATTTTCATATTACTGGATGAAAAAATAAGGTAATAAGATCCTCATAAAATAATAACAATTATATAATTCTCTTGAATATCCCCTATAAATTCTAAAAATAATCTTTCATCTTTATCTTGAACAATACCAAATTTAGATCACAGAAATTAGGGTTTCACGTTATGGTCAAATAAATCCTTTATGGATATCCTTAAATGTTAAAGAGTGTTGTATATAATAATTTATCATATATTACAAAATTTTGAAACTAAAGAAACTCCAGATATCTTTAAAATTGAGATATTTTTTCATTTTACTCCTAGTAAATATAAAATAATACAACTTTTTTACATTTTAATTATTTTGATCCAATTGTTTGTTTACTTCATGTAAAAGGACCTCTTATACTTATCAGTATGTATATATGTATCACCAAAATTAGATTGAAACTTATTCTCAACATATAAATTTATATTTATTTTATTGGATCAAAGTAGAATCGTAGGATGCTAAAATCACATATTTTCCCCAAGGGTTCAGTAAATACTCCAGTCATCATATAATAGAATAATGCAATTGATTTTCATCCCACGTGAATTTCTGACACTACTACAGAAATAGCGTTCAGTGTCGCTTTTCTGGGCGTCGGTTATTAAGGAAAACCGACGCCTATAATATCAGGCGTTGGTTATTTAGGCAAACCGACGTCTATATTTGAAGACCAGCCAAACACGGGTACCACTTTGTATTCAGCGTCGGCTTACTATAACCAACCGACGCCTAAAAGCACCCACGAAATGCAATTTTCGAGCGAAAAAAATTTGGGCCACATACAGCGTCGAGTTTTTAACTAATCACCGACGCCTATTTAAAATGAAATTTTGTGCGAAAAGTTCCACTTTAGGTGTCGGTTATCCTTGGATAACCGACACTGATAATAGTTCCCGCCAACTAATTTGGAGTCGGTTTTTTACTATCAACCGACGCTGAAGATAATAGGCATCAGTTGTTTGAAACAACCGACGCTATTTGGGAACTTAATAGCCCCGCGAAACATAGAACTCTTCCCCATTTCTCTGTTTCATTACGAACCTCCTGCTAGGTCTGGCGATTCTTGCCGCCGGTGCTCCCCGTCGTCGTTGCCCCCTCCCTCATGCCGCCACCGCGGTTGCTCCCCCGCGCCGCTGCTCCTCTCCTCGCCGCTGCGCCGCTCCTCTCCTCAGCTTTCCTCGTCACTGCGCCGCTACTCTCCTCGCCGCTGGTGGCTTCTTTGGTGTTGTCCTTGCCGGCGCCGGCTTCCTGTAGGTCTCTGCTCAGGCCGCTTCTCTCCAGGCTAGGCATTCTTCCTCTTCCCTCAAGGTACTTCCTTCTTCCTCTTTCCTTCCTCCGCCTAGGCGGCTGCTTGGGCAGTGCCAAGGCACGCCAAGGCTGCTGCTGGGCATTTTTTTATTTTTTATTTAAGTTATTTACTTATTGGTAACTTGATAAGTAACTCATATCCATTGATGTTGAAGTAAGTTAGGAAGCCAGTTTGTTGACAGTGATATCTAATTATCCATCTGACTTTTGGTTCTTCATCCTATTCATCATGGTGGCATTGCCTCATACTGTGGTCAACTAGGGGAAGTAACATTTGTCTACAATGTAACTTATCAAAACATGTAGAATAAGTAACTGAAGAACTGGGAGTACGAACATGTATAATGGGTACATCACAATGGTGAAAATTTAGCTCAAATGAGTGAATTGCTTGGTTTTTTTGAAATCTCTAGTTATACTTCTTATATTTTAATGTGATATTACTCTATGCATGTTTCATGTTTGGTACACGACTGAAGCAGCAGTATATTAATAAAAAAATGATTATGTCTTTGTTTCATTGTTGAGTATATTGAGAATCCTAATCACTCTTCTTGCTTAATGATGAACTGTAATGCACACATGTGACATGCTTGGAATGTAAATGATGAACTTTTCCCTAAATTGCCAATCATGTTTGTTGGCCTAGAAACCCGTCCAAGATTGACTCATTAGGAGTAAATCTTGGATAGTCCCCAGTTTGGGACTGTTCTTGAACACCTAATCTCACTTAGGATGTAAGTGTATAATGTGTATTGGGTTTTCGAGAAAATTTCGGTAGCATTTCCCCGTTTGTTCTCTAAGTACATATGTACTTAGAGAATAGCGGGGAAATGCTGCCGAAATTTTCTTGAAAACCCAATACACATTATACACTTACTAGTGAGATTAGGTGTTCAAGGATGGGATAGGTGGTACACATTTATTATATATAAGAATGACATCAAATGTGTTTGTTGGCCTAGAAACCCATCCAAGATTGACTCATTAGGAGTAAATCTTGGATAGTCCCCAGTTTGGGACTGTTCTTGAACACCTAATCTCACTTAGGATGTAAGTGTATAATGTGTATTGGGTTTTCGAGAAAATTTCGGTAGCATTTGCCCATTTGTTCTCTAAGTACATATGTACTTAGAGAACAGCGGGGAAATGCTGCCGAAATTTTCTTGATAACCCAATACACATTATACACTTACTAGTGAGATTAGATGTTCAAGGATGGGATAGGTGGTACACATTTATTATATATAAGAATGACATCACATTATACACTTAGGATGTAAGTGTATACCCTAATCTTTTCCTAATATATACTTGTTTCCTAATATATACTTGTTTTCTCTGATCATAGAATGGATAGATCATGGATGTCCATTCGTAATCGTTGCACCCTAGAGTTTATATATGATCTTGATCAGTTTATTAGATTTGCCGAGGAACATAGGAAAAAACCTACAGATAGGTTCTACTGTCCATGTAGGCATTGCGGTAACAACTTGAAAGTCAACACTGGTGAGGAAATCAAAAGTCATGTCATGTGCAACGGGATTGTACAAGGCTATACAGAATGGCACTGGCATGGAGAGATTTCAAAATCGAAACCAGTAGATGTCGATAGCAGTGCTTGGGTGGAAGAAGAAATTGCCTCCGATGATGTAAATGTGAACGAACCAGTTCCAGCAGACATCGTTGATGCGATGTTGGATAGTTGTAGGGTAGAGCACACCGATCCACCTCCTATCTTTAGAAACATTGTGCATGATGCTGAGATACCGTTATACATAGGCTATGAAAAGTTTACGAAGCTTAGCGTTGTGTTGAGATTGTATAAGTTGAAAGCTAATAATAGATGGAGCGACAAAAGCTTCACTTCATTGTTGACTTTGTTGAAAGAAATGCTTCCTGAAGGAAACGAGCTGCCAATCTCAACATACCAGGTAAAGAAAATGTTGTGCCCAATGGGAATGGAGGCCAAGAAGATACACGCATGCCCGAATGATTGTGTATTATTTCAAAAGGACTATGTAGATTTGAAAGATTGTCCAAAATGTGGTGCGTCACGGTATAAATTGACGACTTCGGGGGAGTCCAAAACTGGTTCTCCTGCCAAGGTGTTGTGGTATCTACCTATAATATCACGGTTTCAATGCTTATTTGCAAATCCGAAAGATGTGAAGAATTTGAGGTGGCATGCAGATGTTAAGAAAAATAATGTTGGGATCCTACGACATGCGTCTGATTCCCCACAGTGGAAGAAGATTGATCTATTGTACCCCAAATTTGGTGAAGAAGATAGGAATCTAAGACTTGGGCTTTGTACAGATGGGATGAATCCGTACGGGACATTGAGCAGCCAACATAGCACTTGGCCAGTCATGCTTGTTATATACAATCTTCATCCCTGGATGTGTATGAAAAATAAGTACGTTATGTTGCCGTTGTTGATATTGGGCCCTAAACAACCCGGAAATGATATCGATGTTTATCTTGAACCTTTGATTGATGACATAAAGAAACTTTGGGCTGAAGGTGTGATGACCTATGATGCTTCAGCAAGAGAGACATTTCGTTTGCACGCTATGTTGTTTTGCACTGTTAATGACTTTCCAGCATATGGGAATTTGTCTGGATATAGTGTCAAAGGAGCTAAAGTGTGTCCTATATGTGAAGAAAACACTGATTCAATAAGACTAAAACATGGCAGCAAGACTGTATATCTTGGTCATTGAAGGTTTCTTTCAAAATTCCATCCGTATCGTAGGAAGCGCAAAGCATTCAATGGATGGAATGATGAACGGAGTGCACCTAAACCTATACCAGGGGATGTTGTTTATGAAAGAGTAAAAGACATTGTCAATGAATTTGGTAAGAAATCACAATGTAGTATGGCCACACGGAGTGACAATTCTTCATTCAAGAAGAAGTCAATATTTTGGGATCTTCCTTATTGGAGTTCTTTGACAGTCAGGCATTGTATCGATGTAATGCACGTTGAGAAAAATGTCTGTGATAGCATCATTGGTACTCTGTTAAATATACCAGGTAAGACTAAAGATGGGATAAAATCCAGACTGGACCTACGTGAAATGGGAATAAGGTCAGAATTAATAGAATTACGTGAAATGGGTAATAAAAGAACATACTTACCTCCCACTTGTTACACGTTGTCTAGAAAGGCGAAGAAAACTTTTTGTGAATGCTTGGAAAATGTTAAGGTGCCACATGGTTACTCATCCAACATCCATAGATTGGTATCAATGAAAGATCTGAAGTTGATAGGTCTTAAATCTCATGATTGTCACACTCTAATTCAACAAATATTGCCTGTGGCAGTTTGATCTATATTGCCGAAGCATGTAAGGTTTGCAATTACCAGACTTTGTTTCTTTTTCAACAGTCTATGCAGCAAAGTTATTGACCCTGATACTCTCGATAATTTGCAAAGAGAAGTGGTTGTTACCCTATGTCAGCTTGAGATGTATTTCCCTCCTTCATTCTTTGATATCATGGTACATCTTGTTGTCCACTTGACTAGGGAAGTGAAAATGTTGGGACCAGATTTCTTGCATTGGATGTATCCCTTTGAACGATACATGAGCATTTTTAAAGGTGATGTTCGAAACCGTTATCGGCCTGAAGGTAGTATTATTGAAGGTTATGTGGAGAGAGAGGTTATGGATTTTTGCAATGACTTTCTTAGTGGTAATGACACTCCTGATAATGACAAGAATATTGAGGAGGGCAAAGGAATTTTGGGATCACGGGTGAAAGTAATCAGCCGTGAGCAGTTGGAACAAGCTTACTTATATATTTTACACAATATGGACGAAGTGAGTGTTTATATCGAGGAACATACCAATTTCATAAAGAGACAACATCCTCGAGCAAGTTCAATGTGGCTTACTAGAGAGCATAATAAGACTTTTACTAAGTGGTTTGAGGATAAATTCTTACATCAACTATCTCAAACACCAAATGATATTATAGAAACTATCAAATGCCTCGCCTTTAAACCAAAACCGAATGTTATGTCTTATGAAGGGTTTGACATTAATGGATTCACATACTACACAAAGTGCCAAGATGATAAGAGTGTCATCCAAAATAGTGGGGTCACTCTTCAAGCGTCGACTATGTACTTTGCAAGTGCAAAGGATAAGAGTCGACATGAAGCTAAAATGTCATATTACGGTGTCATTAAAGACATTTGGGAGTTTGACTACATAGATTTCAAAATTCCTCTCTTTAAATGTAATTGGGTTGATAACACCAAAGGAGTTATAGTGGATGAATTGGGTTTCACTTTGATGAACTTTGAAAAGATTGGCGAGAAGGGTGAACCATTCATATTGGCATCACAGGCGAAACAAATATTCTATATCGGTGATCCTGCAAATGATAAATGGTCGGTTGTTCTTCATGGTAAAAGACAGTTCATTGAATATCCTATAGATGAAGAAGAGTACTATGATAAGTATGATGACTCCAGTCCATTCTCAGTTGGGTTGCCAACTCCACAAAATATTGAAGCTAATGATGACTTATATGTGCGCAGAGATCACAATGAAGGATTGTTAATTGATAAAAGATCACAATTTTAGAGACATGTATGTTTATACAAATGCTAAATGTTTGCCTTTTTCTAGTTAATACAAATGCTAAATGTTTGCCTTTTTCTAGTTAATACAAATGCTAAATGTTTGCCTTTTTCTAGTTAATACAAATGCTAAATGTTTTCCTTTTTCTAGTTAATACAAATGTTAAATGTTTGCCTTTTTAATGACATTTTCAGATGGCTGACCATGATGAGCATGAAGTCCATGATGAGCATGCTGTCCATGACGAGCATGGTGAGGATACCAATGTAAGTTCTAAAAACATATCCTGTATTTCTATAAAATTCATTATCTTCTAGTTATGTCATATATCCTATATTTCTATATTGGGCTAATTCAGTGTGTTTATTTTTGTCAAATTTTAGGTTGATGATGCACATGTACCCACTGAAGCACTGGAGCAACTTGATGCGCAACACCAAACACTTAACAAGAAAAGGGGCATCACTCTGTTGAAGAAGTTAATAGCGCTAAGTGACAGCGGATCCAAATTGGTTGTGGAGTTTGATAATGGAGAAAATGCAATTGGAGTGAACCGCAATAATTTTGTAAACTATCTTGGGTGTACCACTTAGAGCCATTGTGGTTTTAAGTATGATAATTGGCATAAAGTTCCTCAGGGGAAAAAAGACTTGATATGGAAGGATTTATGCGTGAGTTATTATTATTTGCAATTCTATTTTGTAGATTACAAATTCTATTATTTGCAATTCTATTTTGGATACTAGTTAATAACATTTCTATTTTACAGAATCTGTTTGCATTGGATGAGAAGTTGCATCATAAAAGTGTGATGCAATGCGCTGGAAAGATGCTTAGGAATTATAGGACAAATCTGAACAGAGAATACATAAAAGAGGGTGATAAGAAGAAGAAGTCATCCCTTGAACAATGGAACTTCTTGGACAAAGAAGATTGGGACAATTTTGTTGCTTCAAGAAAATCTGAAGAATTCAAGGTATTAGGCGTCACTCCCAATTTAATTAATATACATTGTATTCACCTATTCAAGATTAACATTTAGTGATACTAACCAAATCATTAATGTGCATACTAACTAGGCCCTCAGTGACACACAAAAAGCAAGGCGTGCACTGAATGTGGATGACCACACTATGGGTCCAAAAGGCTATGCAAGCGTTCGCCAAAGACTACATGCGGAGTCTGCGGCTACTCAGGAGTCTGCTCCTACTTAGGAGTCTGCCACACCCATGCCTCGCCATGATATCTGGATAGCTGGGAGGCAAAACAAGAAGGGTGAAATAAAGAAGCCCGTAACTGCTGAGGCGGCTGCGAAAATGGTAAAATACAACTCTTAGAGCAATCGTTTGAATATTGATTATTTGTGGTGTTAACTTACCAATTTATGTTGATGGTGATTAGCGGGAGCTGCACGAGCAGAGGAAACAAGGCACGTTCATCCCTCAGGGCACAAGGGATGAATTGACAGTTGCTCTGGGTAACCCAGAGCATCCTGGACGTGTTAGGGGTGCAGGCGCTGGTGTTGGAATCAAAGCATTCTTTGGGCCATCCCAGTGCAAACCCAGAGCGGGGCTTTCTCAAGAAGAGGTAACCTATTCTTTTTTTAGAATGTTACTGCAAAAGGAAATTCAATAATAAGAAGCTAATGTTTCTTTTATCCATGTATAGGAGAATAAGAGAGTCGAGGATATAGTTGCTAAGAAGGTCAACGATGTAGTTGTTGAGAAGGTCAAGGAAGAATTGCTGCGGTGGCAGGCATCTCAGGCTTCCAATCAGCCTATGGCGACCCACTCTTCTCCTGATGCACAGACTGCGAGTAATCTTGGAGACCCATCGCCTAACTAGTCTGCTGTAAGTATTGTTTATGACATTGTAGCTAGTCTTTTCAAGATGATATGTTTTCAAGATGATATGTATATATGTATAACATTCTTTACGTAAATTTGTAGGCATTGAAGCCATGCCGCTTAAGAATACAAGACTATGTTGTTGTAGAGGCGTAGGCTTACCCGTCCCTTCCTGGGGAAAGGTTTCACGGGACTCCAATGCCATAGGGCTATGTTCGTGTGGGCCCATTACGTGTGTTACCCGATTGGAGGGAAGCTACATTGCCATATCCCCACCCAGATATTGATACACTTGCTGAGGCAGAAGGCGGGGTCATATTGTGGCCCAAAGCAGATGTCGTATACACTACTGAAATTGTATGATAAATTTACATTGATTTAGACTGTTAATGTGTATATATGATGTCAACTGATATGAAATTATATATACAGGTTAAAAAGAAGACACTAGGAGCACCTAGGCCTCCACCTCCACTTCCCGCATTACCAACTTGGGTTCCAACTGACCTAACATACCCGTTAGGTCCTGCTTGTAGGGGAATGGCATGTTGGCTACGGGCACATAATATACATTGCCCGATAATTGTTTCTTTAGATGCATATTATGCAGGTCAATCATACGATAGCTCTTTATTTATACAAGATATTATTGAGCTATTTATGTATGATTGGCTGAATACATCAATGATAGAGACATGGATAAGGTGAGATCTTGTTTATACATCCATATACCTTGCGTAAGATCCGGTGATCTGGTTTCTTATATATTAATGCATACGTAATACATGTTTTGCAGCTACTTAGTCGAAGATCATTGCAAACAATTTGCATTTGATCATGTGGGATTTTTGACTCCATCATTGATTAGTATGGTAGCTAAAGACCCTGATAGTGTTCAACAATACTGTATAGATGCTTTTACAATTTTTGGTCAGTAAAAGAAGACGATAATAATAGCTCCATTCAATGTCAAGTAAGTTTACTTTATTTATAATTTGGACTTAAGAAAATTCCATTTTTATTGTGCATTTTGAGTTATTAATTGTTAACTTTTTACCTCTGGCGGTAGACATTGGGAGTTACTAGTTATTGTCCCTGGGACGTTCACTGTTTATTATCTAGATCCCACGGGAAGTACATTAAACACTAAAATTGGACACGTAATGAGAATGCCATTATTCTGGTGAGAAATATTTCATTTTTGTATCTGTTAACATCTGTTATTACATTACTATTTACTTATGCAATTTACTGTGTTATATTAACATGTAGGGGTTTAGATGCATTCAAAAAGGCTGGAGGAACGGTCCCAAGGAAAAAGAACCAGCCAATAATTTGGGAGAACGTACAAGTAAGTTCCCGACTCCAATGTATATATTATTGATGTGAATTGTGCTTAGTTGTATTATTTTGTATGTTTCAATTTATAGTACGCTACACCAGACAATGTCTGGGCATGCACATACTATGTGATGCGATTTATGCAGATGATTATCAAACATCCCGCATTGGACATCGATACCATACATGAGGTATTATATATAGTCTCATTAGTTAGTATTAAATATATCAATCTTATTTTTATATTATTACTTATATATATACATCATTCTCTTTGTAGGTGTTTAAAACTGAAAACACTATAGGTAAACGCTTAAAAAATATACATGTTCCATATACGATGGAAGCATTAAATGAAATAAGAGAAGAATGGGCAAAAGCCATACAAGCAGTGGCAACTGTAAGATATAATTGGGATGTTGATAGCGATAATGAATGATACTTTGTAAATGAATATTTCTGAATGTTAATACATGTATTTGAATGTTTCGATATGTGTGAATGTGAGAATTGAATTGATGTCTGAATGTATCTACTTGTGTGAAATTTTCCTTGGGACTTTTGTAGGTTTGTGGCCTGTTTGTAGGATGATATCAATGGATGTCGTAAACTTGTAGTTCAGAAAACTAAACTACAGGTTCTCATCCTGCTAACCAGCCACAGCAGGCCTGCAAACTGATATGAAAAAAAAAATAGATATAGGCGTCGGTTATTTACAGAAAACCGTCAGCAAAGACCTACAATGTCAGGTTTTTGAACAAAACCGACGCCTAATGTGGCCACAGCCGTACTGGAAATGGCGTCGGCTATTCGTGTCAAACCGCCGCCTATAATACATATAGGCGCCGGTCTTTTAGTAGATAACTGACGCCAAATGGGTTCGCGCCACAGAAAACAGCGTCATCTAGGGCACTTTCTGCGTCGGTTACCAATTAAACACCGACGCTATATTCCATATAGGCGTCGGTCTTTTAGTAGATAACTGATGCAAAATGTGTCCTAGATGACGCTGTTTTCTGTGGCGCGAACCCTTTTGGTGTCAGTATTCTATAAATAACCGACACCTGTATGTTAAATAGGCGTCGGTTAAAAAATTGATGCCGAAGTGTTCGACCTTTAGCGGCGCCCACATAGGCATCGCTCGGAAACCGACGCCAAAGGCTGTTTCTGTAGTAGTGTGATATCCTAATAGAGTTTCATCAACACCATTATTATTCACTTATTTAGGTGTTGGATATTAGGGTGTGACATTAACTTGCCAAACCCAAAGTAGTTATTATTTAACCATGATCTACATATTCAACTAGGTGCCAAATTAACTATACAAAGAAATTGATAAGCATACAAATAACTAGATCAGTTAGGTAACCCTCAATTACCTAAGAAAGAAAATAGTTCCTTAAACTAGGATAGACAAGAAGGACGAGGGTTTCCACAATATGAGAATTTTGGTGACATGACTGCCAACAAATATGCTATGAGAATTAGTGTTCTATAAAATTTTGACCCAAACTTCAATGAAATCCATCATGATATGATTCCCTTTTTAAGTCTAAACATAAAATTAGTTTTTCCCTAATTGGGATCGAATATCTTCTATTTATCTAGATCATGATGTTTCTCTATTGTGAAAACATCAACTTGGGGAACTTGAAATCACGGAATTTATAGAGCTATGCAAACTCCTTCAAAATTTGGCAATTGATATAAAGGAAGGCCCTAAGGGATGTTCGTAATATTCTTGAGAATTGAAGTTTCCATATCATCTTCTAGTGTCTTCTTTTCACAATGCAAATATGTGTTGGACTTTCTGAAAGAAGCAGGTATGCTTGGGTCTCAACCTACTAGTACTCCTTTGGAACCCAATACCAATTGGGATGATGAATATTCACCTCCATACCTAGATAATCATCAATACCGATGAATGGTTGGTAAGATTATCTATTTCACTATGACGAGATATGATATTATGCTTTTGTATGACTTATCAGTAGGTATTTCAACAAACCTCAACAGTATCATTGGGATGTTGTTTGTTACATTTTTTAATATCTGAAATTTTCTCCCAAAAAAGTTTTACTATATAGTACACATGGGAACTACAAATCTACTAGGTATTCTGACTCTGATTATGCGGGTAGTCAATGTGATCAAAATTTTACCTCTGGATATTGTTCCTTTTTGGTGGGAGCCCGATTACATGGCACAGTGAAAAGTAAATTGTGGTTGCCCGATCAAGTGCTAAAGAAGAATACAAGGCTATGGAAAACATAGCTTGTGAACTAATTTGGGTTCAAGGACTACTTTAGGAATTTGATTTTTACTCGAATCCTATTTCTATACATTGTAATAATAAAGCGACCACCTTTATTTCTAGAAATCCACTTTTCATGAGTGCACAAAGCACATCAAAGTGGATTGCCACTTTGTCATATAATTAGTTCTTTTTGGACATGTATGTACTCCTTATCTTTAGACAGAAGATTAGGTTGTTGATTTCTTTACCAATATACTTCCCAAGACTGGCTTTTCTACACTAGAGGACAAGTTGAGCATGATTAACATCTAAGCTCCATCTTCAGGGTATATATATATAATGTATGTTTTATGCAGTATCTTGTGTTGTGTGTTTTGTTATATTGTGTTGTGCATTTTGATACAAGCTTAAGACTTGTCTTGTCTTTATCTTTTATTTTATCCCATATTGCCTAGTTCTGGTTCTCCCTCACTCTATTGTCCTATAAAAGAGAATACATTGTAACTTTTTTCAATATATTGAATAAAGGTTTTCCCATTCTATAGTCCAAAACTGGCCAAAAGGTTGTTGACTCATTTCATGTAGGTTCTTTCTTGGAAACCCCTCCTAAAGAAACACAACCCTTTTTTGAGCTCTTGGTAGAGAATCTAAAGCATAGAGAAATTAGTGTGGCTGATGACTATGATAGGAATCTTTGTATTGCCCCATCTGCTCCACCACCTCTTACTTCAATTAATGGCAATCCCAAATGATTAAGACTCTAACTGGCATGATAAATATCATGAACAGTCAAGTGGTAGGTGCTTCTAGACATCCTATGGAATCCATTAAATCACTTGATGGAGGAGTGAAAGAACTTCAATATCTTGGCAAGTGGGATGCAAATGCCCCCATGTATCAATCATACTCCCCCAAGATATGGGGTCATTTGAACCTCAATTGCCAAGATATTAAAGTTCTTTCACTTCTTCATATCTTCATAAAGTGACTCAATGGATTCCATAAAAATTTTAAAAATCACCCATTGATCTACACCAATCGACCTTCACCCATCGACCTACACCCATCGACCAAACCTTCATCTTCCACCCATCGACCTTCACCCACCAACCCTTCCTATTCCACCCATCAACCTTCACCCACCAACCCTTCAACATCCACCCATCGACCTCCATCCATCGACCAACTATTCATCTTCCACCGATCGACCTCCATCCATTAACCTCCACCCATCAACCAACCCTTCATCTTCCACCCATCGACCTCCACCCATCAACCCTACATATTCCACCCATCAACCTCCATCCATTGACCTCCATCCTCCATTCAATCGATCTATCTTTTAGCTAGTTCCAAAATATCACGTTGAATCCCTAAGGGTATCACCTTTTTTTCTACCTACACTACAAGGTGGGATGAATCTCACACCATGGTGGCATAGGTCTTTCCTTATCTCTGTTTCCCCTATGCTTGTTTCTTGGATATGGTGATCTACATCTATTTCTACCTCTATTTACTACCCCAGTGAGGGTTTCTCGAATTTGTTGATCCAAATCTGTTGTTGTAATTTATTGCCACTATGCGAGTTTCCTGGATAAGTTTATCCAGGTCTACTACTATTGCTACTTACTGACCCTATTTGGATTTCTCAGATATGTTGATCCAGATCAGTTGTTTCTATATTATTCCCGTCCCTATGCAGGTTCCTTGTATCTATTTGGATCTGTCTACTACTTCCTCTGCTTGTATGTAGGTTGTTTTGATTTTCTCTTTTGTTGTTACTTTCTTCTGCTCTTGTTCTATTGTTGTTGCTCTGTTGTGAGTTTTTCAGATTTCATCATTCAGACCTTCCTTTTTGTACCACTTCTATTGGATCTCTGTGAGTGCCATCTCTCTGACTTCCATATTGACTATAGATCCTTCACAGAATTTATGTGTTATCACCGTGAAACTTAATGGATCAAATTACCATCTTTAAGCGGAATCATTCAAACTCTATGTTAAATCCCATGGACGTTACTCTCATATCTCTTCTTCTACTAAGGAATCTCATGATGTCTTGGAAATGACAAATCCAAATAGGCCTATGACCAATGGGTCAAAGAAGATTTTAGCGTAATGACATGGGTGGTGAACTAGTTTTGAACCAAAGATCAGCCATTCTCTTCTTTTCCTACAAAATGCTAAAGCCATGTGGTATCAACCACCCCATATGTACTCACATTAGCAAAACCCAAAGAAGGTCTTCAAAATATTCAAGAACTTGTCTAAAATGGAGTATTCCACTGACCAATCTGTAGAAGATCATTACAACCAGTGTTCAACACTTTGGACTGAATTTGAAGTATACCATCCACTCACTGTTGATATCAAAGAAGTTCAACGGTAACACGATGAACTTCAACTTGTTAAATTTTTGGATGGTTTGCATCATTCCTTTACAAGAGTGGTAGAACAAATCTTATCCAATCATACCTTACCTACACTAAGGGTTATTCTTAAGTGTGTTCAATGCCTTCTTTCTATGGCCTCTCTTCCTACTACATCTTTTGATCACTTGATCCTTGCATTTCGCTCCCCTAATTCTGGACCATGATGTGGACATGGACATGGTTGCAGTCAAGGTTGTGTGGGACATGCTCCTATACTAGATCTTCCTCCTGTTCATGGATGAGATCAACCTCACCCCCTCCTACAAACTACTTCAACAACTTCTGTGGGTGCACAAACCACAATGAGGACCACTACTGGAAAGAGCCCGGCAAACCCTCTTAGGGAATCAGTTTCCTCTTATACCTATGAAGACTCCACTACTATTACCTCAAGCTCAACTCACCCCACAGTTGTGTGGATTTTCTTAGAGTTTGAAACTCATCCAAGAGGGTCTATCCTCGCCAACAACTGCTACAGAAGAAACTTCCTTTTCCTTACTTGCATCTCCAGCTACTATTGGTAAAAATAAATGGGTCATCGACTCTGGCTCATCTACCTATATTTTTGGTTGTTTAAAACTTTTCACTACCTTATGTTTGACTACAAAGGTTCCTCATGTGACTGTTGTGGATGGGACTCAGTCTGTTGTCCACGGCATTGGAACTATATCTTTGCCTAAAAAATTTGCCTTAACATTTGCCTTATACATTCCATGCTTTCCTCTTAATATATTATATGTTAGTAAAATTGTTAAGAGCCTTCAGTGCTTGATTACTTTTGACCCTGAGGGTGTGTATTTCAGGATCTCCATATGAGGAAGAGGATTGTTTCAGGGCATGCGGGACCAGATGGATTGTACTACCTGGATGTGTCACAATCTACTATAACTCTGCTATCTGCCTCTATGACTAGTCTTCAATGACACTATCTCCTGGGGCATCCGTCTGCTTTGAACTTGTGTTTTTTATATCCAAATATTTTAGACAAATAATTTTTGTGTGAATTATGTCAGTTTGGTAAACAAACTTGTGTTGTTTTCCATAAGAAGCAAGAAACTTGTTCTAAAAATTTATTTAACGCCTGGGGTCCATCTTCTATTTCTAGTTTCTCTGGATATCATTATTTTATTACATTTATTCACGAATATTCCACTACAACTTGGTTGGTTCCACTAAAGGATCATATTACCAATTTGCAAACTATCATCAATTTTTTATTAAGATCCAAACCTAATTCAGACCTGCTATCAAAATCTTGCAAACCAGTGATGCCTTAGAGTTTATGGAAAAATTTGTCAATCATCTTTGCAATTCTCAGGGTACCATTCATCAAACTTCATGCTCTTACATACCACAAACAAATGGTGTGGAGGAAAGGAAGAATCATCATTTACTTGAAGTAGCATGCACTCTTCTTATTCACTATCATGTTCCTACACATTTCAATCCTAAAGTTGTTTCTATAGCGTGCTACTTAATCAACTGTATGCCTTCTTCTATATTACATAATCATGTCCCCATCTCTCCTCTTTACTCTGATGCACCTTTATTTTTTGTTCCACCACACATCTTTGGCATCAAGGATTTTGTTAAGAATCTACGACCTAGGATATCTAAACTTGACCCCTTCTCCATTAAGTGTGTCTTTCTAGGATACTGTTGAACTCGGGAAAGGATGTTAGTGTTATGATCCTGTCAATCGACAATGGTTTGTGAGTGAAGATATGACGTCCCCGGGTTTTCTAAAACTTAATCTGATGTGTGATGTCCAAATTGAAACCCTCACCTTAGCGAGAATCCCAATTTAAACATCACACACTAGGCTATGAAAGAGAAAATCAGAGGAAGTCAGAAGGAAACAACAGTAGCACATGTACATGAATAATAATAAAACCATACAACACATATTCATCATTCAACATATAATTACATAATGAATTGTTACAATATTTGAATATTACATATTGAACAACAAACGTCTAGATATACATGTACTACCACTAAACAACAGGATCTTAAGACAACAAGTTCACTTGTACATCAACTCGCCATACTACTCACAACTATCTTGGTTCTTCAAGATCACATGTCTACAACCTAAACAATAGATTACATGTGGTACACATCAGCACAATATTCAAGAATATTGTACTGAGTATGCCTACGTGTCTTTTATATACCTCTCATCATATCTTGGCAATAAGATAAAACTAATACTTGGCAGTAACAAAAGAAATATATATCAAAAGCATTATTGCACAAAGATTTTTATTTACAAAAGAGAACACATATTTTAAGCATATTTTCCATTATATCATCCATACATTTGCCACTTGAGGGAACAATGCATCATCTCAGCTACCAAAGAGTTTGAGATGTAAGGCCTTATGATCTACTACCAAATAGTTAGATCATTGTACAATGTGATCTGCTACCAAAGAGAATGATCACTTTCCAGTACTATGCTACCAAAGAGAATTTGTGCTTTCATATAATGGAACAAATATATTATGTTTCATGTGTTCATATCCATAAGTATGGGAAATCAAATAACATATCATTGAAGAACAATCATTTCATCCAATATCATATGCCAAGTATTTTACTACACATATACCACAAGCATATTGTATAATAAGCCAAGAGGTAATGGTGCACCTTGATCAAGATATCCTAATCACATTCCTGATATCAGATATATCCTCATGTCAACTATATCTTGGTCAAACCCTGATTAAGACAAGATCATATACTATCATCAGATTCCCATCTTAACCCTAGTTATCACCATTTTAGGGTTTTGTATGCTCATTAGGATACTCCCATTTTTACTTGCATTCTTATCTTAGAATTACAACTGATGTCATTTTTCATATTATGGTTCATTATTTGAACATTAGGTTCCATATCCTTTTTGTGCACATATTTACCTTAGGTTACAACATTAACCTAAATTAGGGTTTCAAACCATGTATTAAGGGTCACTTCATGTAACATGGATTTGGTGTATAAACTGATCTCATATTTGCAAATTATCTTCCAGTTAATAATATGAGGGTGTTATGTGAATTTCATCATTTATTGAGCATGTATGTATTTATTGCATTTTATTTAGGGTTGTTAGCCATAAGTAGGCATATGGAGCAAATTACATGATTTCGTGCATCAACATCATAATATATGATATCATTTGAATTCTAAACATGAATATGGATTTACTGACATTTTATCATAATTTTAGGCCATCGTTTGCTATTTACTATCCATGAAACAAGTATAAACCATATTACATGATATCACTATTATTAGTGCATCAAAAGCCTGATATTATTGTTCTACTATATTCTACTCATTTTGTTGAACATTTTGATACCTTATTTGTATTTTTCTGATGTTCGAGCTAATTACTACAAATTATTAAAGATCTAGACATTTTTGAGATATTTACCTCTAGTTGTCAATCGGTTTGTGCCACGTGGCATTGAGTGATAAGCACAACTCTTTGCTTTAGTTTCTTGGGTTCACGGTTGAATCGGCTTTGGCTGGACCCAGTTCATTTCCTTTTTGTTCTCTCCTGTGTAATGCAGACTTCGTCTGCTGCGTCGCGCCTGCAGCGCGCTGTGCCTACGGCATTCGTCACCGATCTCAGCGTCGGTGCCGCCTGGCCCAAGTGCTATTCTCTTTCTCACTGCTTGACGCCCGCCTGTATCCGTCATGCCTACAAGTCCACGCAACTCTAATATCGCACCTGTCGCCGCTTCAGGGATCTAGGCGCCGCCGCTTGGCTTCGCTGGTCTGCCGCTCCTCGCTGGGTGTGAGCGCCGCCAGGTCCGATTCCGGGGAGCCACCAACTGAGCCTCCACTTCGCTCCCTTGCACAGGCCTCCACCTCTGGCGGGCAGTGTTCTCTAGTTGACACAGCCACCGTGTTGGGGTTCAGGCGAATGTTGCGCCTAACCGAAGAAGGAGACCGGTTCTTCCGATGAGAACCTATGGTGGAAATAGGAATGGGGATGAGAGGTATAAAGACAAGGGGCTGAGAGGGCGGCGGAGCCGAGGTTCAAATCCGGATGACCGGCTCGGTCCGAGGTATCGCTTTATTAATAGCCTCTCTTAGCTACACCCGACAACCCAGGATAGGTGTCCTTACAGAACGAGACCCCCGCTCGCCAAAGCAACGTGTTTAAAGGCCAGGTCACAACATATCCACCCGGCAAAACATAGCGTGCCACATGGAACTTACAAAACAAGCCCCACCTTACCAATGCTCTGAGCTATTGGAGTCGTAACAATTCCCTCCCCCTTAAAATCGTGCTTCGTCCTCGATCGCGATCCACGATGGGAACGTAGACTTCATCTTCTCATAGCTCTCCCAGGTTGCAGACTCCTTTGTCTCCCTGATCCACTGCACCAGCACTTCAAAAGCAGCTCCGTGACCTACGTGAACCATGTGGCGCTCCAATATCTTCTCAGGAAAACATGATTCCATAGCCCAATCCCAGTTTGGGGGAGACATTGGCTTCTCCGGTCTCACCCCATGGAAAGGCTTCAGCTGTGAAACATGAAAGACGAGATGTACTCAGGCTTCAGCTGGCAAGATGAGTTTATAAGCCACTGCACCAATCTTCGCTTCTATCTCGTAGGGACCGAAGTACCTGGCTTTCAACTTCTGAGACGAACGCCGGACCACCGTCTGCTGTCGATAAGGTTGCAACTTCAACCACACCCAATCTCCTACCGCGAAACTCTTGTTCTTTCTCTTTTGATCTGTTGCTTCTTTATTCTCTCCCGTGCTCGATCGAAATTCGTCTTGAGCCTTCTAAGAATCCAATCGCGTGCCTTGAGCAATTCCTCCACAGCGGGGGATGTCGTTGATCCGACCTCATGGGGAAGTAATGAGGGCGGTGGTCGGTGATACACAACCTCAAAAGGAGTTAGTCTGTGTGCCGAGCGTTGAGAGGTATTATACCAGTACTCAGCCCACAGCAGCCAACGCAGCCAGTCTCTTGGTTGAGAATTGCAGAAACATCTCAGATACGTTTCCAAACAACGATTCAGAACCTCCGTTTGCCCATCTGATTGCGGATGATATGCTGAATTGCGGCATAACTTGGTTCCACTTCTGTTGAAAAGTTCTTCCCAAAACCTACTCGTGAAAATTGGGTCCCTATCAAACACTATGCTCGTCGGCACCCCATGAAGTCGAACCACTTCCGCGATGAACACCTCTGCCACTGATACATCTGTATATGGATGCCCAATGGCTACAAAGTGCCCATATTTGGACAATCGATCAATCACCACCAAAATGGTTGATTTCCCTTTTACATTCGGTAGTCCATCAATGAAGTCCATCGACATCCCTTCCCAAATCGACTGGGGCGATGGCAATGGCTGCAGCAAGCCTGCTGGAGCTTGGGCTTCATACTTATTCTGCTGGCAGACCGCACAGTTCTTCACAACCTCTTTCACCTTCGTCTTCATTCCAGGCCAGTAGAAATCTCTCCGCACTCGATGTAACGTCTTTACATAGCCCGAATGACCACCGGTCTTGGAGCAATGTGCTTCTGCAATCACCTTATCGACCAAACGTGACATTGGACTAATATAAAGTCACCCCTTGTAGTAAATTAGATCCCCTTTCTTCTGATACAAGTTCACGTTTAACTCGCATGCTTCCCATTTCTGAATCAGCTCCTAGAGCTCTGTCCAGTTTTGATAGTCATCCCTCACCTCCTTCAACCAATCCGATACCACAGTAGTAAACCCTTCATAGGCCAGGCCCTCCCCACATCTGGATAGAGCGTCTGCAGCCAAATTCAAGCTTCCCTTCTGATACTCTACCACAAAAGAATACCCCAGAAGTTTATGAAGCCATTTCTCCTGAGTTGGTGTGTGAATCTTTTGTTCTAGAACAAACTTGAGACTCCTATGATCCATCTTAATCACAAAATGATGACCCAGCAAATACGGTCTCCATTTTTGCACACATTCTACAATAGCTAGAAACTCCTTCTCATATGTTGATAAATTCACATGTCTCCCCTTGAGAACTCAGTTGTAGAAGGAAATAGGATGATGCCTATGTGACAACACTCCTCTGACTCCCTTCCCTGAGGCATCACACTCCACTGTGAAGGGTATAGTGAAGTCCGGCATTGCTAGCACACGGGTAGTAGTCAGGGCCATTTTCAATTTCCCAAAAGCTTCCTCCGCTTCTTTTCCCCACACGAACACATCCTTCTTCAACAAGTCAGTCAAGGGACTTGCAATCGAAGCAAAATGTCTAATAAACTTTCTGTAATATCCAGCGCGTCTAAGGAATCCTCTCAGCTGTTTACAAGTCTTCAGAGTCGGCCATTGTTGAACATCTGCGATCTTCCCTTCCTCCATCGCCACTACTCCTCTGGACACTACATGCCCCAGGTATTGGACCTCTTGAACAGCAAAACTACATTTGCTCTTCTTTGCGTACAGTTTATGCTATGCTAGCACTTGCAAGACCTTGTTCAGATGGACCTTGTGTTCCTCTAGTGTCTTGCTGTACACCAAGATATCGTCGAAGAACACCAGGACAAATCTTCGTAGCATAGTCCTAAACACCTCATTCATAAGGTGTTGGAAGGTCGCCGGAGCATTAGTCAATCCAAACGGCATCACAATGAATTCATAGTGCCCCTCATGAGTTCGAAATGCCGTTTTGGGTATATATTTGTCAAATACACGAATTTGATGGTAACCAGACCTCAGATCCAGTTTAGAGTACCATTGAGCAACCATCAATTCATCCAGCAATTCATCTATCACCGGAATAGGATGCTTGTCCTTAACAGTCTGCTGATTCAGAGCCCGATAATCTACACAAAACCTCCATGATCTGTCATGTTTCTTCACCAGCAGCACAAGAGAAGAAAAAGGACTGTTGGTCGGTCAAATTAGACCTTGGATGCGCATCTGCCCCACCTCCTTCTCAATCTCATTCTTCTGAGCGTAAGCATATCTATAAGGAGGTACTGCTACCGCCTTGTTCTCATCCTTCAGTGGTATCTTATGATCCACATTCCTGACTGGAGGTAGTCCCAGGAGTTCTTCAAACACCGATTGAAACTCCTACAGAATATCTCCCACGTATTCTTCTCCCCCCTCACACTTCACGGATTCCTTCTCCAACAAAGGATACAACTGGAACATCATGTCGCAGGCCGCTCCCTGCAACTCGTGGTCGATCTCTCCTACCCCAATCTCCTTCAAACCCCCCGGTATCAAGCCTTGTATTTGGTACTCGATGCCCGTCACAATAAAGATCATCTTCATCTCTTGGTAATTGTTTCTGATCGTCCCTAGTTTCTCCAACCAGGCCAGTCCCTGCACTAACTGCTTACATCCCAGCGGCAAAACATGGATGTCTTCCACTGTTTGATATCCCTAGATTAGCACCTTGCAATTCTTCAACATCCCTTGGGATTTGAGTATTCCTCCCCCTCCGACTTCCACCTCCAGAGAGCAGTTATGGTGTACCTTCATTCCCCAATCTTCTATCAAGGTCGGATCAATGAAATTATGATTCGCACCCGAATCGACAAAGATCAGGCACCTCTGCCCTTCCACTGCGCCCCACACCTTGAATTGACGAGTCCTAACCTCCCCGGTCACCGAGTACAGAGAGATTGTACTGAGTTGTGGAACATCATCCGCCTCTTCCTCCACTTCCTCTTCCTTACAGTCTCCCGGTGCCATTCCCTGTTCCGTCAGAACCTCCCACCGTTCCACCTGGTCATGGCTGAGCATACACAGCAACTTCCTGGAACAACGATGACCCGGCGAGTGCTTTTGGTCACAACGGAAGCACAGGCCCTTAGCCCTGCGGTCATCCCGTTCCTCTCTTTTTAGTTGCTTGACCAGTGGTGGCCCTGATCCTCCCACCGTACCCGCAGTTCTCAATTTTGCTAGTTCAGTCCGACTTCTCGTCGCCCCTTCTTTCTTGTGTAACAAGCACTTGGCCTCCGCCCCGGCTACTTTCTCGCACAGATCCATGAGGTTTGTGAACCCTGTCAGTCTCAATTCGGCCTTGATTTCAGGTTTTAGACCCCCACGGAAGATCGGACAACTCATTGTTTCTGAGATCGGAGGACATCGATTCATTAGACGCTCAAATTCCCACTGGTACTCTCGCACAGTTCGGATCTGAGTCAGCCGCGACAGCGCCTCCATCGACCCCCCATCTATCTCGGTGCCAAATCGACGATGTAACACCCCTTGCAAATCGCTCCAGGTGCTCAAGTGCCCCCCTCTCTCATACCAGTTATACCAGCACAAAGCATCCCCCCGCAGAAACTGAGCGACGACCTTCAATGTAGCAATCTCGGTTGGTTGAGGATTCTGAGCAAAATACCTGATCGCACATTGTATCCAGTCCGTCAGATCTTCTCCTCCATTGTATGTAGGCATCGAGACTCAGTTCGACCACTGCAGGCATGTGGCATCGTCAGCCTCAACACCGTCTCTCTCGATCTGGATTTGGATCCGATCTCCAGGGACTCCATTCTCCTCTCCATCAGCTTTTGCCATTCCGTCAGAGCGCTGAGCTGCGTCATCATGTCCTGCATCAGTGCTCGAAGCCTCTCCGACGGGTGCTCTCCTTCCATCATCTTCTTCATCGTCTCACCGGTACTGCCTTCCATGGTGACTGGATCGGTGTCATTGGAGTTTGTAGAAGATTCTTCTAAGAAGATGCTACCAAGGTTGAGTGGTGGAGTGGATGGCGTAGGGAGGAGTGGTGGTTGCTTTGATACCAAAATGTTGGGGTTTAGGCGAATGTTGTGACTAACCGAAGAAGGAGATTGATTCTTCCGATGAGAACCTATGGTGGAAACAGGAATGGGGATGAGAGGTACAGAGACAAGGGGATGAGAGGGCGGCGGAGCCGAGGTTCAAATCTGGATGACCGGCTCGGTCCGAAGTATCACTTTATTAATAGCCTCTCTTAGCTACACCCGACAACCCAGGACAGCTGTCCTAACAGAACGAGACCCCCGCTCTCCAAAGCAACATGTTTAAAGGCCAGGTCACAACACATCCACCCGGTGAAACATAGCGTGCCACATGGCACTTACAAAACAAGCCCCACCTTACCAATGCTCTCAGCTATTGGAGTCGTAACACACCGCCGCGTCTAGGCTCCTCCATCAATCAAAACAGTCACCTCCTTTTGCTCCTCATCCTCTAATGATGACACCTCTGATGACGCCCCCCTTAGGCTGCTTCAGCGACAAGATGGTCTACTCGACGACAAGCCATCTCCTCTTCTTCTCCCAAACTCCACATCGACAAGTCATTGTCAACTGCCTCTCCGCTTAATGCCTTAGTGTGTCTGTCCTTGGCACTGCCTTCGGTCCTGTCTTCGGCGTTATGCCTGGCTTAGATGGGGTCGTGCCCTGACTGCTTGGGGAATGGTCGATCTGTCTGGCGGTTGTGCAACTACATCAAGGGAGCTCGCAGCCTCCCGATCTCCTCTTGCGGTTGTGCCTTTGGGACTCGCTACTTGGGGTGGGGACTTGCTCTTCCTGGTCTCATTACTCCAAGAGACAAGGTTGAGAGTTAGACTAATCGTATTGAAATGGTGAGAGCAACTACTCGTTTAGTTCCCTTCATTCATCCATGACCAAGACGTTGGATCAGTTAGGCTCACATCTTGCCACTCCCACCATCTCCAATACATGGCATCTCACAACTAAGGTTAAAGGGGGTGTGACATGGTATATATATCATATCCTAGTTTAGAAACCTTGGTCTCCTATTATCAAAACATCAATAATTTCACCACATTCAAACATACATAACTTCTTCTATGAATATCTGACCATCATTAAACTTTGGCCATAGCTCAATCATCAATCAAGTTACATTGTACTCGAATTTGGTGCCAAAATTGAATTGTCTGATTAGTCAAATAAATACCTCAAAAGGACACAAACTTAGGGATTTTCATCAAGATATCATCACCAATCAACACTGAAACTTTACCAAATCACTTAGAATTCTCAATGTAACCCAAACACACATGAGATTACTTATGTCACTAAGCAAGTAGAAATTCCAAAAGTCCACTCCATCACATCCTACACACCTCAAAAAGAATTTCATCCTCAAAATTATGCTAAAATCCAGTCCATCACAGCTGATGTTCAGTTCTTTGAAAATACACTTGCTACTCTGATAGACGGTCTACTTTATCTAGTGATCTGGTGGTTCCTACTCCTCTACCTAAGGTAGTAGAATATGATCACACTAATGAAATTGAAGAGGCATCCACAAGAATACCCACGGTTATAGACCCCCGCCCCTTTAGGTCCTTAACAACCAATTCAACCCTCATTGGTAGGCCACAACACCACCCATGTATTTTCTAACCTACATCTTCCTATCAGCCTAAGTAAAGGTTTTTGTTCCTATACTCAGCACCTGATTAATAATATTTTCTCTACTACTAATCTTGGTGCTAGAATTACATGTTTTACTGCTTCTTTGTCTACTATTTTTGTTCCCAAGAATGTTAAATAAGATCTATAGCATCCTGTCTGGCGTCAATCTATGGAAAGAGAAATCCTTATGAGATCGCTAGACCTGGGATCTTGTCGATCATCTTGAAAGTCATCCGACAGTTATAATTCATTGGATCTTTACTATTAAATATCAACCAGTTGGTTCTATTGAATGGTTGAAGGTTCTCCTTGTAGCAATAGGATACACTCAAACCTATTGAGAGGACTATTTTGAAACTTTCTATCTTGTATCCCGCCTCAACTCTGTGAGAGTACTTATCTTTCTAGATGTGATAATGATTGGCCTCTTTATCAACTTGATGTCAAAAAATGCTTTCTTGTATGGTGACCTACATGACGAAATATATGTGGAGACACCACCTAGTTTTATTAGTCAGGGGGAGTGTTCCAAAGTCGACAAACCCAGGAAGGCAATATATGGTCTAAAACAAATCCCACAACTGTCGTTTGATAAATTAAGCTAGATATTGCTCCAATTTATTTTTGGCATTCACATTCTGATCATTTTGTTTTCATTAAAGAATCCAACACTGGACTTGTTGTGCTTGTTGTTTATGTGGATGATATCATTTTATCTGGTTATGATTATAAAGGTATTGCATCTGCCAAACTATATTTTGAACAACATATTATTACTAAAGATCTGGGTAAACTCAATTACTCCTTGGGAATTAGAAGTTTCTAGATCGTCTTCTGGCATATACCATGCACAGTGCAAATATGCATTAAACCTTCTAACAGAAGTAGGTATGCTTTGGTCTAAACCTTCTAGTAATCCTCTGGATCCCAATACCAATTGGGATGATGAATCTTCACCTCCATATCCTGATAATCATCAACACTCATGAATGGTCGGTAAGCTTATCTATCTCACTATGACAAGAGTTGATATTATTGTTGTTTAAGGACTTGTCAGTAGGTAATTTGGACAAACCTTGATAATGTCATTGGGATGTTGTTTTTCACATTCTTAAATATCTCAAATCTTCTCCTGGAAAAGGTTTACTGTATCACGGACATGGGCACTACAAATGTACTTGGTATTTTGACTCTAATTAAATTAGTAGTCGATGTAACCAAAAATCTACTTTTGAATATTGTTCCTTTGTTGGAGGCAACCTGGTTACATGGGGCAGTAAAAACCAAACTGTAGTTGCCTGGTCAAGTGTTGAAGTAGAATACATGGCTATAGAACATGTTGCTTTTGAACTAATGTAGGTCCAAGGAATCATAAAGGAATTTGATAGTTCTGAATCTAATCCTATCATTATGCAATGTGATAATAAATCTACCACCTTTATTTCCAGCAATCCCACTTTTCATGAGTGCACAAAGCACATCGAAGTGGATTGCCACTTTGTCAGAGAAGCAATTCTTTTTATACGTATCTATACTCCTTATCTTCAGATAGAAGATCAAGCTATTGATATTTTTCCAAGATACTTCCCAAGACCTACTTTGCTATACTGGTGCACAAGCTGGGCATGATTGACATCTATGCTCCAGCATGAGGGGGAGTATTAGTATATATGTTTTATGTGTTATCTTGTGTTGTGTGTTTTGTTATCTTGTGTTGTGTGTTTTTTTATGAGCTTAAGACTTGTCTTGTCTTTAGCTTTTATTTTATCCCAAATTACCTTGTTCTGGTTCTCCCTTACTCGCTTGTCCTATAAAAGAGAATGCATTGTAACTTTTTCCTATATATGGAATAAAGTTTTCCCATTCTATAGTCTAAAATTGGCCAAATAATTGTTGACTCATTTTATGTAAGTGATTTCATGGAAACCCCTCCTAAAGAATCATGGCCCTTGTTTGAGCACTTGGCAGAAATTCTAAGGCATAGAGAAGTTAGTATGGTTGATGACTATGATAGGAATCTTTATGCTGGCCCATTTGCTCTGCCACTTCCTACTTCAAATTATTCCAACTCACAAATGTTGAAGACTCTAACTAACATGATTAATCTCATGAACACTGAAGTGGAAGGTGCTTCTAGGCAATCTATGGAATCCATTAAGTCGCTTGATGAAGAAGTGAAAGAACTATAATATCTTGGCAATTGAGATTCAAATGCCCAAATGTCTCAATCATACTCCCCCAAGAAATCATACTCCATCAACATAGATCATTATGGTTGGATTATCTCAACATAAATCATCCTAACTTTTCATGGATACAAGAGTGGGATGATTCACAAGGGAAGCCATGCCAACATCACCAAGGGAAAAATATTTTTCAAAATTAGATGATGAAGTACTTGGGAAGTTCAGAAGTTTTGACAAAGTCAAGAAGGATGTGTAATATCAAGAGGAGAATATTATTAGGCTTGAAAACATGCTAGACCAGATAACCTTTGAACTTTTGTGTTGTGAAGAATAAATACTTCCTTCACAAACTATGGTGAACCCAACAATGCTAGTGGGTAAATGGGTGTTCCTCAAAACCCATATTTCTCCTTCACAAAAAATACAAAGGCCCTCCTAACCCTTATGGACATGAACCTCCACAACCACTATTCAAATGTGAACACCCTCCTCCACCACTACAACCACTTCAACAACAACATGTAAATCAACATTTTCAACACCCATCTCACCAACAGCAACAACCCTACATCCTCCAGAACCCCTCTTAACAAAACCAAAGACCACCTCCACCTCCTCCACAACAACAACAACCTCCCCTCCTCACCATGAGAAAGTTAATAACTTGATAGTTTGAAGGATTTAAAGAGTGATTGAGTATCCTAAGTGACAAGTCAGTCATGAGATAAGATATGATACCAATGTTGAGATTCCAACAAGAAATGATTGTATGTTTGTTGTGTGAATTATATATCATCTTTTCCCATGTCATCACACAAAAATTTGGTTCATTCTGATATAATTTAGTCTATTTTCATATTAATTTTGCCATCTTTTTTTTATTCTACTTATTCCATAACTTGCATTATAGATTTACCACAAAAAGAACTGAATTCAGATGTTATTTCTGCTTAAACAGCAGAATGCACGGCGTGCAAGTCAAAATGCACGGCGTGCACCATTCCAGAAAAAGACTGGTCTGCTCAAACAGCAGAATGCATGGCGTGAACCTTTCCAGAGAAAAAAAATTGGATTGTTCAGCCAGAAGAATGCACGGCGTGCACAGGGAAAACGCACGGCATGCGAGTTTCCAGAAGTTCGTAGAAGGACGAACGCACGACGTGCACACCAGCACACAGCGTGCACCTGGAATGCAAACTGCTGAAGAAATATTCTAGAAAGTCGCACGGTGTGCACATCCTCAGCGCACACCGTGCACAGATCAGCCCGATGCAAACTGCACTGCAGGTGCACAACGTGCACCCAAAATGCACGATGTGTACCTGGCAGTTTCAGAAATTCAAAAATTCAGAATACGATTTTAAAACAAAGAGGGAAGGCAAGGGACAGTTACGTTCGGTCATTTGAAGAGTTTCTATTGTCCCAGAGCCAGAGGAGAGCAGAGGAATGCAAATTTGGAGAGATCCAAGGTGGTTTCTTGCATAAAGAGACCATTTCTTCTTCTCCACTTCTCCATTGTCTTCTTCAAGGTGCAACCAAGCTTCCCCAACTCTGAGCAGCTTCTTGGGAGAGGAGTTAGTTCATCTTGGAGCAGCTAAAGAAGGGGAATTTTGTCCTCAAGCCGGAATTCTTGCTTCTTATGGTTACATCTTCAGTTCTCTTTGTCTTTTCCTTTCTAAACCATGTCTAGAACTGAAATTTCTGTAGCAAATCTACTGTACATCATTATGGACGAGTAGACTCCTTTTTCTTGGGCATGGGGGAGTAGCTCCCATGTCATAGCATGTATGGAACAAGTAATTTCGTACTAAATACATTTTTTTCTTGTTTCCTAACCATGAAAGTGCTGGTTTACTCTTCTTCTTGCATGTATTGTTGGCCACCTTATGTGCATATTTTCTGCCTTCTTGCTTAATCTGAGAAGATAAGTAGGAATGTATGGAGGTGCTTTTCATGGAAACTATTCCTCTTCTACGAGAGTAGAGAGGGATGATTTGAGGAACTATTTGTGATCAAAAACAAAATTCATACACGAGAGTGTTGTTTTGAGTTATGATCGTTGTATTTGCATCGGGAGGTGAAATGTAACACAACTTTTCCTTGAAACATGACCTTATGTATGTTTAAATTATTGTCTCGAATACTAATCAGTACTTATTACTCCAATTAAATTACCATAGCTCCCCGGCAACGACGCCAAAAACTCGTTGGTTGTTTACACTAATGAGTTTCAATCCAAGTAAAGGATAGTTTACTCAACTTAACCAAACTCCGCAAGTATACGAAGGTGGTATAGTCAAGGTCAAACACAAGGAACTTAGATAATTTGGGAGCGTTTATACTTCCTTGCAAGATTAATGACACCACTTTTGACAAAGTTTTAGTAGATCCCGGTGCCAGTATTAGTCTCATTCCATTTATCTTGTGGCAAGAATTAGATCTTGGGGATTTGAAGCCCACAAGGATGGCTATTGAATTAGTTGATCACTCTATTAAATATCCAAAAGGTATGGTGGAAGATGTACTTGTATAAATCGGGAAATTCTATATAACCTATGATTTTGTTGTTCTTGACATGGCAGAAGTTCCTTCCAACCTTGTTCTTTTTGGGAGGCCATTCTTGAGGACTGTCGGATGTCTTGTTGATGTTCGGGAAGGAAAGCTCACTCTACATGTTGGGGAAGAGGCTATGGAATTCTCTATTTATGAAGCTATGAAAGAACCCGTACATGTTGAAGAAATATGCTTGCTTGATATTGTTGATCCTGTTGAGAATGATAATGAAGATGATGTTGATCTGATGGTTAATCTTTTTGATGACGATGCAACTGAATTCAACAATTCTAAAATTTCTGGAGCACTTTCTATTTCTAAAGTAGCAGCTATCAATGAAGATGCTCCACTTGTTGAAGATAAATCTGATGAAAGTACAATAGGAAAAAAGGTAGAACTAAAAGCCCTTCCACCTGGGCTAAGGTATGCATTTCTTGACCCAAATTCTACATCTCCTTTTATAATAAATAATGAATTAATCGATGATCAAGAAAATAAATTGCTTGCCGAATTGCGTTTGTATAAAGACGTCATTGGTTATTCAATAGAAGATTTAAAAGGCATTCATCCTTCAATTTGTATGCACAGAATAAATATGGAAGATGATGCTAAACCAATTGTTGAACCACCTAGACGTCTAAATCAAAATATGCTTGAGGTGGTAAAGAAAGAAATTTTCAAGTTAATTGACGTTGGAATCATCTATCCCATAAGTGACAGCCCCTAGGTTAGTGCCATTCACGTGGTACCTAAAAAGGGGGGTGCAACTATCATTAAAGGAGACAATGATGAGTTAATACAAACACGCTTGGTTACCGGCTGGCGTATGTGTATTGACTACAGGCGTTTGAATAAGGCAACCCGCAAAGATCATTTCCCGTTGCCTTTCATTGATTTGATGCTTGAACGTCTTGCCAAACATTCCTATTTCTGTTACTTGGACGGGTATTCCGGATTTTTTCAGATTCCCATCTACCCTCCCGACCAAGAAAAGATCACTTTCACTTGTACTTATGGAACATATGCTTATCATCGTATGTCGTTTGGTCTTTGTAACACTCCTGCTACTTTTCAGCGATGTATGATGGCCATATTCTCTGATTTTATTGAAAATATAATGGAGATTTTTATGGACGATTTTAGTGTGTATGGTGATTCTTTTGATCAATGTTTATTGAATCTGTCTCTTGTCTTAGCCCGCTGTAAAAAGGTTAACCTAGTGATAAACTAGGAGATGTGTCATTTCATGGTACAATCCAGTGTAGTACTAGGACATGTTGTATCTAACAAGGGTATTGAAGTGGACAGGGCAAAAGTCGAAGCAATTGAGAAAATGTCTACTCCATCTTCAGTTAAAGACATTCGTAGTTTTTTAGGACATGCAGGTTTTCATAGAAGATTCATTAAAGATTTCTCAAAAATTGCAAAGTCGTTGTGTTCCCTACTTGCAAAGGATACAAAATTTGTGTTTGATGATGATTGCCAAGCATCCTTTTCCAAACTCAAGGAGGCTCTCATTTCAGCCACAATTATCCAACCTCCAGACTGGGATTCTCCTTTTGAACTAATGTGTGATGCAAGCGATTTTGTAGTGGGAGCTGTTTTAGGACAGCGGAGAGACAAGAAACTCCATGCCATCTATTATGCCAGCAAAACTCTCGATGAAGCACAAATCAACTATACAACCACAGAGAAAGAAATGCTTGCAATTTTATATGCATTTGACAAGTTCCGAAAATATTTGGTAGGGTCAAAAGTGATTGTATATATTGATCATGTTGCCATTAAGTATTTGCTGAATAAAAAAGATGCCAAATCATGCCTTATTTGCTGGTAACAACTCCTGTAAGAGTTTGATCTTGAAATCCGAGACAAGAAAGGTACTAAAAATAGTGTTGCCGATCACCTCTCTAGATTAACCACGGAGGTTGAAGACCTATTGCCAATTGAGGATCATTTTCCTATTGAAAAACTCTACGCATTGTCATCCACTCCAGCACCATGGTTTGCATACATCGCTAATTTTCTTGCTACTGGACAACTGCCACCGGACTTGACGTATCAACAAAAGAAGAAATTCTTTCATGATGTAAAGTTCTATTACTGGGATGACCCATTGCTATTCAAGCACGGAAGTGATGGGTTAATCCGGAGGTGTGTTGTTGAAGAGGAGGTACCAAACATCATTGTTGAATGCCATGCCTCTCCTTATGGAGGACATTTTGGGGGAGAAAAGGCTGCTGCAAAAATACTTCAAGCTGGTTTCTATTAGCCCACATTATTCAAAGATGTCAATCTATTCATGAAATCTTGTGATAGGTGCCAAAGGACAAGAGGCATATCCCGCCACGACGACATGCCACTCAACTCTATCTTAGAAGTTGAGGTGTTCGATGTATGGGGAGTGGACTACATGGAACCATTCCCATCTTCCTGCGGGTATCAATACATTCTTGTTGCTTGTGAATAAGTATCTAAGTGGGTTGAAGCCATTCCAACCCAAGCACCGGATGCCAAATCTGTAATTAAGCTTTTTCAAAAGATTATATTCCCTGGTTTTGGAGTTCCACGTGTCGTTATTTCTGATGGAGGCACACATTTTGCTAAAAAAAATTCAACAATCTTCTTTCAAAGTATGGTGTGACTCATAAGATCTCTACGCCCTATCACCCTCAAACATCCGGGCAAGTAGAGATTTCAAATAGGCAACTGATGAACATTCTTGAAAAGACTGTCTCTAGTTCCAGGAAAGATTGGGCATTAAAGATAGATGACGCACTTTGGGTATATCGCACAACCTATAAAACCATCATTGGGACTACTCCATTCAAGCTGATCTATGGAAAATCATGTCACCTTCCGCTCGAATTAGAGCACCGCGCTTTATGGGCAATTAAGTTCTTGAATTTCGACATGAAGAGAGCAGGAGAAAAACGTCTTTTGCAGCTGCAGGAGTTTGAAGAACTTTGTCTTGATGCATATGAGAATGCAAAGTTGTATAAAGAAAGAACAAAAGCTTGGCATGATAAAAGAATTCACAGGAAAGACTTCCAAGAAGGAGATAGAGTATTGTTATTCAACTCTAGATTGAAGCTTTTTCCAGAAAAATTGAAGTCCAAGTGGTCCGGCCCGTTCCTAGTGTTAAAGATTTTTCCATATGGAGTTGTAGAACTCCAAGGCAAAGATGGAACCTTCAAAGTCAATGGACAATGTTGCAAATGCTACTCTTGCAGATAAGAAGAGAAAAAGGAGCTTCTTGCTCCCTCCAAGATGCCTGAAGTCATAGAAGAAGTCTTACTCCAGACTCTAAATGGAGGACCTCGTGGGAGTTGACCCCACATTAGGATAGATTTCTTTTAAGTTTTTAGAGTCAAAAACACTCTTTATTTGCATTAATAAGCCTGTCATGGATGAATGTAATAATCTAGACTTGATTTATACTTTATCCGTCATAGTTTACTACTGACTAACTGCAATTTTCTACAGAAATCACAAAGTGCACGGTGTGTCTTTTGAAGACACAGCGTGCACTTCAATACAAAATACAGTAGAAAGTAGTTCTGGAAACTAACACGGCGTGCATCTTCACTTTGCATGCCGTGCACCTGGTATGCGGGATCTGCAGAAAAGTTTCTGGAAACTCACACGGCGTGCATGTTGATAATGCACGCCGTGCAGCTGGAGATTTGAAGGTCTGGAAATTTTCTGGAAACTGACATGCCGTGCATTATCAACATGCACGGCGTGCATCTAGGAAATACAAAGTTTGACAACTCTCTGGAAACGTGCACGGCGTGCATTTAATATCTACACGGCGTGTATCTGGTCTTCGAGAATTTCTCTAAAACTTTTGGAAACGGACACGGCGTGCATAGTCCAAACGCACGACGTGCACCTGGGCGATAAAATTCTGTGAACTTTCTGGAAACTTGCACGGCGTGCATTTCCAAAACGCACGTCGTGCACTTTCTAGTCAAGTTTAGACAAAAAGGGTCGGAGTGCACGACCTAATCACTCCAACCCTAGAGTCGTGCACCCCGACCCTCACAGCCGTACGCTGTTTCAGTCTCCAGCTAGCAGCCGTGCACCAGCAGTAGCAGTCGTGCACGCCTCCATCTCCTTCCTCCAACAGCGCCGCCAGCGCCACCCACCCTGCCGCCATCGTCCTCTTCAGCTAGGTAGCCGCCAGCACCGTGAGAGCCTCCGCCCTTCTTCCCGCCACTTCTTCTCAGACGCAGCTAGCAGCAGCCTCGTTCCAGCTACCGTGCGTCATTTTCTCCGCCTTCACAGCTGCGCCAACATCTGCAGCTATGCCGTCTTCTACTAGCCCGGAAGTTCCAATAGCAGCTCAAGCACCCTACCGCCAGCCACCTCGCCGCTTTGCTTCTCGAAGCAGCAGCAAGCAGCAACTCACAGCCACCTCTCCGCCGTGAAACAGCCAACGTTTCTTCTTCGGCGAAGCAACAACTCCCACAAAGCAGCTGCCCCATCCGCATATAGCCACTTTTCCGTCGATCTAAAAGCAACATCGCCATCGTACTGAGCACCGCCAGTATCACCTTGCCCAAACTCGGAGCTATCTGTGCAGATTTCTGACTTGCCCCAAATCTGCAGGTGCACGCCGTGCACTCGTTTTGCATGACGTATGTTTAGCTGTCTGAAGAAGACGAACAGTACAGGTGCACGCCGTGCATCATCAAGACACATTGTGCACCTTTGCAGACTCAATGGCACCGATCAAGCAGAAGTTCGGTCGACGACATGGAATTTATTCCTCATCTGTTGCACCTCCTGCAACTAAAGCAGGATCTTCCACACCAACACCTCCAACATTTATACCATCAACTCAATTCAGGGTCAAGCCCGAGGAAGATGTTGAATACCAGTTCCTCATCACAAGGCGTGTTTTACCCTCCCTCTACATGTGCGAAGAAGCCCTTACCAAGTTGGGTTTCAAAAATGAGGTAGTCGATCATTTAACGTTTTTGGGTTTACACTACCTCTGCACCCGAGTTGCTAAGACCTATCCCCGCCTTGTCTATGAGTTTCTCACTACTTTCAAGGCTGAGAGTGACCCACATCACTGCAACATCCCTTATCAGAAAATCAGTTTTCGCCTTTTGGACAAACCATTTTCTATGACTCTTGAGAGGTTTTGTGTTCTACTTAAATGCAATTTCGGTGGTTACAATGATTATCCTCCCACCTTCAATAGAAATTTGTTCTGGTCTGAGATCACTTCTGATACAGTGCATAGAGCAAGGAATGCCCGGGCTTCTAGCATCCACAATCCGGTTTTCCGAGTTATTCATCGTCTTCTTAGCACAGGACCTTTTGCCAAGAATGAAACTCATGGTGTAGTGGGAAAGGATGATCTTTTCTTCTTATGGTGTTTGGTGCAAAATGAGCAAATAAGTTCGGGCTACTACATTGTCAACAAGCTTCTTGACACAAAAAAGCAAAATAAAAGGGAGGCAGGTGACATTATGTGTGGCGGGCTAATAAGCATCTTTGCTATGCAGTTGGGTTTAGATTTGGGTTCCTTAGAACCTGCACTGGGGAAGAACCTTGTCGATATCAACTATCTCATCTCTTGTGGTCTGATCTCCAGACATGGCAACAGCACATCAAAGTTCAAAGTTTTTATCACAATGAAGCAGTTCATCACCATCCCCGATGCAGGTCGGAATGACATCAAGAACAAGGCTACTTGGAAGGTAGAGCTACAGCTAGAGACTGACGAGGAGACACCCACCCGGGGTGCCAGCAGCTCTACACCATGGCCCACACCAGGAGCCCCTACTCCTCTACCACCGTCCACTAGTACTCAGACAGAGTACAACTGGACAATGTTGAACGTTCAACACCTTTACGGCTATGTGCAGCGGAGATTGGATCACATGGACACCCGCCTAGACCAGATGGGCGCTCAGTATGACACTCGGTTTGACCATTTGAGTGCACAGTACTCGACTATGTACGACATGGTCAACAGGATGGATGTGTGGCACATCTCGCAAGGCCAATACCCTACACCGCAGTCTTTCCAGTCCACCCCCCCGCCAGGAGACTACAGTTCCAGACGCTCCACAACATGAGTTCCCCCAGGACCAGCAGTAGCAGCAACAGGCAGACTCATCCACCACGCCGATGGACATCCCTGACAACATCAGTCAGTTCTTCCCTGAGCAGGGAGGCGGCGGATCCTTCTTCTGATTTCTTCATGATAGGTATCCGGTTGTGAACTCCATAAGTTCGATTGAAGCAGTGAGCACACTACTGATTTCAAGCTTAGGGGGGGCACAACCGGCCAGTAGTGGTAGTCATTCAACATTTTCCTTTTTTTAGAGTCAGTAATGTCAGTTGTTTTTCCTTTATTACATTTTATTCCATGTTCTTTTTCATGATGGCAATATCTATATGATTTGAGACTAGTTTATTAAGAATGAACCCCCTCTAGCATGCTGAAATTTTTTGTCCTCTACATGTTTTGGCCATATTTAAGAGAGAGAAATTTGGAGCATGTTTGAATAAAATGAAAATTTAAATTTCCCATGTGCTTTGATGTGAATTGTGTTTGTAGCTTGATATCTCCAATTTTTACTTCTTGGACTACTCAATACATGTAATGGTTTCAAAGTCTTACGGAATAATTAACTTGCAACATTTTTAGAATATGGGATATTCTTGCCAAATTTTTAGTCCATTTGCAAATCGGCTTTTCAGTGAAATTTTTTCAAAAGAATGATCAAAACCTTGCTAACTTTAACAATCTAGTTGACTCTTTGGTGTTGCACAATCAATGGTTTATCTTCACCCAATAAAAGATGACATATAGCCCACATATTATGCTAGCCTAGTGTGAGTCCGATCTGGAAATGATGGTTAGGTGATATGAAAAATTAAAAGAGGGTAAAAACAACACCCCAACCGACATTCCTCGTGAGCATAAGCCTAAATTAGCACCAAAATGTTGGAAACCCAAAAATCTCATCATCATATCCATATGAAAAAGAGAGTGCAGCTAAGCTTTGTTAATGTTAACATCATTTTGATCATCTTATATCCATAATAGCTGAAAGTTGTAATGTACATGCATGGATTGTTTGGTTTGTTTATCCAAACTCTACTTAGTGTTGTCTTGTTGAACTTTTCGCTTGATTTGAAACCAACTTTGCTGAACTTAATATTCTGTCTAAGATGTTGAAAAATTGAGATGATATCGATGAACACAAGCACAAAGTACATAGTTGACTGAGCTGATTGCATATTCTCTTTTCAATTCATTCATGCATGAACAAATTTTTCCGACTTAAATATAGCCATGTTCCTTTTTGGTTGAGGACAAGCAATAGTTCAAGCTTAGGGGGATTTGTTGTGTGAATTATATATCATCTTTTCACATGTTATCACACACAAATTTGGTTCATTCTGATATAATTCAGTCTCTTTTTGTATTACTTTTGCCATTTTTTTGTTATTCTACTTATTCCATAACTTGTATTGCAGATTTACCACAAAAAGAACTGAATTCGGATGGTATTTCTGCTGAAACAGCAGAATGCACGACGTGCAAGTCAAAATGCATGGCGTGCACCATTCCAGAAAAAGACTGGTCCGCTCAAACAGTAGAATGCACAGCGTGCAAGTCAAAATGCACGGCATGCACCTTTCCAGAGAAAAAAAATCGGATTGTTCAGCCAGAAGAATGCACGGCGTGCACGGGGAAAATGCACGGCGTGCGAGTTTCCAGAAGTTCGCAGAAGGACGAACGCACGACGTGCACCAGGAATGCAAACTGTTGAAGAAATGTTCTGGAAAGTCGCACGGCGTGCATATCCTCAGCGCACGCCGTGCACAGATCAGCCCGATGCAAACTGCACTGCAGGTGTATGGCGTGCACCCAAAATGCACGACGTGCACCTAGCAGTTTTAGAAATTCAAAAATTCAGAATACAATTTTAAAACAAAGATGGAAGGCAAGGGACAGTTACGTTCGGTCATTTGAAGAGTTTCTCTTGTCCCAGAGCCATAGGAGAGCAGAGGAAGGCGAATTTGGAGAAATCCATGGTGGTTTCTTGCATAAAGAGACCATTTCTTCTTCTCCACTTCTCCATTGTCTTCTTCAAGGTGCAGCCAAGCTTCCCCAACACCGAGCAACTTCTTGGGAGAGGAGTTAGTTCGTCTTGGAGCAGCTAAAGAAGGGGAATTTCATCCTCAAGCTGGAATTCTTGCTTCTTGTGGTTACATCTTCAGTTCTCTTTGTCTTTTCCTTTCTAAATCATGTCTAGAATTGAAATTTCTGTAGCAAATCTACTATACATCATTATGGATGAGTAGACTCCTTTTTCTTGGGCATGGGAGAGTAGCTCCCATGTCATAGCATGTATGGAACAAGTAATTTCGTACTAAATACATTTGTTTCTTGTTTCCTAACCATGAAAGTGCCGGTTTACTCTTCTTCTTGCATGTATTGTTGGCCACCTTATGTGCATATTTTCTACCTTCTTGCTTTATCTGAGAAGATAAGTAGGAATGTATGGAGGTGCTTTTCTTGGCAACTCTTCCTCTTCTACGAGAGTAGAGAGGGATGAGTTGAGGAACTGTTTGTGATTAAAAATGAAATTCATACACGAGAGTGTTGTTTTGAGTTATGATCGTTGCATTTGCACTGGGAGGTGAAATGTAACACAACTTTTCCTTGAAACATGACCTTATGTATGTTTAAATTATTGTGTTCCCTTGATTGCTATGATATGTGAATGAAATCCTAATGTCCAAGATTCCTAATCGTTCTGAAATTGAACTCCTTTTTGTGGTTCTTGCTTGCTAGTTAGAATATGATTTTCCTGTAGTTAAAATCTGAATTTTATGCTTTTAGACAAATCTTCTCTACTCTTTAATATCGATCTAGATTGTTGAACTTCAGTATTGTTGCGCTTAATTAAGTTATCTAAGCTCCTTATGTTCGACCTCGACTATACTACCTCTGTATACTTGCGGAGTTTGGTTAAGTTGAGTAAACTATCCTTTACTTAGATTGAAACTCGTTAGTGTAAACAACCAACAATGTTGATATTGTAATGAATGTGAAGCATGTTGTATAACCTTTTGGTGATTATTTGATACCAAATTTTTCACCATCTACTCCATGTGGAAATAATTCCATTTCTTTGATTCCAATTGTGATTTTGAGTGTTCAACTCTTAAGAAATGGGATCCCTCATATGGCACCTCAAGGTGAAATGCACCGTCATTTCCTGATGCCTTTCATGATCCTCATCATTCAAGAGGATCCACAAATGTTACCTTCTTGAAATCATTAGGAAAGTGAAAGTGATATACCATTTTTTTATACAATCAAGTAAATTATGTCATATGCCAAGATTTTTGAAGAATATGTATTCATTATGCTCAATACAATAGGAAGAGTGGCTAAGAAAGTGAAATTGATGGAGCAAGTGAGCTCCATCCTATGACATCCACCCATATATAGAAGAAAGATTTAGGAGCCCCACTTGTACCATGCTACATTGGGAGAAGAGAATAGGGAAATGTGTGACACCCTTTTCCACACAAAATGAGATTATTTAAAAACTAAGCACAGAAACAACACTAAACAAGTGGATTAATGAAAAACACTAAAAATTAAAGTTGATTGCATAAGGAACCAACATCAAAAAACTTGTGACATAAAGATCCATAACCTACCATATATATCATATATCTCATAAAATATCATGATTACAACATGTCCAAAAAAGGCTACCTATCACGTGTGATATCTGTTTCTCTTACATATACATGTACATATGCCAACTATGTACAACAAAAGAGCACACAAGCAAAAACTTGTATCAATAGCACAACCACAACACATACTGAACTATCACTAAGACCTGAGTGTATATGAATGATTCTAGGACTCTAACCCAAAAGACCCACAAGAAGCACATCAGTTGCAGATCTTGCTCCTGCTCCTCCTCAGATGCATGATCAACAACACGTCATGCACGACCACCTAAAAGATGTGGAAACCCATTGGGTGAGACCAAATGTCCCAGCTAGAGATATAACTCTTCACCAACGCTATTAAAGAACATGTAAAGATGTATAACGAACAAGAGTAAAGTTGCATCTATGTTAAGCAGATCCAATTTATAATCTAAGATAGGTCATTATTATCATTTAAGTAGATCAAGTAGGTGTAACTGATGGAGCTAGGACTTACACCAAAAGATTTTCAGTCTTCCAATGGGAGTCCCAGAATTCTATCACCAAAAACCCTAGAGAGGATTGATGTCTTCCCTAGGTTTACCTAGAACTGGTGCTTAGATAACAACTCCAACCCCATAAGAGTATGGAAGCCTTATCATAGTACAGATTTAGGATCGAACCCAAAAGACAACGGTCTTGTTGCAAGCAACAAGATGGAAAACGTACAGCAATTCACTTAGTTATTTTACTAATTGGCACTTATATCAAAAGGTTGGATTTTGATTGGTTTTTAGACTAAAGCATGAAAAGTAAATAAAGCAAGTAAGACTAAGATTTAACAAATGATGATGAATCACTGGGGTTAAGCAGGTATTCACCACCGCTACACATGCATTGTATATGTACTAAGCAAGCAAGACTTATAAGCTAGATGCATGGATGTTCCACAAGACCGATGCCTTATAAGACAAGAGCGATGCATTGCATCCAAGGATGTTCCACAAGACCGATGCCTCGTAAGACAAGAGCGATGCATTGCATCCTTCGATGTTCCACAAGACCGATGCCTTATAAGACAAGAGCAATGCATCGCATCCTTCAAGGGTTAAGTAGCTCTCATTGAGTACATTTCTACGTGTCAATGAAGATATGTAGTCTTCCAAAGAGAGAATCTTACTCAACCTCATGAAACGTGCATCTAAAACTAACAAGCGAGCGATAATTATCAAATCGAATAGTATCTTTGTAGGCCTAGTCTCCTATTTGGATAACCTAGCTATGAGAAGTGTGGGAATGTTGCAACGCCAGCCATTCCCGATCAAATGGTCACATGCTTTACATCATTCCCCTCGCAAAGTGTGTTCCTTGACTTACCAAGGTTACTTCCATACAGATGGAAGTGCAACGGATGATAGTGAGTTTACTCCACTCTTTGAGATACACTCCTAGACACCGAAACGGATGCGTGGTGGATACACACACCAGAAACCAACACTAAATCGGTATTCGAGTCTCGAGAGCGGTCATAGACAAACCACAACAAAAGACAATAGATGCATACAAGAACGTGGCCATCATTCAAGCATGTGTGAAACGATTTAGTATTAAAACGAAAGGATAACATCTTTTTAGTACAAAGTACAAAACATGGGCAGCGGGGCTAGTCCCCGCACCCCAGTGGATGGAACTACTCGCTCCTCATAGAGGGAGCAACAAAGGAGGAGGCAAGAAGAGATAGAAAGAACATCATCTCCACTGAGGAGAGAAGGTTGAACCCTTGGTGGAGAGAGCAATGATCTTCACCCTTCGTGGCTTGCTTGACGACGGATCTTCTCCTCTCACCTTCTTTGTTGATGAGAGAGAAGGTAGCTTTGCAATGGAACGTGAGTCTCAGACCGGCAGCCTCGGGCGGTGGATGGAGTTGTTCTGGTAGTGGAGAGACAGCCTCTGGACGTCTGGACTCTCCTCAGGGATGGCCCTTGAGGTCTTATTTATAGGCCTTGAGTGAGGTCAAACGGTCTGGAGACCATTTGGGTTCAAACGGTCTTGAGACCGTTTGGCGTCAAACGGTCTTGAGACCGTTTGGCGTCAAACGGTATTGAGATTGTTTGGCGTCAAATGGTCTTGAGACCGTTTGGCGTCAAACGGTTTTGAGATCGTTTGACATCAAACGGTCTTGGGACCGTTTGAACTCCATGCGGTCTTGGGACCGTTTGAACTCCATGCGGTCTTGGGACCGTTTGAACTCCATTCGGTCTTGGGACCGTTTGGCTTCATGCGGTCTCGGGACCGTTTGGCTTCATGCGGTCTCGGGACCGTTTGAACTCCATGCGGTCTTGGGACCGTTTGGCTTCATGCGGTCTCGGGACCGTTTGAACTCCATGCGGTCTTGGGACCGTTTGGCTTCATGCGGTCTTGGGACCGTTTGAACTCCATGCGGTCTTGGGACCGTTTGGCTTCATGCGGTCTCAGGACCGTTTGAACTCCATGCGGTCTTGGGACCGTTTGGCTTCATGCGGTCTCAGGACCGTTTGGCTTCATGCGGTCTCGGGACCGTTTGAACTCCATGCGGTCTTGGGACCGTTTGGCTTCATGCGGTCTCGGGACCGTTTGAACTCCATGCGGTCTTGGGACCGTTTGGCTTCATGCGGTCTCGGGACCGTTTGAACTCCATGCGGTCTTGGGACCGTTTGGCTTCATGCGGTCTCGGGACCGTTTGAACTCCATGCGGTCTTGGGACCGTTTGGCTTCACTCGGCCTTGAGGTTGGTTTATTCTTTTATGATTTTTTTGTGCTTTTTCTGCAAGTGTAAAAGGAAAAAGTTAGTTTGATGATGTATTTACAAAAAGGGGTAAAATTAGGTTTATGTACCGTATAAACGTAAAAAGAGTATGGAAAACTAAAGAAAAAGACTAAGATAAACTACTAAAATAGGAGGTTATCACCCCCCCTACCTTAGAGTCTAGCTTGTCCTCAAGTTAGATAGAGCTGAGACATGAAATGGCGAGGCGATCTTAATTAGGGTCTCCATACTCTTGCTTCAATTCTTGACCTGAGTTCCCCAGGGGTCATATCGAGGCTTATTGCATGCCTTGATTCTTTTGGATTTCGAGAGTTGCTTGGATCTCAGGGTTTTTCCGTATCTCAAAATTTGCCTTGGGACCACATTTATTTTGTGCGTGCCGTTGACTCTAATCAACTTTATACCTCTCTGGAAACCTACTGGAAGCTAGAGAGGGTATGAGGGTTGGCTAAAGGCTTTGAAGTGTAGCTCCCCTTCGAGTGGGGGAGGGGCTGTCTATGCTTCTTAGGATCTCACTACCGGGCACGACACATCTGCCTTTATGAGGGCAGCTGAATGTACCGGCCGGGCAAGTCCTTTATGAGCCTTTTCATATACTTGGAACTTTTAGGGTTTCACTACCGGACGCGACACATCTGCCTTTGTGAGGGCAGCGGAATGTGCCGGCCGGGTGAGCCCTTTATCAGTTCTTCATATAGGTCCTTATGCGTGGCACAACTCTCATGATTTTATTCGTCTCTCTGGCTTTTATTCAAAAACTCACAGACTTGGGTTTTGGAATGAGGATTTATTTTGGGCGGCCAAGCCTCTTTTATTTTGAAGAGAGGAAAGCTGTTCTTAAAGTTTTTCAGCATGCACTTATTTGGTTTGTGGTCCACTTGCAGAACTTTTTTGATTCGGAAGTTGCCTAATTTCCCTCTCATCCTCGAGATCTCGGCTTATTTCTGCCCTGATTTTGACCTGTGGAGAGTCAGATAAAGAATTGAAGCAAAAATACGGGATCCATAGTAGGTGGAAATTGATAAATCGCCATTTGATGTCTGAGTGCTATTTACTTGCAGAGACTAACATGATTCTAGGGTTAGTTGAGGTGACTATTTTTGAAAAAGAATTGTGAAAAGAATTAAGACAAAGAATTGTAAAAAAAAAAATTAAGAATGAAGAAATGTATGGAAAAAGGAAGTATAGAAGTTGATACCTAGCCCTTGTCTAATGTATCCCCCCTAACTTATCACACACTCTGTCCCCAGAGTGGCAAAGTGATAGGTTGAGAAATCATTAGAACAAGGGCTGCAGGTTAAGGTAGATTTTCGTTTGCCCCTGGAGAACGGAGTAGTGTAGATGCGAACTGCCCACGTAAGGCGTGGTAGTCCACGTCAGTCATTTCCTCCACTGGTCTTTGGAGAACGATTATGGTGTACATCCAATAGAGGACGTGGAAGCCGCAGTCGTTGGATTGTCGTATTTGCTGGGGGCATTTGTGGCAGAAGGCGGGGCGATTGAAGTGTTCCTTGCTGTATGCCTTAGTGTGCTGACTCAGAAGCTCTATTAATTTTGCAGCGCACTCTTTTGCCATTTCTTTTGTTGGCGTCTTGGGCGTTACGACGTAGTGTCGTTGTCGGGCGTTGAACTGGATGTCAGAACTGTTGTATATTGTAGTTGTTCCGTCTTGGAGGTTAGTTTCCAGAAGAATCCAGTGCTCTTGATGCAGGATTGGTAACATGATGAACTTCGGCGTTGTATGTTGGAGATATGCGATCAACGCTTCCGTTGTGCCGAAGTTTTTGAGTTTGAGTAGATCATCCTTCATGTATGGGGACGCCATGTATGTATCTAGATTATGTTGGCCAATCTGAGACTGGTAAGCTGTCATGAGACTGATAGAAAGTTGCCCCTTATCTTGCAAAGTCTCTCGCAGTGAATCGGCCATCACGATAATGTCTTGAGACATGAATACTATGCCATCTTTTTCTGTGGAGAGCTTCGCCATGATGATGCGCATTTCAAGGTCGGTGAGACCTTTGCAAGAATCACGATCAAAATCAGGAAAAGTTGGTTTAGTGGTGTGAGCAGGATCGTTCTTGCTGGTATCTTCTTCTGGCGACTTGTGTTGTTCAGACTCTCTCAGAATTTGGCGGAAGGGTCGCCGTTGTCGACGTTGTACAGCTGAATAGAGATACCTTGGAACATCATCTGGTGACATAGTCGGATCGTTGAAATATCTTCTGTCACAGATGAGCTCCATGGCGTAGCGTCCTCGTAACGAATGGAAGTCTTCAGCTGCCAAATCGGTGAAAGGAATTTCTTGGTTCAGCGCTTGGATATGTCGGATGGTGTAGAAAGCGTTGTCCCCAGATCCCGTGGTGGCTTGAACTGGAGGGTTAATGATTCTGAACCAGGGTTGGCTCCAGTCTTGACGAAGAGAAGGGCGTACAGCCCAGATTACTTTGAGCAGTCGGAAGGGTATACACCGGGCTTCACCTGATGCGTCTCCGACGAAGTTTATTATGCCGGCTGGTAGCTCGACGTTATTGAAGTTGTAAACTTTAGCGTCCCTTGCTTCGGTATCCACTATCATAAAAAGCCAGTGGTCCGAGACTTGGAATGGCATTGTGATATAGCGTGCCCGATGCGCTAAACCAGCACGCAGCCGCTCAATCGACCGCGCGCGCAAGGTTTTGTGTAAAAGGCCAAAAGACAATGCGGGTGAAGCGTTGAAGGCTGGTTGTATCCGCTGTTTACTTCTATAGATTTCTATACAGTTGGCGAGGAGGACACGGAAGATTGGCATTGGCATCGTAGACCGGGGTCGGAGGATGCAACGAAAATTTTCACGTGTCAACGTACGCCTGGTTTTTGTATTATTGTAAACTATGTCATCCCCCGCTTTTGCATCGTCTACTATAGTGTTCAGGATGAAGATGTCCTGAGCATCTAAAGTAGAGATGGCTGTCGTATCAAGATCGTGCATTTTTTGTGGGAGAGGAGGTGGCGGGGGGAGGTCTTGTGGTGGAGGGGAGGCATGATGTTCGGGGGCCTCTTCATGGCCTTTGAGGTTGTCGTCTAGATCGGAGGCGGAGTCAAGATCTGCGTCAGTATCTAGACTCACTCGGTCTGCCTCGTCTAGGTAAGGGGGAGAAGGTGTTGAGGGGGGGGGAGAAGTTTTTGGCGAGGTAGCGCTGGCTCCTAGTATGCATTGTTGGAGCTCAGCGAAGGCCGCATCCTTGGCAGCTTCCCCCATTGACCCCATAGCGGAGTAATCAAAGAATTGGTCCCCGTAAGAGATGTTTACGTTGTCATGCTGTGGGGACTTGGGGTGGTAGTCACTTTCCTGGTGACCTTTATCAGACCCTTTATGGGAGGGTCCTGCTGCGTTCCCGGGGTCTTCACCGTCATCGTGCTTGTCTCCTGAAGATGTGTCTTTATTGGAGTCAACAGATGAATCGGATTCATCTTCTTTTTCATCATCATCGTCGTTGTCAGCCGCAGCTTCGTCGATTGTCTTCTTGTTAGTCGACTTTTTGCACCGCCGGTGAGTGGCTTGTAGCTCATCGAAAGCCACTTGCAGATGCTCGTGTTTCTCGAGCAGTGCGTCGTGGGCTTCTTTGAGATCTGTGTATCTGCCCTCGGTGGAGAGGAGGCGTGCTGTCAGATCTGTGACTTGGGCACGTAGTTGTTGTGTTTCATTGATATTAGCTTCCTCTTGATGATGATGGAGTTGCATAATTGTGTCGTCGATGGTGGCCAGGCGCGTGCTTAGCTCTTCTTGATTATGCTCAAGCTTGCGGAGATTCTCTTGCAAAGGGTGAGTCTGGTTAGAGATCTCATCGACTTTTCTTGTCGTAGCTTCTTGCTGGCACGTTTCCCCAAGGATCAGGTCTGGCAGGTTGTTAGTGTGGCTGTTGATAAGCTCAACGTGCCTAGCCACTTCATCCTGTCGTTGTTGGATGCCTTGTAGGACGACAGGAAGAGCTCGATGTTGGTTGTCGATCCTGATTACCTGTTTAGATAAATCATGTACACAAGAAAAAATAGAATGTAATAGGTTAGAAGGATCGGTGAGGAGGTTTCGGACAGCGTCAAATTGACGGCCGAATTCCTCACCAATGTTAGTAAGGGGGGGCCCAGAGGCGGAAGGGTGATGTGGCTGGGGCCTATGTGGGATGGTGGTAGTGTCTTGCGGAAGAGACACTGATGATGGCCCGAACTGCGTAGTGACTGTTGATGAAGTCACCAGCGGTGTCGGGGTGGTGGCGGATGTGAAGAGTGGTGGTATTTGTGGCGAAAAAGGTGGCAATGATGATGAAGGGGTGGGAACTGTGGATGTGAATGGAAAGGTGGTGAAGTCGGGCATGGAGGTGGAGAAAGGGAAGCCCAATGTTAGGGTGGGTGAAAAGGTGGATGTGAATGCTGGCGTGGATGTGGGGAGGAAAGTAGTGGTGGGGGCAGCGGAGAGCTACTCATTTAGACTCTGGATGAAAGAGTCAAATGAGGAATTTGTTAAGATTTCATCGTTGAACCGCTCATCCTCCGAGTTTGGGCGGGACGTTGGTGTCCCCGACAGCTGTTGGGCCCGCAGCAATCTCCTAGAAGGTCGTTTGGCAGGGATTTTTGTAGGTCGAGCTGTCGGGGCTGTGATGCTCGTTTCAGTTGGGCCCGCAGTTTGTTTCTTTGCAGCGGGTGTGACCGAAGCTAGTAGATGAGTAAGCTCCTTGTCAGAAAAGAGGAGCTGTGTCATATCATAGTGTGCTAGCTCCGGTAACGGAAGGAGGGTTCTTGATGACTTAACCATCGGGCAGAATACATAGTGTAACTTTCCATCCTTTTCTTTGATTATAAACGAATTTTTCAAGGATTGTTCGTTTGTAAGGATGTCGCCCTTTATTTGCGTGCATTGGGGTAATAGCCTGTCCATCTTAAAAAATTTAATTATGGATGTGACATGGCCCCCCAAACAGATCTCTTTCCCTATGAAGGTGGCGGATAATTTCTGGACCATCAACCGTCCGATGTTGACTGGCCTTCCGTTGAGGATAGACCAGAGGACAAAGAGGTCTGATATTGTAACGTTTCCTCCTTCCGTTCTTGGAAAAAGTGCGCCAGCTAGGATTTTGTGCAGCGTGCGCACAAATCCGGAGTGTATGTTGGACGCTTTGCATGTTTTGGCGTCGTATGTGGGAATCCCAGTTAAGCTTTTCCAGAATGTGTGGCGGTTGAATTCTAGATGATCAGTTCCCACTGATTTGGCCTTTTTTAGTTGCTCCAGGTCGTCAATGAATATTGAATTTAGCATATTCTCTGTTAAGACGACGTTGCTACCGAAGATTTGGGTGACAATCCTTCTATCACCCCCATCCCGTGACCTATCTGCAATGTCGACGGGCTCCTTTGTCAGGTAGGAGAAGAATTCCGCTGTGGGCTCAATGTAGGATATTTCAGGTATTAAGCACAACCTGGTAAGGTTGGCTTTTTGTAGCGCTTTGAAGATGCGCTCGTGAATTCCCATTTTAGCTAGTATGCTGGAGCAAACATACTTGGTTGGTTTAAGGGTTTTATCGGTGGTGATGGAGGTTTGGATGGATAGGTGCTCTGGTGGTGGTATTGGGGCGGTGATGGGAATGAAGGTGGTAGGGATGGTAGCTGCAGGGGTGGTAGTGGTAGAAGCAAAGGTGGATGGTTTGGCGAAGGGTTGGTCCATGGCAGATAGAGGGTGGACTTGTTTTCTTGCCCTCTTGGGGGGCTGCCCAGATGCAGCCTTTGCAGCTTTGCGTTTTCCCTCTGTCTTTTGGGCAGAGGAGTCTTCATCGGGATTCGGTATGTAGTCCCATCCTTCATCATCGTCAGAAGAGATGTGCTCGATGTCATCTTCAGGGGCCTCACCCAAGCATTTGGTGAGGCGGGTTATCTCACACAGGACGTCGATGATCTTGGTCTTGGGAGGGATGGCGCTGGTGGTGTTGTAAGTGTCCCTGATCTGTATGAGCCTGTCTCGCTCTTCCATCATCTTCTCCCTTGTCAGAGCAGGGGCAGTTCCTAAGCCGGAAGTTTTGTTTGCTGGTGACGCCATTTCTGAAAAAGAATAAGAGTTTCATAATTAGAGAAGATTTGAAACAATGTAAATTTGATTTGTAGTTATATCTTTTATATTTTGTGAAAGCAAAAGGGAAACGAAAACCAAACGGTTTCAAGACCGTTTGGTCCCAAACGGTTTGAGGACCGTTTGGTCCCAAACGGTTTGAGGACCGTTTGGTCCCAAACGGTTTCGGGACCGTTTGGTTCCAAACGGTTTGAGGACCGTTTGGTCCCAAACGGTTTCGAGACCGTTTGGTCCCAAACGGTTTCGAGACCGTTTGGTCCCAAACGGTTTCGAGACCGTTTGGTCCCAAACGGTTTCGAGACCGTTTGGAAAGCGAAGAGTCGCAGGTCGCCGGCGCGGGAGAAGGTGGAACGGCGCGAAGGTGAAGAACGCGCCGGCGCCTTCGAAAACGATGAGAAGAACGGCGACGGCGATGAAAACGGTGGGAGAGTCGGTGAAATCTTTTGACAGTGACGGCGATGGCGGAGCAAGAGACGTCGTGCGATGGTAAAGGGAACGGCACTGGCGCCATGATGGTGGCGACAGAACGGCGCGGCGACGAAGGCGACGGGTCGGTTGATGAAACCATTCGATAACGACGGCGATGGCAGCTTAAGCAGCGACTGGCGATGGAATGAGTAGCGTGGAGTCGCCGGACTACCTTGCGGAAGGTGGACGGAAGGGTGACTTTACGCGGATGCAACAGGAGCAAGAAGGGAAGTTCTTCGCACGAAAGCTCTGGAGAATTCGAAGATTCGAAGAGAGAAAGACGGAGGGGTAGGGTTGATATTTATAGTGATTGGTTGGTGACCTTTTGTATTCCAAACGGTTTGAAGACCGCTTGGTCCCAAGCGGTCTCAAGACCGTTTTGGTCCCAAACGGTTTCAGGACCGTTTGGTCTCAAACGGTTTCAAGACCGTTTGGTCCCAAACGGTTTGAGGACCGTTTGGTCCCAAACGGTTTCAGGACCGTTTGGTCCCAAACGGTTTCAGGACCGTTTGGTCCCAAACGGTTTCAGGACCGTTTGGTCCCAAACGGTTTGAGGACCGTTTGGTCCCAAACGGTTTCAGGACCGTTTGGTCCCAAACGGTTTCAGGACCGTTTGGTCCCAAACTGTTTCAGGACCGTTTGGTCCCAAACGGTTTGAGGACCGTTTGGTCCCAAACGGTTTCAGGACCGTTTGGTTCCAAACGGTTTGAGGACCGTTTGGTCCCAAGCGGTTTGAGGACCGTTTGGTCCCAAGCGGTTTGAGGACCGTTTGGTTCCAAACGGTTTGAAGACCGTTTGGAGTCCAAACGGTTTCAAGACCGTTTGGCTCCAAACGGTTTGGAGACCGTTTGGATGGGCACAAAGGGTTTGTATATTTTTATGTTTGTTTTTGAGTATGTATATTGTTTTTTTTGTATTTTGGTTTATGAATTTTTATGTTATTTGTTTTATGTATTGTTTTTGTAGTTTTGATTATGTAGATTTTTTTTGTATTTTTAGATTAATGATGAAAGAACTTAAAGAAAGAAAAACAAATTCAAAAGAAAAATAAAAGACTAGAAATTAGAGAAGGTCATACTGAGGTCTTGGGTTGCCTCCCAAGAAGCGCCTTGGTTTTATGTCGCTGGCTCGACGAAGTTAAAACATTATTATGCTGCTGTCATAGTATTTGATTGCTCATGTCTATTTGGCCCATGTTTAGGGTTCGATTCAGGCTGCCCAGCGAAAGTGCCTGTTGGGGGTTTCAATTGTGCAGCAATCTGGGCAAGCTGTGCTTCAACTGCCTTCTGTTGAGCTTGTTGGTTGGCCAGCATGGTTTGCTGAGATTGCAGCATCTGTCTTATTGAAGATAGCTCATCTTCTGGCTGCGCAGTAGCATTTTTATGAGGGTTTTGGTTTTGGGACTGTTGAGTATGCAACTGTGGGTGAAGCGGGGGATGAGTGTACTGATAGTAGGCTGATTGATTTCTAGGGTAATTAGCCCTAGGGAAATTGTTCCTTGGGTTCCCTTGATTTTGGTTAAAATTGTTTGGAAATCCAGGAGGCAGCCTACTGTCAAGTCCCCCTTGTGTCTGATGTTGCGGATTCGCAGTTCCAGAGGGATTCCCATACTGGAATCCAGGATGGTTCCTTGGTTGACTGGGATTATAATAAACTTGTCCGGGAATAGTATGGATGGAGTTGACTTGCTCTGGAATCTGATCTTCAGCCTGATTAGTGATGGCCTCATAGGGTTGTGGTGGTGGATGCAGATCCATCATCACATTATAGAGTATTCCGCAGGAAAGAGTCGGATGATCCGAAGCATGACAAGCTTCACAGGATCCTGTGACGGCTTTGACTTGATGAACCAGCGGGGTTTTCTTCTTATCAATTTCCCCTAGAGTTGTTTCAAGGGTTTGCTGTTTATGAGCGATTGTCTTCAAAGCTTCGGCTATTGACTTTAGTTCCATAGATTCCTCAGCTTTAAAGACTTTAAGGACGCCATTTCCGGCTGACCGCCCCCAGTTGGACTGGTTTTCAGCTCCTAAAGTAACGATTTTCCAGGCATCTTCATAATTTTTCCTCATGAAATTTCCTCCAGATGAGGAATCTAGGAACTGTTTAATGTCATCGCTTACCCCCCGATAAAAAGTTTCAATCAATTGATTCTGTGAAATTCCATGATGAGGGCATTTGCGTAGAAGTTCCTTGAATCTTTCCCATGCCTCAGCGAGGGTTTCTCCAGGTAGCTGGGAGAAATGGTTGATCTGCCCTCTGATTTCATAGGTCAGCGAGGGTGGAAAGAACTTCTCCAAGAATTTTTCCTCTAGAGGGGCCCAAGTGGTTATGATGGGTTCTCTGTCCAATGAGTTGTACCAACTCAAGGCCCTTCCAGATAAGGTGAAATGAAACAGGTGGAGAATTATTGCATCGAAAGCAATACCAGCTTGCGGGACCAGGCGGCATAATGCCTTAAACCGTTTCAAATGGTCCATGCAATCGTCTCCTGAACCTCCTGAGAAGGAAATTCCTTGCATAATCTGGATCCACTGGGTCCGAATCTCAAAGTTTGGGATGTTGATGATCGGAGGCCGGACCGGGTGGTTGTCTTCGTAATTCTTCGGGACAGCATAGTCCCTCAGTTGCTTGTTTCGTAATTCAAGCTGAGCAGCCTCGGTCTCTGCTCTTATGCGGGCTTGCTCTTCTGCTCGTATCTCCGCTTGTATTTGGGCACGGGTGTCTGCAATGAGTTGTGCCCGTTGTGCGGCGATAGCAGCATTGACTCTCTCCATCACCAAAGCGGCTTGATGCTGTTCGTCAGCCATTTGACTAGCGCGTTGGCGATTGAGACGGATTCTGCGGTGGAAACTTCTCTTGTGACGTCCCCGGATTTTCTAAAACTTAATCTGATGTGCGACGTCCAAATTGAAACCCTCACCTCAGTGAGAATCCCAATTTAAACATCCCACACTAGGCTAAGAAGAAGAAAATCAGAGGAAGTCAGAAGGAAACACCGTAGCACATGTACATGAACAATAATAAAACCATAAACACATGTTCACCATTCAACATATAATTACATAATGAATTGTTACAACATTTGATATTACATATTGAACAACAAACCTATACATATACATGTACTACAACTAAACTACAGGATATTCAGACAACAGGTCCACCTGTACATCAGCTCGCCACACAACTCTCTCTCCCGGATCTTCAAGAGCATAACCACAACCTAAACAAAAAGATTACATGCGGTACACGTCAACACAATATTTCATAAATATTGTACTGAGTACGCCTACGTGTCTTTTATATACCTCTCATCATATCTTGGCAATAAGATAAAACTAATATACTTGGCAGTAACAGAAGAATATAAGAAAAGCATATACTTACACAAGGATATTCATTAACAAAAGAGAACACATATTTTAAGCACATTTTCCATTATATCATCCATGCATTTACTACCTGAGAGTTGAATGCATTAAGGCCTTTATGATCTACTACCAAAGAGTTGGATCATTTCACAATGTGATCTACTACCAAAGAGTTGGATCACTTCCAAGTACTTTACTACCAAAGAGTTGAAGTACTTATTTCCAGCACTTTACTACCAAAGAGTTGAAGTGCTTACATATAATGGAATACATATATTACGTTTCATGTGTTCATAGCAATAAGTATGGAAAATCATGCAACATATCATACCAGAACAATCATTTCATCCAATATCATATGCCAAGTATTTTACTACACATATAACACAAGCATATTGTATAATAAGCCAAGTAAGAGGTAATAGCGTACCTTAATCAAGAAAAACCTAATCACATATTCCTGGTGTCACCTCTAATCTTTGGCTAAACCTGATCAAGACAAGATCATATACTATCATCAGGTTCTCATCGTCTTACATCTCATCTTAACCCTAATTGCGTCCATATTAGGGTTTACTTAACTCATTAGGATATATACATTATTACTTGTCTTATCTTCATCCTTCTGTGGGATTTATGTTACTGATATTATGTTCCAGATTAGGATACATAATCTAAATATCAGGTTCCATATCATTATTTATACATATTAACCCTAAGTTACATGTATTACTCAAATTAGGGTTTATATCACATTAAGAGCAACCATCATCGTATAGCATGGATTGTGGGTATCATACTGATAACATATTTAGTTATGAGGTTCCAGATACTGACATGAGCTTACTATGTAATTTTCATCAATTATTGAGCATGTATGTATTTACTACATTTTATTTAGGGTTATTAGCCCTAATTATCCATATTAATCAAGTTACATGAATTCGTTCATTAACATGACCATATCTGACATCAGGTGCATTATAAACATTATTATAGACTTATTGGCATTTTTCATAATTTTAGAACATCATTTGACATTTATTATCCATCAATTAAGCATTCAATATCTTACATGATATCACTAAGATTGATGTATCAAAAGCCTGATATTATAGTCCCAGGTTGTTCTACACATTTTTCTGAACATTTCGGTACCTTGTTTGCATTTTTCTAATATTCAGGCGAATTACTATGAATTATTGAAGATCTATGTAATTTGGGATTTTCCTTACCTTCTGGCAAATAGATGGGCGCCATGTGTCCTGGGTTGGGCGCCTCCTTCTGGTCCTCCCGAGCCGGATCCCGCCTGCAATCCGCGGATCCCTGGGTCCGTTTACCTGGTCCGCACCTTCTTTCTCGCTTCCCCGTTCGCAATCCAGTCTGTTGCCCCTGTTTCCTCTATGGAACAGGGCGCCGCCGCTAGGCAGCTCCTCCGACGAGCGATGGTGGCCGCGTCATGGGTCTTTGCACCGATCAGAAGGCTCCCTCAGCTTCCTCGACCACAAATGCACCAGATCGGCTTCTTCATCGCTCGCCCGTGGCTCTACATGCCGCCGTCCATCAGTTCGCCACCGCCTGCAGCTCCTGTGGCGGAAGAAAGGGCTTCCTCATCCTCGCTCCCGGCCTTCCACCTGAAGATTCCAAACGCACCGCCTGGACTCCCTTGACTCGGCAGAGGCCTTTTCTCACAGCGAGCAGCCCTCCTTGCAGCCCGTCGAGCTCCATCTTCTTCTTCGGCCATGAGGAGCTCGCAAGCCATGGAGACTTCACAAAAAAAAACCACGATGAGACTGGGGTCGAGCTCCTGTGTCCTCTAGCTTCATCTTTTGCTTCCTATCTCCCTCCGAACTCTTCTCTAGGTCCGGCTCCCTCTTCTTCGCACCACTGGTATGCCGCATTGGGGAAACAGCTGAGGGACTAGGCTGGCTTTCTCTGCTTGCTTAACCAAATATCACAGTTGGAGGGTCAATGGACTCCTTATGATGAGGAGAGCACAACCGTTCGGCCAGTCTCATTCATACCCTCCCTCAGTTATGGTGTAGGATCGTGGGAGAGTGTGGCTCAACGAGCTACCTAGTTCTAACTGCTAGGTAGGAGATGACTGACTAAGAGTCATCAGATCCTATCCATCCTATGGTCAGGAAAACGCCACACTATCAATCCGTGGTTCACTTAAGCCAAGTGCCATGGCCATTGGATTGGAAAAGCATGGACCTAGTCTGACCACGCAGCTTGCCCAAACTAAAGGGGCACATGACATTGCATATAACCAGGCCTAAGATGGAAACATAGGCCCATAACCCTCAATTATGCACATTATTCCATAATATTCAAACCTAAGTAACTCCCTCTAGGAGCATCCAAATGCCACCAAAATTTAATCATATCTTCCTCACTACTCAAGCTACTTTGTACACAAATTTGATGACCAAACTCATCTACTAGACCATTCAATTAAATTCCTCAAGAAGGCATAAAATTATGGATCCAAAACATTGTATAAACCTCAACAACACTCCCAATTTATTAAAACATTTGGGATTCTCAAAACAACTCAACATGTGTGACTTCACTTGTGTCATTGGACAATTAGGGTTCTAAAAGTCCACTCCATCACATCCTACACACCTTAAAAGAAATTCCATCCTCGGAATTAAGCCAGAAAACCCACTTTGCTACATCATATACATCTTAAAAGAACTTTCGTCCTCGAAAGTAAACCATTCTCATACTTCTAGGAAAAACCTTATCTTGCCTTCATCCACATGTATGAACTATTCTAGGTGTAACATATCCGCAAAGGTTACCTAGTACCATGTATCCAAGCACTATTAGGAGGTTTTAAAAGCATCAAGGGTGAAACATCACTCCATAAAAGGCTCAAACAAGGGTTTAGAAGCTTAGGTTATGTCATTACATGTTTCATATGTTAGATTTGCTTCCTAATCTTTAGCCACACATTAGGGTTCCCACATCATATTACCATGTACTAAAGGAGTTAACTAAGATTAACTCATACATCAAGGTGTCATCAACATTTTATCGAGTTAATTATTAGAACATGTTCGACATTTACATATGTCGTTTAGGAGGGAGTTAATTATCATTAACTCACTTTATCCATCTAGATCATAACAAGGTGTCACAATTGTTATGTTGTGCTAACTGTCAAACTCTATATTTTCATCTTTATTAAGCACTAAGATTAACACCTCATATAACATGTTTCATTTATATAATCTTATTTCATTACTCATAATAAATTGCAAGATTTACTAGTGATTTCATCACAAGATTTAACAACAGTTTGCATTAATCATCATTATTCATATACACGGTTAACCATTTATGCATTGCCATCTATTAAACCATCTCTAGGTTTCCATCATGTTCTGTCTATTTATTACGTCTCAAGATTAGATTACATCCTCACATATATTATATCATGGTTGTGCTAAAACTTATGTGAGTGGCTTATTAAACATATATCAAAGATTTAATTAGCCCAACTGAGGTTCTCCTAACCCATAGCACGAGGGCATTGCCATGCTTAGTCTCTCTGAGTTACCTCAACCCTATGAGTAGCTCGTATGCATATAGTTTATCTTTCCTCTTGGTCTAGGGTTCTCAGATTACCTCATTGGCACTAGTTGATCAATTTTATAAACTTTAGCCACATAAGCAAAAACCAAAGCATGCTATGACATACTCTTCATAGGTTCTCACCATGAAACATCATACCCAAATCTCTCTTATATACACCACTAGATTCCTATGTGGGAAACCACCAACCCGAGCATGAGGCTTCACAGAAACTAACATAGCTACCTCCTCCAGGATCTTGGGCTCTCTCTCCCTCACCCAGATGGCAGGCACTCATATCCATGTTCACATATGCACATATATAACCAACCTCTCTCTGGCTCTAGGGTTTGGTCCTCCCAAGGACATCTAGGGTTCAGCAAGACTATACAAATCATACATAAAGCAACTCAGCTCAATCACTCGGGAGTATTCTAGTTTAGGACATATCATATCACATATCTCATATTTCTCATATCATGGAGTCTAGGTTCTCTGACCTTCTCCCTGTGGGTCTCGCTCTCTCTTGAGCTAACCCCCAAACTGGTCCTAGCACTAGAGGTCCTCCTTTGTAAAAGAGCTTGAGACTCATGCTGACTCACAACTTTGTCTCGGTTTAACATATCTCATCTCATAAAAGAACTCATACTTGTATCATCAAAACTTATCTCGAATCCTCGAAACTGAACTTAAATCCTCAAAGACAAACATAGATCATCATAACCATCTTATGTCATCTATACAAGACTTACATCATATCATCAAACTTATATCATCTATTCCATCTATCATATATATCCAACAAGGCTCTAGACATCTAATCTAGAACTACACTCTCTTCTAGACTGATGTCATTCACTTTCACTCAAGTTGCATGACCACCTCCTACTCGTACATGTGTGGGGACACATTTTTGTAATACATATACATATTAAAATATTATATAGTTTTTCTCCGATAAAACATGCGTCAGAGAAAACTGTCAAGGTTCGATCCGATTGGAATAAAAACCAAATCCTGAAACGAGTGTCCCACACATAGTAGAGAGTCCAGTGTCATGAAAACTAGTGAAAAGGGTGAGAACAAGAGGTAGACTAGTGTAGCTACTCTAGACAACGTGCGCAATATGTCTAGGGTTTCTCTTCCCTGGATGCACGTCATTTCCAAATAGTGCAACGTCCCATACCGCTGCACTTACAAGGAAAGAACGACATCTAAGGACTTGCTAATCAACAAGCACTAGTCTAGACCTAGTTCTCAGACATCTAGGTGCTAACCTAAAGGCTTGGTCAGATCTAGTCTCTTAAAGACGACTAATCTAACCCTAAAGATTATTAAGCTTCAAGGTTCTTTAGTTTTGTGTTGTATAATGAGCAAATGTCAGGCTTTGCTATTGTTCATGCTCTGATACCACCTGTGACGTCCCCAGATTTTCTAAAACTTAATCTGATGTGCGACGTCCAAATTGAAACCCTCACCTCAGCGAGAATCCCAATTTAAACATCCCACACTAGGCTAAGAAGAAGAAAATCAGAGGAAGTCAGAAGGAAACACCGTAGCACATGTACATGAACAATAATAAAACCATAAACACATGTTCACCATTCAACATATAATTACATAATGAATTGTTACAACATTTGATATTACATATTGAACAACAAACCTATACATATACATGTACTACAACTAAACTACAGGATCTTCAGACAACAGGTCCACCTGTACATCAGCTCGCCACACAACTCTCTCTCCCGGATCTTCAAGAGCATAACCACAACCTAAACAAAAAGATTACATGCGGTACACGTCAGCACAATATTTCATAAATATTGTACTGAGTACGCCTACGTGTCTTTTATATACCTCTCATCATATCTTGGCAATAAGATAAAACTAATATACTTGGCAGTAACAGAAGAATATAAGAAAAGCATATACTTACACAAGGATATTCATTAACAAAAGAGAACACATATTTTAAGCACATTTTCCATTATATCATCCATGCATTTACTACCTGAGAGTTGAATGCATTAAGGCCTTTATGATCTACTACCAAAGAGTTGGATCATTTCACAATGTGATCTACTACCAAAGAGTTGGATCACTTCCAAGTACTTTACTACCAAAGAGTTGAAGTACTTATTTCCAGCACTTTACTACCAAAGAGTTGAAGTGCTTACATATAATGGAATAGATATATTACGTTTCATGTGTTCATAGCAATAAGTATGGAAAATCATGCAACATATCATACCAGAACAATCATTTCATCCAATATCATATGCCAAGTATTTTACTACACATATAACACAAGCATATTGTATAATAAGCCAAGTAAGAGGTAATAGCGTACCTTAATCAAGAAAAACCTAATCACATATTCCTGGTGTCACCTCTAATCTTTGGTTAAACCTGATCAAGACAAGATCATATACTATCATCAGGTTCTCATCGTCTTACATCTCATCTTAACCCTAATTGCGTCCATATTAGGGTTTACTTAACTCATTAGGATATATACATTATTACTTGTCTTATCTTCATCCTTATGTGGGATTTATGTTACTGATATTATGTTCCAGATTAGGATACATAATCTAAATATCAGGTTCCATATCATTATTTATACATATTAACCCTAAGTTACATGTATTACTCAAATTAGGGTTTATATCACAGTAAGAGCAACCATCATCGTATAGCATGGATTGTGGGTATCATACTGATAACATATTTAGTTATGAGGTTCCAGATACTGACATGAGCTTACTATGTAATTTTCATCAATTATTGAGCATGTATGTATTTACTACATTTTATTTAGGGTTATTAGCCCTAATTAGCCATATTAATCAAGTTACATGAATTCGTTCATTAACATGACCATATCTGACATCAGGTGCATTATAAACATTATTATAGACTTATTGGCATTTTTCATAATTTTAGAACATCATTTGACATTTATTATCCATCAATTAAGCATTCAATATCTTACATGATATCACTAAGATTGATGTATCAAAAGCCTGATATTATAGTCCCAGGTTGTTCTACACATTTTTCTGAACATTTCGGTACCTTGTTTGCATTTTTCTGATATTCAGGCGAATTACTGTGAATTATTGAAGATCTATGTAATTTGGGATTTTCCTTACCTTCTGGAAAATAGATGGGCGCCATGTGTCCTGGGTTGGGCGCCTCCTTCTGGTCCTCCCGAGCCGGATCCCGCCTGCAATCTGTGGATCCCTTGGTCCGTTTACCTGGTCTGCACCTTCTTTCTCGCTTCCCCGTTCGCAATCCAGTCTGTTGCCCCTGTTTCCTCTATGGAACAGGGCGCCGCCGCTAGGCAGCTCCTCCGACGAGCGATGGTGGCCGCGTCATGGGTCTTTGCACCGATCAGAAGGCTCCCTCAGCTTCCTCGACCACAAATGCACCAGATCGGCTTCGTCATCGCTCGCCCGTGGCTCTACATGCCGCCGTCCATCAGTTCGCCACCGCCTGCAGCTCCTGTGGCGGAAGAAAGGGCTTCCTCATCCTCGCTCCCGGCCTTCCACCTGAAGATTCCAAACGCATTGCCTGGACTCCCTTGACTCAGCAGAGGCCTTTTCTCACAGCGAGCAGCCCTCCTTGCAGCCCGTCGAGCTCCATCTTCTTCTTCGGCCATGAGGAGCTCGCAAGCCATGGAGACTTCACAAAAAAAAACCACGATGAGACTGGGGTCGAGCTCCTGTGTCCTCTAGCTTCATCTTTTGCTTCCTATCTCCCTCCGAACTCTTCTCTAGGTCCGGCTCCCTCTTCTTCGCACCACTGGTATGCCGCATTGGGGAAACAGCTGAGGGACTAGGTTGGCTTTCTCTGCTTGCTTAACCAAATATCACAGTTGGAGGGTCAATGGTCTCCTTATGATGAGGAGAGCACAACCGTTCGGCCAGTCTCATTCATACCCTCCCTCAGTTATGGTGTAGGATCGTGGGAGAGTGTGGCTCAACGAGCTACCTAGTTCTAACTGCTAGGTAGGAGATGACTGACTAAGAGTCGTCGGATCCTATCCATCCTATGGTCAGGAAAACGCCACACTATCAATCCGTGGTTCACTTAAGCCAAGTGCCATGGCCATTGGATTGGAAAAGCATGGACCTAGTCTGACCACGCAGCTTGCCCAAACTAAAGGGGCACATGACATTGCATATAACCAGGCCTAAGATGGAAACATAGGCCCATAACCCTCAATTATGCACATTATTCCATAATATTCAAACCTAAGTAACTCCCTCTAGGAGCATCCAAATGCTACCAAAATTTAATCATATCTTCCTCACTACTCAAGCTACTTTGTACACAAATTTGATGACCAAACTCATCTACTAGACCATTCAATTAAATTCCTCAAGAATGCATAAAATTATGGATCCAAAACATTGTATAAACCTCAACAACACTCCAAATTTATTAAAACATTTGGGATTCTCAAAACAACTCAACATGTGTGACTTCACTTGTGTCATTGGACAATTAGGGTTCTAAAAGTCCACTCCATCACATCCTACACACCTTAAAAGAAATTCCATCCTCGGAATTAAGCCAGAAAACCCACTTTGCCACATCTCTCTACCTCGGAGTCGAACTCCGGATCAGGGGAGAATCCTCGATTATGCGGTGATTGCATATACGGGTTCTACCTGAGTAAAGAAAGAGAACACCTTTAGATAATAGAAACAATATGAAAGCTTCAATAAGATGATGAGTTATGATTCAAAAAGAAAGTGTAAAAATCCTAACCAACTAGAAAAATAAACTAAGTGAAATACTAACGTTCCGTTGTCCCCGACAACGGCGCCATTTTTTGATGGAGCTAGGACTTACACCAAAAGATTTTCTATCTTCCAATGGGAGTCCCAGAATTCTATCACCAAAAACCCTAGAGAGGATTGATGTCTTCCCTAGGTTTACCTAGAACTGGTGCTTAGATAACAACTCCAACCCCATAAGAGTATGGAAGCCTTATCATAGTACAGATTTAGGATCGAACCCAAAAGACAACGGTCTTGTTGCAAGCAACAAGATGGAAAACGTACAGCACTTCACTTAGTTATTTTACTAATTGGCACTTATATCAAAAGGTTGGATTTTGATTGGTTTTTAGACTAAAGCATGAAAAGTAAATAAAGCAAGTAAGACTAAGATTTAACAAATGATGATGAATCACTGGGGTTAAGAAGGTATTCACCACCGCTACACATGCATTGTATATGTACTAAGCAAGCAAGACTTATAAGCTAGATGCATGGATGTTCCACAAGACCGATGCCTTATAAGACAAGAGCGATGCATTGCATCCAAGGATGTTCCACAATACCGATGCCTCGTAAGACAAGAGCGATGCATTGCATCCTTCGATGTTCCACAAGACCGATGCCTTATAAGACAAGAGCAATGCATCGCATCCTTCAAGGGTTAAGTAGCTCTCATTCGGTACATTTCTACGTGTCAATGAAGATATGTAGTCTTCCAAAGAGAGAATCTTACTCAACCTCATGAAACGTGCATCTAAAACTAACAAGCGAGTGATAATTATCAAATCGAATAGTATCTTTGTAGGCCTAGTCTCCTATTCGGATAACCTAGCTACGAGAAGTGCGGGAATGTTGCAACGCCAGCCATTCCCGATCAAATGGTCACATGCTTTACATCATTCCCCTCGCAAAGTGTGTTCCTCGACTTACCAAGGTTACTTCCATACAGATGGAAGTGCAACGGATGATAGTGAGTTTACTCCACTCTTTGAGATACACTCCTAGACACCGAAACGGATGTGTGGTGGATACACACACCAGAAACCAACACTAAATCGGTATTCGAGTCTCGAGAGCGGTCATAGACAAACCACAACAAAAGACAATGGATGCATATAAGAACGTGGCCATCATTCAAGCATGTGTGAAATGATTTAGTATTAAAACGAAAGGATAACATCTTTTTAGTACAAAGTACAACACATGGGCAGTGGGGCTAGTCCCCGCGCCCCAGTGGATGGAACTACTCGCTCCTCATAGAGGGAGCAACAAAGGAGGAGGCAAGAAGAGATAGAAAGAACATCATCTCCACTAAGGAGAGAAGGTTGAACCCTTGGTGGAGAGAGCAACGATCTTCACCCTTCGTGGCTTGCTTGACGACGGATCTTCTCCTCTCACCTTCTTTGTTGATGAGAGAGAAGGTAGGTTTGCAATGGAACGTGAGTCTCAGACCGGCAGCCTCGGGCGGTGGATGGAGTTGTTCTGGTAGTGGAGAGACAGCCTCTGGACGTCTGGACTCTCCTCAGGGATGGCCCTTGAGGTCTTATTTATAGGCCTTGAGTGAGGTCAAACGGTCTGGAGACCGTTTGGGTTCAAACGGTCTTGAGACCGTTTGGCGTCAAACGGTCTTGAGACCGTTTGGCGTCAAACGGTCTTGAGATCGTTTGGCGTCAAATGGTCTTGAGACCGTTTGGCGTCAAACGGTTTTGAGATCGTTTGACGTCAAACGGTCTTGGGACCGTTTGAACTCCATGCGGTCCTGGGACCGTTTGAACTCCATGCGGTCTTGGGACCGTTTGAACTCCATACGGTCTTGGGACCGTTTGGCTTCATGCGGTCTCGGGACCGTTTGGCTTCATGCGGTCTCGGGACCGTTTGAACTCCATGCGGTCTTGGGACCGTTTGGCTTCATGCGGTCTCGGGACCGTTTGAACTCCATGCGGTCTTGGGACCGTTTGGCTTCATGCGGTCTCGGGACCGTTTGAACTCCATGCGGTCTTGGGACCGTTTGGCTTCATGCGGTCTCAGGACCGTTTGAACTCCATGCGGTCTTGGGACCGTTTGGCTTCATGCGGTCTCGGGACCATTTGGCTTCATGCGGTCTCGGGACCGTTTGAACTCCATGCGGTCTTGGGACCGTTTGGCTTCATGCGGTCTCGGGACCGTTTGAACTCCATGCGGTCTTGGGACCATTTGGATTCATGCGGTCTCGGGACCGTTTGAACTCCATGCGATCTTGGGACCGTTTGGCTTCATGCGGTCTCGGGACCGTTTGAACTCCATGCGGTCTTGGGACCGTTTGGCTTCACTCGGCCTTGAGGTTGGTTTATTCTTTTATGATTTTTTTGTGCTTTTTCTGCAAGTGTAAAAGGAAAAAGTTAGTTTGATGATGTATTTACAAAAAGGGGTAAAATTAGGTTTATGTACCGTATAAACGTAAAAAGAGTATGGAAAACTAAAGAAAAAGACTAAGATAAACTACTAAAATAGGAGGTTATCAGTAACAGAGCAGATAATCTTTCCAAATCATCATAAGAAATTGCCATTGGATCGTAGAACATCTTATAATCAATAAAGGGATATGAAGAACATGTATATCCACTACCAACTATATTATACAAAAGAAAGCAAGGCCTCATCCAATATTTTCATATTTGATTCTAAGCATGTACACTACATGACTAGATACATGTTTTATTATGCCCCGAGGATTTGAATCGTACCACCCAAATCCAACCGACCACTACTAAGTCAAAATCAATTCCATACAAGGTCAATGGAAGAGTCAGAATCCACAACCTCTCCAACACCTCTCGATCATCACGAGAGTAACACCGCAGAGACATGTCATTCAACTGCACATGTGACTCATAGTCAATAGAAGGATCTTAGGCATGGCCATACACATATATCAGCACCTAGCCCACCTTAGTATAGGTAATGACACTAGCAGATTAGTCTCACGCATGACTATTCTAACAAGAAGGAGTGGCTCACACATGGACATCCATATCACAACGAGATCGGCTCACGCATGGCTGCCTCACACAACTTGAAATTAAGAATGCAAGGGGATACTCAATTTGAACCCCGCATATTCAAATATATGCGCTCTGAGTAAAACTCATTTCACCAATCCAGCAATTAAGGCTGACACTGGAAATGATCTATGGTACATGGAACCTACGTGATTAAGGTTCCACTTGATTAGTTAGCCAATTGGACAACTTTTAGCATCAATCAAGCTACAATGTATAAAACCATAAAAAACTCTACTAGATAAGGGCATAGCACACATATAACAGATGTAAACATATAGGGTAGGATCTTGTCACACTATCACCAAGTAATGCATGTATCATTTCCATTCATAATACCATCACCACTATTTCAAAGCCTCTCAAGTCTATCATCAATGTCAAATCACTATGGGATATAAATCCCGTAATCATAGCACTAGAGGGTACCACTTTATAATAGGAATCAAGCCATCACCAGGTCATAGGACCCAATCACCACATTCATGTATCACATGTATAATCAACATGCCTCATAAGGGCATATTTAACTTGTCTCATATCATAGTCATCTAAGAACACACTAGCTATGGTCATCAAATTCAGAACACCTACATGGTTAGAAGATCATAATCAAGAGAGATAATCATATAACATCATAACCATCCATGAAAAGGAAATAAGTAAAACTTGTTCACTAATAGGGTTTAAGGTTTCCTCTTTAGCCGATTAGGGTTTACAAAGTTAGGGTCAACGAACCATCCTAGAATCGCTTCCCTCCATCATTTTGTAGTGTAATAGCATTTTGTAATATCATTAGAATAGATTAGATAACACACTAAACAACATTACGCAAGTTCATACATGGTTATCATTAGGTGTTCATATGTGCTTCATAACCACCTATCATCACCACATGTAACCACATAGACACATGGGTTGCATCCACCCTTCATGATATATCATTGCTATGACATCCACCATGGGTGTCTCAACCCTCAACACCATCACCATGTCGTGACCCATATCCTTCATGTCACGCCCGCGACATTAGGGTTAAGGTTAGGTCTTTGTCTTTACCACAAACTATGTCGTGACCGCAATGCCTCTTAGTCATGACCCAACACACCAAGGGTTGTCTCAACTAGATCAAGGCAATGAACTAAGGGTCTCTAAGATGCTATGCACTAAGGGTTCTCACCCATTAGCACTAGGTCCAACATCACCACAAGGAAAGGACATCTTAACCCCAAAGCCAACTAGGTTGCGGCCAACCACCATGGACCACATTGTGACCATGATGCCCATGAGTGTGTCTCGACCACCAAGCCAGCTAGGTCATGATCAGACCAAGGGTGAACATTGAGGTCACCAAAAGAGAACCCAACTAAGGAAGAATCATGATGACCATGAAAGGAAACCTCAAGAAAACTGATCTCCACAAACCCTAAGGCAAAGGTCCAAGAAAAGCATAACCAAAGGAAAAGAAGCCATGCCCAAGATAACTAAAATTGAGACTAACTTTTCTCCCACCTCAAGGTGCACAAACACCAAACATGAAGTCTATATCAAGGGTCAACCATGGAGAAGGGACTGCATGAAACAACATCTATTAAAATGGACAGAAGAAAGATTACAGTTTTAGATTACTTCCAGACTAAGCATAATAATCACTGCCAAACAAGTTCTAGAGATAATCATCATCTAATACCATGTTATAGAAACGTTTTAAAGAGAGAATACAGTAGTTTTCTTGTATGAAAGAGTGCAATTAATAGAGATGGCAAATAGTTATATAACCCATCCTAAGAAGATCACCACCAAAGCTTCAAGAACACGATCTAAGGGTTGGAAAAGAGCCACCAAAAGTTCAACACTCAGCTTTAAAAGCACCTCAAGAAAGGGAAATACCAAGGTCAAATGGTATCTAAAGAAAGAGAGCAAAACCTCAAAACTGAACCAAAAGAAAGAATGGGGAAAAGAGAGAAGAAACTCCCTCTCACTTGGGTGCCACCTTGTCAAAACATGGCCTATTATCCTTGTGATGAGGAGCTTACTCTCAAGAACGACCATCAACTCAAAACACAGTCTAAGGCCGAGAAAGAGGAGGAAGATCCAAAACAAACACCATAGAAAGAAAATAAACACTCACCAAGATCAAGGATGACCAAGGGTCACCACAAGCACCACATGCAAGGGATGAACCACCTCCAAGGCACCAAGAACACTCCTTCTTGGTCCACCAAGTTCCAAGGACGAACACAATAGAAAGGATGAAGAAGATGACTGAAAAGAACCACTTTCATGGAGAGAAGAGGGTTCATATAACAAAGGAGGAGGGAGGTATGACAAAGGATGAGGTGTCAACAAGATAGGGCTCCAAAGAGACACTTATCCACTAAAAATGGCCAACATGCAACCACATGCAACCAGTTAAGCATGACATGCAAGATATGATGATACATTCTATATTGTGTCTCGAACACCTAAGAAACTCCACCCTCTATGTCACAACCGCGACACACCAAGGGGCTCCATGGTCGTGACACACCCTTACAACACTACTAGGTCACGACACCAAGACCACCACAAGCAACCTAGGTCAAAACACAAATCTCCAAGCATTTGTCTCGAGCCAAGACAACCTTAGTCGCAACCACCACACCAATAGGAAGTGTCTCAACCACAAAACCCCCTCAACCAACCCTAGGTCGTGACCTAGGTTGAGACAAACCAACAAAGGTCACAAGGTCAAAGCACACCATCCCTAGAAAATCCTAATCACCACTAAGGGTGACACCACCCAACCAGGGGTCAAACATAGCACCCCAAAGCACCACACTATCTCTCTCTCTCATGAAGCCAGGAGAGATAAGGAACACTCTAGAGGTGGAAAATTGCACATCAACCCCCGATATTGGGTAAATTTCAATTTACACCAAAACTAGCACATAAAGCACAAACATCATCCAAACAAGTGCAAACTAGAAACTTAAACTATCCACAAGCTCTAATCACATCTCAAAATATTATAGAAAGGTCCTAAGTACAAGACCAATCCAAAGAAAATTGGTTACCCCAAAAACTCAGGTCAGGGTCCTTACATAATCCCTACTTGGTTTGAATCTAGTGTGAATCTAATGCCATAATGTGTCTATGAGAAGTTGGAGCTAGGAAAGCTAAAGATGGCAAATAGAATTCTAAATTGGTGGGTCATTATATGTAAGTTTATAGAGGTAGAGTGAGGATGTCTTAGTGATGATTGATAAAGAAATAGCCATGGTGTTGGCATCAGATTTTATTTTCTTAAACATGAAACCATAGGATAAGGGAACTCATGTTATGTTGGGGAGATCTCTCTTGTTTGCAACTAATGCTAAAACCATATGCATAATGGAACAAGGAATGTCACCTTCGATACTTTCTTGTGGAGCCATTTGACATTGTGTCTCAATTGGAAATAATTGAATCCAACACAAAGAGTAGATTAAAAAAGGAGTGACATTGGGAAGAGGGAGAAGAGACACCACAAGATAGACAAATAGGGATGTGGCCCTTTGACATCCTCAGAGCTTTAACATGAGGGTTATAGAGACCTAATATACTTGCATGTCTACTATGTAGATAATGTGGATCATTTTTTTCATGAGTTCATGGATATGTGTGCCTTGAACAAGGATCATTCTGAAGCATGGTATACTTGTTTGGAAACCACAATGCAAATCCTTAGAACATTGACGAAAGTGCAATATAGAGACAAAAATGCTATTCAATTCAGATTGTTCAATAAAGTGCATGTCTTATCTACATCTCAATTAAACAAATGTTTTTACCCAGTCTCAAAGTAGTAGTTGAATTTTACAAGGAGTGTATTGAGAAGAAAACAAGGAAAAATTACTCTATAGTTAGGGAAAGGTTGAGCGACCAAGTGACTTTCACACCTAGTAAGTCAAAGACCAAAAGTATTAACAATGTATTAGTAATGCACCTTCAGAAATTTCTTGCCAACACTGTTTTTGTATATATACCAACTAAGGGTTTTGTTCACAAAAGCATTTATTTATACTTCCTTGGATGATTAAGGGCCAGTATGTAAACCTAGGGGCAATGATGATTTGACCATGTGAAAACATTTTCCTAAAGAGTGAAATTTCTATTTGCTATGGGGTGGGGGTTGCGACCTCTATCACATTGTCTCGAGAATGTGATTTGAATGGCCTAAAGAAATATGCAGGGGTCAAAGTTGTAGATATAAATTACTTCGACAGCTCTAATACGATACTAGTTACTAATGAAAAAATGTATACAACTTTAACTTCAAAGACCATGGTGTTACATTATTGATGCCCTATCACTCAAGACCTCTTATCGATTATGTGGAGATGATAGAAAATTTAATTCTCTTGTTGGAATCATGGAAGAGAGAGCATCCCAAAGAGAATCATAAGGAACCACCACTACAATTGTCAAAGAGTGCAGGGGAGATACATGTGGTAGAGAAATGTAAAAGTGGAGAGAAACCCTCAGTGGGTTGAGGACTATTGTTGATGTTTAGAATGCTACCCAAGACATACCAACCCCCACATGCAAAGTATTGGGATCACTTCTACCATCAACGTCCACCCCTAGGATGAGCACTAGAATCACCACCACTATAGTGACTACACCCTATCATTGATAAGATTTTGTTTCTCACTGAGGAAAGCATGATTCAAAATTTGGGGATGGTAGGGAGGTACATGTTTGATGTCTATTGACTTTTTAACCACCAACTTTTTTGTTTATCAATTGTTGCACCATGTCTCTAGCTAGATTTTCATTTTATTGCACTTTCATTATATACCTTATCATTCATGTGGTTTGATTTTTGCATTTTTTGAGAAATTTTTATAAACAAGTTTCCTTTTTACCATGGCCATCTATTTCCACTACATTGCATGTAGATTTTGATAATTTTTTTGTGTGTTCTTAATAAAGTTTTTCTTTCATTTTATTTATTACTAGTAAACAAACCTTGATGTGGTTGGCAACATTTTTTCAATTCTACCCAAACATGAAACTACTCACTTGAGAGATTGTTCTGTCTTGGTCTCTATCATTTTGTATTGATTGAATTTGAATGACCTTTGGTGATTGCATTCATGTTGAGACTGCTAAATGAACCATGTTTTGAATTTATATAAGATTTACACCTTTCCTATTAAATGTTGAATGTTTGATTGAAATGCCATTTTTACATGTTGTTGATGATTAGGACTATCCAATTCTCGTGAGAAAAATGTTACTTGAGATTACTACTCAATTCATCATTGTTTTTCCATTTCATGTAAAGATTGTTTGGATTATCTTGTATGTTGGAACCCTAATGTGAAGATATTCACTATTGAACCCCCTCTTCATCCACTTTCTTCCGCTACTTCATATCTGTCCACCTCATGGAATAATGCCAAAAGGCACAAAAAGAGTTAGCCTTGGCCACCCTCTAAAAGCTTGGGATGGCTAATACTTCAAACCCCTATGCTTCACTCCTACCACCCTCTATCCCTATATATAAAAATGAGAAAAGAAAAATAAAAATAAAAAAATATAATAACATGTCCTCCTATGTAATAGCACCTGAATAAAAAATAAAGAAATTAGTGTAACTATGTAATAGCACTCAAATCTCATTCCACAACTCTTTCTTTCATTTGTATACTCATTAAGATAAAAAGATATAAAGCATATCCCACCATGACCCCACACATAACCAAGTGGGTCATTTAAGAAGGATCAGTTTAGAAGGTTGAATTCATATAAGAAAAAAAATCCTAACTATTTTGGCTAATTCCTCATATGAATTGCTTTTACCCCCAACTATGGCAAAAGCCTTGCATGAGTATTATGTATTATATACATGAAAGTCTTTGTGATCTATGATATTATTGGATTTGGATTGTGTTAGAGAAGTGGATAAAGGTGAAATGCATATAGTTTCATATGTGAGTTCATAAAGTTAGTAATCACATCCTTGAGTGCATTTGTTATTTTTTTAATTATTAAATTGAAAAAGAGAACTAGTCAGAGAATACTCGAGGACAAGTATCTTTTAAAACTTCAGATAGTGATGTAGCCTTTAGTTGGGCCTCCATTTTATGTTTGTTTTCTTTATATACACATCAAGATGTTCTAGATACATTCTTATTTGTTAAAAAGTGGTTTCGCAATCATATGCTTCGATGGATTTTTTTTGCATATTTTTTAGGTACTTCAAACAAATGATTTTGGAAGGGATAGAAATAGGTAGATCTAGGATCTTCTCCAGCCATGGAAGAGTTCAAAGTGAGGTCAAGAGCACGTCAAGTGACCAAGGATCAAAACTGTGAAAAAACACCATGGATGTCCATTTTTAGAATTCAAGTACCCAGAAAAACACTAAAAGTAGTTGTGGTATTCATCCACGACCATGTCACTCAAGTTGATATCATAGGGGAATATTAGATTTTAAAATAAGTGAAGAAGATAAGTCACCATTTGTTCCAGGTAACAAAATCATGCTAGGTAAAATGGTTATGGCAATCTAGGACCATAATGGTCATAGTCATCAACACAGCCTTGGTAGCAACTAACGAGCATAACCATGGTCCTCTACACAAGCTCCCTCCTTCCTCCTCACCATGGTCATGGTACCCACCATGGTCGCTCTTCCCTCATAACACCACAACCACGGTACCCACCATGGTCATGTTACCTACCCCATTTCTCAAGTTTTTCTCTAACATTTTTACACCTCCACCATGAATATTCTCATCTATTATGACCACTCCAGGCCTATTACCCAAAATCTTGTCATCTGTGTAATACATGTGCTTTTTTATGCTACTTTTACCATTATACCCCCACTTGATCCTAGACCTTTTAGACCACTATATTGTTGGTAAGTATGCCCAAAGAGCCAATCATATGATGATTGTAATGGCATAACTTGTAAATTATTTTATTAATAAAAAAGTAAATATTCCAATTTATTTTGTCTATTCAGTTATGAGATAATGATATAACATAATAAATGTCTAAATAATTATATTACTCAATTGTGTATGTCTTTGGGTAGAGGACTTGAAAGATAAGATCATATGGATGTCAAGAGTATAACCATTCCTTTTATGTTCCATGTCAGATGTTATTAAGGAAGACAAATTAACACTAATAACACTTAAGACTAGAGTGTGTGTTGGTTGATGACATAATCCCATTAGTCATGATATGTGATATCAAACCAAGCACATAGATGCATGTTAGAGAATAGTGTATTAGATAGACCCGCCTTTAGAGTGACACATGGAACCATGATTGGTAGTCAAAGTCATCTCTCATAGTGATGGTCGTGTTTGTGGTTCTTAGACCTCAAATCACTAGACTTATCACATGTCGTTATGTGTACTTTGAAACGTGGTGCTCGGGTTTACGTTGATACATAGGGATGACTATGAGGGATGTAGATGGGATTTTTCCCTCCTACGGGAGTTTGATATCATGGACACTTGATAAGAGAGACTGAGAAATGCATGTCCACGCTGGTATGAGTCAATATGTGATATTGAGCTTACACATATTTTAGACAGTCTGCTCAGGTTCAAGAAACATGGAGTTAATGTTGAAGAGGATGACGATTTCATGCCTCAAATTCAATCTGGATATCAGAGACAAAGTAACTATACAGTCATTGTAACACCAATCACATATTGTAGGTTGAAGTTGCTATCCAACTTCTCCAGTTACTTGAGTAGCAATGAAGTCTATCTAGATACCAATCATTGCTTGTGAAATCATAATATGATTATGAATATCACTGCTGACGTATTTAGAATCCTACCGGGTCAGACACATATGATATATTACAATAGGAGTATAATTGTGGACGTGATTGGAAATGTTCCAAATCAAATTGATTACTAAAATGTTTAGGAACTAGTACATTTCTGACGTCTAACGTCACTTTCACTAATGTCGGTTACAAAGAAAAACCAACACCATACTACCAATAAGGTCGGTTCTAAAGAAAAACCATCACCATTGGTCGAGTCATGCCGACTTAGAAAAGATACAGGTACCAGTTTTACTATAACATTGGTTATGTTTAAGTGAAACCAATGTCTTAGATGACCCGCGAAATACAATTTTTTCCCTGAACATGTTTGCCTCCAAAATTTTTATTTTTCGCATCGATTTGTCTTGAAACCGACAACACTATTGAATCATGTACCCACGGAAAAAATTATTCCCCCCAAATTACTTTTGAGTCATCGGTTGCTAGGTAGAACTGAAGACACAGTCCCCTTGCTGAGGCCCAATTCTTTTGTTTGTGGAAGGGTCTCTGTCATCGGTTGTAGATAAGTAACTGACGTCTAAGTTCTTTCACACCTTGTGCCCACAAAAATATTTTCTCCCCAAATTCCTACTACATTGTCTGTTTCTATTCAAAATTGACGACTAAGTTATCTTGTTGAGGCTGACTTTTTTTTTGGGGGGGGGATGGATCTCTATCATCAACTTCTACATAGCAACGAACGTCGATGTGCTTACTTAGTCATTGATTTTATCAAAGGAAACCGTCGATGAAGTCTCTTGACAAAGACCAACTTTTTTAGGGGATTAGGAATTCTATTAAATTTTAGCAATCGAATCTGATGACTAAGTCATTAACACAGTCATGCTAGTCTGTATGTTCGTGTTTGTCATCACTAGTTTATGTGTCCATTTATTATGTGTAACTAATGACTAAGTACTTAGTCCTTAGGTTTCCTTTGACAAGAGATGGCTAAGTTCATTTATAGTGGCCGCAAAATATTTCTTTCCCTCAATCTCCTATTTTATCGTAGACAATTTTGCTCCAGTGATTTTCTTCAGTGCTTTCCTCCTATGTTCACTTATAGGCATTGTGGTAACAACTTGAAAGTCAACACCATTGATGAAATCAAAATTCATGTCATGTGTAATGGGATTATACTCAGATATACATTATGTCACTGGAATGGAGAGAATCCAATGGTGAGATCAGTAGATGTCCATAATAGTACTTGTGTTGAAGAAGAAATTGTCGTTGATGATGTAGATGTGAACAAACCAATTCTGATAGACATGGTTGATGTGATTCTAGATAGTTGTGGGGTAGAGCACACCAATCCACCTTCCTTATTTAGAAATAGTGTGGATGATGCTGAAAGACCGTTATATTTAGGTTGTACTATGCTTATGAAGTTGAGTGTTATATTGAGATTGTATACTCTGAAGGCTAACAATAGATGTAACGACAAAAGCTTAATGTCATTGTTATCTTTGTTGAAAGAAATTCTTCCTGAAGGCAAAGATCTTCCAACCTCAACATATGAACTAAAGAAAATGTTATGCCCACTAGGAATAAAGGCTAAAAAGATACATTCATGCTTGAATGATTGAGTGTTATTTCAAAACGACTATGTTGATGTGAAAGATTGTCTGAGATGTGGGCCGTCAAGGTACAAAATGATGACTATGGGGAAGTCCAAAATTAAATCTCCAACCAAGGTGATGTGGTATCTACCTATAATACCACGGTTTCAATGCTTATTTACCAATCCCATGGATGTGAAGAATTTAAGGTGGCATGCATAGGTAAAGAAAAATAGTGATGGGATCCTATGACATGTGTTTGAATCCCCACAGTGGAAGAAGATTGATTTATTATACCTTGAATTTGATGAAGAAGTTGGGAATCTAAGACTTCGGCTAAATACCAATGGGATGAATCCATACGACACATTGACAAGACAACATTGCACTTGGCATGTTATGATTGTTATATACAATCTTCCTTCCTAGTTGTGTATGAAAAATAAGTATGTCATGCTATCATTGTTGATATCGGGCCCTAAGAAACCTGGAAATGATATTGATGTTTCTATTAAACCTATGATGACTTAAAGAAACTTTAGGGAGAATGTGTGATGACCTATGAAGTTTCATGAAGAGAGACATTTCATTTGCATTTTATGTTGTTTTGCACTATTAATGACTTTCCAACATATAGAAATTTGTCTGGGTACAATGGAAAAGGATCCAAAGCATGCCCTATATGTGAAGAGAACATTGATTCAATACGACCAAAATATGGTGGTAGGACTGTATATCTTGGTGATTGAAGGTTTCTTCCAAAAGTTCTTCCCTATCGAAGGTTGTGCAAAGCGTTCAATGGATCAAATGAGGAACGTAGTGCCGCAAAACCTATATTTGGGTAGGTAATTTATGAAAGAGTAAAAGACTTTGACATTGTGTTCGGTAAGATCACAATGTACCATTCCCACATAGAGTGGCAAATCTTTATACTAGAGGAGGTCAATATTCTAGGATCTTCCTTATTGGAGTCCTTTGACAGTTAGGCATTGCATCGATGTCATGCATGTTGAGAAAAATATATGTGATAGTGACATCAGTACTTTGTTTAATATACTAGGTAAGCATAAAGATGGCATCAAATACATAATGGACTACGTGAAATTGGAATAAGGAAAAAATTAACATAAGTAGTTAGTAGTGATCGGGAAATACTTTTACCTCTTGCTTGTTACACATTGTCTAGAAAGGAGAAGAAAACTTTTTGCGAGTGCTTGCTTAATGTTAAGGTACCACAGGGATACTCATCCAATATATGTATACCAGTATCAATCAATGATCTAAATTTGATAGGTCTTAAATCTCATGATTGTCACACTCTAACGCAACAAATATTTCCCGTGGCAATTCAATCTATACTACTGAAGCATGCAAGGTTTGCAATCAGCAGACTTTGTTTCTTATTCAACACTCTATGTAGCAAAGTTATTGACCCTGAGAATCTCAATAAGTTGCAACGAGAACTGGTTTTTACCCAATACCAACTTGAGATGTATTTTCTACCTTCATTATTTGATATCAGGGTAAATCGTGTTGTCCATTTGACTAGGGAAGTGAAAATGTTGGGTATTGGGACCAATTTGCTTGCATTGGATCTATCCTTTAGAATAGTACATGAGTATTTTTAAAGGTGATGTTTGAAACTGTTATTGGCCTGAAGGGAGTATTATTGAGGGTTATGTGGCTAGGGAGGTCATGGACTTTTATAATGACTTTCTCAGTTGTAATGAAGCTCCTATAAAACACAAGAATATTGATGACTATTCTAGAAAAGAGACTTTTGGAGCATGAGTGAAAATAATACATCATGAGCTATGGGAACAAGCTCACTTGTATATTTTACACAACATCGACAAAGTGAGTGTTTATATCACCAAACATACCAATTTCATTGAGAAACAATATCCTCGAGCCAATTCAATGTGACTTTCTAGCAAGCATAACAAAACATTTATTACGTGATTTGAAGATAAAGTCTTACGTGAACTATCTCAAACACCAAATAATGTTGCTGAAAATCTCAAAAGCCTTGCCTTTAAACCAGAAATGAATGTTATGTCTTATGAAGACATAAGTGGGGTACCTTTCAAGTGTCTTCATTGTTTTTCTGTAGTGCGAAGAATAAGAGTCCACGTGAACCTAAAATGTCATATAACACTGACATTGAAGACATATGGGAGTTTGACTATGTAGATTTCAGAAATCTAGTCTTTAAGTATAATTGGGTTGATTACACCAAAGGAGTTGTAGTGGATGAATTGGGTTTCACATTAATGAATTTTGAAAAGATTTGTGAGAAGGGTGAACCATTCAAAATGGAATCACAGGTGAAGAAAGTATTTTATATTGATGATCCTACAAATGAAAAATGATCGATTGTTCTTCATGGTAAAACACAATTCATTGAAGATCCTATAGATGAAGAAGAGTACCATGAAAAGTATGATGACTCCATTCCATTCTTAGTTGGCTAGCCAACACCAAATATTGAAACTGATACTGACTTATACGAGCATGGAGATCACACCGATGGAATGTTAATTGATGAAAGATCTCAATATTAGAGGCATGCTTTTATTTTTTAAATGTTAGATGTGCATTTTACAATCTTATATTTCATTGTTTGACAATAATTTATATGAAAATTTTTGAGATGGAGTCTGACAATGAGTATGATGATCGTGATGATGATTACTGTGAGAATGATCAGCATCATGATGTGCACCTTGACACTGGTGTAATTTGTGTATTGTTTTATTACAAAGATGTACATTTTATAATATGTTTATCTTATTGTATAATATAAACAACTCTCTATGCAAATTTGTAGGGGTTTAGGTTATGTCGTCTTAAATTATAAGAATATGTCATTGATGTGGGCACGACTTACCCATGCCTTGATGGTGACATGATTCATGGTGCATCGTTGCCCACAGATGTAGTTTATGTGATGCCGAACTATGTCTACGCTCCTTGGAAGAGGACTGTGCTGCCATATGAGCATCCTGAGCATGACAAGATAGGTGATGCATAAGGTGGCATTGTCATGTGGCCCAAAGTTGGAGTTATCTATACCGATGTATGGTAAATTTACATTGTGTTTGTATCTTTATATACGTGACACAATTAATATACGAGTATATATCTGTAGGACATAGAGCCTAAGAAACTCATTACAACTTATCCTCCACCGCCACCTCCACCTCCTCCTCAATTACCTGGTTGGCTTGCAAAGGACCTATTCGACTCGATAGGTCCTCAGTGTAGGGGTATGGCAATATGGATAGGTGAACATGAAGACGTGTCACCTAGGATAGGTGATATTTTAAATAGCTACATACCTCGTTTTATATATGTTGATCTATTTTCTTATGTATTAATGCATACATGATATATGTTTTTTAGCCACCTACATAGGGTCTATACAGAGTTTCAACTGCCCCATGTGGCATTTCTAGTTCCATCCTTGATTAGCCATATAATTAAAGACCCTACATTTGTTACCCAATATTGATCTACTGTAATTAAATATTTTAATAAAAAGAAAAAGAGTGTGATGTTAGTCCATACAATGTTTAGTAAGTTTACTTACTCTTCTTATAATTTTGACTTAATAAATTGCATTTCATTATCGATTGTGAGTTATATTTTGTTTGCCTTATTATTACTCAGGAATAAATAGTGGAGGACACAATTTGAAAAAGACATTATTCGCATGAGTAATTTTTTATATTTATATCTATTAAAATATATATTACATGACTATTTAATAATGCAAATAAATGTGTTACATTAACATATAGGGCATAAAATAATTCAAAAAATCTAGAGGAAATGTGGAAAAGAAAAAGAAAGTGATCGTTTGGGAAAATGTCGACCTAGTTGTCTGACTCCAATGCATATTTATGCCAACTATGCTTACTTTTATTTATTAATGTTTTGAATGTTGAATTTTATAGTGTTCTATACAAGACAATAGTTGGGCATGTGGATACTACGTGATGTGCTATATGGACATGATTGCCAAATATGGGGCACTAGACATCGACGAGATAAAAAATTTAATCTCTCTATATATATGGTCTTGATCCTCATAAGTATATAGTATCATTAGATAATATGAAAATATCAAACAATTGATTATACCTCATTATCTTTGCAGGTGTTTAAACCAAAAGACTTCAATATGCTAGAAATCTATAAGACATACAAATGCCCTATACAACGAAACAACTAGATGAGATACGAGAACAATGGGCAAAGGCCTTTGAAATGTTAGTGAACTTTGAATTTGATTGGGATAAGGAATGATTTTATTAAAGTTTGATGGCATTATTTCTATATACATGTGGTGCTTATGACTTCTTGCAACATGAAATTTGATGCGAGTAAATTATTGGTGCATATGTAAATGATGATCTATATACATGTGTGTGAATGTGAAGATTTATGAATGAATTGTGTATGAATGAACGAATTGTGTTTCTACATGTCATGAGAATGGAACTGGTGTATAAGTAAATGAAATATCATGTGTGTTAATGAATGTGAATATTTTATGTTTGCACATGTGATGAAATGAAATTGGAGAATGACTAGAATTATATGCATATTATGTTTATTATTGTAGGTTTGGTGGCTTGTTGTTAAGATGAACTCATAGGGTATTGTTAATTTGCATGTTAGAACTCCAGTTCTGAACTGTAGGTTCTTGATAACCTCCAATTTCGTGATGTAATCTTAGTATTTTTCTTCCATTTTCTACACTCCTCTTTAGATATATTAGACAAAATCCCTAGCTATCCCCTTTTATTGCAAATAAATTGTTAGATTAACTTTTCCCCTTTTTATTTGCAGAAAAAGACACAAAAAAATCATAAAAGATTCAACTAGCCGCGAGACCGCATGGAGTCACACGATCCCAAGACCGCATGAATCCAATCGGTCCTGAGACCACATGGAGTCACACAGTCCCAAGACCGCATGAAGCCAATCGGTCCCGAGACCGCATGAAGCCAATCGGTCCCGAGACCACATGGAGTCACACGGTCCCAAGACCGCATGAAGCCAATCGGTCCCGAGACCGCATGGAGTCACACGGTCCCAAGACCGCATGAAGCCAATCGGTCACGAGACCGCATTGAGTCACACGGTCCCGAGACCGCATGGAGTCACACGGTTCCAAGACCGCATGAAGCCAATCGGTCCCGAAACCGCATGGTCACACGGTCCCAAGGCCGCATGAAGCCAATCGGTCCCAAGACCGCATGAGGTCCAAACAGTCTTGAGGTCCAAACGGTCTTGAGGTCCAAACAGTCTTAAGATCCAAACGGTCTTAGGGTCCAAACGGTCTTGAGGCCCAAATGGTCTTGAGGTCCAAACGGTCTCCAGACCGTTTGGGCTTCACTTAAGGCCTATAAATAAGACCCCAAGGGTCCTTCAAGAAAAAACGTTTTTGGCAGACATCCAGAGGCTGCCTCAATCACTCCAGAGCAAATCCGACTTCCATCCTCTGCCCAGGGGCTGCCGGTCTGAGATCCACACTCCATCTCGAAGCTGCTTTCTCTCTCTTTGCCAAAGAAGGTGGGAAGATGGGATCTCATCATCACGCAACCTATGAAGCTAGTGGATCATCTCTCTATCTCTCCAAGGGGTTGACTTTCCTCTCTCCTTTGTGGGGTGATGCTCTCTCTCTCTTTTCTTGCCTCCTTTTTTGTCCTAGTTATGAGTGAGTAGTCTTTCTCACTAGGGTGCGGGGAGTAGCCCTGCTGCCCATGTTTTCATATCATGTAAATGTAATCCATAGTTTGTAATATAGAGTTGTTATCTTTTCAGTTCAACATCAAACGTTTAATGAATGCTTGTTGCTTGATCACCAACTTGTTTTATCTTTTGTCTTTTAGTATGAATTTTCTACGTTTGTACTATTAGATACGAAACTTGTTTGTATGTTGGTTTTGGGTACATGTATCCACCATGCATCTGTTTCGGTATCTAGGAGTGTCTTTCAAGAAGTGGAGTATACTCACTCCCATCGTTGTACTTTCATGCTATGAAATGGAATAAGTTGACGTGTGAAAGTACAACCTTGGTAAGTCTAGGAACACACTTTGAGAAGGGAACAATGCAAAGCAGTTGACCATTCGTTCGGGGATGGTTGGCATTGCATCATTTCCACACTTCTTGTAGTTAGTTCTCCGAAAGGAAACTAAATCTATGAAGATACTAACTGACTAAAACTCTTATTGCAGGCTCTGTTTTACTTTGCATGTCTTGATCCATGTGCAGTGGCAGTGAAAACCGATCACACCCTAGTGACTTTTATCATCGTTTAACTTCTTTAAATTTACTTGCTTGCTTTATTTTACATGTTCTTAGTTTATAAACAACAAAACCAACCTTTCGATCGAAATACCAACTAATAAGTGATTAAGTGAAATTCCAACGTTTTCTATCTTGTTGTAACCAACAAGACCGTTGTCCCATGGATTCCACCCTTAACTATACTACGATAAGACTTCCACGTATCTTATCATACGTGGGTGGAGTTCTCTATCTAGTATAAGCAAGGCTAAACCTAAAGACTTACCATCCTTAGGGTTTTTAGTGGTGCACGTAATTCCACGTAAGTGGAAGCTCCATCAAAAATTGGCGTTGTTGCCGGGGACAACGGAATGTTTTAATTTCATTTAGTATCTTGCTAGTTGGTTAGGGTTTTTCACTTTCTTTCAATCATTAATCCATATCTTCTTGAAATCATTATATCTTTGCCATCATCTAAAATGTGTTTTCTTTTCTCTACTCAGGTTGAAAACGTGTATGCAATCATCGCATAACCGCGGATTCTCCCCTGATCTAGAGTACGACTCTGAGGTAGAGAGAAGCTTCCATCACCGCATTAGACTCAATCGCCAAAGAGCCTGGCAAATGGCTGAAGATCAATGCCAGGCTGCATTGGTGATGGAGAGGGTCAATGCCGCCATAGCTGCTCAAAGAGCACAACTCATCGCTGAGACTCGTGCTCAGATCCAAGCAGAGATTCGCGTGGAAGAACAAGCCCGCATCAGATCTGAAAATGAGGCAGCAAACCAAGCTGCTCAGTTGGAACTAAGGAACAAGCAGTTGAGGGATTATGTTGTCCCAAAGAACTACGAAGACAACCATCCGGTCCGACCTCCGATCATCAACATTCCAAACTTTGAGATCCAGACCCAATGGATTCAGATCATGTAGGGCATCTCATTCTCTAGAGGTTCTGGAGATGACTGCATGGATCATCTGAAGAGATTTAAGGCACTATGACGACTGGTCCCGCAAGCCGGAGTTGCCTTTGATGCAATAATGCTTCATCTGTTTCACTTCACTCTATCTGGGAGAGGTCTAAGATGGTATAACTCACTTGATAGAGAGCCAATAATCACCACATGGGCTCCCCTGGAAGAAATGTTCTTGGAGAAATTCTTCCCCCCTTCACTGACTTACGAGATTAGGGGGCAGATTAATCACTTCTCTCAACTTCCCGAAGAATCACTTGCTGAAGCATGGGAAAGGTTCAAAGAACTTCTGCGAAAGTTCCCTCATCATAGCATCTCCAAAAACCAACTAATAGAAACATTCTATAGAGGAGTGAGTGATGACATAAAGCAATTTCTGGATTCCTCATATGGAGGAAACTTTATGAGAAAGAATTATGAGGATGCCTGGAAAATAGTCACACTTGGAGCTGAGAATCAGTCCAACTGGGGACGATCATCTTGCAAAGGAGTCCTCAAGGTCTATAAAGCCAAAGAATCAATAGAGATGAAGGCTATTGCTGAAGCCTTGAAAACCATAGCTCATAAGAAACAAGCTCTCGAAACTTCTCTTGGAGAATTTGACAAGATGAAAAATTCTCAGGTTCAACAGGTCAAGGCTGCCACAGGGACCTGTGAAGCCTTTCATGCTTCTGATCATCCAACCCTTTCATGTAGAATGCTCTACAATGTGATGATGGATATGCATCCACCACCACAACAATATGAACCAATCACTGACCAGTCTGAAGAGCAATTGCCAAAACAAGTCAACTCTATTCATACCATTCCTGGACAAGTCTATTATAACCCTAATTATCCAAGGAACCACCCGGGATTCCAATACGGGAACCCTGCTGGGACCGCAAATCCACAACACCAGACGCAGGGTGGATCTTCCAGTAGGTTGCCACCTAGATTCCCAAGCAACTTCAATCAAAATCAAGGGAACCCCAAGAATAGCTTTCCGAGATCCAACTACCCCAGGAATCCGTCTGCCTACTATCAGTATAATCATCCTCCTCTCCACCCACAGCTGCACCCTCAGTTGCAGCAACCTTAGTTAGCGCTACCTTCACAACAACCTCAACAAGGACAATAACAACTCCTTCAGAAGAATACTCCTTCTCAGCCAGAGGATGAGATGACTTTGATAAAGTAGATGGTGTAGTCACAATAGACTATGCTTGCTAATCAACAAGCTCAGCAAAAGGCAGTAGAGGCTCAACTTGCCCAAATTGCTGCACAACTGAAGCCTCCAGCAGGCACGTTTGTAGGGCAGCCTGAATCGAATCCTAGACACGGACAGAACAGGCCTGAACAATTGAATGATGTTACTATGAGATCTGGACGTACCCTTCATGAAACCACCAGGATCACCCTTGATGATGATAATACAACTACCTTTATGATAAATGAAAGCCCGAAGCTAGGAATGGAAAAGTCCACAAAGAATGCAAAGGGCAAAGGAAAAGAACAAGTGTCCACAGAGCCGAAAATCTTACAGTATAAACCAAGGATCCCATATCCAGGAAGACAGCGAGAAACAAAAATGGATACCAGGTTCCAAAAATTCAAGGAGGCGATGAATAAACTTTACATCGATATCCCACTCCTTTATGCCCTCTCTGAGGTACCGACTTGGGAAAAATACCTCAAAACTCTGTTATCAAGGAAGTACATCACTGAGGAACAAGAAACTGTCAAGCTTGCCCAAACCACCTCTGATATCATCCTGAATAAAATGCCAAAGAAGAAGAAGGATCCAAGTTCCTTCGGAATTCAATGCTGCATTGGAAATGCATCAACCAAAAAGGGATTAGCTGACCTAGGGGCCAGCATATCCATTATGCCCTACTCTATGTGCAAACGATTAGGTTTCATCGAATTGCTGCCTACATCAATGACAATTCAATTAGCTGACTCTACAATCACCATACCTCTTGGAATTATTGAAGATATTCCAGTTAGGATAGGCAAGGATGCCTATGTCCCGTACGACTTTGTCATCATGGATATTAAGGAATATCTGAGATACCCGATAATTTTTGGCAGACCCTTCCTCGCTAATGCCACGGCGCTTATCGATGTTGAAGATGGTACCATCATTCTAAGGCTCGGAAAAGAAGCAATTCAATTCCGAGTCCTCAACAGCATGAAAGGCCCCAGCATCCAAGAGGAGGTTTTTCTTCTAGACGCAATACAGCAAATGTCTCAATTAGAAATATCTGAGCCAGCGGACGAGTTAGAGAATGTCCTAACCAACCCAGAAGTCGAATTCTCTGCAAATGAGTTGGTTCAACAATGTCTGCAACACTTAGAGAAGGCCGAAGAAGCACCGACGGCCACCTTTGAAGAACTCAAAGCTGTCACCATTACAGAAGCAACTAAGCCACCTAAGGCTCCTGAGATGAAGACTCTGCCCATGGGACTCAAACATGCCTTCTTGGACGAGGAAAAATTATGCCCGGTCATCATTAGTTCCACCTTAACAGAAAACCAGGAAGCAAGACTTCTGGATGAGCTGAAGAAACACAAAAAGTCCATTGGATATAAGATAACTGACCTGACGGGCATAAATCCTACCCTATGCATGCACAGACTACCCATGGTCGAAGAATTTAGGCCATCACACGAACATCAGAGGAAGCTGAACCCTAATCTCAAAGAGGTAGTTCGCTTGGAAGTCCTTAAATTACTAAAAGCTGACATAATCTACCTAATTTCTGACTCCCAGTGGGTCAGCCCCGTCCAAGTAGTTCCTAAAAAGGGAGGCACTACTATCGTGCTTAATGACAAAAATGAGTTAGTACCCACCAGGACGGTGACGGGGTGGAGGATGTGCATCGACTATAGGAAATTAAACAAATCCACACAGAAAGATCACTACCCTCTGCCCTTTCTAGATGAAGTCCTAGAATGCCTAGCCCATCAAAAATACTTCTTCTATCTAGATTGTTATTCCGGGTTCTACCAAATACCCATACACCCAGAAGACCAAGAGAAAACAATCTTCACCTTCCCTTTTGGAACCTATGCTTTTAGAAGAATGCCTTTCGGGTTATGTAACGCACCCGCTACCTTCCAAAGGTGTATGTCTGCCATTTTCGTAGGATTAATAGAATCCATAATGGAAGTGTTCATGAATGATTTCTTAGTTTACGGAGTTTCTTTCGATAATTGTTTAATCAACCTTGGACGAGTTTTACAACGTTGAGAGGAAACAAACCTTATACTGAATTGGGAAAAATGCCACTTCATGGTAACTGAAGGTGTCATCCTCAGGCACAGAGTGAGTGAAAGAGGGATCGAGGTCGATAAGGAAAAAATCGATGTTATCTTAGAGTTGTCGCCACCGAAAGATATAAAAGGAGTAAGGGCTTTCTTGGGTCATGTGGGGTTCTACAGAAGATTCATTAAGGATTTCTCAAAAATAGCAAAACCCATGACCCAACTCCTGACCAAAGATACTAAGTTCATCTTTAACCAAGACTGCCTGCAAAGTTTCTCAACTCTCAAAAATGCTTTAATTTCTGCACCTATACTGAGAGCTCCAGATTGGTCGCAACCTTTTGAAATCATGTGCGACGCTAGAGATTACGCCATAGGGGTAGTGTTAGGACAGCAGATCGACAAGAAACCCTACATAATTTACTCGCATCTAAAACACTAGATGAAGCACAAAAGAACTACACTACTACAAAGAAGGAGTTCTTGGTTGTCATCTATGCGTTTGAGAAATTCCGCTCCTATTTGATTGGATCCAAGGTTATCGTTTACACCGACCACTCTGCCATTTGATACCTAATTCAAAAGCAAGATGCTAAACCTAGACTTATCCACTGGGTGTTGATGCTTCAGGAATTCGATTTGGAAATTAAAGATAAAAGCGGGGTGGATAACGTCATAGCCGACCATTTGAGTCGCATTGAAGTTGAAGATGAAGATAAAATCCCTATCCAAGATTCCCTTCCAGACAACCAATTGATGAAAGTTACTTATGGATTCCCTTGGTATGCAGATATTGTCAATTATCTAGCTACAGGAATCATTCATCCATCTGCTTCCCACCATGACAAGTTGAAATTCCTCAACGACATAAAGCAATATTTTTGGGATTAACCTTACTTGTTTCACCTTTGTGCTGACAGACGTTTCCGTCGCTGCTTATCGGAAGAAGAGATCACCCCCGTCCTAGAGCATTGCTATTCAGGACCCACGGGGGGGAACATGAGTGCAAAGAAAACCACTATAAAAGTTCTGCAATCTGGTTTATTCTGGCCAACCATAGCAAAGGACTCCTATGATTTTGTGAAATCTTGCAACAAATGTCAATTTTCTGGTAACATATCCAAAAGGAATGAAATGCCCCTCACAATGTGGCAAGAAATTGAGCATTCGATGTGTGGGGGATAGACTATATGGGCCCTTTTCCTTCTTCCTATGGTTTCTCTTACATCCTGGTTGCGGTGGACTATGTCTCGAAATGGGTCGAAGCTACACCCACTGTGTCCAGCGATTCCAAACCAGTTATTAAATTGTTCAAAGATATCATTTTCCCCAGATTTGGAGTCCCCAGAATTATCATATCAGATGGCGGGACCCATTTCCTGGAACGAAGTTTTGAAGCCCTGTTAAAAATGTACGGAGTCAACCACAAAGTAGCAACGCCTTACCATCCATAGACCAGTGGTCAGGTCGAGGTATCTAATAGACAACTAAAGGCAATCCTAGAAAAAACAGTCAATAGAAACCGCACTGACTGGTCCGCCAAGCTTCCCGATGCCCTTTGGGCATACCGAACAGCCTATAAAACACCAATCGGGACAACCCCGTTCCGTTTGGTATACAAAAAATCATGTCATCTTCCAGTAGAACTAGAACACAAAGCTTGGTGGGCCATCAAACAACTAAATTTCGATCTTAAAAGTGCCGGAGAAAATAGACAACTCCAGCTGCAGGAGCTCAAGGAGCTTTGAATGACCGCTTATCAAAGTGCTAGGATTTATAAGGAGCAAACTAAAATGTGGCATGACGGTCATCCTAAAAGGAAAGACATCGCCATCAGAGACAAAGTGCTCCTTTTAAACTCCAAGCTCAAGTTGTTCCCCAGAAAACTCAGAACAAAATGGTCAGGGCCCTTCACCATTAAGCATATATACACAACTGGAGCTGTCATAATTGTCGACAATAACGGAGGAGAAAGGACGGTCAACGACCATCGTTTGAAAAAGTATTACACTCCAGCAGATAAAATGCCAAGACACACCATCGAAATCAGAGACGCCACGTCGTCAGCATAACAAACATCAAAGATTCGTCGAGCCAGTGACGTAAAACCCAGGCACTACTTGGGAGGCAACCCAAGATTTCAGCTTCTTCTTTTATTTTCCATTCTTTTATTTTCCGTTAGGTTTATTTTCTGAAAATATATAAAAATTTCACATAACCAAAACAAACATAAAAATATAAAAATCCTTTCGACCTTAACCCTCCCAAACGGTCCTCAAACCGTTTGGGACCAAATGGTCCTCAAACCGTTTGGAACCAAATGGTCTCCAAACCGTTTGGGACCAAACGGTCCTCAAACCGTTTGGAACCAAATGGTCTCCAAACCGTTTGGGACCAAACGGTCTCCAAACCGTTTGGGATCAAACGGTCCTAAAACCGTTTGGAGCCAAACGGTCTTGACATTGTTTGGAGGCCAAACGATCCCTAAACCGTTTGATCTAGGGTTTTTGTCAGGTCAACCCCCGTTTCCTATAAATATAAACCCTACCCCCTCCTTCTCCTCTCTTCGACTCTCGAGCTTTCTCAAACCTTTACGCAAGAGTTGTTCCATTGCCTCTATTTTCCCTGCTCCCGCGCGTCTCACCTCCGTCGACCTCGCTCCATGCTCCTTCACGGCGACCTCACCTCCACTCTCCACTTCATGATTGTCACCTCCACCTTCGGCTGCAAGGTAGTCCAGCCACCATCGCAACGCCTGCATGTGCCACCGCGGCAATGTCCGACCTTTTCACTTCCGTAACTGTCTTCACCTCCGTCATCATTTACGGTGCCAGCGTGGCACCCTTCATCGCCGCCGGCTCTGCCACGATCCTCTTTACCGTTGCCTTTTCTCGACCGTCGGCTCTGCCTCTATCTCCGTTTTCTCTGCCTTCTCCATCGCCGCCATCGTCTATATCGTCGTCAGCTCCGCTGCGATCCTTTTTTCACCGGCCGCTTCGCCCGACGTTTTACCTTCCAAACGGTCTCTAAACCGTTTGGAATGAAACGGGCCTCAAACCGTTTGGGACCAAACGGTCTTGGAACCGTTTGGAACCAAACGGTCTTCAAACCGTTTGGGACCAAACGGTCTTGGAACCATTTGGGGCCAAACAGTCTTGGAACCGTTTTCAAACCGTTTGGAAGCAAACGGTCTTCAAACCGTTCTGAACCAAACGGTCCTGAAACCGTTTGGGACCAAACGGTCTTCAAACCGTTTGTCTTTCCACATTCGTTTACGTTTTATAAAAATATAAAACCACATAAATACAAATAAAAATCCAATTCTTTTCTAAGCATGTATTCTTACTCAGGATTTTCTACTTTTCAGAAATGGCATCACCAGCTAAGCATGCCACAAGATCCGAAGACGCTCCTTTCTGGACAAAGGAGCAAATGCTGGAAGACCGGGCCAAACTCCAGAAGATCATAGACAACTACAACAACATTGGGAAGGCCCCACCAAATGTCAAAATCATGGCGGTTCTGTGAGAAATTGACCGCATCAACAAGTACCTGGCCGAGGCACCTGAAGAAGAAGTGGAAGAAATTTCTTCCGACGATGATGAAGGTTCAGAATATGAGCCGACTCCTGAGGCGGAATCCCCCACCACAAAAACCAAAGGGAAGCGGAAGAACCAGGAAGCCGCTACAACTCAACAAAAAAAGAAACGGGCAAGGAAGCAAGTTCATCCTACCACTGCAAGGGAACAAACCCTAGATGGGTATGTCCCACCAACCACTACCACCACCATTACCCCTTCCCCTCCTACCACCACCATCACTATCCCCGTCTTCTCAATTATCACCACCACCGCACCACCACCAGAAAACCTTTTCATCCACACCATCCAGTCCACTGACAAAATCCTCAAACCCACAAAGTACGTTTGCTCCAGCGTACTACTTAAGATGGGGATCCATGACCGAATTTTCAACATGCTAGACAAAGCCAACCTTGCAAGGCTATGTTTAGTACCTGAGATCTCATATTCTGAACCCACTACTGAATTCTTCACATTTCTTACCAAACAACCCGTAGACATCATGGATAGATCACGGGATGGAGGTGACAGAAGGATGGTCACCAAACTTTTCGGCAGCAAGGTTGTCTTAACAGAAAACATGCTGAATGAAATCTTCATTGACAACCAGGAGCAGCTAAATAAAGCCAATGCTGTGGGAACTGAGCACCCTAATTTCAACAGGCACAAATTTTGGAAATCTCTGACTGGGCTCCCCACCTATGATGCTAAGACATGCAAGGCATCGAACATACATTCTGGACTTGTGCACACCATACACAAAATTATCGATGGCGCGCTCTTCCCCAGGACAGAAGGAGGGAATGTTATAATCTCGGATCTCTTTGTTCTTTGGTCCATTCTAAACGGAATGTCAGTCAACATTGGACGACAAATGATCCAGAAATTATCTACTTACGCCCTGGGGAAGGAAATTTGCATGGGGGGTCATGTCACATCCATCATCAAATACCTCAAGATGGACAGACCTCTACCTCGTTGCATACAAATAAAGGGTGACGTCCTTACTAATGAACAAACATTGAAGAACTCCTTCATTATTAAGGAAAAGGATGCAAAGCTACATTACGTCTTCTGCCCTACAGTCAAGTCATCCAGAACCCTGCTACCGCTCCCAGAGCTCGTAGATTACGACACGGAAAAGCTCCTCTTCACTAATGAGGATCTTACCAAACTCTTAGCTACGGTAAAAGCACCAGCAAAGAAAATAAAAGCAGGGCAGAATGAGCTTAGCATCAGTGCCTCGACAACTAGAATACCAAAAATTCCTGTGAAATGACCATCCACAAGACTTTTGCAGCATCAACAGTTGTCGGGGACGCCAACTTCCAAACCACACCCAGAAGCCAACCCCCATCCCGACGATCACATCACCACCTCATCTTTAGACTCTTTCATTATGAGTCTAAATGTCGAGCTAACAGCCACCACCTCACCACCCTCCACCCTTCCAACACCCACCACTCTTCCTTTTTTCCCTGCATCCTCTTCTTCACCCATTTTCCCTTCGAGCTCTCCCTTCTCCACTCCTACGCCCGACTTTACCACTTTCCCCTCCACCTCCACATTCTCTACCACATCACTATCACTTCCACCACTTTCACCAGAGATACCACCACCTTTCTCATCCACCACCACCCTGACACCGCTAGTGACCCCATCCATAGTCATCATGCAGTTTGCACCACCATCAGTGTCTCTTCCGCAAGGCACTACCACCCTCCCACACAGACCCCAGCCACCCCACCCTTCCGCCTCTGGGGTCCCCTTTCCCAATATCGGTGAGGAATTCGGACGGCAATTTGACGTCATCCGAAACCTCCTCACTGATCCTTCTAACATTTTACATTCTTTTTTTTCTTGTATGAAGGGATTATCTAAACAGGTGGCCACGATCGACGAACAGAACCGCGCCTTGCCCAACATCCTCCAAGTTTTTCAGCAATGACAAGATGAGGTGGCTAAGCAAGTTGATCACATCAACATCAACTACAACAACCTGCCCGAGCTGGTCCTTGAAGCGAATCGCCAGCAAGAAGTGATGGCTAAGAAAGTCGATGAGACCTCTACATAGACTCAACCTCTGCCCGAGACTCTCCGCGAGCTCATACAACAACAAGTAGCTCTTAGCACGTGCTTGGACACCATCATCAGCACCCTCACACACCTAAACAATCGCCAAGAGGAGTCAACAAATACTGAAATCCAGCAACTACGTGCTCAAGTAACAAATCTTACATCACGACTCCTCTCTGCCAAGGGCCGATATAACGATCTCAAAGAAACACACGACGCATTGCTCGAAACACACGAGCATGTGCAAGTGGCATTCGATGAGTTACAAGACACCCATCGACGGTGCAAAATGAAAGCAAACAAGAAGCTAGCAGAAAAGGAAGCAGCTGAAAAAGATGGCGATAACAACGACGAAGAAGACTCCAACTCCTCTGCCGACTCTAACAACAATACTACCTCCTCAGATGACAAATCTGATGATGGAGAGGATCATGTCCAAGCAGCAGAACCTTCTCAAAAAGGTTATAACAAAGGTCACCAAGAAGTTGGACACCTTCCCAAGTCCCCCACCCACAACGACAACGTAAACATGTCATATGGGGACCAATTCCTTGACTACTCTAATTTGGGATCCATTGGGGAGTCTGCTGAAGACGTGGCTTTCGCTGAGTACCACCAATGTTTACTAGGAACCAGCGCAAGCCCACCAGCAACAACCTCTCAACCTTCCTCTGCACTTAACAAATCAGTACCTTCCCCCCAAGACCTGGACGAGTCAGAATGAGTAAGTTTAGATACAGATGAAGAACTCGATTCTTCTTCTGATTCAGATGACAATCTGCAAGACTATGCAGCAATCCTGGAACAAACCTCCTCACCCCCCACCCCCGCAGGAGCTCCCCCCACCACCACCTCTACCACATAAGATGCATGATCTAGATATGACGACCATCTCCACATTAGATGCTCAGGACATTTTTATATTGAATACTATTATGGACGATGCAAAGGCGGGGGAAGACATCATCTACCATAACACCAAAACTAAGCGCAAGCTGACACGAGAAGACTTCCGCAACATCCTGCAACCCCGGTCCACGATGCCAATGGCAATCTTCCGTGTCCTACTCGCCAACTGTATAGAAGTATACAGAAGTTCTAAGAGGAAGCAGCCAGTCTTTAACGCCTCACATGCTCTATCCATCGGCCTTTTATACAAAGATATACGAGTAAAATCCATAGAGCGGCTACGTGCTGGTTTAGCATGGCGGGCACGTTATCTAACCGTGCCCTTCCAAGTTTCAGATCACTGCTTTTTATGATTGTAGACACCGAGGCTCGGGACGCCAAGGTTTATAATTTTTGCGGCATTGAGCTACCTGCCGGTACAATAAATTTTGTTGGTGAAGAAGCAGGTGAAGCACGATGCATACCTTTCAGGCTTCTCAAGTTAATCTGGGCTGCGCGCCCATCCCTCCGCCAAGACTGGAGCCAACCCTGGTTCCAAATCATTAACCCACATGTTCAAGCTGCTGAGGGATCTGGAGACTGCACTTTTTGCACCATCCGTCACATCCAAGCGCTGAACCAAGAAATCCCTTTTGCTGATCTAGTCGCTGAAGATTTTCACTCCTTGTGTGGACATTACGCCATGGAGCTCATTTGTGATAGAAGGTTCTTCCAGGATCCGACAATGGCACCAGATGACGTCCCTTGTTACCTTTTTTCAGCAATACATCGGTCACAGAGGCGACCTTTCCGACAAACTTTGAAAGAGTTGGAGAAATCCAAAGCGACAGCCACAACTCCCGAGCAAAGAAAGAGTGACATAGATCCTTTGTCTTCCATAGAACCAACTTTCCCGGACTTTGACCTCAGTGCTTGCAAAGGCCTCTCCGACATTGAACTATGCCTCATCACGTCGAGGCTCTCCGCCGAGAAGGATGAACTCGTATTCATGTCTGGTGACATTCTAATAATGGCAGACACGATTCGAATGACTATACAGTTTAAAGGATCTCTCGCCGTCAGCTTAATGGCCGCTTATCAATTTCTCCTCGGCCAAAATAACCCCACAACATATATGGCATCCCCATACATGAAGGGTGATCTTTTAAAGCTAAAGAACTTCAGAACAACTGAAGCGCTGATCTCCTTTCTCCAACACACAACGCCGAAATTCATCATGCTACCCTTCCTTTATCACGAGCACTGGATGCTCCTAGCAATAAACCTACCAGACGAAACAACTACAATCTATAACAGTTCTGACAGCCAGTACAATCCATGATAGAGGAATTATGTCGTGACACCAAAGACGCCCACAGAGGTAGTAGCGAAGGAATGCGCTGACAAATTAATTGACTTTTTAAGTCAGCATTCAAGGGCTTATGGCAAAGAACATTTTCATCGCCCAACCTTCAACCAAAAATGTCCACAGCAAATTCGCCAGTCAAATGACTGCGGCTTCCATGTCCTCTACTGGATGTACACCATCATGGCCCTTCAAAGACTACTAGAGGATATGACAGATGTGAATTACCACACCCTTCGCGGAAAGTTCGCTTCTAACCTACTCCGCACACACAGCGCAAACAAAGGATTAACAGAAGCTTGATGCCCTTGTCCTCGTACTTCTCATCCTATCACCTTGACACTCTGCGGACAGAGTGAGTGATAAGTTAGGGGGGGAGTACACTGGACAAGGGCGAGGTATCATTTCTACAAACCTTTCTTCTCAATTCTCCCTTCTCTTTATTTTTGTACAAAATCTTTTACACTTTTAGTCTTTTTTTTGTTTTAGATTTCCTAACAATAAACCCCACTCATATAGAATAGCATCCCTCTTGGATCAAGATCAACCCCTGCTGACTTAAGAATCTAGTAGTCCTCAAGAATAAGAATAATAATAGCATAAAGGCATGTAACGGAGAGTTAATAAATTTCCTTCACGCTTGACTTTCATGATTTTGCTTCAGTTCTACATCAGACTCTTCAACAAGTCAATATCAAAGCCGAAGCAAGCCAAATATTCTCAAGGACAGGAGGGAAATCAGTGAAATCCAAATCAAGGAACCTCACAATTGGACCACCAACCAGAAAATAAGTGCATGTCGGGAAACTCTAAGAACAGTTTTCTTCTTTTTAACAAAAGAGGCTTGGCCGCCAAACCAAAAACCCAAATATCCAAATCCCAAGCATGTTAGTTTTTCGAATAAAAGCTAGAGTGTTGAATAAAAACATGAGAGTTGTGCCATGCATAAGGACTTATATGAAGAACCAATAAAGGTCTCACCCGGCCGGTACATTCAGCTACCCTCACAAAGGCAGATGTGTCGTGCCCGGTAGTGAGACCCTAAGGTCTCCAAATATATGAAAAGGCTGATAAAGGGCTCGCCCGGCCGGTACATTCAGCTTCCCTCATGAAGGCAGATGTGTCATGCCCGGTAGTGAGTTCCTAAAAGCATAGATAAACCCTCTCCCGCTAAAAGGGAGAGTTACACAAAAGCCCTTAGCCAACCCTCATAACCACTCTAGTTTCCGATAGGTTTTCAAAAGAAGTACAAAGCTGATTAGAGTGAATGACATGCTCATAATAACATCAGGAAAAAGGTGGTCCCAATACGAGCTACATGATTTAGAGGAAACCTGAGATCCGTGCAACTCTCTATACCTGAAAGAATTAAGGCAAGTAGAAGCTCTAATATGACCTTAGGAGATCTCTGATTTAGAACTGAAGCAAGACTATGGAAACCTTAACTAAATAAAATCACCTCACCATTACATGCCTCATCTCTATCTAGCTTGAGGACAAGCTAGACTCTAAGTTAGGGGGGTGATAACCTCCAATTTTGTGATGTTATCTTAGTATTTTTCTTCCATTTTCTACACTCCTCTTTAGATATATTAGACAAAATCCCTAGCTATCCCCTTTTATTGCAAATAAATTGTTAGATTAACTTTTCCCCTTTTTATTTGCAGAAAAAGACACAAAAAAACCATAAAAGATTCAACTAGCCTTGAGACCGCATCGAGTCACACGGTCCCAAGACCGCATGAAGCCAATCGGTCCCGAGACCGCATGAAGCCAATCGGTCCCGAGACCGCATGGAGTCACACGGTCTCAAGACCACATGAAGCCAATCGGTCCTGATATCGCATGGAGTCACACGGTCCCAAGACCGCATGAAGCCAATCGGTCCCGAGACCACATGGAGTCACACGGTCCCGAGACCACATGGAGTCACACGGTCCCAAGACCGCATCAAGCCAATCGGTCCCGAAACTGCATGGAGTCACACGGTCCCAAGACCGCATGAAGCCAATCGGTCCCGAGACCGCATGAGGTCCAAACGGTCTTGAGGTTCAAACGGTCTTGAGGTCCAAACGTTCTTAAGATCCAAACGGTCTTAGGGTCCAAATGGTCTTGAGGCCCAAACGTTCTTGAGGTCCAAACGGTCTCCAAACCGTTTGGGCTTCACTTAAGGCCTATAAATAAGACCCCAAGGGTCCTTCAAGAAAAAAAGTTTTTGGCAGACGTCCAGAGGCTGCCTCAACCACTCCAGAGCAAATTTGACTTCCATCCTCCACCCAGGGGCTTCCGGTCTGAGATCCACACTCCATCTCGAAGATGCTTTCTCTCTCTTTGCCAAAGAAAGTGGGAAGAGGGGATCTCATCATCACGCAACCTGCGAAGCTAGTGGATCATCTCTCTATCTCTCCAAGGGGTTGACTTTCCTCTCTCCTTTGTGGGGATGACGCTCTCTCTCTTTTCTTACCTCCTTCTTTGTCCTAGTTATGAGCGAGTAGTCTTTCTCACTAGGGTGTGGGGAGTAGCCCCGCTGCCCATGTTTTCATATCATATAAATGTAATCCATAGTTTGTAATATAGAGTTGTTATCTTTTCAGTTCAACATCAAACGTTTAATGAATGCTTGTTGCTTGATCACCAACTCGTGTTATCTTTTGTCTTTTAGTATGAATTGTCTACGTTTGTACTATTAGATATGAAACTCATTTGTTATCACAAAACGTTGCAAGAACCCTACTAAAAAGGAAAAGTGAGTGAACAAAAGACTAATGATTCCTCAACTATCAAGGAAAAAGGAAGTACCAATAAGTTCCAGTTCACTAGATATTTTTTTGTCCACAATGTCACCTGAAAGTAAGCCTCTACGTAAAATGACTATTTAGAAAGGAGATTGTAAGGCATGGGCATACAATTTTTGGAGGAGATGTGTGTTAATGAATCACTCACAAGGGTGGGCCAGCCAACCCAATAAAGAAATTTGTGTTTTTGCAGGTGAGAGATTTTTTAGTTTTTGTAAGGATTGGGTCCTAAAACTTAGTTCAATTTGTAAAGGGTGAGAGTGGGATTCTAAGATACTTAATATAGAAAGGATTCAATATGACACCCCAAGAGATACTTTAATATTCTAGTATTTGAATCACCAACATGTGAACCAATCAAAGTTCATTCATGAAAATTTATTTTCAAACAAAAAATATGGGATAGGATGCCTAAGATCCAAATAAGATTAATTATGTTCTTGTCAACATGCTTAAGTAAGACAATGGTATCATTCTAGAATCGAATACATTATCTTGGAAAAAATTTATAGTGGACTCTGTCTACAATATATATTAATCATGCAAGAACAATGGATGTGGCTATGATAAAGAGTTACAGGAAGAGCGGTTCACCTTGTCAAAGAAATATAAATTGCTAAAGTAACAAATAATTCAAGCATTAAAAGTGTAAAAGTGATTGTATTAAATAAAATTGTGAAGCCACTTATCCACCATTTTAGAAAAATAATTACCAATTAGAGATTTGATGATGAAGTTCTACTTGATATCATCAAAAGCTTTCTCAATGTCATTTTTGAGGGTAAGACATGGTACAACGTCTAGATGACATGTGTTGTTGTACTCATTAGAGAGAATTTAAGTTTGTTGAATCTTTATACCTTCAATAAAAGCATATTTATCAAGACCAATAAATAAGATCTAAATGTGTCTTGATTCTATTATTTATGAGTTTTAGACATGATCTTATTATATGATTTGATCACAATAATTGGTCAAAATTATTTGATGTTAGAAGTTTTGTCCTACTTTTTGATGAGATTAATATGAGTCTTATTTAGAGCCTCAATATGAGGAGAAATATCATTGTGGTTATGGATATATCAAAATAGTTTTGGAATAGAAGACTTGAATTCACCTCCTAATGCTTGACAGGGAGACATACCAATGTCCTCTAGTCTCATGATTTATCTGCATTCATCTATGAAAAATCTATGCAGATCTCTTCTTCAGAAAAAGAAGCAACAAAAGAAAGGGGATTTGCCAACTTTTATGGGGAAAAGAAGCTACCAATAAAACAAAAAAGATTTGAGAATTCAACTTTAGGATTGTAATGGTCCCTATAGTAAATAATGATGTGAGTGGTAATAAGATGATTATTGTTGTGATCACATATCGACTGTGAGACTAAGAACAATAAGATTCCTTCTACTATTGTTGCAAGTTTGATGGAAAATTGTGTTTCAATATCCTTCTTCAAGCTAGTGAGCTTTGGATCTCTATTTACTATGATCATATTGCTTTGAGGCCACCTCAATATGGTCAACATCAACATTCCATTGTAAGTAGAGGAATTCTAGTAGGAGATAATCTATTTTCTTGTGAATATTTCCCAAAGTAGTAGAGTTCTACGATTAGAGTTTTGACCTCAGAGATCTGATGTACTTATCCAAATTGCAACTAGATTCATAATCATCATTTGGAGTGGGACAACAATGTTCTACTGTATGAGTACATAGCATGTTTTGTCAAGATACTATTGAATCAAAAGGGTTTTGGGTCCCAAATGCAAATATATAATTAAGGGTATGGGGAAAGTGTTATGACTAAGATGATTATGGGACTTAGAATGAGAGAGGGGATGAAGAGTATCCCATGCATGTAAAACATGAAGACTTTCAATATGAGACCATGCTACACCTCTATAACTATAAGGTTTACCCTAAGAATCAAGAAGTTGATAATTAAACACTAATGATGATGAGATAACATAAATTTTACTTAATATCTATTAAGATAGATTTCTTGTTGCTTCATGTTTCTCTCTATCCCAACTTTGGAATTCCAAGGATGAGATACTTGTTGGGGGTTTATTCTTGTAAGACTCCTGACAGGGTATTAACCCTAATATAGTTTTAGTCACATCTTATTGTCATGATTGGATTTTTGACTACGTATTTTGATAAATTTTGTAAGATATATCTTTAATTTGATTCATTTTGTACTTTGTTGGCCTTGGTTTATTGTAATTTCTTGCACAAAAGTGTACTAATATGAAAATTAGCCATAATTGGAGAATTAATTAAAATTATATAAATTATTATGAAACGTTCTATTCCATATTCATTCCTACATTTATGATCTTTGGATGTTTTTTAACTTGGTTTTCTTAGTGTTTCCTACCTTGGTTCCTAAAACTAAACTTGTTGAGCTTTGATGGCTTGTTGTTATGAATTGATGGCTTTGGACTTTCTTAGTCTCGACATTCAACATGGAGATGTGTCCCTTGAAATTATTGTCAAGGTTTATCCTCATTGTGGTTGGGTGTTGAAGCTTACATAGGTTAGTGAAGATGGGTTCAACAAGGGAGATGATAAGACCTAGTTTATGGACACTTGATAGCATGACCTTTAGAACTCAATATGTCAAGGATTGAACCTCTTAGATCCTGGGAGGTTGGCCCTTGATAGGTTTTTTCCATTGGTATATCCTCAACAAGGTAGTTCCATGGAATGGGGGACAAGTCTCTCAATTCCATTTCCTTCTCTTGCCCTCGATATCCACCTATGTTAGGGATGTTTTAGAACTTCCTTCCACATTCCTATATATAAACCTGAACCAGAGACCCCTCCATTCTTTTAGATGTACACACTCTTTCTTGGACGTGGAAGAAGAATCTCAAGAGCCTTGACACCACCCCTAGGTAGTTGAGATTTTGAAAAAGATGTTTGCAAATACTTTTATGTTGATGATCTAAGCATCTTTGGTGGATCTTAGGCTTTTCCACTTTGTTTTATACCCTAACCATATAATATTAATTTCCTCTACCTCTTTCTTTACTAGAATATGTAATGTCTCAAGATTTTAGGAATAATGATTGGACTACCCATATCACCAAAGTGAACCTCCTTTTTAGACATCCCATCTCTATAGAACTTTGTGGTTAAGTGTGCTTAGCCCAGAGTAGTACTAGGATGGGTGACCAGTCAGGAAGTTTAACCTGGATTGAGACCTCACATAAAATGATAAAAGGAATAATTGGACTACCCATATCACTAAGGTGAATCTCCTTTTAAGGGAGCCCATCTCTAAAGAACTTTATGGTTAAGCGTGTTTAGCCCAGACTACTACTAGGATGGCTGACCAGTTCAAAAGTTAATCCTGACTTGCGCTTGAGTAAGGACAAAGTGCGCAGTTAAGGCTAGTGGTGGTTTGTGGGGCCGATAATCATTCCTGAAACTCTACTAGAGCCTTGGGAAGCGGGACCAATCTCTACATAATCCCTCTTTTCTTCTTCTTTGGCTGAGATCTATGGTCACCCATATGGTCTTGTCTTCCTATAGCTAAAACTCACACCTTTCCCTTTTTATGAGCTAGGTGAAATAATATCTAGCTAGATGCAACTTTTACAGGATTAAGATGTTGTTTGAAGGGAAATCCAAATTATTTTGGAGAATGGGACCTCTTACAAACATTTTCAAAGTGGATTTCTGATTCATCACCAAACTTGAGATTACAAAAGTGATCTAGTCATCTGGCTCTATGTAAGCCACCCACAAGTGAACAATCTAAAAATCTTGCACATGAATGTGGAAAGATGGGGTCAAATACATAAGGAGTAGATAAGGCAATAAAGATAATATGTTTCTTTAGGTTTCTAGAGATAATGATTAGGTTTTTGAGGATTTTCATGAGGTTTAAGTTGGTTACACTATGTAAGAAGGGAAAGCAATTATTGACCCTAAATTAAACCTAAAAATTGGGTATAACGAGATAGATAAGAAAGCAAGTAAAAGTTACACCAGACAAGGAGAAAATCACACCAAACTAGGATATAAATGGCAATAAATGACTAGTGGATATACTAAACTAGTAATTATATAACAAGGCAAGAAATTAACTACAAGAATGGAAATTCTAACTAGAAATTAAGATAATAAACTAGCTAAACAAGGAACACTAACAAAAGCAAGAAATTAAAAAACTAAAACAAAAAGATATAATCACTAAATAAGAACCAAATATATAAAAAGACCAATTAGCATGAGAAAGAATCTAACTAACAAGCAAGATAATCTAGCTAAAACTAGATCAAGTTATATTTTTAGCAAGTTAATTGGCTTAGTGGGATGTTTGGGAGATATTTAACAACCATGTATCAAGGTCATAATCAAGCACATACATCCAACAACTAAGCTACTAAACCAAACAATAAAGAATGATCTTGATTGGAAGTTCTATTCTATTAGTTCCTATGAGTGGCATTGAGTGCAAAGAAGACTTAGTCGCAATCACTTCCCATCCATCCTTAAAAGGCTCACTTGAATAAGGGATAGGTAAAAACTAATCTAGATCATCCAATAATAGGTTTCTAAGCATGATTCTATTAATACACTATAGTGTCAAGGGGTGGTATGGGATGTAGGAGAATGGTTTCTCACCTTCTTTTACCTCTGATCCTATCACTAAACACACTTCTTACAAATTTCATATGGAGAAGCATTCCTATCTACTTAGATCTCACACCTTGTGTTTGTGGAAGAGATGAATAGGTAATAAGAGAAAGCACTATCTAAGGATCCACTAGTTGGACTTTGGATTTTTATGTTTCATAACCCTATATTCCTACTTTTTCCTATACTTTTGGTGTTTTATTATATCATCAATCATAGAATATGATGAGATAACAAAAAATAACATATCAACAAGCAATGAATATCATGCATTGATACATTGTATCATAGTTACATATTTTTCAACAATATAGCCCACAAAGAGTGATTAGCTACTCATGATACATAAAGCAACATAATAAGAGGAGTAAGAGAAGTTAAACTCCATGAATTTTGGAAAAGAATTCTCCTTCTTCACTTCCAACTATAGCTAGCATGATATTCCATCCTCCACAGATAAAAAGCGTGAAGTTGTGGAAAATGGCCAAAATCCTAGAAAACTAGGATATTCGGAAAGAGGGTGCAGGGATATACCTCATCACAGAGCAAGTCTGGCGATGTCCCTTTGCACGATGATGTTCATTGCTCCTCACATACACAGACAGTTCAAGTCCAACCTCCTAGCATAGGAAACTCAGAGTGGCCTACCATTTTGTCTACATTAGTCATTAACAAGTATTACTCTAGTAAAAACCATGGCATAATTTGAATCTCAAGGCTCTTTCTACCTTCTGTAAATACCTTCAAAAGGCTACCTTCATTATTCAAAATTCCATAATAACTCCTTTGAGTTCGTTCCCAAAAATTAACTTCTTGTGGCATCCTTGGCACATCAGTGGGTTGATCATAGACCTTTCCCCCTGCTCTCATATCCTTTGTCTTATTTCTCTTTTTGGTTTTTTCTTGTCAAAGTTGATCATGTCTTCTTAGTCTAATAAGGTTAAAGGTCTGCTCCTAAATTATGCCCCCCTTCAAAACTTACCTAATTTCTCTCAATATATTCTATCTAGTACCTCAACAAATTATTTATGGAAATGTGGGCCCATTTATAGAGTCTAATTCACCTAAAAGTTATTTATATCCATGGTATTCATGATTTCATTGGTTATGTAATTTGAAATATTAGATATCCAACTTTTGTTAGCATTTTCTTATAGATCTTGATAATCTGAAATTATCATTTTTCTCACATTGGGACTCTTGGGGCTTCCTCAGACCCTCCATTAGATATTTTTTTCTCCAACAATCTGGATGATATATTTCGTTACATCTTAGAGTGTTCCTTTTCTAATTGACTACATGATCCAAATACTAAAAATTTGATGTATTCTAATTACTTTACATCCTCATCCTAATAGACCTAATAATGGTGTTTTTAAAATTTCATGGGATGTTGATGTATTTTGCACTTTATGGTGTGAATCGAATAACATGTTTTATAATAACAAGGATTCAACTTTTTTTCTCACTTTGTGACTCTGTTTGTTATCGATACTCTCTTTGTCTCTCACCTTTTAAGTAAGGTTGCCTCTATACTAAAGGACAAAGCCAAGGATCTAGTTCAAACCTCTAGAAAGTGGTGAATAGATATAATATAATATAATGTAAGTTAACAACACAAATGAGTTTAGTTTCACATTTATTTAATGATAACATAGCGGCAAGTAATGTAAGTAATTGAAAAGATCAAGAAACCACAATAAACAAGATGTATATAGAGGGTTTGGATTAAAATTTCGTAGTTGCACTACCTATTTGTTTCCAACTTGGATTTCTCAACCTATAATTTATTGCCTTTTCATACAGATACAATAACAATTAGTGGTGCCTTTTGTGGATCAAGGAAAACCTCCTTTTTGATAACAAGGATGAATTTTATCTTAATTGGTGGACGACTGAAGACCACCCTTTTTAAAGAAGATCACAATCTACATTCACCACTGATGGATGTAACCTTCTCACTAGAAGTAGTTCTAAAGAACTTTGTCAAATCCTTTGAAAGATCTAGTGGGGGGGGTGAATAGAGCTTTTGGTATTTTAAGATTCAATAAAAACAATTAAACCAAAGAAGGAGGAGGAAACAAGGAAGACACTTCAATTTAGAGTGGTTCCAACCTTTGAGTCAAAGGTTATCAGTCCACTACCCAATTGTCTCCAATTGGAAATTTGTAAGTGATTTATTTTATTTACCTCGCAAGGATGTTACAACAAAATACAATCACCATCAACATCCTTGAAGTAGCATTCACCTTGAAGTATCCTCAACCTCCTTGAAGCAACCTTCTTGAAGTAACCTCAAGCTCCAGGAGCAGCCTTCACCACCTTGAAGTAGCTCCACCACCTTGAGGTAGACTTCACCTAGAAGTAGCTCCAACCTCCTCTAAAGCAGACTTATTGAAGCAACCTCAAGCTCTAGGAGCATCCTTTACCACCTTGAAGTAGATTCACCACCTTAAGGTCGCCTTCACCTAGAAGTTACTCCAACATCTTTTGAAGTATCCTTCTTGAAGTAACCTCGAGCACTTGGAGTTTCCTTCACCTTGAAGTTGCTCTGATCACCTTCTTCAAACAACCTCCAACCCTAGGAATAGTTAAGGAGAACAATAATACAATACAAAAGAAAAAGATTGGAAGAAATAAACACTTAGCCAATGGAATACAACATCTTTACTTCTATATCAAGCATATAGATCTCCTATTCACTTAATATGGGCATTGCTATGTGGTGTCTAGGAGATTGTAGCAATAGGACACAACTTTAGAGCTCAAGGAATAATATATAAAGTGATTCTCAACTCTATTGCTCTCCAGAATGAATGATCAAGTGTATCTTGTGTGTGTTGAGTGTCCTAAGGCCCCTCCTATTTATAGGAATGGTTTGCAACTGATTAGGGACATTGTAGGAAGTCTCTAGAGTGTTCTTAGTGCTTAACTAGCTATTAGGTAGAAAGTAGTTAGGTTGTAATGGATAAAATATTCGAGTTTAGAAGAACAATCCAGAACCTAGTTTGTTCGACATGTTTGTTGACCGACCATGTCCGAGGCAAGAATTTCTTCAACCGATCTTGAGTTGAATGTAAGTTTATTCCAATGTATATCCCCTAATCCCAACTACTCAGTCTAACGGTAATCTGATTTGGACTGAAGATGTGTCGGTCGACCATATTTTTGACTAAAAATGACTTAGTGGACAGTATGTGTATGTTTTCAATCGGTGCTCTAAATGCTCGACCGAGGTGGTTCCCAGTTGATAATAACTTCGACCGAGGGTGTGTCGGTCGACTAGTTATTCAACTGAGAGTGTCAATGGTGAAAGTTTTTGAACCACCTATCAAATGTTTGTTCTGATGCCATATTTCATAAGTGGTTTCACATGAAGATGTCCTATTAAGCTCACTAATGGAAATGGAACAATATAAAATGGTTACTACTTTTTCATCAATTGAACTTGCTTTACCATTTCGGGATTCCATGTTGTATACTCTGTATTCGGAATTGCATAGGGCAAAGACACCATTCTCCAAAGCTCTAGGTTGATCCCTTGGAAGTAGAATAGCATCCTTCTTTTCCAATAAGTATAGTTGCTTTCATCAAAGGGTGGTGGTCAGATGACATGAGTTCCTTCGAGGTTGAGGTTGTGTAGAACATTGTCTTCCATTCAAGACCAGCTAAGGCTCCTTGAATACCTTCTCTGATACCAATTGAAAGATTTAGAGGGGGTGAATAGAGCTTTTTTTTATTTTAAGATTCAATTAAAAATTAAAACAAAGAAGGAGGAGGAAAAAAGGAAGACACTTTGATTAGAGTAGTTCCAACCTTTGAATCAAAGGTTATCAGTACACTACCCAATGGTCTCCAATTGGGATTTTTAAATTAATGTATTTTATGGATCTCTCAAGGATGTTTCAACAAAATACAATCACCTTAGACCTCCTTGAAGTAGCCCTCACCTTGAAGTAGTCTCAACCTCCTTGAAGTAGTCTTCTTGAAGTAACCTCAAGACCCTGGAGCAGCCTTCACCACCTTGAAGTAGATCCACCAATTTGAGGTAGTGTTCACCTAGAAGTAGCTCCAACCTCCTTTGAACCAACCTTCTTTAAGTAACCTCAAGCCCTTGGAACAACCTTCACCACCTTGAAGTAGCTCCACCGCCTTAAGGTAGCCTTCACTTATAAGTATCTTTAACCTCCTTTGAAGCAGCCTCCTTGAAGTAACCTCAAGCACTTGGAACAACCTTCAACTTGAAGTAACTCCGATCACCTCCTTCAAACAACCTCCAACCCTAGGAGTAGTTAAGGAGAACAATAATACAATACAAAAGAAATAGATTAGAAGAAAGAAACACTTAGCCAATGGAGTACAACTTCTTGATTCATATATCAAGCATATAGATCTCCTATCCACTTAAGATGGATGTTGCTATATGGTGGCAAGGATACTGTAGCGATAGGACATAACTTTAGAGATCAAGGAAGAAGATCGCAAGTGATTCTCAGCTTTGTTTCTCTTTAGAATGAATGCTTAAGTGTAGCTTGTGTGTCATGAGAGTCCTAAGGTCTCTCCTATTTATAGAAATGGTTTACAAGTGATTAGGGACATTGTAGGGAAGTCTCTAGAGTGTTCTTAGTACTTAACTAGATGTTAGGTAGAAATTAGTTAGGTTATAATGGCTAAAATGCTCGAGTTTAGAAGAAAAATCTTGAACCCAGTTCGGTTGACAAGTTTGTCGATCGACCATGTCCTGGTCGAGAATTTCTTCAACTGAGCCTAAGTTGAATGCAAGTGTATTCCAACGTCTATCCCCAACTCCCAACTACTCGATCTAATAGTCATATGATTTGGACTGAAGATGTGTTCGTCGACTATATTTTTGACCAAAAATAACTTAGAATACAATATGTGTAAATTTTCAATCGGTGCTCTAAATGCTCAACCAAGGTGGTTCTTGGTCATTAATAACTTCGACCCAGGGTGTCTTGGTCAACTAGTTTCTAGACCAAAAGTGTCACTGGTGTAAGTTTTTTAACCACCTATCAAATGTTTGTTCTGATGAATGATAATGACTATAATCTCTAGCGGGGTCTTAACTAAGGATTATGAGTGGATAGAGAATATCTACTATTTGATTTAGATGATATCTGAGTACTTGTACATTATATACTTGTACAACTTTTACATTGAGTAAAGTCATCAAAATATTAAGCATTTAAGCACATTGATCTTCAATTATCCACATGGTATGATCTCCTCATCTTCTTCAACCCTAAGATATTCAAGTAGCACGTTAGATCCAAAAGAATGAAATGTTTGTCATCATCAAAACAAAGGGTATGCTAATGTCCAATTTAGCCAACATCCTTCTCATAAGAAGTAGCATTAAGCAACAAAATGCTACAATGAAAAATAAGTAGGAAGAGAATTTCTATTCAATCTCAGAAGAAATACAAATATAGAACTATGGAACGAATCATGATCAACTCTACATGTGTTAGGAAAGGATCTAGGCTAATATTAGACTACTTGGGAATAGATGAATGTAGAAAAGTAGGATTCTGAGATTGAGAATGATAACATGTAGAGGCAATTGGTAAAGTGTACTTTATGTCTCCATATAATACTCCTACATATAGAAAACACCTAGGAATAGGTAAGATAGTTTTTGGGAGTATTTACTATGAGTTAGTTCTTAAGTAGAAGTTATAGGATACCGAATGGGGTTAAAATTGATCATTTGTGCACTAACTAAAATCATGTAAAAAATCTCCTATTCCAATTACAACTCAAACAATTAGCTACACGTTTAAATTATAACTTGACAAAGAATCAATCTGACCAAACTCCAATTTGAGTGAAATATGTGTGACCAATAAGAGACAAATTATAATAGTCTGCCCTTTTCCATGATTACAAATATTTCTAAAGGAAAAATTCTTGATAGACAAATTAAGATAATCATACCTTTGTTAATATATGGAAAGCAAATTTATCTCATAAATTTCCCCCCATTTATCAACGTCAAAAAGGTGGAAAAAATTACAAACTTCCCTTCAAAGAATGACTTCCCCTCAAAAGGACAATCATATAGAGAGTAAACCTCATATCCAAGCAAGATGAATATACTAATCAAAAGAAACTATTGAAATAGAACTATTTAATACAAAAAGTCATAATTAGATCAATGAACAAGTGTAAATATGTCCCAATAAGGATGAGAGAATTAAGTAATTAATGATAGAAATATACCATAAAGAACAAAAAGAGACCAATAAAGATACTCTACACCAAATATATGGAAGTTTAAGTCCACCAACACCATAAAGAAGCAAAAAAAAAGAAAATACATGAACTTTCTCACAGATATCTTAATATTAGTACAAGGAATAAGAGGTCATCCATAAAAGAGAGATGAACTAGAAGTCAAAGGGATAGAATAAAGAAACTATATAACAATATTAAGGGATGTTAATCCCATAATTGGTATATAGAAACCATTAAGAATAAACTATAAAATATAGCAAAGTATAACACATAGGTTGAGCTCCCTTGTGATCAAATATTCAATATAAATTGACATCAACCCAAGCAAAAAATAAGGCAACAAAAATATATCCAAATAAATGCTAAAACCACATTTGCAACATGTTACATAATCATTTCATACCTAAAAAATAAATAAAATATGTGGCAAAACAAATCCAAGAATTAATTGAAGATAGCCAAAAAGAAAGTTTGGCATATAGCATTTTAATAAAAATTTATTTAAATCTAAACTACTCGGATAATTGTGTGTGTGTGCATGTGCGTCATCATCATCATCATCTAAGCCTCAATCCCAACCATGTTGGGTCTGTTGGGAAATATGACATAAGATAAGGCAGCACAAATATAAATTCTACTTGCCATATTTCCCTTGAATAGTAGGTCATGTCAAAAACTATTTAATGGGAAGAAAATATTTGCAAGGAATATACATGGTCTTGGAGCAAGTCGAGCAACAATTCTTGCTCAAGTGTGCTACTTTCTCATGTGACACTTGGAGGGCTATCAACAACGGCCTCCTGGTTCATTGCCACAGATGGCGGTTGATGGTATCCTCCTAGTGGGCGTAGAAATCCTCCTTGCCTATAGAGTAGTTCATGTGGACCACCGGGAACTCTTGTCATTGTAGATTAACAGACACGAAGGAGTTATCCCTTCTAGTTAGTGTGTTAGTGCCAACTTACTCTCCCAATTATCTTTCCCTTGTTGTTCCTCCCTTTGATGGGTAGGACTTACTTGGGCTCTCTTGATTACCACAACCAAAGAGGTCAACAATTATCATAGTTTTTATTTTATATCCAGAGGACCTCCACTATGCTTCTATTTATAGAAGGGTTAGGGTCAAGACTTCTAGTCGAAGCAGGAGTCAAAGAGGTAGATTTTCATCAATTTTTTCGAAGCTAAAAATGTTAAACCGGTTGATTCACTGTTGAACAGTTTGTTTCATAGGTGAACTGATTGGTTCAATCCTTAAAAAGGTGAGTTCACTAGCTTTCCTATTTTTAATCACATTAGTATTCAATGAGCGATTAATGCAAATATGATGTCAGCATCAATCCTTGATCCAATCATATTGATCACTGAACCAGGAAGTTTATCACTTGAACCGATCATTCATACCTTGAGCCAATCAATTCACTAAGTGAATTGGTCAGTTCATGTCCGAGTTCAGGTAGTGTTCAACTAATGTTATTTCCAATTGACCTGACTCTTGAATCGATCGGCTCAACATTGAACATGTCAGTTCACAGTCCAGTCAACCAATTTTCAACCACTGTTGTTTAAATTGAATACCCTAACACCTTAGTAATCGAGTTAAGCATCATTCATGAATATACTCATATTCCAAGTGCATCCTATGTGTGTGACCCTATAGGTCCCAATTTACGTTGGCAGTGAATGTCCATAACCAACTTTTGACATTACAAGAAATGATAGGTATCTAGAAACACATCATTGTTGGCCAAGTAATTTGGAAATTTGGAGAACAACTTCAACCAACAATCTATGATCAGTGTTACTATGAATGTATAGTTCCTTTGACTCTGATATCTGGATTGAACTTGAGGCATGGAATCGTCATCCTCTCACTATTCAATCCATGTTCCTGGAACTAGAGTAGACTGTCTGAGATGCATGTGAGTTCACATATCACATATTGAATCACATGAGTATGGTCATACATTTCTCAGTCTCTCTTATCAAGTGACATGAATATCAAACTCTTATAGGAGGTACAAATCCCATCTACATCGCTCACACTCAAACCCGAAGTTTATAATGCATTTGAGCATCACTTTTATAGAAACCCTTACTCAAGGCCATATTTAATGATGTCAAATTACATCAAACAACATGTGATGAGTGTAGTGATTTTAGGTCTAAGAACCACAATCACCACCATCACTATGCAATCCCATTCTGACTATCATTCCATGGTCTCCATGTATCACTCTCTAGGCGGGTCTCTCTGATACATTATTCTCTAACATATACATTTGTGCTTTACTTGATATCACATATCATGACTATTGAGACTCTATCATCAGTCAACACACATTCTAGCCTTATGTATCATTGTTGCCTATTGTGCTTCCACAGTCATTTCTAACTATGAACATAACAAGAATGAATACACTCTTAACATACACATGACCTCATTGTTCAGGTCCTCAACATGAACACATATGTCATCGAGTAACATTATTATTTAGACATATAGTATGTCTATTTCATCATCTCATGATTGAGACAAAAAAATAGATGGAATTACCTTTATCAATATCAAATCAAGTATCTAATTCCCCATTACAATCATCATATGATTGGCTCCTTGGGCATACATACCAACAGACTCCCACTTGTACTTAGAGCCAATCACCCATGAATCTTATTCCAAGTGATCTTTAACATGTCCATCATGTTTCTACTGCACAAGAACTTTTATATCGTGTTAACAATGTTTGCTTCTAATTAGCATTTTACAAGTTTCATATATCCTCATTATACAACTTCTCATATGAGATGGAATTGTTGTACTATGCTATCTGAGATTCCTTGCCTATCCAGTATCTCCATTTGTTGTCACAACATTTCTATTGTGCCATCAATGGTTGGAGCCTCTCATAAGCTCATCCAAATGAGCTTCTTGATCCATATTGTATCCTCTTTATGTTCATAACACCAAGATCATTGACTTTTATTAAAGAATTTAAACAATTGTCTCTTTCTCAGAACTTACCATCTTACAGTTTTTATTTTAAAGGTCAGACATAAATTTAGATTGTGGTCATTAATTTTCTCTGTCAATTTGGAAGCATGCATCAATGTAAGCCTTTACGCCCAACTCTTCCTTATTAGAATAACTAAGGAACAAATCCTTTAAGTGTTTCTCAAGTACTTAAGGATGTTCTTTATGGAAGTCCAATGACTTTCACTAGATCTGATAGATATCCACCCATCATGCCCAATGCATTTAAGACAATGAAATGAGTTCATTACATTGCATAAATGATAGACCCACTTATGAATGCATATGACTTCTTACTCACAATTTCCCATTATTCACAAGAACTAGGACATTGGGCTCTTGAGAGACAAATCCCATGGAACATGGATAGATTTTCTCTTATTTAGTCCTACATGCCGAACCCTTTCAGCATCTTGCCAATGTATGTGTTCTTTCTTAGGTCATGAAGCATTCCTGATCTATCTCTATAGATCACAATTCCTATCACACATGATGCTTCTCCTAAACCCTTCATACAGAAGGTACTTTCTTTTTGAGTTTATAACATGTGTAGTAGTAAGGATGTTATTTCCTGTCATATATGTATTGTAAAATTTCTCCCACTAAACTTTTGTAATCACAGATTTCTTCTATATTTTGACTAAAGTCAAAATCTTTGACCATCAAGTAAAATCAAAGATTCCAACTCTGAGATGTTTACTTCAATCCATAGGTTGACCTTTGTATCTTATAGACTTTATCTGCATTAATGGACTTATAAAACCTTTAGTTTGTGTCACACACACATCCTCATAATTATTCCCTCAAAGGAGTGTGGTTTTAATATCGATATGCCAAATCTCATAGTCATAATGAGCTACAATATCAAGCATGATCCTGATGGATTTAACCATGACAATTGGTGAAAATATTTCATCATGTTCAACACCTTGAATTTGTTTGAAACCCTTTGTAACCAATCTACTCTTATAGTTTTGTACACTACCATCCATGTCGGTCTTCTTATTGGAGACCCAGTTGCACCTTATGGGATTTACCCCTTCATGTGGATCCACCAAGGTCATACCTTGTTGGTGTACATGGAGTCCATATTTGATCACATTGCCGCTAGCCACTTTTCAGACTCTGGTCCCTCAATAGCTTCTAAGTAGGTTGTTGACTCATCATTTATGACCAACTCACCGCCTCTCAAGGTGTGCTCTACTACTACTACAAGGTTTTTTGTTACATAAAGTACTTGAGATTCCCCGGTATTTTGTGATTCTTTTATGTTCCTATTGTACCTCTATTAGGTTCGATGTTTACTTGTTGCTCTCAAACTTTTTGAGTTCTACTTTTCTCCCACTGATTCCTTTGGAATTAAGTTCCATGTAAATATACAACCATCCTTGCAACAAAACACTTTGTTGTCAGATTAGAATATAATAGTAGTATTCAACAAAACAACATTCATGTGATTTTGGCCAAAGCTTCTCAAGAAACTATTTTCTCACATAAGATTTCAATCCTAATCCTTATAAAAGATGTATTAGGACACTTCCGATGCCATATCTCATATGGTATCTTTTGAATCATTTTAGACGATACATTATTTAGTGTAAAACATGTGCCCAAAAAGGAAATTAGCTTGATTTATTGATAATCACACCATGACTTTACAGGGTGTGATTCCTTCTTTTTGATACATTAATATGTTTTAGGTGGAGTTCATTGTAATACACTGTCATGGTCTCCTAGAAGGTCCTCAAACTCTTAATTAAAATATTTCAACATTGATGATATGAAAGTGTCTTAATGCTTTTACCAAGTTGGTTATGTACTTCATTCATGATATCCTTGAAAACTTCAAGAGATTCATACTTGTATTTCACTAAATACAAACTAACATATCTACTAAGATCATCGATAAATATAATGAGGTACCACCTTTAGCATGTATTCTAAAAGGTCTATATATATCAGTATGTATGAACACTTAATCAGATACTCACTCTCCCACTACATATATTGAAATGTTATTTTTCATATTTCCCAATAAATAAAACTTGCATTACTCTATTGGTTCAATAACCAAAAGAGTCTAGACAACCATCAGTATGGATTCTAAAAATGCATTTCTTATTTATGTGCACTACATGACAATGCTATAGGTATTGTTTGAGTCACCAAGTCATTCAAAATATATAACTGTCTCTAGCACTATCAAATATAAACTATGAGACAATAAGGACACTTCCATAGAAGAACTTCATTTTGAAGTAAAACATCAAATATAATCATAATATTCTTATCCATACCAGATACGTGATGTTTTTTTATAAATGACGGATACATAATAGCAATTCACTAATTCTATTACATGACATCTAGGTTTAGATGAATGACAAGAAAAAACTCTTTCTTTGCACTAGCTTACTTCTTCTCAGGTCCTGAAGTGGAGATCTCTATCTCCTCTGTCTTCTTCCTTAGTTCCTCCAAGTAAAGAGGGCAATTCCTCTTCCAGCACTACAACAAAACATGGAAAGGGTCAAGGATGAATTCTTGACCAAAGATGTCTGAATCCCTGACACCAACTTATTGTTCAAGGCTTGGCCCTGACCATTGTTCCCTGAGTGGAGGCTTGGTGAGCATAAAGGTCTAGTTAGGGCCATCCCTGAGCAGAAAGATAGAAAAGCCTTGACCCTTGAACACACAAGATACCTAAGTATGGCCTCGGTAACAACTCTTTACTCAAGGTCGAGCCTTCGGGATAAACTGGCTATATATATATATATATATATATATATATATATATATATATATATATATATATATATATATATATATATATATAAACTTTCATATCATTAGATTTGATAAAGTCAATGTACAGTCAATATATTTACACAAAATTACACACCAGTTCTCAAAATCAAGTCATATTTATATATTCATTTTCAAAACACAAAGTTTTCATGCCCAACTCAAAGCATACACAAATGAATCTAATTCCTTCAAAATAAAATTGAGAAGAACATCCATGTTAATATGTATCAATCAAATGTAAATTACAAGAGGATTGTTTTCTTTCCTTCATTTAACAAATGAAAAATAAGATATCAAATTACATCATTTGATTCATATAGAACCACAATACAAAATATTTCCTGACAAAAACCTAAAAGACGGTGGTCCAATGTTAGGGTTTGGGAGACACGAAGGCGGCCGTGGAGGAACGGGGGGGGGGGGGGGGGCGAGGCCACCGGCCGCCTGAACCCCACCAAAAGGAAACTATAGAGGATGATCTACCCGATGCAGAGAAGACGCAATGCCAGCAATCACAGATTATGAATTCTCTAGGCTTAAACTTCCAATATCGGACACATCTTACCCACAGCTATTCCGAAGGTTCAGAGCAATTCCACGATGCTTCCATGGAGATTGAAAACCAACATGAAGATGAGCCACCTATCCCGACGGAACCTTTCCACCTACCTAACCAAGATACTGGTCGTCCGAAATCTTACAGAGATATCGCCAGCGGAGCTGTAGGAAATAACATATCGTCTATACTGGGATTCGAAGACGCGGAAGTCCAGATCTCAAAGCAAGACATTGTTGTCGATCACATTGAAGGGACCCCTCGATTCTGTATAAACAAAGACAAACTGGGAGATCTGATGAAACCTTGGAAGCTTACAGTAATAATCAAAGTTATTGCAAGAGAGGTCAGGTTCATGACCTTGCAGAACAGAATCAAATCTATGTGGAGACCGATTGGAAATTTTTGCCTCATCGACCTGGAAAACCAGTATTACCTTATTCAGCTGCTTCGAGAAGACGACTACCTGAACGCTCTCACTGGAGGTCCATGGCCCATGATGGGATCCTACCTCAGCGTTCAACCATAGGACCCGGAATTCATTCCTTCATACGCTAATCCCAGATACTTAGTAGCATGGGTTCACGTACCTAAACTGCTGATCTATCTCTATCAAAGACAATTCCTGGAGGAAGTTGGAAACTGTATAGAAACCACCATGAAGGTCGACTCAAACACTGACCTCAAGAGGAGAGGCAGATTTTCCAGAATAGCTGTCAAACTCGATTCCACTAAAGCCCTTATTCCGGCCATCATCGTCCAAGGAGTAAGATATACTCTTGAATACAAAAATCTCCCAGCAATTTGTATGCATTGTGGACGTATGGGCCACACTGCAGATACATGTGGAATCAAAAAACAAACCATACAGGAACATCCTTCTACAAGCGACGGCACCACAGAATCCATTCTGGCTATGGGAGAGTTTACTGAAGCTATGCAAGCACAACCCACTCAAAGGAAACCTAGAAGAACCAACCAAGCTAAGCAGTCACTACATACTGCTAACAAGTTCAAAGCTCTCTCCACAGATCTGGAAGATGTTCGCGAAGAAATAGACCCACAGATAATTGTTGATCGAGTGGCTGGATTTGACTGGCGTCAAAGAAAAGAAAGAACTGAGCAGCAGAACCAACAGAAAAATACTGGAACTTACACACATCATAATCAATCTACAAACCACCAAGTTGAGACACAGAAAAATAGAACTACGGAACCTCCACAGAACAACCACGTCGCCACAGAAATCTTAGATGATGATACCATAATCATCCCTGGAGAAAACTCAACATCTTCACATCCAATTACATTCTGCTTCGGCACTATGGCCACACAGAATCCCTCCACAAGCAAAGGCAAACCTTCCCCCAGCTAGGAAGCGTAAGCATACATCTCTACAATAGGAAAATAAACCCCGACAACCAGAGAACTGGACCAAGGAAACGTGGTAGAAAGACTACCATCAATGATGATGCTGAAATTGCAGAAGAAGAAGGGACGCAAGACCCAACCTCCACAGAATCTTAGATGATCTGTACATCCTAGAATGTACAAGGTATCTGTTCAACAGATACACAAAACACAGTCTGCGACCTCACTTCAGCTTACAGAATTGATATCTTTGCCATCCTATAACCTAGAACGAGTGGAACAACTGCGGATATTATTGTCAATAACCTTGGCTTTGACTACTCCCATCGTATAGAAGCTAGAGGATATTTAGGCGGTATCTGGGTCATGTGGAAAAACAACATTGGTAAGGTAGAGATCCTTGCCATACACAGGAAATTCATACACTACCTTATTAACAATCAAATATTAGTGACCTTCGTCTATGCCAGTACAAAGCAGCATAAAAGACGAGCTCTGTGGAGACATCTTCACTCTATCTCCCTCGCCTCTCAACTCCCTTGGATTGTTATGGGAGATTTCAATGCCATCATACATGTCTCAGAAAGAACGGGTAGCGACTCTATCAACATCAGCAGCTGTAATGATTTTGCAGCAGCACTTTCCTCCGTAGGTTTAGAAGATTTGGGCGCCTCAGGCCCACGCATGACATTCAAAAGGGGATTACTCCAAGAACGGCTTGATCGAGCTGTATGCAACCTAAGGTGGATCGACTACTACCCAAACACTCAGATTGAAGTTCTTCCTAAAGTTAATTCTGACCATGCCCCAATCCTCATCTGAACTAACACCCATAACAGCACCACGAAACATCAACTAAAAACTTCTGTTTCATGGTCAAAGAGACATAGCTTCAAAGAATTCCTCAACAATGCCTGGGACAAGTCTCTGGATTTCACTGTTGCATCTAAGCAATTCATGCAAAAGGCTGAAGTTTGGGACAGGAAATAATGAACCAATACTCACAAGCACAAAAACTACCTCCTTCATGCCCTCACAAAGAAACAAAAATTACTAGAAAATCAACACACTGAAGCTCTTGACAACGAGATTACAAGGCTGCAACAGCAATATACAGATATCTTGCACCAAGAAGAAGAGGAGTGGTGACAGAAATCCAAATGTGATTGGATCTCTCTTGGAGATTTGAACACAAAGTATTTCCAAAGCATAGTAAAACTCAAAAGAAGGAGAAACTCTTTTTCCAAACTGAAAGACACTAACAACAACTGCATTGATAATGAAGAAGAACTCAAGACACTCATCAACCTTTTTTTCAGCAAACTTCTAACCAAAGATCACAGGCAGGATCACGCCGGTACCGCAGCATCTTTCATCGGCGTCTTTCCACAATTACAGTCTCACCAGCAACAGATTTCTCATGCCCCCCCAACTGAAGAAGAAATCCTCGCATCTCTCTCGAAGCTGAATGCCAATAAAGCCCCTGGGCCAGATGGCATCGAAGCTGGTTTCCTCCAAACTAATTGGTCTGACATCAAAAACTCATTAATTTCCACCATCACCAAGTCTTTTGAAGGCGAGGCCATCCCTGAAGACATGTCCAGATCCTTAATGGTGCTAATACCCAAAGTACACATTCCTGATTCTTGTAACCATCTACGACCAATTGCTCTGAATAATGTCTCCATCAAGCTGCTATCCAAAATAGTGGTTGAGAGAATAAAACCCTACCTAGATGACTGGATATCTCCTTATCAGTCAAGCTTCATTCCAGGTAGAAGAATCTCCGACAACATCATCCTTGTATAGGAAATAATCCATTCCATGCGTTCTAGAAAGTACGGGCAACCTAACATGGCAATCAAAATTGATCTAGCGAAAGCTTTTGACCGGATGAACTGGAATTTTATCAACGATACACTGCTTAGAACGGCCATACCTGAGACACTAGTTCAACTAATCATGAAGATTATTACTTCTGAAGAAATTTCTATTGCTTGGAAGGGATGTACCCTTACACCTTTCAAACCTTCCAGAGGCGTTCGCCAGGGGGACCCCTTATCTCCATACATTTTTGTCCTATGTATGGACAGACTTAGTCAAGCTATAGCAGCTGAAGAGGAGAAGGGAACGTGGAAACCTCATAAAATCTTGAGGAGTAACACTTTCACTCATATTTGTTTCGCTGATGATATCATCCTTTTCGGAGAATCCTCCCTTGCCCAAGCAGCAACAATCATGAAGACACTTAACAGGTTCGAGAATGCATCAGCTCAATCCCTTTCGACTGAAAAATCCTCTGTCTTTTTCTCCAAGAATACTGATAGGAGAATTCGAAGATGGATCTGCAAACAAATGGAAATCAATGAAACACAGAAACTAGGGAAGCATCTTGGAGTCCCTATTCTCCACTCGAAGTCGAACAAACATATCTACCTTCCAATTCACAACTCCATACAAAGCAAAATATCCTCTTGGGCCAATCGTACCCTCTCTCTTGCTGGAAGAACAACTCTTGCCCGCTCTGTTCTCAACTCAATCCCAGCATATACTATGCAATCAACCAAGCTTCCAATGTCAATCTGCGATAGCATTGACCAAACAATCCGCAACTTCATATGGGGGCATCGATGTGATACTAGGAAGATACATACCATCTCCTGGAAGAAGATTATAGCACCTATAAAAGACGGGGGCCTGGGTGTCCGCCCTGCTAGAATTCAGAATGAGGCTCTTATTTCAAAGAATGTATGGGACTTTGTTACAAACAGAAATATCCACTGGCGAAACCTCATGCATTCCAAATATTATCATCTAAAAGATAAAGGTATGACTACAGGTTCAAGGTTATGGAAGCACATCCATTCTAACATCAGTACCATTCATAATCAATTGGGACGAGTGGTTCTTAATGGCACCTCTACATCTGTTTGGAAAGACAGATGGATTAATTCTTCTCAAATTCCTGTTTTGAAACCCGGTAGATACATTTCAGAAGATATCGCTGATCTTAAAGTGAGTTCCATGGCAGAACAAGGACAGTGGGATAATAGTTTCCTAGCACATTGGTTTGATGAAGACACTTGCATCAACATTCATAATATGATCCCCCCCGACCCAATTGCTAGCGAAGATGAATGGCACTTCATTCATAATCCTAACGGCAATTTCAAAACCTCAACCATTTACAGCAATCTTCTCGAGAATCATTGTGCGAAGACACAAGGATGTTGGCAACGGATCTGGAAATTACCGATCGCACAATGCACTAAGTTCTTTGTTTGGAAAGCATTACATGAAGGTCTCCTGACAAATCAATATAGAGCTATGAAGGGCATCACCACAGATGCTCACTGCCCCCGTTGTTATAACAGCAATGAAACCACAATTCACGTCCTTAGGGACTGTTCTTATGCATCAAAGATTTGGGAGGAAATTGCACTTCGTCAAAACATATATGTTGGCAATGCTTCAACCATACAACAATCGTTCTCAAAGAATACTACTAAGAAAGCTCCTAACATCCACAAAACATGGTTCACCTGAACCATGGAATTTCTCTGGAAAGCTAGAAATGATCTTGTCTTCTCTAATAAGAATATAACTGTTACATAAGCTTTGAACACTTTGACTAAGCAGGTTTCTATCACAACATATGCATTCTCACATCCCTCACAAGCTGCAAGAGACGATGAACCTGAAAATACCAGGTGGACGAAGCCAGCACCAGAAACTCTGAAACTTAATGTAGATATTTCTCTATACAAACAACTTCACAAAGCCAGCACGAGCTTCATTTTACGGGATGCAAACGGGCTATGGATCACTGGAGGAACCCAGCTAGCCCTATGCACGGATGATTTACATGTGGAAATACAAGCTGTCATTAGAGGAGCTGAAAGAATCATCAACGAGCCTAAAGACACCATTATAGAAACTGACAGCTTACTGGCGTTCAAGATTCTCACTGATGTTATTCGGACACCCCAGAGGTTCAAGCCTTTCAAGATGAAGTTGCATCACCTCCTTACATTGAAAGAAAATATCAAAATCATTCACAAAAAGCGATCATCTAACATAATCACAGATATCCTAGCCAAATGGGCTGCCAGAAATGACGTTCGACAGCATGAATGGAGACTTTGCCCAGAACTCAGCCTCAAAGAATATGAGGAAGAAGTTCAATCATCTTCTGTACCTGTAACAAACTTAAATCCTGCTATCTGAGAGCAGTCTGAATAATATTGACTCAGGTATTTCTCAAAAAAAAATACAAAACATTTCCTACATGGAACATAAATCTTCACAAAGTATTATCTGCTCCTCCAAAAATCATGCTTGAGAATTCTTTTGATAGCCACTAGGAAAGCATCATTCTCCCATCTGACAACTACAAACACCTGTAAGGTATAAGAAAATAAATAAATGATTATATTTATGAGATGAGACATTACCATCACTAAATATGTTGCTCATATAATGATTAGTTAGACATGTCCATAGTTTCCCATCTAGAAAATAGAGAGAAAATTATTTCAAAAATGGACATGATACATGGGAGCTAAGCTAAAGATGAATCAAACACATCAAAGAAATATTGGATATATTTACATAAGAACATGCATTTTTACTTTGTGTTTTTGTATATATGTAACAAGGACACAAACTTGAAAGTGCGTGCACTGCTTACAAGCTATAATCACAAATTCTCATAAGTTTGTATTAAAACATTTAATGTTTATAAACATGGCATGAAATTTTATACAATCTATTTGTATTCATGAAAGTAAATTTCTTTTAAGTAAAAAAATGATACCTTGTGTGTTTGATTTGCATAGCTATTTTATTGAAAACTATAAAACAATATCAAGGGACATCCAATATATGCATGGTGTTTAAGTTTTTTCATTGTATGGATAATCTGAAACAAGTCATGAACTACATAAGGAAACTTCTTGAGTTGGCACAACCCCTTAAAACTAACATCATCGCCACAATATCTAAAATTTATAAGAAATCTCATATGAGAAATTTTTTCATAGAAATATACAAAATTGTACTCGCACAATATTTTTCCAACTCGAACACATTTTTGTTGATTCCTACACAAAATTTTGTTTGTGACTAACAAAATATGAGGTAGTAACAGTGTATATACTAGGTATCAAAATTCATTCAAAAACTTGATCTTTCGTTGAGGCACATATAGAGTCCATAGACCGCCTCAAAATCAAATACACGAATAGAGATTATAATTTGTGCATATCATAAATAATATAACAGAAGAACATGACCTTTTTAGTGCATTAAATGATTGGTAGCTCACAAAAAGAGAAAGTATTCCATTCGGCATAAGAAAATCTTATAGTCACTCACTTTCCTAGACCAAGCGTATGTACTCCATCCCAATTATGTAGCATCCAACTAACAAAAACATAATTAACTAATGCGGAAGCGTTCACTAAGCAGCGGATTATAGAAAATCACTAAAAATTTAAAACCTTTTTCAAAGAGACCCAATCATAGGAAAACTCTTTCAACAAGAACCAATGTATTACATTTACATCATGGTTCATAAGTATATATCTTATACCATCTCTTTTCAAGGGTTACAACATCAACTGCCTTGTTAAAAGCTAAACACAGACAACATAATAACCTCGAGGCATCAAGCCAAAATCTCAAAACGATACATTAAAAGCACTAAGTACTAACTCCGAGGACTTGAGAGTACAGAGACGACACATAGGACTTCTATCTACCAAACACGATAGACAGCACACTCAACCTGAGTTGTCACTGCTGTCCTTGTAGCTGCTGATGTTCTTCATCCGAAAGATATTATCAGTCTCTTTCACACTCGTCCACCTAAAAATGTTGGTTCCCATGGGGGTGAGACAATTGAAAATTGCCCCAGTGAGAGATATAACTCTCTGCCAGAAACATCATTATTGTAGTTTAATTAATATAAAACTGAGCAGAGGATAAGCAGTTTAGATCATTCTCATCTTTTAAAGTATTACACATATCTATGATTGAACAGTAATTCATCTATTCTCTTTATAAGAAATAGAAAGAACATGTATAACATTCATCTACCATACATTTTCAACATCTCAAGCTTTGCTCATGTCATTCATTATTCTGGTGTGTCACCCATGATTCATTCTTGTTTCTATTTGTTGGCCTTAGCCAATCTGCTAAACAAGTATTCACTTATGCCAGACATGTGATTATATAAATCATCATGTATTATTCAAGCATTAAACTATATCAATCAGGTATAAATGTTTCAGGCATTGGACTATACCAATCCTAATTACACATCCAGGCATTGGACTTTAACCAAACCTAATTACAGGCATTAAGCCTCTGTCAGGTATTTCTAATTATAGAGGCATGGATAGCATGTGAAACATAACTATCAACATGAGATATCTAGCATCATGATTATAATCAACAGTAGCAGTAAGATATCAACATAAGCATGACCATTGTATGTACACAATTACAGTCTTATGCATATCCACAACATAAGTATAATTACTATCTCTTAGTTGCACTAAGCATCATCTTTATGTAAAGAGAACAAACATGGGTTTCCATTCAATGTGAAGCGTCATGTATAACCCTAAACAGATATGCTATACGGCTGTATTACATCTTTTATTATGCCCTGGGGAATTTGAATCGTACCATTCAAAGTCCAACCGACCCCTGCGAAGGGATATTCGGTTCCGTACAAGATCTAGGAGTACCGGCATCCTAAGATCTCTTCCCCTCGGTCAGTACGAGTAAACTGCAGTGACATACCAGTCAAACTACCAACAGTGACATATAGTCAACTGATAACAACTAGTCCGTACTTGGTACAAGTTACGACACTAGAAAACAGGGTATACAAAACCCTCTAATCCGAGGTACAACCGCAGCTGTCCTCAATCACATCAAATATTTGAGGCATGACCATAGCCATCCTCTATAACCTGCAATTGTGGATGACAAGTATATATATATCCTCAACCTGCCACCCCCGCATATTCAACAATATGCGCTCCGAGTTTCCCTTAGGAATACTCGTTTCACCATCCAGCAAGTTCTGACACTGAAGATAGTTCTACGGCACAGGGCACTACATGATTAGAGTTGCACTTAATTAGTTATGCCAATTAGGTGAATTAAGGCTGCTTCAAACAAGTGGACATACAAACCCTAATTCATTTCTAGCAAGCATATAAATATCAAAACCTGAAAAGATATAAAACATATGAAACATAATTTCTCATCTCTTCATCACATGGTAATATTCACTTTCCATTCATTAGATTACACCAATTATCATATTATCACAGGATATAAATCCTTTTCACAATAGCACAGGGTATCAACCCTTATCAACATAAGAGGAATACACCTCATTCAGGGCTCAATCATGCCCATGAAACATCTTGTTACTTCTTACCAGGTAACATCTAACCATATGGCTCACAAGGCCATTAAACATCTTGTCACCTCTCACTAGGCAACAATAACATATTAACTCATGTAATATAATAGTAACACCACTATTTCCTCCACAGGGTTAGGGTTTACTATTCACATCAATTAGGGTTTCATGTTTATTTTATCAATACAACCCTAATATATTGTTCCATACATCTAGGAGCATCCATCGACATTCCAAGTATTTAATATTCTTATCATTTATCATTAAATGATCATCAACACAAGGTATGAGTTTATCTCTCATCATTATCATGGTATGATTACATCATACTCATTTTAGCTTACTTATCAAGTATGTTAAACTCATTACATTTCATTGTGACAATTTACATAACACTCTCCTTGTGTATCTTATCTAAAAATATTGGATTTGAGATGCATCAAGGTATATCAACCCTGAAATGCTAAATGTGATATCTATCATGTCTCAATGTATCACTTCCCTCATCACTTCTATCTTACATGAGTTTATTAACTTATCTTATAATAAGGAATTTCCCATCTTAATACTTTCATCCACCAACCTATCACCTTTACCATGATGTGCATAGATCACACACTAGAATTGTCCAACTATCTTCAATGATATGGACTCATCTCAAATTAAGGCATTGCTTGTTATAAGGTTGCCTATAGTCAACCACTTAAGATATTTCATCATTATAGGATATTACTCATTATTTCATCATTAAGGTTTACTCATATCATTACCCAGACATTAGGGTTATGATTTATCATCATATTGCCCATGATTAGAATTCCATGCACTATAGCCCAAATTTAGGGTTTTACATAGCTTTACTCTGTGTTAGGTTTAAGGTTTCATATGACATCGCCCTCAATTAGGGTTTCACATGGAATCATCCTCAATTAGAGTTTCTCAGGGAATCACCCTCAATTAGGGTTTCACTAATCATCCCAATTAGGGTTTCATTCAATTACCCATAAATTAGGGATTCATTATTCCTCTAATTAGGGTTTGGTATTTCATTACCTTAAATTAGAGTTACCCAAGTCATTACCCTTAATTAGGGTTACACTATTACCCTTAATTAGGGTTACACTATTACCCTAGATTAGGGTTTTACTCAAAATTTCCCTAAATCAGGGTTAGGGTTCGTTAACCTTCTCAATTAGGGTTTCTTGATCTCTTTACTAAGGATCCTACCCTAAATCACCATATGAATCATGTATGAATTCATTTCTATCATTCTCTCCACTTGATTTGGTTACATCAACCATATGATCAAATACAAACAACTATGTTTGACATAGTATACTGAGTTATTGCTTCCATAAACAATTAGGGTTTGCTTAATTGAATAGCCTTCAACTCACGATTCCTTGGGAGTTAATCCCTCAAATTTTGTGAGTCATTATACCACATCATTAGGAACAGTAATCCCAAACATTCAACCCTTGGTCAATGCATTCAAACGGTCTTGAGACCGTTTACTCAAAAAGGTCAATTAAATCAGATTTAAAATCAGCACTTAATTCAATTAGGTTTCCCTAATTGATTAGGCTTCAACTCACGATTCCTTGGGAGTTGATCCCTCAAATTTGGAGGGTCATTAACCAACATCATTATAAACAGGAATCCTAAACGGTCAATGCTTGGTCAACACACTCAAATGGTCTTGAAACCGTTTTCCCAAACAGGTCAAGTTGATCAGGTTGAAAATCAGCATTTAATTCAATTCGATTTATCTAATTGATTGGCCTTCAACTCACGATTCCTTTGGATTTAACCCCTAAAATTTGGAGGGTCATTATCCTACATAATTAGGAACAAGATTCCCAAACGGTCAACGCTTTTTCAACCATATCAAACGGTCTTGAAACCGTTTTCCCTAAAACGGTTTTCTGAAACTGCATAGCCAATCAATTTAAAACGATTTGGAATAGATATCAAGACCATTTGGCTTGGTACTTTTCTTTGGATAAGCATATAGGATGATGTCATCATCCCCTTCCTTCGAAAAACCAAGAACAGCAACTGTTCTTGATGGAAATTGCAGCAAGGAAACAAGTATGTATCAAATTGAAGAAAACAATCAACAAAGCATAATTGATTGATGCAATAGCAATGATTAAGGGTTTGAGTTATAAAACCCGCCTCCAATTGAGCTCCAAAGCTTCAATCTCACGCCATTAATGGTGGATGAAGCTCTAGCAACTCCCCCTAAGCTCGTCCTCAAGCTTTTGGATGAAAAAGTTGGCTAGGGTTGAAGAGGAGATCCAAATAAGAAGAAATCAATGATTTATTTTTTATTTCCACCATGGAATCAAGGAGAACGAAGGTCAAGGACCTTACCAACAGGTTGGGGTCATCCTCCTGCTCCTCCACAGCTCCTTAGTCGTTTTCCAAGCAAGGGTAAAGAAAAGAATCCGAAATAGCCTTTGTTTTGGCTTGGTAAAGGTACTTTTATAAGAAACTTGATGAGAGAGAAAATGCATTAAATTCCAAAAATATGGCCGCCTCTTCCCCCTCAAATTCCCCTCAAAATCCTTAAGGACGAGGCTATCTTCATTGCCTCTTATTCCTCTTCATTATCCATCAATTTAAAGAAAAGCAAATTAAGCACCTTAGATCATATTATAATAATATTCCAATTTGAGTGGATATTGCTTTTCTTTATAATAATGGTGAGTGGGTTATCCACTTGCTTGAGATATTTTCGTGGCCTAGAAAAGTCACAAATGTGTTCACACTTGAGAAAATTCAACCATCTCGTTTTTGGTTGAAGGCCCTTCAATTATTATATTTGTTTTTACACTAAATAGAATTAGGGTTTCAATTAGGATTAAATCTTGATTATTTTAATATCAAGATTCTCTCTCCTCCAACTTAATTCAAATGAGGCGCCCCTCTCATTTTATTTTCTCTACTTGATGCCAAGAAACATTAGGGACCTTATTGAAGTGGTAATTTACATATTACACTCTGGGTTTTGGGTAAATTGCACATTACACCAAAACTAGGTTTTCATGCACATACATTGCTTTATCAGCTCTTTCTTGGTATTTAGGCTTCCATAAGCCATACCTCAGCATCATCTTTACTCTCATGATGCTTCAACACATGAGGAACATATTATCATGCACAATTTGCACTTAAACCCCTCAACTTGGGTAATTTGCACTTTATTCCAAAACAGGCAAAACATTGATTTCAACAATGTTCAAAAAGGATAAGAATTGTAATATAAGTTCCTCTTGAACCATAATTACCTTTCACAAGATGAGATTAAGCATTTAATCATCTTTCTTAATCAAAACACCTAGGGTTAACGTATAACCCAGGTCAGGGGTGTTACAAATTATAAACCCCTAACAAGTATTTCGTCCTCGAAATCCAGATAAAGGAAGACAAATGTATATTATTCATCATACTATCTAGTCTTCACATATCATCTCCTTATTATAGATACACCATAAAACTTTGATCAGCACCAAGTGTTTCCATACAAAATTCTCATAGAATCAACACACAAGGCACATGCCCCACTGTCCCTCATCATTGACTATAGAGTCAACTTTGTGTCAAATAACACTTTTCTTATTCAGAGAAGCATCATACATTCTTTATTAGTATCATGTTTATGCAGAGCATAAACCCCTAACATATGATGTTCATATTATTATAATCAGACTAATTTCACAGTTGACCAATCCAGGTAGCCAACCTAACCCATCTGATATCTCTCAGATACCATAATCTTTCACCTTGATATCTATCACATGTGTTGGAAACACATCATATATATCTCTTCCTTTCATCTTGGAACATTATGTGTTTCATATGTCCTCATCTTGGGACCAAAGTCCAAGATAACTGATACTTTTCTAAGTATCCATCACATGAACACATTTATCTTATGCACATCAAGTGTCCTAAGACCCACTTGATGGTCATGTCCCTGAAAGGAAAGAAAACAAGGATTCATATTCCTCTTATTAATTTATGTATTTTCAACTATTCATGAATCATTTACTCTTTAGCTCTTCCTAGGTTCCTTGCCTTTAGCATAGGAATTATAAGGATGATTACATTACATTATCCATTTAGCATGTTTATGATCATCTCATGATCTCATCATATTTCCAATTTCTTCGTTAGGGAAAATACATTTATTATACTTACATCATTATTGAACAGGTTTCATTTCCCTTATTCTTATCCTTATCTTATGAGGAGTACACTTTTAGTTCCTCATACAACATGCTCATTTGAGATTATCTCAGACTTCTCTTTCTTATACTTAGTATATCACACATTTATTCATTCCATATTTCTGATTTCATGATACTCATTAGATTGTATCAGAATGACTGCTTGATCAGGGCAATCAGAGAGATTACAACCTAAGAGTTTCCATACTCACTTTATCATCAATAGTTGTATACCTGGCCAGGGTATATAAATACTGAGATTAGGTAGTATGCACTTTATTTGCGATCATATTCCTCACTTTTAATATCATTATACACACATGACTTTCCCATGTTCCAACATGACTAAGTCATTTAGGAACTCTTTTAAAGCTCAAACTTCTGTATTAAGGACTGATAACCTAGATCGTAAAGCTAGTATCCAGTCCACTATATGCATTAATGTTGCTCTAATCTACCCAACAGTAATACTTAAAGAAAGATTTTCTTATCATAAATGGATCAACTAGGAGACTCTTAGGCAATTGTCTCTGTCTTGCCTGCTCCCATGCACCTCTTCTTGGTGCAATATTGCTGCTCTCAGCAGCAATCTCCTCATGTGACCCAGTCATCTTTAAGTTCTTCTTCTCTTATATGAGCAGAAGACATTATCAGATACACTAGATGATACCAGAACAGACTCTACTACCTTAGTCCTATGTCTCTGTAGACTCAGCGAACCTAGAGCTCTGATACCACTTAATTGTAGCATCCAACTAACAAAAACATAATTAACTAATGCGGAAGTGTTCACTAAGCAGCGGATTATAGAAAATCACTAAAAATTTAAAACCTTTTTCAAAGAGACCCAATCATAGGAAAACTCTTTCAACAAGAACCAATGTATTACATTTACATCATGGTTCATAAGTATATATCTTATACCATCTCTTTTCAAGGGTTACAACATCAACTGCCTTGTTAAAAGCTAAACACAGACAACATAATAACCTCGAGGCATCAAGCCCAAATCTCAAAACGATACATTAAAAGCACTAAGTACTAACTCCGAGGACCTGAGAGTACAGAGACGACACATAGGACTTCTATCTACCAAACACGATAGACAGCACACTCAACCTGAGTTGTCACTGTTGTCCTTGTAGCTGCTGATGTTCTTCATCCGAAAGATATTATCAGTCTCTTTCACACTCGTCCACCTAAAAATGTTGGTTCCCATGGGGGTGAGACAATTGAAAATTGCCCCAGCGAGAGATATAACTCTCCGCCAGAAACATCATTATTGCAGTTTAATTAATATAAAACTGAGCAGAGGATAAGCAGTTTAGATCATTCTCATCTTTTAAAGTATTACACATATCTATGATTGAACAGTAATTCATCTATTCTCTTTATAAGAAATAGAAAGAACATGTATAACATTCATCTACCATACATTTTCAACATCTCAAGCTTTGCTCATGTCATTCATTATTCTGGTGTGTCACCCATGATTCATTCTTGTTTCTATTTGTTGGCCTTAGCCAATCTGCTAAACAAGTATTCACTTATGCCAGACATGTGATTATATAAATCATCATGTATTATTCAAGCATTAAACTATATCAATCAGGTATAAATGTTTCAGGCATTGGACTATACCAATCCTGATTACACATCCAGGCATTGGACTTTAACCAAACCTAATTACAGGCATTAAGCCTCTGTCAGGTATTTCTAATTATAGAGGCATGGATAGCATGTGAAACATAACTATCAACATGAGATATCTAGCATCATGATTATAATCAACAATAGCAGTAAGATATCAACATAAGCATGACCATTGTATGTACACAATTACAGTCTTATGCATATCCACAACATAAGTATAATTACTATCTCTTAGTTGCACTAAGCATCATCTTTATGTAAAGAGAACAAACATGGGTTTCCATTCAATGTGAAGCGTCATGTATAACCCTAAACAGATATGCTATACGGCTGTATTACATCTTTTATTATGCCCTGGGGAATTTGAATCGTACCATTCAAAGTCCAACCGACCCCTGCGAAGGGCTATTCGGTTCCGTACAAGATCTAGGAGTACCGGCATCCTAAGATCTCTTCCCCTCGGTCAGTACGAGTAAACTGCAGTGACATACCAGTCAAACTGCCAACAGTGACATATAGTCAACTGATAACAACTAGTCCGTACTTGGTACAAGTTACGACACTAGAAAACAGGGTATACAAAACCCTCTAATCTGAGGTACAACCGCAGCTGTCCTCAATCACATCAAATATTTGAGGCATGACCATAGCCATCCTCTGTAACCTGCAATTGTGGATGACAAGTATATATATATCCTCAACCTGCCACCCCCGCATATTCAACAATATGCGCTCCGAGTTTCCCTTAGGAATACTCGTTTCACCATCCAGCAAGTTCTGACACTGAAGATGGTTCTACGGCACAGGGAACTACATGATTAGAGTTGCACTTAATTAGTTATGCCAATTAGGTGAATTAAGGCTGCATCAAACAAGTGGACATACAAACCCTAATTCATTTCTAGCAAGCATATAAATATCAAAACCTGAAAAGATATAAAACATATGAAACATAATTTCTCATCTCTTCATCACATGGTAATATTCACTTGCCATTCATTAGATTACACCAATTATCATATTATCACAGGATATAAATCCTTTTCACAATAGCACAGGGTATCAACCCTTATCAACATAAGAGGAATACACCTCATTCAGGGCTCAATCATGCCCATGAAACATCTTGTTACTTCTTACCAGTTAACATCTAACCATATGTCTCACAAGGCCATTAAACATCTTGTCACCTCTCACTAGGCAACAATAACATATTAACTCATGTAATATAATAATAACACCACTATTTCCTCCACAGATTTAGGGTTTACTATTCACATCAATTAGGGTTTCATGTTTATTTTATCAATACAACCCTAATATATTGTTCCATACATCTAGGAGCATCCATCGACATTCCAAGTATTTAATATTCTTATCATTTATCATTAAATGATCATCAACACAAGGTATGAGTTTATCTCTCATCATTATCATGGTATGATTACATCATACTCATTTTAGCTTACTTATCAAGTATGTTAAACTCATTACATTTCATTGTGACAATTTACATAACACTCTCCTTGTGTATCTTATCTAAAAATATTGGATTTGAGATGCATCAAGGTATATCAACCCTGAAATGCTAAATGTGATATCTATCATGTCTCAATGTATCACTTCCCTCATCACTTCTATCTTACATGAGTTTATTAACTTATCTTATAATAAGGAATTTCACATCTTAATACTTTCATCCACCAACCTATCACCTTTACCATGATGTGCATAGATCACACACAAGGATTGTCCAACTATCTTCAATGATATGGACTCATCTCAAATTAAGGCATTGCTTGTTATAAGGTTGCCTATAGTCAACCACTTAAGATATTTCATCATTATAGGGTATTACTCATTATTTCATCATTAAGGTTTACTCATATCATTACCCAGACATTAGGGTTATGATTTATCATCATATTGCCCATGATTAGAATTCCATGCACTATAGCCCAAATTTAGGGTTTTACATAGCTTTACTCTGTGTTAGGTTTAAGGTTTCATATGACATCGCCCTCAATTAGGGTTTCACATGGAATCATCCTCAATTAGAGTTTCTCAGGGAATCACCCTCAATTAGGGTTTCACTAATCATCCCAATTAGGGTTTCATTCAATTACCCATAAATTAGGGATTCATTATTCCTCTAATTAGGGTTTGGTATTTCATTACCTTAAATTAGAGTTACCCAAGTCATTACCCTTAATTAGGGTTACACTATTACCCTAGATTAGGGTTTTACTCAAAATTTCCCTAAATCAGGGTTAGGGTTCGTTAACCTTCTCAATTAGGGTTTCTTGATCTCTTTACTAAGGATCCTACCCTAAATCACCATATGAATCATACTCATGTATGAATTCATTTCTATCATTCTCTCCACTTGATTTGGTTACATCAACCATATGATCAAATACAAACAACTATGTTTGACATAGTATACTGAGTTATTGCTTCCATAAACAATTAGGGTTTGCTTAATTGAATAGTCTTCAACTCACGATTCCTTGGGAGTTAATCCCTCAAATTTTGTGAGTCATTAGACCACATCATTAGGAACAGTAATCCCAAACATTCAACCCTTGGTCAATGCATTCAAACGGTCTTGAGACCGTTTACTCAAAAAGGTCAATTAAATCAGATTTAAAATCAGCACTTAATTCAATTAGGTTTCCCTAATTGATTAGGCTTCAACTCACGATTCCTTGGGAGTTAATCCCTCACATTTGGAGGGTCATTAACCAACATCATTATAAACAGGAATCCTAAACGGTCAATGCTTGGTCAACACAATCAAATGGTCTTGAAACCGTTTTCCCAAACAGGTCAAGTTGATCAGGTTGAAAATCAGCATTTAATTCAATTCGATTTATCTAATTGATTGGCCTTCAACTCACGATTCCTTTCGATTTAACCCCTAAAATTTGGAGGGTCATTATCCTACATAATTAGGAACAAGATTACCAAACGGTCAACGCTTTTTCAACCATATCAAACGGTCTTGAAACCGTTTTCCCTAAAATAGTTTTCTGAAACTGCATAGCCAATCAATTTAAAACGATTTGGAATAGATATCAAGACCATTTGGCTTGGTACTTTTCTTTGGATAAGCATATAGGATGATGTCATCATCCCCTTCCTTCGAAAAACCAAGAACAGCAACTGTTCTTGATGGAAATTGCAGCAAGGAAACAAGTATGTATCAAATTGAAGAAAACAATCAACAAAGCATAATTGATTGATGCAATAGCAATGATTAAGGGTTTGAGTTATAAAACCCGCCTCCAATTGAGCTCCAAAGCTTCAATCTCACGCCATTAATGGTGGATGAAGCTCTAGCAACTCCCCCTAAGCTCGTCCTCAAGCTTTTGGATGAAAAAGTTGGCTAGGGTTGAAGAGGAGATCCAAATAAGAAGAAATCAATGATTTATTTTTTATTTCCACCATGGAATCAAGGAGAACGAAGGTCAAGGACCTTACCAACAGGTTGGGGTCGTCCTCCTGCTCCTCCACAGCTCCTTAGTCGTTTTCCAAGCAAGGGTAAAGAAAAGAATCCGAAATAGCCTTTGTTTTGGCTTGGTAAAGGTACTTTTATAAGAAACTTGATGAGAGAGAAAATGCATTATTAAAATGCATTAAATTCCAAAAATATGGCCGCCTCTTCCCCCTCAAATTCCCCTCAAAATCCTTAAGGACGAGGCTATCTTCATTGCCTCTTATTCCTATTCATTATCCATCAATTTAAAGAAAAGCAAATTAAGCACCTTAGATCATATTATAATAATATTCCAATTTGAGTGGATATTGCTTTTCTTTATAATAATGGTGAGTGGGTTATCCACTTGCTTGAGATATTTTCGTGGCCTAGCAAAGTCACAAATGTGTTCACACTTGAGCAAATTCAACCATCTCGTTTTTTGTTGAAGGCCCTTCAATTATTATATTTGTTTTTACACTAAATAGAATTAGGGTTTCAATTAGGATTAAATCTTGATTATTTTAATATCAAGATTCTCTCTCCTCCAACTTAATTCAAATGAGGCGCCCCTCTCATTTTATTTTCTCTACTTGATGCCAAGAAACATTAGGGACCTTATTGAAGTGGTAATTTACATATTACACTCTGGGTTTTGGGTAAATTGCACATTACACCAAAACTAGGTTTTCATGCACATACATTGCTTTATCAGCTCTTTCTTGGTATTTAGGCTTCCATAAGCCATACCTCAGCATCATCTTTACTCTCATGATGCTTCAACACATGAGGAACATATTATCATGCACAATTTGCACTTAAACCCCTCAACTTGGGTAATTTGCACTTTAGTCCAAAACAGGCAAAACATTGATTTCAACAATGTTCAAAAAGGATAAGAATTGTAATATAAGTTCCTCTTGAACCATAATTACCTTTCACAAGATGAGATTAAGCATTTAATCATCTTTCTTAATCAAAACACCTAGGGTTAAGGTATAACCCAGGTCAGGGGTGTTACAAATTACATATCTATTCGTTGACCATCGATCAAAAATGTTGTGTTCATAAATGCCAAATGGTTGGAGAACTCATGTTGGTCACCATGTCAAGATTTCGTTATTGGAAATGTTTGTATTTCCTTGAAACAAGTAAGACTTAAGACGTCCTACTTCAGGCTGGGTATTAGGAGATACAAGTTGTGAGCTACATCATATCTTGCCTCTATGTGATCAACAATTATAACACAAACACTTCGACCATCTAACTAAAAATTTAATTAAGAAAGAAAGCGTGCAACTCTGGTGTAGGGGACATAAAAAAAAGACTAACAAACCTGAAATCTTTGTTTGGGAAACAATGGCACCCTACGGAAAGATGTCACCAGCAAATCAGAATATTTTTTAGAATCTCTTGTTAGCCAATACTAATAAAAAGTTAGAGGCGTGTTAACATCTTTGAAGAATGCATCCTTTTATGTTTTCATACTTGACGGCACTTGTCTGCAGTACACTTACAACGACCATGGCACATTGAGAAAAAAGTAAAAGAAATATCTTTTACCTCGATGCGCAATGACATTGCGGATGTATACATCAGAATAGCCTGTTTCTGTAGCTTGTATGCGCATGGACCATTAAAGAAAAGAGTTTTTTCCCAATACCCCTCTCAGGTTTCCAAGTATTCCTTCGTACCCCCTGACTTATCAGAAATTCCTGAAAACCCCCCTCCTACTTGTCCTATATTCGTAAGAACCCCCCACGTTCAGCTGCCGTTAACTGAGCCTACGTCAAATCCAATTCTCAGTGACTTTTGCTATTCTAGTTCTGCGTGAGGCCTAGTTAAACGCAAACGCATCATGCAATATAGCACAATATTCAGAAATTAATTTTATAAATTTTATAATTAATTTGTTATACATGTAAGAATACTTATGAGCTTATAGATTGGTTCCAAACTGCAGTTGTGGCTAGCTTCGGTTGGTCGAGCGTGTTGTTTGGCTAAGCACATGTTACATGGTCGAATCTTGGTGGGACACTATATGAGGTGTGTGTAGGTACAAACCTAGTTTATGTATACCAGACTAAGACTTAATTTTTGTTTCAACTTGAACCAACACCATTGTCAAATTTAAAACCCTCAACCGACACTAACAAGTATTTTCACCGTCCTTATAAAGCAGAACCACTGATGAGCATCGGTCTCGGCGGGACTAGATCAGACCAAATCGAATAGATCGAGCGTATTGAATCAGCAAAAAATGATGGATTGTAGACTAGATCGTTCTAAAGTCAGATCGGGCCGGACCTAGACCCTAGACCGGATCGTGTTATAACGAACCCAAATTATTAGTTATGTAACTTATTTAATTGTAAACCTTACATCAAACTAATTACTTCTAACATGAGTATGATGTATACACTAATAGTTTTTGTATACGTAAATTGTTTTAATTTTATTCTCAATATAAATGTAAGTATAATGATATGAAATATGTTAATTCATCCTTGGTATGGACTGTGCTCTTACTACTTTTGGACTAGATTGGTTCAAACCGTAGATCAATCTTTCAAAATTTATGAACTGCAGATGGATTGAATTTCTAGCAGTCTGAAATATGACCGGTCAAGCCGATTGGATTGGTCCGGTCTAATCTAATTTTGCGATTTGAACTAATATTTGCTAACCCCTAGTCAAAAGTATATCTAGAAGCTAGGAGCATCAAAATGTTAATTTAAATTAATTTAGATAACTTTTACTAGTATTAGGTCCTGATTGGACACTAAATTTACTTGAACCCATAGCCCGTCTGAATTGGAAATGTCTGAACCCAAAATAAAAAGTGACCTAAATTTCAATAATTTTGTCTAAACGCAAGACGCGCTTTGGTTTAAGGTCCTAGGTTCTGGGTCCGACAATTTGAAAATCTCCTTTTTTTTACTTTGATCTAACTTGAACCGAAATCGATAGATCCAAACCAAAGCTATAAACAAGTAAATCTTATTATTTATGCAATTGAACAAATATAAATTATTAAAATTCTAATTTATCATATTATATAAGACTTGCGTTTAATATATGTACGTGTCATTGTACGTATATATTAGGAACATGCAGCTCACGGAGAATTGGAGTAGTTGTAGCCTCCGTTAACGGAAGTGGCATGTAGGGGGGATCTGTTGAATATTAAACAAACAGGGGGGGGGGGGGGGGGGGGGGGTTCTAGGAATTTCTGATACATGACGGGTAGGATGGAATATTGGCAAACTTGAGGGGCTATTTGAAAAAAACTCTAAAGAAAAACAAATAGCTTGTTCCCACCGGTAGTCTTTCCCTTATACTATCTTCGTATAGGATTCTTGCACTGTTTACGGCTGGTCTGGAGAGTTCCAGAAGAAGCTAAGATAAGAGAATTATTACTGGATCCAGCCGTCACGATACCAGAAAGTGTAATCAACCATTGAATCATGCTGTTTTGTAAGAATCTGGTCAAGAACGTCATCTATATACAGAAACATTATATAAAAGTAACTCTAATTGTGGGGGAGTTACTTTATCATGAACGTCAACCATGGATGTTGCGGGCTTCTTACTTTGGTGCGAGTTAGCAAGCGAGCGTAAACGTAGAAAATAAGACTGGTTGGAGGGAATGGGGATGACAGAAGAAAACTAGTTTAGTATCACGGATAACTAGGGCCGGCGGACTTTAAGCGAAAAGGGAAATCGGGCGATAGAGGAGTCGTCGTTTTATTTTCAGCGGCTGGAGAGTGGTTAGTAACCGGGAAACAAAATATTGGGGAGGTTGAAGGGCGGCATAAGCAAAATGTATCCCACTACACTGCGAGGACTAATGAGTGCCTTTGGATTTAGGTTTTCGTTAGCTTTTCCGAGTATGAGAAGTTTTTTACTCATTTTTTATCATTTATATATTGGTGATGAATGGAAGTGCGACTTTTGCATTGAATTTTTCTAATATCAATGTCTTCCATATTCTGTTGTCATTTCTTTTACCGAGAATCACAAAAAAATATATGATGCATTTGATATTTGTTTGGTATTCAATTCTCAAGATTGATGGTTTTATAGTTCTACACGTATGTGTTTGGAAATAATGTTATACAAAAAGAAGAATGTTGAGGCTAATTCACGATCAGGGATAACTAAAGATCTGGTCTGGGACAGGCCTTGAGGAATATTTATAAATTAGTCAGGGACAATGTCCCTGATCACGAGTCCCTGACTCTTGTTTCATTATGTTGTAATGGAGTGGTCTGGTTGGCGGCAGTAGTGACAACTGCCACCCTTGATCACCCCTCCCTTTGCTTTGAGTGGAGAAGACTTGGACTTCTAACTAGTCTTAGAACTCTTCTTAGATTTGCATTTGCCCTTGAACTTTTCTTTGCCTCTATTCATCATCATCACAGACTTGGGCTTTTCTTCTTCATCTGCACTCCAGTTGTTCTCAACATACCAAGTAATTTTGACAACAGCTTGTCAAAATCATTCATGTTGTAGTTTCATGATAAACAGGTTGTATGACTCCACCAGTGACTGTAGAATCACATATGTGGTCAAGTCTTGACCCAAGGGAAATCCTAGTCTAGCAAGGTTCTCCACATAACCAATAAGGTTGAACACATGGGGACCTACTAGATATTTTGCACTTGAACAATACCTTAGAGACATCATATCTCTCTTATCTTATCTAATCTTAGTACATGTTCTTAAGATGTGCTACTATCTCAATAACATCCATATTTTCATGTTGTCTCTACAACTCATAGTTCATTGAGCACATCATCAGGAATTGACATTTACAACATCTTTATAATGCTTCTTGTAAGCATCCTTGTCATTCTTAGGTTCGGCGGGAACAGGTTCATCTGGCTCTAGTGTTTCAAGGATATAGAGTTTACGCTCTTGAGTGAGAACAATTCTCAATGTCATGAACCAGTCGTTGAAGTTATTCCTTTCCAGCTTGTCCTTCTCAAGGACCGATTGTAAAGAAAATATGTTTGTGTTTGCCATTAGATTCTACCAAAGAAAAATTACAACTTTGTCAAAATATTTTTGATTATTTGATTTAATAAGTTTAACAATATTAATTAGGCTTTTAATTATTATTACTTCTACTATTTTATTCAAATTGATAGCCATCACGTATGAATTTGAAAGATTGTGGCGTACAACCTTCTAGTGAGATAAGATAACAAATAATTGAGTTATTACCCGGCCAATGCCAGCGTCTATAATCAATCAATAAGGTAGACAACTTTTGCCAACGATATCTTATGCTATTTTTAGTAGATGTTAAACGCAACTCTTTGTTGTATTCATCTACATGCTTCTAGGCACTTGATTTCATCTAGACCGCCTAGTTAAGTCTAACCCAAAAGGCAAAACGATAGTAATGTACCCTACTTGGAAGGCCCACATGACTACCATCACACTTCTATGAGATTGATAGCGTACCACCCTTGGCATGCCTATGCTTAATCGATCAAGTGTTTCATGTGTATTTCTTATGAAAAACATCTAAGACTTAATATGTTTGATTGAAGGATTTTATATTTATATAAATACATATACATATCCAATCACCACATACTTATAATACATATCATATACATGCTATATCCCACTATGCAATTATAAAGCATGAGCAATGATTATGGTTATATTAATTATAACTCCTTGGAGATATAAGAAATTACTACCACATAGGGTCTACATCACATATAGAAACATATTGTTGATGAAGATATGTGCTTGAACCAATCTGGATTTATCGGTTCAACACTTGAACCTATCATCTCGCCTCCTGGTTGGTCAGTTGGTCTGACGGATCGATTGTCTGGTCTCTGCAAACAACATCTGGACACCTTCAGTCCATCAGTTGGGCCACAAGCTGATCAGTTTGGCTCCTACAGTCATCTGTCCTCATCAGTCCTCCATCTGATCGGTTCGTCTAGTGCTAAGCATCTTCTTTGCCATACCAAGAATTAAAATTATCCTAATGTTATTTAACATATTACATGGTAATAGGGAAACCTCGAGTTACATTCAAGCGTAGCATAGGTTGGAGAGAACTAATACTTTTACATATGAAAGAGATGAGAGAGGCTTGACATGTAAATCGAGATAAAATAGGAAAATAACTATCCAACCACACACAAAGATCTAGGGGTTTATTGGCCATAACCATGTTAAACATCCACCATCAAAACTGATTTTAGGGCAATGCATGTAGATTGCATATATATATCATATCATATATATATTAGTTGGTATTGTATGTAGTATTTAATTGAATATGCACATTAATCATTTTATTATTCACATCATATGCAATAAATAATTGATAAAATAAAAATTTGATCATATCAGTTAAATTTCAGAGCATAGTAAATTGGCGTGGTTCTGATACAACTATTGGGAAATATGGCATTAGATAAGGAAGCGGAAATAAAAAAAATTTACTTGTTGTGTTCCCCTTGAACAGTAGATCTTGTCAACAACTATGTAATGGGAAGGAAAGGTTTGCAAGGAATATACCTTATCTTAGAGCAAGTCTAACAGTAATATTTGTTGCAGTGTACTTCTTTCTCAAGTCGCACCCAGAAGGTTGTAGGTAGAGACCTCCTAGTTGATCACCACGGATGACGGTTGACTTCTTCCTCCTAGAGGGTGGCAAAATCCTCCTCGCCTCTAGAGTAGTCCACACAAGCCACTAGGAACTCTTGCCATTCTAGATGAATAGACATGAAGGAGTTGTCCCTTCTAGTCAGTATGCTAGCGCCAACTTGTTCTCCCAATTGTCTCTCCGTTGATATCCCTCCATTTGATGTGTAGGACTTGCTCAGGCTCTCTTGATTATTACAACCAGAGAGGACAACAATTGTCAGAGCTTATTTTTGTGTCTCTCTAGAAGGCCTCCACTACTCCTGTATTTATAGGAGGGTTAGGGTCAAAATTTCTAGTCTGAGCGGGAGTCAAAGAGACGGATTTTCATGAATTTTTTGGAAGTTACGAATGGTGAATCGGTTGGTTCAACATTGAACGGGTTGGTTCATAGGTGAACCAGTCAGTTCAACCCTTGAACTGGTCAATTCATTAGCTAACCTATTTTTAATCACATTGGCATTCAATGTACGATTACTACACAATATGGTGTCAGCATCAATCCTTGATCCAATCATATTAACAATTGAATCAGATGGTTCAACACTTGAACCGATCATTTAAGATCTTGAGTCGGTTGGTTCACTAAGTGAACCGGTCAGTTCATGCCCTAATTTAGGTATTATTCAAACAATGTTATTTCCAATTAAACTAACACTTGAATCGAGTGACTCAACACTTGAACCGGTAGGTTCACATTCTAGTCAGCCAATTTCCAACAATTGTTGTATAAATTGAATACTAATACCTTAGTAATCAAGTTAAACATCATTTATGAATAAACTCATATTCCAAGTGCATCCTTTGTGTGTGACCCAATAGGTCCCAATTTACGTTGGCAGTGAATATCTATAACCAACTTATGACATCACAAGCAATGAATGGTATCTAAAAATACATCATTGATACCCAAGTAATTTGGAAAGTTAGAGAACAGCCTTAACCTACAATCTATGATTAGTGTTATCTTGATTGTATAGTTTCTTTATCTCTAATATCCATATTGATCTCAAGGCATGGAATCGTCGTCCTCTCAACGTTCAATCCATGTTCCTTGAACTAGAGAAAATTGTCTAAGATGCATGTGAGTTCACATATAACATATTAAATCACATGAGTATGGTCATACATTTCTCAATCTCTCTTATGAAGTGTCCTAGATATCAAACTTCTATAGGAGGGACAAATACCATCTATATCACTCACACTCAAACCACGTGTGTTAATGTATTTGAGCATCACCTTTATATCAACCTTTATTCAAGTTCATATTTGATTATGTCAAACTACATTAAACAACATGTGATGAGTGTAGTGATTTCAAGTCTAAGAACAACAATCACTATGAGAGATGATTCCCATTACCATTCCATGGTGTCCATATGTCACTCGCAAGGTATCTGTCTGATACACTATTCTCTAACACGTAGATGTGTTCTTGACTTGATATCACATATCATGACTAACGAGACTATGTCATCAGTCAACACACACTCTATCCTTATGTATTACTATTATCTATTTTTCTTCCATAGTAATATTTGACTAGGGACATAACAAGAATGTATATACCCTTAACATGCATATGACCTCATTGTTCAGGCCCTCAATATGAAGACATATGTCATCAAGAAACATAATTCTTTAGACATATACTACGTATGTGTCATCATCTCAAGATTGAGACAAACACAATAGACTGGAGTACCTTTATGATAATCAAATTAGGTATCTAACTCCCTATTACAATCATCATATGATTGTCTCTTTGGGCATACATACCAACAGGGTCAACTACATGGATCCTTCTTTTCCAATAATCTATGATACGGGTCATATTCTTATCTAGAGGTAATGATTCAAAATCTCACTGTATAATCTATTCACAAATTAATTTAGATCTTCCTCTAATTTTTTAGTTGTGCTTGACTCAATCACCTTTCTTCCAATAGGTGCATTTGTCGGTCACCGCTACACACATAGGCATGTGTGAATGTGTGTGTATGTGTGACCCAATTAAAAAAAGTAAATACAAATAGTAAAAGTAACTATTTGAAATCTACAAAACATTTTTTTCATCCTACCCTCCTCATGTAGTCACCTTGATCAAAAAATATCTACATCTACCTCTTATAATATGTGGTTAATCACCTTCCACCTTGACAACAAAAGGCCCCCCCCCAGAAGAATTGGCAAAGAAACCTATAGCAATAAAGAAAGCACACTATACAAGTAATGTATCATCTGAGTATATGTCCACTTTGTCACTATGTATCGTATATTCCTTCTTTCTAGAATGGAAAAGCTTATAACTCTCATGGGTAGGAGGATAGCTCATTGACTACAATACAATCTCTTCTATCATCTCCCAATAAACCTAGCTCCCTAGGTACCAAGTTTAAAACTCTACAATAGTAATGGACAACTATATCTTTATCCTCAACTATCTATTTAATATCTCTAACCCATGTGATTGATTTCCATGGATAAGCTCATGGACCCCAAATACAATTCATGACATTCCAATCATCCAATTCTATAACTAACATGTTATGATTGTAATCCTCTTCCAGTTTCAGGGCAATGATACAACCCTATCAATACACCTTAAAAGGATCACTTTCATTTACCCAATATCTGAAAGTGAGTCTAATGTAGCCTTGACAATTTCTAATACATCTCACAATCCATCATCTTCTTGCATTGTCAGGATGGATGGAACGCCATACATGTCATGATAAAATATCCAATCAAGTCCTTGATCATACTCAACTTCCTCTAGAGAGAGGCTCTTAGAAACCAAACTATGTTTCTATCATATTTTCTCTTATAAGGGATAGAGAAACAATAGTGACCAAATTTCACACAAGCATAACAAGTAACATGATAATGGATAAATAAGAACTAGTATTTAATTTGACAAAGATAGGTCCTTTGTTCTTCTTTTTATTTCCATTCTTGAGACGTAACCAAGACCACTTGTACTTCCATAATCATTGTGAGAGTGCAATATAATACTATTTTAAATATCTTACCAAATTCTTAGTTTTCTTGGTAAGAGTCTATAAGTCTTTAGTGGTAGGAATAAATCATCTTCTAGTACTAGTAGTAAAATCTTCAAGCACAAATTTGTTATCATTTAACTCAACATTCACTTAAGGGGTAAGATCATAGCCAACATGTGAGAAAAGAATATGTCATTTCTCCATATCACTCAACTTATCTAATAGAGTCAAAATGTGAATTTATAGAAAAGTATATTGAGAACCAAGATTATCTATTATGTTCATTTACTATCATAATGATCCTTAATGCAGTAAGTTCTTTATTCAAAGAATTAAACATAGAAGCCCATTCATTTAGGTTTTTCTATTTTTCAACATTTTCCAAAGTAATTCACAAAGTTCAATAATATAAGATATTCATTGGAAAGAGATGAAAGAGATACCTCACTATCATCACTTTTGAACTTTTCCACTTGTTATTCATTTTCATCATATATGACAATGAGGCATTCAAATACATGATGGAGAATTTATTCCTCATCATTTAACCACAATTTTGAAATGAATTCCAAGAACCACAATACACCTTCTTTTTCTTAGATTTTTTCTTCTTCTTTACTTCTTGGCACTCATCCATGCAATTTTTTTTGTCACTACAAGAACGACTTCTAGTACAAATATATTTATAATTTTGGAGATATTAACTACCTATCCTAATGGGTGTATACAAGTATAAAACTAAATATAGAATGTTTGGGGCATTGGTCACTTGTTTGCAACATTTCTATAGAATGAAACCATTTTCATATATAAAAAGCATAATCTAAGTACAACATGATGTATAAGAATCCAAATACACATTTTATTATACATTCTTTATCATTGGATCATGTATAAGTTCCTTCATCACCTAAAATACTTAATTCACACATTAGTAAGACATGTAAAATATATTGACATCAACATTATTAGTATGCTACATCCAAAAGGCCAACACTAGTTCATTTGAATTCAAAGTTAAAGGAGGGCATGCAGCTTATTAAGGATTGGTGTACTATGAATCTCTCTTGGAGGTCTCAGATGGAGGAGATTAATGGTGGTTGGTCGTTAAGGTCACTATAATATGATTTTGTTGGTCTATCATTGTTGCTGATTGTGTTTTCCACCAAGTTGTTGTAATTTTTATCTTTTTCCATGTTGTAGGTTGTTATAAGGGGAACACGCCCCCAATGTTGTTCTTGATCTCCTTATGCCTTTTCTTACTAAGTATGCATGGTACCTGGTCTTCCCTTTTGTTTCTTTTACTCTTAAGAGAATCATGTTTGTGGTGTTTCAATTTTCTTTAATATATTGGATGGATGGAGATTATCATAGACAAAATTAGATAATTCACCAATCCAAAAAAAACATTCACAAGGAATAAGATGAGCATTTTGAAGTTAAATAACATGAGAGTCAAAGTAATTGAGTCACAGTAATAGTTTGGGGCGCAAAAAGAGACATAGAGGCATGTAAATGGCTATTGGGGAGAAGAGATACACCAAGATAGGATTTGGCTTGGGAATATACTGGATCACTAACAGAATGGATATTTTCTCCCTATACTCAATTTCTAGCTCCATTCATGTTAAAAGATTCTGAGTAAACACACTTCCATATATTGACACAACACATCAATACTTTTAGCATGATATTTCTTGAAACTTAAGATGTCAAATGTATTATCTATAAATGATGATGGAACAACGTTTAGAATAATTTCAAAAAATTTAGAACGGCGAAAACCTAAGCTCTGAGAAAATCATATGAATCTTGATAAAATTAAAATCACGAGGGATAAGAAAGAATGTCCAATATGTTATTGCCTCCTTATGTTAGTGTCAACTCAAATTCCTGAGATACAAAAATCTCCTATCCCAAGAAAGAGATAGTCAAACATATTTGTTACCCAGTTATTGGGATAGCAAAAGGTAGCTTTATCATCAAGATTGTAGAAGAATCAAGAATATTGACTTCACCGCCAAAACTTTTAACACAAGCATGATGTTTTAAAATTCTACTTACTAGAGAGGCTTGATCGGCCCTGAGCGTGCGTTTGAAAAGTACATGCATGATCCTAAAGGTAAATCATACTTTTAAATTTATAGCCTGAAACCTTCAAGGACCCCTGCAACTTTAATGCGAGGTCGAAATAGATATACGGGGTCGAACACAAGGGTGTGAGTACATTTAGAACGCTTAAGGTCTCATTTTTATGTCAGTTAAGACAATTTGATAGTTGATAAAAGTTACAGAATTGAAGTAGATATACAGGGTCGAACACATGGACGTGGGTATGTTTAGAACACTTAAGGTCTCATTCTTATGTCAGTTAAGCCAATCTAATAGTTGATAAAAGTTGAAACTAGAACTAGTCTAGAAAAATGTCACAAAATAAAACAAAACAAAGTAAAGAAAATAAAATAGAGTATGTCGGATTCTACTAATCAAAGAGAAGGGGTTCCTACTTATGTAACCACAGGTTGGGCATTCTATGCACTCATTCTCGAGCGTAGAAAACCCTTAAAACCTTAGCAAATAGCCTACATCCAAACATAGTACGTATGGTGGTAGTTTCCCCTGTGGGGGTCATCCCACTTGCTCTCGTGCAGCATGACTAAAACCTCATAAAGGATCCAAAACCTCTCTCAAGGATTATGGATCAACACCCCCAAATATCCCAGATACCCTCTTAGGTCCAAAATATTCAAAGATGTTAGGAAAAACTCCTTTGGGCCTCCTCTATTCAGATTCAATCCAAACTACTTTCTCCTATCTATTTTTGCAACTAATCTCTTTATCAAGGTAAAAATAGAAGTTCAAGCAAGAAAGAGATCAACCAAAAGTAGCAATCATAACCAGAAAGAACATAAAACTTACTAGATCTGGAATAAGACTACTTGCTTAAGGTAAAAATATATAAACATACTCAAAATGGGCTACATAGCCAAGAAGGAGCTCAACTAGTCATGGACAAGCATAGTTGTCACTGAACAAAGATAGAAGAACATCATTTATATATAAACAAAAGAGAAAAGTAGAAAGAAGAGGTCGATAAAGAGATTTAGCTCATAGAGGAGAGGTGACTCTTGATCCTTAGCCTCCGGAATAGTTGCATCTCCTTCTTTGGTCGTCCTCCTTGGTCTTCACGACTCATTGGCCTCCTTTCTCCTTGATTCCGCCCCAAACGGTAATCTTGGTAGACGTATGGAGGTGGAAGGTGGCTGGAAAGTGGGTGAACGATGGTAGAAATGGTTGGGCGGAGGTAGAGGATGATGGTGGATGGAGGCTGGCTATAAAAATGGTCATAGAGTGTGCTCTTTGGTCCTCTCGGACCTTGGAGCTCTCCCATAGAGTATTGGGAACTTTTGTCCGCCGAAAGGAACCTCCAAAAGTCAGATTTGTGGAATCTCCCTCTGAACAGAACGGAACCCCGCCTAGGTAGCAGGTGTGGATATTTATAGGAGTTGACCTCATAGCTATCAAGATGTTGCCGCTGTCGAGACTTTGTCACGGTCACGACGGTCATAGCGTTCGAGATGGTCGAGACTTTGTCGTGGTCACGATGGATGTAGCGGTCGAGACGTCGTCACTGTCAAGAATTCGTCGTGATCGCGACGGATGTAGCAGTCGAGACCACTGTCTTGGTCGACACCACTATAGTAGCTGAGACTCCTGTAGTGTTTGAAATATGTTGTAGCAATCACGGCCCTTGTAGCGGTTGAAACATGTAGTCACGACCCTTAGGGACAAACCCACCCCCGGGGGGAGCTATTACTGGTGGTCGACGGGCCTGCGTCGATTAAACTTCTGATTGATGAGGATGTTATCTGATAAAGGACTGGCCATCGAAAATAGGGTCCAAGATATCAAAAGTTTCTTCAGCCTGCTAGTCGGTTAGCGGGATCACCGTCTCCTAAACTGGTGCACATAACGTGATGTTTGATTGGATGAAAATCTAGAGAATTGATGTCTTCCTTAGTTCGATACCTGCAAATCTTAAAATTGCCTAGTTGACCAATTTTATCTTTAAATGGATATAGATTACATAAAGATAAGAGTCTAGGGTTATTTTGGACATATTAATGCTTTATTGACACAAAACTATAAATGAATACCTAACAAAAAGCCTGAATTTGGGTGTTATCAAGGAAACATTTAAAAACTCACCGATTGGGAAACCTAAGGGTAACTTGGAGCATTTCTAAGTGAGAATTTTGAAGTGAATACATATGTCACATGTGAATCAAAGTAACTGGCTAGACGGCAAGAAAAGGGACAAAGAGAGGAGAAGAGAGACATATAGAAGGGAGTTAGGTATGGGACACACTCGAACATTAGGAGAGTCATACGTTGAAGATATATTCTCTCGAGACACAATTCCTAGCCCCAACCGTATTAAATGACTCCCGAGTGAATACCCACTCAACATATTGATGGCAGTTAAGCTTAATTTCCAATGTGTAAATGATGGTTATGCCAATATTGTTCGCATGCTGCTACTACTCTCTCATTCAACCAATGCTCTTTGAAACTCCAATCTCTTTCATGTTTCAACCTAAAGGCATCCATAAATCATGTAGTCAAAGTTCGACTTTTGTTTCCTAGTTGTTGTATGAATCAATAGCAAGAACTTTTTTTTTCATGAAAGTGATACTTCATTTTGAATATCCAAATTAATGATGTCCATACATTAGATCAAGATAGGCATCAGTCATGATAACATCTTGCTACAAACCAAGACCAATACTATCAAGGTAATGTGCTACCCTATTGCCTTCTCTATATATGTAGGGGAAGCTGATTTTGTCAAAACTCCTCACTTCTTCATCGATCTCTTTAAGCAACTGGTTTTCCTGGCCGAGGCCTCTTCTGGAACTCGAGATTTGTTGGATCATAGCTGCAGCGTTGTATTCCATATGCACCTTGTTAAAACCCAATCTTATCGCTCTGTTAATCCCCAAAGGGAGAGTATATGCTCAGCAGTATGAACCTCCCATTCCTCGTTCATGGTTTTTTTTTGTTATGTCAAAGCATTGACCATTATGATTACTCAAAACTGCCACTATACTGATTGCTTTCATGTTCAGGAAAGCTGCATCCGCATTAATTTTCAACACGCCTTCATTATGCAGAGTCCATTTGCACCTTTGTCTTCCATCCGAGAGGGTTGGTATTGATCTGTATTTGATGGTACCCATTTGAGCATATTGTTTCTGGCTACGTATGCGTTTCGTTCTTCTGGTTAAAAAGGACTTCGTTTCTGCACTTCCAAGTTATAACGCAGTATGTTATGGCCTTGTCCGTCATCCACATACAGATTTTCAAACATCCATCAGGGATTTGTTACGGAACGATCAGTGGTAGCCAGGATTATTATCGAATTCTTCAATCCCCTGCATTTAATCAATCGGTATTGTGATTATACTAGGATTTGAAAATTCTAAACAGCTGAAGTTTATGTTTGGTGAGATGTATTGCTTGCAATGGGTACTTCCGACGATTTCTGGCCTTTTACTTTCATTTCTAGCAGCAGCAGACTGAAAAGCGGAAAAGCTTCGTAACGATTGCCAACTGGAAAGCAAAAAGACCAGTTGTGGACAGCCTGTCTCGGTGGAGGGACTGGTGTAGTGGGATGCCGGCGTCCCGTCAATTTGAGAAGTAAAATGTCATCCGCTCTAACAAACCTAACCTATTATTTGTGCTATTGGGCCAAGAAATACAATCCAATATGGCCAGCTCCAGTAAACCAAACTAGGGCAGAAACCCGTGCTATGCACGGGCTGGAGAATCACACAAATTATAGTTCAAACATAAGTAAAAGAAAAACAAAACTGCATGTATGCTTTTAATTCATAATAAATTACATACAGATAGCATGCAACATAAACTGTTGGTTTATAGAAAAACAGAACATAAAAAATTGACACTTAATAAGTTTCTCATGTGATGAGAGCTGTGAGGCCAATACTTATTTTTCTACACAAAATGGAATACTGTGAGTTCTGAGATTTTTTTTCATAAAATAAAACATAAAGGATCAATAGATTAGTCTTCATAAAAGATCTTGACATTGTTTACATGTGTTGTTTTTTTTCATGAATTTCATCCCCCCAAGAGCCTTGATCTTCTTCATCAGCTATCATCATCATTTTACATCAATGGTGTATATACTTCCTGCAAGTAAAATGAATATTATAGATTATTAAAATCAATCAATTTTAGTAGAATCAAAATCTTCAAGACATACACACCATATATCCATTTAATTGACATTCTCATACCGTACTCCATATAATGAATTAATTGAAATATTGAAGCTCGTATTGAGCGGTTTCAATGGATATCTGTGGTCTTTCTTTTTTCTTATAAAATAGCATATTGTGGAACTATGAAACATTCATATACAAAATATAATATTGGATATATGTTTGATTAGCATAGGAAATAGGGTTTATAGATGATTACACAGATGTTATTGAGTTACCGCTGTAAATTTGTAACAACAACATGAGCATATAAAAATATTTTAGTAACTTATTGAGTTGTTGCTGTAAATTTGTATTGACTATATGAATATTCAAAAATATTTCAGTAAGTAAAAAAACAATGCAAAACTTACTCTATAAAATATTATTCTAACTCATGAACGACTAACCAGCAGCATAGTGAAATGCCAAATGTAACAAAGTACTGGACTAACTAATAAATAAAAATGAATTGTATTGCAACTATCATGAACTCCTTGTCACTATAAAAGGTAGTTAGCGGGAGAGTATTGGTTGAGGTTATAGTGTTTCCAGATGTGAATTGGAGTTGTAATAAAGTTTTAGTTTGATATTAATATTGATGATAATAACTACCATACAATGGTCATGAATGTAGAAATTAAGAATGAAGAAACTAGTATACAATCTCATGCTTTATATCACTATGTACCTGCTATCCTTAAATGGAGTATAGGACAGACCACGACTTCACAAATAAGGGAAGATAGTCGTTAGAAAGGAGTCAATCAAGATGCATTTAAAAACCAAGAAAATGAGATATTAGATAAATTATCATCATTATAGTTATACATAGGGAATTTTCAAAGGGACAGAGAGATGTCCCATACACATAAGTGATGTTCTGATCAACGAAAAATAACTGAAATGTATCTGAGGGAACGACCTACATGGGTAATGCCATATATGATGAAAGTCAACTCATGTAGTGAAAACTATGTGTACCGTATAAGGAATACATAAATAACCTGTGAAACTGGTTGAAATCTTTTAAATAATTATCTAATCAATGTGGATTGAAGTTTGAATAGTATCAATGCTAAGTTCAACATGGAACCATGTTTCATATATGAAACTCATATGTTACATAAGTATTGAAGATACATCTAATTTTTCATTTTTACTATTTTATGAGCCATATGTAAGAAAACAAAATCATAAAATGTTAAAATTACAACTAATGAATATCATTTTTAAAAAGAGATGAAATATTTAAATTATTCTTTGCATAAGGTACATGAATGCATTAGTTTTTTTTATCAATAGAATCAATTAACATATTTGAGAACTTACGTTTTGCTTGTTTGTTGATGTCTTAACATTTAAACATAATATACAATATATACTATTGTCTCTAATAATACAGGAAAAAACATGTACCATATAGAATATTACTCCCTTGTTTCAAAAAAGTTTAAGATGGTCGACATGATTGGTATGTTCCCTCCAAAACGCAGCTTCATTCTCATATATTGACTTATCAAAATGAAGTCGTGCCTTTAAATAGAAAGCAATTCCAAGTTCAATTAATGTTAATCGTAAATTGTATGTAGAATGCATCACACCATGAGAAGCATTGGAATCAATTAGTGATTTTTTTATATTAAATATGATACTGGTTAACGATAGCTTGTGTCAGTTTCATTTGTTTTAGGTCATTACTGTATATATTTTGCTACTGTGTTCTCGATGATCTATGGATAATCGACATGCTTTAATATGAAGGTTTATTCAAAGTTTACAATTTTTTTTGAAATGTTTATAATATAGAATTAGCTACATTTAAATTTTTACATAAAAATATATCCAAAATGAGAAGAGTAATAATGTCGTCAGTAGAATGATTCATATTTGCATTTGTTTTGTTTCAGCCTATACGGAAAGGATGGGGTGAATAATTAAGACTCTTAGATTATGTCAGCCCATTAATCAAAGTTGCCATTGTTAATTTTTTTTACTCTCTTTGTCTCATTCAAGTGGAGGATGATTGAAATTGACATTTGTAATGATTTTCTTAATGGTGAGCTAACAGAGTTTGTTTACATGGACTATTCATCAAGATTTGTTTACAGAACAAATCTCATGTCTACAAATTGAAAAAGATTTTGTATATACTCAAATAAGGTGGTTTCCTCAATTAACTACCGTGGAAATTTTTACTATGGTAAGAAATGTTCTTTAGATTATGTATTAGTACACCTACTATAGTAGATTTATAGTTCTTAGTGACAATGTAAAAATTAAGGAGATATGTACGACTATCATGGATGATTATTGCTTCCTTTGATTTGCTATGTATATCTTAAAGACATTCATTTTTGTTTATAGTATTCTCTTTATTAGAGAAGTAAAGTATTGTAGCATATGTTCTTACATTAGCCAAACTCAGTGAAGGGAGTACAAAATTAGTCCTCTAATACAGAAGTTAAATATACATAATTTGTCTTTAAATTTTGATGATTGCTTATCTGTTATGTTTGGTTTGTACAATTCTGTAATTGATTTCAATATTTGTTGGGATATATTTATTATATCATTGTTTGATGTGTTTTGTTAAGTGTATTTCTTGCATTTTTATTTTGATACAGTAGAGCCCAAATACCCCAGTTTGTCTAGAATATAATGTGTCTAAAACTCGTATAAATCATGTACATGCATTATAGAACTGAAATCATCCACCTTCAATCAATTTTGTAGCTAATCAGATCATATATGCCTTAAACATATGAATTGGGGCTCACTGAGCTAAAAATAGATAAAATAGAATACGATGCAATAATGTTTTTATGTTTTAGATTATATTGATGAAAACCATGTCTAAAGGATAACTTCCACTCACTTTGAGTTCATTCCACCAAATCCTTGGAAAAAACAACATAAAACAATAAGAGTTCATATAGAAATTGTTTTATAATATAAATACAAGAATGTATTGTCAAACTAATTTTGTCATAAAAATAAATCGATTATATTTTTTATCACATCACATACGTTTTTTGTTGATGTTATGTGTTATCTTACCTTTTGAAGTATCATAAATTTTTCTTTAACTTTGAACACTCGTCATTTGTATTCATCACCTGTAGAGAAAAGGAGAAGTAGAGATTAGAATCATATAAAGGAAAAAGAAATCATATAAAGAAAAAAGTAAGTAATCCAAAATTTAAATAATGAATCTAGAATTTTTACCTTTCAAAGTATCATCATCTACTTTGAAGATGCATTTATCATTCATACTTTGATGTGAATCTCTTACAGATAGAATAAAATTGGAGATAAGAATAGTACATTTAAAAAGGAACTTTTTAGTTGGATGTGTAGTAGACAAAAGTTTGACAATATATAACAAAATAAATAGCATCATAATAAATAATAATAAATATATAATTTTATATGATATGATTTCCTATATTATGTATTGTATTATGGGTCATATTTAAAGAAGTGTAAAAAACATACCATATGCAATCTTATTTTCTTGATTTTACTTTCAAGCTCTACAACTCTTTTAGATAGAACTATTTCTTTTGCTGGTGTTTTCAGACTGATTTCTTTGAGATTGGAACTCTCTGTAGCTGCAAATTACATAGGTAAATATTACTCTCTCTATATATTTGTTCGAAGATGGGGAGATAATTGATTAGATCGTAAGATTATATATAGACAAGTTTAGTAATTCAAAACATCTTAAATCAAGTCTTGGTTTTATCTATTGAGAAGTGGGGATGCATTATCAAGTTTAAAAAAATTAGTATTTAGGGACTATATAGGAAAAAACTAATAAATGTCGTCAAACATTCAATAAATGTATACAATGAAAATTGACAACTATAGAATTTCTTGAGTACATAAATCTATATATATACACCCATACATTCTTACACGTATAAATGGTTTGTATTCACATGCTAACACCAACTGATGTAATATAATACTATAATCTAATAGCATAGATGACTAACTAATATAGTTCCTCTAATATGCCTATGGATTGAAGGGAAATGAATCCAAGACCACCAAAAATTATTTTTAAAATTAGAAATCTAAAAAATTGAATCATAAATATTAGTACAATTCACGAGATATATGAAACATAGAGATTAATTTGGCTGAAACATACATCTGAACACATGGTTTAGTCTTGATTATTTAAAAGTATTAGAAATACCAATGACTGCATAGAATTAAAGACCATAAAGAATTTAAATGTGATTAACAACATGTGATTTTCTTACATTTCATCCCTTTTATATTTGGGGACTACCACACTTACTACATGTACAATCTGAAGATTGAATTTATGATACTCTCACCAAAGTGGTCACCCAAGATAATTTCCATATTGTTTTATTGGCAAGATGAGTCTTTGACCTGTATGTCGAACTTAACTAATAACAGAAAGTATTTTTTCATTAGGCTTGGAGAGGAAAGCCTAATACCTTCTTCAAAAAAGACTTGTATACTTTATGTGAGGGTAATGTTGTTACTTTACCCATGCAAAACCTCATAATATATAGATGGCCTCTCTTCAAAAAATCATAATGCTTGAAATAGTGGAAAGCTTATTACGGCCTCCCTCTAATAGAAGTGAGATTTCCGCTCTAAGCTATGGTGGTGGATTGCTTCATGGTTCCAACAATAATAGAAAAAAAATTGAATTTATCATAACTACTTTAGCATTATTCAAAATGATTAGCAGTCTGCGTGCCAAGAATGAGCATTTTTGAAAGTATCAAAGTTTGAGCCCTCTCTGCTAGTTTGAGGTTTTGTCGTACTAATTTGAACTATGAAATTGAATAGGAATTTTTGCTTCCCAAGTAGTATTTATACAGAAGATAGTTGCATTCTAGCTTGAGAGATTGGCTTACTTCTGTGACTCAATGATAGGCAATAAGCTATAGTCTTCTCTTCTCTGATGACATGCTCAACTTGCAAATTTGAAGAAATAAGAGAAACTGAGTCACTGTTGCAGAGAAGAAAAAGCAACTTTTTTAACATATTTGAATCAAGTTCTGAAATCCATTGATAGATGACTGCCATAGTTTCTGAATCTCATATTATCAATGGATATATCACATCTAATAAAGTCTCTGAGCCAAAATTACCCAAATCTGAGCAGTATGGTCCTGTCCTGACTCGAGCAGCTGGGCGACCTCCTTCCTGAGATGAATCAAGACCTGCTACTTCTTGTTCTTCAAGAACTTGATACGAGATAACACGAGTTTCAGAGACATCTTGCTACAAAAATCCCAGACCAAAAGGACTTTCGAAATTTTATAAAAAAAAGGAAGGGGAAGATAGAGGGGGGACCACCAATCATAACAAGAATGCCCAATTCTTCTGAGTGCTCGTGGTCGGACCAAAAATCAAAAGGAACTCAAATTCCATTCAACCCCACCCCGGTGAATAGTGTGAAATGATGTGCGAGCGATAAGCAGACAGGGGAATCCAGAAAATGAAAGCACTTGAGAAGTGAGAAAGTCGGGAAATTGAGCACATACCATTTGGCAGAGTTGAAGCCGTGGAGTATGTTGGATTTGGCGGACACGTTCACCACTCTGATGACGGCACAGCCGTACCCGACTGTAAGGACCCTGACCTCCGTTTAGGGCTTATCCTGTTTTCTTTGCTTAACCCTGATGCTTGGTTGCTTGCTAATCACCTTTAGTGGTGATTAGGGTGTGTTGGTGTTTTGTTGGGAGCTGGAGGTGCTACTTGCAATTAACCCAAGTCTAGGGTTTGTGGGCAAGTTTGTCACCTTGTGAGGTGTTCCTCCCTCTCCTTGCTTCCTCTACTATTGAGAGGAAGGTTTGGGCTCATTGCTTGAGTTCCTTTGGGCTTGTTGGGACTTGTGGTGTGTTTCCTTAGCCTCTTTGGACCTTGTGTCGGGCAAGAGTGCCCTATGTCAGCCTAGGTGTGTTGGCCTGTGCTTGTGTCAGCCTGTGGTGTGTCGCCCAGGGTGTGTGTCGGCCATAGTGTGGGTGTGTCGCCCTTGGTATGAGAGTGTGTCGCCCATGGACCCTTTGACCTTCTGTGACCTCATTTGTGTCACCACTAGTGGACACTTGGAGCTTGATGCTTTCATGTGGCAATGGCCTTGGACATGTGTTTAAGGCATGTTAGAGTGGTGGCATTGCCCATGGATAAGTGTCCCTAGGTGGGAGACACCTTGCCTTGTCTTTCCTTGGTTTCTCCTCCATCCCCTCCTATATATGTGTTTCCTTTCCCTTGCTAAGGATCCCTTTAGTTCCTTAGTCTCCCTCTCCCTTGGTGCACGACACCCTCTTCTTTCACAAGCTTGGTGGTTGATCCTTGCCTAGGAGTCTCCTTCTTTCTCTAGTGGTGGTCGAATCCTAGAGTGTCTTGCTCTTCTTCCTTGGTTGTGCTTGGAGCTTGGAGCTTGCTTAAGGCGGGTTACATAACTCCTAACCCTAACTACACTACCTTCTTCTATGTTCTTATATGTTGCTTATGATCATTTCGATTATGTATGTCGCTAGTTTCTTGCTTAGTTGCTTCTTGTTGGCCGAACCATGTTCTAGGGTTTCTTGTTGAGCAACACTCCTTTCTCTCCTAGGTCTAGAGGAGTGAGCTTGCGTTCTAGTAATATGGGCAATACTCCTCTCTCATTTAAGTTGAGAGGTGAGCTTGTGTTCTAGTGGCTGGAGCAACACCCTCCTCTCACCATGGACTTGAAAGGTGAGCTTTGTGGTGGATGTAGACCTTTGTTAGGGTTGGTACTTGTGTTTCCCGATTGGTGTTAAGAAGCTTGGCAAAACCCCTCTCTCTTGATCCATTAGGGTTTTGGTCCCTTGTGCTTAAGGTCGGTGGTGACCCTTTCGGGTTGCATCTTGGCCGATATGGCCTTGGGGTTGGTGTTGCCCGATATCCCCTCTTGATCTTGAACCTTGGATGACACATGTTGTGGCTGTGTCAGGCATTGCTCCTGGTTGCTGACCTTCGTGTGTCGGGCGTTGCACCTGGTTCCTACCTTGTGTGTGTGTCGGGCATCACACCTTGATGAGTAACCTGCCCGATACACTTAGCCTATGTGATGGCTTGGTGTCGTTATGATTTGAGGCGTGGAGTTTGTTAGCTAGTTCTGTGGTGTTGTGGTGGGCGTCACACCAGTCTTTGCCATGTGTGTTAGCCGATAGGTCCAGGCTAGGCTAGCTGAGCGACAACCTCCTTGTTACCCGGTTGAGTTGCATCCTTTGAGGCCGTTATACCCTGTGTTGCACGACGCTGCGTTGCCCGACCCGAGGTGCACGATGCAACGTTGCATGATATGTCTCCTGGACATAGCTGCATGATATGCTGGTGACTGATATGCTTTGGTTGCCCGATATGCATGTGGTGTACGACACAACATTGCACGACACATGAGGTGCGTGACGCCTAGGGTTGCCCGATACACCCTGGGGTGATAGCCGTTTTTCCTTGCTGGTTTGGCTTGGCCGATAAGAGGCTAGAGTGTTGGGCGATAGGGGAGAGTACCCTGCCCGATACTACCCTTGGTGAGGGTAGTGGGTGTTTCTAGTGAGGGTCTTGTTCCTTATATGGAAAACTGATATGCTAGATCTTGTTTCATGCTATCACGTTTGGTTTATGATGATGATCCTTAACATACATGATGTGTTTTGGGTCCGAGGACCCGAGTTTGGCTAAAGTGCCTAGTTGAGGTGTTATCCTCTGACGATGATCTGGGATTAATATCCCAAGTGATGAGAATGCCTGCTGAGGTAGTGGTTTCTTGTGATGGGGGATTGAAATCTCGAAATAACATGATGATGGTAATAACAATGTAGTTTCATGTTATGCATGTGTTACAACTTGGTTGCCTCAACAATCCACTTAAAATTTACTAACTAATCACAGTGAAACATATCACATAGTTTGCTCTAGCCATAGATCCATCATCGTCAGGTGCTGGTGATGGTGAAACGGGTTCTCCTGCGGGTTAACCCGGAGTGCATATTGTTGAATATGTGAGGTTGCTCCTAGCCTAAAGTGAGGAGGTATGAGTGCAACTTTGGTTGTAGACTCCAGAGTGCAGATTCAGGCCCGTAGCTCAATATGATAAGAGCATGGTGAACAGGCCCATGGCTCAGGATGTGTGCTATGGGAGCATGAATGTGTTCATGGCTCAGAGCACAGTGAACATGCCCGTGGCTCAGTTTCACTAGCGCCGATACCTATACCAAGGCGGGCTTGGCAGAGGGTAGCCTGACCCTGTGGCTGAAGCCACTTAAGCATGAGATTGCGGTCCTGCTTGTATTGTAACTCGTGCACTGACCACGAGGTGGGAGGTCGTGCAGTCTAGCTCTTCCATTGACCTTGTATGGCACCGACTTGGGTTTCGCAACCGAAGGTTGGATTCGAGCGGTACAGCTCACTTCCTCAGGGCATAACAATATGTAATTCAACCGAATAATATTTACTGCATAAGGCAAAACACGGAACATTGGTTGAGGCCTTGCTTGTGTAGTTAATCTTGTTATACTTTGCAGTTACTTATATGTTCCTCATGTTATGTGGTAAGACCTTATAAATCTTATCTTGTCAATCATGTTCCATAAAAGACATATTTGGTGACATGCCTTTCGTACATTTGGTAAGCTTGATGGTATGAATAGCTTTACTTTATAAAGTGCTCTTGTTATACCTCTTATCAGTTATCTGCTATTGTTGCGCTTGTCTTTCTGAGGTTTTGTAGTTTTGGCGGGGAGTTATGTTTCTCGCTGGGACTGTGTGTCTCACCCCGCTGGTTTATAACCTTTTTAGGTGTTCGAGCTAGATGTGGTGGTGGTCGCGAAGTTGCGGCCGACCAACAAGAAGAGCAGTAGAAGGCAAGAGATGGATATGCTACTATTTTGGTCGTTTTGTAGTAGAGTCTAAGAGTCTTCCCTGTACTCTCAGGTCCTTGGAGGTGTTTTGACATTGTTTCACGATGTATAATTGATGATGTTTTGTATATTCTACTGCTGGCCGGATGTGGGCCGTTCTGTATGTATAAACAGGTGATGAACTCATGTGATGACAGGACAACTGATCTCCTAAGATGTGGATACGTATCAAGGCTTGTATATGTTATTATGACCTATGTTCTTGCATGACGAGGACTTGAATGTAATAGTTTCTTGGTTTATCTGCTTTCTGCAACCGGTTTTAATTAACCCCAGTTTTTGGTAATCTGTGGATTATGGTGTTTTCCGCACGTTTTTGCGTAACACCTCGCTGTCTGTGTGATAGTGGGATGTGTTTCCACAAGTTTTGGTATCAGAGATCTAGGTTCGCTGAGTCTACAGGGATTTAGGAGTAGGTTGTGTATGTTCTTGTGAGTTTTCCTGATTTTCTTACAATCTTCTTCTGCCCTCAGCAGTAGAAAAGCCAAGATGTCTGGAAACCATGAAGAACATGTTGTCGAGAACAGCAATGCTGCATCAGTTGATGGAGCTATAGGGCAGGCACATGAAGATCGGGTGCCTGAGGTCCCCCAACTTGACCCAGTCATTCTCAAAAACCCTGCCTACCAACAGCTTGTGGGGCAGATGATGGCTACGATGAATCTCGCCGAGAGCACAGGCTCCCCATGGTGAAACATCGAGTATTGGCAAGACCATTGAGCGACTTCGTTGAGTTGGAGCTTCGGATTATGCTGGGATAGCTGATCCAGCAGATGCAGATCTGTGGCTGACAAGTCTTGAGAAGGCTTTCCAGATCCTCGACATCCCCGAAGAAGACAAAGTAATGCACGCTGTCTACCTTCGGAAGGGTACTGCTGGTCACTGGTGGACCATCGAGGAGGAGAAGCGACCCAGTCAGGCGATCGGTTGGGAGGTCTTTTAGCGCAAGTTCATCAACAGATACTTTCCGAAGACGTATCTGGATGAGAAGATCAGTCAGTTTGAGAGCCTGCGAAAAGGAATGATGAACATCACCGAGTATGAGGCCAAGTTCATAGATCTGTTGAGGTTTTGTCCTCACATGGAGGCAACAAATGAGGAGTGCATCAGACATTTTGAGAAGGGTCTAAGTGCTGAGCTGACAACACCTGTTTCTGCGTTGGAGAACCGTGAGCGGTTTGCTACATTTGTGGAATTTGTCCAGAGGATTGAATGATCAATTAGGGAGAAAAGAGAATCCATGTCTAAGAAGAGGCATGCTCAGTTCCAGGGACAGAGGTTTGGTGGCTTCAAGAAGTCAAGGTTTTCAGCACCTTCCGTGATGAGAGGTTCCAGTGTACCATCACAGTGGTTTCTGAGTAAGGGAAGAGGTTATGTTTCTTCACTGTCAAAGGCACATAGTACGGCTTCTGTGGCAGTGACAGGGCCGTCTAGGCCACAACAGCGAGACCAGTCATGCCATCTGTGTGGGCAGATCAGGCATTGGAGGTCAAACTGCCCAAATAGAGATGTTGAAGTGACATAGTAGCCAAGGTAGAATCAACGAGGGTCAGATAGATAGCAGCCCAGTAGTAGCAGAGGGCGAGGATGCGGTCAAGCATCGCAAGCGGGATCGTCTTCTCAAGGGAGCAGAGGACGTGGACAGCAAGCAACGACTCGATTCTATGCTATGAGTCAGCCGGAGGCGATAGTCAACCCGCGAGTGGTGACAGGTCAGATGAAGTTATTTCATTCTGATATGTCTTCTTCTTGCTTTATATCTATTTTGGTTGACCCAGGTGCTACACACTCTTTTATCTCCAATAGTATGCTTGAAAATTGTCGTTTACCTGTTAGATGTAAGGAGGATAGCTTGTTGTTAGAAACCCCTCTGGATGGTTCCTCGATGCTTCGAGAAGAGTGTCCATCTTTTGTCTTATCTTTTTTGGGACGCAGTATACAAGTGGATCTTATACCACTTGATATGCATGGTTTCAATGTGATCCTTGGGATGGATACCTTAGAGAGGTATAAGGTTGTTTTGGACTGTGGTTCCAAGAAGGCAGTGTTTGATGATGGCGAAGAGAAGTGGATCTTCCAAGGAGATAGGAAGATTCTTCTGACGTGTTTGGTATCAGCTATGGTGGCAGAAAAGTTGCTACGACAAGGATGTGAGGCGTTCTTAGCTCACATTGTGGATACCGTTGTGGATACTGTTGTGGATACTATGGTGAAAGGTCCTAACCTTGAGGAGGTGTCAGTTGTCTGAGAGTTTGCGGATGTGTTTCCTGATGAGTTTCCTGGTGTTCCTCCGCCCCGAGAGATTGATTTCGAGATCAATCTGGTTCCAGGAACACAACTAGTTACGCAAACACCGTATAGGATGGCTCCAGTGGAGATGGCAGAGCTTAAGAAGCAGTTGCAAGAGTTGTTGGAGAAAGGTTTCATCTGACTGAGTACGTCGTCATGGGGTTCTCCAGTGTTGTTCGTTAAGAAGAAAGATGGATCGATGCAGTTATGTATAGATTACTGACAGTTGAACAAAGTCACGATCAAGAACAAGTACCCGTTGCCGAGGATAGACGATCTATTCGATCAGTTATGTGGTGCTACAGTGTTTTCAAAGATCGATCTACGGTTCAGATATCATCAGTTGAGGATTAAGGCAGATGACATACCAAAGTCAGCTTTTAGGAGGAGGTATGGTCACTTCGAGTTTGTGGTTATGTCGTTTGGGCTAAACAATGCGCCTGCTGCTTTCATGGATTTGATGAAAAGAGTGTTCCGTCTGTTTCTAGATCAGTTTGTTGTGGTCTTTATAGATCAAATCTTGATCTATAGTCGGGACAAGCAAGAGCATGAGCGACATCTTCGACTAGCGTTGACTCTTCTTCGTCAACATCGGTTGTACGCCAAGTTCAGTAAGTGTGAGTTTTGGTTGGAAGAAGTAAGTTTCTTGGGTCATGTGATATCTGCAGAAGGAGTCAAAGTGGACCCGAAAAAGGTGGAGTCCGTTGCAGAATGGGAACAACCGAAGATGCCAACGGAAGTTTGTAGTTTCCTGGGTTTGGCATGATACTACCGGAGGTTTATCAAGGACTTCAGTACGATTGCGTTACCGATGACAAAGTTGACCATAAAGGATGTACCTTTTGTCTGGGATGATCGTTGCCAGCAAGCCTTCCAATGTTTGAAGGAAAAGCTGACTAGTGCTCCAGTACTAGTGCTGCCAGAGCCTGGGAAGGGCTATGTTGTTTTCTGTGATGCTTCCAAGAAAGGTTTAGGTTGTGTGCTGATCCGGGAAGATCATGTGGTTTCTTTTGCTTCGCGACAGCTTAAGAAACATGAGGAGAACTATCCGACTCATGATTTAGAGTTGGCAGCAGTGGTTCATGCGTTAAAGATTTGGAGACACTACCTCTACGGGGAAGTATGTCAGATCTTCACAGATCATAAGAATCTGAAGTACATCTTTTCGCAGAACGAGCTGAACATGCGACAGTGTCGATGGATGGAGCTAATCAATGATTATGATTGCACCATCGATTATCATCCTGGTAAGGCGAATGTTGTAGCTGATGCGCTTAGCCAAAAGTCTTCTTCTTTTCCTACAAAGAAGGCACAATTGAGTTCCTTGGGATGCCATAGACGAGATATGTTTGTCTCTTTGCAACAAATGAATATGCAGATGGAAGTTTCCTTGTTAGCTGGACTTTTAGCACATATGCAAGTCAAGCCTACGCTGAGACAACAGATCAAAGATGCACAACAGACATGTGATACAGTACAGTTGATCATATCAGAGTTTGGCAGCAAAACGCATGATGGGTTCCGTGAGTCCGAGGATGGAATAGTTTGCTATCAAGATAGGATGGTGGTCCCTGATGCTGATGAACTGAGGAATCTAGTGCTCAAGGAAGCACACACATCGATGTATGCTATGCATCCAGGAGTCACCAAGATGTATCATAGTCTGAAGGACTTGTATTGGTGGCCCGGCTTGAAGAAAGATGTAGTTGAGTTCATGGCTAGGTGTGCGGTTTGTCAGTAAGTCAAGGATGAGCATCAAAAGCCGGCAGGTACATTGCGACCCCTTATGATACCATAGTGGAAATGGGATCATATAACCATGGATTTCGTAGCTGGTCTCCCCAGGACAACTAGGAATCATGATTCCATTTGGGTAATAGTGGACAGATTGACGAAGTCTGCCCATTTCATACCAATAAAGACAACGTATACAGTCGAGAAGCTCGCTCGAGTATATGTGGATGAGATAGTACGTTTGCACGGTGTGCCAGCGATGATAGTTTCTGAGAGGGGTCCTCAGTTCACGAGTTGTTTTTGGGAACAGTTGCATAGAGCGTTGGGAACACAATTGAAGTTCAGTAACGCCTTCCACCCGCAGATAGATGGACAGTCTGAGAGGACTAATAAGACTCTGGAGGATCTCCTTCGAGCTTGTGTTTTACAGTTCCTAGGCAATTGGGAAATACATCTCAGTCTGATAGAGTTCACCTACAATAATAGTTATCAGCAGAGCATTGACATGGCTCCTTATGAGGCCTTATATGGCAGAAAGTGCAGATCTCCATTATGTTGGTATGAGTCTGGTGAATATCAGCTTTTGGGACCTGAGTTAGTACAACAGACAACAGAAAAGATCAAAGTGATACAACAACAGTTGAAAGCGGCACAGGATAGGTAAAAGTCTTACGCAGACAATCGTCGATGACCTTTGGAGTTCCAGGTAGGAGATAAAGTGTATTGATGCATGGGTTTTGAGTCACTTTTATAGGCTTATTTTATATCTGTTTTATGCATGTATTTGTCATTTTCTTGATTATATTTGCATAATTCACTATAGTTGGCCCTTACACTCTTTTTGCATCAAATTATACTTCTTTTATCATATTTATATGATTTTATATAATCCCCGGACTTATACACATGTTTCGGCACTTTTTCAGGCACTTTTGCATTGTCCAGAGTCGATACTATCGACCCCCAGGTCGATAGTATCGACATTTCATCAAAAAGCAACCCCAAAATGCGATCTTGGAAGGAATAACCTGTGCCATGGTCGATACCATCGACCTTGGGGTCGATACCATCGACAGCGTCGGGATCTGGCGATTTTCAGCACTAAAACGGAGCGTTTTAATCCGACGGTTGAGCTTTTTCGGAGCCGTAAAGTGGTCCTATGACCTAAGAAGAGCACGGACGGCCCGAGAGGAGGAGGACATTGTGTTTCACAACATCCAAGAAGGAGAGAGAGAGATAGGAGATGAGAGATGAAGGCCGTCAACCGAGCGATCCGGGCACCTCCGACGGGCGATTTTGCTGCCGGAAGCCTGCAAAACGCACGTTTCTCGAGGAGGATCTCCAGGAACACCTTTGTATCAGGGGTTACACGAGTTTGCTCCATGTTTCCCATTTTTTTCTTCTCTACTCCTCTGTCTTTCATTGAGATGACCATGCGGGGCTAATCCCCTTTGTCTTTAGGACCGGGAGTAGCCCGGGGAATGCATTGTATGACAGTTTTATATTAATAATTCATATTTCCTCTCTTAAATCCGTGGTATAGTTTCGTTTTCTCCATATATTGTTATGCTTGATCACCATAATAATAACTTAATGCCCTTAATCACTTCGACAGAAGGATTAACAGTTGAAAAGAGACGAAACCTACATTAATCGATAAATCCCTTGACAAAGGAGGTGTAAAATTAATGGTGGAAACTGAGAGATCGGCTATAATGCGCTTAGTTTAGGGGAATGATTACTACGACGGTGGAATCAACCTAAACCTAAGTAGTGAATTACACCACGACAGTGGGTAATTCTGTTTTCAGGCCACTACCCGGATAGAGAGAGAAGATTGAGGAGTTATATGAAACCTAATGCAATGTTGACCCGCGGTGAAACCGAAATCCTAAAGATATCCTTTTGAATTGATTAAATCAACCTTTAATCGATTGTTTTCTTTGTTTTATTTTTATTTTCTTTTAATTTTGACAACAAACCCTACTTTGTTATCCGGCTTAGCTGATCGCAAATAGTTAGTAGAAGTCTCCAATAATTCAACGTATCCCTGTGTTCGACTCGGGCCTCACAAAGGCCTATATTACTCGACGCGTACACTTGCGTTTTTAGCGCGTAGTAAAATACACGTCAAGTTTTTGGCGCCGTTGCCGGGGATACGGCGAATTGTTGGCACTTTGAGTGCTACGAGCGGCCACTCTAGGCCAATTTTTTTGTTATTTAGATTGAAACAACTTCAAATATTTTTAAATTGTTCGATAATTTTTATACTCGTCATAGCACTGTATTGAACTCGAATTTTCTCTTTTCAGGTACTGTACATGGTGCAGACGCGTAGTACTGACTATGCGGGTCGCACACCAGAGGTTCCGCTGCCGGGACCAGAAGACGAGGGCGAATATAATCAAGACGAGCTGGAGGATATAAATTCTGAACACGAACACGAAGAGATGGACGAGCCACAGACAATATGGGAGAAGATCAAGGCTTCTTCCTCGTCCGCTTCCAAAGGGCCTATAAAGAAGCAAGTGCTGAATATTCCGAAATACAAGATTGATCCAGCTTTGATCAACTTGGTGAAGTCTAATGCCTTCCACGGGCTCAAAAATGAAGACCCCGTCGCGCACATAAGTCAGTTTGTGGAGAATTGTGATATGGTAAAGATTGATAGATTTCCACAAGACGTGCTCTACTTGAAGCTCTTCCCGATTTCACTAGCGGGAATTGCGCGCGAATGGCTGCATAACTTAGATGATGAATATGTGGAGTCTTGGGACCACATGGTTGAGGTCTTCTTCGAGAGGTTCTTTCTGCCCGAAAAGACCAATGACATGATAAGAAAGATCCACAACTTCACTCAACAAGTAGGCGAGACTTATTCTGAGATCTGGGAGAGATTTCAGATCATGCTCAGGCGATGCCCGCATCATGGGCTGGATAAGGAGACCCAAGTGAAGATCTTCTATTTTGCTCTCTCTGAGCATGATAGAAGCAACCTTGATTCAGCCGGTTCCGGATTCTTCTTGAATAACACAGACACTCGATGTTGGGAGATCTTGAGGAATATGGCAAAGAAGCAATCCTGGGGTGACAGAGACGCCGTAGAGCATGTTCAGGCTGTGGGGGAGTCAAAGGCCATCAAAGAGTTAAATGATAAATTAGACCTTCTTGCTAAGAAATTGCTTGCCAAAGAAGATGCAGAAGACGATGAAGAAGCTCAGGTCAAATTCATGCAACAACAGGGCTATAGAAATAATGATTATGCTTGGAGGAAGGATAGGAAGTTCTCATGGAAGGATCCTAACAATTTCCTTCAAGATCCGGATGCAAAGACACAACCGAGAGCTGAAGATAAAAGCACCGAGTTGCTTAGTCAAATGGTGCAGCAGAATCAGGAGATGATGGCTATGTTTGGTAAACAATTGCAATCTCAAGGTGATATTCTAACCAAGTTTGGACAGACGCTGCAAAGTCATGGAGCACAAATGCGGGCATTAGAAACCACCGTGGCACAGATTTCTAGTGAAGTGGCAGCCATCAAGCACGCCAATCAACAGAAACTGGCCGAGAATGCAAACGTGGCCCAAGCACACCATCAGGTCAAGTATATTTCTGTGGTAAGCAATGAGGAGGAATCTCAGGTGCAAGAAGCTAAAGAGGAAAGAAAAATGACGTTTAATACGCATGCGTCACCGGCGATACCGTATCCACGCACTTATTATGGACTGCCGGGCGGAAACCCTTTCTTCAGAAAATCACAGCGAGTTATGAATATTGTATCTCCCTCTAGAGAAAAAGAACAATTGAAGGTTGTTTGTGCACGTGTGGAGACATCGAATGCGAGAGAGGAACCACAACAAGCTGTTACTATTGACGATGTCTCGCCAAAGCCCACGTCAGAGGGAGTAATTGAAGCAAGTTCAAGGGAGATGGCCCCAAAAAGCTCATATGTGCCTCCTCACAAGCGTGTCAATGCGGCAGATGTGTCAAGTAGGGACAATCCGAAGCCGAAGAAGGTGCACCGACACTATAGGAAATTCTTGGAAATATTCCGCAAGCTGCATATCAACATTCCGCTGGTGGAAATGATTGAGAAGGTTCCCACCTATGGGAGGTTCATTAAAGATATAATCAACAAAAAGAGGCGGATCAAAGATACTGATGTATGCAGGATGAATGAAATGGTGAGCTCAATCATCCTTGGGAGTTTACCAGAGAAGAAGAAAGATCCGGGGAGTTTTTATATTCCATGTTCAATAGGTGATCAACACTTCCCACGAGCTAAGTGTGACTCAGGGGCAAGTATTAATCTTATGCCACTTGCCACTTTTCAAATGCTGGGATTGAAGAAGCCAACACAAACATCTATGACAATTGAGTTGGCGGATGGATCCATTGTGAAGCCACAAGGTATATGTGAGGATGTTCTAGTCAAGGTCGACAAATTCATCTTTCCTATTGACTTTGTGGTCATGGACATTCCTGAGTTGGAAGGAGGTGAGATGCTATTGGGAAGGCCGTTCCAAGCTACGGCTGATGTCATCGTTGCCATTGGGAGAGGTACATTGACCTTGGGGATTGGACAGGATCGAGTTCAATTCAAATTGCCACATGACTCATTGGAGACATCTCTTGACAACCCAGGTTAAAGGTATCTTTATGTCAAGCCTAGGACATTAAACAAGGGCGCTTGTTGGGAGGAAACCCAACTTTAGGTTCAATTTTATGTTTGGTTATGTTCTTTTATGTTTATGTACTTAGTTTTTACTTAGGTTTTGATAATTTTTGTAAAAATGGTACCCTAACTTGTGTTTTGAAGTGTGCAGAATGTTAAGGTCGATACTATCGACACCCATGTCGATAGTATCGAGTTTGGAGAAGTAAACGCTGAAGAAAAGTCGATACCATCGACCCTAGGGTCGATAGTATCGAGATTCCTGAAGATTTACAGAAAAATTGGTGCCAGTAAAGTCGATACCATCGACCCTAGGGTCGATAGTATCGACACTTTTGAGTTCCCAGGCTTTTAGATGCGTCGATTCAACAAAATCGCTGAGTCTGGGTCGATACCATCGACCTCAGTCGATGGTATCGACACCCGCAGGACAACTACATAAAACAAGCCTTAAAAGGTATCGAAACGAGATTTTTTCGAACCGTTTTTTGCAGAGGAAAGATGGATGAAGCAAGTCACGTCTTAGAACCACTAAGACACAAAAATGGGCCACAAAAAGGAAGGAGATAGCAAGAATCACTTGGTCTACTTGAGCATCTGACCATCCTTCTTCACCACACTTCAAAGCGAACGGTACCGTTGTTCCACCTATTAAGTGAGAATGTTGACTATGAGGCCATAGTCATATTCAAGCTTAGGGGGGGTGTTGGAACAACCCTCTATCTTAGTTTTTACTTACTTATTCATGTTGATTTTATTTTTGAATTATTCGTTGTTTTTATTTCTAGGTTTACCGCTTTTGTAGGATCCACATCTATCTAGTGTAATCTGTGGAGCAATAAATGCATGGTTTCAATTGCAAGTTTTACTCTTGGGTTGTGTGCACATGAAAATATGAGCATATGGAAAACTTTTTGAGCTTATTCTTGTGAGTAATTGAGTGGCATAACTGAGGAAGTGCTTGGGTGAGTCAGCTTCAGGACACGGGGACATGAATGACCATCTTTATTGTCCAAGGAAAAGTGATTGACAAGGATGTTTCAGCCCAAACCGACCAAATGCTAACGTGACCTTAGACTAAAGTTTAATAGAGAAATCCTTTAGTTACCCTGTACACAGGCCTTTAGAGAGGGACATATGATATTTTCAAAAGGTTCTATCAATTAGTCTTGTGATCTGATCCACCGCAATTTCATTCACACTCTACCATAAGAAATGGGAGCACATTACTGTCTTTCACTCTTTGATTGCATACCATGTAGATAGGTCTTGCATTACAACTATTTTCACATTTTTTGCATGAGAATGAAAAAAAAAGATAGAGTAGTGATACATGCACATTATCCTTAGGTGCATGTCATAGTAGTTGCATAACTGTCATTATGTAGTTGCATTTACATCTTTTGAGCATATTGTACACCATGTATCTTATGTTACTCTGAAAACATTAAAGGTGCTGAACTTGTTCCATACCCTCCAAATAGAATGCTTCAGATGCACAAGTATGTAACAAGAAGTGAGCCCGACAAATAATTCATTGTCATCTATGAAAATAAGGGCTTGAAAAAAAATTTGAAAAAAATAATTGAAAAAAAAGAGAAGAAAAAAAGAGAGAGGAAAAAAAAGAATTGAGAAGTAGGAATGAGAGGGAGAAAGGAACATGTTCTCACTTACATATTAAGAAGAATAAGCACATGGTGTAGTTTTCTTAGATATTCCATCTCACCTTGAGACGGAATGATAGTGCATGCATCATTCCACCAAAAATGTAACATTAGGACATTTTCACTTGCATTTTGCATCATGATAGGTCATTAATTTTTGTATTGCATGATTGACTATTATGTGCTTCCATCTCTTCCACAACCACCTATCCCATCCACCCGTTGCTCTAATCGGTAGGCCACCCATGATATTCTCCTCATTCATTAATATCAGGAGATCTGCTTCCATTTAGATGGTAGTTAGGGAATGAGCAACGTAGATAGGAGATCACAAGATGCATCAAGTATGGACCTGATGAGTTTATCATATTAACTGCTTTAATTGATAGTGTTTCACTGATTGGGGGATAGACATCTTTTACATAGGTCTTTGGTCGCCTGGATGGCAGTTAGTGTTCAGTGGTCAATGAGGGCCGGTTTGTGGAAAGAAAGTGGGGATGATGTAGATTCATTTCATGTATTTATGTCATGTTGCTGACTTATCTCAACCAGATCCAAAGTTTTGTTGCTCGAGGACGAGCAAGGTTTAAGCTTAGGGGAGTTTGATGCATGGGTTTTGAGTCACTTTTATAGGCTTATTTTATATCTGTTTTATGCATGTATTTGTCATTTTCTTGATTATATTTGCATAATTCACTATAGTTGGCCCTTAAACTCTTTTTGCATCAAATTATACTTCTTTTATCATATTTATATGATTTTATATAATCCCCGGACTTATACACATGTTTCGGCACTTTTTCAGGCACTTTTGCATTGTCCGGAGTCGATACTATCGACCCCCAGGTCGATAGTATCGACATTTCATCAAAAAGTAACCCCAAAACGCGATCTTGGAAGGAATAACCTGTGCCATGGTCGATACCATCGACCTTGGGGTCGATACCATCGACAGCGTCGGGATCTGGCGATTTTCAGCACTAAAACGGAGCGTTTTAATCCGACGGTTGAGCTTTTTCGGAGCCGTAAAGTGGTCCTATGACCTAAGAAGAGCACGGACGGCCCGAGAGGAGGAGGACATTGTGTTTCACAACATCCAAGAAGGAGAGAGAGAGATAGGAGACGAGAGACGAAGGCCGTCAACCGAGCGATCCGGGCACCTCCGACGGGCGATTTTGCTGCCGGAAGCCTGCAAAACGCACGTTTCTCGAGGAGGATCTCCAGGAACACCTTTGTATCAGGGGTTACACGAGTTTGCTCCATGTTTCCCATGTTTTTGTTCTCTACTCCTCTGTCTTTCATTGAGATGACCATGCGGGGCTAATCCCCTTTGTCTTTAGGACCGGGAGTAGCCCGGGGAATGCATTGTATGACAGTTTTATATTAATAATTCATATTTTCTCTCTTAAATCCGTGGTATAGTTTCGTTTTATCCATATATTGTTATGCTTGATCACCATAATAATAACTTAATGCCCTTAATCACTTCGACAGAAGGATTAACGGTTGAAAAGAGACGAAACCTACATTAATCGATAAATCCCTTGACAAAGGAGGTGTAAAATTAATGGTGGAAACTAAGAGATCAGCTATAATGCGCTTAGTTTAGGGGAATGATTACTACGAAGGTGGAATCAACCTAAACCTAAGTAGTGAATTACACCACGACAGTGGGTAATTCTGTTTTCAGGCCACTACCCGGATAGAGAGAGAAGATTGAGGAGTTATATGAAACCTAATGCAATGTTGACCCGCAGTGAAACCGAAATCCTAAAGATATCCTTTTGAATTGATTAAATCAACCTTTAATCGATTGTTTTCTTTGTTTTATTTTTATTTTCTTTTAATTTTGACAACAAACCCTACTTTGTTATCCGGCTTAGCTGATCGCAAATGGTTAGTAGAAGTCTCCAATAATTCAACGTATCCCTGTGTTCGACTTGGGCCTCACAAAGGCCTATATTACTCGACGCGTACACTTGCATTTTTAGCGCGTAGTAAAATACACATCATGTATCTTAAAGTCTCGCCGTGGAAAGGTGTGCTAAGGTTTGGCCGGAAGGGTAAGCTAGCACCCAGACATATGGGGCCATTCCCAGTCATAGCACGTATGGGCAAGGTAGCTTATGAGTTGGATCTGCCGCCAGAGTTGCACAGGTTACACCCAGTGTTCCATGTCAGTATGCTGAAGAAAAGTCATCCGGATACAGGGATAGTGATACCGCCAGACAAAGTCAAGCTCGATAAAGATGTAACCTACGAGGAAGGTCATGTGATGATCCTTGACAGAAGAGTTAAGAAGCTGAAGAGGAAGGACCTAGTTCTTGTGAAGGTTCTTTGTCATCATCATGGCATTGAGGAAGCCACGTGGGAGCTTGAGGAAGAGATGAGGAGGAAGTATCCCTCGCTTTTCTCTTCGGATTTCAAGGACGAAATCCCTTTGTAGAGGGTTAGTTTGTAAGGACCCTGACCTCCGTTTAGGGCTTATCCTGTTTGATTTGCTTAACCCTGATGTTTGGTTGATTGCTAATCACCTTTAGTGGTGATTAGGGTTTGTTGGTGTTTTGTTGGGAGATGGAGGTGCTACTTGCAATTAACCCAAGTCTAGGGTTTGTGGGCAAGTTTGTCTCCTTGTGAGGTGTTCCTCCCTCTCCTTGCTTCCTCTAGTGTTGAGAGGAAGGTTTGGGCTCATTGCTTGAGTTCCTTTGGGCTTGTTGGGACTTGTGGTGCATTGCCTTTGCCTCTTTGGACCTTGTGTCGGGCAAGAGTGCCCTATGTCGGCCTAGGTGTGTCGGCTTGTGCTTGTGTCATCCTATGGTGTGTCGCCCAGGGTGTGTGTCGGCCATAGTGTGGGTGTGTCGCCCTTGGTATGGAGGTGTGTCGCCCATGGACCCTTTGACCTTCTTTGACCTCGTTTGTGTAACCACTAGTGGACACTTGGAGCTTGATTCTTGCATGTGGAAATGGCCTTGGACATGTGTTTAAGGCATGTTAGAGTGGTGGCATTACCCATGGACAAGTGTCCCTAGGTGGGCGACACCTTGCCTTGTCTTTCCTTGGTTTCTCCTCCATCCCTTCCTATATATGTGTTTCCTTTCCCTTACTAAGGATCCCTTTAGTTCCTTAGTCTCCCTCACCCTTGGTGCACGACAACCTCTTCCTTTGCAAGCTTGGTGGCTGATCCTTGCCTAGGAGTCTCCTTCTTCCTCTAGTGGTGGCCGAACCCTAGAGTGCCTTGATCTTCTTCCTAGGTGGTGCCTGGATCTTGGAGCTAGGAGCTTGGATCTTGCTTAAGGCGGGTTACATAACTCCTAACCCTAAATACACTACCTTCTTCTATGTTCTTATATTTTTATTATGATCATTTTAGTTATGTATGTCACTAGTTTCTTGCTTAGTTGCTTCTTGTTGGCCAAACCATGTTCTAGGATTTCTTGTGGAGCAACACCTCTTTCTCTCCTAGGTCTAGAGGAGTGAGCTTGCATTCTAATAATATGGGCAATACTCCTCTCTCGTTTAAGTTGAGAGGTGAGCTTGTATTCTAGTGGTAGGAGCAACACCCTCCTCTCACCATGGACTTGAAAGGTGAGCTTTGTGGTGGTTGTAGACCTTTGTTAGGGTTGGTCCTTGTGTTGCGCGATTGGTGTTAAGAAGCTTGGCAAGACCCCTCTCTCTTGATAGTTGAGAGGTGAGTCATCTTCTTGATCCATTAGGGTTTTGGTGCCCTTGTGCTTGAGGTCAGTGGTGACCCTGTCGGGTTGCATCTTGGCCAATATGGCCTTGGGGTTGGTGTTGCCCGATATCCCCTCTTGATCTTGAGCCTTGGACGACACATGTTTTGGTTGTGTCAGGTGTTTCTCCTGGTTGCTGACCTTCGTGTGTCGGGCGTTCCACCTGGTTCCTGCCTTGTGTGTGTGTCGAGCATCACACCTTGATGAGTAACCTGCCTGATACACTTAGCCTATGTGATGGCTTGGTGTCGTTGTGCTTTGAGGCGTGGAGTTTGTTAGCTAGTTCTGTGGTGTTGTGGCGGGCGTCACACCAGTCTTTGCCCTGTGTGTCGGCCGATAGGTCCAGGCTAGGCTAGCTGAGCGACAGGCTCCTTGTTGCCCGGTTGAATTGCATCCTTTGAGGCCGTTATACCCTGTGTTGCACGACGTTGCGTTGCCCGACCCGAGGTGCACGATGCAACGTTGCACGATATGTCTCCTAGACATAGTTGAATGATATGCTGGTGACCGATATGCTTTGGTTGCCCGATATGCATGTGGTGCACGACACAACATTGCACGACACATGAGGTGCGCGACACCTAGGGTTGCCCGATACACCCTGGGGTGATAGCCATTTTTCCTTGCTGGTTTGGCTTGGCCGATAAGAGGCTAGAGTGTTGGGCGATAGGGGAGGGTACCCTGCCCGATACTACCCTGGGTGAGGGTAGTGGGTGTTTCAAGTGAGGGTCTTGTTCCTTATATGGAAAACTGATATGCTAGATCTTGTTTCATGCTATCACGTTTGGTTTATGATGATGATCCTTAACATGCATGATGTATTTTGGGTTTGAGGACCTGAGTTTGGCTAAAGTGCCTAGTTGAGGTGTTATCCTCTGACGATGATCTGGGATTGATATCCCAAGTGATGACAATGCCTGTTGAGGCAGTGGTTTCTTGTGATGGGGGATTGAAATCCCAAAATAACATGATGATGGTAAAAATAATGTAGTTTCATGTTATGCATGTGTTACAACTTGGTTTCCTCAACAATCCACTTAAAATATACTAACTAATCACAATGGAACATATCACGTAGTTTGCCCTGGCCATAGATCCATCATAGTCAGGAGCTAGTGATGGTGAAATGGGTTCTCCTGCGGGTTAACCCGGAGCGCATATTGTTGAATATGCAAGGTTGCTCCTAGCCTAAAGTGAGGAGGTATGAGTGCAACTTCGGTTGTAGACTCCAGAGTGCGGATTCAGGCCCGTAGCTCAATATGATAAGAGTATGGTGAACAGGCCCATGGCTCAGGATGTGTGATATGGGAGCATGAATGTGTTCATGGCTCAGAGCACGGTGAATAGGCATGTGGCTCAGTTTCACTAGAGCCGATACCTGTACCAAGGAGGGCTAGGTAGAGGGTAGCCTGACCCTGTGGCTAAGGCCACTTAAGCATGAGACTGCGGTCCTGCTTGTGTTGTAAGTCGTGCACTGACCACGAGGTGGGAGGTCGTGGAGTCCGGCTCTTCCGTTGACCTTGTATGGCACCGACTTGGGTTTCGCAACCGAAGGTTAGATTTGAGCGGTACGGCTCACTTCCTCAAGGCATAACAATACGTAATTCAGCCGAATAGTATTTACTGCTTAAGGCAAAACATGGAACATTGGTTGAGGCCTTGCTTGTGTAGTTAATCTTGTTATACTTTGCAGTTACTTATACGTTCCTCATGTTATGTGGTAAGACCTTATAAATCTTATCTTGTCAATCATGTTCCACAAAAGAGATATTTGCTGATATGCCTTCCGTACATTTGGTAAGCTTAATGGTATGAATAGCTTTACTTTATCAACTGCTCTTGTTATACCTCGTATCAGTTATCTGCTATTGTTTCTCTTATCTTTCTGAGGTTTTGTAGTTTCGGCAGGGAGTTATGTTTCTCGTTGGGACTGTGTGTCTCACCCCGTTGGTTTATAACCTTTTTAGGTGTTCGAGCTAGACGTGGTGGTGGTCGTGGAGTTGCGTCCGAGCAGCAAGAAGAGCTGTAGAAGGCAAGAGATGGATATGCTACTATTTTGGTCATTTTGTAGTAGAGTCATCCCTGTACTCTCAGGTCCTTGGAGGTGTTTTGACGTTGTTTCATGATGTATAGACGATGACATTTTGTATATTCTGCTATTGGCCGGATGTGGGTCGTTCTGTATGTATAAACAAGTGATGAACTCATGTGATGATAGGACAGCTGATCTCCTAAGATGTGGATACGTATCAAGGCTTGTATATGTTATTATGACCTGTGTTCTTGCAGAACGAGGACTTGAATGTAATAGTTTCTTGGTTTATCTGCTTTTTGCAATCGGTTTTAATTAACCTGTGTTTTTCGTAATCTTTGGATTATGGTGTTTTCCGCACATTTTTGCGTAACACCTCGCTGTCTGTGTGATAGTGGAATGTGTTGCCACACCGATGAAGTGGTGGTACAACTTCCAGTATTTGCGGTACCGGTTCGTCGTCTTGGGTCGGAGGAGCAGAGCAAGCGACTGCAGCAAACTGGCGCAGATCACGGCAATCCCCAGTCCTCGATGCAGTCCGTAAGTCACACCATGGGAGGCGTTTTCGAGACTGATGCCCATGCTGAACCCGGCGACGCCCAGGAGGAACCCCGTGATCTGGATTGGCGCATGGGCATAGAACCACGAGGGTCCCAGTGACTCACACTGGCAGAGGTACCGCGCCACATCCACTCCGGTGGGGAGGAGAAAGCCCCAAGAGAGGGCGTTGATGATCCCGTGAGCCGGCTTCAGCTAGTCTGGGGCTGCCTTATTGGGTCCGCCGGAACCCTATGCAATTGAAATTGCTTACTCGTTTCTACCGAAAACCCTACAAGAAATCACACCGACAGAGGCTGATGCGAAGAGTCGAGAGAGAAGGCTTTTCAACTATCGTACAAATTGTGCATTATGACATTTAGAAACTATTCTTGGAACACAAAAAGGACCGCTTGTGTCTCTATGCAAAAAAGGACCGCTGTGTAAATTTCAAAAATGACGGAAAATATTGCAACGACCCCCCCCGAACGAGCTTTCATATATAGTATAGATGTGGCCTATATCTCTTTGGTGTACCTACACTCAAATAGAGTGTGGTTCCAACCTTCGACTGGGGCTAAGCATATGTGGCAGTTGTGGGACTCCTTGTGTGCTTAGAGGCTAGTTTCTCACCAATAGCAAGGTGGTCACTGTAGACCCTCCACGGAAAATGTGGAATTTGGGGAAGTGTTTCCAACCTCCATATCTGATTCTAGACTTTGATTTCACTAGAATTATATACTTGGTACATATGGTTGAATCCTTCGTACCTCAGCCAGTACATTATCTTTGTTGAGAAAGAGTCATTGTTGATCAGGAACCAATATTGCTCATCTTTAGCTTTGCTGTGAGAGGGTATAGAATAGAACACTTGGGAATCTTTTATGGAAAATATCTTCTCCATGATGACTAACCTCCATCTGATTTTCTCTTTATCCAGTAGGTCAGCCACTTTCCGTTCTTTTGGTCCTTTCCCTATGGGTTAGATTTTGGAAACACCCCTAGCAGTTTGATGAGCATTGAACGTGATGAGATCGCTACCCCGACCTTCAGTTGGCCACCTAACCCACTTCCCCCACACTTTATTTTCTCTCTCTTTTCTCTGTCACCTGAATAGGCCCATGTGAACCAATATTGCTCATCTTTAGCTTTGTTGCCTGAGGGTATAGAATAGAACGCTTGGGCATCTTGTATGGAAAAGATCTTCTCCATGATGTCTAGCCTTCATCTGATTTTCTCTTTATCCAGTAGGTCGGCCACTTTCCATTCTTTTAGTCCTTTCCCTATAGAGAATTCAACAGCGTAGACCCTTGTTGTTAGGTAGCTTAGTAACCAAACTTCGTCCCACATGCTAACAATAGAGTCAGTCTCTGTGTTCCATCTCAGTCCCTTCAGGAGAACTCCCATGTGTAGCTGGGGCCATAGCCTATGGAGGCTTCCAAGAAAGATTCATGCATGTGGTAAATGCTTTGGACAACTGCACTTGCTATAGACTCAATATTAGTATATGCAGTCGCACCACAATAGAATGGTCAATCGGCAAGCCCTATGACCCTAGAAGGAATGCAATATACAAGAGTAGAAACTCTTACACATTATATAACTTTTGCACAAACTATCTTATCCAAAAGGTTGTCGCGTGAATCACTATGTAAGATGTGAGGCTAGCACAAAAGTAAGATAAAAATAAAATACAAAGAGACATTGTAAGGGTTATAACCGCTTTTGAAGCAGAAAATTAAAAATAATGATACGAATGACATCTAGCTGAGTAATGATAGTGAATAGTAATATTGTAGGATTTATGTTGACATGCATGCTCCATTTAATAATATGAGCATGCAACCCATTTGTCAAATAAAGCTACATTGAAAGATACAATTAATTCTCCCACTAGTATTGAATGACAAACAACTTTACATGATGAAAAACACATGATCTAATTTTTATTTATATTGGACAAAATTTCCTGGAGTGATTACAAAAGAATTTAACCAAACGTACATCCTAGGAGACTTTTAGTCTTTCAAATATCTAGTCTTCAATAATAAAAACTTTGTTTTTATTTAAGGATCAATGAGCATGTACCTTGGTATATGGTTAGAAGGTTGTTTTGCTTGATTAATCTTCTATCAGCAGCCGGATAATCCAACCCCACATATATGAATCGTTATTTAGAAAAAAATTTACCATGTCAATAATTGTTTTGATAAGTTTACCATGTCAATATACACAATAAGTATGGTCCTTCATTCAACTTCTTTGTTCATTGTCTTACAATGTTTATTTAATAACTAACATATAAAAAGGTATTCTCATGGTATAAGGAGGATCAAATGATAGAAAGAATGTTAGAGTCAAACACTTGTTAAAACATGTAGATTTTAGTACATCTGCAACCTACATCTTTATTGTTAAGTTGTGAGAAAATAAACTATAGTAGATGATGATACATAAAACAATAAGAAAAATAAAGGATATCATGTATTGTACCCAGTCTCTACTGTGACCCGATAATTTAGAAATAATATTCAAAAATCTACCATGTAATTTTATTGGCAGTTGTATGTCATCATATACAATAGCCCTATAACCTAACAAATTTTGTGGTTTCCTTAAGCTCATGTCCTGCTGTCACAGTTCATGTATTGATGTACTTTGTTTGCCAAAAATACCACACAAAATAGTTCATATATCTATGTACTTTCTTTTTTTCTATTTGACACTTTAACTCAATCATATGGGCTTTATGTTGGAAGCAAATAAGCTTATATGATATGTAACCATAAAAATATATTAAATATAGAACAAACACATGCAAACCTGCCAATTTACACCTCTAATTTGGCAATTGGTGAGAAGTTGGTTCCAAGAGATGCTCCATGTAGGTCAGGAGGGCTTTGTTCCAATTTCTGGCGGGTAGTGTACTCGAATGCGATATTGAAAAACTAATAAGAGAAAAATCAATCCTAAAATATACCTTCATCAATACTTATTCAGAAAAATCTCTCCTTAAGAAGAAATGCATCCTACTTAAAGAGGGCTTGAACATATGTTTGTATAAATTTTAAACATATACCTCCATATAGTCATGCAACCTCCATTACATTTTCCAATCTTCATCTATAAAGTTTTTGCAATCTAGTAGTTTCTATAAGATAATCATAAAAGTCCTAATTCAATCACAATAAATTTGACTAAGTGTGATATTCATAAATATCACTCAAATAACAACAAATGTTCAAAATTTCCACTAAATCCCTAAAATTCCCTGCATTTAGTGCATGTCTGAAATATTATAAATATATATCTAATAAGTAACTAAAAGATTACAATGAAATAAAATATTACCTTGACAATTTCTCAAGTCTCTCAATGTTTAATAATTATATGGAAAAAATAGTATGATACTAGTACTTGTTTCAACATTCAAATTTCTCGACTGTATCTTAATATGTCTTGCTCAAAATCCACATGTATTTTAGTTGTGACTTACATCACAAAACATCACATTTCTCAATGTTTACTTTTACATGTATTGTCAAGATTTCTACAAAAAGTTAATTAAAACATGCATGTTTTAGAACACAACTCAGAACCATGAAGTATTGACACAAAATTAATTGAAAAAATCTTAGTTATAGGAATGGTTCATGTGAGAATCCATCTCATTGTTGTTGGAGTGTTTATCATGAGAGATTGGACCATCATAATCACTATTTGATTCTCAAGCATGAGAAGAAATAGATCCATTCTGTAATTTATGCATGAAATTTCTCGTTACATAGACCAAAATGATTGAAGGTTGAACCTATATAAATTTTGACGAAAAGAAAAGACATATCTTCTATATGAGAAGTTGAAAATATTTTCTGCAACCATTACATAAGACAAGAGTACGAAACCACTAATTTTAGATGACAACCTACCCCATCATATGTGCTAGCCTACTTGTGCCTTCCTAATGCCCAAGCATGGAATGCATCTTCCTTTTCAATGTCTCCATAGGTCTTTTGAGATATATCTATTATAGGGGCCTCTTTCAATAGTTGCCTTGTCACACCATTACCATAACCCGTTTGATACCCACCATGTTGATCCCCAAACACATGATTTAAATTAGGGACAAAATTAAGGGCATTATGACCATCTTGCACATTCCTATGATGTGCTTCATCTTCAACCTCCTCCTATAGTTTTTTTTGTGAGTTTCTCTTAGTGATAAATTAAGGGGATGCTTATTTTGTTATATTAGTAAATATAACTTACGATCAATCTCTTTGTATTTTCATTTGAGTCAAAACTCTCTATTATTATATTTGTGTACAATCATGTAAGTATAATAATCAGATGCTTCATGTCCTTGGACCATCTAATGGAATAAAAATAGAATAAATGTAAACCATTTTAAAAAATATCTTAATTAAGTTGCTTACCAACTCAAATTGTTTTCTCCGCATTGAATTGGTCCCTAATGTGATTGTAGCTCTTATTTTATCATGGTTAGTTGTATTTTCTTTTGCCACTAACGGTACATGAAAACAAAATCAATTCTTATACAATCATCACATTTGATATATTTTTTTGAACTTATCATCATATTCATTTTACCTTTGTTTCCTTCTTACACTAATACATAAGCAGATGGTGCCATTGTTCGTGGCTAACCCTTGTTTCATGTGAAAACTAAAGCCTCTCTAGAGGCACCATATATAGATAACCTTTCAAATTGTGGTAAAATGTGACGATACTATTTTTCACCTTTGCTTGACACCATTTCATTACACAATATATTTTTGAAGTCGGTTTCGTTTCATAACTCTTAAATTTGAATAGTTTCTATTAGAAAAATGAATCGTTAGATTGCAATATAAGAATGACATAAGTAAAATGTATGCACTAATAAGTTAGGCACAAATAAATATCTCCACTTATGCCCAAACACCATAGAAATTCTTTCTTCGCAAATTTGCCCCATTTTAGGTGCAATGGGAAACTATTATTGTCTCTAACTTTCAATCCTACAAAGTTCATTAGAATACCACCTCCATTGCCCATAGGTTCATTTTTTTAGTGTCCAACAGCCATGATGTGATTTTCCTATTGGAGGTTTGATGGACTTATAGAGTATCCACCCACGACCATTTCTTTCTTCAACTATGTAAGATCCATTGTATTCTAGAAATAAACAATCTCATATTAAATTATAAACAAAAGAAAATATGTGGATTTTCTAATGAAATGTACCTAAATTGTCAGCCTCCATATCTTCAAACCTTTTAGCTCGATGACTACACTTCCACATACAACAAGATTGCCTAACTGAGGATGACATGTCTTCTATATTTTGATATTCTTGGATCAAGCATCTCCCAATGTCAAGCCTTTCTATAATGAAAACATATGTCTAGGCGCATGATGGCTAGGGTTATGGGTTATGACTACGAGTAAGAAGGGAGAAGAAGAAAGACAATGAGAAAGGTGAGGCAACCATGTGCAAGGTGGATAGAGGGGTAGATATGTAGGGATCATTGTGATTGAGGAGATAACAGTTGCCAACCGGAGTCCTACATGTCCTCCACCAACAACAAACATAGGCATGGTTCTTCTAACTTCCTAGACCACTGGTGTAGGGAGATGGGAGTAGTGTTGGTTAGGGATAGCTGAAGAATCAAGAACCTGTTGAGGATAATCGATCAATGTGAGTGAGGGAGATGACATAAACTAGACGAAGAAAAGAGTACCCATGTGAGCTCTCTATGCATGGAGTTGGGGATGAAATTTGGGAGTCATAAGCGTGAAAGAAAGAGACGTCCATTCTCCGTGGGAAGAGGTCAAACAAATCTGAAGACATTGGGTTGTGAAAGATAACACCGCATAAATACTAACCCGCGTGCCCAAGCAAAACCATTGCAAACTTAGGCAAAAGAGATGTGACATTAGAATAAATAACAGAAATAACTTAACCTTATATCCACTCTTCTAAATTGTTATTAGGGGTACTTTTGATGTCAGATTAAGCTAAAATTGGCAGGTTACTTAATTTGAATATGAGGAATATGGATTTGGACTTAGTATTGCATTTTGGTATTACTGGAGTTGTATTTTATCCCATTATTCAGTAATGATTTAATTACGGTATTAATCTTAACTTAAAAGTCAAATAGGGTAAGTCTTCTTATAATATATTCAATATTCTCACTCTAAGTTCCTAGGGATATAATAAACAAGAATACTATTATAAATAAGAAAAATGGATCTAACAACTAATGCTAAATTGTCTTAATCCAAAGACATTACCCGAAACATGATCTTGAACAAGTCTATTGGAGATTTGGCCAACTTCAAACCTTGATGCATCACCTATGTTACCATATATAAATAAAAAGTTAGAAACTAGTTATTGTTGTTTTAAAATTACAAATATAAGAAAGGAAAGTTTTGTTACCATTGCTTACAGGGACAAGAGGGTTCAAATTTAAAAAATTACATTTTTCCTTAGGCACACCTATTATGTGGAAAATTAATGTCGTATATAAAATACTTGCAACAAAAAAAATAGCCACACATGATCATTAGTCCCTAAATTAATTGAATTAAATATCAACAAATCATTATTTGGATACATACAATTATCTTGTTCCAATAAACTACCTATCACGTGATCTTCAATCACGATAGTGGAGGCTTGGGCAACTATAAATGTTGATGCACCACCTATTTCACCTAATGAAACATAATTGAAGTATTAATTATATTTTTTGGAAGTTAGAAATATAAGTACATAATGTATTATTACCATTTCCTATAGGCACTTGAAGTTTCTCACTAGGAAAATTAGTTCTTTTTCTTTAGTTGGCACCTATTATGTAGGAATTTGATAACATTTATAAAAAAAGTAAGTTAAAATCAGAAAAAAGATCATCACACGTTGATAATAGTAATGCACTAGAACAGAATAGCCACTTGTGACATGGTGTTGTACATGTTCAGTGGACCTTTTTCCAACTTGAGACCTTGATGAAACATTTTTATGACCTATAGAAACTTAACTTAGATGTCACACAATTTCGTTTAGAAAAAATAGAAATGTTAGAAAATAACATGTTGCTACTATCTTGTTTTGACACTCAAGTTTTTTGCTTGACAAATTTGACTTTTTCTTTAGCTGCACCTCTTTACATATATAATTCACTCATATACAAATTTACATGCAAGAAGAGTAAACAATATCCATAAGAATCCACACACATGTTATGGAGTAAAATGATTGTTCATTTAATCCAGAGGAATCACTCATATGTTGTGTTGAAAGATTATTGACTTGATGATCTAGAAGTTAAATATGCGTTAGTTATAATTTACAACAATAAAAATAGATATACTAGTAGTAATGCAACTAGAACTAAACAACTCACCTTTTTGTATGTTTTGTTGAAAATCAATTCCTTGACTTTAACTCTCTAGAGGGTTTGGTACTTCATAGGTGGTTGAATGTGATTCTTTTCTCCCTAAGTTATGTGAATTAGATAACAAAAAAGGTACATCAAGACACATAACTATTTTTCAAATAGAAAATAGTCTTTAGCAACTACAAATGCATTGCACTGAAAATCTATATTTAATATGATGTTTAACAAGTCTACTGGAGATTTGTCCAAGTTGAGACCTTGATACAAGACTCTTATCACCTAATAGAATTTTTAACTTGGAGATTACACCAGTATAGTTAGAAATATGTAAATGTAATCAAATAGCATGTTACCATTTCCTTTAGGAACTTGAGGATTTGTCTTGACAAATTTGGCATTTTCTTTAGTTGCACCTATTAATTTTAAAATGAATGTCATATATAAAGTTGCATACACCAAAGTAAGTAATATGACTATCTCAAGAAATCACTCATGTTCCATGGAGTACAATAGTTGGTCATTGAATCTAAATGAATCACTTCTACATGGTGTTGAATAGTGAGAGAGGTGATTGACTTGATAATCTAGAAGTTAAATTTGTATTAGTTCTATTCTTTCACAGTATAAAGAGATATACTAATACTTATGCAACTAGAACTGAAAATCCCATCTTTTTCTATGTTTCTTAAAGAATCCATTCCTCAACTTTGAATATTTTAAGGGTTTGACACTTATAGATGGGAGAATGTACTTATTTTCTCCCTAAATTATTTAAATTAGATAATTCCAAAGAAAGTAATTAACAACACACAAATAATAGTCTCAATTACATGTACCATGATACTCATCAAGTCTAGTGGAGCATTGGCCAACGTCGGCCATTGATGGGACACATTTTTGACCTAATAAAACCATAACTATGATATTACAATAGTTCTGCTACAAAAATATACATGTAAGAATATTAACAGTTGTTGTCATTTTCTTTTGGCACTTAAGGCTTTTTCTTCATAAGTTTCACTTTTTCTTTAGTGGTGCCTGTTACTTGAAACTTTAGTTCCATATAAAAAGATATGTGTAGCAACAATAAATAAGATGATTGTTACAGAATACCACTCATGTGCTATAGAGTGCAATGGTTGGTCATTGAATCTAGATGAATCACTTGTAGCACACAAATACTAGACCAAAATACATGTACCATGATGCTCATCAAGTCACTAGAGACTTATCAAACTTGGGATAATGATGGGACACATTTCTGACCTAATAAGACCAAGAATTCTGTTATAAAAATTTAAATGTAAGAATATTAACGTGTTTTTACCATTTTCTTTTGGCACTTGAGGCTTTTTCTTCATAAGTTTGAATTTTTCTTTAACGGATCTTATTAGTTGCAAAATTAGTTTCATATAAAAAGATATGTGAGCAAAAATGATAAGATGTTGTTGCAACAAACCACTCACGTGTTATAGAGTACAAAGATTGGTCATTCAATCCAGAGGAATCACTTCTACTTGGTGCCGAGTAATGAGAGAAGTGATTGACTTGATGATCAAAAGGTTTCATTTGTATTATTTTACTCTTTCTCAATATAAATAGATATAATAATAAGAGTACATTTAAAATTTATAAACCCACCATTTTCAACGTTTCTCAAAAAGTCATATGCTTTCCTTTGAATTTCTTGGTGATCAAATATCTTATAAGTGGATGACTTCACTTATTTGGTCCCTAAAATATTTTAAAATGAATGTAATACACATCATTATATGTAATAAAATTAGCAATGTAATCATCATAACATACCAACGTGATACAAAAAATAAGACATGGTCAGCAGACCCAAGTGAAGCTCTTTTACAAGGTGTCACATCATGAGAGAGGTAGGTGACTTGATGATCTAGAGAAAAATTTACATTTCTTTGATTTTCACAATGTACTACTTCACTTAAGTACTTCACTTTTTCTTTGGAGGCATGATTTTCAATAACTATAGTGCATGCGTATAAAACACAAATAAAGAGGAGCATTATGTATATAACAACATAAAAGTAGAAGTTACCTTGAAAAGTAATATAGATTAATATATGTGAGTATAGTAACTCTTTTCCCAAAGGTTGTACCTTAAGATCTTATTAGTATCTTGGAGTGGTAGTCAATAATGTATGATCAACATGTATAGGGAGGGTTAAATCTGAGCGCACCCATTTGTTGTCATGCTCATCATCATCCCCACTATCTCCATTATTGATTTCCCAATCAAATCTTCTATATAATCTTTTGCCCTATTTATAGTATCTATTGAAATATAAAAAGTGTCGCTTGCTCTTCAGTGACAAATAAAGCTCCAGTTATTCTCTTCTATATCAACTGAGTAGAAAACTTGAATGGCTGGCTTGTTCAGGATAAATGAATGGCTCATCCTCAAAACTTGTTCTCGAAGTGTTAACCAAAGTGAAGCAAAATTCATCTACATATGAACCTATAGATTCCTCCATATCATACCATCAACATTTAAAAAGACAGATAGGGGGAATAGTTTCTTATTGAAGCTCTAACATGTCAATTAAGACTCATAAAACATATTTTTGTCGCCCCATTTTGTTGAAATACCATAATTTTTGGTCATGTGACTATTATCTATTGTTTCAACTTCACATTTGTAACCATTCACATAATATTCATTGTAACAATGTAGACCTAACATAGGACCTCTATCAAGGCATTTCACAACATTTGGAACATCAATGTCTCGAGGTAAGGAACATTCCTGATAAAGATGCACACATTGTATGTGATGTTTAGGTTTTACTTCCACAAAAAATATAAGCATGCTTGCATAATTTGAGAACCATTTTACAAAATGGTTGTGTTGTTCACATTATATTTCATATTCATTCCATGATGGATTTTGTAGCCTAATCTCACTAGCATGCAACCTAGTATAAATAATAGTATATGTTACGAAGAAAAATGATATTATACTTCAAAGTATATTGTAAACAAACACTTAGAATATGTGTGGTTAAATTTTAGTTGCATTGAAAAGAATGAATATGCGTGCTTGGTTTAATTCATCATATGAGAGTGTAACAAATAAATCAACACCAATATGCCTATCAATATATCAAACTTTTCTATTCAGATTAGACTTCAAATTTTTCAAGTAATGTTGGAAAAATATGGTTGCTTCTTGTAAAAGATAACCTACTGTAATAGATCCTTCATGTCTACTTTGATTACGCACAAAACGTTTCAAGGATTATCGATATCTCTCAATTGGGTACTGTAACACTCGGGCCCACTGCCCAAGGCTCTATTAGAGTTTTAGGAATGACGACCCCACATACCACCACTAGCCTAAATTGCGTGCTTTGTCCTCACTCACGCCCAAGCCAGGACCAACTTCCTGACTGGTCACCCACCCTAGTACTACTCCAAGCTGAGCGCACTTAACTATGAAGTTCTTTAGTAATGGGCTCCCTGAAAAGGAGGTGCACTTTGGTAATATGGGTAGTTCAATCATTCCTTTTAAGATCATTATATCCGAGGCCTGAAATCCAGAGATGTTACAATCTCCTCCATTTAGACTCTTGGCGTCCTCGTCAAGGCTTAACTATATGGCCTCATAATATTTCCCCATTTCATTACAAACCCAACATGGCCCATGGACACCCAACTCCCGATCACGGAATATCAGCGCAAGGGTGGCTACGTCAACCATGGACAACCCTTTTCTACATGCCTGGACCGCACGACTCAAGACTGGAATGCCATGCCCATGTGGGCCCACCTACTGGAGGGGAATTGGCTCTGATACTATTTGTAACGCCCGGGCCCACTGTCTAGTAGAGTTTTAAGAATGACGACTGACCCCACAAACCACCACTAGCCTTAATTGTGCACTTTGTCCTCACTCACGCGCAAGTCAGGACCAACTTCCGGACTGGTCACCCATCCTAGTACTACTCCAAGTTGAGCACGCTTAACTATGAAGTTCTTTAGTAATGGGCTCCCTGAAAAGGAGGTGCACCTTGGTGATATGGGTAGTCCAATCATTCCTTTTAAGATCATGTTATCCGAGGCCTGAAATCCTGAGATGTTATAGGTACATCCATCTATATTCTACCGCACTTGTAACTTTGTCTCCATATGCTAAGTGGATAGTGAAATGTACCATGATGTCAAAAAATGTTGGAGGGAAGACCCTTTCAAGCTTACAAAGAAGGATTTGCATTGAACTTTCCAATTTTTCCATAGTCTTTTTGCTGATTTTCTTTTCACATAAGCACTTGAAAAAATGACAAAATTCTATTAGCACTTTTGCAATAGGTTTTGAAGTTGTCCTCCTTAAAGATAGATGTAAAAGATGTTGCATCAAAATGTGGTGATCATGGATTTTAAACTCGACAATCTTTTTGGCTTCTACTTGCACTTTGTTTGATATGTTTGAAGAGTACCCATCAGGCAATTTCAGATCTTTTAGAACCATTAATAAATCATCCTTTTCTTTACTTGTCATGATATATGATGTGTGCGACAATGAGTATTGATCATTGTGTTTTCTTATCTTAGGCCATAATGGTTTTCTTATATTTAACTTTTGCATATCTAAACTTACATTAATATTCTCATTACGACGCTCATCTTTATGTAACAACCAATTAGAGATATTTTCACTAAAGTTCATCTCAATATGCATTACATCCAAGTTATGATAGATAAACATAGTAGACCAATAAGGCAGCTCAAAGGAAATATTCTTTTTTTTTCATCTATCAGGCAACTGAGAACTTGTTTGTTTGTGTGCACCACCAATCTCAACACTAGAATTTGTAGTATCATAATTTTCCCACATCTTTTGCACATTTAAACCAATAAGTTCTTCCGACGGACTACCATATTCATCCATCCCATTAAAAAAAAATCTTATCTACTCGCCATGGATGATTTGCATCTAGGAAATGGTGATGTCTCATGTAGACACACTTACGACTATTTGAAAGATAAATAGAACCATGGTCAATATCATAATGTGGGCATGTCATGTATCCTTTGGTGCTCCAACCAGACAACATACCATATGCATGGAAATCATTTATTATCCATAATAGTGCTACCCACATATTAAACATCTCATCTTTATTTGCATCATAAGTTTGTACGTCATTTAGCCATAATGTATTCATCGCATCAGTTAATAGTTGTAAATATGTGTCAATTTTATCCCCAGCATATTTTGGACCTTCAATAAGAAGAAATAACATAAATAATGAAGGTTTTATTACCATCCATGGAGGAAAGTCGTAGCATATTAAAATAACAGGCCAATTACTCCAACTACGACCCATTATAGAATTAAATGGGCTGAAACCATCTCTAGCAAGAGCAAGTCTTATATTATGAGGATTAGAACTAAATGTTGATGGTTTACATCAAAGTCTTTTCATGCTAATGAGTCTCGTGGGTGAATCATCTCCCAATCATCACTCTTAGAAAAAGTGTCATGTCCAAGCAAAAGTGGGGCTAATTTTTTTGACATGAAAAGCCTCTTTAATCTTGAGGTCAAAGGAAAGTAACGAAGCAGTTTTGCATGTATCTTTTCCAATCTCCATACCCTACTTCTTTTTTCTTCTTTTCCATCTAGAAGATCCACAAATAGGACACGCTTCAAGTTGTTCGTACTTACCACAAAATAGCACATAATCATTCTGACAAACATGAATTTTTTGATAGTGTACCAAGTTGGCATTATCTTCTTCAATTAATTAAAAAAGTTCACATTATCTTTTAACATGCATACCAACTCTTTGGTAGAATATTGCCCTCAGGATGAAATTCAGCCAACATCATGAAAAAGGTTGACCATGCACTATTTTTCAAGTTGAATTTGTATTTGTATTCAAATGCCCAAATAATGCAAGATAATTTAGTATAATTCAAGCATTTTTCATATACAGGTTGACTAGCATATTCTATAATTTTTTGAAATTTATTTATAATCGTGATGATTTACATCAATAGTATTCATTGTAGGATCATAACCTACAAATTCAGGTTGTCTCATTGTATCACGAATGATCCCATCTATATCATCCATACAATCAGCTACTCTAGCATGTTCAGGACCTATTAGACTCTATGGTACCTCACCGTGACTTGTCTAAGTTGTGTAGTCCTCCATGAATGCATTCATTATGATATGAGTTTTTATAGTGTGCATATATTCATAACACTTATTCTCACGCTTATTGCATGGACATCTAACTTCTTTTGTTGTGTTATTTTGAAATGCAAATCTTAGAAAAGCACCCACTCCTTGCTGAAATAATGTGTTTCGACATCTATAAAAATTAGTCTTTCCATATGATATCCAACTTTTATCACCAATCAAATCCATTATCAGGTAATACCTAGTTGAAAATAACAAATATATATGTCATTTAACTATACATAGAGAGTTATGAGTGTGAAAATGTAGTTGAGAAGTCAAAGATAAAATAGTTTTTAAAAATACGTCGGTCCAACCACATGTTGCCTTTGTTCATATTTTCTATTATTTTTTTAGTAATTTTTTCATGTATCCAATAATTCTAAATAATTATGTCATTCACATATGCAAAACTCATTTAAAACACAATGAAACCCTTTAGTAATATAATTTTAGCAACTTCAAATCACATGTGAGTGTACTTGAGGTTGTTGAACCATGGGATCTCATCGAGCAATCTACACCATCTATTCATAAAAGAAAACTTAATGGGACCTTGACTAAGAGTCATCATTCTAACACATAGTAAAAATGAATATACCACTTATAACTTTTGTAACCCCACCCCCGACACAAAAATTATTTTTTAGTGAATCCTATTACAGAAAATTGCATAGTCTTATTTATGAAGCATCACAGTTTAAAGAAACAAAGACATTATTAATATATATCCTAAAATAAAAAAGACAACATTTCTCTAATACAAGAATCTAGTAAAAGAAAAAGAATGGATATATGTAACTAAAAATAAGAACCCCTTGAGGTTTTTTGACATACCAATAGCCCATTCTGCATGGAGAAGACAAGAATGAGTAAATCTCCTCGAAGCAAAAAAATTATAATACTAATATAGAACATAATAGTGACTAATATAAAATGTTCGGCCATTTTCATTGAGAAGTAGTAACATGACTGATGTAATATACAATATATGACCTCTCAAAGACTAATTTATTCAAAATTACTTTTTTAACTCTTGTAACGCCCATATAAATAATATGATTGTGTCTTATATTGTTATTATAATTTTTCGCAAATAATATGATTGTGTCAATATATGTATAATACAACAATGATGTAACGTAGGGATCTTTTTCGCAAATAATGCTTGCAGCGTCATGAGAGTATTTTCTAGACTTCCTTTCAGAGAGGATTTAGGCATGGACAAGGGAAGAGTTTCAATGTTCAGATCTTATAAGAATAAATACGGTTAAAGTATCAACCTCTATGTATAAAGTTGTTCATTGTTAACTCTATTTTTCCTATACAAGTCCTTGACATTACTATTGTTGAGGCTTACATTTTCAATTCTTAAACTATACTACCATAATAAAAAAGTATGAAACTATACTACATATGTGTTGTAATATTTTGACGAAATCAAGTCTTTTGTAAAGATTTGTTCTTGTTTGCGTGCTATCATTTTATCGCTTAATAACTCGGACATGTTTTCATATGGCTTTCTATGTCAGCGTACAATATTTTTAACTAGAATATATTGTCCCCTACAACAATCCATATTCCGCTTTGCCCCTAACACAGACGTGAAATGATTTTCTTTTAGGTGCTACGGTTGTACACTAGATATGATAGAATGATTGATAAACAATATAAAATAAGGAGGTACCAACCAAAAGAAAATGAGTTTGATCTCCTTCTAATTACCCCACGCCTTATCCTTGATATGGAGTAAAAATGAAGTCACCTTGCTGCGAATAGTAGTCGTTACCTAATTGTAGACCAAGGTTCACACTCGAGAGGGGCCAACGCCGATCGTATTGTAGTGCACAGGGGCAAAAGACTTCGCCTTGCCGCGGGTAGGGGCCAATGATGTTGTTGTACTACTAAGTGCTAACCGAGGTAGGGACCGGACCGTCGTCACCTTGCGGGCCTGCGGCGGAAGAGCGACAGAAAATTGGACGTCTGCGGCTGCCGAAAAGAGGGGCTCCGTATTGGGTGACTAACCGGGAGAGAAGGGAGTCACTTATTCATAATTAAATCTCAACCACACATATCATCAGTTAGTCTGGACCGTCTCTAAACAATTGTGCAAGGCTAAAACAGGCCGTGATGTCAATCCACGACGTTGTAGCTGCTCTTAGATGGGTTTTTTTCTTTTTCTTTTTTTTAAGAGGAGAGTTTTCATTCTTCCAGCCTCCTCATGCGGGCACCCAAGCAATTACATTGCGTCAGCAAAATTTGACACTCGATTCTCTTTCAAGGTACTATGTATATTATCTATACTACTCTTCATCTCTTTGCCTATACACATATGGTATACTATTCTTATCAAGGTTAGCAGCTCCTCTAATGCTTTCCGGCAATCCCATGGGGTTGTTAGCTACAAAGACACACTCGTGCATCTTGCCCCATACCGCAATCTCCCTAGCCACTAAGTTTCCTGCTTTTGGTATCAACAAAACATGAATCGGCTTGTGAGCAAATCAATTTTTAGTGTATTCTGTCATTCTCCTGATCCTCCACGGTGGGTCCTTTGTGCTGGTTAGCAGCTTACTGGCTATGTGGGAGTTGCATTCCACAATGTAAAAGGTTATCCCCGTTGCTTCACTAATATTCATTGTGTTAGATATATGGCTGCTACAGCCATGTATTTAGCGTGGCTTAAGTCCAATGTAGTGCAGCTAGTATATTTGAGAAAAGTAGTTTTGTCTCTAGTGCAAATGGCAAAGAAGTTTTATCTCATATTGCTCAATCCTGAAACTTTTATGGTCCTTATATGTAGGATCACATGGGACCCTAGTATCTAAGGGGTCCTAGGAGGAGGATATGCTCACCTCCTTGGTGGGGGTGGTGACTATAACACACACGCACGTGCGCGCCACGCCTCTCCTGACCAGGCTCGGGCTCGGGCTTGGGCTTGTGGATTGTGGAGACCGTCTTCCATCTTCTTTTTGCTCTAGGATACAACTACATAATTAATTATTCATTTAATTAATTATTTCTTTCTTATTCGGATTTATTAATCTTAACCGAAAAGCGTCTCTTTTGCGAAATTTTTCGCAATGTGTACAAGAGCAACCGAGTGGTCGCGTCTTAACAGGAATAGGATTACTGGGGCGTGTAAGGCTATATATAGGCCTCCGTTCATTAAGATTAAATACATCCTTCGAACACGCAGCCGTCAGTCGTTCGAGCATGTTTGCAAACCCTAAAGCCAGAGTCTCTTCTTTCCACCGTCGCCTCTGTGATGCTATGTGGAAATCTTCTCTTGGACGTAGCAAGTTCGTCTCCTTTCCTTCCAAGGCGCAACCTATCAGGCGGTGGTTCCTGCGGTTTTTGAGATGCACTGGTGGTGCGCTGCTTCGTCTGCAACGTTCGTCGTCAACACAAACCTGACGTTCTTCTTCAGGTCTGTACCGGGTCGACTGGGAAAATGGCGCCTATCCAGAAGGGTTGCAAGGTGATGATTTCTTTAAGCATATCACGTTCGTTTCTCAACAAACAACCTGGTTTAATCCTAACTTTATTTACTTTGTTCTCATGCATTGGTTTATTCTACGTTTTCTTATCTGGATCAGCCTGCACTGTTAACTTAATTGTACCTGTCGTTGTTGCATGTAATGACTTAATTCAAAATTAACAACAGTCTTAAAGAAATCATTATCTGTCGTTAGTTAACTATGGCTGATCCGGGTATGAAAATTGACACGTCTATTATACCTGAAAAATTTACTGGAACTTATTTTGCTCGCTGACAAAGTAGGATGTAAATCTGGCTTAACATGGTAGGGTTTGATCAGTATTTAGAAGAAGACGAACCCAAAGTAGATGAAACTGTTCATGATAATGCTAATATAATTGTAACCTAGAAAGGTTGTGACAAGACGTGTTGAGGGTTGATTATGTTTACGTTAAACAACAAACTGTATGACTCATACTCTAAGCCGCTTGTTACCACATCTAAGGTTCTGTGGAAAGTATTAGAAATGAAATACAATACTAAAAATCAGGGAATTGAAAAATATTGTGTTGTAAAATTTCTTAAGTTTCATATGTCTAAGGGTAAATCTATTTCTGATCAAACACACAATTTTCAACTCTTGGTGCAAGAGCTCGCTGATGCAGGCATGACACTTCCTGAAAAATTTGTTGCTATATCAATCATTGAGAAGTTCCCAAAACCTTGGGAGTCGTTTGGCATGACTCTTAAGCACCACAAAGGAGACATGTCAACGAACAATCTCATGATAGATATCAACATTCAGGAAGAGCATCTAAAACAGAAGATTATCAAAGTAACAACTGATGTTAATGCGACTGTTAATTTTACTACTGCTAAGAACAAGGATAAAAAATCTAAGAATTCACTTAAACCTAAGGCCAAGATCCAGAAGAAATCGAAGAACAACCTTGTTGGACTTGTGGACAGGTTGGCCACTAGAACAAGGATTGTCCTTCAAAGAAGACTAAGAAAGTCGCCGCATCTGCAACTGAGAAGGTTGTGGTCAACATTATGACTGCATCCTTAAACCTCAATGATAGGTACGTTTCTATAAAATTTGAAGTTATTTCTATTTTGAACCACTATATTGGATTATAGACACCGGGGATAATGTGATTGTGTGTACTGACAAGTCCCTGTTTGTGTCTTATTAGGCCTCTAAAGGTCGATCCGTGACTTTGGGCGATTCCAGCACTGTAGAAGTCAAAGGTGAAGGACGGGTGGACTTGAAGTCTCCTTTGGGAAAGGTTATGACACTTCATAGAGTCAGACATGTTCCATCAATACGACGCAATATTATTAGTGGCACAATTTTAGTTAGAGATGGTTTTAGAATAGATTGCAAATGTAATAAAGCCTTCGAGATTCTTTATTTTTTGGAAAAGGGTATCTTTGTGATATGGAGAACTTGTTTAAGATTCTTATAGAACCTGTTTCAAATTCCATTTTAATTTTGAATGATAATAGTTCTTTATGCTTGAATCTTGTATCATCTGATATTTGGCATGCACATTTGGGACATGTGAATGTTGGCTCAATGAAACGTATGATGAATATGAATTTAATCCCTAAATCTGAAATTAGCAATAATAAATGTGAAATATGCATGCAAGCTAAATTACCTAGGAAACATTTTTATTCTGTGAATAGCAATTCAGAAATATTAGATGTAGTGCATACAAATATCTGTGAATTTAATTGTATTGCTACAAGGGATCAAAAATGTTATTTTATGACTTTTATTGACGATGCTAGTAGATATTGTTATGTATTTTTGCTTATAAGTAAAGATGAGGTATTGCATAAATTTAAAATTTATAAGAAAGAAGTTGAAACTCAAGCCGGCAAAGTACTTAAACGATTAAGGTTTGATAGGGGAGGAGAGTATACTTCAAAATTGTTTTTAGAATTTTGTCAATTACATGGTATAGTTGATGAGATTACTGCTCCGTATTCACCACAATCTAATGGGATAGCTGAACGTAAAAACTGAACCCTTATAGATATGGTAAATTCTTTACTCTAAACCTCAGGTCTACCCAACTTCATGTGGGGGGAAGCTTTGAATAAGGCTTTCCATATTCTGAATAGAGTTCCCCACAAACATGTAGAGTGTAGTCTGTTTGAGTTATGGAGAGGAACAAAATAGAGTCTCAAATACCTTCGAGTGTGGGTGTTATGACCCGTTTCAAAGTTAATCTGTAAGTATTATGATTAGTGCATATTTAAGATGATTAAGTTGAGTTAAGTAATCATTGATGCAGTTAGAGCTTTGAACCAGTGAAACAGTCTAATTAGCATGCTTTCATGCCTTGGGATTTTAGAGGATCTCACACTTGAAAAGATGCAAAAGAAATCAGGTTATTTGGACCTCCGAGGAAAAAGTTATGATGATTTCCAATTTCTGTGGTCAATTTAGCAATTTTTCCAAGATTTTCACTTATAAACGATTCTTTTCTTTCTTTCCTTTACGCTTATCATATTCCAGTGATCATCTTCTTGGGTCGGCGCACAGGGCCGACTTCCGCCCAGGAGCAGGATCGCATGGGCGATCCTAAGCTCAATCTCCCAGTAGCCAATTTCTCTTCTCCCTCTTTCTTTCTTCACTGTCTTCTTTCTTCTTCTTCCTTCCTTCACTCCACCTTGCTTAGCTAGCCGCCTAGCCACCTTGACAGCGGCAAGTAGCAGCAACAGCTACTGCTGCGTATGGCCAGGGAGGCCATGGGGTGCGCCCAGTTGTGTGAGGAGGAGCTAATTGGAGTTGGCCTTGGAGTTTAGGTCACAAATCCGTAGCCCTAGCCACGACCAGCAACCCATCCGAGCTCCCCCTTCAACCTGTATGAGAGAGGAACGGCTGCTTGCAGCAGCATGTCCGAACCAGGACCATTCTGAGCAAAGAACAACATCAAATCAACTGCTTTGAGTTCGTCCTTGAGATCCAAACCAGATTCCACTACTTCTTGTCCCCAATCAGCAACCCAGGGTGCTTGATTACAACATGTACGTGTGAGCATGGTACTGTTGGATTACTGTAGGTTCAAATTGGGGCTATTCGAAGGTTGAAGACAACCCCCTGGACGCAATTCCAGTCGAATCCAGACATCCTGAACCGCTGTGAGTAGGATTTCACTTACTATCTAAGATTTAACTCTGCAAATTGGAAATTTTTGGTAAATTATGCGTTTTTCGCTGATAACAGGCGTTTGGCAGTATTTGGCATCGCCTGACTTTTTAATTCATAAATTGCTTCTTTACACTTTCATATGATTTAATTTAGCATCTGATCAGTGTGGATTGGACCAGTGAATTTACATGGTTCATCAGAACTTAAATTGCTCAGTGTGAACGTTGAGTTTAGAAATACACGACTCATAATGGTACAATTTGGGTATAAACCCAGACAATACACATTTTGTAAATCATCATGTGCATGATTTCAAAGAAAGTACGATAGCATAAAAATATGCAAATAAACCTAGTTGCATGCCTCATGTTATGTTAATGTGTGTGAATTAACATTTACATGAATTGACACATCTCTCTGAGATATTACTAGAAATTCTGAAGTATTGTTAATAATTCGTGTTATGATACGTAAGTAACTCTTAATTGAGTTATGAGATGTACAAACTAGGAATAGGGTTAATGTGCACGTTCTTCGAGAAATTTTAGATAATTGATAAATGTTACAGATGATTTCTCATATGTGAAGTAATTACTCTTATCAGTGCAATAAGATGTTCAATTGCATGAATTCAGTATGTATGTGCTAAATTGACATGAGTTTGGGTTATTTATGAATTTTAAATCTTCCTGCATGCATGATATAAGGATTACTCAATATTTATAATGATTTTGAGTATACTGCTCTGTCAGTTCTAGAATGATATCGTATTGTGATTTGAACTACAATCAAATAGATGAGGTAACTGAAACCCTAAGGATAGGGTGTTGCCATGTGATAAGTGAATGAGGTAACTGAAACCCTAAGGATAGGGTGTTGCCATGTGATAAGTGAATGAGGTAACTGAAACCCTCAGGATAGGGTGTTCAATGAATCAAGTATTTTGATATCAAAATTCTCAGTATGAGATGTGGTGATGCTTAATAGTTCAATTGCATGATTTTAGTGTATAAAGTGCCAAATTGACATGCATTCTGCCTATGAAGAATTTTAGTTTGCCTGCATGTATAGTATGATGATTATTCAGTATTTTATAGTGTTTTGAATATACTACTCTGTCAATTTAGAATGATTTTCATGTCATGTTGTAAAGTTCAAGTAAATAGACTCGGTACCATAGAGATACCAAATTCCAGAACAAGTAAGAGAGAGATGCAATGTAGTAAGAGCTTTTCTATAATAATAAAATAATAGACTTAGGTGCCCTGACACCGTAGAACCCCTTTGTGAGGTCTGCACCTTAGGGGTGAAACGACTCAGCCCTGGGGATACGCCCAGGCAGTCAGAGACTCGCGTCTAACACTTACCGAATGTCTCGGTGACACGAGGGCTGAGAATTAGGGTCCCGGCTCAGCCCTGGGGATACGCACAGGCAGTCGGAGACTCGAGGTAGTGTCCCGGCTCAACCCTGGGGATACGCCCAGGTGGTCGGAGACGTCCCGGCTCAGCCCTGGGGATACGCCCAGGCAGTCAGAGACTTAGAGACCCTCCGCCTGTGTAGTAGGGTTAGAGGAGGAGTCCAGCGTGCACTCATTTGCGAGTGCCGCTAGGCCAGAGAGCCTATGGGTCCTGTAGCAGACCAGGATGGAAAGTCAGACTTAGCATTTCCCGGGTGTGTCGCTAGGTCTTATACGGTGGGATCGTAGTTCGCTACGAGTCTTCATATGTAGAGTACACTGCATATGATCAGGGCATAAGATAAAATATGTTCATATAGGTTCACAAAGTTTTTATAAGTTAAAGAGTTAAGAAAGATATGAGTTAGCTTCACAACAGTTGTTATTTAAGTGGAATTCTAGTATTTTCTGTTAATTAATTGTATTTACAGCTTTGTATCAATTAATATCATAATGAAATGTTGATATCTCCTGTTGATTTAATTATGTTGCTTAGACCTTCTCAGTGTAGTATTTCTTGCATATTATTCCAAATAATAAACATAAATGAGTTATCTGTGATGGTTGGTGAAATTCTATTCACTGAGCCAGTAGCTCACCAACCTACTGAAACATTTTTCAGGTCAACGTCAGCATGAGGAGGCTGAAGGATCGTAGCACTCGAGTACATAGAAGGTAGTTAGTAGTTAGTTAGAGGTCACTTAGTCCTTTCCCCTCGATCCTTGGGCATATGGTGGGTTAGAGAGAGAATGTGGTGAAATATGTAGTTAGTTTTTTCAATTATCTACTGTGTTTTATAGTATGCATGAGAAATGTAATAAGTCATGTGAACTTGTTTTTCTTATTAGTAAGGTTATTGGGAAGTTGCTTCCGCAGTTTTATTATAATTAGATGCTATTCAAGTTTTATGGTTTTCATTTAAATTAATCTAAGTGATCAAAAAAAAATTAAGAGTGGTTTACCGAGGGTGACTCCCCGATCTTCGGGGTCATTGGAGATGGCATGGAGGTCGGGGCGTCACAGTGGGGGTGCCTTGCTAAGGTACTTGTCCCTGAACACAAAAGGAAGAAATTGGGACCGAAAACGGTTGATATCATATTCTTGGGTTATGTAGAGACAAGTTATGCCTACAGATTCTTGATTGTAAAATCTGATATCTCAGGAATTGAGGTCAATATAATTGTAGAATTACGTGATGCTACATTCTTTGAATATGTGTTTCCCATAAAATCTGGTGTGCCCAATGAAGTATCTCAAGTGGATTCATTCACCACATACTCCATTTCCAATCATATGGAAAGGATGACAAATGTGGGGGGCAACTGAGAACAAGCTATTTCTGAATCTGATGATTCTGAAGAAATAGTTGAACCAAGGAGAAGTAATTGGTCTAGGAAATCCAAGGACTTTGGAAGAGAGTTTCTCACTTATAATGTTGAGGATGATCTTGTAACTTTCAAACAAGCTATAGAATCTCCAGAAGTTAAGTTTTAGAAAGAAGTCGTTGATGATGAAATCCAGTCAATTCTCTTGAATGGAACTTGGGAATTGGTTGATTTGCCTCCTGGTTATTCTACAGTTGGTTGCAAATGGATCTTTAAGAAGAAACTTAATGCAGACGGGACAATAAATAAGTATAAGGATAGGTTAGTTGCTAAGGGTTACACACAAAGGGAAGGAATAGATTATTTTGATACCTATTCTCCTGTTTCCTGTATGACCACAATCCGAGTGCTTATAGCATTGTCTTCCATTTATAATCTCTGTATCCATCATATGGGATGTGAAGACCGCGTTCTTACAAGATGATCTTTAGGAAGAGATATATATGGAACAACCTGAGAGATTTGTGGGTCATGGGAATGAGTCCAAAGTGAGTAAACTTGTTAAGTCATTATATGGCTTGAAACAAGCCCCTAAGAAATGGCATGAGAAGTTTGATTCTGTGATATCATCATTTGGCTTTGTTTCTAATGAATTTGATAAGTGTCTCTACTGTAAAATCGTCAATGATGGATTCATTTTATTATACTTATATGTCGATGATATCCTATTTTTTGGTTCCGATATGAAAGTAGTAAACGAGACAAAGACATTCTTGTGTAAAGATATGGATGTCACTGATATAATTTTAGGGCTTAAAATCATAAGGTCTATTGATGGTATAACTCTCTCTCAGTCTCACTATGTTGAGAACATACTGGAGATGTTTGAGTACACATCATGTAAACCTATTAAGACTTCATATGATTCATCCAAGGCCTTGTTCAAGAATGAGACTCGGGTTCCAGTATCTCAATTACAATACTCTCATATTATCAGAAGTTTGATGTATCTTATGAACTGCACACGTCCTGACATTGTGTTTTCTGTGAGTAAGTTAAGTAGATACACCAAAGTTTTGAGGTATATCAAGGGAACTTATTCTCTTGGGCTGCATTATAGAAAATATCCTTCTGTAGTCAAAGGATATAGTGATGCAAGTTGGATTGCCGTCAACTCTTGGGGTAACGATGTCTCATGATATGTATTCTTGTTGAGAGGAAGAGTTATTTTTTAGAGGTCTAAGAAACATACCATATTGTCTTGGTCTACTTTTAAGGCAGAGTTGTGTGTTTTAGATGAAAGTGGATTGGAAGTTGAATGGCTACATCGACTTATGCCCAGTTTATTTATAGTAAAGAAGTCGCTTCCTGCAATTTCAGTTCACTATCACAGCACTACAACTATTGCCAAGATAAAGAATCACAAGTACAATAAAAAATAGCGTAGACGCATCCAAGTAAGACTGAAGTCTGTAAGAGAGTTAATGTATAATGGGGTCGTGGTTGTGGACTATGTCGGTACCAAAGAAAATACAACTAATCCTTTCACTAAAGGTCTTACCCTAGCTTTAGTGCAAAAATCCAGGTTGGGGATGGGACTGAAACCCCTCATCATCCACAGGCAGTAGCAACCCAACCCAATAGAGTGGAGATCCCACAAATTGGGTTCAATGTGGTAATAACAAGTTGTCGGGTGAATTGGATGACACTATGTATTTACTTTGATGCTTCATGCATCTGTGTGTCTATCCCCTGAGAAATCTATTAGTGTCATGACTGTAAGTTAGTAAGAGATTAGTCTCTGAATGGTGTCAAGTCTTAGAATATGATGTTAGCATTACATCCTTAGAGACTCCAACTAAATGATTGATGTTGTGTAAGCCACAACAGGAGAATTGGATTGTTCTCTGTTATCAATCATGACATAAAGATCAGTATGCATGGCCTTAATGTATTGTTTTCTTTTCTACCATGTCTTTATTGTGTTTTTACCAGCCTATACTCTTGTACCCAAGGTTCAGGTTCAAGATTTTTGTTCACCTAATTCCTACGGGATTCACAGTTGGATAACTCAGATAGATTCAAATCGAAATGTATCTGCTGAAAGCACAGTATGGAGGACTGAATAGTAAAGCACACTACACATTGGACTTTGTGGGGGATTATTAGATATATGACTGCTACAGCCATGTATATAGCATGAGTTAACAACACATTGCTGCTCAGAAGCCATCCATTATGCATTCTAGCACATACCCACCCTTCACCGGGCTGGTAAACACCAAAACAGCCTCCTCATCATTCCTTCTCACCAAGACCCCCATTTGTGCTTCCCTTCTCTTTATTCCAGACTATGTAGTATGAATTACAGACAAATCTTCAGCTGCTCATTTTCTGGCGGCTCCCATCTATACTGCTTAATGATAAAGTATCTCCTTCGATTGCAAAAACGATATTCCATCAGAGCAGCCATTTCCTCATTGGAAGTTTCACTATTAAAGACCTTGGTGCTCGCAATGTGACTAAGGAGTCTTGTAGTATTGTTCCATATACGTATGGAAGTGTGTCCCACACCATCATTTCTTTTTTCACATCTGGCTGTCCAGAGGATGGTACCAGCACACAGCTTGCGGAAGGTGACGTCTTTTACCTAACCAATTAAGGAATTCCTTGAGGCTTTGCTCCATATCAATTTGAAAAGTTCACGTGGAGTGCAAATGATGTTTTCTTCTCTTGTAATTACCCAGCATACATAGGGCTATATCCCATAACGTCTTTGTTGTCTCTCTATGTACGAATAAATGTTATCTATTCTCCTCTTGTCGCTGCTTGCAACACTCGCACATGGAGGAAAGTTCAATGCGACATTGCTTCACTTAGAATCAAGTGGAAGGGCATTTGCTAGTAGTTTCCAGGAAAAAGCATTGGTCCTCGCAGGTAGATCCTTTGACCAAATCCACTTGGCCATGTACTCTGTTCTCGCATTAGTTAACATTGCTTTCACACTTCTTGTGGTGAAGGAACCTAAATATGTAAGTCTCCATACAAGCATGTCTTCTTCTTCATTTACGCCGTGTCCAATACTCTTAATTTGCTCGATTCCTTCCTCCGACACTAGTTCTCTTAGCAGTGTCCATATCCAGCAATTATGATGACTCCAAACATCACTAACCATGATGTTAGGATCAGGAACAACACCTTGTCCAGCAAAGCATAAGAGTTGCTATTGACTGCACCACAAGTCTTGCCAAAATGATATTCTGCCTTTCCCAACCACCCATCTAGTATTCACAATAGTAGCTGGCAGCACCTTCCATATGCACTTCCAATAAGGTGAGGCATAGGCACCTTTCTTTAACCCAAGGTGGTGATCATCATTGCACTATCCCATTCTATGAGCATATTTCTCCCTGCAATACTAGGATCATATGGAATCATTCTTGACAATTCTCCAGGCAGCTTTTATATTCATCTCCTCTTGTAGGAGATGAAGCCCTCTTGATGCCCACTTCTCTAATTTTTTATCGGCTTTACAATCTTATCACATCGCACCCAATGATGCCTATCTTTTCTTTCAAAGGATCCCCACAAAAATCTAGCGAGGAGGTTCTCTATGGTATTAAAAAATTTCTTTGGCACAATCATTGACATCATTGTATAAATAGGGACAGAACTAAGAATGTTAAGATTTTGAACTAGAGAATATGACGAATTTGGCGGAACAACAAGACGAGAAGAAGCAAACGATCACACAACCACATAATACGAGATTTACGTGATTTGGTCTGGATGACCTACTCCACAGTAGGGGCGAGATTTCTACTATGTCATAGAAAAATTACAAGGAGGAGTGTTCTGGAAAGAGGTAGAGTGCACCCATAGTACGAAGGTTGTCGTCTATATAAACAGAATACATGATGATGCAAAAATCTAAACCAGGACACATATACTTATACATGTAGAACTGCAATCAGATTTCTATTCGAATTTGGAAATTAGATCGTACCATACCGCAGGCATTTAACGGGTCGGAGAAGATCCACTTAAATTTTGGACAAGATCTACAATCGGATTAGCATAATTCTTTGAGGCACATAACAAAGAACATGCCTGATGAGGGTAATCCTACCCGCAAATGACAACAACTTCCCACTCTAAGAGTTAATCCGCTTTTCGATCTTAGCCACCAAGTGCATGAAGTAGCTTACTCGATCCTATCCAGTGTACAAAGGAGCCCCCAAGTAGGTCATTAGCCCTTCTTGCATTGCAATATGTAAGAAACTACTATTATCATCAACTCTTGCTAGGCATGACGCCTGCAGTAGAAAACTCCACTTTTTCTATTAACCATCTAGCCCGTCGCCCCTTCATAAAGGTCCAGAAATGTAGCAAAGTGCTCAAGTGATCTCCCTTCTAGGCTGAATAAGAACACAACTAGATCAACATAAAAGAAGGTGTACACGCGCCCTCCCTACTCCTTTGATTTGTTATTTATGAATTTTCCCTCTTTGCACCTCATGGTTCACTGTTCTGCTCATCAACTCCTCAAAAATAATGAACAGGCTTCGAGAGAGTGGGTTGCCTTGTTTCAAACCCCAATGTACCTGGAAAAAGCCTCCCATTAAACCATGAAATGCCACTGTCAACTAAGAATCTTCAAATGGGTTAAGAAGGATCTAAATTGCACTGTGCGAGAAGCCACATACCTCATAAATGCTTTCAAGACCTTCCAAACAACTCTATCATATGACTTTGCCATGTCCACTTTCATAATCAAGTTCCCTAATATGCCTCCATTGCTGAGGTCATGAGTGACTTCTCTTGCCATTCTTAAATTAGTGGAGATCTCTATGCCCCTGATAAAAACATTATGTTGAGGTGAAATAATCTTTGGGAGTAATTGGGCAATCTAGTTCACAGCCAACTTTGAGAGAATACACATGAAACAATTTTCAACACTTACTAGTCTAAAGTGTTGAGAAATGCTTGTCGGCTTCTCCACTTTAGGTACCAAGATGAGTCTTCTACATCTGAAGAACCTGTGAAATTTGCCTCCACCTATGAAAAAGGTTGCCAATTCCAACAGGTCTAGCTTGATGATACTCCACGCCAGTAGGTACAACCTGCCAGTAAACCATCTGACCCCGGTGCGATGCCCAGATCTTGCTCATTTACTGCTCTTAAGAGTTTTTCTTCATTATGTGGGACAATGAGGGAGTTTTTCTCCTCCTCCGTGCTGCATTGTGGTATGTGCTCCAGTAGTGCACAAAGATATTCCTTGTTATATCATTATCACAAGTAGAAAACAATTTAGAATAATAGGAAACAACTTCATTGAGCATGCTCTTACCAAACCTCCATGTTCCATCCTCCATTTGTAGCTTATGGATTCTTTCATGGGATCACCATAGTCTTCCATCTTCCAATTCTCTTCTATCAAACTTTGAAGATTTGGTTGTTTCCCCCACATAGCATGGAACTTGAATCTACCGCTAAGCCCTTGTTCTTAACTAAAGGACTCACTGAGATCAGTAATGGACAATGATCTGACTCCACTGTTCTGCACAGGTTGGTAAGGGAGCAGGCCTTTCCTTGTTCTCTCTAGATCTCATTACAAAGTGCACTATCCAGCTTGGACCATTTTGTAGGATTGCCCCGTTGTTTGTCAACCCATGTAAATACACTCCCTTTAAATGGTAATTCTGTAAGGTTTAGTGACCAAGCCCATTGGTTGAACTCCACCATAGATTTACTACAAGCTGGAAGATCTCCCCTCTTCTCTTCTGAACATGCCACTGTATTAAAATATCCTCCTATGATCCATGGGTTCCTCCCTATTAGAGATGCCACAACTCGTAGATCATCCCACAATTCCCTCCCCTTGCAGATTGTGCAGGCATCATAGATAAAAGATAGGAAAACATCAGAAATTGCTACATCAGAGTCGATCGCACTATAACATGTTTCCTGCACGCACATATTACATACGGGTTTCTACTGGTTTGTGTAAAAACCCAAAATTTTGCCACCCCGATGTCATTAGTGTAGACCCAATCCGATGTGGTAGTCTGTAGAAAAGTTGCTGCTCTCGAAGCCCTTCCTAGAGGCTTGTGACAAAGTGAGTTTTTATATATTTTCTCTCTCCTATAATTTTATTATTTCCTATAATACCCCTAATCATCTCTTTCACTGATTTGACCAAAAGGAATCACCAATTTTGAGATAATACAAAACCTAATTTCACATTAAGGTGAATTATATGTATCATGATACATAGTCAAATGTATATGATCAACTTTCAAATTTGAACCCCAATTTTATACCATAGTTACATATTGACATCATGGAGCTTCTCTTCAAATTCCATAGTAATTAATAGTCATTCAGGAGATATAAGCTTTTGAAATGATGTATATTATGCCATTCATTTAACCTATAACCTAAGTTTTCTGGTTTAATTGATCAAATGTTACATATAAATGTCACGCTCCCCTTTAGGACCTTGGTGCGGGTCATTAATACTAGATTGATGATTTTTGGTTGTTTGATCAGAGTGATCGTGGACCAGGGAAGGATCCTACGGCCCACGTTTTGTTAAGTACATCATGCCATCCTCGGCTGTCTCCGATCAAAGTCTATCAACCCGATCTAACAACCCTGACCAGATCTACGCGTAATAATTGGACAGTAAACTCCTCTCGTTGAGCCGAGTTCAACCATCCCTAGTGCTTTCTCCCTCATCCTCAGATTAGGGAGAACTAACCCCTGACTTCTCGTGCTTCTCACCTGACGGTAGTGGTGGGTTTAGGGCTTCCTTGCCTCACCCCCCACACACACCTATCACTACTACACAAAATGTTTTTTACAACAGTTCATTTTTCCATTTTACAACAATTGTTGACCGTTGTATTAGATCGCCTAGTCTTATGGGGGGTGCTTTATACAACATGTGATGTGTATGTTCTAATACATATATTTTATACAACAGTTGAAACAAATTTTCTTTCAATGAATGGCCTGTTGTAATATGGGTGTTTTATAAAATATGTGGTACACCTGTTGCAATATATATTATATAATAGTTGAACCATGTTGTCTTTCACTAAACACATCTGTTGTAATAGGACTATTTTTACAACATGTGGTGTACCTATTGTAATATATATTATACAATAGTTGAAGTGTGTTGTCTTTCACTAAACACACCTATTGTAATAGGAATTTTTTACAACATATTGTGTGCTTGTTTTAATATATATATTTATACAACAGTTGAAGCTTGTTGTCTTCTGATAAATACACTCCTAGTAATAGGGGTGTTTATGCAACATGTGGTGTGCTTGTTGTAATATATGTATTTTAAACAACATGTGGTGCATGTTGTAGTTCACTAGATACATCTATTGTAATAGGGGTCCGTTTTTTAAACACTCCTGCTGTAATATGTGTGAATAACACAACATGTCTTGTTCATTGTAGAATCACATCCTTTACAATATATTATTAACTATTGTATTTGATTGGAGTTTGGCAGATCATATCGAACCAATTTTATTGATCAAATCAAATATTATTTAAAAAAATAAAATAAATAGGAATTTATTCTTTTTTTTTCATTTTAAAAACAAGCACATAATTGAACAAAATTTCCATCAAACCTTGAAAAAAACTTGCAATGAATTGAATAAATAATCAATTATCCATACAAAGATTCAATAATACAGAGTACTTAGTATGCACTCTAGAACCAAAATGAAAATCAACTACAAAGGCTTCACACATTGATCTATGCTATAGAACAGATGTATCCCCCTCATCTCATAGACTTTGATGTGTGCTCAAGAACATACATCACCCACTCATTTTAGACCTCGTTGATCTCTTCTTGGTTGAAGAAACGACCAATATACTCCAAATAATAGTGCAATTATATGTCAAATATATCAACATATTGTCATTTATTTAATATATTTAGAAATCTAAACAAACTAAAAGAATATAATGATAAGTGGCTTATACATTTAGGAATATTTTATACCAGCAGAGGATATTATGCTAGTTCAAGGAAACATGACTTATAATACCTATGAAGCCTTCCTTGTAAATATACAAATTTATAATTTCTTTATTATTCTCATCAATGCATGCAATGAACTAGAAGATCTTTCACATGAGATATTGGCACATACACCAACATTCAGGGACGGAGCCAGAAACATGAAGTTTGAAGGGGGCATGGTCAAGTAATTGAACTTGAAAAAAAATTATATGTATAAGAACTATTATTCTGTCAACATTCTTACAACTAATTGTTTGAATTCTACTTTTTGATTCTTCATAGCATAAAACTCAAAATAATAATATTATCTGACCAGTTGTTCTAAAGGATAAAACATAAGAGTGAGTTAACAAATAAATAATATATCAACAACATATGTGTCCTAATGAGTTGTAGCAATTAAATAAAAGTAATATACAAAATATATGAAGATAGATTGTACCTTTTCACTATTTAGAAAACTCAAGCAACTTGTTGCCGATATATATGTTATAACTCCTCAACACAAAAGTATATATGTAGTTATTCCTATTTTATCTTTTTTAATGAACGATACTCTTTGAGAACGAGACAATGATGACGTATAATAAGCTTTGTCTCTCTGTTTTCTATTCATTTTAGATTGTGTCACATACAATCTTGGACTAGTGGTGGTTTTTATACCATTCTTTCAAAATTAAGCTCAGTTTTTTATACATATTAAAAAGATATTACTAAAGTAGAATGTATTGGAGAGGCATTTTTCTTCTTCAAAGAAAAAGTTATTATATAACATATGTGTGTAGGGAATAATTAAGGAGATGACTCCCTGTGGACCATGTCTAAGACCCTTTGATTTCTAAAGCTTTTTACATGCAAGGAAAAGTTTGTGTAAATTGTACTAATAACTCAGAAAAACATTTGTATGTACCATATAAATATATTTTAACTTCCACACAAAACGTCAGTCTTGGATCCTGGGAAAATTTTCATTAATAGTTGTATTTATTTTATATATTAAGGTGGTTTTAAATATAGGAGGAGGATTATAAAAAAATTAAAGAATGCCATCAACAAAAAGATTGTGATTGGTTTTCTTGATTAACTAAAACTAGTAATACTACAATTCCAATTTAATTTATTGGCACATGTTTTACTTAAGCATTAAAACTTTCTATAAAGAGTACATTTATTTGAACAATTGTTGCTATAACATATGAATATTAGTATATGAGAAAGAAGAATGATTGAAAGATGAGACATGATTCAAACAAAAAGTAAAGACACAAAATGATTGACGATTCAAAAAGGGGGAACAAGACAAGGACAAAGACAATTAGGAATTAATTAACTATAATAAATTACAATGTTGTAAAATTTTTGGGGGGTCGAAGCCCTGGTTGCCCCCCCTCCCTATGTCTTTTCCGACCTTCGATAGAAGTGTGAGCTTAAGTGATGGTTAGGTCTTGCATATAAATAACAAAAATGTTATATTGTAAGTCGTTGTTAGCATTCAGCCTCATATGCATTCTACTAATGTAAGATGTAAGTTTATTTGTTTATTTTAAGGAAATGCATTCATCAACACCATCATTATAATAATATGTCATGATTTCATAATGTGATTGTGTATATAACGAAATGAGTATAGTATATTGTTCATTATAACTAAATAAAATACTATAACATATTAAAAAAAGGATAAAAGCATAACATAAATGGGGGAATAACGTGAGAAATAGATTAAGAGGAGAGAAATACTACCATATATGTACATGTGTAGCAAATTTTGTCATTCTTTATCTTTTGTGAACTAGTTGAATGATTCTACTACTCGACACATTATTTTCAATTTTGTTAATGTTTTAGTTGGGATCATTAACCCAATCACTTACAGAAACATAGGGGATCATGCATTATTTTTGGGTGAGTCGGGGCATGGAGATAGAGAGAGGAAGTTCTTCATGGACCACTGCATGCTTATATATTTAAGGGGGGTTTACAGGAATTACACTTTTGAAAGTTTACAAAAAATACAATGATTATATTACACTGTTTGTTGGAGTGGTAGAAAAAGAGAGGAAGAAATGGACAACAAAGTTTGTTTCCATCTTTATTGCAAGGTGAAAGATAATATTGTGACCACTAGATCATGATCCAACAGTTTTTGTATACACCTTAAATGAAAGGGGAACCCAAGATAGAAATAGGGGCTCAGAAAAATAAATGTCATGATAAAATGAATCAATTTCTTACTTAGGAAACTATATTCCAAATTTCAAAAATAATATCTGCTAAATCGTAACTTCAAATGCATTAAAATTTGGGCATTGCTTCATTTCCAAATAATCCACATCCTGAACCAAAATTAAATTAAATTAAATTAAATTGTTTGATCTCTCAAATAATTTTATTTATTATATCTTTCTTTAGAGGCCATAAAATAATTTACTATTATTAGTTACTCCTCCAAAACTCATCAAAAATTCAATCTATACTCAAAAGTCTCTAATAAAAATTTCACCTCATTTGGATAAATAAAACCTGATATATTGACTTTTCATTATTTCATTGAAATAAGGTAAACGACTTAAATAATTAAATTTATTTTGAACATAGTTCTTGGATAACTTTTGTAAACCATCACACAAGGTCAGATTGGTTTAAAATTTATATCACTTTAATACTACTGTAACAACTGTTCCTCCAAGTTTCATAAAAAAAAGAAATTCGTTCAACTGTCTAACTAAAATATCTCCAAAAATATCATTTTTGGCTAATATGAAATTTGTAATTATCCGAACAATCTTCAAAAATTATAAAATATTAACTATAGACCTAATAAATGACTATAAGATTCATTGAAAATTTTGGTGTCATTTGGATACACCAAAATGATGTCACCCATGGGGGCTTTTTCATAAGAAAAGCAATTTTCTGATTACATGCTCATGATTAAATTTTCTATTAAGAATTTGTGTTCGTTTTGATACCGAGTGAAAACATCTAACCCATGGGTGTTCAATCAACTTCTCAAGAACCGACCTAAATTGAGAAAATTAGATCTGGAATCAAACCCAGAGCCATCTTTCACAGTTAATTTTTAAGAAAAATCAATCATGAGGTTAAGTGTCGTCTTATAAGAGTTGAGAATTTCAAGGACTTAATTAAATAATTAGTCGGTGTTAGCTTCATCTAACATATGTTGAAATTGATAATGGCATGACATACGGGCCTAATAATAGGACCAATTGGGTGTTAGAGTGAGGTAGAAGAAAGATGAATGAGAGGGGAAGAGAGGATGTATTCAACCTATATTAAAATATAGAGGAAGTCAAGGCAGCTGAAATATTTTGTATTTTTGTACTAAGGGGATTTGCTTAATAATAAGGACATAATGTGACTATGCAACAGGTTGGAGTCTGTTGTGTAATTATGATATATAACAACAAGTTGAAGTTTGTGTATCATCTTAGTATATAACAATGGGTTACAACATGTTGTGCGAAGATGATTTATTACAAAAGGTGATTTCATGATGTGTGATTATGGTATATTACAACGAGTTAGTATATGGTGGTATATGACAATGATTTATCATGTCCGTGTTGACCTGAGAGTTATACATTTCCCATATTTTGATAATGACTTAGCCATTCCATTCCTATGTACCTAATATGTTTGTTCAAGATTGATTTCAGGCTTTAGGTACATGAAAAGGATCAAATTACACAAGTCCTAGCTTGTTCAAGTTCAAGTCAAATGCAATTCAAGTGTGCAATATGGGAAATCACTCCAAATGACCTTAGATGATTTTTGTAATCACTTGTATTGATGATATGACTTGTAACTAAGATGAGAAAAATATTAGGGACACTTAACTCCAAGGTTTAATCACTCAAAAGGTAACTTGGAATATTTGTCACAAACTTTTCATCCCTATGATGGATTTTCTGAAGATGACCCATCCGTCGAGTTGCACACTCACAGAACTCGACTGACCAAATCACTGAGCAAATATAATTTTAGCTCATCGGTCGAGTTTCCCAGAACAAACTCGACCGATAGTTTGAAAATTGGCTTTGTCTTTTAGTTGATCAGTTGAGTTACCTTTATTGAAACACAACTGAATGTATTGTACGAAAAATGTAGAAAAAGTGATTATGACCATTGGTGAGTTGTTTTGTGTGAAAATAGATATGTTGCATTGAGGAAAATGGCTATATTTTGACCCTAAGTGATCCCAAACCCAAGGGAACATCCCCGACTATAAATAGGACCCCTTGGAATTCATTCCAAGTTTGTTCATTCATGCTATTCTATGTCCTTGCTATAGTTGACTGTGTTTCAACCCCTTCACTACTACAGAAACAGCCTTTGGCGTCGGTCTTTTAACCCCATTTGGCGTCGGTTTCCGACCGACGCCTATGTGGGCGCCGCTAAAGGTCGAACACTTCGGCGTCGGTTTTTTAACCGACGCCTATTTAACCTATAGGCGTCAGTCTTTTAGTAGATAACCGACGCCAAAAGGGTTCGCGCCACAGAAAACGGCGTCATCTAGGGCACTTTCTGCGTCGGTGATTTACTAAAAGACCGACGCCTATATTCCATGTAGCGTCGGTCTTTTAGTAGATAACCGACGCATAAAGTGTCCTAGATGACGCCGTTTTCGGTGGCGCAAACCCTTTTGGCGTCGGTTATATACCAAAAGACCGACGCCTGGTTGTTTAAATAGGCATCGGTTCGATACGAATATCCGACGCCATTTCCAGGACTGCTTTGGCCACATTAGGCGTTGGTTATCTATACATAACCGACGTTGTAGGTCTTTGCTGACGGTTTTCTATAAATAACCGACGCCTATTTATATATATATTTTTTTCATATCAGTTTGCAGGCCTGCTGTGGCTGGTCAGCAGGATGAGAACCTGCAGTTCAGTTTTCTGAACTGTAGGTTTACGACATCCATTGATATCAGCCTACAAACAGGCCGCAAACCTGCAAAAGTCACAAGGAAAATTTCACACAAGTACATACATTCAGACATCAATTCAATTCTCACATTCACACATATAGAAACATTCAAATAAATGTATTAACATTCAGAAATATTCATTTACAAAGTATCATTCATTATCGCTATCAACATCCCAATTATATCTTACAGTTGCCAATGCTTGTATGGCTTTTGCCCATTCTTCTCTTACTTCATTTAATGCTTCCATCGTATATGGAGCATGTATATTTTTTAAGCGTTTACCTATAGTGTGGTCAGTTTTAAACACCTGCAAAGAGAATGATGTATATATATAAGTAATAATATAAAAATAAGATTGATATATTTCATACTAACTAATGAGACTATATATAATACCTCATGTATGCTATCGATGTCCAATGCGGCATGTTTGATAATCATCTGCATAAATCACATCACATAGTATGCGCATGCCCAACCATTATCTTGTGTAGCACACTATAAATTGAAACATACAAAATAATACAACTAAGCACAATTCACATCAATGATATATAGATTGGAGTCGGGGAGTCGGGAACTTACTTGTACGTTCTCCCAATTTATTGACTGGTTCTTTTTCCTTGGGACCTTTCCTCCAGCCTTTTTGAATGCATCTAAACCCCTACATGTTAATATAACACAGTAAATTGCATAAGTAAATAGTAATGTAATAAAAGATGTTAACGGATATAAAAATGAAATATTTCTCACCAGAATAATGACATTCTCATTACGTGTCCTATTTTAGGGTTCAATGTACTCCCCGCAGGATCTAGATAATAAACAGTGAATGTCCCGGGGACAATAACTAGTAACTCCCAATGTCTACCTCTAGAGGTAAGAAGTTAACAATTAATAACTCAAAATACAAAATAAAAATGGAATTTTCTTAAGTCCAAATTAAAAATAAAGTAAACTTACTTGACATTGAATGGAGCTATTATTATCGTCTTCTTTTGCTGACCAAAAATTGTAAAAGCATCTATACAGTATTGTTGAACATTATCAGGGTCTTTAGCTACCAAACTAATCAATGATGGAATCAAAAATCCCAAATGATCAAATGCAAATTGTTTGCAATGATCTTCGACTAAGTAGCTGCAAAACATATAGGCGTATGCATTAATATATAAGAAACCAGATCACCGGATCTTACACAAGGTATATGGATGTATAAACAAGATCTCACCTTATCCATGTCTCTATCATTGATGTATTCAACCAATCATACATAAACAGCTCAATAATATCTTGTATAAATAAAGAGCTATCGTATGATTGACCTGCATAATCTGCATCTAAAGAAATAATTATAGGGAAATGTACATTATGTGCCCGTAGCCAACATGCCATTCCCCTACAAGCAGGACCTAACGGGTATGTTAGGTCAGTTGGAACCCAATCGGGTAATGCGGGAAGTGGAAGTGGAGGCCTAGGTGCTCCTGGTGTCTTCTTTTTAACCTGTACATATAATTTCAGATCAGTTGACATCATATATACACATTAACAGTCTAAATCAATGTAAATTTATCTTACAATTTCAGTCGTGTAGACGACATCTGCTTTGGGCCACAATATCACCCCGCCTTCTGCATCAGCAAGTCTAATCAATATCCGGGTGGGGATATGGCAATGTAGCTTCTCTCCAATCGGGTAACACACGTATCGGGCTCACACGAACGTAGCCCTGTGGCATTGGAGTCCCGTGAAACATTGCCCCAGGAAGGGACGGGTAAGCCTGCGCCTCTGCAACAACGTAGTCTTGCATTCTTAAGCGGCATGGCTTCAATGCCTACAAATTTACGTAAAGAATATTATACATATATACATATCATCTTGAAAACATAACAACTTGAAAAGACTAACTACAATGTCATAAACAATACTTACAACAGACGTGCTAGGCGATGGGTCTCCAAGATTACTCGCAGTTTGTGCATCAGGAGAAGAGTGGGTCGCCATAGGCGTATTGGAAGCCTGAGATGCCTGCCACCGCAGCAATTCTTCCTTGAGCTTCTCAGCAACTACATCGTTGACCTTCTTAGCAACTAAATCCTCAACTCTCTTATTCTCCTATACATGGATAAAAGAAACATTAGCTTCTTATTAATGAATTTCCTTTTGCAGTAACATTCTAAAAAAAGAATAGGTTACCTCTTCTTGAGAAAGTCTCGCTCTGGGTTTGCGCTGGGATGGCCCAAAGAATGCTTTGATGCCAACACCAGCGCCGGCACCTCTAACACGTCCAAGATGCTCTGGGTTACCCAGAGCAACTATCAATTCATCCCTTGTGCCCTGAGGGATGAACGTGCCTTGTTTCCTCTGCTCGTGCAGCTCCCGCTAATCACCATAAACAGAAATTGGTAAGTTAACACCACAAATAATCAATATTCAAACGATTTCTCTAAGAGTTGTATTTTACCATTTTTGCAGCCGCCTCAGCAGTTACAGGCTTATTTATTTCACCCTTCTTGTTTTGCCTGCCAGCTATCCAGATATCATGGCGAGGCATGGGTGTGGTAGACTCCTGAGTAGGAGCAGACTCCTGAGTAGCCGCAGACTCCGCCTGTAGTCTTTGGCGAACGTTTGCATAGCCTTTTGGACCCATAGTGTGGTCATGCACATTCAGTGCACGCCTTGCTTTTTGTGCGTCACTGAGGGCCTATTTAGTATGCACATTAATGATTTGGTTAGTAGCACTAAATGCTAATCTTGAATAGGTGAATACAATGTATATTAATTAAATTGGGAGTGACGCCTAATACCTTGAATTCTTCAGATTTTCTTGAAGCAACAAAATTGTCCCAATCTTCTTTGTCCAAGAAGTTCCATTGTTCAAGGGCTGACTTCTTCTTCTTATCACCCTCTTTTATGTATTCTCTGTTCAGATTTGTCCTATAATTCCTAAGCATCTTTCCAGCGCGCTGCATCACATTTTTACGATGCAACTTCTCATCCAATGCAAACAGATTCTGTAAAATAGAAATGTTATTAACTAGTATCCAAAATAGAATTGCAAATAATAGAATTTGTAATCTACAAAATAGAATTGCAAATAATAATAACTCACACATAAATCCTTCCATATCAAGTCTTTTTTCCCTTGAGGAACTTTATGCCAATTATCATACTTAACACCACAATGGCTCCGAGTGGTACACCCAAGATAGTTTACAAAATTATTGCGGTTCACTCCAATTGGATTTCCTCCATTATCAAACTCCACCACCAATTTGGATCCACTACCACTTAGCGCTAATAACTTCTTCAACAGAGTGATGCCCCTTTTCTTGTTAAGTGTTTGGTGCTGCGCATCAAGTTGCTCCAGTGCTTCAGTGGGTACAGGTGCATCAACCTAAAATTTGACAAAAATAAACACACTAAATTAGCCCAATATAGAAATATAGGATATATGACATAACTAGAAGATAATGAATTTTATAGAAATACAGGATATGTTTTTAGAACTTACATTAGTATCCTCGCCATGCTCGTCATGGACAGCATGCTCATCATGGACTTCATGCTCATCATGGACATCATGCTCATCATGGTCAGCCATCTGAAAATGTCATTTAAAAGGCAAACATTTAGCATTTGTATTAACTAGAAAAAGGCAGACATTTAGCATTTGTATTAACTAGAAAAAGGCAAACATTTAGCATTTGTATTAACTAGAAAAAGGCAAACATTTAGCATTTGTATTAACATACATGTCTCTAAAATTGTGATCTTTTATCAATTAACAATCCTTCATTGTGATCTCCGTGCACATATAAGTCATCATTAGCTTCAATATTTTGTGGAGTGGGCAACCCAACTGAGAATGGACTGGAGTCATCATACTTATCATAGTACTCTTCTTCATCTATAGGATCTTCAATGAACTGTCTTTTACCATGAAGAACAACCGACCATTTATCATTCGCAGGATCATCGATATAGAATATTTGTTTCGCCTGTGATGCCAATATGAATGGTTCACCCTTCTCGCCAATCTTTTCAAAGTTCACCAAAGTGAAACCCAATTCATCCACTATAACTCCTTTGGTGTTATCAACCCAATCACATTTAAAGAGCAGAATTTTGAAATCTATGTAGTCAAACTCCCAAATGTCCTCAATGACACCGTAATATGACATTTTAGCTTCACGTGGACTCTTATCCTTTGCACTTGCAAAGTACATAGTCGACGCTTGAAGAGTGACCCCACTATTTTGGACGACACTCTTATCATCTTGGCGCTTTGTGTAATATGTGAATCCATTAATGTCAAACCCTTCATAAGACATAACATTCGGTTTTGGTTTAAAGGCGAGGCATTTGATAGTTTCTGTAATATCATTTGGTGTTTGAGATAGTTGATGTAAGACTTTATCTTCAAACCACTTAGTAAAAGTCTTATTATGCTCTCTAGCAAGCCACATTGAACTTGCTCGAGGATGTTGTCTCTTTATGAAATTGGTATGTTCCTCGATATAAACACTCACTTCGTCCATATTGTGTAAAATATACAAGTGAGCTTGTTCCAACTGCTCACGGCTGATTACTTTCACCCGTGATCCCAAAATTCCTTTGCCCTCCTCAATATTCTTGTCATTATCAGGAGTGTCATTACCACTGAGAAAGTCATTGCAAAAATCCATAACCTCTCTCGCCACATAACCTTCAATAATACTCCCTTCAGGCCGATAACGGTTTCGAACATCACCTTTAAAAACGCTCATGTATCGTTCAAAGGGATACATCCAATGCAAGAAAACTGGTCCCAACATTTTCACTTCCCTAGTCAAGTGGACAACAAGATGTACCATGATATCAAAGAACAAAGGAGGGAAATACATCTCAAGCTGACATAGGGTAACAACCACTTCTCTTTGCAAATTATCGAGAGTATCAGGGTCAATAACTTTGCTGCATAGACTGTTGAAAAAGAAACAAAGTCTGGTAATTGCAAACCTTACATGCTTCGGCAATATAGATCGAATTGCCACGGGCAATATTTGTTGCATTAGAGTGTGACAATCATTAGATTTAAGACCTATCAACTTCAGATCTTTCATTGATACCAATCTACGGATGTTGGATGAGTAACCATGTGGCACCTTAACATTTACCAAGCATTCACAAAAAGTTTTCTTCTCCTTTCTAGACAACGTGTAACAAGCGGGAGGTAAGTAAGTTCTTTTATTACCCATTTCACGTAATTCTGTTAATTCTGACCTTATTCCCATTTCACGTAGGTCCAGTCTGGATTTTATCCCATCTTTAGTCTTACCTGGTATATTTAATAGAGTACTAATGATGCTATCACAGACATTTTTCTCAACGTGCATTACATCGATACAATGCCTGACTGTCAAAGAACTCCAATAAGGAAGATCCCAAAATATTGACTTCTTCTTGAATGAAGAATTGTCACTCCGTGTGGCCATACTACATTGTGATTTCTTACCAAATTCATTGACAATGTCTTTTACTCTTTCATAAACAACATCCCCTGGTATAGGTTTAGGTGCACTCCGTTCATCATTCCATCCATTGAATGCTTTGTGCTTCCTACGATACGGATGGAATTTTGAAAGAAACCTTCGATGACCAAGATATACAGTCTTGCCGCCATGTTTTAGTCTTATTGAATCAGTGTTTTCTTCACATATAGGACACGCTTTAGCTCCTTTGACAATATATCCAGACAAATTCCCATATGCTGGAAAGTCATTAATAGTGCAAAACAACATAGCGTGCAAACGAAATGTCTCTCTTGCTGAAGCATCATAGGTCATCACACCTTCAACCCAAAGTTTCTTTAAGTCATCAATCAAAGGTTCAAGATAAACATCGATATCATTTCCGAGTTGTTTAGGGCCCGATATCAACAATGACAACATAACATACTTATTTTTCATACACATCCAGGGAGGAAGATTGTATATAACAAGCATGACTGGCCAAGTGCTATGTTGGCTTCTCAATGTCCCGTACGGATTCATCCCATCTGTACAAAGCCCAAGTCTTAGATTCCTATCTTCTTCACCAAATTTAGGGTACAATAGATCAATCTTCTTCCACTGTGGGGAATCAGACGCATGTCGTAGGATCCCATCATTATTTTTCTTAACATCTGCATGCCACCTCAAATTCTTCGCATCTTTCGGATTTGCAAACAAGCGTTGAAACCGTGATATTATAGGTAGATACCACAACACCTTGGCAGGAGAACCAGTTTTGGACTCCCCCGAAGTCATCAATTTATACCGTGACACACCACATTTTGGACAATCTTTCAAATCTACATAGTCCTTTTGAAATAATACACAATCATTCGGGCATGCGTGTATCTTCTTGGCCTCCATTCCCATTGGGCACAACATTTTCTTTACCTGATATGTTGAGATTGGAAGCTCGTTTCCTTCAGGAAGCATTTCTTTCAACAAAGTCAACAATGAAGTGAAGCTTTTGTCGCTCCATCTATTGTTAGCTTTCAACTTATACAATCTCAACACAGCGCTAAGCTTCGTAAACTTAGCACAGCCTGTGTATAACGGTATCTCAGCATCATGCACAATGTTTGTAAAGATAGGAGGTGGATCGGTGTGCTCTACCCTACAACTATCCAGCATCGCATCAACGATGTCTGCTGGAACTGGTTCGTTCACATTTACGTCATCGGAGGCAATTTCTTCTTCCACCCAAGCACTGCTATCGACATCTACTGGTTTCGATTTTGAAATCTCTCCATGCCAGTGCCATTCTGTATAGCCTTGTACAATCCCGTTGCACATGACATGACTTTTGATTTCCTCACCAGTGTTGACTTTCAAGTTGTTACCGCAATGCCTACATGGACAGTAGAACCTATCTGTAGGTTTTTTCCTATGTTCCTCGGCAAATCTAATAAACTGATCAAGACCAGATATAAACTCTGGGGTGCAACGATTACGAATGGACATCCATGATCTATCCATTCTATGATCAGAGAAAACAAGTATATATTAGGAAACAAGTATATATTAGGAAAAGATTAGGCAGCATTTCCCCGCTGTTCTCTAAGTACATATGTACTTAGAGAACAAACGGGGAAATGCCAACAAACACATTTGATGTCATTCTTATATATAATAAATGTGTACCACCTATCCCATCCTTGAACACCTAATCTCACTAGTAAGTGTATAATGTGTATTGGGTTTTCGAGAAAATTTCGGCAACATTTCCCCGTTGTTCTCTAAGTACATATGTACTTAGAGAACAAACGGGGAAATGCTACCAAAATTTTCTCGAAAACCCAATACACATTATACACTTACATCCTAAGTGAGATTAGGTGTTCAAGAACAGTCCCAAACCGGGGACTATCCAAGATTTACTCCTAATGAGTCAATCTTGGACGGGTTTCTAGGGCAACAAACACAATAATAGATATCTACAATGAAGCCGGACTCCATACAAACAGTATATAATTTAGTGATTGTTCATTCTAATTTATACCAATGTACAAGTAATATAAAAAACAATGATTGTTCACATTCTAGGCCAACAAACACATGTGATGTCATTCTTATATATAATAAATGTGTACCACCTATCCCATCCTTGAACACCTAATCTCACTAGTAAGTGTATAATGTGTATTGGGTTTTCGAGAAAATTTCGGCAGCATTTCCCCGCTGTTCTTTAAGTACATATGTACTTAGAGAACAAACGGGGAAATGCTACCAAAATTTTCTCGAAAACCCAATACACATTATACACTTACATACTAAGTGAGATTAGGTGTTCAAGAACAGTCCCAAACCGGGGACTATCCAAGATTTACTCCTAATGAGTCAATCTTGGACGGGTTTCTAGGCCAACAAACACAATAATAGATATCTACAATGAAGCCGGAATCCATACAAACAGTATATAATTTAGTGATTGTTCATTCTAATTTATACCAATGTACAAGTAATATAAAAAACAATGATTGTTCACATTCTAGGCCAACAAACACATGTGATGTCATTCTTATATATAATAAATGTGTACCACCTATCCCATCCTTGAACACCTAATCTCACTAGTAAGTGTATAATGTGTATTGGGTTTTCAAGAAAATTTCGGCAGCATTTCCCCGCTGTTCTCTAAGTACATATGTACTTAGAGAACAAACAGGGAAATGCTACCAAAATTTTCTCGAAAACCCAATACACATTATACACTTACATCCTAAGTGAGATTAGGTGTTCAAGAACAGTCCCAAACCGGGGACTATCCAAGATTTACTCCTAATGAGTCAATCTTGGACGGGTTTCTAGGCTAACAAACACAATAATAGATATCTACAATGAAGCCGGACTCCATACAAATAGTATATAATTTAGTGATTGTTCATTCTAATTTATACCAATGTACAAGTAATATAAAGAACAATGATTGTTGACTTTCTAGGCCAACAAACACATGTGATGTCATTCTTATATAATAAATGTGTACCACCTATAACAAACACATTGTCCAACATTAGGTTCAACACTTGAAACATACATTTGTTTTCAACATAAAAAATTTGTATCATTAGGGTCCAACATGTGGATTATATGGGACATACACATCAAGGTGGTCATAAGGGAGGATATTTCCTTATTTATGAGTAAGCGATATAAGATTAAGATCCATATAAAAATTAGGGCAGAAGTAAGAAATAAATCTTCTTTAGGATACAATAGACCCTTATGGATGTATTTAGGGTCATAGGTACCATCATAGAACAAAAGGGGTACACTCTAGGATTTAAGATCACACTATATCATGTATTTTATACAAAATTACATGTATGTGTATATAAAAAATATATTTATAAGGAACTTCTATACATATCTAATCAACAAATCAGTAATTAACTAAGTATTCATCAATACATACTATTAATCAGTATCTCTAATCATTAAAATCGGCAAGCAGATCAGTAATTGTAAATAACAAACTATGAATTGTTGAATTAAAGTAATCACTAAAGTAATACTAACCAGTAGTACCAATCATTAATCACTGAAAGCAGCAAGGAAATCAGTAAAACTAATCATGCATTACTAGTATATAAGGAAACCAGTAGTACCAATCATTAATCACTGAAAGCAGCAAGGAAATCAGTAAAACTAATCATGCATTACTAGTATATAAGGAAACCAGTAGTACCAATCATTAATCACTGAAAGCAGCTTACATACCTTTTCCAGCAGTGGTGGTCGAAGCAGGAAGAAGGGGGTGGCGCCGGGTGTGAGCAGGAAGAAAGGAGCTAGGGCGGCGGTGGGCAGGCAGGTGGGCACCAGGCATGGCGGCGGCACCGGTTCTCAGGCGTGGCGGTGGTGCAGGCGGTTGGAGCAGCAGGGCGGGAAGCAGGGGCGGGCAGCAGGGGCGGTGGAGAAGAAACGCGCCGGAGAGGGGACGCCGGAGATGGGGCGCCGGAGAAAAACTAGCAGCAGCAGCAGAGAAATCGCCGGAGAAATCGCCGCAACAGGGAAATAGGGTAGCAATGAAACAGAAGAAAGGGGAAGAGTCGGGCGATCGCGGGTTATAAGTTCCCAAATAGCGTCGGTTGTTTACAACAACCGACGCCTAAACAGCTTTAGCGTCGGTTGTTTGCAACAACCGACGTCCAATTGGATGATATTTTCATAAAAAATGTTTGGCAGGAACCACCTTCAGCGTCAGTTATACAAGGATAACCGACGTTGAAAGTGACATTTTCGGCGCAAATTTTCATCGCACATAGGCGTCGGTTTTCTAGGTATATAACCGATGCTGACAATGACACTATTTTTTTTATCGAAAAATGGATTTCGCGGGCGACTTTAAGCGTCGGTTTTTTATAAACAACCGACGCTTAATACAAAGCGGTACCCATGTCTGGCTGGTCTTAGAATATAGATGTCGGTTTGCTTAAACAACCGACGCCTTATATGATAGGCGTCGGTTTTCCTTAATAACTGACGCCCAGAAAAGCGACACTGAATGCTATTTCTGTAGTAGTGCTTGTGCCCCTTTATCTCTCTAGTTTATACTTTAATTCGTGATTATGAGTGAGATAGGCATGTTGTAAGAGAGCTACTTCCTTGTGCTTGTAAAGCTCTCATCTACTCCATCTTCCCTACCCCTTTCGTCCATGAAGAAAAGGTGAAGCAAGCTACTCTGAGTGAAGGTGGAGATGTTGCTGCTCTTCTTCAAGGTTGAAGAAGAGGTGATGATCTTCTCGATGTGAAGGAGAAGGAAAAGCCTGAAGATCCAAAAAGAGTAGAAAAGTCCTTGAAGGCAGAAGACTTGTGCTAGAGTGGGTAAGACCTTGGAAGTAGGTTGAAGACTCTTGCAAAGTGGAAAAGTCCTTGGTAAGGTGGAATACTCTTTGTGCTTGGATGGGTAAGTCCTTTGGTGGTCTTGTGTTGTAACTCTAATTGATGAATATATAGAGAAAAGGACTTGTAAAGTCCTAGAGGTTGACCTCTTTAGGTAGTAGAGTGACTCTCTCCTAGTTTGGAGAGTGGAACCACGCTACATGACCTTGTTAAGTGCTCACTATCAATTCCTCTCATCCTTACTATGCTTGTTAGTTAGGACTTCAAATTGCTCTTAAGCTATTGGTTTTAATTTGATATAATTTGAAGGTCTAATCAATCTTGTGAGAATTTTTGAAGCTCTATTTACCCCCCTCTAGAGCCCTAGATCCAATAGTGTGTCTATCACAAAACATCACAACATGTTGTTTAATTATAGTATATAACAACATGTTATAGTCTATTGTGTTATCATGGTGTATAACAATGGTTTCCAACATGTTGTGTTGTCATAGTCCATTACAACATGTACCTATTACCATAGGTGAATGCATTTTGTGTGATTATGATATATTATAATGGGTTAGTCTATGTTGTGTAATGATTGTCTATTACAACATGTCATCATGTGTGACTATTACCACGGGTCACAATATGTTGTTTAATTAAGATCTTTTACAACAAATTTAAGTATGTTGTGATACTATAGTCCATTACCACATTTTAGCACCTGTTGTAATATCATGTATACTGCAACAAGTTTGGCATGTTGCAAATAACTTGTGTCATATAAGTAATATAGTATATAACACGCAAATAGGCTAGTTGTTATAAGTATACTAACTACAACATAACCAACAAAACTATTGTGTTTCTCCCATTGTAAAAAGCATTTTCTGTACTAGTGTATTTAAAGCCACGCTAACTACAACATAACTAGCAGAACTATTATGTTTCTCCCATTGTAAAAAGCATTTTCTATACTAGTGTATTTAAAGCCACCATTATCTTTGCCCACCCTCTTTAGTCAACCTCGTACCTCAATTCAAAGCCATAAACCCCTTATAACAACCACCTACTCCATCTTTGTCTCACCACTGCTCCACCTCATTCATGCCTCCTAGAACATCACCACCTCAATTTCTCCTCACCATCACTTTTATGGGGTCTCCACAAGGCTCAGAGGAACCTCTTTCCTATGTCTCTCATATTTCCCCTATCATACCTTCTCTTCTCTGGTGACCTGAATCATCCCCGAATCAGCGATGAGCTCTAGAGGGAGCCATGATGTTGGACTCTAACACCCAGGATCAACATAGCCTAGCGAAGCTATAAATGCCTTCATCACACTACCAACACTGTGCCTCACAAGAAAGACTCTCGCTGAAGTTAGATTAGGCTACTCGAGCCAGCAACAGAGGAGGACTGAGAAGGAGAAGCCCATGTGGAGACATCTCAACTAGGACATGCTAACCAAAGGGTTCCATGTTAGCAAATGGATCGCGAGTCAGGAGTAAAGGAACAGAGACTTTCGCCACCCGGATCCCACGTGGACCAATCCTAATCGTCCACATCACCCAGTAATTTTCCCAGACCTCCATTTTAATCAATAGCAACCTATTACCTTAGAAGAATCCTAGAAAATGCTAGGAATATCATAAAATAGCAAACCTATGTATGATTGTTATTAGAAACATACGAGGAATATGATAAAAATGCTATCTTAACATGAATCCATCTCCTTTTTCAAAAATTATAGCCTAAAGACTAATGATTATTCTTATGTCATTTTATCATGTAATAATGTTTATTAATGATGGAACCTGACTTTCCATGACACCCAAACCCTAATAAGGTCCCAGACTTTCACATATCTCAAAACTTTAATAAATGATAGTTAATAGATCCAAGGATTATGGAAACCCTAGTTTTCATTCCTTTCTCCAAATATTATGGACTTTCATGTATTTATTTGTCAAATCCTAACCAAGTAATGACCTCTTATGATAATGACTGACCCCCAAAAACCCTAGATCCAACTTGATCACTTGGATCGTGTGAATCCTAAATGTAAACCGTTAATTACATAACCCATATAGAAACCCTAATAATGAATGTTTCCTTCTTAAATAGTAATAGGTCTTATTAAATAGATGAAACCCTAATTTCAAGATCTAATCTTATGACTCCAAAACAAAATAGAAGTCCTTAGATAATCCCTGATCTAACCATAAGAAGATGAAAGTAAGCCTAATTAAATGTCAAACCTTAGTCTTGGGTCATATGGACCATAGTGACATACACCCTTGATTTCTTTTTAGGGTGATCAATCTACTATTTCTCTAGACTCTTGGATTCAGATCTGATGACAATAGTTATGTGGGTTTTATTAAGTATAAGACTATTTTTTATGGATGCATAATGATATGATGTACCTTGTATGCTTTTATTTGCATATAAATTCTTGGATGAATACTAGTACTACATGCTTCGCCAAACATAAAAGAACATAAAAGATTAAGATGAGTTGTAGTTACTAAAGTGAGATAGTATTCCCTCTCTCTTCTAAATACTAATGTTGAGCACAACCCTATAGCAATAGGGTGGAATCCCCATAGCCATAGCGACCGGGAAGGGCCCAAAATGTATGTAAAATAAGGTGTTGACACACTTAGTAGTACAACTGCATCTAAAGATATGCATAAAAGAAATGCTTATGTGATTTTCCTCCCCAATATAATGTTTTATTTTCTTTCTTTCTTTCTCAGATCTTTCATTATGTAAGTTACTATACAAGTACTTTTACCCACATACACAACTTTGTTGATTCATTTGTTTCTCATATTTTCTAGGTACAAAGAACAAGTACATGCACTTCAAAGTACCATAAGGCACCTAATAAAGTTCCTTGGAGGATTAGTTAGATGGGTGCATCTCTTTTTGCTTATAGTTAGCTGCATTTCTTTCTTATTCTAGAATATTTATAGGATGTCTTATATCCTATGTACTTTTCATTCCCTAAGAACCATTATTTCTTTTCATTAAATAATGTAACTATGACAATTTTTATCTTATGAATGATGGTTTGTGTCACTACTTATATGACGTTTGTGAACAACGATCCAACTTTTTGATATACTAGATGAAAATCACAAGCACTTATATTTTCCTTCATGACATCTTATAGATATGAGTGCACGCATATCTAGGGAATGTCAACTTGGAAAGTATGGAGGAATTGGGGTCTGCACAAGGCTCCAACACTGCTATTACACTTGGTTTGTATCTCTCTTCACCATCCTCTTGATGTGCCTTCTAGTCTCCTTATTTTTCACACCCCTTGCATTCCAGATTATTAAAGGATCCATATGCCTTGTATAACTCCTCATGCAAGAATCTTCAAAACACAGGATTTGTGGGTTCCCCTCCTTCTTCGCAGACTAAAGATGACCAAAGATGCATATGTCATTCCCTTCACACTCCCACCTAGGCAGTGGGCCTCCATGTCCTCATTGCGATCTCCAAGGAATATATTGTCATTGTGGTCTTCTGATTCTCCACATTTAAAGATGGAGAAGTTCTATGTTCTTCGGTATCACTACAATGTGGTTCTGAAAGTGTCAGACACATATTCTTCTAGACTCGATAAAGTTGGCTTCCATCTTTTTCCATTCTCATCGAAGACCCATCTTGTAGTGGGTTGGAGAGGCCACCTTGTCCCATCTTTAGTGTCTGCGTGCAACATTCTGAGCTGAGGAGATCAAACACCTTCTCCTGATACGAATTTCAAATTCAAATCGGGTACCTCTCTTTGTGCGGTGGGTCCCTCCTTGTCTGTGGAAGCATGTACTCTCCACTGTCACAAGTTGTTGCTTTCAATTGCCTCAGCATTGTAGGTATCCTCTCGGGTGTTTAGCTTCTTTGTTACTTTTGTGATTTTGATGGTCTTATCCCCTAGTTCTTTTGATACCGTTGTTACCTTTGACCCGAAATTTTAAGTCATCATCTTACATAGAAAGCACCATGGGGATGTCCTCCTTGGGTGTATCGACTCTGATGAGTATTCGTTCTACTTCTGATGGGGATCTCCTCCATCATGATATGCCTTTTTAAATACCTTTTGTGGTTACAATATCCTTGATGTTAGATGTACCTCAGTAGTGCAATGGAAGATTCTCAATCAAAAACCACCAAAGCTCTGACTTCGTGATGGCGGCCTCCAGCTTCCAGCAGTCAAAGGAGCATGGGAAAATTTCAATATCCCCAAGAGATGTCACCCATTTCTTCATTGCATAGTCTTCAAAAAATATAACACCTTTTGCTCAAGCTACTTTAAGGATCTCTATTGTTTTCAGCCAATCTGCTCTAATCTTCTCTTCCAGATACTTCCATGAAGCCCTACCGTCCAACTGAAGATGACTATTGCCTTCATTTCCACCACAACTTATGCCTGCTCCTGCTTGCTCCCTTTCATATTTACTACTATCTTTTTCCCAGCAGGGGGTTGTACATATCATACATTTATCCCTTGTTCTGATCCAGGTGTAAACATCTTCTTGTTGATGTGAGGATAGGACTGGAGGTTTTGGATCTGCTCCCTTTTTCTCTCCTTGCATATACTAGCCCTGAGACCAAATCCCTTGCACATGTAGAATGCCCAGGGGTTGCGACATTGATTTTCCTAGTGACCCCTTTCTAGGCATTTAATGCATCGATCCCTTTGTTCAGGTGGTAGGTAGGGCCTTCTATTCTAGTAGGACGTAAAGTGCCCTCCCTCTCTTTAGATCTCAATCTCTGACTTGCCCTTCGTCTCTGATTTCTTACCTCTGTCCATCCCTAGTTGTCTATGTTATGTGCCTCAATAAATTATGATGATTCGATTATAGATCTGGTCCAAAATTAAATGATTTTCACTTACCCAATTCATAGGCATTGTGTGTGCCTTAACACACCAATGCCAAAGGGGTGTGGGGGCGAAGCCCCCAGTGACATGCTACGATCTAAATTTTAGATCCAGATAGGGACCCAATTACGGTTCTACATGTATAAGTATATGTGCCCTGGCTAGGGTTTTGAACATAATCTTGTATTCTGTTTACGTAGACACCAGATGTTGTACTCTTCTCTTTTGAGAACGCTCCTCCTTGTAATCTCTTCTCTGATATAGTGGAAATTTCTCCCCCTCTCATGGAGTAGGTCATTCCAACCAAATCACATAAATCATATGTTCTTTGGTTGCATTATCATTTTATTTATTCTCATTTTGTTATTCCACAACAACTCGTCCTATTTTATCATTCAAAATCCTCACAATCTACATGTTTGGCTTCTTCTCTCCATTGGTTCTCTTGTTGATGGCCTTCATATTCTTGTTGCTCATCGTCATTGGGGTAGGAGAATCTTTTTTGTGTGCCCTGTTGGTAGGGGGTGGGGATGAAGGGTGGTTGGTGGTTTTTGACACTCATCCTTTGTGGCCAGCCAACTTTGACCGATGGATCGCGTCAGAGAGGAAGTGTTTATCTAGAGCAGGAATACACGTACAAACTTCTTAAATGGGGTTCATGTTTGGTTTGGATGGTTTTAATTGACAACTTCACATAAACAATCATGCCCGGTCAGGATATTCAGATATCCTGAAATTTAATGTTTTTGTGCCATATTCTAGTCAACCCAAGATCAATGTTTTTGTCCCATTTTCTGGTTAACCCGACAGTAAATTTGTTATGCCAACTTTGTTGATGCACTCTTCCTGCGGGCAATCCAAACCATATATTTAGGAAATTCTAGACCACACTTGTCTGCACACTCCATTCTTGAGAATGGAAGTGAACACTTCATCCCATACAATCCACAACAACAAAACAATAAAAGATGAGAGAAGTAGATAAAAGAGAATAATTTTAACCATAATTCCCAATCCGGAGTGTATTCTTTGATGAAATAAGAGCATTGTAATCCTTGTAAAAATTACTTACCAATAAGACTAGTTCATAATTTAAAAAAATGATACTACGAGAGAAATATAATATCTATTTTGGGGTACCATACATATGTTCTGGTTACAGTACTCGTATCTTGAGCACAACACATCAACATCGTATTATACCTCAAAATGAGAGTAGTGAACCCCGAATCAGACCCTTTTTATTTATCTACCCGAATATACCACCAATGTTTTAGGTTGTATTCCACATATTTTGAGGTACAATATTCTTATTTTTGAACGTGAAGTACTAATGTTTAGTAGTTCACATACCCAAAACACAAATATTATAATCAATACTCAATATAATTTTAATATTATACTTGATAGATCAATTCGAATATAGTACCCAGGGGCACCATATCTATATTTGAGATATATTAATGTTGGAACTACAATACTGACGTTACACTCGTTTTGATTTACAATATCCTAATTTTATGGGTACTATACTCTTTTATTATTCTCTCCTGTTGCTATAGAATTTGTATTATTATGGGTACTATACTCTTTTATTATTCTCTCCTCTTGCAATACAATTTGTATTATTGTTGTTTCCAAAGTATGCCAACACTCGTCATCTTATTAGAAAGTATTTTTTGTGATGAACTTACTATTTTTTAATTTGACAAAGGGTCGTTTACAATTCAAAAGTTGTAAGTGAAACATGTTCCTCTTGGTACTTTTTAATTTGACAAAATGTTTCTTGCATTTTAAAAGTTATAAGCAAAATATTTTCCTATATTTATGGTGTGTTTATGGTGTGTTTGTTAGTCTTTCACATCAGTATTGCTCACGCCTCCGAACAAGTTGCTAGAGGACCGGATGGATGGGAGAATTCGAGTACCCTAACACTCTATCTACCTTAAAAGATCTAATTAGTGTTTTGACAATGCAAGCTAAACCCATGTTTGGGTATCTTTGGTGGATGTCTGAGTGAATGGGAAGGCACGGGTAGGCCAACTCTATATTGACCATAAAGATCTTATTAGTGTTATGACAACACAGGTTAAACCAATGTTTGGGTATCTTTGGTTCAGAATCCAATCCAGTAAGCATAGGTCCCAACTAAGATCCACTGGGGTCCAATCCTACACTGTTCGACAAAAATTAAAATTAAACTTAAAGAATTCTATAATCCCATACCACATGTGTTCTAGACTAACTCAAACCCATTTAATGTAGGAATTGGAATTTTCTAATTCTAAATATAAGTAGAGGTGAAAAAAATAATAATGGCAGAAGAGAAAAATCATAAACTTTCTTATTAAAAATTGTGCTCAGATTACAACAAGATACTAACGTATTTATATGGAACTCAGTTAAAAATAACCCCACCATTTAGAGAAAAAAACTATTTTATCATCTGGTCGATGTTTGTCTCTTACAAAGAACCATTAATCTAATAAAAGAACAATTGCTAAATTTAGAAGCTATTAAATATAGCATTTCAAGTATAATTTTCTTCACTCCCCCTCAAACTTGAAATGTTTTCTCTTATTATCAAAATTCGTTATGTCAAGCATAGTCTTGAATTTTTTCAAATAAATCTGCCTTCAATGGTTTTTTCATTATATCAACAACTTGTTCTCCAGAACTGTAAAATTGAAGCTCAATTTCTCCTCTTTTAACAAGATCTCCAATGTAATGATATTTGATGTCGATGTGTTTGCTTCTACCATGGTGGACATGCTTTTTTGATAATGCAATTACAGATTGATTATCACATAGTATTGTTGTTGTATATTTTGAACCATGTTTTAGTTCCTTCAATAATTTGCAAAGCCAAACTACATGACTTGCTCCATTTGTCACTGTCATATATTCTACTTCAGCTATTGATAAAGCAACCACTTGTTTTTTTTCTAACATCATGCAATAACTCCATTTCCAAGATAAAGCACATATCCAGATGTATTTTTGCGTGTTTCAACATCACCTGCCCAATCACTGTCTGTATACCCAAGTAAGTCATAATTAGCAAGTTGGGTATATCAAATTCAATGGTTTCGTGTACCACTAATGTAGCATAAAATTCTCTTTGCTACTTGTAATTGCGACTGATACGGTTTTTCCATAAAGAGACTAATAATACCAACTCCATATACAATATCTGGTCTTGTTGATGTTAAGTATCTGAGACTATCCACCATACTTTTAAAATAAGTTGGATTCAGTAATTCTCTATTTCCTTTCTTTTGCATTTCTATGTGTTCTGCAACTAGAGTTTGGATTGAAGTAATCAAATCCATTTTGAATTTCTTTAAGATGTCATTGGCATATTTCTTCTGTGAAACAAATATGCCATCTTCAATTTGTTCTACTTCAATTTCTAGAAAATAATGTTGGATCTAAGGGCCCTATAGGGGGGGGGTGAATCGAGCTACTTAAATTCTCACAAAACAAATTAGACCTTCAAATTATATCAATTAGGAGCAAAAGCTTAATGGCAATTTGAAGTCCTATCTAACAAGCATAGCAAGAATGAGAGAAATTGATAGAAAGCACTTGACAAAGGGATGTAGAGTGGTTCCATACTTCAAACTAGAAGTGAGTCAGTCCACTACCTAGAGAGGTCAACCTATAGGACTTTGCAAGTGTTTTTCTCTATTATATCACCACAGTGATTTACAACAATAGACCACCAAAGGACTTACCCATCCAACCACAAGGAGATCTACATCTTAACAAGGAACTTACCCACTTAGCTTGAGTCTTCAGCCTTCACTTAGGTCTTACCCACTCAAGCTCAAGTCTTCCACCTTGAAGGACTTTACTTCTCCTCTTGGATCTTCAACCTTTGCCTTCTCCTTCACTGACAAGATCACCACCTCTTCAACAACCTTGAAGAGGACCAGCTACAACTCCTTCTTCACTCGATGGAGCTTGCTTCAACTTTTCTTCATGAGAGAAGGGGATAGGGAAGTAGTAGAAGATTGAGAGCTTTACATGCACAAAGGTGGATCTCTCTTACAATAATCCTAACTCACTCACAAATCATGAAATGATGTGTAGATTAGAGAGAGAAAGGGGCTCAAGGAGTGGTAGCGCACTCAACTATAGAAACGACCTTGTGTAGTGAATGAGCAACCCTGGAATGAACTCCAAGGGGTCCTATTTATAGCTGGGGGTGCTCCCTTGAGTTGGGGAACACTTAAGGTCAAAATATAGCCTTTTTTTCTCAAGGAAACGGATCTATTTTTGTTCAAACAAGTCACCAATGGTTAGAATCACTTTTTTGCATTTTTCATACAGTACATTCGGTCGAGATTCAATAAAGATCACTCGACCGATCGGCTAAAAGACAAACCCAATTTTCAAACTATCGGTCGAGTTTGTCCTGGGAAACTCAACCGATCAGCTAAAATCATATTTGGTCAGTAAGCCTTTCAGTCGAGTTCTGTGAATGCAGAACTCAACCGATGCACATATCAGAAAATTGATCCAAAGGATTGGTCGAGATTGAAACTCAACCAATCAACATTCTGTGATCAATAATCTAATGTGATTAAAAAGCGATTAAAACTTAGTACTAAGTGTCCCACATATTTTTCTCATCTTAGTTACAAGTCATATCATCATTACAAGTGATTACAAAATTCTTCTAAGGTCGTTTGAAGGGATTTCCTTATTAGCACACTTGCATTGCTTTTGACTTGAACTTTGACAAGCTAGGACTTGTGTAAATTGATTCTTTTCATATACCTAAAACCTGAGATCAATTTTGAATACACATATTAGATACATATGAATGGAATGGTTGAGTCATAATCCAAATATGGACAATGTATAACCTTTAGGTCAACATTCTCCCCTTTTTTAAAATGACAAACCATTCCTCAAACATATTGAAAAGAGTATTGAAATTATACCTTTGTCTTATGAATTAGAGGGATTCAATATTTAAACACAATGAATTACTTCCCCAATCTATGCTTACTTTAACCTACATAGTTAGTCTTTCTACACAAAGTAATATAACATGAATATAGTATATGGTCTTTTAGCAAGTCACATGATAAAGCATGTAATGAACAAGAAAAGGATCACATAAGCAATAATAGCAATATGATTGAATTTCAAGACATTTAAATTCTCTCCCCCTTTGACGTTATCAAAAAGTAAGGGGGGTAGAAGAGCATAAAAAAGTCTTCTCCAAACACAACCAAGAAGATATTCAAACATGTAATCTCATACCATATATCAAATAGAGATGAGAGAAACACACAAGCTAGGTCATAATCAAAGTATGGTGAAATATGGCATCAACTCATAAGATATAACTGATCAAAGAGTAAGAGTGCACAGAAGATAGATTACAACTCATGAAGCATGTTCTCATAAAAAACAACTCCAAGTGAGAATCAATGAAAGCTAAAGATAAAATAGTACATCTCAGATCATGTGCTCAGATGTTTTTAATACAAAATTGACTAGAAAGATATATATGATCAGCAAACTAGACTAAAAAAATAAGCACATCTAGACATCTAAGCTATCTATGTCCACAACATCATCATCATCCTCATCGTCAGGCCCATAGTCATCATCTCTGTCTGAAGGGGCAGCAGTAGCGCCTTCATCACCGGAGTCACCAACAAAGCCATCAGAGCCATCACCATCATCTACATCCTCATCAACATCAGTAGTCTCGGCATCAGCCTGGTCAGGAATCTCCTCATCCATAGAAGGACCGAAGCCATGACCTGGCCAATGAGGATCCTTCTCATCCCAAGTCATACCAACAGCATAAAGCTCATTGGCCGAGGGAAGGAGGGAGCAGAATCACCCAGACTGGAAAGCAGAGTGGCCAAGGGTCCAGTATGTAATGGCAGGAAGACAGGAGTAGGATCACCAACAGCAAAGGGTGTGGGAGCATCAATGGAAGGCTCTCGTGCTGGGTAGAAGTGATTGTATGCATATGATGCATAATCACTACCGGGGTATGACTGGTAGGTGGGGTATGGGTGTGCACAGGATAAGTTAATGTTGAACATGATTGAACATAAATCCTAGTGTAGATGCTCCTAGACTTGGAGGTTATATTCCTATTGGTGTATCATATAACCCATGAGGGCTTCATTGGACGCACGGAACGAGGCACAACTAGGTCGAGTAGGCTAAGGAGGTGGAGGAGCTCGGGTGGAGGTAGAGACAGGTGCAGCTGAGGCAGAGGCAGAGGGTGAGGCACCAGGTGTGGTGGAGGAAAGGATAGGCACAAATTTCTGAATGGTGGTCTCACTGATACACACTCCCTTCCTAGCAGGTCTGTAGTGTAAGTCAGAGAAGAGTGATTTCTCAATAGTAAACTGGAAAAGACCACATATCAGGGCAGGATAAGGGGGATAGGTGCCACGGGTGTTCTTACCAGAGTCAAAGAAAGTCATGTGGTGGAGGATATATCTAGACCACTTGACTCTGACATTCTCTAAGATGTAGTACATTATCACCGTTGTGGTCTCTGCAATATCTATTTGATTTTTCTTTGGGTGGATGTTGCAGTTGACCACAAGGGCTAATATACACTTCTTGATATCTAAGGAGTAGGAGGCTAGGGTACTCTTCTTCTTATAGGGAACATTAGGTTTCTTCAGATAGCGATGGATATCAGGAAGAGTGATCTCATTTTTCTTGTAAAAACCTTCAAGGTCCAACATGTCAAAATATTCACCATAATCATTACGCCAGGTGTCATTCTCATTCGTTCCTGAAAAGAAGATATTCAGGATATTCTCCGAGATTTGGAATTTTACCCGGTGATCATAGAAGTAAGGATCACTTGAGTATTCAGAGGGGGTACAAGGGAGTCGTAATTCCAATGTAAATTTGTGTAGAATTCGTGAACGGCTTTTGTGCTAGACATAGAATTGTGAAAGCAGTCACGCTCAACACCCAGGGTGAATAGGTGATGAATAGAAAGTAATTTTTCCACTTGATCGATGATTGCTTGACATCTAGGGCTAGGCTCAAAAGGGCTCTAAAAGGAAAATGACTCCTAGGAAGAAGGTCCTTATACCTATTTACATACTCAATTGAGACAAAGATAGTCTCATCAAATGGAATCAAGCGGGAAGATGAGGAGGATGGTGCATTGCTAGGGGCGGGTCTCTTTCTTCTATGTGAAACCATGGAGGCAAAAAGAAGGAGAAGAAGAGATCAAACGCACAAACCACTTCACAAAAAATGTCCACACACCTAGGTTGAGCAAAGGGGAAGGTCTAGGAAGATCTCCCTACATCATATTAGGGCTAGGTTTGGGAAGGTAAGGTATGGGATTGAGAGCTTAGGGTTAGGAGGAGAGGAATCAGTTGACTATTCTCTAGTTGAGAGGGAGAATAGTCGACCGAACCCAACATAAGTTGGTTTGAGACCGCCGATCGGTCGATTTCTGTGAGTTGAAAACTCGAACGATTGGACCCTTTTAAAAAAATCTCTTGGCCAAGAATCAATCAAGTTTGTCCTGGGGAAACTTGACCGATGGTGAACCTGACCTAAAACCATCAAACTTAATTTCTAACCATTTGAATGCTAATTGAATTTATTTTTCAAATCCAGTATGTATATTAAACATACTTAGGCACATATCACTCATCATTTGGTACTATTTTGTGATAAAACAAGAGAAAAAAAGGCAAAATGAACATGAAAAATCAATTTAAGCATATTAGCAAGCAAAGATGATCAAGATATATGCAAAACATATAGGGTAGATGACTACTAGCTTGAAGGCGTATCAAATTCATTCAAAGCAATTATAAGCAATTTTGATCGAATGAAATTAAATTGCTCTCTAGCTAGAGGTTTAGTGAAAATGTCTGTCAACTGATTTTTCGTGTCCACATACGTGATATAAATATCCTTCTTGGCAATGTGATAATGAAGAAAGTGATGGCGAACCTCTATATGTTTAGCTCTACTATGAAATATATGATTATAAGACAAGTTAATTGTACTAGTATTATCAGAATAGATAGGAGAAGCATAAAAATAAATGTTAAACTCTTGAAGTATTTGCTTCATCCATAGGACCTGGGCACAACAACTCTCGGTTGCAATGTACTCAGCCTCGGTGGTTGATAATGCCATGGTGCTCTGTTTCTTGGTGAACCAAGACACCAAGTATGGTCCTAGGAGGAAACAAGTGCCACTTGTACACTTTCTATCAATCAAGAAGCCTACATAATCGACATCACTATAGGCAGTAAGAGTAAAGTCCCTTAACTTGGGATACCATAGTCCAAAATTTTGAGTTTTGGCAAAGTACCATAGAATCCTCTTAACATCTATAAGATGATATTTCTTAGGATTTGATTTAAATCTAGCACACAAGCCAACACTAAACATTATGTCAGGTCTAGAGCCAGTTAAGTAAAGTAAACTTCCAATCATGCCTCTATAGAGCTTCTCATCTATCTTGTCAACTTCTTCATCTTTATTAAGTTTGGCTGTGTTTGACATGGGTGTGTCCATCGGCTTGGTATTCTCTATCCCAAAGCACTTAAGTAATCCATTGGTGTACTTGCCTTGGTTGAAGAAGTTCCCATCTTTTGTCACTTTGCCTCTTTCATCTATCTTATTGCGGTAGACCCATTTGGCCTTGGCACAAGGGTCCAAACTTTATTTTTCTCAAATTGTTCCAGCTCAATCTTGTATAGCTAGGATCCATTTGTTCATCCCCAAGAGCTTCCTTAACATCTTTAGGATCTAGTTGTGAGATGAAGGTGTTGTTGGCTTGTCTTTATTGAATGCAGCCCGCGTCTTCACTCTCTCAAATGGATCACCTAAGATCAGCTCCTTAGGATGATTATTTGCAAACCAGGGAGTTGGATCCTTCTTTTCATCAATTTTTTGCTCTTCTTGATCATCAACCTCTTTTCCCTTTTGGGTGATGTTGAGTTCTTTAAGGATAGGAATCACTTCATCTGCAACATCATCGTTTGAAACAATATCTTTTGAAATAGAGGGGTTAGTCTCAATTAACTTTACATTAATAGATTCTTCTACCTTAGTAAGATCAACATTATAAACTCTATATGCCTTGCTAGTAGTGTTATAGCCAAGAAAGAAAGCCTCATATGATTTTAGATCAAACTTGTCAAGATAATCCTTCGTATTAAAAAAAAAACAATGACATCTGAAAACATAGAAATACTCGATAGAAGGCTTCCTACCACACCATAGTTCATAGGGGATTTTCTTAAGTGAGGGATGAGTGAAAACACAATTTTACACATAACAAGAGGTACTGACAGCTCTGGCCCAAAACTTCTTAGGAGTATCAAACTCAAAAAGCATGGTCCTAGCCATCTCATGTAGAGACCTATTCTTCCTCTCTACAACCCCATTTTTTTAGGTGTTCAAGGTGAAGAAAAATTGTGTGCATAACTCGATTCTTGACAAAAATGCTCAAAAATCTCATTTTAAATTCTCCCCCATGGTCACTACGGATGGAAACAATCCGACAAGAAGCTTCATTCTCAACTTATTTGCAAAAACTAGAGCAAACATCAAGCGTATCACTCTTTGAAATGAGAAAGAAGGTCCAAGTATATCTAGAGAAATCATTCACAATAACAAGGCAATCCTTCAAACCACAAAGCGATTGCGTTCTCATTAGTCCAAATAGATCAATATGAAGAAGGTCAAGAGCTCTCTTAGTGCTAAGGACTCCTTTGTATTTGAAGGAGGACTTAGTTTGCTTTCCTTGTGTACAAGGTTGGCATTCTTCATCCTTTTCAAAATCCAACTTAGGAAGTCCCTTGACTAAGTCCTTTTCGCTCAACTTCTTCAATTGATGCATATTTACATGACCAAGTCGGCAGTGCCAAAAAGAAATATCATTTGAGTGGCTATATGGCATCTACCAACCACATGCTTGATAGAGTTAAGAACAATAACATAAAGATTGGATTATATATAACTTGGTAGGTGAGAGAATCTAGAATCAAACATTCAAAAGTAGTAAATAGAACAAGATAATCATTTTCACAAAGCTGACTATAAATAGAACAAGGTAATCATTATCAAAAAGTTGACTAACACTTATTAAATTGTGATGTAGTCCATCCATAAAAAGAACATTATTGATGCACAAGGATTCACCTACATCACCCTCACCGTTGACTTTACCATTTTTGTTGTCCCCAAAGGTGACAGGTCCTCCTTTCTTCTTTGTGAAATTGTTGAAATGGCTTATATCACCGATCATGTACTTTGTGCAACCACTATCAACAATCCATCTATCTTTTCCGTGCAAGAAAGGAGAATGTCAGTTCCCAACTCAAACTTTTAGATTCGGAGTTAGCTTGGGGACCCATTTCATCTTTGGGTTGGTCCCTTTAGGCTTGTAAGGACAATAAGTGGAATAATGATCATCACATTTACAATAAGAACAAACCATAGTATTCTTAGTACCCGAAGAATATCCTACAAAAAAGGAGATCTCTTTTCTCTTTTTCTTACCTTTGGCCTTACTCGTTCCCTTTGAGGCTCCCCTTACAAATCTCAAACCACTAGTACCACTTTGTTTGGTAGAATGATCAAGGATTTCATTTAGGGAGTTCTTCCCTTTGAGGAATTTCTGTAGGGATGCTATCAATCTATGGTTATCATCATTCAAAGAAACAATAGTGGAAGATAAACTAGATATGTCATCCCTAGTATGCACAAGATCTGCCATTTTGTACCTATGGTTATCATCGCATGCTACATCGGGGAACATCGCATAGACCAGGCACTTCTTGTCTTGGGGTCTAGCGTAAACTTGATGCCGTATGATCTGTTTGCTGAGCTCCAAATGGGGGAGTTGAGGCCAGCCCATTGCACTCTACAGGCCAACCGATCTATGAAGACGCCTAGAGGGCGTGTGGATGATGTGCTGGTCCATCTTGATGAGGATACTTCTTCCTTCTTCCCAGCCGATTTTATCATTCTTGATATGGAAAAAGAGACTAGAAAGGTGCCAATCATCTTGGGGAGACCTTTCCTAGCCACCGCTGATGTCGTGATCCATGTGAGGACTGGGACCATGTATGTTACATTCATGCACATGAAGATCCAGTTGAACATCTTCAAGTCTTCTACTACAGCTGAAGTGATAGGGGCCACCGAAGAAGATTGTTATTTGGTGGAATGCCTAGAAGAGATTGTTGAAGAGTGCCTACCTGTGTGGATTGAGACTGCCACCCAAGGTAGAGGTTTTGAACCAATTGTTGAGTTCCCTGACGATGATGAAGAAGAAAGTGAAGAGGGTGAGCTAGCCTTAGTAGCTGCAAGTGAGGACTGTCCTTCTATTTTTGCACCATTGAAGAACTCCCTTGAAGCACCCCCCGTTCTTGAGTTGAAGACGCTTCCTGAAGGATTGAAGTACGCTTTCCTTGGCTCAAATGACACCCTCCCGGTGATCATTTCCTCCATTCTCTCTCCTGAGCAAGAAGATGCCTTGATGGAAGTCTTGAGGAAGAACATCCAAGCCATTGGATGGTCTATTACTGACTTGAGAGGGATTGACCCCTCTATTTGTGTGCATCGGATATACTTTGAAGATGATGCGAGATCGACCCGCCAAATGCAAAGAAGGCTAAATCCAAAGTTGAAGGACGTTGTAACTCAATAGGTTGTAAAGTTGCTTGATGCAGGGATTATCTATCCCATTTCTGACAGTACGTGGGTGAGTCCCATCCAAGTTGTGCCCAAGAAGGGCGAGATTACGGTTGTAGAAAATGCCGATGGTGAGCTTATGCCGGTGAGAGAACAATCTAAGTGGAGGATGTGTGTGGACTATCGAAAACTAAATGAGAAGATGACGAAAGACCATTATCCCCTCCCATTCCTTGATCAAATTCTAGAGAGATTGGCTGGGTAGAGCTTCTACTATTTTCTTGATGGATACTCAGGATATTTTCATATTGATGTGCATCCGGCGGATAAGGAAAAGACGATATTCACTTGTCCAAGTGGTACATTTGCCTACCGGAGAATGCCATTTGGACTGTGCAATGCCCCTTCCACTTTCCAGAGATGTGTAACCTCAATCTTCGCTGACATGCTTGATTCGTCACCTGAAGTTTTCATGGATGATTTTTCAGTTTTCGGGAAAACCTTTGATGAGTGCTTGCTACATCTAGCTGCTGTTCTGGAAAGATGTGTGAAAGTTCGCTTAGTTTTATCTTGGGAAAAGATCCATTTCATGGTACTTGAAGGTATAGTTCTGGGACACCGAGTTTCTAAAGATGGGATTGAAATTGACAAGTCCAAGGTGGGCCTTATCTCTACACTCGACCTTCCTTCCACCGTAAGACATGTTCGATCTTTCTTGGGACATGCAGGTTTCTACCGCCGCTTTATCAAGGACTTTAGTAAAATCTCAAGGCCACTCTGTCGATTGCTTGAGAAAGATGTCGAATTTCAGTTTGATGACAAATGTGTTGAAGCCTTCAATCATTTGAAAGAAAGGCTTATTTCTGCACCTATCATGCAGCCCCTGGATTTCTCTTTGCCATTTGAGATCATGACTGATGCATCCGATATGGCGGTGGGGGCTGTGCTGGGTCAACGCGTTGGCCGAATTCCTCATGCTATCTACTATGCGAGCAAAACCTTAGACGATGCTCAAAGAAACTATACAACTACCAAGAAGGAGTTTCTTACGGTGATCTTCACTCTTGACAAGTTCCGGCCGTATCTCTTGCAAAACAAAGTGACAATCTACACGGACCATGCTGCGTTGAAGTATCTCATGTCCAAGAAAGACTCAAAACCAAGGTTGATCCGATGGATTTTTTTGCTCCAAGAATTTGACATAGAAATTGTGGATAAGAAAGGAGTAGAAAACGGTGCAGTAGATCATCTCTCCCGCCTTGATGGACCTTTTGATATGACAAGTCCAATCAAAGAGACAATGCCACATGAACAACTCCTCTTAATCTCATCTTCCCAAAAGCCATGGTACAAACACATAGCGAATTTCCTAGCTAGTGGGAGGATACCTAGCATGTGGACAAGAGAGGAAAGCAAGAGATTGTTTGCTATGGTCAAGAACTACATTTGGGATGACCCTCACCTCTTCAAGTATTGCCCGAACCAACTCATTAGGAGGTGTATTCCGAATATGGAGCAGTAAGAAGTCTTATCTATGTGCCATGCCGGAGTGTGTGGAGGTCATTTTGGAGGGAAACGCACGGCCGCCAAAATTCTTCAATGTGGATTCTACTGGCCAACATTGTTCAAAGATGCTCATGACTTTTGGAAGAGTTGCTTCAAGTGCCAAAAAGTGGGCACTATCTCAAAGAGGAACATGATGCCTTTATCACCTATTCTGGTGGTAGAAGTGTTTGATGTTTGGGGGATTGACTTTATGGGTCCTTTCCCTCCTTCTTTCGGGTATGTCTACATCTTGGTCGTCGTAGACTATGTATCAAAATGGATTGAGGCTGTGGCAACAAGGACAAATGATCACAAGGTGGTATGTGATTTCGTGAAATCCAACATCTTTAGCCGTTTTGGTGTTCCAAGGGCTATGATTAGTGATGGCGGGAGTCATTTCATCCACCGCACCTTCGAAGGGCTGCTAAAGAGACATGGAGTGAACCATCGTGTAGCTACTCCTTACCACCCTCAAACGAGTGGTCAAGTTGAGTTGGCAAATCGGGAGATAAAGCTCATTTTGGAGAAGACGGTGCGACCGGACCGCAAGGATTGGTCATTTCGCCTCAATGAAGCTTTATGGGCATATAGGACTGCATACAAAGCCCTGATTGGCACTACACCGTTCAAGCTTGTCTATGGTAAGAGTTGCCATTTGCTAGTTGAGATGCAACACAAGGCACTTTGGGCCTTGAAAAAGATGGACTTTGATGAAGAGAGTGCCAGAATGAAAAGAAAGTTTCAATTGCATGAGCTAGAAGAAATGCGGCATGAAGCGTATGAAATGTCAAAGAGCTACAAGGAAAGAACCAAGTTTCTACATGACAAGATCATAAAAAAGAAAGAGTTTGAGCCCGGTAAATGGGTATGGTTATACAATTCAAGAATGAAGTTCTTTCCCAGAAAGCTTCAGTCTAGATGGGAAGGTCCTTACCTTGTCAAGAAGGTGTACCCATCCGGGGCAGTGGTCATTTGTGCAAAAGAAGGAGCTAAGGAATTTTCCGTCAATGGGCAAAGGTTGAAATCTGTGGTTGAAGTCGGCCCGGACAAGGCCAATCAAGATTTTGATATTGCTATGTTTGTAGAGGAAGAATCTGATGAAGAAGAATGCTTGGACGAGGATGAGAAAGGAATCTACTACAAGGATCTTTTGAAAATTCCGAAAAAGTGAAAAAGTCCAACAATCAATAAGCCTGGCTGAAGGCGTAAAATTTAGCGCTAGTGGGAGGCAACCAACGTGGTTTGAGATTCTCGAACCTTTTCCTTTTCAATACTTTAGTTTTCTTTTACACCAATACACACACGCACATTTGTGCTTGATGTTTTTGTTTGAGTTTTGATGAGGTGCAGGTGTTAGACAATAGAGAGAGGGGTTTTAGAAGTAAATCATGGCCATTAAGTCAAATTTGTGGCAAAAGAACAAATGAAATCTAAAGTTCAAGTTTTAAAGTTTGAAAGATGAAAGAACAACAACACCACGGCCGTGGAGCTCGACCACGACCATGGCTCGTGTGGCCAAGAACGACCGTGGTCTACGGCCACGGCCGTGGGAATTATTGCACCAATTTGGCCAAAGTTACAGGTTGTTTTGAAGTTCGGCCACGACCGTGGCAAACCACCACAACCGTGTTGAAAGGGACAGCCCACGATCGTGGTCCTCACCACGGCCATGTTGAGGAAAGCGGGCCACGATTGTGGGAATTAATGCTGCAAATTGGCCGAAGTTATAGGGTTTTTGCAAGATCAGCCACGACCGTGGCGGGAGGATAATGCCACGACCGTGGCGCGCAGCCATGACCGTGGCGCGCAGCCACGACCGTGGCGCGCAGCCACGACCGTGGCAAGGTCAAGTCGAGGCTCTCTTCATCGACAACACGACCGTGGCACCCGCCACGGCCGTGCTACCCAACCCTGGCCACGACCGTGGCCGAACCCGGTTCAGGAAAAAAATATACTTTTAAACGTCCAGACCCGACCCCTCCTCATTCTATCATCTTCCACCTCCAACAACACGACCGTGGTGGCAGAAAACGGATGTGTGCTCCCCCATTCACCACCTCCAACCCCCAAATCCACCTCCATTTGATCCCCAATCCATTCCAAATCGATCCCCAACCATTCCTCTACCATTTCCACCGCCCAATCTCTCCCAATCACATCTCCATCTCCTCATCCATCTCCACTACGCCCTACATCCCCCCTACACAAAACCTCCACAAAAACCCTTCCATTCTCACCCAAATCCACCACAAATCATATACCCACCATCCATACATCGCTATCCTTCCATTCCACCCACATCCACACCACTTTCTCCACCAAAATCCGAAAATCACCACCTTCACCTCCATCTCCACCATGAAAAAGATTGGGAGAGCCATAACCAAAGGAACGAACATCCTCACCGGAGGGAAACGGTGTTCTAAAAATGCCTCCTCCGATGTGTCCATTCCATCCCACACCCCCTCACCTACCACCTCCGCCCACCATTCCCTTCGCCGGTCGCAATCGGTGAGCGGATCGCACTCGTGATCATCCGATAGCCACCACATCACGGATGCCACCTACGAGGGAGAGGACGAAGAAGAGGAGGAGTCCATGGGGGTCGACTTGGACAAACTCGTTGATGAAATCGAGTCGGTGGCTGCAAAAAGAAGTCACAAATCTAAAGCGGCACCGTCATCATCCCGACTCCCGCTGAAGCCTACACCAGCCCACCACTCGACGTCTCAGGTGACGGCGAGGCATGGTGTGCAGCCGCAACCCTCGCGGCAATTACAACAAGAAGAGGAGCAGTCGGCCCACTGGTACAATTTTGACACTAGCTCGGGGTCGCAGTCCTACACGATGGAGGAAGAAGAAGACAGTGAGGAGGAAGAGGTGGAGCTGGAGCATGAAGGAGACGATGTTCTGGCACATTTGGAGGCATACAGAGAAAGAACCCTGGGTAATGCACTGGCGGGGGTGTCCTATGGTAGAGGACACAGGCAAAAGAAGGTCGATCTCATCTACCCCGAGTGCATGACAAGGCGAGTCGTCGCCTCTAGGTACGGTTGTGAGAAGACCATTGAGGACCTAGGAATCAAAGAGGCAGTGGAAATGGGCTTGAAGAGGATTGGGTTGTGGAATATTATTTTCACACCCCAACCTACATATCCTGCATTGACCAGAGAATTCTTTGCCACTCTCGAGAAGACTAAAGTGAGGGGTTGTGACGCACTCAGATTTGCCATGATGGGCAACATGCACACCCTCACTTCCACTGAGCTGAATGCTATCTTCGCCTCTAGTCCTGAAGAAGCCGTGAAATTGGATGACGGCTTATTAGAGAGAGAGGCCAGTTTGGACTATGCCTATTATTGGAAGAGCTTCACGGGAAATGAGGACTACTACGCGGGTAGATCAAAAACTACTGCCATAAGTAACCCGCTAATGTGCTACGTGCAGAAGGTCTTGGCAAACACGATTGTGGGCAAATACGACAACCAAGGCACCATTTCTCAAAAGGATATGATTTTCTTGATCGGTATGCACTACAAAAGGTATATTAACCTTGGATTTCTTTTGATTGACCATCTAAAGGGCATACCCTACAAGAGCTCGAAGCCGTTCGTTATGGGAGGGTTCGTCACTTCTATTGCACTGGCGTTGGGATACGATCTCTCGGGGACACAAGACGCAATTGAGGCAGAACTTGTTGACCTCAACTATCTGAAGCGCTCGCACACAATAAAAATGAAGGATAAAAGAATGATTTATTTGACCACAAGTGTGCAGGATTTTGAACTAGAGCTGCCATATCACGCAGAACCCCTAATATCCGTGTTGGGACCTGGCAACAGGATGAGGGAAAAACTAATGGCATGGCAGCAAGACCACCTGAGGGAGACGTATGCTAGGGGAGCCGCTTCCATACATGAAGACGTTGCCGAATCTAATGTACAAGGACAGGAGAAAGAAAATGCAGAACAAAGGCAACCCCGAAGAACAAGAAGGAGGGATGAGGGGACATCCCAGTTGCAGCCACCCTCAGGGAATGCCTATGACATGGCCACAATCCAGGCACTCCTTGAGAATATTCAGAAGACCCAAAGTGACATGCAGCTTGCCCAGCAGCACATGTGGTATGATCAGCAGCAGATGCACTATCAGATCAACCACTCGTATCAATATCACCACGCCCAAGCAGAAAGAAACCCCGAATGGGGCGCAGATTTTTGGGGTGGTTTAGCTGGGTATCCATAGACTTACCCTCCATCCCAGGATGACTACTGGGGGCACTACTACCAGCATCCTCCATCAAGCTCAGCTCCAGACTCATCTCCTCCTCCATATCCTCCGCAGATGTCGGACCAGCCACCGCATCCATGACACTTCCCCTATCTCCCCTAAGCTATAGTTTCATGCTGAGGACAACATGATTCTAAAGTTTGGGGTGGGTAGGGCGCTATGCACCACTCTATCTCTCTTTTTTTCATTTTGATATCACCCTTCCATCTAGTATAGTTTTACTATTTTTGTTCTTTTCATTGCATCTTTGCACGACATGTAGTTGATTTCTGCATTTTTGAGTAATTTTTCAAAATTTTCATCTTCATGTAGTTTTTTGTAGTTTCTTATGCATGATAATTAGGATTTGCTTCTTTGTGTCTTTAAATTCCCTAAAGTAGGTTTAGATGTGATTTAGTGCAAAGTGGCACCAATTTGGCCAATTTTTCCCAGATTTGAATATTCTTGCTCCGATAGGATGTTTTGACTTAATCTCCAATGTTTGAAATGAAATGGTTTACTCTAGTGACAAATGCATGCTACATTCTTAGATCTTATTGATATATGGTCTTGTTTGTGACTTTTTACATGTGAACCACATCTCTTAAGTCTGTGAATGTTTTGGTTGAATCATGAATTGAGCAAGCGACAAACGCTTAAAGCCAATGGAATCACTTGGTAGAAATATGAATATTGTGTTAATTCTATCATGTGGTGTGATATTACTTGGTGAAGTGTTGAATTAGCTTTCATGGAGGGAATCTTATGTTTAAAACTACACTGATGACCCCTCTTTGACCCGACTATTCTTCCACCATCTTCATACCCCTCCGCCTCATAAAAAGATGCCAAAGTGTACATATTAGCCGTGGCCACCTCCAAAAGTTTGGGGTGGCCACATCTTTATCTCCCCACTTCATTCTATCCACCATATGCCCTATCTACACTAAGGGAAAAGAAAAAGAAAAAAAAAAGAAAAAGAAAAAGAAAAAAAAGGATGCTCCTGTTTAAGAGCATTCAAATAAAGAAAAGAAGAGTGTGTAAAAGCACTCCAAATCTTACCGCAACCCTTTCTTCTTCTTTTATACCCATTGAGCTAGAAAACATTAAATCTAGCTCACTTTACCCTTTCTAGAGCCAAGTGGATCATCTAGTATGGTTTGAAGCATAAGACCAAATGCATGAAAGTGAAACAACGCTCCTAGTCACCTTTGATTAACACCAACATGAAACGGTTTACCCAGAATAACATAAAGGACATATTGACAACTTGTGTTTCTATGCTTTATATTTGAAGTTTGTATGCTCAGTGCTCAGTTCATGATTGGATTGTGAAAGAAGGAGAGGAGAGATGTGAGACACATGCACTTAGTCGCTTCTAAGACCATATATTCAATAATTTTCTGTTGCTTTGCATTTGTCATTTGTTTTTGTCGAAAAGAACAGAAAAGAGAGATTAAGTTGGAGCATACTTGAGGACAAGTATGTTTTAAGTTTGGGGTGGTGATGCAGCCCTATTTTTGGGCTGCATCCTGTGCCATTTTGTACCTAAGTTGCATCTAAACATGTTAAATTACAAGTCTTTTTCCCCAATATGATTATAATTGCAAATATGCTTATGGATGTTCTTTGCACTATTTTTCAGGTACTTGGACCATGCTTAGATGGAAGAGAGAGCGAGAGAGGGAGTTCTAGGGTTCCCCCACTCAAGGAGGGACCCAAAGAAGGCCCCAAAGTCTCCCTCAACCTACCTCCAGTGGCCAAGAATCATCCCCAAGCAAAGACATCCGAAAATGACAAAATCAGAAGAGAAATCAAGAAGTCAAGCCTCACCACGGCCGTGGCCACAATTCCACGGTCGTGTGTTTATTGCCAAAGTTCCAACAGGTTGCAATAGGGAAATTCCACAGAGTCCCACGGTTGTGGCCTCCCAGCTACGACCATGGCCAGTGAAGACACCACGACCGTGGCCATCAGCACGGTCGTGGCCCCGAGAAGTGAAAATGGTCGTGGGATCCTCCCACTGTCGTGCGTTTATTGATTAAGAAATCAGTTGCCAACAGGGTTTTTGCCCAGAATGCCACAACCGTGGCCAAAGACGATCAAGACGCCCGTGGCCCCTCCCCACGGTCAGCTCCTTCCCCTCCAAAATGGATGTGTTACCCAACACGGCCGTGGTGCATGTTACCCACCACGATCGTGGCACTTTGCCACGGTCTTGGCCACCACCATCTCACCACTTCCCTCACACCACGACCGTTTTCAACCCCCACGGCCATTCCCCACTACCCTCGCCACGGTCATGGCACACCCACCACGACTGTGGTGATCACCTGCCCTACACAACTTTGCACTGCTTTTTCTATTTTACCCCCACTTAGCCCTAGCTCCTATATAAGCACTAGTTGCTTCTAGGGCTCAAGGGAGTGCACTTCCTAGCCGCAATCCAGCTGCTCCCTTGCATCCATTACTCCCATCCACCTACTTTCCGTGCATTTAATCCCATTTCCACCCACTTTCCACTCATTTCCACCATAGAAACCTAGTTTCTCTAGGTTTCTATCCATCCATTCCACCATTTCCATGCTCTTGGGCACCATTAGAGGAGGAGGCTCGTGGCTGGCAGCAAGGAGGTGAAGAAGTCAAGCTTCATCAAGCATCCATGGCATTTCCTACTCTCTTTCCCTTCTCCTTTGTTTCTATTTTGATCATGTATAGCTAAGCCCCCCTTTGGTGGGCTGTTTGGGTCAAAAATGTGACTTTGATACCATGTTGGGGGAATATAATTTGTAATGAACATATTTCACTTCTATGATGATTTCCTTTGCTTGTATCTCATTTCCCATTACTTGTGCATGTGATTGTTGTTTAATTACATGAATTGCTTGCCCTGTGGTGTTTGAAGACATTTGCCTCTAGGATGTTTTGGTTTCTATGTAGCTATCATAGGATTGGCTCCTAGGTCCTTAATTCGGATCCCTAGCTAGACCCCTATCTTCCTACATAATCACCTTCTTCCTACATGCAAATGTGAGCTCTAAGTGACTAGTATAAGTGTGATTAGCGCAATTGCCTAGGATTTCCTAAAGGCTGAGGTGGCTAGTGGCATGAGGTCAAACATCCTCATCTCTGCTCCCATCCTTACCCTTGGTCCTCAATTGACTAATACCACTTATCCTAGAGACCTAGACTTGGTAAGTCCTATGAGAATTACACCTAGCCCTAGTTCTCCAACTAGTAGCATAGGGTACACCCTATAGCACCCACCTTGTGTGGTTTGGTAGTCTAGAATGAAATATGTTAATTGCTTATTATGGTGACATCCCCTAATAAATGTCAAGGTCACATTCCCAAACGGACCACCTCCTTCATCTAATTGCTTAAAACCTTAATTGCGCTGTTTGCTTGTTAATGCTAGTGTAGTTCAATTGCTTTAGTTAACTTACTTAATTGCCTAGTTTTGTTAGCTAAGTGTTAATTTAGGTCTTTGATCTTGATTAGTGGTTAATTTAGGCTCTCAATTGCTAGTTGCTTGCTTAGTCTAGTGTAGTTTGGTCTTGCTCTTGTTTAGATAGCTTGTTGACTTAGATTGCTAATTTAGCCTTTTGATAACTTAGTTTCATATTGCTTTTCCTACTTGCTCACTTAGCTTAATCAACAACCAACCAACCTTAAAACCCTAAAAACCTGAATCTCCGCAAAAGGAACATAGCTTACCCCGTCTAACTCTAGTGCCCCCTCTATCTCCGTGGATCGACCCTGTACTTGTCGCCTCACGTATACTATGACACGACCCCGTGTGCTTGCGGGCGTAGTGTCTTAGTAGACGTAGGTAGTTATTGTAAGTCTTACAAATTTTCGAAAGCATAAGATCCCACATCCCGTGCGCTCCGACCTCGTGGGGTGTAAAAGCACCACTAGCGGGGACGCACCAGGGGGTGAATATAGCTTCAAAAATTCTCACAAAATATATTAGACATTCAAATTATATAAATTAGGAGCAAAAGCTCAATGGAAATTTGAAGTCCTATCTAACAAGCATAGCAAGGATGAGAGAGATTGATAGCAAGCACTTGACAAAGGGATGTAGAGTGGCTCCACACTTCAAACTAGTAGTGAGTTAGTCCACTACCTAGAGAGGTCAACCTCCATGACTTTGCAAGTGTTTTTCTCTATTATAGCACCACAAAGATTTACAGTAATAGATCACCAAAGAACTTATCCATCCAACCACAAGGAGATCTCCACCTTAACAAGGAACTTAACCACTTAGCTTGAGTCTTCAACCTTCACTTAGGTCTTACCCACTCAAGCTCAAGTCTTCTGCCTTGAAGGACTTTGCTTCTCCTCTTGGATCTTCATCCTTTCCCTTCTCCTTCACTTAGTGAAGATCACCACCTCTTCAACATCCTTGAAGAGGACCAGCTACAAATCCTTCTTCACTCAATGGAGCTTGCTTCAACTTTTCTTCATGAGAGAAGGGGATAGGGAAGTAGTGGAAGATTGAGAGTTTTACATGCACAAAGGTGGAACCCTCTTAAAATAATCCTAACTCACTCACAAATGATGAAATGATGTGTAAATTAGAGAGAGAAAGGGGATCAAGGGGTGGTAGCACACTCAACTATAACAAGGACTATGTATGTAGTGAATGAGCAACCCCGGAATGAACTCCAATGGGTCCTATTTATAGCTGGGGGTGCTCCCTTGAGTTGGGGAACACTTAGGGCCAAAATATAGCAGTTTTTTCTCAAGGCAACAGATCTATTTTTGTACAAACAAGTCACCAACGGTTAGAATCACTTTTTTTGCATTTTTCGTTCAGTACATTCGGTCGAGACTCAATAAAGATAACTCGACCAATCAGCTAAAAGACAAACCCAATTTTCAAACTATCTACTGGGAAACTCAACCGATCAGCTAAAATCATATTTGGTCAGTAAGCCTTTCATTCGAGTTCTGTGAATCCACAACTCGACCGATGCACATATCAAAAAATTGATCCAAGGGATCGGTCGAGATTGAAACTCGACCAATCAACAGTCTGTGATCAATTTTCTAATGTGATTAAAACATGATTAAAACTTGATACTAAGTGTCCCACATATTTTTCGCATCTTAGTTACAAGTCATATCATCATTACAAGTGATTAAAAAATTCTTCTAAGGTCATTTGAAGTGATTTCCTTATTAGCACACTTGCATTGCTTTTGACTTGAACTTTGACAAGGTAGGGCTTGTGTAAATTGATTCTTTTCATATACCGAAAACCTGAGATCAATCTTGAATACACATATTAGATACATATGAATGGAATGGTTGAGTCATTATCAAAATATGGACAATGTATAACCTCTAGGTCAACAAATAAGACATCAATTATATGTCTGTCATGTCAAGTTGCTTAGTCATGGTTTCCTTAAATGCATTAAACATCTCCTCACTATTTCCAGTGAAGATTAAGTCATCAACATATAAGTAAAGGATTAACATATCCCCACCAATATTTGTCTTGACATAAAGAGTGTGCTCATAAGGACACTTTTCAAAACCATCTTGTAATATGCATGCATCTATCCTTGAATACCAAACATGTGGTGCATGTTTTAGTCCATATAAGGCTTTCTTGAGGGGATAGACTTTGTTTTCTTCTTCTTTAATAACAAATCCAAGTGGTTGATTCACATAAACTTCTTCTTGAAGTACACCATTTACAAATGCATATTTGAGATCCATTTGATATATTTTTAATTTATTCTAAGCACCAAGTGATAAAATCATTTGAACTGTATCCATTCTGGAGATGGGTGCAAATACTTCAAAGTAGTCAATTCTAGGCTTCTACTTGTAGCCTTTGACCGCTAATCTGGCTTTATAACGGTCTAACTGACCATCAGATCTATATTTTGTCTTATAGACCCATTTAACTCCAATACGCTTCTTTCCCGCTGGTAAAGAAGTGAATTCTCATGTTTGATTTTTCTCAATTGACTTAAACTCCTCATTCATGGCTTGGAACCATTTCTCGTCAGCTGCAACATCTTCATAGGAAACTGGATCACAATCAACAAATAAACAAAGATTTAATAGTGTTTCTTTTGTTATATCTTCATCTGTGTCAACATCATCTCTAGTTACTACATAATCTATATATTTGGATGGCATTACACATTTTCGTTGAGCCAGATCTGTCATTGATGAGTTGGATCCTTGTGGATGGGTTATTGGAGAAAATGAACCTGAAGATAAAGAGGAATTATTTGATTCTAAAGTTGAAAATGAAGCATTAGCTTTTATTGTCAGAATAGGGACCTCTTGTGATACTAGATTGGGTATTTATTTTTAATAACTTCATTTTGTTCATTCCACTGCCAAGTTTCATCTTCTGCAAAGTGAACATCTCTGGTGATTATAATATCTTCTTTAATAGGGTCATACAATTTATAACCCTTTCTAGAATTACTGTAACCAATGAAAATGCACTTTTGGCTTTTGTCGTCAAGCTTTTTCCGCCTTTGATCTGGTATGTGCGCATAGGCAACACAACAAAATACTCTCAAGTGGGACACATCTGGCTTTCTCCCACTCTAAGCTTCTTCGAGGGTCATTTCACGAACACTTTCTGTAGGACATATATTCAACAAATATGCGGCACAACAAACTGCTTCTGCCCAAAATAGCTTTGGCAATGATTTTACTTTTATCATACTTCTGGCCATCTCTAAATCATCCTATTTTTTATTTTAGCTACACCATTTTGCTAAGGTGTATAGCTTGTTGTTAATTGGCAATGAATTCCTTCTCTCTTGCAGTAATTTGTAAAATAATGTGATGTGAATTCTCCCCCTCTATCTGATCTCAATGTCTTTAATAGAAAATGACTTTGTTTTTCAACAGATACCTTGAATTCTTTGAATTTTTCAAATTCATCACATTTATTCTTTAAGAAATAAATCCAATTCTTTCTAGTGAAATTGTCTACAAAAAGTAAAAAGTACCTCTTTTGACCAAGTGATTCTATCTCAATAGGTCAACATATATCGGTATGGACCAACTCCAAAGGCTTAACTACTCGCCTTGATTTTCCAATTGAAAAAAGTTCTAGGTGATGCTTTCCGAGTATACACCCTTCACAAAGATTGTCAGGAGCATCAATGAGTGGTAGACTTGTCACCATTTCTTTTCGTGCCAATAACGTCAGACCTCGAAAATGTAAATGGCCAAAATGTAGTTGCCAAAATGAATTACTATCTTTTACCATGGCTTGTAGATTCATAATGCTTTTTGAATGGAGATATAAAGGAGCGATTTTTGTCATCTTTACTTTTGTAATAGTTTTGTTATTTTTCCCTATGATCTCACACACACCATCTTTAATATGGTTTGTGTGTCCTTTTTCAGTAAGTTGTCCCATGCTCAATAAATTCCAGAATATTCTTGGGACATTATATACATCTACAATAATAACATACGTACCATCTTTCGATTGAATATTAATGTTACCTTGGCCCTTAACAAGAACTTTGCTTTTATTTCCAAATTTGACTTCACTTGTCACAGATTCATCTAGACAAGAGAATAACTCCTTCTTTCCAGTCATATAATTACTACATCCCGTGTCTGGATACCAAATGTTGCTGATTTCAGTATCCACACCTTCTTTGCAAGCTAATAATAACTTTTCCTCTACTTCAGCAACATTTGCTCGTTGATATTGATTGACATGTATTTTTGTCCGACATTCTGATGCATAATGTCCAAACCTCTCACATTTATGGCATTGAATCTTTAATTTATCAAGCATATAACCTGTCTTTCTATAGCCTCCCACTGAACTGCTTTATGCATTTCTATATCTATACTACCCTATAAAAAAGGGTGAATGTGGTGTCTGCTATTCCCTGCTGTCTGTCTGTCTGCTGCAGTTATTTTGCATATTTTACATTTAACAGTATATATTTATTCCTCTGATTATTTTGTTTTTATATTTTGTATTTATCTTCTGAACTAATAGTTATCTATACATCAACGTGTTGCTATTCCAGCCCAACCCGGCTGGTTGATTTCTTTTTGCTAAAATATTGCAATATGCCTTTTGTTTCCGTAACGTCATTGGTCGGCTCCCAACAGTCAACCAACCATACCAATTTTTGAGACAGTGCAATTTGTGTCTTTTGTTCGGATGATGTTGCTCAAAGCAGCGTATATGTTGTAGGTTGATCGGGAGATATGCATCGAAATAATCTATACTACTATAAAAAGAGCAAGTTTGATGCTGCACTCTCCTTGATTCACTCTCTTCTCTTCTTTTTTTAAGGAATTTTACTCCTACAAATATTTATTCTCACACTCTCCTATTAACTTGTATTATCTTTAATTCTGTATTTCTCTCTCCATCCCACGGAAACGGTTCCTTGATTTTCTCTTTTCAAACAACCAACACAAATATCTTTTACTGTAGGGATCCTTTCACGGATGAGTCCCCTCCCCGTACATTTCCAACAAATTTTAAATGTCACGTGCATGTGCACGTGCGCGTTCACTAGTATTAATAAATATGCAAAATAAGTAAGTTTTCGGTTCTCCAGTTGATTAATGTTCCAGTTAGTTGTAGTAGATAAGTTCGGACAGAAAAAACACTCATCTTGGTATACCGTTTTTATGGTTTCCGCTACATATATTGTGCTGGCATGTGTACTACAAAACGGATATATAAGTATATATCCTTTTTAAAATATTGATTAAATAGTTGATCGGTAGGGTGATTGTGTGTATATCAGTGCAGTCAGTTTCTGTACTCTATCGATGTGATTGTGTATCAATCAATCTGTTATGCTTGTGTCTTCCTTAATGTTGGAGGGAGTTCTTTGCTAAATGTATATAAATTATTGTAGGTAGTTAGTATAGTATGCATCAAAATAATATTAATAAATCTACAGAATAAGTAAGTTTTCGGTTCTCCAGTTAATTGATGTTCCGGTTAGTTGTAGTAGATAAGTTCGACTAGAAAAAAAACACTCATCCCGGTACACCGTTTTTATGGTTTCCGCTACATATATTGTGTTGCAGGTATACTACATATATTGTACTCTACTAGTGTGATCGTGTGTCAACCAGTCTGTTATGCCTGTGTCCTTCTTAATGTTGGAGAGAGTTCTTTGCAAAATGTATATAAATTATTGTAGGTAGTTAGTATAGTAATCATGAACTTGACCATAAAATAGACTCTAACAATATGTCTATCTGGTTAATGACCGATGGTTATTAATTGGTCATGTTAATTTGTACTTCCAAAATTAAAGTAAGCTACGTGGGTGTAAATCGAATTACTCTTTCTTACTAATTGTATATAAATTATTTTCAATGTAGTGTTAGTCATGAGATTAAAGAAAAATAAAATTTTTAATTTAGATTTTAGTATGCACTATAGGTTGGGAGAATTAACCACATGTGAGTTTTAATATTTTTAGATGTGTTCTTATTGGTCCAATCAATGTTTATGTTCTTACAACATGTTTGTGAGTTTCCAGTCTCATTGTATATTTATATGTTGGATGAAGTCAAAGTTGCGCTCTCTTTTAGCCACATCAATATAAATGATATTATTTTACTATTTTATGTATTAGATTATATTATTTGTAAAATACGTGCTTAGCACGTATATTTTGCTCGGCTATTATAAGAAGAATAACTTCCACTTCTTCCCCAACCACAACCTCGTCCACATCTACCATGATAACCACCACGGTAAGATATACTTATTTTACTTTGTAATGCATGTTCGGATGAAGAAGTCTTACTTCGTTACTTCATTCTTTGTTAATGAGAAGACAACGAACCCAATAATCTTTCAATAGATAACTTTGACAAATCATTTGCTTCTTCAATAGCTGATGCAATATTAACAAAATCATTGTTCAAAGAGTATACACTACTACAGAAATGACTTATAAAGTCGGTTTTCAAGGTGTCGGTTGTATACAAAAACCGACACATAAAACCTACTATGTCAGTTTTTAACATAAACCGACATCCAATATGTGAAGGTCGACCAGACACGGGTACCGCTTTCAATAAGTGTCGGTTATTTAATAAACAACCGACACTTAAAATCAACCGCCAAAACTAAAATTCCAGCGAAAAAATTACCTTCAAAATTGGACATATGTCGTCGGTTTTTTAATAAATAACCGACAACTAAAGGGTATGCGCGAGACAGGAATAGTTGTCGGTTGTCTTTTATTTATAAACCGACGAATATTAAGTAGTATAGTTGTCGGTTTTTGTCAAAGAGCCGACACTGTTGGTTTAGTTGTCGGTTTTGTTAAATAACGGACACATATTGTCAACTTAATAGCCCCGCGAACAGAACTTTTCCCCATTGTCTCTGTTTCATTGTCGTGCGCTAGGGTCTGGCGATTTCCCCCGATTGCTCCCGCCGTCGTTGCCGGTTGGCTCCCCGCGCCGCCGTTCGTCTCCTCGCACGTCGCTCGCCGCCGTCGCCGTCGCCGCCGCTCCGCCGAGCCGTCGCCGGTTGCTGGTCTCCTTGACGCCCTCGCCGCCGCTCCGCCGAGCCGTCGCCGGTTGCTGGTCCTCCTCTCCTCGCCGCCGTCACCTCCAGCTGCTCTCCTCTACTCCGGCGCTGTCAGCTTCACCTTGTTGCCCTCAAGGTACGCCGGCTTCTTCCTTCTTCCTCATCCCCTAGCTTAATACTGTCTGTCTAATAGACTCAACTCAAGTTTTTCTATCTTTACATTTGCATTATTCATTGCCATTGTTCTTTAAAATGTCAATGAAACTATAATGGTTATCCAATGTTAAAGTTGAATACCTTGTTGTAGGCTACACAACTGATGAAACTATAGTAGCATTTTCGTGTATATGTGTTTGATATTCTTATATCACTAGAAAGAAAGACATCCATTTTCATTACTAGTAGATGAATAAATACATTAAATACAAATCAATTGGTAAACTAATATAAATCAGTAGATGATTACATAATTCCTAAATCAGCACATAAATAAATACAAATAGTAGATGAATAAAATACAATAAATACAGTAATAGAGTTAAATCAATAGATGATTAAATGATATCAAAATTAGTACATAAATAAACACAAATCAATAGATAACTAAATAAAAATAGTAATAAATAAAAACAAATAAGTAGATGAATAAATACATAAGTGGAAAAGTAAATATGAATCAGTTGATAAATAAAGTTACATCAGTAGATTCTTACATAATTTCAGAAGCAGTATAAATAAATTCAAATGAGTAAATAGCTAAATAAAAAACAGTAGATGAATAAATACAAATAAGTAGATGAATAAATACAAATCAGTTGATTAACTAATATAAAATTATAAATCAGTGATGATTAATCAATTCTCAAATCAGTACATAAATGAATACAAATAGTAGATGAATAAATATAATATAATCAAATCAGTTGATAATTAAAGTTAAACAGTTGATAACTAAAGTTAAATCAGTAGATGATTAAATAGTATCAAAATCAATACATAAATAAACACAAATCAGTTGATAACTAAAGTTAAACAGTTGATAATTAACTAAAGTTAAATCAGTAGATGATTAAATAATATCAAAATCAATACATAAATAAACACATGTGACATTCTTGGAATGTAAATGATGAACTTTTCCCTAAATTGCCAATCATGCTTTTAAAGACATCAATAATCACCCTAACTTGAAGAACTAGGATTAATTTAGGTATAAGAATGACAACACATTATTTGTTGGCCTAGAAATCCGTCCAAGATTTACTCATTAGGAGTAAATCTTGGATAGTCCCCGGTTTGGGACTGTTCTTGAACACCTAATCTCGCTTAGGATGTAAGTGTATAATGTGTATTGGGTTTTCAAGAAAATTTCGGCAGCATTTCCCCGTTTGTTCTCTAAGTACATATGTACTTGGAGAACAACGGGGAAATGCTGCCGAAATTTTCTTGAAAACTCAATACACATTATACACTTACTAATGAGATTAGGTGTTCAAGGATGGGATATGTGGTACATGTACATTTATTATATATAAGAATGACATCACATGTATTTGTTAACCCTAGACCTTAATCTTGTTGTAATATATACTTGTTTTCTCTTTGATCATAGAGCTTTACAATTTTGTTGTGATATATACTTTGTTGTAATAATGTGAACTTTACAATGTGAGCTTTACACTTTGAATTACTACTTTACAATGCGAACTTTACAATTTGAATGTGAATTTGCAGATGACTGACCATTCTCCTGATGACCGTGCTGATGACTACCGTGAGGGTGAGGACATCAATGTGCCGCCTCACAATGTAAGTTTTAAAAATATATCATATATTTATATCTATATGTCCATTTATAGTTATATCTTGTAAATGTGAATTATTTTGTCAAATTTTAGGTTGATGATGCACAGGTACCATCTGAAGCACTTGAGGCACTTGATCAACAACACCAAAAAGTTGACAAGAGAAGGGGCATCACTATGATGAAGAAGTTAATTGCGCGAAAGGGCAATGGACCCAAACTTGTTGTGGATTTCGATAATGCAGGAAATGCATGTGGTGTGAATCGCAATTCATTTATTTCATATCTTGGGTTTGTTACTCGTAGCCATTGCGGTTGTCTCTTAGATTCTTGGCATAAAGTTTCTAAGGAGAAGAAAATTTTTTATATGGAGGGATTTATGTTTAAGTTATTATTAATTTGCAATTCTATTGTGTAGATTACTAAATTTTTGGATACTAGTTAATAGCAATTCTATTTTGCAGAGTATATTTGAATTGGATGAAAAGCTACATCGTAAATGCGTGATGCAACGCTGTGGGAGAGTCCTAAGGAACTATAGGACAAATCTCACCAGAGAATACATAAAAGAAGCCGACAAGAGGAAGAAGACAGCCATTGAACAATGGAACTTCCTGGACAAAGAAGAATGGGACGCGTTTGTCGCTTCAAGACAAACTGATGAATTCAAGGTATTAGACGTCAGTCTCAATCTCATTAATTAATATATGTTGTATTCACTTATTCAAGATTAACATTTAGTGTTACTAACCAAATCATTAATTTGCATACTAACTAGGCCCTCAGTGAGGCACAAAGATCAAGGCGTGCACTGAATGTGCATGACCACAGAATGGGTCCAAAGGGGTATGCAGGCGTTCGCTAAAGACTACAGGCTGAGGCTACTGCTGCTCAATCTGCTGCTACTCAGGAGTCCTCTACCATAGGTAGCACACCTCTGCCTCTCCATGATGTCTGGATAGCTGGGAGGCAAAATAAGAAGGGAGAAATAACTAAGGCCGCAACTGCTGAGGCGGCTATAAAAATGGTAAAATACAACTCTTACAGCAATCATTCGAATATTGATTATTTGTGTTGTTTACTTAAGTACAAATTTTTGTTTTGGCGATTAGCGGGAGCTGCACGAGCTGAGGAAACAAGGAAAGTTCATCCCTGAGGGAACAAAGGATGAATTGACAGTTGCTCTGGGTAACCTAGAGCATCCTAGACGTGTTAGGGCTGCAGGCGCTGGTGTGGGCATCAAATATTTTTTTGGGTCATCCCCGCGCAAACATGTCCCAAAAGCGGGACTTTCACAAAAAGAGGTAACATATTATTTCTTTATAATGTTACTGTAAAAGAGAATTCAAAAATTAGAATTTGACGTTTCTTTTATCCATGTATAGGTGGATAAGCTATTTGACAGGAAACTCGAAGAAGCAATGAAAAAGTGGCAGGCATCTCAGACTGCCACTTACCAGACAATACATACTGCAGACTCTACTCCTACTCCTACTGCAGAGGTTGGGAGTAATCCTGTAGAACCACCACCTAGCACATCCACTGTAAGTATTTTTATGACATAGTAACTAGTTTTTTAATTCAAGATGATACGTATATATGAAATTGTAGTCGTTTCAAAAAAAGATGATATGTATATATGTATATAACATTCTTTACACAAAAATTTGTAGGGGTTGAAGCCATGCCATCTAAAAAGTAAAGAATATGTCGTGGTAGAGGCGTCGGCTTACCCATCCCTACCAGGGGAAACGTGTCACGGGTCTCCGGTACCAGCTGGTTGGATTCAGGTGAGCCTGATACATATATTTCCCCAGTGGATGGATCTTCCACTGCCATATGCCCACTCAGATTGTGAAACGCTTGGTGAGGCAGTAGGCGGAGTGATATTGTGACTAAAAGTGGATGTCTTCTTTACTGATAAGGTATGGTAAATTTACATTACGTTCAATTGTTAGTGTGTGTATATGCTGGCAGTTGATCTGAAATTATATATATATACAGGTTAAAAAGAAGACACCCACAACATCTAGGCCTCCACTTCCACCTCCTGCATTACCTAGTTGGGTTCCACAGGACCTACCTGTCCCGTTAGGTCCTAACTGTAGGGGTATGACAGTATGGTTAGGGGAACATGATATAAACTCCCCTATAACTGTTTCTTCTGATTCAGATTCTACAGGTCCGTCATACGAAACAAAACTATTTATACAAGATATATTGGAGTTGTTTCGATATGATTGGCTAAATACATCTGTGATATAGATATGGATAAGGTGAGATATTCTTTATACATCCATATACCTTGTGTATGATCTGGTGATCTGGTTTCTTATTTATTAATGCATGCGTAATTAATACATATTTTACAGCTACTTAGACAACATATGTGCAGATTTTGGATTCGAACATGTAGGGTTTTTGATTCCATCCTTGATTAGTCTAGTAGCTAAAGACCCTACATCAGTTCAACAATACTGCTGTGAGTCTTTTTCAAATTTTGCTGTAAAAAAGAAGACGGTGATAATGGCTCCATTCAATGTAGAGTAAGTTTACTTTGCTTATTATAATTTGGACTTAAGAAAATTACATTTTATTGTGGATTTTGAGTTATTAATTTTTAACTTTTTTTCCTCTAGGGGTAGGCATTGGGAGTTATTGGTTATTGCCCCCGAGACGTTCACTGTGTATTATCTAGATCCTAAGGGGGGTAAATTGAATACAAGATTTGGACACATAATGAAAATGGCAATATTTCGGTGAGAAATATTTTATTTTTCATATCCGTTAACATATGTTATTACATTACTATTTAATTGCAATGTTCTGTGTTACATTAACATGTAGGGGTTTTGAGGAGTACAAAAAGGCTGGAGGAAAGGTCCCCACGAAAAAGAACCAGCCAATAATTTGGAAGAACGTGCAAGTAAGTTCCCGACTGCAATATATGTATATATTATTTATGTGAACAATGCTTAATTAGTTGTATTTTTTAATATTTTGTATGTTTGAATTTATAGTGTGCTACACAAGACAACAGATGGGCATATGGATACTATGTCCTGCGATATATGCACATGATTATCAAACATGTCGTACTGGATATCGAATGTATTGCTCAAGTATTATATAGTCTCATTAGATAATATGATCGAAATATATCAATCTTATTTATAGCTCATTAATTATATATACATCATTCTCTTTACAGGTGTTTAAAGCTGACCCTATTACAGGAAAGGACTTACCAAATGTTAATGCTCCCTATACAATGGGAGAATTAAATGAAGTAAGAGAAGAATGGGCAACAACCATACAATTAGTGGGGGCTTTAAAATATAATTGTAGTGAATAATGACTAAACAATGATACTTTGTAAATGAATTTCTGAATTATAATATATGTGTGAATGTTTCTACATGTCTAGATGTTTCTACATGTGTCTGAGTGAAAATGAATGAAAGTGTTGGTTGCTATATGAATGTTTCTACATGTGTGAATGTGAATGAATGGAACTACAAATTGCTAACATGTGTGAATGTTTATAAATGTGTGAAAATAAAATGGAACTGCAGGTTGCATTGCTAAATGCATGTGCTACTTTTTTATTGTTAATTTTGCAGGTTTGCGGCCTGTTGTCGGCTGATATCAATGGATGTCATAAAACCTGCAGTTCATAACTGAACTGAACAGGTTTCTCATCCTGCGACCAGCCACAGCAGGTCTGCAGACTCACAGGAAAAAAAAATCAATAGGCGTCGGTTATTTGTAAATAACCGACACATAATGATATAGTGTCGGTGTTCCTACAATAAACCGACGTCTATGTCCTTAACACCACGACCGTGCTGGACAGTACGGCCGTGGGGCGAAGATATATGGTGTCGGTTTTTTACTTATAACCGACATTGATAGTTCCCAAGATGGCGCCCTTTCTGTGGCGCGAAGGGTTTGGGCGTCGGTTTTTTAACTAATAACCGACGCTTATAGTCTCATGATGGCGCATTTTCGGTGGCACACGAAGAGTTTGGGTGTCGGTTTTGGAACCGACGCCTGATGGGTGGACTTTTAGTGTCGCCCACATAGGTGTCGCTTAGAAACCGACACTAAAGACTTTAAATAACCGATACTAAAGGTAGGTTCTGTAGTAGTGATATAATTTTTTGCACTATCCTTTTATCGGTGATACTCTCACCATTGATTTGAAATTGAACGACAATTGATTACACTCGATCAAAATAACTTGATATTGACTCTTGAGTCATCCATACTTAATGACTCGAACTCTCCTCACAACATTTGCAAGCAGACTTGCTTAACGCGGTCACCACCTTTGTAGGATTTCTCCAGAACGCCATATGTGATGTTTCTGTCATCGATGTCTTTAGAAATATAGACTCTTCTACTACTTGAAAAATAGAGTATAAAGTATTTTGAAATTTTTGACGTGTTTCTAAAATAATACCCTTTCCTTCTTTTGCAAGGGCCTCATATGCCACTTCATCGATCATGTCTCTGAATTCTTTTTCCACAATACTCCATGTGTCTTGAGAACGAAAGAATACCTTCAACTAAAGTAGTTTATCCGTTTGATTTTGGGAGTGAAACATGGAACATATTGTATGTGAATGATGTTACCGCCATAATTGGGGCTCTGATTCCGTATGTAAGAATTAGAATTTGCTAATTCCAAATAGAAGTAGAGGAGCAAAAAATAACAATGCCATAAGAGAAAAATCGCAAACTTTCTTATTAAAAATTGTGCTCAAATAACAACAAGATACTAACATATTTATAGTGAACTCGGTTTAAATAACCCCACCATTTAGAGAAAAAACTATTTTATCATCTTGTTGATGTTTCTCTTACAAAGAACCATTAATCTAATAAAAGAACAATTGATAAATCTAGAAGGTATTAAATATAGCATTTCAAGTTTGATTTTCTTAGAAATCCCAGTTTGAAGTTTGTTTATTTATATTTATATATAGAAGAGAAAAACAATACCATTTCAATCTGGATGCAAACAAGATCGTGATCCAAATGAGATAACCTAACTAATCCAATGAGGCTAATCTTATTAAAAAGCCAAACACACCTTGTGAGAGTATCTCGCAATTTCAGGAGCTATAGTTACAACAAAAGTGCTCGTGGAAAATTGCCCTCCTTGGATTCTTCTCCGAAGAAGACATTCTTGCATTTAATCTGGCGGATAGGACCAACTCGAAAAGCTTTTGAATTTTCTCATACGCTTGGATTTTGCAAACAACTCCCGGTTTCCCAACCCAAAATTTGGAGTCTGCAAATCGAAGTTTATTTAATCTGCTATATCGGCAATTTAATTGTAGCGATGAACGTCGAAGCCTACCAACTACCAATATAATCACCGAATGTCACAGCTTTGGCCGGCTATAAGAATTCCAACAAGCAATGTCTCAATATACCTGCAGCGGAATGCTTCCCGTTTGTTCTACCTCGTGTCATTTGCGGTGAGACACCACATGAATCCTCGCAAAATACACATCTACTATACAAACCTAGCAATACATCCGTTTGTCAATCCATTATTACTGGCGAAACTAAAGACGCTACACCCAAATTAAGTCATGGGCCAACAACACAGATCAAGATTAAGGAAAACTTTAGCCAAAAGCTGCGCGACGAGCGAGCAGAGCCAAAGTCCCCTATATCGCAATGACCACGGCGCGGACACGGCCATGTCCCGTTTCAAGACGACTTGTGATGGACGTAGCTCCCCATCCTCACAACGATGTCGTCGATGTCACGGACGTACCCGACCTTCTGCCCCCATTCCTTATTTTCTGGGGCGCTCACGGGCGCGGCGCCGTTGTCCACCGCCCTCTTGTACGCGGCGTCGACGTCGGCATAGGCAAAGCAGACCTCCACGGGCGCCCTCTCGTCCGGCGACTCGGCGCGGCGTACGATCCCGGTGAGGGCGTCCGTCTCCGTCTGGTGAATCGGGGTGAAGGCGATCGTCGTCTGCCCGCTCTCCAGCTCGCCCCACCTGCATTCCAGGGTCCGGAGGCAAACGAGATGGGCACGAGCCGCACGACGAAGGTATATCGAATAGAGCAGCAGCTGCAAATTGATTAATGTTTTAAATCATCAATGATTCACGAACGTACCTGTGCGACTCGTCCACTCTCCGGACGTTGTACCCGAACGCTTTGGCGTAGAAATCCACGGACTTGGCAACATCCTTGACGTACACCACCGTGTACGCGAACACGGGCCTTAGCTTGTCCTCGCCGCCGGAAGCCATGGATCGATCCGAAAATGTCTCTGGCACGGTACTCCAGCAGGTCAGCTCCCACAATACTAGCGGACTTCTCGCTTCTCCGGACGTGTCTCACCTGTTCTCTCCTGGTTATGAGTTTGTTTAGAGAAAGAGAGAGATAACGATGGATCAGGGGCGATGAGGAGGAGGCAAGGTACGTCTGTCGGGGGTGGGGTTATGGATCGAGCCTGATGAAGAAGAGGACGTGGAGTCCATGCGGTCAGAGAATCGGGGCAGAAAAGCGGGACGTCTGCCACGTCCGAGAATGGAATCAGAGACGTGGTCACTGGCATGGTGTCAAGGGTGGCCTCACCGCTCAAAGGTTTCCGGACTTTTCACTTGGGAGAACTATAAATGGATAGGAATTTGTATAGGATTTCCGATATCGCAATTCGAACTTCTGATCTGATATATCCAATATGTAATATGCACTTCGGGGAAATTAAATTTGACATATTATTATATAGAAGTAATTATATTTTCATATTTCTATATATAGAATATCTATATTTTATATTTTTATCTATAAATGACATATATTTAATAATATATAAATAATATATAGAAATATGAAAATATATATTATCATACACATTTAATATAATATTAATACTTTCTATGTATAATATATTCATTAATTATGTGAGTTGCCAACGATCACAATCCCTCTTACATTTGAAGAACAAAGACTCACTATTTACATTGGAATGAATTGATATGTGGATGCATTAGTAATATCGATATGTATGATTTTTGGTTCAAATCAGATATTTATTCGAACTCAAATAATTGATCGAATTTGGATATTATCATGCGATATCTGCTGCATATCGGATATGATATCAGATCAAATTTTTTTACAGATTCATATATCTGATATAGTAGTATTCCTTCCATATTTGATCTGTTTACAAATCTGCTCTCGGGCATCACTCAATACGACGGTTGTAAACTCAATGACGTGGTGATAAATGAGTCTATATTTAAATCTATAACTGTATAAATAAATAAATAAATAGGTGAGTCAGTGTACTTGATTTTCAACTGCTTGATTTCACCAAGGCTACAGCGTGCAGAGCACGTTTCAACTTCTTACTACTTATTGGTAATTAATTCCATTACATTATGAATTCCAAGAGTATGTGGTACTTAGCGTGTTTGTCATGTTCAACAACATATCTATGAGTTACATATTTTTTATATACTTTATCAGCCTGTCAATGTACTTCAACAGTCTATGTGTAAGCTTAACAGTCCATCATATTTGTGTCCGTACTTACAACTTTTTTGAAGAAAAACTAATTTGATAATCCCATGGTACTGGTTGGAGAGAGTCAATCAACAATTAATTGAATTATTCTCTATGTTAAATACTTTATTATAAGCTAGTTGTCAACATGCACATGCTCAAGAATAGGAGCACGCATAATTTTAATAATTAGGCATAAACCCGTGCTATGCACGGGTGCCTTAGTACAATGAGTATTTTTAGGTTAAACTTTGAGAAAAGAAGATGCAATAAATATGTACAATACATATCTTAACATGTCCTCTCATACACACAATGACCAATATTTAATTTCAAAAATAATGGAGAAAATTACATCTAACCCCATATCCTAATATAATATATAATTTAAGAAATTAAAGACAAACGTGTGGTGCGCACACACAGGGACCAGTGTGTAATTTTAAAAATAATTGAAAATTTGCATCCAACCCCCTCCACATGCTTTCTTATATAGTATGGATGAGTCTCTTAATATATATATATATATATATATATATATATATATATATATATATATATATATATATATATATATTTATATTAAAGACAAAAGTATGGTGTACACATAGAGGGATCAATATGTAATTTCAAAAAATTGAGAAATTTGCATCCAACCCCCGCTGTTGGCGTTCTTATATAATATAGATAAGACTCTTAATATAATATATAATTTAAAAAATTAAAGACAAAATTGTGGTGTACACACAGAGACTAATACATAATTTTAAAAAATAATGGAGAAAATCGAAGTCAACTCCCTTCACGGGCTTTCTTATATAGTATAGATGAGCCTCCTAACCTAATCTATAATTTCAAAAATTAAAGACAAAAGGGTGGTGTACACACACATGGAGCAACACGTAATTTTAAAAAATAATTCAAAAAATCGCATCCAACCCCCTCCCGAGCTTTCTTATATAGTATAGATGAGCCTCCTACTACAATATATAATTGAAAAAATTAAAGACAAAAGTGTGATGTACACAAATAGGGACGAGTATGTAATTTCAATAAATAATGGAGAAAATTGTAGCCGACCCCCTCCGTCAGACTTTTTTGTATAGTATAGATGAGTCTCCTAATATAATATATAATTTAAAAAATTAAAGAAAAAAGTTTGGTGTACACATCCATGAACCACAATTTTAAAATATAATGGGGAAAATTGCATCGAACCCCCTCTGTCGACTTTCTTAAATTGTATAGATGAATCTCCTAATATAATATATAATTTAAAAAATTAGAGACAAAAGTGTGGTGTGCACAAACAAGGACCAGTATGTCATTTCAAAAAATAATGGAGAAAATTGCATCCTACCCCCTCCACGGGCATATATAGTATAGATGAGCCTCCAAATGTAATATATAATTTTAAAAATTAAAGACAAAAGTGTGGTCACTACAGCAAAATTACCCAGTAGTGGCATTTATTCTAGTGGCTTTTATAAAAAAAAGCCACTATCCTTCTAATATACATGCATTTTTAATTAAAATGCCTCCAAACCACCTATTATAGAGTTTCTAAAAAGGATATAACATTAAAGACATTTTTATTTTTAATTAGTGGTAATCTTAAATTGCCATACCAAATTAGAAAGGAATTGGTAACGCAATATTTACTTCCCGCTCCAAATTTTCCCCCTCGTGATCCAAAAGATCGTGACTATTCGGAGTCTGATTGATCTAGCTCTCCGCTCTCTCCCTAATTCCTCGCGTGCTCATGAGCTAGACCAGCGCGTGGAGCATCCTATCCGATTGTCGCCCTAGCTAGGTGCTAGTGGATCGCGTGGAGACTGGTGGCATCGCGCTGTGTGCCAGTTTCCAGTGGCGGAGTGCAAACTTGTCGGTCGTGTGCGGAGTGCCAACCATCTGTCGCCAGGAAGTGCATAGGCAGGCATCATTCGACCTTCCTCCGCCGCCTATTTGGACCGAGCCCAGCTGAAGCACCGCCGTAGACTCAATCTGCCCCTCCGGCGCCAGCGAGCTCGAGTGAGGGACTCCGATCACCTAAGTCCAATTCCTCTTCAGGCAACCATCCAAGCTTTGCAATGTTCTGAAGAGGTATGTTGTCGTCGATTGGTTGCATTTCATCTATTTTTTGGTAGCATTTCATCAATTGAAATGTACTTCTTCCCTTTCTTTTTACTAATCAGACCTGCCACATTTCCTTGTTTGTTTCTTTTGGTTGCATTTCGTCAATTCAAATGTATTTATTATTTTTTAGTTGATTCATTCATCATGGATGATGTATCCATGTTGATTCATTCATCATGGATGATGTATCCATGTTGATTCATTCGCAGTGGATGTTGTTTGCTGATTCGATGGTGTTTTTTGGCTCCTAACCTCACTCGTGTTCATATATTTGCTCATTGTGAAAGCTTTCTTCCCTTGGATTGAGCCATGTTAACTATGTTTCTCTAGTTTGTATTTGGATTATGGTTAAAATCGCTCTTTCTTATTAGACAATGATCTCATTTGGATTTCATTGTGAACATGATGTTGGGTATAATTCATAATGTTGTTGTTTGCAAACGAATTTGCTATTAGAATAGTCAGTCATGTTAACTTTTGATTTCACCCATCAATAGATAATATAGAATATGCCCTATGCTCCACATTTTTCATTCTGTATAATATAATTGTATGGTGTGGGTGTGAAATTATCCTATGTTTTGATTTACAAAATATCAAGGAATAGTCTTTAAAAATTTGAGTTATTTTAGAAAACTAAGTGGATGTTGTGTTTTAAGTAAGGATAAGTGAAATTTTGGACACAAAATAGAAAATGCAATCGACATGATGGGAGAAATATATCTAGGTTCATTCAAAATAATAATAACAATTTATATAGAAATGAACCATCTATAATGATAACTAAATAGATACAACACATAAAAACTAATTATGTCACACTTATTTGAAATTTCCATAGCTATGTAAAAAACTCAATTTTTGCTAATAGTTTTGGTGTTTTTTGGACCGATTAAAGTTAAAAAACATATTGAGAAATATATACTGAGCCAAAACCAAACAATGAAATCAAAGGACGTCTACATACATGATCGCCAACTAAACTAAGGATATGTGGTCCACCATTATAATACGGGGAACACTAATGTGTTCAAATTTCAACTTTCAAAAAAATGAATGATGAAATATAATCAAACCATTTTGGAAAGTTTTAATAAATTAATACCATAGATAAATAAAAAAACCCAATAAAATCTATATTTTGTTGTTTATCTAATTAAACTAATATTGGTGCCTTTTGGACCATGTCATGTAATGACCAACATGGTAATTCAGTCAACCATTCCCTGTGCATTTAGGTCTATCTTTTTTATGTCTCAATAGTAGGTTGCTTTTTATTAACAAATTATACTAATATGTGTTTAGTTTTGTGTTTTGTACATAGTAGGTTGTTTATCAAATGATGGGAACCTTTTTGACATAAATATTACAAAATATTATACCAATTTGTGTCTAGTTTTGTGTCTGACTTTCCAAATAGTCTGAATTTATTTTTTCCCATGCAATTGCACCTTGATGTTTAATGTTCTGAAATGCATTGTGATGATTTTTCAGATGGATTCAAACCATCACTTGGTTTGATGCCACATTTTCCTAAATCATGGAGTCATTTATATTTGACCCATGGTCAATATTATTTGAAAAATTAAAGTTTGGTAAAACTAACCCAAATACATGGACTTATGACTCATGTATTTTCCAATATTTTAGGTTACTCTTTAGAGCATGGTTTACAATTGATTGGTATGCATTCCATAATGTTTGTGGACATGTTCACAATGTTTTTGGAAAAAATAAATGTGTGCTAATGTAACCTGAATCACCGTCCCTCTCTACCTGGCCTTGATTTTTTGTGGGACTACTACTTGTTGACCTGGGGTCAGTATGAATTTTCATATTAGTATGCATTCCTTCACATTCATGGACCTGTGACCTGCATCAGAATATGTCCCCTATGAATCACATGTGGCCAACGTATTTGTCTCCCTATTTTTACTTCAACATGCATTGTCATTCAAAATGTATCCCTATATAAGAAGAGGAGGCTTTTCCTAAGACAATTTAAACCTAAATTCCTTAGCATTGTCCATGTTTAGTTTAAAAACACGTCCAATCCATACATGAATGGATTTCCCACAAATGTCAAACATGTTTTCCATGTTACTTTCAATCATTCTAGGTTGGGTACAAAATATTTTCCTAAGCCAAATTATGCAGGATTTCAATAGAGATTTTAACTTAAGATTTACATATTTTTTCCCACGCTTAGCTTTAGTTGTGTTTTTCTTATATGGATTGGATTGATATGATTTTTTCCATGGATATGAACCACCACTTCGTTTCATGCCACATTTTCCTCAATTTGGGTCATATTATTATTGTTGTAGTTTCATCTCATAATCTTGATACATTCAGGCCTGACCACATTTTGTATGCTTAGTTCATTTTTAGCTAAGTTGTTTGCCAAATTGTGGCCATCATTAGGATTTAGACCTACCTTTAGTAGGGTTTGGTTTCCATTTGAGCCAATGTAGCTAAACATGGCTCTTTTTCATGTGTAAATCAAGTTGCATGACATACTTTGCAGTCATTGATACATGTGTTAGGAGTCTGCAACTGGTCTGAATCATGATGAGGATTTACTATGGTTGTTAATGTGTGTTGAGCTTGGCTTAACCTATTTTCTAAACAGGTATATGTCAATGGTAATTCAGTTAACCAATCCCTATGATTGATCCTAATTAAGTTCAGTATTGTTTTGCAGTCATACACAATTGTGCTAAAAATTTGTAGTGTGCATTTCTGGTTTTAGGTTGGACTTTTTTTGATGTCACAACTTTACTGTGTGGTTCATAACATTTTCAATACATCCAATGCAATTAGTTCAGGGCAGACCACAATTTGTATGCCTACTTTAGTTTTAGTCAAACTATTTGCCAAATAGTGCTTGTGAGTCAGATTTAGACCTATCCTTAATAGGGTTTGCTTTCCACTTAGGCCAATACAACTGAACATATCTCTCTTTCATGTGCCAAGCAAGCTGCATGATAGACTTTGCAGTCATTCATACGTGCATTAGGAGTCTACAGTTGGTCTGGTACATTCATTGTATAGAATTTCCTCATTATATGTTTGTTGTAGTTTTTCAAAATTGTGGTCGTGAACGTGTGCTTACTACCATGGTTTGTTATCAAATTGCCAATTATTTGTTGTTCAGATGTAGATTTTGATGGAAACTTCTTTAGTTTAGATGTTGAAAACTTGGTTATGATAACTAACAATATGGAATTCCATCAATTTGGGTGGGACTAAATAAGAGGAGTGGTTGGAAAAGATCTTCATTACCAACTGCTAATCACACAACAAGGAAGGATTAGTGAACATTGGACCAATTGCAAAGATATAGGACATGATCTCCTCTCTTATATTTCTTTTCAATGTATCATGTCTACCACAATAAAGTTGGTTATGACAAGCAAAAATAGGTTAACTGATGTTATACTACTTTTTCTGAAAATATATAACATCGTTATATATACTTACAGTTGTTAGTACTTATATTTTTCAGTCTCTATCCACCCACAACAGTGACTATGAACTGGGCCTCTATGACAATGTTAATGTTCCCTAATGAAGAACAATTGAACATCATCCTAGATGATCGTTCCTTAAACCAACTAACCATACCTGAACATTCGCGCTTTCTAAATGGAAGACACTACATCCCTGGTGAAGTGACCCTAAATTTTGGCAATTATTCACATGTTATCAAGGTTGAGTATGATTTGGTGGGAAATCTTGTATCAAAATCCAGTTGGTGCGATTGAATTAGAAAGATGCTAGTGGGTCGTAGCGATAAGCTTTTTCGCCGTCCAGTTGGCCATAATACCATCAATGTTTATAATTGGCATCTTTGCTCATATATGCTATGCTTGTATCTTGTCTCATACATGCTCAAGCTTGTTCCTTGAATTGCATATCTACTATCTTGAGTTGCTTGCATAACATTGTGATGCAGGGTACATAAATCTACATTATATGTAGAAATTGGAGTATTTTTGGATTTTATGCAATTTTTGCTCCAATTTCAGTTTTTGGTGCAAGACTAGTGTTTTCATGCAAAAACGACCTTCTGAGCAAGCCTCATCACTTTGCCATGAGCCCTGGTACTTTTTGGGCAAATTATGTCATCTTGAGGGTCAAAATTGTGATTTATTATTTTTTCTACAACACCTTATCTTGCATTTTGGGTTGCTCAAGTATACACTTTAACTTGCATTTCTTTCTATGCTTGGACAAGCCCCTATCTATGCTCTTCTACTCTCCTTATATATATTTTTGTTACTCCTTTCTCTTTAACAAGTGATGTTTCTTATTTCTTCATAACCCCATTTTTTTGAAATGACAAAGGGGGAGAAAGGTATGTCTTCTTTTAAAAGAGGAAGAAGGCATGTATTACATGAAGAGGAGAAGTATGTCGATGTAAAGGGGAGAAGGTAAATGGGAGAAGACATATATGTGTAGAACATATATGAGTAGAAGACATAGTATTCTATAAATGTTATGAAAGCTAACCATTCAGGAGAAATAGCATCGATTGAGGGGGAGTATGAGAACTCCATGCTCATCAATTGAGGGGGAGCATATGAGCTCAATCCTATTGAAACCCCAAGGTTTCTCCAAAGGTATGATTTTACTTTAAATCTTTCAATACATTTATGGAATGGTTTGTCATCTTCAAAAAGGGGGACAATGTTGACTCAAGGTCAATTAGGTCAATGTTGACTCACGTCTAAATTGACTAAACCCGTGTTTTGATGATGACTAACCATTCCAGATATTGGTGTCTAACATCTCTACTTGAGTGATTTCAGATTAGGTATAGACACACTCCAAATGCCCTAACTTGCACATCTCATATTGGAGAAAAGACAAGTCAAAGTCAATACAAGTGCACATTTTTGTAATATGATGTCAATCCATTAGAATCATGTTGTAAATCACTTGTAATGATTGTATGACTTGTAATTAAGCTTAGAAAAAATCAAGAGCACTTAGATCGAATGTTTAAGCACTCAAAAGCCATTTTCCAAAATTTAAATCAGGTTGTTCATCGGTCGAGTTCTGTGAGGTGCAAACTCGACCGATTGTGATTGGATCTTGACAATGACTTTTGATCGGTCGAGTTTGCACTACATAGAACTCGACTGATGGAGTACCAGACCAATTTTATTTTCATTAGTCGGTCGAGTTTCCCCAGGACAAACTCGACCGATGGTCTGAATATCGACTTTGTCTTTTACTCTATCGGTCGAGTTACCCTTATAGAAACTCGACCGATTGTACTGTACGGAAAAGTGCAGAAAAGTGCTTCTAGCCGTTGTGGAGTTGCAAAAAGTGAAAATATATCCGTTGCAAGCCAAAAAATGGCTAGTTTTCATTCTCAAGTGTTCCCAAAGGCTAAGAGGCATCCCCAGCTATAAATAGGACCCCTTGGGCTTCATTCCAAGGTTGAGCATTCAATGCAAACTCTATGTGAGGTTCCTATTCTATAGTTGAGTGCTTCCTACAACCTCCTCTCTCTCTCTAAGCTTAATCACTTGCTACATCTATTAGAGTGAGTAGGAGATTTGTAAGAGAGCTAGTCCTACATGTATATCTTGTGAGGATCTCACTTCCACCACCTCCCTTTCTCTCATTCCAACCATGAAGATGAAGGTTCTCTCTATTGTCCAAGAGAGGTGAAGAAGAACAAGGGAAGGAGTCCCTTGGTGAATATCAAGGCTGAAGACTTGGAGCTAGAGTGGGTAAGCCCTTGGTGAAGGCAGAAGACTCCTTGCTCAAGTGGGTAAGTCCTTGGTGGAAGCTTCTCCGAGTGAAGGTGAAGTCAAAGGCGGAAGATCCAAGAAGAGTGGGTAATCCCTGCAAGGCTGAAGAATTGTGCAAGAGTAGGTAAGTCCTTGGAAGAAGGCGGAAGACTCTTGCAAAGTGGGTAAGTCCTTGGTAAGGTTGAAGACTCTTTGTATTGGATAGGTAAGTCCTTTGTTTGGTCATGTATTGTAAGTCTTACGAATGAATATCAGAATGAAATGGTTAGGAAATCCTAGAGGTTGACCTCTCTAGGTAAGTGGACTGACATACTTCTAGTTTGAAGTGTGGAACCACTCTAAGTAGCTTGTCTACTTGTATTTTCTCAATCTCTCTCATCCTTGCTATTCATGTTTTAGTTGCACTCAAATTACCTATTTAGCAACATTAACTTGTGATATATCTTGAAGGTCTAATGAATTTTGTTTAAGTGCATTCAACTCTATTCACCCCCCTCTAGAGCATCTAATCACCCACCTAGGATCCAACAAATGTCACACATATTGTAGTACCATTCATTATTTCATTGTCTTGATTTTAAATTCAAAGGAAAAATTCTTATAGATCATTCGCTATCTATTTCCCATGCATCAAATGATTACCCTGTTATTATAGTTACTGAACAACTGGCATGTATGGTTCTAGTTGAAGAACAATTTGTTGAGGCCAAATTGACAGTAAACTTGTTTATATGTTTGATGCCTATGATTTAGCAGTCCTACTAATCTTTGATTATATTTTTTCTTTCTGATGGCTTTGATGCTGCATTAACAAAGGATTTTTGTCTGATATGTTTATAGAACTGATGGGACTATACAACTGGGTTTGCTGGTTTCTCCCTTTTCTCGAATTCCCAAGGGTCTAATATAACCAATCCTTTTGATATGTGATCTTCTGGAGCTTTTCTTTGATGATCTGAAATCACCAGCAAAGGGTTGTTTTCTATTGTTGGTTTAAGACTTACCAATTTATGTTCTAGGGACTAATTGAGTGATTTGTTTATGATTTTTGACTTCATGGGTGCGTTATAATTGATCCATTCTTTTGAAGTCTTCTTGAAGACTGAGTTGTTGGTTTTGCTGGTCCAGATGTTATCAATGTGTAACTTGTCTAATGTAGAGTCCCTGTGGAGACAGATTGAATCTGTGATCGATTTTTCATGTGAAAAATGCCAACTGTACAATGCACATGGTTGATAGCTTCATTCTTAATAGTTCCATCATACAAAATCATTACCTTTGTGTGTTATCCACTACAAAAAAAATATTATTTACATATAATTATTTTAACTACATATATCAAATTTGTAGTTAGAATATGTCTTTCCTTGCAAACTTTTAATATGTAAATAAAGCAATTGTAGTTGTTTGTAATAGCTATAAAATGACTACATATACCAATCGGTGACATATTAATAGCCTTCCCGAGTCTCTCTCCCCTACCCCTACTCAAATGTTCAAACACCTCTGAAAATTTTAACATGTCACGCCAACTATTTTTCGTGAGTTTATTTCTCATTTGTGTCCGCTAGTCTGTCATCCCAATATCACGCAGCAGTTCTCCACTCTCCTCCCCAATCACATGTGGATCTTCTCTGTCGGTCATGAATTTATCCTCCTCCACCAGCTCTTCAGCTCTCGCTTCCTCCGCCCCCATTCGCCCTGACGGTGCCCCCCTCCTAGGATCGTGTTCTCTCCCTCCCACCTTCTTCTCCTACCCACATAGCCCCTGAACACACTCTCAGTTAGATCTTTTTTCTCCTTCCAGTGGTAGAGCTACTCAAAATCTCCATGAGGCACGAAAATCACCAAGCTTTGGGAGAAAAAACACCAGAGCGGCCAGTATTGCTAGTACACATACACTTTTTGATCTAGTTATCTTGTATTCCTAGTCCATGTCTAATCTCAAGTTATGATATTTCAGACTCGCCAGAAGCAGCCAACCGGAAATTTACGAATGTGTTATCCATAAAAAATGTGGCAACCTCAAGAGCTAGTTTGAAGATATTTAGAATTGACGCTGAGAACGCGGGGTAACCAACAGAGAGAGTAGAGTTGCGGAGATATTGGCCTCTGAATTCGAATTGGTCGTTATCCTGACAGCATCACATTAGACGGAAAAAATTGATCCTTCTTATCCAACTTTTACGGTAATATTCGTCATTTTCTCAATACAACTACTCGTCATATATTATTCTTTTTGTGGTAATTGCCTCATGACTTCGTGATGGAAATATCTCTGATTAAAGATTTTTGTAATTCTTTCATCGTGTTGCTTTACTTTTATAAGGTAACAACAGATAGTAACATGTTTTGAACGGCTGATTGGCTTATTTCTCTTTACTTATTGTTCACTTGTTTGACTGGAAGTGGTTGATCAATTTCTTGATTTAGATATGGGCATTCAAACAGATTTCAAGTTCAGTTTTGTGGTGAAACATATTTTAAATGAACATGAATGATGCAAAGTTGACTGGCATGATCCTAAAATCTGCAACATTCATGTATCGTATTATGTAAATCAAGGTTTACAGGATGCAAATAACTGTCTAGAACACTTGTTTGACCAAGCTGGGGTACCCAACCCGAATACATGGTTTTCTTGCCCAAGGCTACATAGCTGAATATGGCACATAAAATGCGTTATATTGCTTGTTGGAAGATGCTTCCATAGTGAATCCTTTGGGAAGGAAATGGAGACCACGACCTGCAACTCTCACCAATTTTTTTGGTTGTAACTTCAGCAACTCATGACCTGAGCAATATCTATACAGGTTCCAACATGAAAATGATGGAACTCATGACCTGAAAGGCAACCATATTTAGATCTTATTTATTTGTTATAACCAACAATACAACTTCTAAATATAGCATATTAACATATAGAATGTGTAGCTTGCATACATATTTAGATCTTATTTACTGATTAGATGTTGTTATTGCCAATTTTTTATAGATGGAGTATATGTGAATGAAACCCACTTGTAACATACACTTTGTGTCTCTAGATAATCCAATAACAACTGCCATCAGTTTCATTGAGTCAGTATCTTGTAAAGCAATGCAAGCAATCATATTCATTGTTGTAACTCAGTTACAAAAGATTACATAGTAATATGTCCAAGCTGAATTGAGAACATGTCATGCAAATATCACGGATATAAAGCAAGGGTCAAAATCTTTCTACATTGGGAACAAAAATGAAGAGAACAACAATGCGATCATAAATAGTAAAATATAATATTAGGGAGATGTGAACTTGACCTTGTTGCACCTTACTGAAGCATTTTCTATAGTTACATTCCAGGTCATGGTTTTGTTTCTTTGACTGTTTTATCAAGGAGACATATATAGGAGTTCGGGGTGACAATTCTCTTTTTCCTACTTAGTCTGAGCAATGATGTCTTCTCTACCTACCAGAGACTATCCTTGCGCACTACTCTTTCACTTTTCTACCCCCTGCTTGCAATACCAACATTGTCACCCTTCTTCAGTCTTCTCTCATCACCACCCCCTTCTCTCGCCATCATGCCACCCGTTACTCGCCACTACCTTCTCATCAACTCTTCCTCCTCTGCATCTTTCTTTGCTGCTTTGATTGTAATAACAAGCATTGAATTACTTATTGTTGTATCAGCATCAAGAAAAGTTACGAAGGACCGAGATGACGGAGGTAATGGGAAATAAAGGGTTAAAAAATGAGCCTATATAGGAAGTGGAGGATAGAGGAGTAGGGTGAAGGTGGATATATGTGAAAAAGGTATTAGTGAGGGGGATATATAATCACTCTAGTTGTAGTACATGTTTTTATCAGTACATCATATGCTGTCAAAAAGCTTCCAATTTGAACAAAATGCAGAAATATTGATTAGGTGCAGATGGAATGGTGGCCTTGGACTTTATATCTTTGGTTATTATTTCTCTTGTATCATGCACTGGACACTTGAACTCCTACAGTATGAATGAGCTAACTGAACTGGTTGTATGAAAAATGTTTCAGGGCTTGCCTGAATGAAAGACAAAAGGTAAACTATAATATGATTTTTTGGTTTCAATTCAAAACTGATAAAGAAGTTTTTTTCCTCCACATATGAGACTGCTTCTGCAGTCATGCAGTTGCTATTTTTTCTCCAAACTTCTACTTATGAGACACTAAATGAAGTTGTTCATTCTTCCATAGATGATACCATCCCTACATTCATTCAGTTGGTTGCAACTATCAAGTTGGAACTTCATCAAACTATTGAGACCAAGTCTGAGAAGAATAACGAGTTCTAGGGCCTTCCTTGTGGTTGTTTGCAAGTCATCATCAACAAACATGGGTCAACAGAGTCTACAAAGTATGTCTTTTTGTAGTATACTGACCAGATGATGGAGCTCGTTTTAAAAGTTTTTGCCCTGGTCTTGGGTAAACAATGTGTATCTTATAGGGAACTAGGTAAAATTATTGTTTTGATTTTTATATTTAATATTTTCTTAACAAATAAGTTTGAACTTTATCCTTCATCACACATAATACTTAAATATGAGTAAGAGATATCCTATTATTTCAATTTGTAGAATACATCAAGCTTTATATTGACTGTAAACACTAATGATGTCAAAACCAAATTGGCTGGAAGAACTAACGAACAGTGGCAAGGGCGGTATAGTTCCTCTACAGACCTGCTACATGCCTTGAAATGATAAAAAACCACTCAATCTATCAATTCATTTGTTGAATTGATAAACCCATCTAGTTTCCACCAACAGTCGTTAGTCGTGTCTTCCCTACCCTGCACCTGAAGTGCAACTCCCACACAGATCTACCTCACAAAGATCTGCGTAGTTGTTGTGTTTCTGCCAGAAATAATCGTAATGCATAGGAATTGGCCAAGTTCTGGAAGGTCAAGAAGGAAAATCACATTTAAGTTGAACTTTATCTTCGTTATTGAACTTTCTACCAATCATTGTCAGCCTTGGTGGCTTCTTATGCATTTAGGCTTCAGATGTTTACTTGAATTTGTTGCTTGAATAGTCAAATTAGTTCTCTCTAATTAGTAGAGTGATTTTATTTCTTAACCCCCAACCTAAGGTAAAGTGGAAGGTCATGATATTTCCTTCCAACTCTCTACAATATAAACGTGAATATCTCTAACATCATCATTTTGTATTTTGATATTGTTGATTCCTATTTCTGTCTCCAGTCTTAGCACCAATTTCTGACTGGACAGTGGGACTCTTGACATTCATCTCTTCTTGGGCCTCTTATACTCTCATGAGGTTCTCCACTCTCTTCCTTCTCAAGGATTAATTATGCTTTTTTGTTTCCTGAGAAAGTGAAAAGTTCTAGACTCTTAGCATGCCTTTATTGTCCCCATAGACAATTCGGTCTGAACCAACTGAAACAGAATAAATACTACACCCAAACCTTGTAGCATTTTCTGAGGGAGATTTATCATTGGTGTAGAAGATTTCTTAGCATTACATCACAGTTTTGAACTGGATAAGCCACTGCGCTTTATTAGTTTTTTCACATCAAGCAATGCAAGTTTCTCATCTGCTATAGATGATACTAACCAAGGAAATTTAATGTAATTGAATTGACAGAATCAGAATGTGGAATCCAAGTTGCAACTAGCTTGAGTTTTCTACATTGAAATTTACCAGGATATCAGACATATTAATACCTCCATCTTTCCCTTCAGTGAACAACATCTCCCCTGAGTAGCTCCGAGCTAATGCTTGATCATCACCAGTATGAGCACATTAAAATAACCTCCTCTTCAGGTCTATCTATTTCCATGTATATTCTAATCATTTTTATATAAACATCCAAACATCCATATCACTTCCTGATTGCTCTAGTTGCTTCCCCCAAAATGATATCACCCCATAAAGATGGGGAATCAACGAACCCTTTAGACATCGATATCGGCATGTATACCTTTTTATCACAAGCACCTTTCAAACTGAACTTGATGCCCCTGTAATGTGAATAGGTTATTTAGACCATTTTATCTTCTATAGTATACACTTTCATTGCTTCACAGTTTTGCACTTGGCCTATTATTCTTGCTTATATAGCTAACTACAATTGAGAAAAATGTCTCCACAGACAGAGTCAGTGAGGAAAGACATCGGCAATGCTCTATTCAAGAAGCAGATCCCACAAATCAAAATTCCGAGTAACTGTGAAGATCAAAGAGGTCAGTACTATGCAGTGTTATTAAAATCTGATTGGACCTTCCTGTGTGACCGGTCGGACCTTGAAGCGGAACCCCTACTAGTTCAGTTATTGCAAAAACCCAGTGATGCCGGTCCAACTAGTCAGACGCCGGTCAAACCTATCAGACTTGACTGGTTCACCAGTTAAACCTACTGCACCAGTTTGACTAATTAGAGCTTATGTCTCAACCAATGAGTAGGTGACTATAATTTCCTCTTCACCTCTCATCACATGAACTATTTTTGGGCCCTGACTTTCCCAAGCCTAACTCTTACGAGAACTTAGGGGTCTAGTTATGCTAAGAATTGCATTCTGTTATTGAACTTTGGATTTTGAAGTATTATTTTGCATGAAACATTAACATGTTGTGAGGTATGAGATTATAACTTCATTGCGAGTTCTAAAATTGTACTTACACCTTCGTCATAGTTGGACTATTTCATACTTTGCCAATATTTTCTGTATTTTTAGTATATTGATATTATTATTTATACATTGTTGATGTTACCGATTGAAGCAGTTCAACCACAGGTCGAACCAGTTAACCAGAAACCAGTAGCCTCACCAGTTTGATGACCAGTCTGGTCCCGATAACACTGGTACTATGTTTTAGGGGGGTGTATATCCAACCACATTATACAAACTGGAACACCATGATTTATGTTTTTTGGTTCAGTAGGTTTTTCTATGATTTTGGAACTCAAAAATTTGACTTCTACATTACCGTGCAATCATTTGATCATGAAAAATTCCAACTAACTTGTTAATGTAGTTGCCAACTTATTCCATTAGTATATGGAGAAAACATAAATATGAGTCCTATTTTCTAAAACTAAGCATTTCTTTTGGTTGTTTATTTGCTTTTAATGTTTGTTTCTTTGTCATGTCTGTATTTTATAGTGAGAAGGCAATGTTGGGATATAACTGCCACATGTTGCTACTAATTGGCACCATCATGTTGGTTAAGTACTATTCCAACTACACTTATGGAATCTGTGGTAGTTGAGTAATGAACTTGTTGAAAATTATGTGAACAAAGATTAGTCCAAGTGAACTAGGTGTAAGTTAGGCTACATGATGTCTCGAACTATATCAATTACTACCTTCTCTGCCTTCTTTGTTTATCTTTACTTTTTTTATATGTAGAACTTTCCTAACATATAAAAACATTATTAAAGAATATCTCAAGTGTGGGCCAATTAGTAAATTCTTAATGCAATTTCTATTCTACAAGCTGATAGTTGAATGCTATATTGTAGTAAAGTGTGGTATTTTTTGTGTCACTCTATGCTTGTAAGTGCTTATGTGTAGTATTGTTAGTCTTTGTTCACGATCACAACCTTACACATGCAAAAGGTGTACTGTCGTTGTATGTTTCTATGTGTACTAACTTTAATCTAATGGGAAATTTGGTATTTATTTGTTCACTTTTCCTATTTACTTGTGTATTATCAAGCTCTACCATATGAGCTCAAGAATTTACAAATGAAACATCCAACTTCTAATGTCTATGACATTTCTTTCTTTAGACAACTTACAAATTCTACAATGCATGATGACTATGATGCTTTCCATACTCATAGCATTTGATTTTTCCATGGTTGAAAAGTAAATAAAGGAGGATTTATGTGTTAGATTCACTATTCATTGTAGCACATTGTTACAGGTGGACTATCCCCCCAGCTTGTTGATGTAATCATTGCCCTATCTTCCAATCTTTAAAACAAATCAACTCGATGGGAGGTATTGTGGTCTAGGAAATAAGCATAGATCAGAGGTATTGTGGTCTAGGAAACAAGCATAGATCAGAGGTATTTTGGTCTAGGAAACAAGCAACCCTTGTTTGATAGCTTCCAAGTTGAAACACACAGTTTGTGATCCCAATAACGGTGTCATTGGAAACAATTCCCTAGACCAACAACTTTCCAAAACTTATGAAGTTGACTTATTTAACATGCCAAGTTTGCATTATAATTTCAATTTGGCTCATGCTCAGATTGACAATCATGTATTTAAATTTACTAATCAATTAGGTTAGTATACACTCATTTAAAGGTTGATAAATGTTAATGTACATGTTTGAACACATTTTTAGTCGACTTCAAGTTTTTAGGATTTGTTACTTTTTTGTTGGATAACCAGTTGAAATCGATGACTATCTTAGATTTGACACACTTCTACATAAAATGCGATAATATATATTAATCTGCCCTCCCCCAATTGTGATCAAGATCATCTAGATTCCAATTGATACATGAATGAGGGATTCTTTACATGCCAGGGATAAATGTTAAAGCACACAACCTTATTATAGACCCATTTGAAGTGAGAACTTCTCAAAATCTAGGCCATTCTGGTGTTAAAATAATAGATTGTAAGTAATGTAATTATTTTTTACACTAGTCTAGGCCCATGTAATTAGGGTGTAACCCTATACCTTTGTATTTGTATTCAACTATATATATGATAACGTGCTAATCACCCAATCAGGGGATTACACAAACCAATAGGGTATCAAAGGTTTGATTAGCTGCCATGATGACTGAGAACGCCCCCTCGTTCCCATCCCTACCCCCACCAGCTCCAATGATGGAAAGTTAAAGTTCTTCCTCGAACAAATTGCACCATGTGTTCTCTGTCGGCAATGTGCAACATTGGGTGTGCACCCTTGGAGGTACCAAGATCACCTACTCGACCTGGGTGTGGTTGTTCCAGAATCATGCTCGTGGCCACCATGCACTGGCCCACATTGACGGCACAGAGGCTCCGCCCAGCACCGACCCGACTTACGAGTTGTGGTGTGAGATCGAAGCCCACATCCTCCGATGGATGGATATATGCCACACTTTCTGATGACCTACTTGTCCACATTCTTGTTGACAAGTCTACCGTCTGCGTCGCCTAGCTCACGTCAACACTTTTCTCAACAATATGGGCACTAGGGCCATTACCCTAGAGAATGAGTTTACGAACCTCAAAATCGAGTCCATGTCGGACCTTGAGTCATATTGTCTCTGCGTTAGCGAGATTGCCTCACTGCTAAAGGATTTCGATGCTACTTCATCAACTAAGACCTCATTCTTGAAGTCGTTCGCAAATTGTCATTGGAGTTTGATATCGTGGCTACCTACATTCACCAAATGCTACCCACTTTCTAGAACGCTCAATTCATGCTGCAACTTGAGCGGCATTGCAAGTTGGGCCATGAAAAAGTCCGCTCTGTCCTAGATCGCTCCTTCAACACCTCTGGACGACCAAGCTACTTGGTCTGACACCCCATAGGGCCCTCTACCATAATAATTGCATAGCAACAACAACAATTGTGCCCGTCATCACAACAATGATGGCATCAACTGCCACCAGGCTGGCTTGACTCAACCCCATGGGCCCCTCCGGCGTCTTTGCAATAGTGGGCCCCGATGCCTTATCAGCCTCCCTAGACAATGTTTCCCTACTCAGACTCTACATATCCAGGTTGGTCGCAACCCACGCATCAGTGGCCCGCTCCCTATCCACTCGCATAACAACGCCTGCTTGACGACTACTCACGGGAACGACAACAACATGCTTGCCCCGACTACCAGCCAATGATGAGGCCCTCCTATAGTCAGGCACACCTCGTCGATGTTGATGACTTGCAACGCACAAACTTGGGTCAAGCCTGCAACACCCTGACTCTTGAACCTACCGATGACAACAACTGGAACATGGACACTAACACATCCTCTCATCTGACATCTGATGTAGGTAGCCTTACTTGCCCTCTTGTTAATAGTCGTATATGTTCCATTTATGTGGGTAATGGCATGAGACTTTAACCTATCAAGCGATCCTCTTATGATCAAGACATGCACAACCATTCTCCATGAAACATAACAGTTGACAAAACGTTGATAGGTATGCTCAACTAATGCATCCACAATCTTGTTTCCATCTAATTTTTGTAACTGAAAGTTAGCTTTGAAATGCCTTGTCTTTCCATGTTCATGTGTTTTGTGATAGATCATGCATCCTCAAGGAGAACCATTGTCCATGGTTCTTTGAATCTTTTTCAAAATCATTTTATCCACTGCTCATGTATCCATAAATAGAATAAGGAATTAGAATATGATGAGGATATTGAAATCATTTTATCCACGGCTCATGTATCCAGAAACAGAAGAAGGAATGGTCGATGGAGCTATGTTTGTGATATTTTCTAGGAAGGGGGAAGGAGACACACTTCCCTAAACTGATTGTGTGAGTAGTACACATCTTGAACCTTGTTTCTTCTGATTTCAATAGTTAAATGATAGTACGTGAGCTTTCAGAAAAAGTTGTACATAATCTTTGATCTGCACGATACTACTACAAATTTGTGAGTAGAAGGGATATTGGGTCCTTCTTAGTACCCGTCTTGAACCATGTTTCTTTCAATTTGAGTAGTTGAATGAGAGTATGTGAGCTTTCAGAAAAAGCTTTCTAAATAATCTTTGGTCTGCAAGATACTACTACAAATGTGTGGGTAATCAAGCCACCCTTAGGATTTCCCTTCAGATTCTCAATAGTTGATTTATGGAAATTTAATATTTTGAAAATTTACTAAAGATAATATTACAAGAGAAGGTTTGGATAATATTACTGAAGATAATATTACTGAAGATAATATTACAATAGCTAATGTCAATTCTCCCTACTCAACCCCCTTGAATTTGACTCCATATTGATAGGATATGAGTCCTAGATAACATATATAGTTTCTAAAGATTTTTACACTAGAATTAGAGGGTTCACGAAGACAAGGGCATGCATTCTGATGTTCTCTAAAGGATTATTCAAAATGAATTTCTTGGCATGTTATAGAGATAATTGAAGTTGATTTTTGTTTTTTGGTTCACCTCCAACCACAAAATTAAAACTGCTACATTGGTATGCCACGTTGGCCATTGATCGTTAGATGTACGATGTTGAAGATGGAACATTTCATGTTATTCAGATCAGAGAGCTCATAAGTACGTTATTTTCTGGAATATTTATTTCCTTCATAGTCATATACGCTATTCTTGTTTGTGATTGTTGTAAACAAACTATTTATTTTAATGGGATCCAAATAGGTGCCTACTACTTGTTTTCCAAAGTAGTCAAATTTCTAAATTTATTTTCTTATATTTTATGGGAATTTGCAACTAACATAGGACAACAATGAACATGCTGGGATGAACATTTTAGATAAGAGGATTTAGGAGGAAAGATGTAAACCTATACATCCAATGTAACTTAAGATGACTGTAAATGATTTATATGATTCCATACACTTATTTCCAGCTTTTTGTATGTAATTTGTGCATGCTTTTAATCTCTATTTGTTTTCTCACTTATCTTCCTTTTGTTTTCACTAATGTGAACATCTTAGTGCTGGATTTGGCTCTGAGCTATAGCTAGCAATTTCCTCCTTAACATTACCATTGAAGGTGATTCTACTTCAATTTAATTCCTAAAGCATTGCACTAGCCTTTGATTACCTACACCACGCATGACAGGCCTTCATAACATTACCAGGACATACTGGGGGTAGGATGCTCTTATTCCTTTAGGATTCCAACACAGACAAGTATCTATTTCACTTGATACACTTAAGACTGGGTGTTCTCGTTATGTGAATTGCATAGTTAAAATTGGAAAATTTGTTGCTTGAATGTAGATATTTTTAATTACAATGTTGTTAGCATACATTATCACATGCAAAAATTTTAAGAGTGTGAGTTTAGTTGATTAAACAATTAGTTAGCAGCTCTAGAAGCATTTGAACTATACTAGCCTGACAAAATATTTTGAACCATCAAGACGTCTACACTACAAGAAGAACATGATATGGATCATTTCTTTGACCAGTCATTGTGTCCAGCTAAATTCTGGATTCAATAAGGTTTCTATTAAATGGATTTTCTTGTGTATTATAAGAGGAAGTATATGTTAGTCATATTTTACAAGAGGAAGATTTATAAACTTGATTATGACTAACATTATCTTTTTTTATATAGAATTTGGATAGTCAATACAACTACTTGTGCGACTACTACTCCAAGATGCATAACCAAACATTATGGGTAAGGATGGGCAAGGTGAAATGAATTTATTATTTGTCCTTGATTATCATTGGGCTATGCCCATCTAGTTTCATTTGGTGTTAACATCAAGTTATGTGATGCACATGAATGGAGTTCCCTCAATAGATCGATATGAAACAAGTGGTCTTTTGAAGAAAATGCTTATATTATTAAGTCACTTGATCTTGATCTTGGTCAGTTCATCCTCTTCCTCTAGTTGCCTGAGATAGTTTTAATGTAGTAGATCTTGTGATGCCATGTACTTTCTCCTCTTCTTACACCATGTCCATATGTGACTGTAGTTGTATATATGGTCCACAAATCTTATTGGCGTGTTTGCATTGGTCTCTTTTATGCAATATTATTGACTTTGAATGGGTATATTAACAAGAAGCACATAAGTTTTGACGTTCTGCACATAATCTTATTCACTTCAAAGTTACAGCTCAATAAAACTGCAATATTATCTATCTAATTTAGAATGCAATATGTTTCCATTCAGAACAGTAAATAATGGGTCCTTAATCAATATCGACCTAGTCAAATTATTAGATTGTTTGTATTTCAAGTCTATTGATTTATATTCATTGTGAGATTTATAGTTGTAAAATTTGAACACCTACTCATATATATTATGCAAATAGGATCAATGGAACTGTTCACTTTCTAGTTTGACTTCTTGTGGTTACATGTCATAGTCCACATGTTAGTGAAGGCGTGGTCTCAATGTGGAAAATTTGTTGATCTAAAGCTTGGATGTATATTTTTCATGTTTTGACCCACAATACTTCAATATTATCGACTGTGTTTCTCATAAACACCTTTGTAATCTTCTTTTATACATGTTTGCCTCGGGATTGTATCCTATTTGTATATATCATCACATGCTCCTAGAAAATGGATGTAGCAATCATATATGATGTTTGTAGTTCTAATTTTCTGTTTTAGTTTGGATTTGAGATCAAAATTGGCTTATTATTAATTTCATTCTCTTCAATATTCTATCTTGGCATCTTGCATTCATTTATGCCTCTTAGTCTATAATATACTAAATGTTCAATACGATGGATTTCCAAGTGCTGGCGCACGCTGACTGATTGTCTACCTCGGTTTGTATCTTTTTATAATAAGTCTTCAGTTGAATGGTGTGATTCACTAGATCTGTCCCAACTCTGTGGACATGCAATTATAAGTATTAATACAATAATAGTTGTAGTCTTCAGCAGTACTGTCAGCCCATTTAGCACAGACCAGCAAACTAGATACATACATCGTGTTTCTCGACAACCAGATCCATGAAATGACTCATGGAACTCTCGTAAGAGCTACATACTCTAGACTTTCTAGTTCATTTTTACCAATGAAATTTCCAAGAAGAAAACTACAGATATAATTAATATATGTTCCCTTAATCAGTATCATTACAGAGTTTGGAGAACAATTGGTTCTTCATGAATCAGCTCCAAGTTCCTATGTATTATGAGTTGACCATGTCGCAGATGACACTAGTTATAATGATAGATTGATTTTGTATTTTCTGTTGTTTACTTAGTAGTTTGCTCAATGCTTAGCCACATTGGTTTACGGAATTAGGAATACAAAGTGAACAAGTATTAGTGAGACACATTTATAGACTTGCAAACTCTTATTCTCTCCTTGTTTTTGTTGCAAGGAAACTAATGTGCAAAGATATTGCGCATATCTTTTTGGTTGGATGATTTTAGCGTTTGAGCATGTTTTGGTATAGGATGAACTTCTCGGTAGGTGATGAGTGAAGTATGAAGGCAATTCATTGAGAGTTTACAAATATTGTTACGTATCACTATTCTTTATCGAGGTTGCAGATATATCTTTTCTTTGTACTTCATTTATCACATTTCCTATGTATTCATGCTTTGATTAATACATCAATGGCTTTTTGAAAAACCATCAAAAAGTTATTTCTCCTTGCACAAAATCTACAGTTTGCACAAAACTTGCAAAGATAGTTTCTGGAGTTTAGATTCACCTATGAAATCTCCCATTATATGATTCATTTCATCATGCAAGCCTCATGCAATGGTATTTATTGGTATCCTAATGTTTTCAATATGAGTGGTTGGATTCATCTCTTGTTCACATTATTAGGTAGTCTATTAATTACCATGTTGGTGATTTCTGACGTGAATCACTTTCTGTTTGTTGCAATCCTACTCAGCCTTGTACGTAACAACTTACAATCTCACCAAACTATAATTGTATGATTGTGTCTGATTATTCAAAAAGCATCATCAGATAGAGCTCAGGTATTTTGATCCTCTAACTTGATTAGCCTAATTCATAACCATGCTCACTACTGTGATGTTATGCACTTCCTATATGCTACTGTCCTGCTCATACTTGATGATCGTTCTTTTGAAGATTAATGCTAAGCGTGTAGGCATATGCACTATACTCGATGTTGAGCATCCTTCATCCAGGCTAACGATCTCCCAAGTTCCAACTATTAGACTATGAATGGATGTGTCCCATCAGTGCCATGGGCAGTCGCAAAGCCATTAATAGCTGCAATTTTTAGGTCTTGGGAATGCCCTTAATCTCCAAGTATATAGTTGTTGTTAGGAATCAGTTACCCAGGTTAGAAATGATATACTCTCTGTTTAAACCCGCCGATACTAATGGGGGTAAGGATCTTATCAGGGATATTTGGAGGATCTCTATAAAAGTACCAAGCGTAGGAAGCCTGGGTAGATTATCATATTTAGGGTTGTATCTGAGGTCCTTCCTCAATCTTCTTCTGCCATTTACCTTATTAAAAACATCGCTGTGACTTTTTTATGTTAGAACTACAAGATGAGGACAGGCTAATAAATAAAGCCTCCTATCATTGGCAGAAAAATATAATTATGCAATATCCATACTTTTTGGATAATGTCTCATCATAGATTCTGAATTTGATTAAATTGTGGGTTTTCATAACTGTTGGTACTTTAATAACGTTTTGATCATGTATTGATATTTTGTTACTGGATTTGATAATTTTTCCCTAGATAAAATGATCTATATTATTACTGTTGTATTACAATACCTGATAAATAGTTATAATCTTTCTTATGCAGCAAAGAACTCGAAGATAATAGTTTAGTTACTTGAAAATATTTCCAAACTTAGATAACAAAAGCTTTGAACTCAGCTGGAAAAATGCAAAACATCAGTCACATAGAGCAGAACTCTTCTTATTCAACATCTTCTTGTCCTCATTTTGGTCTTCAGCTGCTCTGTTCTAAAGTTCTCATCACAACCCAGCAAACCATACATTGATCATGGGCTGCGGTTGAGTCTCATTGGATATAATACATACACAGCAAAGCCACACTTAATTAACTATATTAATCAGACTTTAATAATTTACTAGGTTAAGTATAGGAATATATGGTGGATCATCAAAAATTTATATTGTAAGATATTTCAGGTCAACAATATAGAATAAGTTGTAGAATTACAGTCCAATCTACCAAGAAAACCACAGGTTGAACACTGGTAATGATGGAATCACATATAAAAAATGGTATCTTCCTAGATTTGCAAAATAAGCATATCTTTTTATTAGCATCATGATACAACATATTCATGTATGGTTCCATTGCATAGAACTTTATAATTTCAAAGCCACTTAGATTTCTTCAGTGAAGGTCTATAAAGAATCAGTTGTTCAGTATCATTCAAATTATCCAAATTCTGATGTAGGATACAGAAGGATATTTGTAATTTATCTGTGGAAAAAATTTGGTACAGTAATTGACCGGCCTAAATCGCGCGTCTAAAAAGGGAAGCAAATTTGAAGTAGTCAGACTTTTAAATTTATAACCCAAAACCTTCTAGGCCCCCGCAACTTTGTTTACGGGGTCGAAGTAGATATATGGGGTCGAACACAGGGACAAGCGTGGTACTGTTGAGAATGCAGAATCGACACGTTACACTCTGACAAGGGTAAAGAGATGGTAAAGTTCCCAAAGGGAACAACAGGATAAGACCGATAAAACATAAGAAACCTATCTCCAACTGGATCTACAAGGTAAAATTAAGGTTTTAAGCATTTATCAGTTTTTAGGGTTTTCCTGCAACGAAAACAGAGAGATAATACTAATGCTAAAGTAAGGTACGAAGGAGAAAACTTCGGTAAAACAAGCGGCAGCAGAAACATCATGTACCCCTCCTCTCGAAGCGGGCACCTCTAACCAAGCATAAACACCCCTCTCGGGGTTGCTGGACTTAAGTTAGAGTGGAAAGGTTACTAAAGAAACCTCGATTCCGGGCACACTCGTACTCCAGAATCGGACCAAACACTAAAGCCACAACACCTCTCTCGAGGCTGTTGCAACGGCAAAACACGATTCGGTAGCTAATCGAAACGCGATCCAAGCGTACAAGCTAGAGTTCAAATGTCAAACATAGTAATCATCCAACCAAAGTACCAAGCATAAAGTAGCAGATAATTAAAACTCTTCTATTTCCATAAACATATAATGGTATGATTAAATTGCATAAGTAAAAGAAGTAAATGACTGAAATAATAAAGATAAATGTGGCCTTCTTGATTTAGAAGGACGACAGACAGCAGCAGACTCTCTAGCCTGATCCCGGGCAGGGACCTTGCCCGATACGACCGTGTCGGGCGGCACACCCTCTCAGGCGGCACGCTCATGATGGGTGGATTGTATCGTGCGAGGTGCCCTTGCCCGATACGATCATGTCGGGTGGCACCCTCTGGGGCGACACGCCATGACTGGCGATGTGTATCGGGGTTCGGTATCGTGCCAGGCTAGAGTGATGCTTCTAGTATCGGTCACTTGTATCGGGTATCCTTGTTGACCGATATTGGCCTACAGTGGTGCCTGATATGTCCCTAAGTGAACCATTCCCTCCCTCTCGGGATGGGGAAATGCTCAACTAGAATCGCCCGACACAACCTCTGAGGCACGATACACTAGCTCTTGAAGCTTTCCCGAGTTGTCTTGTGTAGGGTTCCGACCTGTCCCATCGGAGTCCTATAGCTACTATTTATAGGCAGCGGTTGGAGGAAGTTATGGTGCTCCGAACGCCACGTGTCCACCTTCAGCTCCATTATTTGCGGCTGGAGGCTTGCCCGGTACGCGTATCAGGCGGTACAAGGACGTCGGGCTGTCGGTCATCGTGACAAGTGGCGTCTGCCGGTGGGTGGAATGTATCTCGCGATACGCGACTCCGGCTCCCTGTCAGGTAAATGGTGTATCGCTCGTCTGCTTCCTCTTGCGATGTGCCCTTGTGTCGCGCATCAGTGTATCACGCTGCCCTGTCGGGCTGTTAGCGTACCGGCCGACTTCCTGGGGAAAAAGGCCGATGTAGGTAGAACACGTTTATGGGCCGGGACGGGCCTTTTTGCTGCTAAAAGAGTTAAAAATGGAGGAAATCTCTGCAAAAGATGATAATTTTGGGTTAAGAGGGTGGCATGGCTTGTTTATGCAAAAACATATATAAAAAGAGAGGAAAACAGTTTAAAAGGGCAGTTTTGATAACTAAATAAGGGCCAAAAACATTACAAAATTTGGTGTTATCAACTCCCCCAAACTTAGCATTTTGATTGTCCTCGATCAATCTTTAAACTTTGTTTTGTGATGCTTCTTTTTGACCGGTATTTTCAGACCATGGGTTCGAGCGAGCATTGAGATGTCTTACTGACAATACGGCCCGACCACAAACAACAAACCTTATTTCTCCTGCCTTATTTAAGCAAAAATTTTCTCCACAGCTTCGGCGAGACTTTGGTGCATGATTTCGAAGTTAGCTTTCACACCAAACAACTTTTGGGGGCAGAAAGTTGTGTGTTTGGGTAGGCTTAAGGCTTTTTGGGTTTTTCTTGTTTCCCATCAGTCCATCCAGGTAAGGGTCCGTTAGCGGGCAAGTGGTCCCTGCAGTCCAAGCCAGTTGGCTTTAGAGCAGTGATTTCACATACTACTTACCACAGTCCCAGATCTACCATACCTAAAGATGGGTACTTTTGGAAAACAAGTGTGTATGTATTTTTTTCTTTCTTTTCATTTGGCACAACTCTCATTCTTTTATTCACTCTCATAAGGTTATTCTCTCTTTTTGGGATTTTTGTTGGGTAAAGGAAAACAAGAGGAATTTTTGTTGCTGTTTGGGCAGCTTTTTCCTTCTGCATACACATCTCTTAGCTGTTGCGAGATTATTTTTCAAAATTTTTGGCGTGGAAAGTAGTAGTCTTTTGTCACTTGGGGCTGCATTGTCAGAAAGACATAACAAAACTTGCATCTCCTTAGGCACATAGAAAATAAACTGGAAAGAAGTCGTATCTAATTTTTACTATATAGTGTCTTTGTACAAATGCATGGAGACAAAATAAGCAAAATTTTTCAAAATTTTTGTATGAGCATGTATATGTACATATGCTATAGAAGAAGAACAGAAGAACAGAAGGGTGAGGTCTGAAAATTTTTTGAAAATTTTATACCTCCCTCACTGATACATGGTACCCCCCCGAACTTACTCCACACTCTATCCCAGAGTGGTGAAGTAGATAAGGTAGAGTAATGTTAATTCAGTGAGGGTTAAAGGCTGGTGAGCGCGCATGTGCCAGATAGAAGCTCCCACACATATTCTCCTCATTTGATGTGGTAATCGATGTGGTGGAGCTGGTCAGCGTCGCTTCATTCGATATCCATTCCAGCACGAAGATGCCGCAGTCATTGGATAAGGGAATCTGTTGTGGACTGCAGTGACAGAACTGAAGCTCGTGCCATTTGCTTGCTGCTGTGTCTAGGAATGGTTGTATCAGCGCCGCCACATCCTCGTAGTATTTTCGTACTAGGCACTCGTGGGAGGTCAACGTTGTTGATGTACACTGCACCGGATGGTCTTTGTAGCTATCTGAGTTGTTGTAAAAGATTCCTGCTCGTTGGTGAGTGTACACTGTCAGGAGCGTCCAGTGGTTGTAATGCAGGATGGGCAGGAAGATTGTGCGTGGAACCCTGCGCTCCAATTCTGCCAGAAATAATAGCTTTGCTCCTGTTTCATCGGTGAGGCAGATGTCGTTGAACAACATTGGATGAGCAATGTATGCATGTTCAAACTTTGTTTGTAGCGTTTGGATGTAGGCGGCCGCCAAAGATATTTCCAAGCATCCTCCATCCTTTACCATGTCCCTTAAGTCATCAACTGGGACTATGACATCACCTACCTCATAGATTACGTTTGCCAGGGTAGAATCGGCTAACTTCAGATGAATTTCATTAACCTGCAACTGCGTGAGTGTAGAGCACGAGAAGCGGTCGAAATTGTTGATCAATTCTTCTGATGTTTCAGGCGAAGCACGGTCTTCATATCCGTGCACTTCCCGCAGGATGTTTAACTACTTGCCTGCCCCGTACATGTCTTTTTCTATCTCAGCTTCCTTCTCAGGAGTGCTGCTGGGCTGCGAAAATTCATCTTCTAGGTCACTGTCCAGCAGCCTCTTTGGTATGCCCGCGTCTAGGAAATAACACTTGTCCTTGATCAGCAACAGTACATATATGTTTCTGAGCTGGTAGAAGTTTTGTCTCTGGAGTTGTCTTAAGAATCCGAAGACATGTATCATCTCCATGGCTCGTAGGACTATAAAGGCACTGTTTCCACTTCCCTCTTCTTCTTGGACGGGGAAGTCCCTCGGTGTAAAGAAATTCCAGACACCGCTGTGGCGTTGGATTCCACTCTTGATAACACGGTGGAGGCGCAACGGGAGTAGCCTCAGAAGTTTGTCTTCAGGGTGTATGAAAGTGTTGCCTGTGCGCGGGACCTCTTTGTTGCAGCAGCTGAGTAGTTGAACATCATGACTCCGGAGGTCAGCAACACACGAGAACCAATTCTTTTGATGTTTGTAGGGGGGCAGCACCAGGTTTGGGTTGTGCTCTTCAATGTGCTTCAGCATACTGGCCACCTATGTAGATTCATACAAACCCCTCATCAGTCTTCTCACCAAAGTTGGGGTGGCGTTGTAGATCGTCTGTCGGCCTGACCTAACACTTGCGTTCTCTATCACGGCGCCTTGTAGGACCCTGAACAGCTTCTTTCCAACGACGGATGGGGAGCAGAATATGCTTCTTAGCGCTTCCCGTTGCACTGAAAAATAGTCGTCACTCCAGATGACTTCTTCTTCATCAGCCTACGACCTCAAGACCTTATTCAGAAGCTTCTGGTCCCTGATCGTCAGGTATCCAATGGCTCTTCTGTCGAAGTCCGCCATCTCAAAGGAAGGTATCTCCGACGACGCAGAGAATGCATCTGTCATCGAGCTTCTTCCTCTTTGGGGTTGTCTTTGGTTGGCTGCGCAGATGTCCCCCCCTTCTCCCTCCGATTCATCATAAGAATCCTCCCCGATACTGACAGATTCGTCGTTGTCTTCGACGTCATTTAGGGAGGTGGAGGGAGCAAAGTCTTGAATGCCTCCAGAGCTCTCTTCTCCTGCTGGAGATCCTGCGGTAGGCTTATGTGTCGTCTCTTTTTCAGGCATTGTAGAGTGCCCGCTGGAGGAGGAAGAGGACGATGATCCTGACGAGGCTGCCAATGAGGGGGGTGGAGATCCTGATCCAGGAGGCGACAGAGACCTTCTCAGCTGCCTTGGGCGCGGATGATCGTCCCCCCTATTTAGCCTCTCCTCGATCACGTCAAGGTGCTGGAGGGCCTGCTAAAGCGTTGCATTGAATACCTCTTGTTGGTTAGGAAGTCCAACTAGAGTCAGTAGTGCCTGATCCTGGTCATTCAGCCTCTGCTCGAAAAAAGAAAACTTGCGGGTTAGAGAAGTAAATGTAGCCGAGTGGCTTTCTGTTACCTCCCGCAAGTAGTTGATTTCGTGCCCCAACATTTTTCCGAGCGACGGAGGGGCTCCTGCAGATCTCCCTCTTGTTCCCTCGATACCTCCCTCGCGCGAGGGTCTACCAGACGAGGTAGAACCTATCTCGATCATCCACGAGGTGGATGTTGCAGGGTGAAGCGTCTGTGTTTTTGCAGCTGCCTTCCCCTCTCCTTCTTGTAGTGGTGGAGATGGTTGTGGTGTGGGTGGATGTTGCTCCACCTCTACATTGTTGGCGATCTCATCAGCAGCTGCTATGGGGGACACCGGCGGCGGTGTCGGTGTTAGTTGTGCAGCTCCGAGCTCCATCTCGAGGATATCGATGAACACCCTAATATCGGCGTCTGGTCTGTGCTTCTTCTTCTGCCTGCAAGGGTGCCACAAGAGCTTCAGGAGCCGTGACAGCTTTCGTCATTGTCTCGGCGACCTCAATGATCACTGGTTCTTCTTCATCCATGACAAGTGTTGTCGTTATTGTGGCTGGTATAGTAGGATCAATGACAGCGCTATCAACTACTGTCGTCGGTTGCTCTGGAGCAGTGGGCAGCTCAGCAGGGGCTGTTGAAGATTTGTCCTGCCGAGCGCCAAGAGGGATTGGTTCTCCTCTTACAGCTGCCCTTTCTTGTATTCTGGTGGTGGTGGCATAAGTTGTATCTACCGCCACAACTTCTATTTCTGCTGTGGTGAAAAACAGCTTTTCTACGTCGTAGGCGGCGCATTGAGGGAGTGGAAGGAGGGTGTTTGTCCTTGCGAACTTGTAGAAGTAGCTTCACCCCTCCTTCTTTATGATGCTAGCCCTCATGAGGTACTTGAGGTTGATCAATTCGTCGTCCCTCGTCCTCGAAAGACTACACGGCTCTCGTGGGTATCCAAACCCAACCGCGATCAAGTTGACGATGCCACCCATGCAGTATTCTTTGGTGGCATCCTTTATCGGGTGTAGCCTATTTAGTAGAAAACGCCCCAGGTTGATCACCCTGCCCTCCATCATGTGCCACATGACATGGAGTTCTTCGGTGTAGATATTATTGGACTCGTTCTTTCTAAAGAGTAGGCACACCACCAGCTTGTGCACTATCCTACAGAAATAGGAGTGCACTGCCGCCACCTTGCTTCCCGGCTTGAACGATGTTTCGCCGGTCAGCTTTTTCTAGAGATCAACGGGGTTGAACCCGTCTCCTTCGGTGATCCTTTCACCGTTATTTAGCAGCTTCTCCTCCTCCTTTCCGGAAGAGAAGATCTTGTTGAGCAACTTTTCGAAGATGATGTGCTCCGAGTTGTACATCCGACCTAGCAGTCTGTCTGCTCCGCCATATCTTCAACGTCCTCAGCAGTGTTCTTCACCCGGCGGAGAGACGACATGAACTCCCTTGTGAGTTTGGTGTAGGAGGCAGAACGGCTAAGGCAGATCTTCCTTAGTCCTGCCGCGGCGAGGACATTCTCCAGTCTTTCAAAAATTAGTCCTGCCGCGGCGAGGACATTCTCCAGTCTTTCAAAAATACCAGTTGAATGAAGGAAGACTAGTGGCAGAATCTGCTCGGCCTGTAAAGCTTAGTCGCCAGTTCTGCATACCGGTGTCCATGCTCTTCATCTCTTAGCACAAATCTTCCTATTGTGTGATCCAGGGGTTCCTCCACTGCTGTTGGAGCTGGGGTTGGAGCCGTTATTTCTTCTGTTCTTGCTCTCTTCTCAGCTGTAGATGGCCCAGCTGCTTTGGGGTTTAGGCATTTCTGCCCGGCGGTTGTTGTTTCAGCTGCTGCCTCAATGTTGATCCTTCTACCGTGTTCGTCAACTCGAACAATGGTTTGCTTTGTACGGGCCATATCTGTTATCAATAAACAAGTTCATTAATCATTTATGTGTTCTGATATTAGGTGGACAAAACTAAAAATCAATATCGGTGCTAAAAGGAAAAATAGATCGCATAATAAAAATTAGGCCCGATATAAAAGCTACCCGACACCACCGTATCGGGCGGTACAAAACCTTCAAAGGAATCACCGTAGGCTCATTCCCGATACGAGGTCCAGGTGTCATCCATCAGAAGAACATCTAGGCGATACAAAACTGGACGATAAAGAGAAAAATGCGCGCCATAGCCGTAGCCCGACACGAGTGTGTCAGGCGATACGGTTGCGTGAAAGAAAGTGCACAATAGGGTCTTCTCGGATGAAACACGTGCCGCCCGACAACAAGAACAAATGAGGCGGCACCAAGATGAGTGACACGGTTATCGCCTGATATGAAAAGGCGCATAGGCGAGCGTGTGCTAAAGGCATGTCGCGCGATGCATGTATCAGGCGATACAAGTAGTGGTAAGCCCGATGCGATGCCCGCGATATGAAGTTGTCTCGGGCAAGCATGACAGCAGGGTTGTCGGGCTATACCTTTGCTTTCTTAAGTGTCCTACGCGACACGAGAGCAGAAGGGGGTTGCGCGACATGGGAGAAAAAGAAAGGAATTACTGCACGATACGGGTAGCTAGAACAGTAAAATGCAGTAGACCGACACGGTAAAACCTCCGTACTATATATAGCAATCCAAGATGGGGTAAAACAAGCCATTCCCAAGTTGGGCACGTTCGGCGCGCCGATTGAGATGCCACCTGATCCGGTCAGGAAAAGAGATACCAGCCCGAAGCACGGTCACCCGATACAAGGCCCTAAGGACAAAACACTAGATAAAACTCAAAGACGAAGCGAAGGAAGAAGGTGATTGATGGGTAAAACATCATCGGCCTAAGGCTAAGTCCCCGGCCTTAGATAGTATTACCCATCCAGGTCTATAAAATGGAGCGGTGGCCCATAAAACAGAAGAGTCAGCGCATGTGGCGCGTGTACTGACCCGAGCCTTATTACAGTCCAAATGTTCATAATGTTTGTTTTGTAAAAAAGTAAATAACGTCCTATTCTAGGAAAATAAAAAGATCGGGCTGCCTCCCGAGGAGCTCTGTAGTTTTCATCTCCAGCTTGACAGTTCCAGCTTCTTCACTCTTTAGCCCCTATCATCATCCATCTCTTGCAACTTGATCCCTATCTCTCTCGATCACAGCCCCGCCTTCTTGGCAGTTTCGGTGTTGGACGGTATTTTGCCCGAGGGATTCTTTATTAATTCGGCCATCTGAGCTAATTGCTGATCAATTTGGCATTGATGCGTCTGCATATCTGCCATCTGGACCTGTAATGAGTTCAAAACACCCAAATTTGATAGCGAACTTTGCGCTAGCTGGTTATTAATTGTGTCCTGCCTTTTTACAAAATCAAACAATTGTCCAACCACATTTGACTGGCTTGAAACATTATCTTGTCCCTACTCTTTGGCTGATCCTTGATACTTAACTTGACCCTGGAAGTTTCCTTTGTTCGACTGTAAGGAGGTGTTTTTGGTGTATTGACTTGGTCCTCCCCTCTTCTCGAAAGCTTGAGGCGGCTTAGTGGAGCTATGCAGCTGATGTGAGTTTTCAGCTGCATCCTTGTTGCCATAACTGAAGCCAGGGTGGTCCGGCCTTTTGAAATTTACAAAAGAGACATTCTCAGTCTCCTCGACCTCAGATTCAGCATCGCTTGATGCGTCTGGTCAGGTGTAGATGCAATTATCTACCCTGTGTCCCCCCTCTCCACATGTTACACACTTCATTACCTTTTCAACCTGCTTCTTCCCCTTTCCGCCGGATTCCTTCAACTTCTTTACATCCATAGCTATCCTCTGGATTTGAGAAGTAATCGTCTCCAGAGCCTTGGATTCAAAAGAAGGTCTTTCACTAACCTTTTTAGCTTGACCCCTGTCAGATCTATCATAGTCAGTGCCGGCTTGCAGCTCGACCATGTTCTTGATGATCTTCTCAGACCTGCTCGGCTTCTTCCCTAGGAAGTCACTTCCTGCTGTTGCGTTCAGTGAAACCCTTTCATCAGGAGTTAGACCGTTATAGAAGGTAGTGATTAAGAAACATTTCTTGTAGTTGTGGTGAGGGCAGTCCCTCTGATATTCCTGGTATCGCTCCCAGGCGTTGTGGAGGTTCTCGTTGGGCTTTTGCATGAAGGAAGTTATCCTTTATTTGTTTCTCACGGTCTTCTCAGTTGGATAGAACTTGTTTACAAAGGCATCCACCAGTGCTCCCCATCCATTCAGGGCTTGGTGGGGCAGCCCCAGATACCATGATAGGGCCTTATCTTCCAAGGAGAAGATGAAGCCCTTACAGTAGATTACCTCCTGGGGAACTCCCCGCATCTTAATGGTGTCGCATATATTTTTGAAAGCATCCAAGTGGTAATAGGGGTTGTCATTCTTAGAGCTCCCTCGTAAAATTTTGTTTTGAATCATAGAGATTACTGATGGCTTGAGCTCAAAATTGGTGGCGTTGAATCGCGGGATGATGACATGGCATCGAGAATTGTTAGCCTTTGTGGAAGCTAGCTCCCTCAGATTCTTTTCTTCTTCTTCTGAATCATCGCTGTCACTGGCTTCCTGGCACTGTTCTTGATGATTGTGATTTCTTTTGTGCCTTTGGTGGTGGCAACGTCTATCACGGCGATGATCTTACTTGAACTGCTCCATTTCTGGATCTTTAGGTTGATCATTATCGTCGTAGCGGTCGTTATCTTCAGGTGGAGGAGAATGAGGTCTAGCTCTCCCTTGACGTTCACCTTCTGAATGGGGTGGCTCAATGCGAGGTGGCATGTTGGATGGTGCTGATGCTTAGTTGAATAGAATACCTTTCTTCTGAGTACTTGAGCATCGTGTAACAATCAAGTCAAAAAATCTGTTATTAATAATACGAATTATTCATTTCAGGCTAATAATGATAATAATAATAATAATGAAAGGAAAAAGAGAGTGTTGTCAAGCTTATTTCTAAGCTTGAGGCACTGGAGTGTAGTTAGTGGATTTGGGTTTGTCAACAGTACTGTTTTGCCTTATCCCCGGCAACGGCGCCAATAAGTTGACCGGCCTAAATCGTGCGTCCAAAAAGGGAAGCGGATTTGAAGTAGTCAGACATTTAAATTTATAACCCGAAACCTTCTAGGCCCCCGCAACTTTGTTTACGGGGTCGAAGTAGATATACGGGGTTGAAAACAGGGACAAGGGTGGTAGCGTTGAGAACGCGGAATCGACACGTTACACTCTGACAAGGGTAAAGAGATGGTAAAGTTCCCAAAGGGAACAGCAGGATAAGACCAATAAAACAAAAGAAACTTATCTCCAACTGGAGCTATGAGGTAAAATTAAGGTTTTAAGCATTTATCAGTTTTTAGGGTTTTCGTGCAACGGAAACAGAGAGATAATACTAATGCTAAAGTAAGGTACGAAGGAGAAAACTTCAGTAAAACAAGCGGTAGCAGAAACATCATGTACCCCTCCTCTTGAAGCGGGCACCTCTAACCAAGCATCAACACCCCTCTCGGGGTTGCTGGACTTAAGTTAGAGTGGAAAGGTTACTAAAGCAACCCCGATTCTGGGCACTCTCGTACTCCAGAATCAGACCAAACACTAGAGCCACAACACCTCTCTCGAGGCTGTTGCAACGGGAAAACACGATTCGGTAGCTAATCGAAACGCGATCCAAGCGTACAAGCTAGAGTTCAGATGTCAAACATAGTAATCATCCAACCAAAGTACCAAGCATAAAGCAGTAGATAATTAAAACTCTTCTATTTCCATAAACATATAATGGTTTGAGTACATTGCATAAGTAAAAGAAGTAAATGACAGAAATAATAAAGATAAATGTGGCCTTCTTGATTTAGAAGGACGACAGACAGCAGCAGACTCTCCAGCCCGATATCGGGTAGGGACCTTGCCCGATACGACCGTGTCAGGCGGCACACCCTCTCAGGAGACACGTTCATGACAGGTGGATTGTATCGTGCGAGGCGCCCTTGCCCAATACGATCATGTCAGGCAGCACCCTCTCGGGAGACACGCCATGACTGGTGATGCGTATCGGGGTTCGGTATCATGCCAGGCTAGAGTGATGCTTCTAGTATCGGTCACTTGTATCGGGTATCCTTGTTGGTCGATATCGGCCTGCAGTGGTGCCTGGTACATCCCTAAGTGAACCATTCCCTCCCTCTCGGGATGGGGAAATGCTCACCTAGAATCGCCCGACACAACCTCTGAGGCACGATACGCTAGCTCTTGAAGCTTTCCTGAGTTGGCTTGCGCAGGGTTCCGACCTGTCCCATCGGAGTCCTGTAGCTGCTACTTATAGGCAGCGGTTGGAGGAAGTTATGGTGCTCCGGACACCACATGTCCTCCTTCAGCTCCATTATTTGTGGTTGCAGGCTTGCCTGGTACGCGTATCGGGCGGTACAAGGACGATGGGCTGTCGGTCATCGTGACAAGTGGCACCTATTGATGGGTGGCATGTATCGCGCGATACACGAGTCCGGCTCCCTTTCGGGTAAATGGTGTATCGCTCGTCTTCTTCCTCTTGCACTGTGCCCTTGTGTCACACGTCAGTGTATCATGCTGTCCTGTCGGGCTGTTAGCGTACCAGCCGACTTCCTGGGGAAAAAGGCCGATGTAGGTGGAACACGTTTATGGGCCGAAACGGGCCTTTCTGCTGCTAAAAGAGTTAAAAATGGAGGAAAACTCTGCAAACGATGATAATTTTGGGTTAAGAGCGTGGCATGGCTTGTTTATGCAAAAACATATATAAAAAGAGAGGAAAACAGTTTAAAAGGGCAGTTTTGATAACTAAATAAGGTCCAAAAACATCACAAAATTTGGTGTTATTAGTAATTCACCTACTCTCCATAGGACTACAATTGCTTAGTGGCATTCTTATTTATGCTTCCATATGTGCAAGGTTCTGATGTTTTTCCTATATTACCAATTGCCAATTAATCAGGAAAGCTAGTGTGTCACACCAACAAATATATAAGCTAAGATGAGGTTAACCTATGTTTATTTTCTATATTTGGAATGTTTACCTATGTTTCTAGCAAATCAATTGTCTGCTTTTAATTCAGTCATACTTGATTTTCCAATGAACTGAAATTTTTTTCTATTAACTAATATATGGTACTACAAAAAATTTTTGGGTGGTTAAACCAGTAGTTTGCTGCACTTCTTAGCAATTAAGTAGGGAATTTGCATTAAGTATTCACCTGAGCACCCACTAACTTGTTGTCCCAGCTCATCACTCCCTTATCCAGATTGCCCCAAAAAGCTCCAGCAAGCTTGGCAAGTTCAGGAGTCAGGACTAGTCACGAGCGAAAGATAAGAATTGTTTCCGGTCAAAAAATAAATCCGAGCTCCACCCCACACAAACTCATCCCAATAGCTTGAGGATTTATAGAAAAGGGAAGCATCAACCCCATCGCTATACCTTCCCTTATGCTGCCTGGCAAATTTCCACAATGTCTCGGCACTGTGGATTAGCTTCTCAGAGTAAACCTTGTTATCCTTGAAGACAATGGATGTGGCGGCCAATGCAGCAACCATTTATGCAGCAAGATCAGAGCATCTAGTGCATTCGGCAACAGGTCGAGGATATGTCCTCTGGTTTCATCCAGTAGTAATGGTGGACCAGACCAAGCCCTAAAACGGTAAAAAATCTACACTAAACAAATCATCTCTTGTCATCTACCTTTCTTTATGTAATTAACTATCACAGGTTCATATTTTATCCATGCTTAAAGATTGTACTACTTTGAGGGAAGAGCAGGAATGACAGAGATTGCGAGTAAGGTGCAGCTTAAAAATGAATGAAATAATTATTCTATTCAATGAATGCAATTTTGATACATATATGATGTAGGATAAAAAAGGCCTCTATGTCAACTTATTGCTAAACAAGAATCCCTCTTTGGGTCTAGATCAATTCCAACAAAATAGAGTACAAAGAAGGTTCCTAGAACATCTATGGATGGTCCAAGTTGTAATAGAAAGATGTCACTATGAGGGGCGATGCTACAATCTTCAAATCAAGACTTCTTCCATTCAACAAAATCGAGCTACTCATCAAGGAAATCGGATGAAGGGGGCCAACGTGTCACAAGGTCACAACTTTGTGCAATAAAAGAACCCATGCTATCGCCAACTCATTGAACAAAAGGAGAAGACAACAACGATTCTAAAACTGGTCGAGAAAGATACATACTATTTTTCCAAGATGCGTGTAGTCCTCACCGAATTTATTAGTATATGTATATCCTTTTCTTTGTACACATTATGTAATAGGGGCAAGGTATGCATCCTCCCCATGTACATTTGACGTTTTAGTATAAATGAAAGTAAGTTTGTTGGCATAAATAGCATAACTTGGTCTAACTACTACAAATTTGTTACTAAAAAGCTTCTGGACTAATTACACAATATATGAATAATCAAACTATACATATATGTATATGTGGCACTACATATGTAGGTAATGCATAATCCAACTACATATATATGTGTGCAGTAGATGCTGCCTTTCCCTACAAATTAACTACATATAATTTGTATTAACTCATTATTTTTGCTACATACTGACTATATATACAATTGTAGGCATACATTTAGCTATAATTATACCTATATTAAAATATGTAAGGACAATATCTAGCTATGCTTCTGGACACATATGAATTTGTAGATAATGGATTATCTAACTACATATCTGAAAAATATAGTTAAAGGCTTTACCTATACGAGCATATACTACAATTTGTATGTGTAAAGAAATATGTAGTCAAATCCTTTCGCTACAAAATAGGGGGTTTTCGCTACAATTTTTTTATATAGTTAAAGACCTTTTTTAGTAGTGATCATTTTATCCCACTGAAGATCTCTACTACGGGCAAATATTTATGGCTCATTTGAGTTTTTTTATAGGTGGTTAGTATGATCTGTTGAACTATGTTATTTCTCAAGAGTGGTCTTATTTAATCGTTTGGACTTTATGTGAGGTCTAACCACACTTGAGCTTCTTAATATATGGCCATTTTCACCAGCTAAAGCCCTGAGAGGCCTTTTTCATACGTGGTTTTGGATGTTGGTGCTGCTACAGAATCAGTAGTCTTACGAACATGGATGAGAAGAGACGTTGAAGTGATGCAACAGTCGAGGCAGAGTCAGCAAGGATCGAATAGACAACATTCTAATGGCACCAGAGGGCGAGGACACGGCCAAACATCACAAGTAGGATCGTATGCTCAAGGAAGTAGAGGACGAGGATGACAACAAGCAATGACTCAATTTTATGCTATGAGTCAGCCAGAGGAAATAGTCAACCCGCGAGTAGTTATAGGTCAGATGGAGTTATTTCATTCTAATTTGTCTTCTTCCTTCTTTAAATTTGTTCTGGTGACCCGGGTGCTACAGACTCTTTTATCACAAGTAGTATGCTTGATAGTTGTCTTTTACCTTTTAGTTGTAAGAAGGATAGCTTGTTGTTAGAAACCCCTCTTGTTGGTCTTATGTTGCTTCAAGAAGTTTGTCCATCTTTTGTTCTATCTTTTTCAGGACACAACATACAAGTGGATCTCATACCACTTGATATGTATGGATTCCATGTAATCCTTGGAATGGATACCTTGGAAAGGTATAAGGTTCTGATGGAATGTAGTTCCAATCAGGCAGTTTTAGTGTCGGTTTCTAAGCAACACCTATGTGGGAGATGCTAAAAGCCCAACCGTTATGCGTCGGTTCAAAAACGGACGCCAAAACCCTTCGTGCGCCACCGAAAATGCGCCAGCAGGGGACTATAGGCGTCGGTTATTAGATAAGAAACCGACGTCATATACCTTCGCGCCACAGAAAGGGCGCCATATGGGGTACTATCAACGTCGGTTTATTAGTAATAACCGACGCCATATCACTCCCAGCACGGCCGTACTGGCCAGCACTGCCATGGTGTCTGGTCCGCTGCCACGGCCGTGCTGGCCAGCACAGCCGTGGTGTTAAGGAAATAGACGTCGGTTACGAGTAGGAAACTGACACTGTAACTATGTGGCATCGGTTTTATACAAATAACCGACGCCTATTGTTTTTTTTTCTGTCAGTCTGCAAACCTGTTGTGGCTGGTCGTAGGATGAGAAACCTGCAGTTCAGTTATGAACTACAAGTTTTATGACATCCATTGATATCAGCCAAAATAGGCCACAAACCTACAAAATTAACAACAAAAATATTCACACATTTAGCAACCTACAGTTCCATTTGATTTTCACACATTTAGAAACATTCATCTAGCTAGCAATCTGTAGTTCCATTCATTTTCACATTCACACATGTAGAAACATTCATATAGCAACCAACAGTTTCATTCATTTTCACTCAGACACATGTAGAAACATTCACACATATATTATAATTTAGAAATTCATTTACAAAATATCATTCTTTAGTCATTATTCGCTATCAACATCCCAATTATATGTTAAAACCCCCACTACTTGTATGGTTGTTGCCCATTCTTCTCTTACTTCATTTAATTCTCCCATCATATAGGGAGCATGTACATATGGTAAGGCCTTTCTTGTAGTGTGGTCAGTTTTAAACACCTGTAAAGAGAATGATGTATATATATAATTAATGAGCTATAAATAAGATTGATATATTTCATATTATCTAATGAAACTTAATAATACCTCAGGAATAGTATCGATGTCCACAGCGGCATATTTGAAAATCATGTGCATAAATCGCATCACATAGTATGCACATGCCCATCCGTTGTCTTGTCTATCACACTATAAATTCAAACATACAAAATATTAAAAAATACAACTAATTAAGCATTGTTCACATAAATAATATATACATATATTGCAGTCAGGAACTTACTTTCACGTTCTTCCAAATTATTGGCTAGTTCTTTTTCGTGGGGATCTTTCCTCCAGCCTTTTTGAACTCATCTAAACCCCTACATGTTAATATAACACATTACATTGCATAATTAAATAGTAATGTAATAACATATGTTAACGGATATGAAAATGAAATATTTCTCACTGGAATAATGCCATTTTCATTATGTGTCCATATTTTGAATTCAATTTACTCCCCTTAGGATCTAGATAATAGACAGTGAACGTCTCGGGGACAATAACTAGTAACTCCCAATGCATACCATTAGAGGTAAAAAAGTTAAAAATTAATAATTCAAAATCCACAATAAAAATGTAATTTTCTTAAGTCCAAATTATAATAAGCAAAGTAAACTTACTCTACATTGAATGGAGCTATTATCACCGTCTTCTTATTTTGAGCAAAATTTGTAAAAGCCTCACAGCAGTATTGTTGAACTGACGGAGGGTCTTTAGCTACTAGACTAATCAAAGATGGAATAAAAAATCCTACATGTTCAAATGCAAAATCTGCACATATCTTGTCTAAGTAGCTGCAAAATATGTATTAATTACGCATGTATTAATAAATAAGAAACCAGATCACCAGATCCTACACAAGGTATATGGATGTATAAAGAAGATCTCACCTTATCCATAGCTCTATCACAGATGTATTTAGCCAATCATATCGAAACAACTCCAAAATATCTTGTATAAATAGTTTGCTTTCGTATGATTGACCGGCAACATCTGAATCTATAGAAATAGTTATAGGGCAATTTATATCATGTTCGCCTAACCATATTGCCATACCCATACAGTTAGGACCTAAAGGGATAGGTAGGTCCTGTGGAACCCAACTGGGTAATGTAGGAGGTGGAAGTGGAGGCCTAGATGTTGTGGGTGTCTTCTTTTTAACCTATATATATAATTTCAGATCAACTGACATCATATACACACACTAACAATTTAACGTAATGTAAATTTACCATACAGCTTCAGAAAGAGGACATCTACTTTTAGCCACAATATCACTCCGCCTTCTACCTCATCAAGCGTTTCACAATCTGGGTGGGCATATGGCAGTGAAAGATCTATCCACTTGGAGAATATATGTACCGGGCTCACACGAATCCAACCAGTTGGTAATGGAGACCCGTGAAACATTTCCCCTGGTAGGGATGGGTAAGCCGACGCCTCTGCAACAACATATTCTTTACTTTTTCGACGGCATGGCTTCAACCCCTACAAATTTTTGTGTAAAGAATGTTATATACATATATACATATCATCTTTTTTTGAAACGACTACAATTTCATATATACATTTCATCTTGAAAACATATCATCTTGAATTAAAAAACTAGTTACTATGTCATAAAAATACTTACAGCGGATGTGCTAGGTGGTGGGTCTACAGGATTACTCCCAACCTCTGTAGTAGGAGTAGAGTGGGATGCCATAATAGGTATTGTCTGCTGAGTGGCAGTCTGAGATGCCTGCCACTTTTTCAGTACTTCTTTGAGTTTCCTATCAACTAGCTTATCTACCTATACATGGATAAAAGAAACGTTAGCTTCTAATTATTGAATTCTCTTTTACAGTAACATTATAAAGAAAGAATATGTTACCTCTTCTTGTGAAAGTCCTACTTTTGGGACATGTTTGCGCTGGGATGGCCCAAAAAAAGCTTTGATGCCCACACCAGAGCCTGCATCCCTAACACGTCCAAGATGCTCTGGGTTATCTAGAGCAACTGTCAATTCATCCCTTGTGCCCTCAGGGATGAACTTGCCTTGTTTCCTCATCTCGTGCAGCTCCCGTTAATCGCCAAAAAAAAATTTGTAATTGAGTAAACACCACAAATAATCAATATTCGAACGATTGATGTAAGAGTTGTATTTTACCATTTTTGCAGCCGCCTCAGCAGTTGCGGGCTTCCTTATTTCTCCCTTCTTATTTTTCCTCCCAGCTATCCAGACATCATGGTGAGGCAGAGGTGTGCTACCTATAGTAGAGGACTCTTGAGTAGCAGCAGACTGAGCAGTAGCCTCAGACTGTAGTCTTTGGAGAATGTCTGCATACCCCTTTGGACCCATTGTGTGGTCATGCACATTCAGTTCACGCCTTGATTTTTGTGCCTCACTGAGGGCCTAGTTAGTATGAACATTAATGATTTGGTTAGTAACACTAAATGTTAATCTTGAATAGGTGAATACAACATATATTAATGAGATTGGGACTGACGCCTAATACCTTGAATTCATCAGTTTGTCTTGAAGCAACAAACGCGTCCCATTCTTCTTTGTCCAGGAAGTTCCACTGTTCAGTGGATGTCTTCTTCCTCTTGTCACCTTCTTTTATGTATTCTCTGGTGATATTTATCCTATAGTTCCTTAGGACTCTCTCACAGCGTTGCATCACGCATTTACGATGCAACTTTTCATCCAATTCAAATATACTCTGCAAAATAGAATTGCTATTAACTAGTATCCAAAAAATTAGTAATCTACAAAATAGAATTGCAAATTAATAATAACTCACGCATAAATCCTTCCATATTATGTCTTTCTTCTCCTTAGGAACTTTATGCCAAGAATCTATCTTACAACCGCAATGGCTACGAGTAACAAACCCAAGATATGAAACAAACGAATTGCGATTCACACCAGATGCATTTCCTGCATTATCAAAATCCACAACAAGTTTGGGTCCATTGCCCTTTTGTGATATTAACTTCTTCATCATAGTGATACCCCTTCTCTTGTCAACTTTTTGGTGCTACTGATCAAGTGCCTCAAGTGCTTCAGATGGTACATGTGCATCATCAACCTAAAATTTGACAAAATAAACACATTTACAAGATATAACTATAAATGGACATATAGATATAAATATATGATATATTTTTAAAACTTACATTGTGAGGAGGCGCATTGATGTCCTCACCCTCATGGCAATCATCAGAATGGTCATCAGGAGAATGCTTAGCCATCTGAAAATTCACATTCACATTCACATTGTAAAGTAATTCAAATTGTAAAGCTCACATTGTAAAGTTCACATTCACATTGTAAAGTAATTCACATTGTAAAGTTCACATTATAAAGTAATTCACATTGTAAAATTCACATTGTAAAGTTCACAATCACATTGTAAAGTTCACATTCAGAAAAATAAAACATATAAAAAAAATATAAACATGCCTCTAATATTGTGATTTTTTATCAATTAACAATCCTTCATTGTGATCTCCATGCACATACAAGTCATCATTAGCTTCAATATTTGCTGGTGTTGGCAACCCAACTAAGAATGGACTGGACTCATCATACTTATCATAGTACTATTCTTCATCTATAGGATCTTCAATGAACTGTCTTTTACCATGAAGAACAACCGACCATTTATCATTTGCAGGATCATCGATATAAAATACTTGTTTTGCCTGTGATGCCAATATGAATGGTTCACCCTTCTCACCAATCTTTTCAAAGTTCACTAAAGTGAAACCCAATTCATCCACTATAACTCCTTTGGTGTTATAGTTGATGTAAGACTTTATCTTCAAACCACTTAATAAATGTCTTGTTATGCTCTCTAGAAAGCCACTTTGTATTGGATCGAGGATATTGTCTCTTGATGAAATTGGTATGTTCCTCGATATAAACGTTTACTTCATCCATGTTGTGTCAAATATACAAGTGACCTTGTTCCAACTGCTCATGGTTGATTACTTTCACACGTAATCCCAAAATTCCTTTGCCAAATTGCTCGTCAATATTCTGGTCATTATCAGGAGTGTCATTACCACTAAGAAAGTCATTGCAAAAATCCAATACCTCTCTCGCCACATAACCCTCGATAATACTCCCTTTAGGCCGATAATGGTTTTGAACATCACTTTTAAAAATGCTCATGTATCGTTCAAAGGGATACATCCAATGCAAGAAAACTGGTCCCAACATTTTCACTTCCCTAGTCAAATGGACAACAAGATGTACCATGATATCAAAGAACGACGGAGGAAAATACATCTCAAGATGACATAGGGTAACAACCACTTCTCTTTGGAATTTATCGAGAGTATCAGGGTCAATAACTTTGCTGCACAGACTGTTGAAAAAGAAACAAAGTCTGGTGATTGCAAACCTTACATGCTTCGGCAATATAGATCTAATTTCCATAGGCAATATTTGTTGCATTAGAATGTGACAATCATGAGATTTAATACCTATCAACTTCAGATCTTTCATTGATACCAATCTACGGATGTTGGATGAGTAACCCTATGGCACCTTAACATTTACCAAACATTCACAAAAAGCTTTCTTTTCCTTTCTAGACAATGTGTAACAAGTGGGAGGTAAGTATGTTCTCCAATTTTCCATTTCACGAAATTCTGTTAATTCTGACCTTATTCCCATTTCACGTAGGTCCAGTATGGATTTTATCCCATCTTTAGTCTTACCTGGTATATTCAACAAAGTACCAATGACACTATCACAGACATTTTTCTCAACGTGCATGACATCGATACAATGCCTGACTGTCAAAGAACTCCAATAAGGAAGATCCCAAAATATTGACTTCTTCTTGAGTAAAGATTTGTCACTCCGTGTGGCCATAGTACATTGTGATCTCTTACCAAATTCATTGACAAAGTCTTTTACTCTTTCATAAACAACCTCCCCTAGTATAGGTTTAGGTGCACTCCGTTCCTCATTCAATCCATTGAATGCTTTGCGCTTCCTACGATACGGATGGAATTTTGTAAGAAACCTTCGATGACCGAGATATACAGTCTTACCTCCATGTTTTAGTCTTATTGAATCAGTGTTCTCTTCACATATAGGACATGCTTTAGCTCCTTTGACACTATATCCAGACAAACTCCCATATGCTGGAAAGTCATTAACAGTGCAAAACAACATAACATGCAAACGAAATGTCTCTCTTCATGAAGCATCATAGGTCATCACACCTTCACCCCAGAGTTTCTTTAAGTCATCAATCAGAGGTTCAAGATAAACATCGATGTCATTTCCAGGTTGTTTAGGGCCCGATATCAACAACGACATCATTACATACTTATTTTTCATACACAGCCAGAGAGGAAGATTGTATATAACAAGCATGACTGGCCAAGTGCTATGTTGGCTGCTCAATGTCCCGTACGGATTCATCCCATCTGTACAAAGCCCAAGTCTTAGATTCCTGACTTCTTCACCAAATTTATGGTGCAATAGATCAATCTTCTTCCACTATGGGGAATCAGACACATGTCATGGGATCCCATCATTATTTTTCTTAACATCTGCATGCCACCTCAAATTCTTCGCATCTATCAGATTGGAAAACAAGCGTTGAAACAGTGATATTATAGGTAGATACCACATCACCTTGGCAGGAGAACCAGTTTTGGACTCCCCCGAAGTCGTCAATTTATACTGTGACACACCACATTTTGGACAATCTTTCAAATCCACATAGTCCTTTTGAAATAATACACAATCATTCGGGCATGCGTGTATCTTCTTGGTATCCATTCCCATTGGGCACAACAATTTCTTTACCTGGTATGTTGAGATTGGCAGCTCGTTTCCTTCAGGAAGCATTTCTTTCAACAAAGACAACAATGACGTGAAGCTTTTGTCGCTCCATCTATTGTTAGCTTTCATCTTATACAATCTCAACACAGTGCTAAGCTTCGTAAACTTAGTACAACATGTGTATAACGATATCTCAGCATCATGCACAATGTTTCTAAAAATGGGAGGTGGATCGGTGTGCTCTACCCCACAACTATCTAGCATTGCATCAACGATGTCTACTGGAACTGGTTCATTCACATCTACGTCATTGTAGGCAATTTCTTCTTCCACACAAACACTGCTATCAACATCCACTGATTTCGGGTTTGAAATCTCTCCATGCCAGTGCCATTCTGTATAGCCTTGTATAATCCCGTTGCACATGACATGACTTTTGATTTCGTCACCAGTGCTGACTTTCAAGTTATTACCGCAATACCTACATGGACAGTAGAACCTATCTCCAGGTTGTTTCCTATGTTCCTCGGCAAATCTAATAAACTGGTCAAGACCAGAAATAAACTCTGGGGTGCAGCGCTTGCGAATGGACATCCATGATCTATCCATTCTATGATAAAAGAGAAAACAAGTATATATTACAACAAGATTAGGGTTAACATATTAGAGTTTTTGAATGTTTAAAACCTTAGGCCAACAATTACACGTGTACCACCTATCCCATTCTTGAACACCTAATCTCACTAGTAAGTGTATAATGTGTATTGGGTTTTCAAGAAAATTTCGGCAGCATTTCCCTGCTGTAGAGAACATACGGGGAAATGCTGCCAAAATTTTCTTGAAAACCAAATACAAATTATACACTTACGTCCTACGTGAGATTAGGTGTTCAAGAATAGTCCCAAACTGGGGACTATCCAAGATTTACTCCTAATGAGTAAATCTTGGATGGGTTTCTAGGCCAACAAATACATGTGTTGTCATTCTTATATATAATAAATGTGTACCACCTATAGCATTCTTGAACACCAAATCTCACTAGTAAGTGTATAATGTGTATTAGGTTTTCAAGAAAATTTCGGCAGCATTTCCCCGCTTTTCTCTAAGTACATATGTACTTAGAGAACATACGGGGAAATGCTGCCGAAATTTTCTTGAAAACCAAATACACATTATACACTTACGTCCTACATGAGATTAGGTGCTCAAGAATAGTCCCAAACCGGGGACTATCTAAGATTTACTCCTAATGAGTAAATCTTAGATGGGTTTCTAGGCCAACAAATACATGTATGTTGTCATTCCAATACCTACAATCCTAGTTTCATCACAATTGATGTTAGGGTTTCATTACAATTTTAGGTATCATATAGAGTATGTAGATGTTAGGGTTTCATTATGCAATAGGGATTCATGTAGATGTTAGGGTTTCATCATGCAATAGACTCAGCCAGATGTTAGGGTTTCATCATGCAATAGGGATTTCATCATATAATTGATTTAATCACAAATTCATAATTGATTTCATTTGAATATATACCCTCTTATTCTTCCTTCTCCCTCCTTACCAACAGCAATCACGGTCGTATGGGCTGGCACGGCTGTGGCTGTGTTGGCCAACCACACGGCCGTGTTGGGTAGCACGGTCGTGTGGTCGGCCAACACAGCCACGGCCGTGCCAGCCCACACGGCCGTGGTTGATGTTGGTAAGGAGAGGGAGAAGGAAGAAGAAGAGAAGGAGAACCAGTGATGAAGAAAGGAGGGCCTACTATTGGTAGCAGTGTGGAGACGGAGGCGGCGGTGAGCACACCAGCGGCAGGAGACAACGCGGAGGTAGGCGAGCAGAGAAGGAGAGGCGCCGGCGTCCAGCAGAGAAGGAGCGGGCGTCGGCGGCGAGCAGAGAAGGACAGGGAGGCGGCGGTGGTGGCGAGGAGCTGTAGCAGCAGTAGGCGGCGGTGCGGAGGCAGGCGGCAGGTGACGCAGTAGCAGGCGGCGACGAAGCAGCAGGGGTCGGGAATCATCGGAGCAAAATCGATCTCAATGAAATAGAAGAAAGGGGGAATATCTATTTCACTGTGTGTGGGGGCTATTAAGTTACTAAATGGCGTCAGTTATCCATAACAACCGACACCTTTATTATTAAGTGTCAGTTATACAAAGACAACCGACGTCAATTGGACATTCCTTTATCCTGATTTTTTTGGCAGGGACGGTGCACGCACCCTTATCAATGTCGGTTATTCTAAGAAAACCGAAACCCATATTGTAACTTTTGGCACAAATTTTATCTTCATTCAACGTCGGTTATTAGGTAAAACACCGACATTGTATCTGATACTTTGGCGCAATTTTTTTTCTCGAAAAAATTGGATTTCACGGGCTACTTTAGGCGTCAGTTGCTTTTCTTCAATCGACACTGAATGAAAAGCGATACCCGTGTCTGGATGGTCTTCAAATATAGATGTCAGATGTCCTTATTAACCGACGTTGAATGTTAACAGCACCAGTTTTACTAAAAAACCGACGCCTCTAAAAGCGACGTTGAACGTTGTTTCTGTAGTAGTGATTCAAATAGTGGGAGCCAATTCCTTAGCGGCCAACTACTTTCTTTCTCCTAATGAAGGACTGACAAGAGGGAAGCTTCCAAGTACAACTCCAGACTGGACAATCTCTCTGATACTGAAAAGGTGCTTCTGTCCTGATTCTCTTCTCACAATGTATTACACCGCCACAAGACATTCTGAGTGACGATAACTCTACCTGCTATCCACTCCCTATGTACTCCCAACACTGAGATCTTTTTCAATGCTTTTACAAGGCTCGTTATTATGGTCTGAACTTCACACTGGAATGTTGCATTAACTATCCTTGTATCAAAGACTGATAATATGCTTTTACTTCATCTATGACTCAAAAAAGAATCATAGAGAACCTGATCAAGATAAAAAGGGATGGCACATTGACGCCTGCCACAATGGAAGATGATGCTGCCAAGCTTAACAAGTCTATTCCTAAATTGAATATCTCCATTCTTGTTGTTGGAACAAGAGAAGATTTTCAACCATTCATTGAAATCTCTAAGCAGCTACAGGTTCTGGGAGGTGATTCCGGCTATAGCAATGCATCACCTGTTATCCAGTGGTTTTGGGAGGTGGTTCAAGGATTCCACCATAATGTTAATCTATTTCTTGAAAGAGCTCTGAAGCTGGCATGCTGAAAAGTAGATAGTCATATCAGGGAAGAAGAGACAAACCCAATGATGTAGAAGTTATTGTATTGAATAGAAAAATATTGTATGAAAGTATATCAATGGTGTTGTATTCAATATAAGGGGCAACGTAAAATGTCCTCCCCATGTAATTGTCATTTGATTATAAATAAAAAATATTCATACTTTTGGAAAATTGAGTTCGGCTACAATTGGCATTCAATTAGAAAACTTGATAATGAACTAAAAATTAAATAACCAAAAGCCATAAAAATGTAGTAATACAGAACTAGTATGTCATTAGTGGCTTTTTTATACGCCATTACACTCAAAAGGAATCGTTTCGTACACAAACATAATACGAAATAGTGGCATTTGTATAAAAGTCAATTGATGGATAATGTCTTTTTTATAAATGCCAAATGATATTTTAGTGGCCTTTATTTGCATTTATTGGAAGCCACTAAAGCCAAACGTTTAGTGGTATTTACAACTTATGCCACTATCTTTCTAGTGGCATTAGTACTAGAGACATTTTTTTAAGTGTCAACAAATGCCACTAAACATGTTTAGTGGCGTTCATTTTTTTAGTGGCATTTCTAAAAGGACACTAATGGGCCTTTTTGCTATAGCGGGTGTACACACAAGGACCGATATGCAATTTTAAAAATAATGGAGAAAATTGCATCCAACCCCCTCCAACACTTTCTTATATAGTATAGATGAGCCTCGTACTACAATATATAATTTAAAAAATTAAAGTAAAAGTAAGGTGTACACACATAGGGACCAGTATGTAATTTCATAATGGAGAAAATTGCATCCAACCCCTTTCGGAGGTTTCTTATATAGTATAGATGAGTCTCCTACTACAATAAAAAATTAAAGACAAAACTAGGGTGTACATACACAGGGACCAATATGTAATTTGAAAAATAATGGAGAAAATTGTATCAAACCCCCTCCGGGGCTTTCTTATATAGTATAAATGAGCCTCCTACTATAATATATACTTTTAAAAAATTAAAGACAAAAGTGTGATGTTGATACAAAGGGACCAATATTTAATTTCAAAAAATAATGGAGAAAATTGCATCCAACCCCCATTGTGGGTTTTCTTGTATAGTATAGATGAGCCTCCTACTACAATATATAATATAAAAAATTATCGATAAAAGTGTGATGTTGACACACAGGTACCCGTATGTAATTCCAAAAAATAATGGAGAAAATTGCATCCAAAACCCCATTATGGGCTTTCTTATATAGCATAGATGAGCCTCCAACAAAGATATATAATTTAAAAAATTAAAGATAAAAGTGTGATGTACACACACAGGGACCAGTATGTAATTCCAAAAAATAATGGAGAAAATTTCATCCAACCCCCTTCGTAGACTTTTTTGTATAGTATAGATGAGTCTCCTAATATAATATATAATTAAATAATTAAAGGCAAAAGTTTGGTGTACACATATGGACCAATATGTAATTTTTAAAAATAATGGAAAAAATTGCATCCAACCTCTTCCACAGAGTTTCTTTTATAGTATAGATTAGTGTCCTAAAATAATATATAATTTTAAAAATTAAAGAAAAAATTGTGGTGTACACACATGGAGCAGTATGTAATTTCAGAAAATAATAGAGAAAAATTGTAACCAACCCCCTACAAGGCTTTCTTATATTGTATAGATGAGTCTCTTAATACAATATATAATATAAAAATTAAAGACAAAAGTGTGGTGTACACACATAGGGATCACATGTAATTTCAAAAAATAATGGAGGAAATTGCATCAACATATCAGTATATATGAGTCTCCTAAAATGATATATAGTTAAAAAAATTAAAGACAAAAGTTTGGTGTAAACACAAAGGGACCAATATGTAGTTTTAAAACAATGATGGAGAAAATTACATCCAAGCCCCTCTGTGGGGCTTTCTTAGTTACAAAGGGCGCGTTTGCATATTGTAAAATATTGGAAAAAATTGAATGACTAATCCAAAATGGCTTGTTGTATATAATATATATGTAATTAAAAAAATAATGGAGAAAATTGCATCCAATCCCCTCTGTGGGGCTTTCTTTGGTACAAAGAACGCGTTTGTAATTTATAAAATTGTTGGAAAAAATTGCATAACAAATCCATTGTATATAGTATATATGTAATTTAAAAATAATAATGGAGAAAATTGCATCCAACCCCCTCTGTGGGGCTTTCTTAGGTACATAGGACGTGTTCGTAATTTATAAAAATGTTGGATAAAATTGCATGACTAATCCAAACGGCTTTTTTAAATAATGGAGAATATTGCATCCAATCCCCTCTATGGGGCTTTCTTAAGTACAAAGAACATGTTTGTAATTTATAAAAATGTTGGAAAAAATTACATAACTAATTAATTTTATATAGTATAGAAGTAATTTAAAAACAATAATGGAGAAAATTGAATCCAACCCCCAATGAAGGGATTTCTTAGGTACAAAGGACGCATTTGTAATTTATAAAAATGTTGGATAAAATTGCATGACTAATTCAAAACAGCTAGTATTGCAAGACTAATCCAAAATGTGTTTGTAAATTATAAAAATGTTGGAAAAATTGCATAACTAATCCATTGTATATAGTATAGATGTAATTTGAAAAAAATAATGGAGAAAATTGCATCCAAACCCCTCTGTGGGGCTTTCTTAGGTACAAAATGACGTGTTTGTAATCTATAAAAATGTTGGATAAAATTGCATGACTAATACAAATCAGCTAGTTTAAATAATGGAGAATATTGCATCTAATCCCCTCTGTGGGGCTTTCTTAGGTACAAAGAACGTGTTTGTAATTTATACAAATGTTGGAAAAAAATTGCATAACTAATCCATTGTATATAGTATAGATGTAATTTTAAAAAATAATGGAGAAAACTGCATCCAACCCCCTCTGTGGGGCTTTCTTAGGTACCAAAGGACGTGTTTGTAATCTATAAAAATGTTGGATAAAATTGCATGACTAATCCAAAATGCCTTGTTTAAATAATGGAGAAAATTGTATATAATCCCCTCTGTGGGGCTTTCTTAGGTACAAAGAATGTGCTTGTAATTTATAAAAATGTTGGAAAAAAGTTGCATAACTAATCCATTGTATATAATATCGACGTAATTTAAAAAAAAATCAAGAAATTTGCATCCAACCCCCTCTGTGGGGCTTTCTTAGGTACAAAGGATGCATTTGTAATTTATAAAAATATTGGATAAAATTGTACGACTAATCCAAAATGACTTGTTTTATATAGTATAAATAAGAAATTATAGATTGGAAGGAATCGACTAGAAATTAATTTAACTTATTTTCTTTTGTTGATTCACGTGCAAATTATTTTGATTATGACGATAAATTACATATTAAACGAAGTCGGTTAGTAAATAATCGAGTTATTCTATTTTAATGACTTGTCTAAAAATTATTTTGAGTATTATTTATATCGTGAATCCTGTTTAATTTTAGTAATCACTTAAAAAGGTTGGAAGGAGTCAGACAATAGTTAATTGAGTTGTATTTAAATTATTGTGAGCACTCATATAATTTTTCAGTGCATATCTAACATGATAGTCACACTCTACCAAGTGGAGGAGCTCACTTAATTATTAATCATCAAACAACACATGCACAATTAGGGGATCACATCTTATAAAAAAAATTATGGGAGCACATCTAATTTTGACAATAACCTTATAAATATAAAAGAATCTCCTAAAAATATGTCATGTTGCTCTCTTTTTTTGGATTAATTCAAATGTGTAACATCGTGCTTAGCACGTGCCTTTCGTTTGTCTGTATAATAGAAGGCAATCATTTGGTTAGTTTTTTTTGTACATTGACATGTCACACTCCTTACTTTCGTCCACCTGTTTATTATTATTATTATTATTATTATTATTATTATCATTATTATTTGTATTGTCTTTATCAAAAAATGGGATCATAACCAATTCAAGAAATGACATTATAAAAATTGTACCTCAAATTGTCTTTTTTCTATTTTTTAATACCGTGAAAACTGTGTTTTATCCAAATATAGGTTTTTAGACGTCTCTATGTTTGTTAATTCTACTAGCGCTCCGCACGTTAGCGGTCTTTCTATCAGTTTAATCCACATTGCAGGTCGGTGGGGGTCTGCCAATTGTTGATCGAGTTGTTCTTTTTAACATATTGTATGTAAATTATTGTGAGTACTAATATATTGACCGTCCAAAGACACATGTCCAAGAAGGATGGTACTGGTAACTTGGTAATGACACGCTATAGTTTTAAGAGAATTAGACGTCAATTAGTCGAGTTTTTCTCTTCTTTTTTTTGGGAACATACCAAAAGGTAGCTAAATATTATATAGTGTCTGAGAGTGGGATAAAAAATCTATTGAAAACCTGAAGATCTTCATGGTAAGATGTCAGAAGGGTGGCCGGGCAGGTAGCCCATGAGCATGAGTCGTCAGGTTGTTTTAGGCACTGCTTAGCTAGCCAGTCGGCTAGCTTGTTCTGGCTTCTTCGCTGAAATGCCACCTTGAAGAGTGGGCGTTCATCACATAGGAGTTGGATGGCCTTGGTTAGGAGGACATATTTGGGTGGGGGTTCTGCGAGGCCCTTGATCCAGTTTGTGGCATACCATGAGTCTGAGATCAGGATTCCAGAGTTAAAACCTTCATGTTTCGCGTATAGCAGAGCTTCTCTGATGGCCATCAGTTCTCCTCTCATTAGGTCCGTGCCAAGAGAATGTTGAGATTGGGCGTGGAGCCAGGCACCTTGCAGGTCTCTAACGATCATGCTTGTAGCACACATACCTTCATCTTTGTTGAGAGCCATATCCACAAGGATTATGTAGGAATTAGGAGTGATGGAAAATCTTGTGGTACTTGGGGGTGACACCGAGGGAGGTGTCGGAGGGGGTATTAAAAGCCTGGGCAGCTGTGATTATCGCCACTCTACAATGGGTGACGATCACCGATGGAGGTAAAGACTTGTGCTCAAAGATGTGGAGGTTCCAGATTTTCCATAGCCACCAGCAAGCTGTTGCAAAACAGACACCCCAATTGGGTATCCTGCTAAGGGCCTTCAAGTTATATGAGATCCAATCCTTGGTGGAATTGAGATTGAAGAAGTGTGTTGCGTCAGGAGACAACAGTTGGGTCCACACTGCCTTCTCCAGCGGACAGTCTCTCATGGCATGGATAGTATCCTCTAGAGGACATTGGCACTGCTCGCATGATGAGTCTTGTGTTAGGTGGCGCCTGACCCTCAGCTCATTGGTGAGAAGCATGTCATGGTAGAGTAGCCACAAGGTGGTTTTAATTCATTGTTGAGTCTTCAAACCCCAGATACAGTTGTAGCAGTCTATGTTAGCCGTTTCCGTGGAGTTCATGATGTTCTTGTAAGATGAGTTAGAGGAGAAAACACTGTCTGCAGAGGGTAGCCATAATCTTCTATCCTCCCCATAAGATTGACTCAGTGGTGGCATGAGGGCAATGGCTCGTGCTGAGGATTCGTCAAACCAGAAATTGATGAAGCCCGTGTCCCATTCTCCGAAGTCAGACACGAGGCATGACACTATCATGTCTCTGAGATCTTCAGGGATCGTGAGGTCCGTCTTAAGGGTAGGGGCGTCCCCATCTCCGACCCAAAGGTCTATCCAGACATTCATCTTGTCGCCAGAACTAGCAGTCATAGATGAATTGTTCAGAATGAGAGGGAAAAGAATTTTGATCCCCCTCCAGGTGTGTGAGCCGTAAGTGGTTGTAGATCTTTGCCTTCCATATTTGGCATGCATAGGTTGTGTCCAAGGTGACGGGCCTTGTTGGATGTACTCCCATGCGATCTTTGCTAATAGAGCTTTGTTAGAACCTGCTGATGTTCTCACTCTGAGGCCACCTCTGTGAAGAGGTTTGGTAATGTGCTTCCAGGCAACCAAGTTCAGTTTCTTGGTGTCCTTCATTCCGCTCCATATGAAGTTATGAATCATTTGGTCTATTCTGTCTGAAGTTGAGGCAGGTAGCAAAGTGGATTGCATTGTGTAGCATGATTGGGCGGATAGCACAGACTTCACCAAAGTGACTCTACCTGCCAAGGAAAGAAATCTGTTCTGCCAGCTATTAATCTGTGAGTTGATCATGTCGATAAGATATTGATAATGGTCATTGCTTTTCCTCTTGTGGACGATCAGAATGCCTAAGTGTCTTCCCAGGTCAGAGGTTTCCTTGATATCTAATGCTCTGCTGACCTCCGCTCTTATGTTCCGTGGGGTGTTTGAAGAGAAGAAAATTGAGGAGTTTCCATGGGAAAGAACTTGTCCTGAAGCTTGGTTGAAGCGGTAGAGACACCGGTTGATAGTGTTTGCTTGGCAAGCAGAGGCTTCACCGAAGAGTATGATGTCATCCGTGAAGCTCACGTGGGTGAAGGCGAGCTTTTGTCTGGTTAAACGAACAGGTTTCCAGTGGCCTAGAGAAGTTTCTTCTTCGATCATTTGTCTTAAACGCTCGAGATAAAGGACGAAGAGGTATGGAGAGAGGGGATCTCCTTGCTTCACTCCACAGGTCAGTTTGAAAGAGCCTATTTCCTCTCCATTCCAGAGAACTGAGGTCGTGCCTGAGGTAATGATCTGCCTGATTATGTGTGCAAGGTTGTTGTGAATTTGCATTCTAGAGAGAGTATCAGCAATGAAGGGCCAACTAAGCTTGTTGAAAGCCTTCATAAGATCAAGCTTGATGACACAGTAGTGCTTTCGATTCTGTTTAGATTCTAGAGAATGGATGATCTCTTGGACAAGTATTATGTTGTCTCCAATTTTCCGACCGGGCACGAAGCTGGACTGGTAAGGTGAGATCCAGGATGAAAGGTATGGCTTCAGTCTGTTGGCGATGACCTTGGACAGGAGTTTCGAGCAGACGTTATTCAAGGATATCGGGCACAGCTGCGAGCAGGACTCTGGTTGCAGCACTTTGGGGATGAGGATCAGGGTCGAGTTCGTGCTTTTTGGCTCGATGGGAAGCCCCGCAAAGGGGCCTTACACAAGATCACAAATCTGCTGTTTGAGAATAGGCCAATGCTTTTGGATGAAAGAAGCAACTATACCATCTGGGCCAAGAGCCTTCAGTGGCGCCATGGAATCGAGAGAGACGTTTATCTCGTCACTGTCTGGGGTCTGAGCCAATGACTCCATATCTTCCGCGTTAGGTGGGACAAAACTTCCGATAAAGGTGCCACTGGTGTGAAGACGCAGATCGGGCGACGTTTCCTGGTAGACGTTAGAGAAAAAGGACGAGATTAGGTTATTGAGGTCCTCACCTTCTTCAATCCAATTGCAGTGGGAGTCCTTCAAGCGGGCGATCTTGTTCCTATTCCGTCTCGTCTTGACAATAGAATGGAAGTATTTTGTATTGTTATCGCCCATCTTGACCCAAGAACAGTGAGCCTTCTGTTGCCAATCCAACTCTTCCCTTCGTAGGATCTCGTCCAGTTGACATTGTAAATCCACCATGTTTTTTGCTAGATTATAGTCGAAGTTGAGAGTGAGTTGGAATTGGTTCCATCGAATTGTGTTTCTGAGTCGATCTTTCCTTCTTCTATCGTCTTTCTTCTTCTTCGCGTCCCACGATGCTTCCTTCTTCAGAAAGCTGGATCCTGCCTTGCCAAAGGGGGATGTGGGATCCCAGTTGCTACGAAGGAAGAGATGGAAGCCTTCTGTCTCGGACCAGCTGGCTATTGTACCGTGGAAGGGGTGTCTCTTGTGTTGTGGTTCGGCGTAGGTGACCAGTAGAGGGGCATGGTCAGAGTTATTCGTTTCAAGAGGACTGGAGAATATGTTGTAAGGTCGAGCCAATGGCTATTGCTGAGAGCTCTATCTAGCTTCTCGTGAAGGAGGCCTCTCCTGAAAGTAGTATGGGGGCCGTTGGAGCTGAGATTGTGGAGATTGCATGAGGTTGCAGCTTCAATGAAGTCTCGACTATTAGCCTTGTCAAAGGAACCACTGCCGAATTTCTCCGATTGGAACATGACCACATTAAAATCACCCACTACAACCCATGGCATGGCAATGTCAGAAGTAAGCAGGTTGAGGTGGTTCCATAGGAATTTTCTACTTCCCCTTGTGGTGCCTCCAAACACGAAAGTACAAAGGAAGTTGTTGTTTATGCGACAATGAATGAATTGCTTGTGGGAGAGGAGAACTTCCACATGGGTATTCGTCTTCCATAGGACCCAGATCCCACCGGTGAATCCTACCGCTTCGACCCTGTGAGAGTTGGGGAAGCCCATCTTCTTGATTATTTTGGTGGCTCTATTTCCGCTGCAACGAGGTTCGTAGATTCCTACTACAAAAATGTGATATCTGCTGACAAGATTCTTCAAATTGTTCTGGGTATCGTCATCACAGATACCCTGAACGTTCCAACTCATGACCTTCATTGATCACCTTCTTCAAGGGTGGAGGGACCCATCTCCTGCGCAACTTTCTCTAAGTCCTGGAGGTGTGACTGTTTCCCCCTCTTTCTGGTAGTGGCTCGTCCAGGATCCCCCGCATGGACCACCTTCTTGTTTCTAAGGTGGATGCCAGCAGTCGGTTTGGTCAGGCTCCTGTATGTCACATAAGATGGACCGTGGTTACCCATGTTGAACTGGGTGGTAACGAAAGGGTGTGATTGTGCAGGCCTTCCTTGAAGAACCTCGTCGCCTGAGGGTCGTGCCACTGTGTGGTCAGAATCAGGGACGGAGACCGGTGAGGGCTCAGAATTCTGGGAACGCGTGTTTTGGGGGGGTTGGTGGGTGCATGGAGAATTGGATGTTCCTTGGTTCTTGGGAAATCTATTGTTCCTATTTCTTTGACTCCAATCGATGCCTCCTCCTCCTCCGCCGGTTATTCTCTCTGCCACTTTGTCGGCATCAATAATTTCGTGGACATCCTCATCTTCCTCTGGATCAACCTCAAGCCCCTGGAACCTGTTGTGACCCTGGGACGTCTTCTGTTGTGGGGGTGCGGGCTGTTGTTTCCTTGGTTTCCACATTACTGGTTTGGCGTGGATATCTTCTGAGAAACCTGCCATGTGTTGCTGCGTATTGATAGGGATGAGGGATCTCGTTTCCACACTCCCATCTGGCCGCGTTCTCGTCTTCAATTTTCTTCTTGCAGTCCTTTTCAATGTGACCTGCTCTTCCGCAGTGGAGACAAATATAGGGTATATTCTCATACTCTACCTTGTATCGGATGTCGTCCACCCAGATCGCAGGGAGGAGTGGCACAACCATGTTGAGTTCCACCGCTAGGCGTGCGAAACGGCCCCTCCGCTGGAGCATGGTGTTTGTGTCTACTTTAATGGTTTTCCCAAGGTGATTGCCAATTTCTCGCAGAAGCACTTCCTGGTACAGGTGAATCAGCATATTAGGGATGCGAACCCAGGCTATGATGCTTAGAGGCGAGGCTCTGTCTGGGGAGAACATCGAAGACCATCTTTGAACTGTTAAGTAAGAACCAAATATCGGCCACGGCCCGCCTGCCAGAGCTTTAATGTAATCGTCTTCTGCTTGAAGTTGAACAATGTAGTAATCGTTCGCCACGTCCATCAAGTTGAAGCCCCCCACAGGTTTCCACATTGCTTTGTTTCTATCTCTTAACATTAGGTATCCGATCTTCTGTGAGAGAAGTTTGACGACCACAAAGTATTGCCACCGTTTCAGTAGGTCTTCCAGGGCTTCTTGACGGAGGCGGAAGGCTGGAAAGCCTTGCTCGGCAGTGATTTCGATGTCTGAAGGAAGCAGGTTGGTATCGTTCTCGTTTGCATCTATCCGAATGAAGTTTCGTGGATTGTCCCTCGATCCTTGGGTGATGGTGTCCTTGTAGGATGGCCTTGTGTTGCTCTGGGGATCGGTGGTTTGTTGGCTTTGGCTCGACAGCGGGGGAAAGGGTTCTGTAGTATCTTGAGAGTCACAATCCATGGACGTAGCGCCGGCGGTAGCGGAACCCCTGTGGGCGCGATCGACCGACTGCTGGCCATGAGAAGCAAAATTGAGAGATAAACCTGAGGAGCCCAGCACTACTGTGTTGGAAGGACCGGAAGACGGGTCCATGTCTCCTTCGTCTTCAAAAAAATAGCGATCGCCTGGATGGTCGCCTTCTCCCGCAGCAGAAGCCCTAGCCGCCATCGCAAAATCGCAAAAACGCCTATCTCTTAATGGTATTGAGATTGGATGAGATTATATGTAAATAACTGGGAGTACTAGTTACATAACATTTTGGGATTGAGATTTTTTTAAAAAAAATTACATGTTGGAGGGAGTCAACTGAAAATTAATTATCCTCCCCAAAATCAAAGCCATATGTTGATGCAAACACAGATAAAAATCTAGAAAAACCATGCGTTGCTATCATTAATTTATTTTAGTCAGATTAAAATGATAAACCTTTCATCTAAGAAAAAGTTATTATCATCATTTGTATCATATTTCAAATAACTATAAGATTTCGTATTACAATAATTTTTTTTATAAAACTACAAGTAAAAATAATTTTAGATACTATACAAAATTACTCACAGATATAAATAATAAAACATGTAAGTTCATCTTCTCGTACACAGTACGTGTGTGTTGACTAGTAAAATAAAAAAAATAAAAAGATTAAGTAGATTACAGATATATAGGCATAAGGGGTGTGGAGAGGGGGACCAATTCCTCTGTTCCAGAATTGTTCTGTCTATGTCCCAATACATCACAGACCTACACTCTGCTACCAACTATGCATCCGTCATGTAACTCAATATAAGTACGAAAATGATTTTGTCACGCGCAGCAGCTCTCACGCGCTGCTGCTACGCGCGCCCATGAGTGGTTTCGGGTGATTTTGAGAAAAGTTGGGAAGTTTTGCCTTTTTAAAGGTGGTTTTGGTAGGTGGACAAGCGATGACGTGGCGCAGTTTAATTGGACATGTTGTGGAGGTTATGTAATTGATAAATAAATTTGTTTTGTTTATAATTTTTGAACCGTGATGAATTTTTTGACGAAATAAAAACTATTGGATTCGTTATGAAAAATGTATTCCAACAAGACTAATATTGATATATGTTTTACAAAAAAATATAAAAATAATATTAATATACCATTTTAGGCGTCAAATAACCATATTTGGGTGTCATTAGCTATTTGTGGGTGTCGTTATAATTTTTGGTGTAGTGAATCATTTTCTGCGTCAAATAACCATATTTGGGTGTCATTAGTCATTTATGGGTGTCATTAGCCATTTGTGAGCGTCGTTATAAATTTAGGTGTCAGTGAACTATTTTAGGCGTGGTGTCATTAGCCATTTATGGGTGTCATTAGCTATTTATGGGTGTCGTTATAATTTTAGATGTCAGTGAACCGTTTTAGGCGTCAAATAACCATATTTGGGTGTCATTAGCCATTTATAGGTGTCATTAGCCATTTATGGGCGTCGTTATTATTTTAGGTGTCAGTGAACCATTTTAGGCGTCAAATAACTATATTTGGGTGTCATTGGCCATTTATGGGTTTAGCCATTTATGGGAATGTTGGACGTCAATTACCTTATTTGGGCGTCATTTTTAACTTTTGAGTGTCAATGAACTATTTTGGGCGTCAATTACCTTATTTGGGTGTCATCTTTATACTTCTGGGTGTCAACGAACCATTTTGTGCGTTGACTAACCATTTTTGGGTGTCAATAACTATTTATGGGCACCATAATTGGTTGTCAATTAACATATATTTATTATTTTTATATATTTTTTCTCAAAAATATGTCAATATTGGGCTTGTTAGATTTAGCCATTTATGGGTGTCATTAGTTTATGTGAGCACCATCTTTATACTTTTGGGTGTAAATACACTATTTTGGGCGTCAATTTATCATTTTTGAGTGTTAATAACCATTTATGGGTATGGGCACCGTAGTTGGTTGTCAATTACCTATATATATATCATTTTTTTTTATTTTTTTATCTAAAAAATATGTCAATATTAGGTTTTTTAGATTGCATTTTTCGTAGCGAAACCAACGGTTTTTGTTTCGTTAAAAAATTCATTACGGTTCAAAAGTTATAAGCGAAATAAATTTATTGGTCTATTGCAGAATTTCAAAAAATCGACCCAATGATAATCCGCCACGTGATGGCTGTTTTGCTGCTGGCTGTGGCTGGTTTAGGGCACGCGTGATGCTACGCGTGAGCAGCGTGAGCGTCCCCAAATCTTAGTCCATATAAGTAAATGTCTGAGATGTAACGTGGCAGAAGTAGGGACATGCAACGATAGGAGAAGCATTAGGCGGACTGGCATTGCCATTGAGGGTGAACACTTGTGACGTCTTGTACATCTTTCACCCGACTTGGACAACGGGACTATTATTGTTCTTGGCGGGTCTATGATCGCCCGTTTAGCCCACAGCACTGGTAAAAGACAACGCCCTCATTTCCACGACGAGAAGGCAAAAGCCAAACTGCCAAACTGGTACTTCCAGCCACGTCCGCATTCCACACCGTAATCGTTACTGCAACGCGGAGACTACCTCGCGTTTATACTCGGGGAGAGTCCACTTAATTCATCTATTGGTTTCTTCTAAAGTCAGACCTGTAGAATTAGATTATTGAAACGCTGACTTTCCTTTCCACATCCTCCTTTCTTCCAACGCGTCTAGGCAGAGTCTACTCCAATCCCTTTCTCAAAGCCACGCGAGTAGGAAATCCAGCTCAGCTCAGTCCACTTTCCAAAACGTCTCTATTCAATTGCACTATGGTCATGTTTGGTTTTTTTGGATTTTGTCCTATTAGATTGTATTTTGGCATCCATATTTAGAAAGTTTATCTTTGATTTATATGATCCAGAAATGTAACTAATTTCAGAATTTTGGGACATAATAGGAATCTCGCATTTTGGTTTCAATCCAAATTTTTCCGGACGTCAAAATCCAATTTTAGTTGACCCGTGACCCAAAAAAAAAAATCATATATTAAACAAATTCAGGAAACCAACCATAAAATTTGTGTTTGCGGAATTTTGACAATATTATATTTTGAGAATACAAGATAGCATAAATGTAGGATTCTTAATACAAGATAGCATAAATGTAGGATTCTTAAAAATCCATCAAATCAAACGTGCCATATGTGCTCCTTGTGTTATAAGAGGAATGGTCTCTATTAGTTGGATTTTTTTTCGCTTAGTTTAACTTCTCTGTTTCCTCCTTTCCCCAACAACAACTGAAGCAATCAATAGGAAGAAGCCAGAGAAAAAGCAAGCAAGCCAAGGTCATGGAAAAGTAGGTTATTACAATCACATAAGCAACCGCCACGGCGACAGCAGGTTATGTTACGGTACCCGCCTGAGACGGATATTCTGGCTCTGGCTCCACGGCTCCACCGTTGCTCACGGGTAGATTTCTAGATCCAAAATCTGGCATTGCCTTTCTAACAAGATACGCAAACAAAAAAATCTTCTCGTCTCTCTTAAAATCCAGAGTGGAGTCTCCATCATAGGACACTGTTTCCTCGGACCAACAATTCATATGGCTAAGAACTCTAAAGGATATAAAATGACTGACTGTTTGAGGCTTTTGTTTTCATTGTAAAGACTCCCAACAGCGTAAATATTCAAAACAAGTTGCTCCTTTGTCACCTTAGAGTCACAGCCTCACGATTAATAAACTGCCAATTTATGCTTCAACTTGCTCACATCTTAACAAAGACCAAACTCATTCAAAGTTGACCTCAACATCCATTAATGCCGTAAGAGGATGCTAATTCACGAGGAACTCAGCGGCTTTTATGAATTTTTTTGTCTTTTCTCACAACATACACTTTAATGGCTGACCATCTGCTTCTCGATCCTTGTATTTGGAGTATATTAAGCCAAACAATATGAATGTCTCACGATTCTAGATCTTTTATTACTCAATTCTAAATGGAGTTGGTCAGTCATTGGGGCATATTTGGGTTGACTGTAGACGGAAGACAGAATATGGATCTGCCATATATTTTTACATTAGAAATTCAAAGTTTACAGGCGATTTGTATTATAAATTATACCATCTTGGAAGGTTGCCTGATTACAACTAAAAAATGTTTCAGAATTGCAAATATATATATATATATATATATATATATATATATATATATATATATATTAGAATTACTTGTCTGTCGAAGGACACCGAAGAGGCTTCTAGTTTTGTTTATTTCCTTTCGGTAACACTAATTCGACGGACTGTCATTTTACCCTACAATCTCTAAAACGCACACCGGTGGAACATAGAGATCAAGACAGCCAGGGGCTGGAGAACTATTGGACAAGATGAAGCAAGCCAACACACAGTAATACTACCAGCGGCGTCCACCCAAACCCTCCATCGGGAAGGGCCGTGGCCGTCGAAGTGCCCACAAAGGATAAGCTTCAAAAAGAAGAAACACAAAGGGAAACACACTTCCCACATCACTGCAACATTGTCTAAGGTCACAAGCAAAAGGTAACTAATTCTATTTTTTCTGTGAGGGTTACTTTTTTTATGTATCATCTTACCTCTTACAGATTGGGTTCATTGCCATTAGCATAAGAATTATTAAGATTATCACATCTCATTACTCTTTTCTTATTAACTATTCATCATTCTTGCATATGTCCTCTCATTTTACCATGTTTTTCAACTACTGATCAAAGAATAGGTCAACATATTTCATATTTTCTTCATTAAGCAAGGAATTTCTCCCTTCATTTCTTTCACATACCATGCATATTTTACGTTAAGACTTTCTTACACACATAGGTTGGTCTGAGATTAACTCAGGTTCTATTTTATTCATATGTTATTGTTCTCATTCATCTTCTCATATTATACTTATAACAGGAGCTTTCTCCATCTTATGTGGATTTCATTCCTTGAATCACTTTATTAGCACATACTTATTTATCTTTTACTTTATTATTTTCCTCTTCAACATTCAATCATGTTACTTGACCTAGAGCAGACTGTCTGAGATGCATGTGAATTCACATATCATATACTACCTTATTAAGGTCAAACGTCCATTGGTTCCAACATCATTCAACCCATGTCACCATACCACAACATCACCCAGAACCATTGGATGTTGAAAAGGTAAGACCATTGGTTATTTACATAAGTAAACACCTTAAACTAACCTTATGTAAATGCATCAAGTTGTGTCCAAGAAAGATTCACCATTAAACCCTAAACATCCCTTATTTAATAGCATAAAGGGGCACCATAGGTTGTGGGGTTAAAACCCATCATTGGTTGCACATTTTAAGTAACCATCATCTCAACCATCAAGCTCCTTAAATTGATCACATAAGGAAAACCATTAAATTCATATTATAAGAAATCATATGTAATACTATAGTTTTCCATCCAAGACATTGGATGTTAAATAATCCAATCTCAACCATCAGATTAGGTTCTTATTTCAAAAGCATCCGTTGGAGTATAAGTCTAACCATTAGATCAATTGAACCAAAAAACCATTAGTTTCTGGCTTAATTGAAGCTACAATCAAAGCCTTGATTCACCATTAATTGTGCTGACATGATCTACCATTGGTTGTGACATATTAGGTCACCATCGGTTGATAGGACTAGCAATATATTCATTTAACACCATCGGATATGAAGCTAATGTCATCATTCATTTATATCATCATTAGATAATCAAACCATTTCTCGTTGAGATTCCAACAGAGCCTAACACTGACCTAAGGTGTGACTATCAGTTCACACCATAGTTCATCACCCTTGGTCACCACGTTCAGCTTTCATGAAGACCACACCATAGGGTCATGTGTTTATAGAAGAAAACAACCTAGAAACCTTAATATGGACCATCGGTTGATAGGTGCTTAGCACCACAGGTGGTGATACCAACCTGAACTAAATCATCTCCTTCCTGAGGAAGAATGTGCACATTATTACAGGTTCATCTAGAAATGGAAACAGAATAGGAAACACCATAAAAATCGAAATCCCAAACAAGCTTAGCTTCTTAAGGCTTAAATCACTATTTTTAACAAAGAACATGAGATAACAAGCTTATAGTAAGCGATATAAGTAAAGAGGGTTACAAAACTCATCTCTACTGATAAGAATATACTTTTATAAGCAAGAAACTCGAGCCAAGAAGGTAGAAAAGCCAAGAAGAAGCTCTAATCGCATCCAAGTAGGCACCATTCTTCCCAAGGAATCAAAACCCTCGAAGAAGAAGAAAGAAAGGTAGGATCTTGAGCTCTAAAGAAACTTTCATTAGGGAAAAGTAGAGTTCCAACTTGGAGGAAGGTCTAAGGAAGGAGAAGAGCAAGAAAAATGGATAAGAAAGGAAGAAAACAACTTTCCTTGGTCAAAATCCCTAGAAGATGACCTTAGAAACCCTAGGTAGGGCTAGATGGAGCTCTAGGAGACCTTCTTCTCCAAAATGAGATCGTCTTCTACCTTAGAGCACTTGGTTCTATAGAAAAATAGAGTAGAGTCATTTCTCTAGGTTAGAGGAAAGAGAAATTAAACAAAGATTTCATACTTGGGAAAGGAAGAGATAAATATAGCCCATGGATAAGGATGGAAGCAAGCATGAGGTGTACAAGTAGCTCCCCATTTGTCCATGGCCTTAAACTATTAAGGATATACAAGAAACCACACAAGTTTCTGCCCCACCATTAATGGAGACCTTCTTAGGAACCATTTTTTGAATTTACAAGTCAAGAAAATACACTATTGGTTGATTGGTCCTAAAGGTAGCACATCCATAAAGGGGTAAACCCTAAAATATCCTTGAAGCAAATGTCTCCAAACCAAGGTACAATTGAGCAATCCATGTCTTAATGAGTTAAAGAATGATAAGAGAACATTAAAGGACCATACTGTAAGTGAAAAATTGTAAATAAAACCTCTCAATTGGGTAAATTGTATAAAAGTCCAAAATATGCATAAAATTACATAACTTGCACAAGCAGTGTCCAAATTGGACTAAATTTGAAACTTTATCTTGTCTTATGATTACAAAGCATATAAAAAGGTTATATTAGGATTTTAAGAATTTAATTATGGTAATTAAGAATGTTAATCCATTTAAGCAAAGTTAGGTGTCTCACAACCACAAATCCCTAACAGGGATTTCGCCCCCAAAATCCAAGGGAAACAAAGATGGATACTTCTCATGCACCTCATCCTCAATCTTCCACATGATTACTTTCATCACATGGTGATGTCACATCATTCTCATAGAAGACGTATTCTTCTCCCTCAATGTGGCATACAACTCTTAAAACAAGATTATCTAATGCGGAAGCGTATTATTAGCAGCGGAATTACTGAAAATCATTAAAAATTAAAACCATTTATCAAGAGATTCATTCACAGGAAAACTCTTTCATTCAAAACCAAAGTATTTCAAGTACATACTGGTTCGCAAGTACATCTCTCGTACTAATTCCTCTCGAGAGTTACAACATTAACTGCCCTGTTAAACTGTACATCAGCAGTACAAAAATCTCGAGGCATCAAGCCAAAATCTCAGATCGAATTGTCAAAACACTAAATCCTAGGACCTGAGAGTACAGAGACGACTATAGGACTATCTACACAAAAACCAATCAGCCAATGTCTCCACCTGATGGATCACTATTGTCCCTGTGGTTGCTGCTGCTGCTCTTCACGTGCAGAAGAGTTTCTGCCTTGGTGTCTGCATCTCCCTAAAAACAATGGATCCCACGGGGGTGAAACAATTATCAAAATTTCCCCAGCGGGAGATATAACTCTCTGCCAAAACATTATCATTGTAGTTTAAATAGAAATAAACTGACCAATGGGATAATATAAATCAGTAGCAGATGAATCAACATCTATGCAAATTAGAGCAACATTCTTATGCAAGTATATTAACTATAACTTGATTAAGCAGCGTGTCTCATATTCAATATGAATTAAAAGAACAGAATTAACATTTATGTATCAAGAACATGCTAAGCAGTATAACGTCAACCAGTAGTTCTCGTATTTCAATCTTATGCAAATACACTACACGACTGATTATATTTTGCAAACATATTTAAGCTCTGAGGAGATGCGGTATACCGCTCATACACCAACCGACCATTTCTAGAATCAAAATCGGTACCATAAATAGGTCAATGGAAGAGCCAGATTCCCATGACCTCCCACATCCCGGTCAGTACGGGACCACAAGCAGGACTGTGTCGACTGCTCAAATAGCTTTCGAGGGTATACTGGAACTTCGCTATAGAGTTACAACGTCAACTGCACTCTCATCGGCAATCAAGAGCATTAATGTTTATCTCTATCGACCCGACATAAAATAACATTGGGAGATTAATGATACATCTAACCCAACCATCGGAAGATTTATGATACATCTATCTCGACACATGAAGGATTGGGAGGTTTAGTGTTTACCCTCACTCAATCTCTTCACCCGGACATAAGGATATTTTCGCCCATTTACCCCAACATTTTCAAAATATGCGAATTCTAGGAATTCCATAGAAAACCTATTTCACCATCACCTACTGCTGACGAAGATGGATCTATGGTCAGAGCACTACATGAATAGATTTCACTTGATTAATTAAGTACATTTTCATATTCTTTTAGCATCAGGCAAGTTCTCAAACAAAACTTATTATGACAATGCTATAAAGAAACATGTACTATTTCCATCAAATACCTAACTGTCTTTAACAGATATTGGGAACTCAGTCCCTTATTTCAAAACTGGGAATTCTCATCCCTTCACAATTTCATCACCATAATCATATGGCCCTGGGTAATTACACCCTTGATTCACCATTAAGCATTGTTACCACTTTTCCAAGTAACCATCACCTTCAGGTCAATTGACCAAGGCAAACATGATACTTGCCATTACAAGCATCACACATGGTACTTGAGGCCCATAACTCTCTTTTTACCTCTTACCAGGCAACAAGGTATATTATGACACGCAATGTACAATCATAGTAGTGAATTAAACATCATAGCTCATACCTGGCCATGATCATCATTTCAACATACATGCATGGTTAGCACAGATGATAACAATGATATCAATTGCATATCAGAACCATGTTCAACAATTATGAATTCTCTATTCATGGGTAACACCACTATTTCTTTGCCAAGATTAGGGTATCCCATTTCATGTCAAATGAGGATAATCATCTCATTACCACATCATAGTTATGGTTTTATCACCATATTTCCCAAAATTAGGATTCATTAAGAAATACATAGTATTACCCTAGATTTGAGCTCCACAGAACATCAAACATCAGGGTTTCTCATGAAACCATCCTTAGTTAGGGTTTCACATAAATTTCACCCTAGAAAAGGATTTACATTCAATAATCCTCAATTAGGGTTTACTATTCATCCCAATTAGGGTTTCATATTCCATCACCCATAATTAGGGTTTACTATTCATCCCAATTAGGGTTTCATATTCCACCACCCATAACTAGGGTTTACTATTCATCCCAATTAGGGTTCATGTTCATGATTAGGGTTTCATGATCTCTGTACTTAAGGATCATACCCTTAATGACCACATGAATCATACTGATGTATCAATTTCATTTGATCATCCTCTCAACTTAATTAGGTTACATCAACCATTTAATCAAGTTCATACAACTATGAATGACATAGTGTACCAAGTCATTGATCTTATAAGCAATTAGGGTTTCTTCCTAAATGACACTAATCACTTAGGTACTATTAGGGTTTTAACCTTTGTACCTTCATTGATTATCATTACTAACCATCATTGGATTATTAGAACTATCATTGCCTTCAATATCCAAGTAATTGAATCACCATCAACCTCCATGCGATTTTGAAGTTTCATCACCAAACGGTTTTGAAACCGTTTGACCCCAAACGGTTTCAAGACCGTTTGGTCTCAAATGGTCTCAAGACCGTTTGGGCCAAATCAGTCCCAAAACTGCAAGGGCTCACTAGGTCAATCATCAGTCCAATCGATCTCCAATTGCATCATTGAATTGACTATTGGTTATTCAATTGAAGGAATCATCAACCAAAACCATTAGATCATCATCCATGGGTCAAGGATAAACCACTAACCCACCAAACGGTTTTGAAACCGTTTGGTCCCAAACGGTTTCAAGACCGTTTGGGCTCAAACGGTCTCAAGACCGTGTGACCCAAATTGTCTTGAAATTGTTAGGACCAATCAAGGATTCATCAATCAACTTGATTAGGGTTTCCAATTGAAGGATTGTTCACACATTGAATCAATCAATTGAGTCCATTGGATCATCATCCAAAAAGTAATTAAGTTCAGACCTCAAACAGTCAACTATACCAAACGATCAACCTTTTCATGTGGTTTGGGGTCCAAGACACCAAACGGTTTGGTGAAACCGTTTGGACCAAAGGTCCAAGACCGTTTGCTTTTGTTCTTTGATTAAGGTGTGTGCTTATGAACAGGTTATCATATTCAAACTTTAGACTCACAGAACTACTTTCCATTTTCCATGGAAACTCCATTAATCAAGCAAGGCTATTGCAATAATAACAACTAAATCAAATGTTATGGAGAAATCGAATTCAATGACAAAGATTAAGGGTTTAAGTTATATAACCCACCTTCAAATCTGACCCCAAGCTCCAAGATTCATGGATCCAATTGTGGTTGAAGCTCTAGCAACCCCCAAGGTCGTTTCTCAAGCTTTTGGAGTGAAAGGATCGGCTAGGGTTGAAGATGGAGTGAAGAAATGAAGGAATCATGTATTGTTTTATGATTTTCACCATGAAATCAAGAAGAACGAAGGTCAAAGACTTACCAACAGGTTGGGTGCGTCCTTCCTGCTGTTCTTAGTTCTCTTGGTCAATTTTGTAAGCAAGGAGAAGAAAGAAATCTGAAAAAATCCTTAGGTGGGTTGGAAAAGGCTCTTTTATAAGAAAATTGATGAAAGAGAAAATGTCTTATAAAAATCAATTAATTCCAAAAATGTTTCCATCACTTCCTCCTTGGTTTTATTTCATGCAAAGGCAACTCAATCCCACCGAGCTCCTTTCCATTATTGATGGATTAAGGGAAAAGAAATTAAGCACCTTAATCCCTTATAATATTAATATATATTTTTGAGTGGGAATTCTTTTCCTTATAATAAGGTGAGTGGCATTTCACCTCCTTAGGATATTTTCCGTCTTTGCAAAGCTCAAGGACTTCCACACACACACCTAAATTCCACCATTTTAATTTTGGTTGAAGTCCCTTCAATTGTTTTATTTATTTTTGCATTAATCTTTGCATTATGCTTAAATCTTGATTATTTTAAATATCAAGATTCTCTCTCCTTCAGCCTAATTCAAATGAGGAACCCTTCTCATTTTCTTTGCTCCTTATGATGACGAGAAACATTAAAACCTTTTTGAAGTGGTAAATTATATATTGCACCCTAGGTTTTGGGTAAATTGCACATTACACCAAAACTAGGTTTTCATGCACAAACATTGATTTATCAGCTCTTTCTTGGAATTCAGGCCATCACAAGCCATACTTCTGCATCATATTCACTCTCACGATGCTTTAACACATAAGGAACATATTATCATGCACTATTTGCAAATAGACCCCTCAACTTGGGTAATTTGCACTTTAGTCTAAAACAGACAAAATATTGATTTCAACAATATTCAAAAAGGACTAAAATTGTAATATAAGTTCCTCTTGAGCCTTAATTACTTTTCAAAAGATAAGACAATGCATATAATCACTTTTATTAAGCAAAACACCTAGGGTTAATTCATAACCCAGGTCAGGGATGTTACAAGTTTATCCACCCCTTACAATGATTTCGTCTCCGAAATCATCAACAAAACATTAAGAGAAAAGAGTAGGATATTTCCTCCTCATTTCATCCTCTAGTTCCCACGTAGCTTCTTCAATGCCACGGTGATTCTAGAGAACTTTTACAAGACTAATGTCTTTCTTTTTCAACTTCTTGATTCTTCTGTCAAGAATCAACACTGGCCCTTCCACATAAGATATGTCATCATTTAGTTTTACCTCCATAGGTTGTAGAACTAACTCAGTGTCAGGATGACGCTTTCTCAACATAGAGATATGAAACACTGGGTGCAATCTATGCAACTCAGGTGGTAACTCCATCTTATAGGCTACCTTTCCCATCATTTCAATGATTGGATAAGGCCCCATAAATCTCGGAGCTAACTTCCCTTTCTTTCCAAATCTTAGGTTACCTTTCCAAGGTGAAACCTTGAGCTACACCCTGTCTCTGACTTGGAATTCTAAGGGTCTACGACGCTTGTCAGCATAGGATTTCTGTCTATCCTGGGCTATTTTCAACTGTTGTTGTATGATCTTTATCTTTTCAGTTGTTTATTGAACCAGCTCAGGACCTAAAAGTTGATATTCACCAGTTTCATACCAACATAGGGGAGATCTACAATGTCTACCATATAAAGCCTCATATGGTGCCATGTCAATACTATGTTGATAGCTGTTATTATAAGCAAACTCTATCAAGCTCAGATGTAGATCCCAACTCCCCACAAACTGAAGGACACATGCCCTAAGCAAGTCCTCCAAGGTTTGTATCGTCCTCTCACACTATCCATCGGTCTGAGGATGAAAGGTTGTACTAAACCTCAGCTGAGTGCCCAAAGCTTTATGAAGTCGTTCCCAAAAATGACTTGTAAACTAAGGACCTATGTCAGAAACTATTGTAACTGGTACCCCATGCAACTGTACTATCTCATCTATGTAGATTTGTGCAAGTTTCTCAACTGTATAGTTTGTCTTGATAGGTAAGAAATGTGCTATCTTTGTCAACCTATCAACTATTACCCAAATGGAATCATGACTTTTGGCTGTTCTAGGCAAACCAACCACAAAGTCCATAATTACATGATCCCACTTCCACTGTGGTATAGGCAGGGGTTGCATTATTCCTGCGGGCTTCTGATGTTCAGCTTTAACCTGCTGACACACTGGACACCGCATAACAAGCTTAGCAACATCCTTCTTCAAACCAGGCCACCAGTACATATCTTTTAAGTTATGATACATCTTGGTGCTTCCTGGATGCATAGCATACATTGAAGAATGAGCCTCCTCCAGAACGAACTTTCTTAAGTTGTCAACATTAGGTACTACCATCCTAACATGGTAACAGACTACATGATCATCAGAATCATGGAAACCATCTCATTTCTCACTACCATACTCTGACCTGATATGCTAAATCATAGAATCAGTCCGATGTGCTTCTTTAATCTGTTGTCTCAGAGTTGGTTTTATGTGCATCTCAGCCAACAACCCGGCTAACAATGACACTTTAAGTTGTACATTGTCTTGCCTCAAGGAGATAAACATATCTCTCTTAGAGCACATTAAGGAGTTTAGTTGTGCTTTATCTAGGGTTGGTGTTGCTGATTTTCAACTTAGTGCATCAGCTACCACATTGGCTTTCCTTGGATGATAATCAATTGTACAATCTTAGTCCTTGATTAACGCCATCCAGCGATGTTTCCTCATATTTAGCTCATGCTGAGAAAAGATATACTTTAGGTTTTTATGGTCTGTGAAAATCTAGAATGTTTCTCCATAGAGATAATGTCTCTAGATCTTCAAGGCATGGACCACAACAGCTAACTCCAGATCATGTGTCGGATAATTCTCCTCGTGTTTCTTAAGCCGTCGAGAAGCAAACGAAATCACTTTCTTATCCTGCATCAACACACATCCTAAGCCATTATTAGATTCATCACAAAAGACTATATATCCCTTTCCATGCTCAGGTAGCACCAACACAGGTGCACATGTTAACCTTTCCTTCAACAACTGGAAAGATTGTTGACACTTGTCATTCCATACAAAAGGAATCTCCTTCCTTGTCAACTTGGTTAGGGGTAAGGCTATTGAATTGAAGTTCTTAATGAACCTCCTGTAATAGCCTGCCAGTCTTAGGAAACTTCTTATCTCTGTCGGTGTCTTCGGTTGTTCCCATTACATGATAGATTCTACCTTCATAGGATCAACATGAATACCTGAGGCATATATTATGTGTCCAAGAAAAGAAACTTCTGACAACCAGAACTCACATTTGCTAAACTTAGCATATAACTTATGCTCCCTCAGCAAAGTCAGAGCTTGGAGAAGATGCTGTTCATGTTGTTGAGCATCTCTACTATACATCAGGATGTCATCTATAAAGACGACAACATACTGATCAAGAAAAGGTCGAAAGATTCTATTCATGAGTTCCATAAATGCAGTTGGTGCATTAGTTAGTCCAAACGACATAACTGTGAACTCATAGTGACCATACCTTGTCCTAAAGGTAGACTTAGGTATGTCATCCTCCTTGATACATAACTGATGGTATCCCGACCTCAGATCTATCTTGGAAAAGACAGTCACACCACACAACTGGTCAAACAAGTCATCAATCCTTGGTAAAGGATACTTGTTCTTTATAGTTACTTTATTTAACTGTCTATAGTCAATGCATAACCACATCGACTCATCCTTTTTCTTAACAAAAGGACTGGAGCACCCCAGGGTGAAGTACTCGGTCGGATAAAACCCTTCTCAAGAAACTCTTGCAGTTGTTTCTTGAGCTCTGCCATTTCAGCAGGCGCCATCCTATACGGTGTTTGTGCTATTGCTTGCGTGTCTGGGATTAGATTTATTTCAAAATCAATTTCTTGGGGTGGCGGAACACCTGGAATTTCTTCAGGAAATGCATCTTCAAATTCCCTGACTACAGGAACTTCAGCAGGATGAGGGCTTTCCATTATGGTATCAACCACATGGGCTAAGAATGCAAGGCATCCTTGTCTCATCAGCCTCGCAACTACTGTAGATGACATAAGACATGTTGGAAGAATCTTTCTATCTCCCTGAAAGATCCATGTGTCACCACCATCTTTGAACACAACTTGCTTGGAACTACAATCCAAGACAACCTTATACTTCTCTAAGGTGTCCATCCCAAGGATTATATCAAAACACTGCAATTCAAGTGGTACAAGATCCACTTGAATACAGTGATCAAAAAAGAAAAGATTGCAGGGAGAATACACTTCCCGCAATATTGTAGATCCCATCAAAGGTGTCTCTAACAACAAGCTATCTACTCTATGACTAACAATCATATTGCAGTCATCAATCACTTCTCGAGTGATAAAAGAGTGTGTAGCACCCGGATCAATTAACATAGATACGAAGCAGGATAAAGACATATCAGAATAAAGAAATTCCATCTGACCTGTCACAACCCAAGGGTTGACTATTACTTCAGGCTGGTTCATAGCATAGAACCTAGATGTCGCTTGTTGTTGACCTTGTGCTCAGTTATTGGATGTCGAAGAACTGGCTTGGGATGCTTTTCCACGTCCTCTAGCACCACTGCTAGGCTGTTGCCTCTGAGAGCCCTACTGACTCTGCCTCGGTTTCTGGGTCACATTCCTGACTTCTCAGGACAGACCCTCACCACATGGCCTTCTCTCCTGCATCTATTACAAGTTATATTCCCCCACGGTGGTCTGTGTGGTCCTATTACTGACATTGAGGCTGATATGTGAGCTCCCTTTGGTGGTAAACTATGGCCTCTACCCTTACTTGACGTCCACTGCGTCTGGGTATTGAACCTTGGTGGTGGTGTAGGCACATAATACCTTGGTTACTTGAAACTCTCAACACTCTATCCTTGAAACTGTGGGTATTCCTTCTTACCCTTGGTATGTCGCTTCTCAACTACATACCTCTCTATGCGTCTTACAGATTCCACAAAAGTGGCAAACCTCTCCCGGTTCTCCAAAGCAGACACCAGAGTGGTTAATTCAACGTTCAATCCCTTCTCAAACCACCGAATTCTCTCCTCATCATTAGATGCCATGTGCGGATAGAACCGCAACAACTCCATGAACCTAACCTCATACTCGCTAATGTTCATTGGTCCTTGCTTAATTCTCTCAAACTGAGAGATCTTCTCATCTAGATACGTCTTGGGAAAGTATCTAGCAACAAATTCACACCTGAATTCATCCCATCCAATCACAACTACAGGTCTTTTTCCTTCCTCGATGGTCCACCAGTGACCAGCACTCCCTTTGAGGAGATATATAGCATGTCTGACCCTTTGATCATCCAGAGTCATGAGGATTCTGAAGGCTTTCTCTAACTCAGTCAACCATACGTCAGCATCTGCTGGATATGCTGTACCAGCATACTCTAAGGCTCCTACCCTCTTAAGCCTTTCAAAGGTCTTACCGGAACCATGTCTTTCATCATGGGGTGGTGCCCTAGGTGCAGGTACTGGTATCCTATCCGTCATGTGGGTCATAGCTGCCATAAACTGCCTGAACATAGCCTGGAAGGCTAGGTTCCCCATATCAGCTGGGTTGAACTGGAGCTATTCAGGTACATGTTCCTCCCTGTCCTAGTCTCTTGCACCTCCTCCCGGGGTAGCAACACTGCTCTCAACTGCGTGTTCATCGTGTGATCCAGACATCTTTAGTTCTTCTTCTCCTATATGAGCAGAAGACACTATCAGATAAAATGGAAGACACTTAGAACATACTCTACAACCTTAATCCCATGTCTCTGTAGACTCATCGAACCTAGAGCTCTGATACCACTAATTTGTGGCATACAACTCTTAAAACAAGATTATCTAATGCGGAAGCATATTATTAGCAACGGAATTACTGAAAATCATTAAACATTACAACCATTTATTAAGAGATCCATTCACAGGAAAACACTTTCATTCAGAACCAAAGTATTTCAAGTACATATTGGTTCACAAGTACATCTCTCGTACTAATTCCTCTCGAGAGTTACAACATTAACTGTCGTGTTAAACTGTACATCAGCAATACAAAAATCTCGAGGCATCAAGCCAAAATCTCAGATCGAACTGTCAAAACACTAACTCCTAGGACCCAAGAGTACAGAGACAACTATAGGACTATCTACACAAAAACCAGTCAGCCAATGTCTCCACCTAATGGATCACTTCTATCCCTGTGATTGTTGCTGCTTCTCTTCACCTGTAGAAGAGTTTCTGCCTTGGTGTCTGAGTCTACCTAAAAACATTGGATCCCACGGGGGTGAGACAATTATAAAAATTTCCCCAACGGGAGATATAACTCTCTGGAAAAACATTATCATTGCAGTTTAAATAGAAATAAACTGAGCAATGGGATAATATAAATCAGTAGCAGATGAATCAAAATCTATGCAAATTAGAGCAACATTTTTATGCAAGTATATTAGCTATTACTTGATTAAGCAACATTTCTCATATTCAATATGAATTAAAAGAACATAATTAACATTTATGTATCAAGAACATGCTAAGCAGTATAACATCAACCAGTAGTTCTCGTATTTCAATCTTATGCAAATACACTACACAGATGATTATATTTTGCAAACATATTTAAGCTCTGAGGAGATGAGGTATACCGCTCATACTCCAACCGACCATTTCTAGAATCGAAATCGGTACCATAAATAGGTCAATGGAAGAGTCGGATTCCCATGACCTCCCACATCCCGGTCAGTAGGGGACCACAACCAGGACTGTGTCAACTGCTCAAATAGCTTTACAGGGTATACTGGAACTTTGCTATAGAGTTACAACGTCAACTGCACTCTCATCGGCAATTGAGAGCATTAATGTTTATCTCTATTGACCCGACATAAAATAACATTGGGAGATTAATGATACATCTATCCCAACCATCGGAAGATTTATGATACATCTATCCTAACACATGAAGGATTGGGAGGTTTAGTGTTTACCCTCACTCAATCTCTTCTCCCAGATGTAAGGATATTTTCGCTCATTTATCCCCACATATTCAAAATATGTGAATTCCAGGAATTCCATAGAAAACCCGTTTCACCATCACCTACATCTGACGATGATGGATCTATGGTCATAGAACTACATGAATAGATTTCACTTGATTAATTAAGTACATTTTCATATTCTTTTAGCATCAGGCAAGTTCTCAAACAAAACTTATTATGACAATGCTATAAAGAAACATGTACTATTTCCATCAAATACCTAACTGTCTTTAACAGATATTGGGAACTCAGTCCCTTATTTCAAAACTGGGAATTCTCATCCCTTTACAATTTCATCACCATAATCATATGACCCTGGGTAACTAAACCCTTGATTCACCATTAAGCATTGTTACCACTTTTCCAGGTAACCATCACCTTCAGGTCAATTAACCAAGGCAAACATGATACTTGCCATTACAAGCATAACACATGGTACTTGAGGGCCATAACTCTCTTGTTACCTCTTACCAGGAAACAAGGTATATTATGACACGCAAGGTACAATCACAGTAGTGAATTAAACATCATAGAGCATACCTGGCCATGATCATCATTTCAACATACATGCATGGTTAGCACAGATGATAATAGTGATATCAATTGCATATCAAAACCATGTTCAACAATTATGAATTCACTATTCAAGGGTAACACCACTATTTCTTTGCTAAGATTAGGGTATCCCATTTCATGTCAAATGAGGATAATCATCTCATTACCACATCATAGTTATGGTTTTATCACCATATTGCCCAAAATTAGGATTCATTAAGCAATACATAGTATTAACTTGGATTTGATCTCCACAGAGCATCAAACATCAGGGTTTCTCATGAAACCATCCTTAGTTAGGGTTTCACATAAATTTCACCCTAGAAAAGGATTTACATTCAATAATCCTCAATTAGGGTTTACTATTCATCCCAATTAGCGTTTCATATTCCATCACCCATAATTAGGGTTTACTATTCATCCCAATTATGGTTTCATATTTCATCACCCATAACTAGGGTTTACTATTCATCCCAATTAGGGTTCATGTTCATCATTAGGGTTTCATGATCTCTTTACTTAGGGATCATACCCTTAATCACCACATGAATAATACTCATGTATCAATTTCATATTATCATCCTCTCAACTTAATTAGGTTACATTAACCCTTTAGTCAAGTTCATACAACTATGAATGACATAGTGTACCAAGTCATTGATCTTATAAGCAATTAGGGTTTCTTCCTTAACTGACAATAATCACTTAGGTACTATTAGGGTTTTAACCTTTGTACCTTCATTGATTATCATTACTAACCATCATTGGATTATTGGAACTATCATTGCCTTCAATATCCAAGTAATTTAATCACCATCAACCTCCATGCGGTTTTGAAGTTTCATCACCAAACGGTTTTGAAACTGTTTGCCACCAAACGGTTTTGAAACCGTTTGACCCCAAACGTTTTCAAGACTGTTTCATCTCAAACGGTCTCAAGACCGTTTGGGCCAAATCAATCCCAAAGCCGCAAGGGCTCACTAGGTCAATCATCAATCCAATCGATCTCTAATTGCATCATTGAATTGACTATTGGTTATTCAATTGAAGGAATCATCAATCAAAACCATTTGATCATCATCCATGGGCCAAGGACCAACCACTAACCCACCAAATGGTTTTGAAACCGTTTGGGACCAAACGGTTTCAAAACCATTTGGACTCAAACGGTCTCAAGACCGTTTGTCCCAAATTGTCTTGAAATTGTTAGGACCAATCAAGGATTCATCAATCAACTTGATTAGGGTTTCCAATTGAAGGATTGTGCACACATTGAATCAATTAATTGATTCTATTGGATCATCATCCAACAAGTAATTAAGTTCAGACCTCAAATGGTCAACTATACCAAATGGTCAACCTTTTCATGCGGTTTGGGGTCCAAGACACCAAACGGTTTGCAAACCGTTTGGTCTCAAACAGTTTGGTGAAACCGTTTGGACCAAAGGTCCAAGACCGTTTGCTTTTGTTCTTTGATTAAGGTGTGTGCTTATGAACAGATTATCATCTTTAACCTTTAGACTCACGGAACTACTTGCCATTTTCCATGGAAACTCCATTAATCAAGCAAGGCTATTGCAATAATAACAACTAAATCAATTGTATGGAGAAATCGAATTCAATGACAAAGATTAAGGGTTTTAGTTATATAACCCGCCTTCAAATCGGATCCCGAGCTCCAAGATTCACGGATCCAATGGTGGTTGAAGCTCTAGCAACCTCCCAAGGTTGTTTCTCAAGCTTTTGCAGTGAAAGGATCGGCTAGGGTTGAAGATGGAGTGAAGAAATGAAGGAATCATGTATTGTTTTATGATTTTCACCATGAAATCAAGAAGAACGAAGGTCAAAGACTTACCAACAGGTTGGGTGCATCCTTCCTGCTGTTCTTAGTTCTCTTGGTCGATTTTTCAAGCAAGGAGAAGAAAGAAATCCGAAAAGATCCTTAAGTGGGTTGGAAAAGGCTCTTTTAAAAGAAAATTGATGAAAGAGAAAATGTCTTATAAAAATCAATTAATTCCAAAAATGTTGCCACCACTTCCTCCTTGGTTTTCTTGCATGCATAGGCAACTCAATCCCACCGAGCTCCCTTCCATTATCCATGGATTAAGGGAAAAGAAATTAAGCACCTTAATCTCTTATCATATTAATATATATTTTTGAGTGGGAATTCTTTTCCTTATAATAAGGTGAGTGGAATTTCACCTGCTTAGGATATTTTCGGTCCTTGCAAAGCTCAAGGACGTCCACACACACATCTAAATTCAACCATTTTAATTTTGGTTGAAGGCCCTTCAATTATTTTATTTATTTTTGCATTAATATTTCCTTTATGCTTAAATCTTGATTATTTTAAATATCAAGATTCTCTCTCCTTCATCTTAATTCAAATGAGGAGCCCTTCTCATTTTCTTTGCTCCTTATGATGAAAAGAAACATTTGGTACCTTTTTGAAGTGGTAAATTACATATTGCACCCTAGGTTTTTGGTAAATTGCACATTACACCAAAACTAGGTTTTCATGCACAAACATTGCTTTATCAGCTCTTTCTTGGAATTCAGGCCATCACAAGACATAATTATGCATCATATTCACTCTCATGATGATTTAACACATGAGGAACATATTATCATGCACAGTTTGCAACTCATGATGCTTTAATACATGAGGAACATATTATCATGCACAATTTGCAAATGGACCCCTCAACTTGGGTAATTTGCACTTTAGTCCAAAACAGGAAAAATATTGATTTCAACAATATTCAAAAAGGACTAAAATTGTAATATAAGTTCCTCTTGAGCCTTAATTACTTTTCAAAATATAAGAGCATGCATATAATCACTTTTATTAAGCAAAACACCTAGGGTTAATTCATAACATAGGTCAGGGATGTTACAAGTTTATCCACCCCTTACAACGATTTTGTCCCCGAAATCATCAACAAAACATTAAGAGAAAAGAGTAGGATATTTCCTCCTCATCTCATCCTCTAGTTCCCACATAGCTTCTTCAATGCCATAGTGATTCCAGATTACTTTTACAAGACTAATGTCTTTCTTTTTCAACTTCTTAATTCTTCTGTCAAGAATCAACACTGGCCCTCCCACATAAGATATGTCATCATTTAGTTCTACCTCCATAGGTTGTAGAACTAACTCAGTGTCAGGATGACACTTTCTCAACATAGAGATATGAAACACTGGGTGCAATCTATGCAACTCAGGTGGTAACTCCAGCTTATAGGCTACCTTTCCCATCCTTTGAATGATTAGATAAGGCCCCATAAATCTCGGAGCTAACTTCCCTTTCTTTCCAAATCTCAGGATACCTTTCCAAGGTGAAACCTTGAGGTACACCCTGTCTCCGACTTGAAATTATAAGGGTCTATGATGCTTGTCAGCATAGGATTTCTATCTATCCTGGGTTGTTTTCAACTGTTGTTGTATGATCTTTATCTTTTCAATTGTTTGTTGAACCAACTCAAGACCCAAAAGTTAATATTCACCAATTTCATACCAACATAGGGGAGATCTACAACATCTACCATATAAAGCCTCATATGGTGCCATGTCAATACTGTGTTGATAGCTGTTATTATAAGCAAACTCTATCAAGATCAGATGTAGATCCCAACGCCCCACAAACTGAAGGACACATGCCCTAAGCAAGTCCTCCAAGGTTTGTATCGTCCTCTCACACTATCCGTCGGTCTGAGGATGAAAGGATGTACTAAACCTCAGCTGAGTGCCCAAAGCTTTATGAAGTCATTCCCAAAAATGACTTGTAAAATGAGGACCTCTATCAAAAACTATTGTAACCGGTACCCCCTGCAGCTGTACTATCTCATCTATGTAGATTTATGCAAGCTTCTCAGCTGTATAGGTTGTCTTAATAGGTAAGAAATGTGTTGTCTTTGTAAACCTATCAACTACTACCCAAATGGAATCATGACTTTTGGCTATTCTAGGCAAACCAACCACACAATCCATAGTTACATGATCCCACTTCCACTGTGGTATAGGCAGGGGTTGCATTGTTCCTGCGGGCTTCTGATGTTCAGCTTTAACCTACTGACACACTGGACACTGTATAACAAACTTAGCAACATCCTTCTTCAAACCAGGCCACCAGTACATATGTTTTAAGTTATGATACATCTTGGTGCTTCCTGGATGCATATCATACATTGAAGAATGAGCCTCCTCCAGAACTAACTTTCTTAAGTTGTCAACATCAGGTACTACCATCCTACCATGGTAACAGACTACCTGATCATCAGAATCATGGAAACCATCTCGTTTCTCACTACCATACTCTGACCTGATCTGCTAAATCCTAGAATCAGTATGATGTGCTTCTTTAATCTGTTGTCTCAGAGTTGGTTTTATGTTCATCTCAGCCAACAACCCGGCTAACAATGACACTTTAAGCTGTACATTGTCTTGCCTCAAGGAGATAAACATATCTCTCGTAGAGCACATTAAGGAGTTTAGCAGTGCTTTATCTAGGGTTGGTGTTGCTGATTTTCTACTTAGTGCATCAGCTACCACATTGGCTTTCCCTGGATGATAATCAATTGTACAATCGTATTCCTTGATTAACTCCATCCATCGACATTGCCTCATATTTAGCTCATGCTAAGAAAAGATATAATTTTGGTTTTTATGGTCTGTGAAAATATGGAATGTTTCTCCATAGAGATAATGTCTCCAGATCTTCAAGGCATGGACCACAACAGCTAACTCCAGATCGTGTGTCGGATAATTCTCCTCGTGTTTCTTAAGCTGTCGAGAAGTAAAAGAAATCACTTGCTTATCCTACATCAACACACATCCTAAACCATTCTTAGATGCATCACAAAAGACTATATATCCCTTTCCTTGATCAGGTAGCACCAGCACAGGTGCACATGTTAACCTTTCCTTCAGCAACAGGAAAGATTGTTGACACTTGTCATTCCAGACAAAAGGAATCTCCTTCCTTGTCAACTTGGTTAGGGGTAAGGCTATTGAACTGAAGTTCTTAATGAACCTCCTGTAACAGCCTGCCAGTCCTAGGAAACTTCTTATCTCTATCAGTGTCTTCGGCTGTTCCCATTGTAGGATAGATTCTACCTTCATAGGATCAACATGAATACCTGAGGCAGATATTACGTGTCCAAGAAAAGAAACTTCTGACAACCAAAACTCACATTTGCTAAACATAGCATATATCTTATGCTCCCTCAGAAAAGTCAGAGCTTGGCAAAGATGTTGTTCATGTTGTTGAGCATGTCTACTATATATCATGATGTCATCTATAAAGACGACACCATACTGATCCAGAAAAGGTCAAAAGATTTTATTCATGAGTTCCATAAATGAAGCTGGTGCATTAGTTAGTCCAAACGACATAACTGTGAACTCATAGTGACCATACCTCGTCCTAAAGGCAGACTTAGGTATGCCACTCTCCTTTATACGTAACTGATGGTATCCCGACCTCAGATCTATCTTAGAAAAGATAGTCGCACCACACCACTGGTCAAACAAGTCATCAATCCTTGGTAAAGGATACTTGTTCTTTATAGTTACTTTATTTAACTGTCTATAGTCAATGCATAACCACATCGACTCATCCTTTTTCTTAACAAAAAGGACTGGAACACCCCAGGGTGAAGTACTCGGTCGGATAAAACCCTTCTCAAGCAAATCTTACATTTTTTCTTGATCTCTGCCATTTCAACAGGCGTCATCCTATACGGTGTTTGTGCTATTGGTTGCGTGCCCGGGATTAGATTTATTTCAAAATCAATTTCTAGGGGTGGCGGAACACCTGGATGTTCTTCAGGAAATACATCTTCAAATTCCCTGACTACAGGAACTTCAGCAGGATGAGGGCTTTCCATTGTGGTATCAACCACATGGGCTAATAATGCAAGGCATCCTTGTCTCATCAGCCTCTCAGCTACCATAGCTGACACAAGACATGTTGGAAGAATCTTTCTATCTCCCTAAAAGATCCATGTGTCACCACCATCTGTGAATACAGCTTGCTTGGAACTACAATCCAAGGCAACCTTATACTTCTCTAAGGTGTCCATCCCAAGGACTATATCAAAACCCTGCATCTCAAGTGGTATAAGATCCACCTGAATACAGTGATCAAAAAAGAAAAGATTGCAGGGAGAACACACTTCCCGCAATATTGTAGATCCCATCAAAGGTGTCTCTAACAGCAAGCTATCTACTCTATGACTAACAATCATATTGCAGTCATCAATCACTTCACGAGTGATAAAAGAGTGTGCAAAACCCAGATCAATTAACACAGACACGAAGCAGGATAAAGACATATCAGAATAAAGCAGTTCCATCTGACCTGTCACAACCTGAGGGTTGACTAGTACTTCAGGCTGGTTCATAGCATAGAACCTAGTTTTCGCTTGCTGTTGACCCTGTGCTCGGTTATTGGATGTCGAAGAGCCGACTTGGGACACTTATCCACATCCTCTAGTACCACTGCCAGGTTGTTGCCTCTAAGAGCCCTACTGACTCTACCTCGGTGGTTGGGTCACATTCCTGACTTTCTCAGGACAGTCCCTCACCACATTGCCTTCTCTCCCTCATCTATAACAGGTTATATTCCCCCTCGGTGGTCTCGGTGGTCATGTTACTGACATTGAGGCTGAGTTGTGATCTCCCTTCAGTGGTAAACTATGGCCTCTACCCTTACTTGACGTCCACTGTGTCTGGGTATTGAACCTTGGTGGTGGTGTAGGCACATAATACCTTGGTTTCTTGAAACTCTTAGCACTCTGTCCTTGAAACTATGGGTATTCCTTCTTACCCTTGGTCTGTCGCTTCTCAACTACAAACCTCTCTATGCGTCTTACAGACTCCACGAAAGTGGCAAAACTCTCCCGGTTCTTCAAAGCAGACACCGGAGTGGTTAATTCAGCGTTCAATCCCTTCTCGAACTGCCGAATTCTCTCCTCATCATTAGATGTCATGTGCGGATAGAACCGCTACAACTCCATGAACCTAGCCTCATACTCGCTAATTTTCATTGGTCCTTGCTTAATTCTCTCAAACTGAGAGATCTTCTCATCTAGATACGACTTGGGAAAGTATCTAGTGACAAATTCATGCCTGAATTCATCCCATCCAATCACAACTATAGGTCTTTTGCCTTCCTCGATGGCCCACTAGTGACCAACACTCCCTTTGAGGAGATATACAACATGTCTGACCCTTTCATCATTCGGAATCATGAGGATTATGAAGGCTTTCTCCAACTCAGTCAACCATAGGTCAACATCTGATGGATCGGCTGTACCAGCATACTCTAAGGCTCCTACCCTCTTAAGCCTTTCAAAGGTCTTGCCAGCACCATGTCTTTCATCATGGGGTGGTGCCCTAGGTGCAAGTACTGGCATCCTATCCGTCATGTGGGTCATAGCTGCCATAAACTGCCCGAACATAGCCTGGAAGGCTGGGTTCCCCATATCAGCTGGGATGAACTAGAGCTGTTCAGGTACATGTTCCTCCCTGCCCTGGTCTCTTTCACCTCCTCCCGGTGCACCAACACTGCTCTCAGCAGCGTGTTCATTGGGTGATCCAGACATCTTTAGTTCTTCTTCTCCTATATGAGAAGAAGACACCATCAGATAAACTGGAAGACGCTTAGAATAGACTCTACAACCTTAATCCTATGTCTCTGTAGACTCAGCAAACCTAGAGCTCTGATACCACTAATTTGTGGCATACAACTCTTAAAACAATATTATCTAATGTGGAAGCGTATTATTAGCAGAGGAATTACTGCAAATCATTAAAAATAAAACCATTTATCAAGGGATCCATTCACAGGAAAACTCTTTCATTCAGAACCAAAGTATTTCAAGTACATACTGGTTCACAAGTACATCTCTCGTACTAATTCCTCTCGAGAGTTACAACATTAACTACCCTGTTAAACTGTACATCAGCAATATAAAAATCTCAAGGCATCAAGCCAAAATCTCAAATCGAATTGTCAAAACACTAACTCCTAGGACCCGAGAGTACATAGACGATTATAGGACTATCTACACAAAAACCAGTCAGCCAATGCCTCCACCTGATGGATCATTGTTGTCCCTGTGGTTGCTGCTGCTTCTCTTCACCTGCTAAAGAGTTTCTGCCTTGGTGTCTATGTCTACCTAAAAACATTGGATCCCACGGGGGTGAGACAATTATAAAAATTGCCCCAGCGGAAGATATAACTCTCTGCCAAAATATTATCATTGCAGTTTAAATAGAAATAAACTGAGCAATGGGATAATATAAATCAGTAGCAGATGAATCAACATCTATGTAGATTAGAGAAACATTCTTATGCAAGTATATTAACTATAACTTGATTAAGCAGCATGTCTCATATTCAATATGGATTAAAAGAACATAATTAACATTTATGTATTAAGAACATGCTAAGCAGTATAACATCAACCAGTAGTTCTCGTATTTCAATCTTATGCAAATACACTACACGTCTGATTATATTTTGCAAACATATTTAAGCTCTGAGGAGATGAGGTCTACCGCTCATACTCCAACCAACCATTTCTAGAATCGAAATCGGTACCGTAAATAGGTCAATGGAAGAGCTGGATTCCCATGACCTCCCACATCCCGGTCAGTACGGGGCCATAAGCAGGACTATGTCGACTGCTCAAATAGCTTTCCAGGGTGTACTGGAACTTCGCTATAGAGTTACAACGTCAACTGTACTCTCATCGGCAATCGAGAGCATTAATATTTATCTCTATCGACCTGACATAAAATAACATTGGGAGATGAATGATACATCTATCCCAACCATCGGAAGATTTATGATACATCTATCCCGACACATGAAGGATTGGGTGGTTTAGTGTTTACCCTCACTCAATTTCTTCACCTGGATGTAAGGATATTTTCCCCCATTTACCCCCACATATTAAAAAATTGCGAATTCCAGGAATTCCATAGAAAACCTGTTTCACCATCATCTACTGCTGACGATGATGGATCTATGGTCAGAGTACTACATGAATAGATTTCACATGATTAATCAAGTACATTTTCATATTCTTTTAGCATCAGGAAAGTTCTCAAACAAAACTTATTATGACAATGTGTGATGACCTGATTTTCAAGATTTCTAAAACCAATATAGTATTTAAGGTCCAAGGATATTCCTGGTTGGTTAATTCTAGGGCAGGGTGACTCTTATTAAAAAATGGTTTCGTTTGACCCACAAGTATGACCCAGATTTCATTAGAGGTTCAATAGTAGCTATCAAAGGCCTTTCATGTACACGGAGATGATTAATACTAATTATTAGTCGATTTGAGGACATTTGGAGTTAATTACCAAATTAAGCATACATGGATTCAAATGACTGAATAATGAATTTTTAGATGCATCATAGTCATACTAAGTGATTTGAACTTTAATTTTCGATATTAGAGGTAAATTGATTTAAAGTATAAGATCATTATATTTATATTTGTACCCCTTTGGAGTATGTTATTTGAAGGGTCAAATAATGGATCTTAGGTACCAAATTTATATGTAAGGTGAATTACACTGTGAAGAATTTTGGCTCGAAATCTTAGGTTCAAAGTTGTTTCGTACATATTCTTTTGAGGTTTGAAATAAATAAGATAATAATATGTATGATGACTCTAAACCTAGTTTGCCATAATGTTTGATGTATGACGAGATATGGGTAACACAACCACTATTTGTATCTTACCGCATGGTCATTTTTGTCAAGGTAGACTTATTAATTCACATACGTGAATCCTTAAGGACTAGGATTGATCTAGCGATCGATTTATTATCCCCTACCCCCGTTTCTCGCGGAGATGGTAGTTCACTTGAAGACCAAGTTCCCAGTTCCATGCCTTGAAATAAAGGGATCGTAACCAAGAACTACAGGTAAGCATCATCCGTCCTCTAAGTTCGGATCTATCCAACAACTTGTAGCCTACTCGTTTCCCTTCAATACCCTAGATCATACCCACCTAAACCTTCTCCATGGAGGCACTGAAGCAATGGCCTTCTTCTTCCTCGGCCTTGCTGTAGGTGCAGATGAAGCTGGAGAGGAACTTAGTGCCTTCTTTGTTGGTAGGAGTGCTTCTAGCTTCTTGGAGACCTCACAGATCCAAAGGTGATGTGATTTACTGGGAAAGATGAACCCGGGAGCAAGAAGATTCACACGTGATTTCCCGCATCTTCGACTTCTGGATCGACCTCCTTCAAGGTTGGGCAACGAATCTTTTGGCATCTCAGAACTGAGCCGATGGATTTGCCCTGTGTTTGCCTATGCGAGGTCATCTTTAGAACTCTGAGCCCCATGGCAAGCAGGCCTCCTACTACCAGGAAACCTCTTCGCACTACTTCTTCCATCCACCACCGTGGTGTTCAAGCAGCAAGTAGACTTGGAGTTTGGGAACAGGTGACTGACTTCCTTTTGGCGGAGAGCTTTCGGCCATCATCATGACTTCTTCAAGGTGAAGGGATGCACAAGGAGAACCCCCCACATCTGACCACCTTCACAACCGTGAACACCAACCAGTGTATTCCAATGAATCAGAAACACCTCCACACCACGAGAGCCATAGCCGGAGGCCTATGCGTGGAGTTGGCAATGACAAGACGAAGGGCTGGCGGTCGAGCAGTCCTTGACACACAGGTCCTTCCAGCACCCTCCAGGCTAATGCTCACAACAGCGCCACAGTAGATGAATCAAGTCGAGAACGATGGCGAAAATAGGGTCGTCGGGTTTAGCGGTGACCTGACCAGCCGTCGCAATCCTGTTACCCACCTCGAAGGCGACGAAGCTCCTATATGAGGTTCAGGTCGTCATTCACCAAACTCGATCCTCACGGCGACGCCCTGTGTCTCGCACACAGAGAAGAAAATGAGACGGTGGTAGACCTGAAGAGCAGGGGATCAGAGATGCCATGCGCAGAATATGAATCTCACGCATCGTGCATTACTATCTTTCTGATCTGCAGAGATCGGAGCCAGCAGACTCACGCCCAAATTAGTAGAAGCCCAGATCAGGCAGATCACGAGGAGAGAAGGGAGGCACCCAGACCGGTCAGCTGAGCTGGGTCAGCAGGCCCTGAGCCGCACCCCACCATGATGGTGATGTGGTAGACATCCAGTGAATCCTGATGATTAGATCAACGGCTCACAAAATCACAAAAAGGTAAACGCCTTCTAAATATCCCTAAATGTGCCTTTATCTTGTATTATACATAGAAATTTGACCCCTTGGTCAATAAATGCCCCAAAAATATCCCTAGACTCAGAAACATATCTTCTACATTACTCAACCCTTAGATCAGAACTTTGATGAACAAATAATGATGATATTTAATGTAGATGATAATGCTTCTTTTGAGATCATATTATTGGTATAATTAGCATATCATGGAAATTAAATATGAGAAAAATATTACTGAACCCTAGTATGATGTGGAAACCAAATATGAACTTAGATTTGACTATTATGTCAAAATAATAGGTCATTTCTCATTAAAACCAAATTCCATGTTTGTAACCTCCTTTAATTCTATAAAATAGACCTATCATAAGAAAATTACAAAAATTGGACCAGACCTCTAAAATGACACCTTAGTCATTAGAAAAATATCAAACACACGTTTAGATTAGTTTGAACCAAGTTTTGGCCTAAACCCTAATTTGGACCTAAAATATCAAGAATATGGTGTACCTATATTAATGATGGTTAATTTCTTTAAATCATGTCATGGACAAAGTTCTAGATGATCATGGATATGATTAGAAATCTCTAAACTCAAGTACGTGGGCTTTATCTAAGTATATGACTAGTTTTCTTTTGTGCAATAGCTATGATGTATTGCTTGTCTTTATTTGAGAATATTTCTTGGATGTACTATGATTGTAGTATCTTCGCCATGTCAATAAGAACAACAAAGAGTATAGATGGTTTGTAGCTACTAAGTGGATATATGTTCTCTTTCTCTCTCTCTCTCCCTCAATCCTCTCTCTCTTCCTCTAAATATAAGGTCGGCACTCGGTCCCCATAGCCCAAGGGGCGGGGAAAAATGAAGTGCGACATCTCTCTCTCTCTCCCCTCTAAATATAAGGTCGGCACTTGGTCCCCATAGCCCAAGGTGCGGGGAAAAATGAAGTGCGACACCACTTAGTAGTACAAACGCATCAAAAGACATCTACAAGTATGTGTTTACCTGATTATCGCTTTAAACAATGTTTTCTTTTACTCTTTCTTTCTCAAGTTATTTCAATTATGCAATCATATTAGTATGTATCTTTCTACCCACGTACACAACACCTTGTGTGTTGATTCGTTGTTTCACGTATGTTTTAGGTTCAGAGCTAGCGTGGGATAAAAGAAAGGAAGTGAGCAGTTATCCAGGTTGTACCTATTGTGTTAAGATCCTATTAGCATACATGTTATTAGACTTGTAAATCTTCTTTCAATATGTAAATTTAATTCATGTTGTAATATAAATATGTTGAATGTTGAGAATGTTATGGTGTATGCATCATAGTTGAATGTTCATGTATGCAAATTGCTTCCGCAACGCACTCTGAAACAATTAGCTAAGGTTTTCAGATTTGGTCTTCTCATCTCCATGGGGTTTTGAGAAGGTGAAAATCCAGGGACGTTATAGTTGGTATCAGAGCATGAACAACAGCTACGCCTGACAATTGCTCACCATGAAACATTAAACATAATTTCACCTTTCACTTTAAACCTTAGAAACATAGTAAGTTGATGTATAGGAGTAAGGTTTGACTTAGCCTTTAAGTTAGAACCTAGATGTTCGAGAACTAGGTTTAGACAAGTTTGTGAGACCATTTTCATATAGAGCTCATATGTATTGGGTAGCTACACTAGTCTACACTATGTTCTCACCATTTCACTAGGTTATAGGGCACTAGACTATCTATTGTGTGTGGGGCACTCAATTTTGCTGATTTGGTTTTGTTTTCCAATCGACTCGAGCCTCGAGTGTTTTCTCTAACGTCTTCTTTCTCCGAGAAAAACTATATAATATTTTATTATATATATGTAAATATAAAAATGTGTCCCTCACACTGTAGAGTAGTTAGTGTTCATGCAACCTAAGTGAAAGGGAGTGGCATCAGTCTAGAAGAGAGAGTACATATAGATTAGATGTCTAGAGCCTTATTAAGATATGTGATAAATAAAGTAGATGATAGAATGATAGATGATGTAAGCAAGGATGATCTAATATAAATTCGATCTTTGAGGTATATGTTGATTATAAAGATCTAAGTGGTAAATGAGGTCTGAATCCAATTTTGAATAATCTAAGCTAAGTCTTGATGATAAAAGTACATACTCTTTCTTACTTAAGATGAGATAAATTTAAGATAAATTTGAATATGCCTGAGCCTCAAGCTCTTTTACAAAGGAGGACCTCCAGTGTTAGGATAGGATACGTGGTGAACTCCAGAGAGAGTGAGACCCACAAGCAGAGGGTCATGGGACCTGCCCTACAATATATGAAAAATATGAGAGAATGTGAAATGATGTGTCCTAAGCTGAGTTACTCCTGAGTAGACGAGTTGAGTCCTTTTATATGATTCAATCCTATATGTGAGAGTTGGGTAAAAAAATGATGGGTAGAAACTCATAATGAGAAAGTCAATACTTTGACTGAGTTAGGTCATAGCTTGAGTGACATAAGATAGTGAAGCTCATCATTAGCTGCAAAGTGAGGTGATATATGAAACATTAATTCTGAGAGTAAAATGCCTTGTGCATACCATACTCATAAATGTTACTCCTTCTTCCTCTCTTCCCTAATATATGATGCTAGAAACCTCACTTGAGCTATATAGGTGGATTATATATGAAGAGTCACTCATATAAGCTTGACCAATTCTAGATTTCCTTCATGTATCATTTGTGTAATATCTAAGTTTGAAATTATGATAAGTTTGACTTTAAAATAGTCTCTCCCCCTTCATATAAAACATGAAAGATATGATGCTGAGATCATGGGATAAAGTTAGTATATTCTCTTTTTCCCTTCACATAATATATGCAAGACATAAAAATTTGAACTCATGAACTTGATTTAAAGATATTTTTGGATCATAGGATATATGATCAGAAATATAGTTCGTAACTTTGATCCTTCACAATGTATGCTTCTAAGTTGAGTATAAATATCACACCATAGGGTGAAACCCTAATGGTCAAACATGTTACGTAAGCCCTTCTTAAGTAGAAAAAAAAATTAATATCAAGGGTGAAGATAAATCTACTCTAATCCTGAAATCATTGAAGATGTTAATGATGTTAGATTTTAATGATCTGAATACCATGGCATATAAATGAATTCCTCTTGAACTTTAAAGGTATAAAAAAACACGTATCCTTAGGGGTGATGTAATCCTAAGATATCATAATGTCATGTTATGGCTAAGACATTAAGTAATGCTTCCACATATATAAGGTGGGGTGGACACACCCAAGAATTTCTATACCCTAAGCTAACAACTTAGAGTGCATGCAACAATGATTGTCTTAGAATCTAAGCAATGATAAAGTATATGAAGTTGAACTCCTAAATAGCCTTTTAAGGATGAGATTAGTTGAATTTTGAGGACGAAATTCCAAATAAGGTGGGGTGAATGTGATGACCTGATTTTCAAGATTTCTAAAACCAATATAGTATTTAAGGTCCAAGGATATTCCTGGCTGGTTAATTCTAGGGCAGGGTGACTCTTATTCAAAAATGGTTTCGTTTGACCCACAAGTATGACCCAGATTCCATTAGAGGTTCAATAGTAGCTATCAAAGGCCTTTCATGTACACGGAGATAATTAATACTAATTATTAGTCGATTTGAGGACATTTGGAGTTAATTACCAAATTAAGCATACATGGATTCAAATGACTGAATAATGAATTTTGAGATGCATCATAGTCATACTAAGTGATTTGAACTTTAATTTTTGATATTAGAGGTAAATTGATTTAAAGTATAAGATCATTATATTTATATTTGTACCCCTTTGGAGTATGTTATTTAAAGGGTCAGATAATGGATCTTAGGTACCAAATTTATATGTAAGGTGAATTACACTATGAAGAATTTTGGCTCGAAATCTTAGGTTCAAAGTTGTTTCGTACATATTCTTTTGAGGTTTGAAATAAATAAGATAATAATATGTATGATGACTCTAAACCTAGGTTGCCATAATGTTTGATGTATGATGAGATATGGGTGACACAACCACTATTTTTGTCTTACCGCATGGTCGTTTTTGTCAAGGTAGACTTATTAATTCACATACGTGAAGCCTTAAGGCCTAGGATTGATCTAGCGATCAATTTATTATCCCCTACCCCCGTTTCTCACGGAGATGGTAGTTCACTTGAAGACCAAGTTCCCAGTTCCATGCCTTGAAATAAAGGGATTGTAACCAAGAACTATAGGTAGCCATCATCCGTCCTCCAACTTCAGATCTATCCAACAACTTCTAGCCTACTCGTTGCCCTTCAATACCCCAGATCGTACCCATCTAAACCTTCTCCATGGAGGCACCGAAGCAATGGCCTCCTTCTTCCTCGGCCTTGTTGTAGGTGCAGATGAAGCTGGAGAGGATCTCAGTGCCTTCTTTGCTGGTAAGAGTGGTTCCATCTTCTTGGAGACCTCACAGCTCCAAAGATGATGTGATTTACTGGGAAAGATGAACCCGGGAGCAAGACGATTCACACGTGATTTCCCACATCTTTGACTTCTGGATCGACCTCCTTCAAGGTTGGGCAACGGATCTTTTGTCATCTCAGAACTGAGCTGATGGATTTGTCCTGTGTTTTCCTATGCGAGGTCATCTTCAGAACTCCGAGCCCAATGGCAAGCAGGCCTCCTACTACCAGGAAACCTCTTCACACTACTTCTTCCATCTACCACCGTGGTGTTCAAGCAGCAAGTAGACTTGGAGTTTGGGAATGGGGGACTGACTTCCTTTTGGCGGAGAGCATTCGGCCATCATCATGACTTCTTCAAGGTGAAGGGATGCACAAGGAGAACCCCCCACATATGACCACCTGCACAGCCGTGAACACCAACTAGAGTACAACAATGAATCAGAAACACCTCCACACCACGAGAGCCATAGACGGAGGCCTACGCGTGGAGTTGGCAATGACAAGACGAAGGGCTGGCGGTCGAGCAGTCCTTGACACACAGGTCCCGCCAGCACCCTCCAGGCTAATGCTCACAATAGCACCATAGTAGATGAATCAAGTCGAGAATGATGGCGAAGATAGGGTCTTCGGGTCTAGTGGTGACCTGACCAACCGCCGCACTCCTGTTACCCACCTCGAAGGCGACGAAGCTCCTATATGAGGTTCAGGTCATCATTCACCAAACTCGATCCTCACGACGGCGCCCTGTGTCTCACACACAGAGAAGAAAATAAGACAGTGGTAGACCTGAAGAGCAGGGGATCAGAGATGCCATGCGGAGAATAAGAATCTCACGCATCGTGCATTACTGTCTTTCTGATCTGCGGAGATCGGAGCCAGCAGACTCACGCCCAAATTAGGAGAAGCCTAGATCGGGAAGATCGCGAGGAGAGAAGGGAGGCGCCCAAACCGGTCAGCTGAGCTGGGTCAGCAGGCCCTAAGCCGCACCCCACCATGATGGTGATGTGGCAGACATCCAGTGAATCCTGATGATTAGATCAACGGCTAACAAAATCACAAAAAGGTAAACGCCTTCTAAATATCCCTAAATGTGCCTTTATCTTGTATTATACATAGAAATTGGACCCCTTGGTCAATAAATGCCCAAAAAATATCCCTAGACTCAGAAAAATATCCTCCACATTACTCAACCCTTAGATCAGACCTTTGATGAACAAATAATGAAGATATGTAATGTAGATGATAATGCTTCTTTTGAGATCATATTATTGGTATAATTAGCATATCATGGAAATTAAATATGAGAAAAATATTATTGAACCGTAGTATGATGTGGAAACCAAATATGAACTCATATTTTACTATTATGTCAAAATAATAGGTCATTTCTCATTAAAACCCAATTCCATGTTTGTAACCTCCTTTTAATTCTATAAAATAGACCTATCATCAGAAAATTACAAAAATTGGACCAGACCTCTAAAATGACACCTTAGTCATTAGAAAAATATCAAACACAAGTTTAGATTAGTTTGAACCAAGTTTTGGCCTAAACCCTAATTTGGACCTAAAATATCAAGAATGTGGTGTACCTATATTAATGATGGTTAATTTCTTTAAATCAGGTCATGGACAAAGTTCTAGATGATCATGTATATGATTCGAAATCTCTGAACTCAGGTATGTGGGCTTTATCTAAGTATATGACTAGTTTTCTTGTGTACAATAACTATGATGTATTGCTTGTCTTTATTTGAGAATATTGCTTGGATGTACTATGATTGTAGTATCTTTGCCATGTCAATAAGAACAACAAAGAGTATAGATGGTTTGTAGCTACTAAGTGGATATATGTTCTATTTCTCTCTCTCTCCCTCAATCCTCTCTCTCTTCCTCTAACTATAAGGTCAGCACTCGGTCCCCATAGCCCAAGGGGCGGGGAAAAATGAAGTGCGACACCACTTAGTAGTACAAACGTATCAAAAGACATCTAAAAGTATGTATTTACCTTATTATCGCTTGAAACAATGTTTTATTTTACTCTTTCTTTCTCAAGTTATTTCAATTATGCAATCATATTAGTATGTATCTTTCTACCCACGTACACAACACCTTGTGTGTTGATTTGTTGTTTCACGTATGTTTTAGGTTCAGAGCTAGCGTCGGATAAAAGAAAGGAAGTGAGCAGTTATCCAGGTTGTACCTATTATGTTAAGATCCTGTTACCATACATGTTATTAGACATGTAAATCTTCTTTCAATATGTAAATTTAATTCATGTTGTAATATAAATATGTTGAATGTTGAGAATGTTATGGTGTATGCATCATAGTTGAATGTTCATGTATGCAAATTGCTTCCGCAACGTACTCTGAAACAATTAGCTAACTTTTTCGGATTTGGTCTTCTCATCTCCATGGGGTTTTGAGAAGGTCAAAATCCGGGGACGTTACACAATGCTATAAAGAAACATGTACTATTTCCATCAAATACCTAACTGTCTTTAACAGATATTGGGAACTCAGTCCCTTATTTCAAAACTAGAAATTCTCATCCCTTCACAATTTCATCACTATAATCATATGGCCCTAGGTTATTAAATCCTTGATTCACGATTAAGCATTGTTACCACTTTTCTAGGTAACCATCCCCTTCAGGTCAATTGACTAAGGCAAACATGATACTTGCCATTACAAGCATCACACATGGTACTTGAGGCCCATAACTCTCTTGTTACCTCTTACCAGGCAACAAGGTATATTATGACACTCAAGGTACAATCACAGTAGTGAATTAAACATCATTGCTCATACCTGGCCATGATCATCATTTCAACATACATGCATGGTTAACACGGATGATAACAGTGATATCAATTGCATATCAGAACCATGTTCAACAATTATGAATTCACTATTCATGGGTAACACCACTATTTCTTTGCCAAGATTAGGGTATCCCATTTCATGTCAAATGAGGATAATCATCTCATTACCACATCATAGTTATGGTTTTATAACCATATTGCCCAAAATTAGGATTCGTTAAGGAATACATAGTATTACCCTGGATTTGAGCTCCACAGAACATCAAACATCAGGGTTTCTCATGAAACCATCCTTAGTTAGGGTTTCACATAAATTTCACCCTAGAAAAGGATTTACATTCAATAATCCTCAATTAGGGTTTACTATTCATCCCAATTAGGGTTTCATATTCCATCACCCATAATTAGGGTTTACTATTCATCCCAATTAGGGTTTTATATTCCATCACCCATAACTAGGGTTTACTATTCATCCCAATTAGGGTTCTTGTTCATGATTAGGGTTTCATGATCTCTTTACTTAAGGATCATACCCTTAATCACCACATGAATCATACTCATGTATCAATTTCATATTATCATCCACTCAACTTAATTAGGTTACATCAACCCTTTAGTCAAGTTCATACAACTATGAATGACATAATGTACCAAGTCATTGATCTTATAATAAATTAGGGTTTCTTCCTTAATTGACACTAATCACTTAGGTACTATTAGGGTTTTAACCTTTGTACCTTCATTGATTATCATTACTAACCATCATTGGATTATTGGAACTATCATTGCCTTCAATATCCAAGTAATTGAATCACCATCAACCTCCATGCGGTTTTGAAGTTTCATCACCAAACGGTTTTGAAACCGTTTGCCACCAAACGGTTTTGAAACTGTTTGACCCCAAACGGTTTCAAGACCGTTTGGTCTCAAATGGTCTCAAGACCGTTTGGGCCAAATCAGTCCCGCAACTGCAAGGGCTCACTGGGTCAATCATCAATTCAATCGATCTCCAATTGCATCATTTGATTGACTATTGGTTATTCAATTGAAGGAATCATCAATCAAAACCATTAGATCATCATCCATGGGTCAAGGATCAACCACTAACCCACCAAACAGTTTTGAAACTGTTTGGTCCCAAATGGTTTTGTAACATCCCAGGATTTGAGGCCTCAGATAATATGATCTTAAAAGGAATGATTGGACTACCCATATCACCAAGGTGCACCTCCTTTTCAGGGAGCCCATCTCTAAAGAACTACATAGTTAAGCGTGCTCAGCTTGGAGTAGTACTAGGATGGGTGATCAGTCGGGAAGTTGATCCTGGCTTGCGCGTCAGTGTGGACAAAGTGCGCAGTTAAGGCTAGTGGTGGTCTATGGGGCCATTCGTCATTCCTGAAACCTTGCTAGAGCCTTGGGCACTGGGCCCGGGAATTACAAATGGTATCAGAGCCATAACCCCTCCAGTAGGTGGGGCCCACATGGACATGACATGCCAGTCTTGAGCCGTGCGGTCCAGGCATGTAGGAAAGGGTTGTCCATGGTTGAGGTAGCCACCCTTGCACTGGTATTCCGTGATCGGGAGCTAGGTGTCCATGGGCCATTGTGGGTCTGCACAGAAATGGGGAAGAGATTATGAGGCCTTATAGTTGAGCCTTGACGAGGACGTCAAGAGCCTAAGTGGGGGAGATTGTAACATCCCAGGATTTGAGGCCTCAGATAATATGATCTTAAAAGGAATGATTGGACTACCCATATCACCAAGGTGCACCTCCTTTTCAGGGAGCCCATCTCTAAAGAACTCCATAGTTAAGCGTGCTCAGCTTGGAGTGTCCTAGGATGGGTGACCAGTCGGGAAGTTGATCCTGGCTTGCGCGTCAATGTGCACAAAGTGCGCAGTTAAGGCTAGTGGTGGTCTATGGGGCCAATCGTCATTCCTGAAACCTTGCTAGAGCCTTGGGCATTGGGCCCGGGCGTTACAGGTTTCAAGACCATTTGGGCTCAAACAGTCTCAAGACCGTTTGACCCAAATTGTCTTGAAATGGTTAGGACCAATCAAGGATTCATCAATCAACTTGATTAGGGTTTCCAATTGAAGGATTGTACACACATTGAATCAATCAATTGAGTCCATTGGATCATCATCCAACAAGTAATAAAGTTCAGACCTCAAATGGTCAACTATACCAAACGGTCAACCTTTTCATGCGGTTTGGGGTCCAAGACACCAAATGGTTTGCAAACCGTTTGGACCAAAGGTCCAAGACCGTTTGCTTTTGTTCTTTGATTAAGGTGTGTGCTTATGAACAGGTTATCATCTTCAACCTTTAGACTCACAGAACTACTTGCCATTTTCCATGGCAACTCCATTAATCAAGCAAGGCTATTGCAATAATAACAACTAAATCAATTGTATAGAGAAATCGAATTCAATGACAAAGATTAAGGGTTTAAGTTATATAACCCACCTTCAAATCTGATCCCAAGCTCCAAGATTCATGGATCCAATGGTGGTTGAATCTCTAGTAACCTCCCAAGGTCATTTCTCAAGCTTTTGAAGTGAAATTATCAACTAGGGTTGAAGAAGGAGTGAAGAAATGAAGGAATCATGTATTGTTTTATGATTTTCACCATGAAATCAAGAAGAACGAAGGTCAAAGACTTACCAACAGGTTGGATGCGTCCTTCCTACTGTTCTTAGTTCTCTTGGTCGAATTTGCAAGCAAGGAGAAGAAAGAAATCCGAAAAGATCCTTAGGTGGGTTGGAAAAGGCTCTTTTATAAGAAAATTGATGAAAGAGAAAATGTCTTATAAAAATCAATTAATTCCAAAAATGTTACCTCCACTTCCTCCTTAGTTTTCTTGCATTAAAAGGCAACTCAATACCACAAAGATTCCTTCCATTATCCATGGATTAAGGGAAAAGAAATTAAGCACCTTAATCCCTTATAATATTAATATATATATATATTTAGTGGGAATTATTTTCCTTATAATAAGGTGAGTGGAATTTCACCTCCTTAGGATATTTTCGGTCATTTCAAAGCTCAAGGACGTACACACACAAATCTGAATTCCGCCATTTTAATTTTGGTTGAAGGCCCTTCAATTATTTTATTTATTTTTGCATTAATGTTTCCATTATGCTTAAATCTTGATTATTTTAAATATCAAGATTCTCTCTCCTTCAGCTTAATTCAAATGAGCCTACCTTCTCATTTTCTTTGCTCCTTATGATGCCAAGAAACATTAGGGACCTTTTTGAAGTGGTAAATTACATATGGCACCCTAGGTTTTGGGTGAATTGCACATTACACCAAAACTAGGTTTTCATGCACAAACATTGCTTTATCAGCTCTTTCTTGGAATTCAGGCCTTCACAAGCCATACTTCTACATCATCTTCACTCTCATGATTCTTTAACACATGAGGAACAAATTATCATGCACAATTTGCAAATAGACCCCTCAACTTGGGTAATTTGCACTTTATCCAAAATAGGCAAAATATTGATTTCAAGAATATTCAAAAAGGACTAAAATTGTAATATAAGTTCCTCTTGAGCCTTAATTACTTTTCAAAAGATAATATCATGCATATAATCACTTTTATTAAGCAAAACACCTAGGGTTAATTCATAACCCAGGCCAGGGATGTTACACTCAACCCTTGCATGTGTCACCTTGGTTCAACATAAGAACTGTTGTGCCACCAGTATTGGTCTGGTAGTACCTTTCAACTTGGCACTCTAACTGTCATCCTAAACTATTATATCTATTGTACCACACATCATTTATAGGTTATACTTGATGGCTCTTATCAAACATGAAACATCATGTCTCTCTTATCATGTGTAACTTTACAAAGTTTTATCTGTATGATCCTTTGACGGTTTTTGTAATTAGTAACTCAATCAATCTGGTGGGTATCCCCTAATTGTCAAGAACTATAAGGCATATGTTCTTATAAGATTCTTCAATCATCTCAATGATGGAATGTCCATCTGTCTAGTTGAAGAATCATACACCTGTCTGTAATCATAATCAAATATAACTTACTAATTGACCTTGTTAGGGATAGGGCAAGGACACCATCTTCATCTTACTAGGATTTACACAACCCACTTAGAAAATGTACCATAACTCCAATAGGGTACTCTAGTTAACCCCCAACTTACTCTTGCTGAAATTCTCAGACATAAATATAGTTGCTTCAACATTCTTAAGATTTAGAAAAGATGTTAACCATGCTACTGGCCTTCTCTGAAATACTTTGAGATGTCATCATTCAAAGCTTTCCACAACTTATGAGACATAACCTGATTACTTTGTTCCTCCTATCTATGAATGTTGTTGATACATTGGTTAGTCTAAATGACATAACCATAAACTCATCATGGTCATATAACTTATGTCATCCACTCTAACACTTATCCATTGATATTCTGGTCCTAGGTTTATCTTAAAGGAACATTGTAAAACATGTATGCTGATCAACAAACCATCTATCCTTGATAGTGGTCTTGCCCAACTATCAACAGACCACACACAACATTATAGAATCACTCTTCTTTTCGCAAACAACACTTGGAGGATCGGCATCAACTCTCTCCCTATATTGGAGAGGAACTCTAGATAGCTCGTCTAATAGATATCTTTAACTCATATATATAACTGATACACTATGGTACTAGGATTCATTACCTTGGTATCCACTATATGTTCTATAAAGAACTCATACCCTATTCTTGTCCACTTCCTCAGCATCATAACCGGATAAGAACATATAGGAGGAACCCACCTAACTCTTAGAAGGATCAAAAAGCATTCTCATTACAAAACATAAAGATTTTAGAACTATAGTCCAAGGCAACAATGCATCATATCAAGATATCCATCCCAAGGATTTTAGTGAATCCACGCATACCAAGCGACATAATATCCACTTAAAGGATAAGCTTCAAAAATAAGAAACACAAAGGGAAACACACTTCTCACATCAGTGCAACATTGTCTAAGGTCACAGGAAAAGGTAACCAATTCTATTTTTCCCATGAAGGTTACACTTTTCTGTATCATCTTACCTCTTACAGCTTGGGTTCCTTGCCATTAGCATAGGATTATTAAGATTATCACATCTCATTTCTATTTTCTTATTAATTATTCATCATTCTTGCATATGTCCTCTCATTTTACCTTGTTTTTCAACCATTGATCAAGGAATAGGTCATCATATTCCATATTTTCTTCATTAAGAAAGGAGCTTCTCCCTTGGTTTCTTTCACATACCATGCATATTTTATCTTAACACTTTATTACACACATAGGTTGGTCTGAGATTAACTCAGATTCCATTTTATTCATCTTCCATTGTTCTCATTCATCTTATCATATTATACTTATAACAGGAGCTCTCTCCATCTTATGTGGATTTCATTCCTTGAATCACTTTATTAGAATATACTTATTTGTCTTTTACTTTATTGTCTTCTTGAATTACAACTTTAAGAACTCCTCTTTTGCTTATTTGTATTCATACTTAGGTTTCATGGTATTGTATATTTCTTTCATAGTACCAAATATTCAAGTTTTGACATGTTATGATGAAATTTTCATCTTCTTTAGGTAAGATTGAGATACCTTCACCATGATTTTTGATCTGTTATGCTATTCAGATTGTCTCAAAATGACTACTTGATCAGAGTAATAAAAAAGATAACAATCTATAAGTTCCATACTTACGTTTTCTTCAATACCAAAATACTTGGCTAGGGCATCCAAGAATTGAGATTAGGTAGTATGCACCGTGTTTTTATGTCATATTCCTAACATAGACATCATCCTAGTCCTAAGTCCTAGTGTCCCTATAGACTCAGTGAACGTAAAGCTCTAATTCCAACTTGTGAGAACCTGTTGCACTAAACGCGATTTATCAAAATACAAAACATGATTACTCATTAATTAAACACAAACCTAGAAAATAGGGTAAACTAATGTGGATTTCAACATTTTGCAATTGCTCAGGAAAATTTACATAATGCTCAATAACCTTTACAACTGTCATGTAGCCTCAACTACAACATAAACTTTACAAAGAAACACTATCCACATATGCACATATACAAGCATCAACATGCTATCAAAAACTCGATTAAATCAAAACATCATATATAAACTTTTCACCCAGACCTGAGAGTACATGGACAACTCTAGAACACACTAGACACTAAGCTACCATTTATAGGGTTGATCACCTCATTTTCCCTTCTACCATGGTTCTATTTTCATTGTTTCCGTTCACCTAAAAAGATGTGGTGACCCAAGAGGTGAGACCAGTCCCTACGAGACATATAACTCTCTCCAATAGATATTGATTACATCAAATTAAATAATAGATAACTGAGCATTTGGAGTATTTAATGATCAATTGAACATATTAAATAGTTCAAGTATGCTGAATAGATTAAGCAAATAATCCTATCAACAAGGATGATTATCAATGTATATACAAATAACAGATAAATATATTTCTCTATATAAATATCTACTCAAATTTCCTAAAATTGCATCTGATAACAATCATCATAATTATTCTGACTATCATCATATGCCTTGCTAAAAATACAAGCAATCTAGTAGCATAAGCATCCTTGACATCATGAATATGTCTAGTAACATAACATGGATATCAATATTGACATGTCAAATAAATGGAACAGATCTATATCATACGTAGAACTAACATCATAGCACAATTAACTACATAAGCATGATTAATAGTTTAAGAATTTTCTAATTATATAGACATGGCTAGCAATATTAAACATAGCTAGCAACATCATATTAACTATTAGTGTCAATATATCTGACAACATAAGCATGTTTACAACATGAGCATGACTACAACATAAGAATATTTATCATCCCTTATTGTACTATTCATTATCTCAGTGAAAAGAAAGCAAACAAGGGTTACCATCCAATATGAAGCAGTGTGTATAACCCTAAACATATATGCTACATGGATCTTTTATCTTTTATTGCGCCCTAGGGAGTTTGAGTCACCCTAAGAAAATATACTACATAGATGTATTAAATCTTTTATTATGCCCTGAGGATTTGAGTTGTATCACCCAAATTCAACTAAACATTGCAAAATCAAAATCAGTGTCGTATAAGATCTATAGAAGATTCAAACTCCACAATATTACCCACACCTCTCGGTCACTACAAGAGATACCACAGAGGCAGAACAATCAACTACCACAACGACATATAGTCAAGTGGAAAATACCTAGTATGACCTTGGTATAGGTCATGACACTAGAGAACTAGTCACGCATGCTCGTTCTATATTAGGCATCATGCAATTATATTGCTGCCTTTCACATATCACAAACACTGAGGTATGGCCATAGTCACCCTCTACAACCTATAATTGTGGATGCAAGGACATATCCTCGACTTGCGCCCCTACATAATCAACAATATGCACTCTGAGTTTTTGTAGGAATTACTCGTTTCACCATACATCAAGTTCTAACTCTGAAATGTATCTATGGCACATGGAAACTATATGATTAGGGTTTCACTGGATTTTTTGTGCCAATTGGGTGATTTAAGGTTGCATCAAACAAGTAGACATACAAACCCTAATTCATTCTAGAAAGCATAATTGTAAAACAACTCTAGAATATATAAAATGTAAGAGGTTTGAACTTGTCACATCATCACATGATATCCCCGCCATACAAGGACAACATCATTATCACATCATTTTGGGATAACCATCCCTTCTCACACCATTGGAGGATATCACCTCAAACTAGGCATAAAGCCTCTGCCATGTCACCAGACCCAATCACATAGTTCACACACATCGTCATTATCTCATCATGTTTCATCAAGGCACATAATCATCACCCTATGTCATATAAGATATATCTTAGCAGTCACAAGCTATGATGTACATTCAACCTGCAACATTAGGGTTACACAAGTAGGAGAGAGACATCATTACATGTTAACCATTCAAGAAAGAACTACAGGTATATCATACACTTAAATAAAGGTTAGGGTTACTCATGATTAGTGGATTGGGGTTCCATCAAAAAACTTAACATCAATCCCTAGGTGCATTACTTCCCACATCTTTGGGGCACATTAGGGCTAAGCATTATTACCATGAACAACCTTACAGATAGTGACCATGCTAGGTATGTAGCAACCAACACCATGCACGTGCATCGACCATCAAATAATATGCAAGAGGTAGCTGGTGTGTTTTCACACACTTGGGATATTTCGATATTTATAAGGGGGACACTAAACCAACACAATCACATAATTCAAAATATATCACCCGCAAGCACACAAGATCATGTTTTAGCATAGGTGAGAGGCAATTAAATGGGTCGATCTGTAGGGAGAGAGGGAGCACTAGAGCTAAGTTAGGGTGGGTATGTTCCTAATGTGGTGAATATGGTTTTTAGGTTTTGTTAATGGTTTGTTTGATTTTACTAAGGAGGCAAGATTTGAAAGGCAAGAAGGAAACTAAATTATCAAAACCCCTAAGTTACCATAAACAAGTTAAGTCTAAGTATCAAGACAAGACCATTAACTTAAGCAAGAGTAAGAGATTACACTACACTAGCAATTAATGATCTAGAGCAACTAATGACCTAACTTAAAACTAGCTAGGTTAAGCAAGTGTAAAGTAGGAACTAACTACCTTAACAAGATTACCTAATCAAATCCAGTAAATGACTAAGAGGCAAATAAAAAAAACAACTAACTAGCATGAGCAATGTAACATCCCTGACTTGGGTTATGCCTTAACCCTGGAAGTTTTCTATGAGAAAGTTAATTAGACCCTTAATTGTATCTTGTGAAAAGTAATTAAGGCTCAAATGGAACTTATATTTCAATTTTGGTCCTGTTTGAATAATGTTGAAGCAATGTTTGCTTATTTTGGACTAAAGTGCAAATTACCCAAGTTGAGGGGTTTATTTGCAAATTTTTCATGATAATATGTTACTAATGTATTGAAGCATCATGAGAGTGAAGATGATGCAAAGGTATGGCTTGTGATAGCCTGTATACCAATAAAGAGCTGATAAAGTAATGTTTGTGCATTAAAACCTAGTTTTGGAATAAAGTGCAATTTACCCAAAACCTAGGGTTTAATATGAAAATTACCACTTCAATAAGGCCCCTTATACTTCTCGGAATCATGTAGAGCAAATAAAATGAGAGGGGCGCCTCAATTGAATTAATTTGGAGGAGAGAGAATCTTGATATTAAAATAATCAAGATTTATGCATAATTGAAACCCTAATTCAATTTAATGCAAAAAGAAATATATTAATTAAAGAGCCCTTCAACCAAAAGTTGAAGGATGAATTTTTAAAGAGGTTGTAAGAGCTTGTGCCTTGCAAAGGCACAAAAATATCCAAGGGAGTGGATAACGCACTCACCATTTTATAAGAAAAAGCAATATCCACTCACATATGGATATTAGTATAATATGATTTAAGGTGCTTAATTTGTTTTTCTTTAAATCATGGATAATTGAGAGGAATATGAGGCAAAGAAGACAGCCTCGGATCCAAGGATTTAAGGGGGAAGAGGCGGCATTATTTTTGGGATTAAATGAATTTTTAATAAGGCATTTTCTCTCTCATTGAATTTTTATAAAAGGACCCTTTACAAGCCAAAACAAAGGCTTTTCCGATTCCACTTCTTCTCCTTGCTTGTAAAATGACCAAAGGAGCTTTCGAGGATCAGGAGGATGACCCCCAACCTGTTGGTAAGCTTCTTGACCTTCTTTAACCTTGAATCCATGGTGGAAATCACAAATTAATGCATGATTTCTTCTTATTTCGATCCCCTCTTCAATTTTAATCATTCCATTTCACTCAAAGCTTGCATACGAGCCTTGGGATAGTGAAAGGAGTTGCATCCACCGTTGTTGACATGAGCTTGAAGCTTTGGAGCTCAATTGGAGGCAGGTTTTATAACTTGAACCCTTAATATTGCTGTTGCATTCAATTCCTTATGAATTGATGATCCTTTCTTCATTTCTAAAATTTAATTTGGTTGATTAATGAAACCACCATGAAAATCACAGAAAGTTTCATGGGTTTAGAGCTTGATGATGATGACATCATCACAAGCACACACCTCAACTTTGGCAAACGGTTTGCAAATCAAAAAAGTTATTTCGGTTTCAAACCGAATGGACATTTTGAGTTCAAAACCGAATGAGAGATTCAGTTTCAAAACCGAATGGTCACTTGAGTCTAAGACCGAATGGGTAATTCCATTCAAGACCGAATAGGTTAAATACAAAAAATTGGATGGGTAATTATACCCAAGATTGATTGGATAAGATCACTGCAAAACCGAATGATTGGGATCGTTTCCAAGATCGATTGAAGTGATTGAGTTTCAAAACCGAATGGGTGATTCAATTTCAAAACCGAATGAGTTTAAGCACCTCAAGACCATTTGGGATGGTCAAAGAACCTCAAGACCATTTGTATGGTCAAGGGTGAAGATTGAAGGATTAAAATCCAAGGGTCAATAATTGTTGAATTTCAATAACTCAATCGATTGAAGGCTTCAATGTAACAAATCATGATTCATTGATTGATGATTTTGAGCTAATGAACCCTTGCAGTTTTGAGACGGATTTGGCCAAACGGTCTTGAGACCATTTGAGCCCAAATGGTCTTGAAACCATTTGGGGTCAAACAGTTTTAAAACCGTTTGGAGTCAAACAGTTTCAAAACTGTTTGGTGATGAAACCCCAAATTCGAATGGAGGTCAAATGTGATTCAATCATTTGGAAATTGAAGGTTATGGTTGTTCCATTGATCCAATGATTGATAGCAATGATAATCAATGATGGGTATAAAGTTTGAATCCTTAAAAATACCTAGATGATTAGTACCTTTAAAGGGATAAAACCTAATTTCTTATAATAGCAATAACTTAGTGCACTACGTCAATCATAGTTGTATGTACTTGATTGAAGGGTTGATATAACCTAATCAAGATTGAGAGGATGATATAATAGAATTCATACATGATTATGAGTCATGTGGTGATTAAGGGTATGATCCCTAGTATAGAGATCATAAAACCCTAATCGTAAGCATAAAACCCTAATTGACAAGGTTATTGAACCCTAACCCTAATTCAGGGGAATTCTAATTGAAACCCTAATCTAGGGTATGGATGTAACCCTAATCTAGGGTGATGATACGTGTAAACCTAATTATGGGTAATGGAACCTGAAACCCTAATTGGGATGAATAGTAAACCCTAATTGTGGGTAATTAAAGTAGAAATCCTAACTGAGGATGATTCCATGAGAAACCCTAATTGTGGGTGATTCCATGAGAAACCCTAATTGAGGGTGATTCCATGAGAAACCCTAACTGAGGACAATACCACACGAAGCTCTAATGCAATGTTGTGATGAGTGAATCTAGTAAGGGGGAAGATATGTGAGACCCTAATTTGGAGCTATAAAACATAAAGCCCTAATCCAGGGCAATATGACAATAAACCATAATCCTAATCTTTAGGTAATGGTATAAGAAAACCCTAATGATGAGATAGAAGGAAATACCTTATAAAGGTGAAATATTTCAAGTGGTTGATTATAAGTAACCTTATAGTAAGCAATGTCTTTATCATTAGATAAGTCCATATCATTAAAGATAGTTGGACGATTCTAATGTGTGACTCATGCACTACATGCTAAAGGTGATAGGTTAGTGATTGAAATTATTAAGAGGGAAATACCTTAATACAAGATAAGATGGTTACTTCAAGAGAGTCAGAAGTGATGAGAAAAGTGATACATCAAATATGATAGTTATCACATTCCACACTTCAGGAATGATATACCTTGATGCACTTTAAATCCAATATAGTTGGATAAGAAACACATGAAGTCAGTTATGTAAATTGGCACAATGAAAAGTAAGGAGTTTGATACACTTTGTTAAGGATAGGCTAATATACCTTGAGAAAGGGGTTAAGCCAAACTATTGAGTATGATGTAATCATACCCTGGAAAGTATGAGAAATGGACTCATACCTTGTATTGATAATGATTAATGATATGGGATGAGAGCAATAAGCATGTGTGAATGCTTGTGATATTAAAAGAGGCTATTAGAAGAGTGGAACAATTAATTAGGGTTGGATTCATAAAATGAACATAAGCCCTAATTAATGTGTAATGGGAAATCCTAACCCTAATTTTGGGTAATAGGATGAAAAACCCTATTTGATTGTAAACCCTAATCCTGGTAAGGAAATAGAGGTGTTACTATTGTAATGTATGTTGTGATATGCTTTTGTTGCTTACTGAGAAGTAACAAGATATGCATTGGCCTGGTGTGCCATTATAGTATATTTTGGTTATGAGAAGTAATGAAATGTGCAGTGGCATTGTAAGCCATGTGATCAAGTTGTTGCTTAGTAAAAAGGTGAAAAGAAAAATAATGGGCCTTGTGAGCCATGTGTGATGCTTGTGTAACAAGTATCATGTATACCTCAGTCTGAGGACCTAGAGGTGATAGTTACCTAAGAAGTGGTAACAGTAATTAGTGATGAATTGAGGGTATAAATACCCAGTCTTGATAAGTAATATAATGATGTTGTTGTGAGATGTGAACATTCAAGTAATGAGATAAGGGACTAAGATCCCAATGCCTCATAAAGGATGAGAAGTGAATGATGCAAATAGTACATGTTTCTTTGTAGCATTTGTCTTAATAAGTTATGGTTGAGAACTTGGCTGATGCTAAAAGAATATGATAATGTACTTAATTAAGCAAGTGATATCATATCATGTAGAGCCCTGACCATAGATCCATCAGCGTCAGAATTAGCTGAATGGTGAAATGGGTGCTCTGCGGAAAAACCTAGAACACATATTTTGAATATGCGGGGGTAAATGGGTGAAAATATCCTTACGTCCTAGTGAAGAGATTCATGAAAGGTAAACATTACACCTCTCAATCCTTCATGTGGCAGGATGGATGTATTACACATCTCCCGATGATTAGGATAGATGTCGTACACATCTCCCAATAATACTTAATGTCGGGTCGATATAGATAAACATTAAATCTTTCGATTGCCGATGAGAGTGCAGTTGACGCCGTAACTCTATAGAGAAGTTGCCAGTATACCCTGGAAAGCTATCTAGCAGAGACACAAGATGTCATGCATGTTGTCTCGTACTGACTGAGATGTGGGAGGTCTTGGAAGTCGGCTCTTCGATTGACCTTGTATGGTACTGATTTCAACTTCGTAGTGGTCGGTTGGAGTATGAGCGGTATACCTCATCTCCTCGGGGCATAAGTGTAATTGTAAAATGTAATCATCCGTATAGCATGTTTGCTTAAGGATTGGATACGGAAATTTATTGGCTGATGTTACATTTCTTTTATGCATCTCTAGTTGATAGATGTTAATCATATCTCTTTATATTCATAGCAAGTAGATGGATGAATTATATGTTTACCATGGATAGATGTAATGTTCTCCTTAGGAAAGGAGATTACTTTACTCTGTTCATTCAATGATTAATACTGCTGTTAATATATAAGAACTCCTGCTCAGTTTTATTATAATAAACTGTTATAACAATGTTTTGGCGGAGAGTTATATCTCCCGCTGAGGCAATTTACAATTGTCTCACCCCCATGGGATCCAATGTTTTTAGGCAAACGTAGAAGAAGAAGCAGGACTGTATAGCAAGGGAAAAGCAGCAGCAGCATCAGGGACAACAGTAATATCTCAGGTGGAGATACTGCCTGTCTAGTCATATAGATAGTAGTCATATGTGTCGTCTCTGTACTCTCAGGTCCTCGGAGTTTATAGTTAGTGTTTTTAATGAATTGATCTGAGATTTTGGCTTGATGCCTTGAGGTTCTTATGTTGTATGTATATATTGTTAATAGGGCAGCTGATGTTGTAATCCTCGAGAAGAGATGATACAAGATATGTACTTATGAACTAGGAATGATAACAAGATGGGTTTTAGCAATGATATAGATAGGTAGGCCATTTGGGATTGACACTACGATTCCAATTGGGGGAAAGATTGAACAAGCAATCACAATCATTCATTCTAGATTGCTAAACCAAAAAACTAGTCAAATGTTAGGAAATCACCCTACACTATTTGTTAGCCTAAGGTATATGTGACATTTCAATAGTATTTGACTAATCTAGGTTTGTAGGATAGGATTTCTTTGTGAAATTGGGAGGCAAATGTAGAATTGGGGAGTAGAGGTGCGGGTATTTCACCCCACATTTATCACCATCCAACTTTTAGCAAACTCCTAGGCAATTACACCAATCAACCCTACACCAGCTACTTAGATCAAAAATCTAGGAGTAGGATAAGGACTAAATGTAGGGGAAGATAGGATGCTATCTAGGGATCCACTAAATGGATCTAGGAGCAACTAACAAAATAGCCCCACATATGCTATCTTCTCCTAGCTTAGTTGACTTCAAGCACATAATCACAAGAAATTCAAGTTTTTTGATACAATCCATAAGTAGAGGCATGGGAAATGAGATATAAATAGTAAGAAAATAGCATAGAACTAAATCATAGAATTTACAAATTATCTTCCCCCAACATGGTATCAAAGTATCATTTTTACCCCAAACAGCCCACCACATGGGGCCTAGCTACACATAACTAAATAAAAGAGTAAAAAGGAGAGAAGAAAGAGGTAGAAGGTCATTGAGCTCATGGAAGACCCTTCTACTTCTCCTCCTAGCTGCTATAAAATGAAGCACATCCCTCCAAGGACGGAAATGGCATGAGAAGGTAGGGGATTCTGGTGAAAAACCCTAGAAAACTAAGGTTTTTGGTGGAAATGAGGTGGAAATGAAGGAATAGAAGTAGGTGGAGCTCTTGAATTAAAGGAAGGGAGGAAGTAAATGCAAGATGTGGCTAAGGAGTATGTAATCTCGTGTTGTGGCTGCCACCTATGTATATATATAGGTGGTGGGGAAGCACTAGGTTAAGTGGAGGTAGAATTAGAAATGCAGTGGAAAAGTTGGGTAGGGTTATGTGCTCATCACGACCATTGTGATAAGCCACAACCATGGTGGTCGTTAGGTGTCACAATTGTGGGGGTGATATGGTCATGGTGGAGGTAAGTTGTGAGGTGGAGGGAAGTACATGGAGTGGCCACGGCCGTGGTGGGTGCCACAGTCGTATTGAGTTGAGGGTACTACGACTGTGTTGGGTGGCTCGACCACAATCGTGTTTGAGGAAGGTGTTGATCTTTGTGTTTGTCTTGTCTTTAGCTTGCCATGGTTGTGGAAAACACCACGAGAGAGGTGGCCTTCTTGGGCCACCCTCATGCTGGTGGCCACGACCATGGGCATTCACACATATTTTGTATTGGATCTCTGTTGGTTTTTGTGTCTTTTCACCCCAGGTGTGGCGTGGCTCCATAGGGATAATGGAAAGCTTCCACCACAACCGTTCTTATGGACACAACCGTGTTGTCTTTAGTGGCTACGACAACTTTGGGCTCCATGGCCATGGGAATCCATGTACAAATCTTGTGACTTCACTATGACTTTTTGGGCCATTTCACCATGGCCGTGGTGATATAGCACGGTCAAGGTAGGGGCCCAAGCTACTGATCTTGGCTCCAAACTTCTTCAAATGAATCCTTTTTACTCAGAATCAATTCTTGAACATCCAAGGAATGCTCTGGGAAGATTTAGTCCCATCTCTCTCCTTTGCATCGAATACATGCACAAGTTCTGTAAAAAAATGCAAACATCATCCATAAGTGTACTTGATATAATAGTTCAAATTGGGGGAAATAGCTTACAATCTACAATGTTTATATGTGATTATATTGCAAAATGATACAAGATGAATCCCTCAAATAGGGATGCATCATTACCCCAAACTTAAAACATACTTATCCTCAATTATGTTGCAACCTACTCTCTCTTTAGTTTATTTCAATCAAACAAGAATGATAAATGCTTTGCAAGAGATGATTACTGACTAAATGGTCACAAAATCGACTAAGTGCATGTGGTCCACCTCTATCCTCTCCAATTTCACAATCCAATCATGAAAATAGCACTGAACATACAAACTTTGAATTTAGAGCATAGAAAACACAAGCTTTCCATATGTCCTTCATGTAATTCCAGGTAAACCATTTCATGATGGCGTTAATCATTGATGATTAGGAATTTTGTTTCACTTTCATGCATTCAATCTTATGCCTCAAACACACAAAGTGACCCACATGGCTATAGGAAAAAGGGTGAAGTGAGATAGGTTTGATGTTTCCTAGATCAATGGGTATGAAAATGAAAGAGAGGATGGTGATAAGAGATTGGAGTGCTTTAACACTCATCTTTTATTTAGATGCTCTTAAACATGAACATGTTTTATTTTCTTTCTCTTGTTCTTTTATTCTTTTCTTTTTCTTTTATTTTTCCATTGGTGTAGATAGGGCATATGGTGGTGAGAGAGAAGTTGGGCGATGTAGATATGGCCACCCCAAACTTTTGGAGGTGGCAAAGGCTAAATGTGTGCACTTGAGCATCCTTTAATGAGGCGGAGGGGTATGAAGATGATGAAATAAGAGTCAGGTCAAAGAGGGGCCACTAGTGTGGTTCTCATAACAAAATCTCCTACTTGAAAACAAATCTAAAACTTCACCAAATAATATCACACCGCATGAGTTGACAACATGAGATTCATATTTATATCATGTGATTCCATAGGCCCTAAGAGTTCATAACTTGCTCAATTCACAATTCAACCAAAACATTCACAAACATGAGAGAGGTGATGAACGTGTAAAAAATCAACAATCAAGACCATTTAGCAATAAATTCTAAGAATATGACATGCATTTGTCAAAGATCAACAACTTCTAGTTCAAAAATTGGAGATTTGAGTTGAAACATATTTTTGGACAGGGAGATCCAAATTTGGGCAAATTGGCCAAAATGGTGCTTGTTTGCATTTTAATTACATCTAAACCTACTTTTGATAAATTAAAGTATAAAGTTGCAAATTTTAGCTAAAACACACAAAATTGCCAAAATCTACTTGAAAATGCAATGCATGGCATGAAAAAAGCAAAAAGAGCAATTTTCTTGAAAAATTATGCAAAAATGCATGAATGCAAGCAAAAGGAACTCAATGCTAGTTATGGTGGTATCAAACAATCAGGAGAACTAGTCAAACAAAATGAGAGAGAGGGTGGTGCATACCGCCCTACCACCCCAAACTTTTGAATCGTGTTATCCTTAGCTTGAAACTAAAGCTTAAGGAAGGTAGGCTAAGAATCACTACTTCTAGTGAGGGTTAGGTGTCAGTCCTCCCTACTATGGTCAGTTTAGTCATTGATGATGAGGTGTTGCTAGAGGAGGTGGAGGACCTAGGCAGGCTGGAGGGAACTGGTAGTAGTGACCCTAGTAGTCATCCAGAGGGGGAGGATATGTCACTCCAATAATCTTCACCTCATTTGGGCTTCCTTTGAGCTTGTGCATGGTGGTAATGATACATGCGGTTGACCTGGTAGTGCATTTTTGTTGGTCATGCCACATGTATTGCTGGATGAGCTGCATATGTTGTTGTGTCTTTTGAATGCCTTCAAGTTGCGCCTGTATGGATGACATGGCGTAGCCATTTGTTAAAGGTTGTTGTAGTTGGGATGTTTCCTAATTCCTTCTTCTCACCCTGTGGGCTTGTCTTTGGTGCTCTTCTTCTTCTTCTTTCTGCCCTAGACATTTGATTCCCTACTCCTTCATGTACATCAATGACATTGTAGTTCTTCCTGGGGTTATCTTTCTCACATTGTTTCAGCTTTTCACCAAAAAGGTCAAGGATACCCATAGCAGAGAGGAGTGTGGAAGCATGGTAAGGTAGCTCAAGGTTTCTTCACATTATACATAAACCTTTTATCTTTTATAGTGATCATATGGGAGTGAATGAGGTATTTCAGATCAGCAAACTAATCTCCCTCAACCTCTATGAGAGCTGAGATATCACACCCTAGGCCTATTGCAATTTAGGCTACAATTCCTCCCATGACAAATGGAGTTTTGATATTACAAGGAATTGATCTCATATGGTCTATCAACAGTTCCCCTTGGTGAGATATTCTCTCTTGATAATCTCATGTAAAGCAAAGAGGTCTTTTTGTGAGCTGCTCCCGTGATTGTCATATCTTCCCACAATTGTATTACTATGAATTTTTGTACATACCAGAACAAATGGTTTCTAATTTCCATTGTTTTTTACTTTCCAACTATGTATCCTAGATTCCCATATAAGATATACCATAATTTACCATAGTCAATATCATCTTCCCTTTTAATGCAGACTTCATTCATTTTCTTGGCCTCCTGAGGATCTATGGCAAAGATGAAATTCAACTGAGCAGCAGTAGGCGTGTGGATTTTATTAACCATTCCAAATTTGATAGCTTGTTCTCCTCTAACTTTGAGATTCTCAAGAGTAACAAAGAACTATTATTTCAACTCCAATTACTTGGTTTGTGTTGTGAATAGAACTTTTCACAACCCAGTATCAAACAGCTTGTCCTCCACTACTTCTTTGATGCCCAAGTCAGTAATTACCTTCTTGCACCCATACCCGATTGATATGACCCTCATGTTCACGCACTCAGTGTGGAGGGGGTGATTTGTATTCTTCATTGATTACCTATCCCATAATATACTCCCTCAGGAGCCTTACCAATCCCCTTTAGTATGTCCACCTTCAGATAGGCCATCGTGTCCTCTGTCTCTGAAACGAGCACCTCCTCATCACTGTCATTGCCCTCCTCATCACATTAATATGTTTTGTGATCCCAAGCTCATATCTAGGTTGAGTGGTATTCTTTGATCAGGTTGCTCCTCTTGAGCTTCCTCTTCCTCCTTTATCACCAACTGTCTGTAGGCTCATGGCTTTCAGTTGCATCCTATCCATTTCTTAAGACGTTGAGTGGAGGGCTAGTCTAGGTTGAGGCATAACACATGAAGATGATGGGGCAGCAATCCCCTTGCCTCACATTGGGAGAGTGGTGACCTCTGGTTTCAAGGATTTGATCATGGCATCCACATTTGTTTCTCATGTTTTTTTTCTTCCTCCTCATAGTTGGCATTCATGATGTGGTGACTATCTCATGATCAGGTCTGAGAATCACTCATGGATGCTGAGCGACAAAGCATTGTAGAAATGGAGTTTGAAGGTGGTGTGTGCGAGGTGGCAGAGATGTTGGATGATGCTTTCTTGGTCCATACCTTGCCTCCTGTGATCATCTCAAGGCTCTTTTGTACTCCCTTCTTCAAAGCTTTCCCTATTCCCTTCATTATGTGGAGGTGGTAGTTGAGGTGAAGGTTGTGATTTTAAGATTTTGGTGGTAGAGGGGTTAAATGGAGGTGAGAATGGATAGGAGTTGATGGGGATGGTTGATATGGATGTAGAGGAGTGATTTGAGTGGCTTATTGGTGGTGAAGATGGGGTTGGGTGAAGCTTTTTGGGTAGCAGTCATGGAGGAGTTGGTGGTTGCTGAAGTGGAGCTAGGGGTTGATTCGGTGGAGATTGGGTGGTGGAAAATGAAGAGGAGTAGGCGGAGGTGTAGGAAGTGATTGGGAGGTGTATGGGTGGTGGATTGAGGTTGGCAGAGGGAGATCGGATGTGAAGGAGGTTATCGACTGTCGCCCTGGGTGAGGGAGTTCATGAAGAGTCTGTTAGAATGGGGGTCATGGTGGAATAGGTAAGTTAAGTGAAATTTTTGGTGGAGTCGGCCCCCACAACGGCCATGGTGGGGGACCACGTGCGAGGTGGAGCAATGGTGGCACCACTATGGCGGATGCCACAGCCGTGTTCACACTAATGATGGTTGTTGGATGACCCTTGCCACGCCTGTGGTAGACAACACGATCGTGGTGACTGTCGTGTTCCTTAGACGTGGTGGCCTCCACAATCATGGTCATTCTTTCAGAAATCTCCACAAGTCTCTGTAACATTTTTCATCAAACCACCTCAGCTATGGTGGGATGCCACGACCGTGTTGTGCCTCTCCTTCCACGCCTGTGGGGGACCCCAAAGTCGTGTTATCCTTCAAGTGCCTAAGTCATGGGGTCTACCATGGCCATGGTCGTTCCTTCACAAAACTCCACACTTCTCTATAACATTTTCACGAATTCCTCCATGGCCATTGTGCATCACCACGGAGGTGGTGAGTCTTTCAAAGGTGTGTTGTCATTGAAAACTTCATAAATCTTCACATTTTTTAATTTCATTGTATGGATGCCACATTTTCTTCATGCAACTGACCGACCTAAATCACACATCCAAAATGGAGTGGATATAGAGTAGTCAGACTCTTCGATTTATAACATGACACTAAGGTCCCCAAAACTATTATACGAGGTTTGTTGTAGTATATTGGGGTCAAACCATAGGGACAAGGTTGGTACGTTCAAGGATCATAGAGCCTCAGACTCAAATACACCAAACAAGTAGATATAATAAGGTGATGTTCCAAAGGAACTGTGTAACTTCAAACAAAATATTAAAATCAAGGAAAAGATAACAAAATAAGATAATAAGATCAACCAAGAAAATATGTAACCAAAGTATGGAAAGGAACTTGGGTCGGGAATCGCCTACTAAGATCTCATACCAACATGAAATACTCTCACCAATCTGTATACCCTTAGCAAGATTACAAGAAATTATCATATATGTCTATTCCCTCCTCACTCAATCTTAGGATAGATCTAGATTACGAGGTTGTCTCTCTCTAAATGGCAAATAAACAATCACAAAGAAAATCATATGACCGTTAGCTTTAGCATTCCAACATTTTCATGCATTCATACAACTCCATAACACAGATAACATTAATACTACTCTTTCGTGGAACTAACAATCAAACATCATAAGATGGTAGATAATCATGCAAGTGAAGCATTAATAATGAGAGTATGGAGATAATCTTTGACACGAGAATATATCATTAAAAGGATGTAAGTATATAAATGTTGAGAGAGCCTTAGTGGCTACTCCCAACCTAGGTAATGTTTAGCCACACTAGTTTACAAGAAGCATAACAATTTTACAAATGCATAGATACGTTAAGAATAATGAAGAGGGGAAGGTAAAATGTAGGGAAGATAATAGATCTGAAGAAAGAAGGAGGTGATACACCATAGGTACTTCTTCAGATCAAGATCTGGTGTAGACATGGAGATGGCAACTCCTTCTCTCAAAGAAGAGGATGGTATACCTTCTCTCTCCTCCAACTTTCCCCTTTAGAGATATAAGACCTAAGGAGATGAACGAGGATGACTCTGGAGTTTGGTAACACTTTGTTGCTCTTGATGATTTGATGACTCATTTATGTGGAGTTTGGAGCCTATTTATAGGTGCAGCCCACCGACTTAATGCCATGTCACGGTCGCGATGCATTTCTCGACAGCAACCTCTATGTCGATTGTGACGCTTAGTAGTGGTAGTAATATTTGCCTCAGTCACGGTAATAAGGCATTGTTAGGACAACAACTCCATCATAGGTCACAATTGTTTCTTCAGTCTGTGTCGCAACCCCATCTCGATCGTGACACCTCTCTCGATGCACATCCTATACAACGACCGCGACAAATCATTACGGTCGTGACAAATGTTGTTGTTGCGGCATGGAACTACTGATCATTGGCTCTGTCTCAGTCGAGACATCCATGGGGCATGGTATCACGGTCGAGACATGGTAGGAGCCTGTATGGAGTGGGAAGTGGTATCAAATCCAGATTTTGTCCAAAGATATTCAAATAAATAGAAACATCCATAAAAGTGGTGCTAAAATAGGAATAAAACATATGCAAAAAGTTCAAAAAATGAGATGTTATCAACTCTCCCAAACTTAGATTCTAGCGTATCCTCAGGCTAACAGATAGAACTAAATCACTGAATGATGAGTTGTATACAATTTCTCTAATTATTAAAGCACCATTACCAAATTATTCCATCCTTACAGCAAAAACCTTTGTGTTAAGCTTGGTTCACTTCCTGTGGTTCCATTTCCCCACTTTTGTTTCCAGAGTTGCTTGACCTTGCACCCAAGCCACTGCCTTTTGTAGTAAAGAACTCTCTCTTTGCAATGACTTTCTTGCCCTAAGTTTTTGGCTATATTTAAAAATGGTTCCAACAAGGGGTAGCTTTCACACCCTACCTTTATTCTGGTCATGCTTAAGCTATTGTATTTGGGTAGGTAAAGCTTTAGTGTTTTCTTGCACCCCTCAATATCCCTCAAACATAGGCTGTCGTAAAGACAATGTTGCCAAAATGGCCCCTGGTGTAATTTCAGGTGGTTGTGCGAGGGTTTCTTTGGAGTGCAGGTGGGTATTACTCAGCTTCAAGATTCCACTTATAGGAACGACATATCTTCATTCATGAGTGCAATAATACACCGGCCATTTGGAATCATTCAGCATTTTTAGGAACAACTCTCATGATTTATTTTCTTTTTGGATTTTCATTTTTCTCCCAGGCTTGGGAAAGGGATTCGAAAGGATTTTTGGGCGGCCAAGCCTCTTTTCATCCCAAAGCAGAGATAAATAAAACTGGAAGGGGTAGTTGTTTCCTTCTTGTGGGAGATGTAGACTTTCGAGCTAGAACTTTTGGGCTAGGAAGATTTGTCATAAGAGAGGTTGGTAGAGTCCTCTTTATTTCTAGAGGTTTGATAGATTCAGGGGTGTTCTTCCACCTTTACACAACATTTTTCTATAAGAATGGAGTAACATCATATTTTTGTGTCCTTCTCTTTTCAGGTAAATTAGTAGCTCATTTTCACTACTCTAGAAATGATTATGTGAAAAGGTAGCAAGAGGAAAAAAAATCTAATAAAAGAGGAAAGTCGAATCACATAGGGATAACTTTAAAACTGGGAACTATAGCAAGAGTTTGTCCAATATTATTCAAAATTTTCAAAATTGTTCCAAAATTTCCTATACTTGTAGAGGTAAAAGTAAGAAAATGTACAAGTGTAAATTAAACTTAAGTGACAAAATTATATCTCTCACGCCTGTTTATAACTCCTTCCCCAAACTTATCATTTAGTTTGTCTGGGAGTGTCAGAAATGGAGTCGTCGGTATAAATGGGCTTATTTTATTGTTATTGGTTTTCAGTGATTGCCCATTTTGATTGTAGGAGCATGTTGGCATATATTCCATAGAGTGTGTGATATTGTTCATGTTCCATGCTTTCAACCTTCATATTCATCAAGGTCAGGGCTATCATCCAAACCAAAAAATAAAATCCATAGTCATTGGACAAGGGCATTTATTGGGGGCTTCTATTGAACAATTGCGTCTTTTTGAAGTCTTTGCCCTCTGCGTGCTTGTATCCCTTCCCTTGGTTTCAGATCGTCTCGATGATTGCTTCAGGGCACGTAACTGCTTTTTATTCTATATGTGTCTTTGTAGTAGTCATATTCATGTGTTTGTTTGGTGTGAAGGCTAAATCACAACTGTAATATAGAACTAAAGTCCTTACTATTATATTGACTACCAGAAGAGTCCAATGGTTATCATGTAGAATAGGTAGAAATATATAGTCTAGAAGGGAGTTCGTCAGACGTTGTTGCAAGGATTCTTTTTTGCCTGACCTTTTGTCTTTGAGTATATCATCAATGAGCAAGAAGTATGCCATGTGCACATTATTTATGTTGTCTTCCAGCAAAGATTGATAAGAAGACATGGTGCTCATAGAGAGGTATCCTCTTGTTTTTAAAGTGTCTCAAAGGCTGTCTTTTAGTACACATATGCCCTCTCGTCCAAATATTTCCTCTACTGAGGTATCACCCTCCTTCAAACAATTCATGAGAAGTTGTAGAGATTCCAATGATAAGCCTTCACAAGACCATCTATCAAAGTATCGAAGTTCTAGAAAGTACACGCTATTTCCCCTTCTAGCCCCTTTGGCTTGATTTTGGGTGTATCATCTTTGTTGATTTATCCCTCTTCAAGATCATTGATAGCAAGTCTTTTGTGACAAAGTGGATTTTGAAATAAGAATAAAGTAATTACTCTTTTGACCTCATTATACTCACTCATGGTCGAAAATCATTTTTCTTGGCTTCATAATCAATGTTGAGACTCAAATTAGATATATGGTCAATGTGAATTTTATACACATTATAACACCACAAATTTGATTAATTCATCACTTTGTCAAAAGAAGCAAATTGGTCAATCAAACTTCGTATTTTGGTTCTCAAACATTTTCTAAACATTCCTCACATTTTTTTGAAGCTTTGATCCAAATTTCATCCCATTTGGACGTTGCTACAATTTTCAATGAATTTTGGAAGTTTGTGTTTTAATCGACCTTTTCCAGGTCTGGTGTAACATACCAAAATTGACTATGTATCTCTTTGTACCCTTTTCTATAAGGTTTGTCCTTCATTTTCATTCCATATGCCTTTGGATTTGATTTAGTGGAATTATGATGGTTATTGCATATATGTTTCCCATATATTCTTAATATAGGGTTGTATGCACAAATGCCTCAATTGGGTTTTAGATAATGGGCCTAAAGTGCAAATTGTATAGTAAGTAATAAAAAAATAAGATATTTCGTCCTAGAACTTTCTAGTACTTTTTTAGAATAGGAAAAATAAGAGAAAATCCGAATTATATATAAAGGAGATGATAAATGCAATAATTAGAGGTAATATGGGATTTAATGGATAAAAGAAGATAATGGGAAATATATTGCACAAAAAATTATAATTGGAAACCCATAAGGATAATTTGACACTCAAATTCGTTTTCTTGCCAAAAAGTAACTTAAGGGCCAAGTATCATTTAATTGGGAAGATTTTTTTGAAAATAGCTCAATATCATTAAAAGTAAGCCATATGACATCTACAAGATAGACATCTCTTATCAAGTAACCAAACAACAACTCCTTTTGCGGAAAATAATAGCACAAGGCTCAGATTGGGATGTGATAGGTACGCTTCTGCATCGTCCACCTCTTGTAGTGGCTTAGGGTTTGCAAGAACCTATGAGTACATCTGGAGAGGAGTTTGCAAAGCTACTGACAGAGATTACCATCATGAAGACAACGAAAGATTATCAGACAAAGAGCTCGACCACAAAGCAACGACATAGACCTAACAACACAGACACAACACCCCACAAAACAGGACGAGAGACACAACAACCAGTGACGAGCAGTAAGGTTGCACCAATCAGGAGACCCGGGAAGGAGGCCAAACCCCAACGATGCAGATACAAAGGAAGGATGGCTCATGCAGATACAAAAGTGGGGAATAGAGGGTGTCGGGAACTCCACCACCACTCCTGACCACCACTGCGAACAGGGGGTGGAAGACCCGCACGAAGCCCAAACCCAGCTTCCTCCTCCTCTGCCTGAAGCACCAAGGGGTGCCCGAGCTCACCATCCGCCCAAGAAGGAAACCGAGGCACAACACGACCAACAAACGACCACTACAGAAGACCAATAGATGGTGACTAAAAGGACAGAATAAACCTGCCACAGACTAACAAACCTAAATAGAAAAAAACCTAAACAGAACAACGACACAAGCAAAACTAAAAGCAACGATCTGCCGCCCAGCCCCACACCGGCCAAGGACCATCATCCCCAACTAGAGGAGAGGACTAACTACAAGCTGATTCACAGAGATTGAAAAGGCAGAGACACTGCCAGTGGAGAAACAACCAACGAAACACCTAAACTTAACGAAAGAAACAAACAGAAAAAAAAGGTGGAAAAAGACCCGCCGCCAAGAAGCAGACCTAAAGGAGAAGCCTCCAGCCTTCCACCCCAGCCCACTAGCCCCTGCGTTTGGCTACCATGATCAGAATCCTGGTTGAAGAAAGCTTCTGTTTGCTGGTGCCGAGACGATTTGCAGGCCAGAGCCCTAACGCCCAAACACCAGCGGAAGGCAAAGGAGGATAGGAGGCAGGACAGGGAGGCTCCGAGCTCCACCGAGCGCCACCACCAGTATATGTGGGTAGAAGGAGAGGCCCGGGGGAGAGGGCGGCACACGCCGGAGGCCCAGCCCCTCCCCCAAGCCAGACGGGTGCGCCGCTAAAACCTAAATCGCCCCCTCTGTCGCCAGAGCAAGTGAACTCTCATTATTAGAAGTAAATAGGAAATGGGCTAATAAAGTGAAATAAAATACTTAATGCCCTCAAATTAGAAAACTAACTCCAAATTCGTAATCTAAACATAAAAATAAGCCGTTGGTCAAATTTGCAACTAATTTGGATGATGTTTGAATAATGAATAAAATAGGAGAGAGAAAGTATGTAGAATCTTCTATTTATTTAATAAATAAATAAATAATCACGAATTGTGAAAATAATAACAAAATTGTGTCCTGATCCCTTAGGAAGACTTATGGGTGAAATTACACAAATTTTCAGTAATATTATCACCTCTTTTGAAGGTCGAAAGAGAAAATGACATTTTAACTATTTAACCTATTAAACTTCCCCAAAATGAAAAAATAACTCCATATTTGGATTCTATGTGTCAAAATTAGCCAGAATATAAATTTTGGTTAATTTTGGATATCATTTGGGCCTCCAAACAAGGAGAGAGAAAAACATTTAGAATTAATATGACACTTTGGTCGAATTTTAATACAACTAGGATTCATCTGCTCTTTCCATCCGTGAGATCGAACGACTACAACTAGGATTCATCTTATATTTCCATCTGTGAGATTGGACGGATCATGGTCCTTCATGGACCTGGGTCCATAGATTGGACGGCTAACGATCGTCTTCTGCCTCAGTTCGATTAGGAAATAGGTTGCTTGTTTTGTAAGAATTCAAATCCAATTATATCGAGAAATACTCAATGAAATTTGATGATTTTTGCTTATACGAGTTCCTTGTGAGATTCCGCTCAGCTTTATTCCAAATTTTGTGTTTTGACAAAGATTCGAGAAACCCCCAAATCGTGTGTCTCCTCTCTCTCACCCCACCCAGATAAACCTTAGCTTAGGCCTCCTTGCCTATATATATCATACCCCTATGTTTGCTATCAGCTTAGCAACCCAATCATAATTTTGGTTTGGTGTTTCGTGGACGTTTGGACCCTCGTATAGCCGTCGAAGCCATAGGACTTGCGGCGCCTCTTGCTCCCTGCTTCCTCGGCCATCGTCTCAATTCAAGGTACCCTCAGATTCATTTTTTTCTAAGCTTTAGTTTGCATGCTTAAACGTGGGATTTGGTCGTGTATCTTGTTTTTCCCCAAAATTGCTTTGAAGAAGTAGAAGCTACTCGTTGGTCGGCATTCAGATGCTTTGGGGAAGAAGACCCCACATGTTTTTATGAATTTGCCCTCCATCTTCCTCTTCGTATCACTCTATTTGCGAGAAGGGTGCTTTCGTCTTTTGGCATAAGTTGGACCCGCATTGACCACGAGTGGTATGGGGTTCCTCATCCGATAGAAAGAGGCAGTGAGGTGTGTGGTCCCCACCGCTAGGCCCCACTCTTCTCTCCCTCTCTTCTTTATTTAATAATCGAATTTTCAATTTTCTGATTGGTTGATATCAAATAATTCATATAAATTCATCCAGTGGTCAAAAATTAAAAATAAGTAGTGTTTTCAAATCAAGAGAACGAGATCTATCCATTAAAAATATTTGCAAGATTGGATTCTAATGTTTGTGCAAAAGTGTTTTTAGAATGATTTAATTAACTAAAAATCACTAAAAATAACCTGAAAAATCCATATCTTCAAAATACATAATATTATATGTCATTTTGATTAGAAAACCATAACTAAGATGATGGTGATATTTTTAGAGTCTAATTTGAAGGTTTGTGCAAAAAGTTTAGGGTTTTAAACCTTTAATGAGTATACTTTGTTCTAATCCATAGACCTAATGATGATATTAGGGAAAGTGGATTCTGATTTCATGTAAAGGGTTGGAAAGTGGTTTCTAGAACTCTTGAGGCTAAGGTATGTGCATATACCCCCTTCAATTGGGAAATTATTTACACTGTTACCTATGTTCCTTAATGAGGCTTAATCTAACCTAATCCATTATTCTTGAAACCTAACTTATTCATGCCTCGAAATCAGTTGTAGTATTATCTTATTTGGGTTTTATACCCCATTACCATGTTATACAAATCCTTTGATTAATCTTGCCATAACTCTTTTTCTATAATGTAGTTATATGTTCTATTTAATTGTAAAGTAGAGGTACTTATGTACAACCACCCACAGAGGGCATGTATATAATCGCCCTAGGGGAATTTATGTATTTATCCACATAATATTATAGGTGATTGGGAATGTCTTATTCTCCCCTCACCTAAGGTTATAGGTCCAGTAGGTGCCTCAACCCTACTTAGTTAGGTAGACATATTAATTTACATGCAAATCCTTTATTTACTTTTGTTATTGTTAAGTTTCCTTAATTAAAGCCTCATACTCTTGATGCTTCATCTTTTGATGATTCCCTAGCCTATTTTTACTTGTTAAAATTTTCTTGTCACTTTTAGAATAATCTTATAACACATACTTTTTCTTCTTTTCCCTCTTGCTGTGTCTTTTCCCAACCACCCTGGTGTTGGTGCTGTGCAAGGAGAAGATCAAGTTTGAAGGAGTTTGTTCTGAGGAATTGATCTCAAACTTTTGAAAAGGATGGCCAGGTTACTATAGCTAGATCATGCTTTTCTTATCTTTTCTTTTAGAAATCAATCATGTAGTAAACATTAAAAGCCATGTGAAGGCTTAGTATTTCTTTTCCACTGCTATTGACATTTTACAATGTATCAGGAATCATGCTTATTTAATTAGAATATTATGCAATCATCCTCAAGGTCTCTATTTTTGTTAAAATTGTGGATGTTTTGTATTTCCTTTAAATTTTAGTAAAGGGGTGATCTTGCCTCTTTACATCAAGGATATGCGGCCTCCGGAGGGGGGCGAGCCCTGACCCTTGGATCAGGATCCCACATATTAGAGGCCTGATCGAGAATCTAGGGGATCATCCCCTACCTCCTGCAATCAGTGGAGAGGGGGTTGAACGACTACAAGCGCAATCGACCAATTAGTAACATGTTTCAAAAATCAAATAAAGGGGAAACATTTACCGTGCCAATTCGATATGGACCAAGCCTTTTTTTTCACCTCGAGTAAGCATGCTTTGAAAAAAAATGAGAGCTTTGTCCCTCACCCGTCGCCATGAACCTGAAGCTACTAGAAACCCTTGATCTACCCCCCATCGATGCTATATAATGGCCTCCTAAGATCGTCACCACTCCACATTGCTAGGATGATCGCCCCTGCTCACTCCAATCGACCCCAAACAACCTAACCTTCTCTTTGATCAACTGCTTCTGTAAACAACAACACCGTCTGTCCCTTTTGAGCATTTTGCAGCCACGAACATCCACCGCAATCGACCACTTGCCACCACTTCGCGGTGGTGCAACAAGTTTAGGCATCACCTTTTCTACCCGCGCTGACACCCCCTGCTCTAGAACCCCCAACCTCTGGCGAGCTCCCTCTGCCTTGCTTCCTAGCTCGCACGGAGGCCAGATTGAAGAAAGGAAGGATCCCAGGACCGACCGGTTAATGGGAGAAATCGTCGGTCCAAGGGGTCCAACGAACCAACGTTTGAGCACATTTATAGAGGAGTGAACCAGCCAAACCAAAGATTGAACTAGATCTTTGGGCTAGAAAGCCACATCGCCAATGTGGAATGATCCTAGCCATACAAATATGCAATCAAATGGTCATGGATTTATCCATTTAAGGTATTTTACCTCCTCTCTGCTCAAAAATCTAATAAATGGACAAATCTTGCAAAAATCGTATCGCTTACATCCGAGCTCAAAAAATTATGAACAAGTAGTCCATTTTGGTCAAAAAAATCCAATGAACCCATTAAAAATGATTTTGAAGCCTGATTCTAGACATTTCTCACTGATATTCGTATGCTTTGTTTCATTTTCTTACACTTTGGCCTAAATGACTCTATTTGTGGTTACTTTTGACTAAACACTGAAAACCCTAATTTTTGACTCTACTATCTCTATTGAGACTCTAAAAGCATACTTGGCCTATTTGTGATCTAGATCCATATTTTTTGACTTAATTCAATCTTTAATATGATGACAACATCTTAATATTATGATTGCCCTGAATCTTGTGGAATATTATGATCTATTGCCCTAAAACTTGATCTCTAATTTACTCATTATACTAATCAGAAATTGATCTAATATAGAACACCAATGATGTTATAACATGATGATGATCTGAAGACTTGATTATGACTTGAATATCGATCATGAAAACTAGGGTTAAGACATATGATCCTAGAAAACATAGGTAAGTCATTCACACTCAAAAATACTTGGCACTTGAAATAAAGTTGGATATATTGAAATATTGGTGGATTATTAGTGAATGACTTAACCCTAAGGTTGACATAGGAAAAGTTTAACCCTAATATTAAACATTGAAACATGATATTCAAATATCATGATCTTGACCCTTGATCCAAACATTGTTGTTTAGGATCTAACGCGAAGGGTTGACCTATTTGTGGATCTGTACTCTATGTCTTCAGTAATTGAAGATACTTTTTATGTATCTCTTCATTTTATACATGGATATATACTTTTTTGAGCTATTATTGCCTACTGATTAGTCTTACATTTTTCCTATATTATATTTTGAGAATACATGAGAACATAAATGATATTGCCCATTATGACTGCCTATATATTGATAATGATGATGATGTTGACAATGTTGATATTGGGTGGAAGAAACCTCCTCATTCAAAGGAGGGACTTGTACATTGGCCTCCTACCTCATATGAAGAGAAGGAGCCCAGTGACTTCCCCCATCGCGTTGGGGCGATAAAGTTACACAAAAATATATATGCATGCTTCTCGATTACAACATAATGGGAACTCGTAATACAAATTAAATTGTTTGAAATAAAAATATTGTCAAATAAATGTTAGATTTGGAAAATGACTTGTTATATATTTCTCGAATATAAGTCCTGCCAAGTATACTCTTTTTCTATAAACCATTTTGCTTGTTTTTATTTAGCATACCATGCAATTGCATTGACTTTGTGTCTTGATTTTCTTGATTTTAGGTAAAATAAATGGAACACTTACTAGATCACTTCCACACTCATCTACTTTGATGACAAAGATTAATTGACCATATCTCCTATATTGGGTTAGTTGTTCTTTATTTATCCAATTTTTGAGTTGTTAATTCTTATTGTATATGCTAATGTGTTAGATCCTTTCGGGCCACTCAGGGACGGGTGCTTCAATCCTTTTACTACTGTCTAGGCAATAGGATTGGGATTGGGGTAAGAATGGTTCCATGATAGTTGATATCAGAGCTTACTCCCATATACTTTAAGTAAATAATTTCTTAAGTCTTTTACACTCAAGAAACCCTAAAGTGCATAATGGTGAAAATTCAGGTGTCTAGGCTCGGGGTCCTGGCATAATTTCTCCTATAAGTATTCACCGTGGCTGAGATCCCCCACTCTACCTGGCCTTAATTAATCTAGAACTAGACCTAAAGGTTCTCTTATGAAACCCTAGAGCGTCTTCTAGCATCTCATCTCTTCTTTAAGGACTATCCTAAGCCACCCATGTAGATGAAGATTAGGTAGTCTTCTCATCCCCTCATGTGGTTCTTTCTTGTGACCTTTTACAACATGATGTCTCGATTATGGGTAGCTTATGTAGGGAAAAATGAATATCACTAAATTTTGAAAGTTCATACCATGATATGACCTTATTTTAAAAAATTCAATTTTGATCAATGAATCTTGAATACTAATGTAGGACCCCTAATACAACGCAAATTCAATTTAGCCAAAACTTGACTACATGCTTCCTATGTTTGAGGTAAATGATAAAAATCTTGTTTTGGTGAAATAAGAAAGATTTATGCCTTATTATTGATAAGGTTCCTATTCGATTAATCCACGTTGCCCTATTGTTGACTAAACCTCAAACATAGTTAAGAAAACTCTTATCCTATTTTGATACACATCATGATTATGCCATCAAATTATTAATCTCAATGACTCCCAAAATCATGATGTAGAACTATTATGCAAAAAACAATTTTCCTATTTACTATTGATGCCTTTTGCAATCTTGATTTTGATATGATGATTATGTGCCTAGATTTTGCACTACTATGCTCTAATTCCTCGAATGCCAAATTAAAATCCTCAATTTCCAAATTATATGACTACCTTGATCGTGAAAGGAAAGGAATGCAAATATTTGCCCTATTATGATCTTGAATTTTGATCTCATGGCCTCATGCAATATGATTTAATCATTGATATTGTCCCTATTTGAAATAGTTCAATGGATAATGACTAATGTTGGTAATGTTCTAGATTAGGGTGGTAGTTGACTCATGACTCCTCTAACCTGGATCACATCCCTATTTTGACTAACTCTAAATTTTTGTATTTTTGATTATTTAGAGTTTGGGAAGGTATAACCTTTCACTCGATTTGGAATTGGTTGACCTAAGCCTAATAGGTTAAACCCATGGTTGATACTCGATCTTGAATATTGATTTAATAATGACCTTGAAATATGATAATATTGATTATAGCTTATGGTTTTCTTCCTAGATAAACCTAGGTCTATATCATCCATCAACCTTAGATACCATGATAATGAAATATTGATATGTTGCTCGAATACTACTTGAATATTGTTTCTCAAAATTAAATATATATGAGTGATCTCCCCTAAGGTCTAAATAGGAATCTAAAACCTAGATTTGGAATATCTATATATGTGATCTTGATATCGAAGCTTCAACTCTTGATATTGATGTACCAAATCTTGACACATGATATGGATCTTGGGATCACCCACGATATGGCTAATGACTTCAAAATCCCAAATCTTGAAATTTTTGAAATGATGACTATGTTGAATCCCTTGATTTGTGACTTAGGGTTTATCTCTCATTGGGACTAGGGTGGGACCTCCCATCGATTTGGAGCTTGAAAATCATGATATTGAAAGTATGATGTTGCCTTGAAATTGTTGAAATATGAAATCTCAAATCATGGGTGTATAACCCCACCTAGGCCAATGTGGAGGCTAGGACCCTGAGATATAGGGATTGAAAGTCTCCTTGTACACTAGATTTAAGGACTCTATTTGTTTGACCTAAAAGATGACCTCTCCAAAATTTTTGATCAATAGAATGTTTTCCATATTTTTGACTCATATGATGACTTTGAACAATATATGCATTGACCTTGATACTCAATTGCTCGATGATGAAATGATGTTGGTACCAAGTTAGTTATGATATGAAACATGGGATCCCAATTATGATTATTGGATTACTTGAACTTGAAGACATGATTTTTATTTTATAGTTAGGATACTCCAACATTTGAGGATGTGACCTAGATTATGTACTCTCGATGTTTGAGGATGTTTTTCAATTTTGGGGACAAAATTCCTTTTTAAGGAGGGAAGGATGTGACAAAGTAGATTTTAGCATAAGAATAAAGTAATTACTCTTTTGAACTCATTATACTCACTCATAGTCCCAAATCATTTTTCTTAGATTCATAATCAATGTTGAGACTCAAATTCAAAATATGGTGATCAATGTGAATTTTATACACATTATAACACCACAAATTTGATTAATTCATCACTTTGTCCAAAGAAGAAAATTGGTCAATAAAACTTCGTCCTTTGGTTCATAAATTTTTCTAAACATTTCTCACATTTTTGTGAAGCTATGGTCCAAATTTCATCCCATTTGGACGTTGCTACAATTTTCTATGAATTTTGGAAGTTTTGTTCTCAAAATCCCTTTTTATTTGGTTTTTAATCGACCTTTTCTAGGTCAGGGATTTGCGGCTTCTGGGGGGAGCGAGCCCTGACCCTTGGATTAGTCTCCCATGGATTGGAGGCCTGATCTAGTGGCCAGGGGATCATCGCCTGCCTCTCACAATCAACGGAGAGGGGGCTGAACGACATCGAGTGCAATCGACCAATTAGCAACCAGTTTCAAAAATCAAATCAAGGGGAAACATTTGAACCACCAATCTAATATGGACTGAACCTTTTTCCCCCTCAAATGAGCGTGCTTTGAAAACAAATGAGAGATCTGTCCCTTGGCTGCCGCTATAACATCCCTGACCTGGGTTATGAATTAACCCTAGAGGTTTTGCCTAATAAGGTTGAGTAGATTCTTAATTCTATCTTGGGAAGAGTAATTAGAGCTCATGAGAAACTTATGTTTCGATTTTGGTCATGTTTGAACAATGTTGAAGCAATGTTTGCTTATTTTGGACTAAAGTGCAAATTACCCAAGTTGAGGGGTTAAATTGCAAATGTTGCATGATAAGATATTCCTCTGATTTTGAGACATCATAAGAATGAATATGATGTAGTGGTATGGTTTTTACAAGCTTGGGCATCAAGTTTAAGCTCGTAAAGTAATGTTGTGCTTTAAAACCTAGTTTTGGTGTAATGTGCAATTTACCCAAAACCTCGGGTTTGATATGCAAATTACCACTTCAATAAAGTCCCTAATGTTTCTTGGCATCATGTAGAGAAAATAAAATGAGAGTTACTTCTCATTTGATTTAAGATGGAGGAGAGAGAATCTTGATATTAAAATAATCAAAATTTAATCCTAAGTGAAACCCTAATCCAATTTAGGGCAAAAAATGAATGTATTAATTAAAGGGCCTTCAACCAAAATGTTATTGGTTGATTTTTAATAAGGATGGACGTTCTTTTGCCAATATAAGGAACGCAAATATCTAAAGGAGGTGAAACTCCACTCACCTTATTATAAAGGAAAGTAATTTCCACTTACATATGGGATATTAATATAATAAGCATTAAGGTGCTTATTTTCTTTTCCCTTAATTCATGGATAATGGAAGGGAGTTAGGTGGGGATATATATTCCCTTGCATGCAAGAAACCAAGGGGGAAGTGGTGGCAACAATTTTGGAATTAAAAGACTTTTATAAAGTATCTTCTCTCTCCTCAATTTTCTTATAAAAGTACCTTTTCCAAGCCAAATGAAAGGCTTTTACGACCCCACTTCTTCTCCTTGCTTGCAAAACCGACCAAGAAGGCTAAGGACATCAGGGAGCTCGTCCCCAACCTATTGGTAAGCCTTTGATCTTCGTTCTTCATGATTTCATGGTGAAAATCATAAAACAATGTGTAATTCCTTCATTTCTTCACTCAATCTTCAATTCTAGCCGATCATTTCACTCCAAATCTTGAAGTTGAGCCTTGGAATAGTTGGCGAAGCTTCATCCACCATTAGAGACGTGTAGCTCGGAGCTTGGAGATCAGATTTGAGGCGGGTTTTATAACTCAAACCCTTAATCATTGATATTGCATCAATTCTCTATACTTTGATGATTGTTTTCTTTAAATTGTTACACTCTTGTTTCTTTGCTGCAATTTCCATCAAGAACGGTTGCTGTTCATGGTTGTTCGAAGGAAGGGGATTATGACATAATCCTAGATGCTTATCCAAAGAAAAGTACCAAGCCAAACGGTTTTGATAGCTACTCCAAATCGTTTTAATTTGATTGGTTATGCGGTTTCAGCAAACCGTTTAAGGGCAAACGGTTTGAAACCATTTGGCAGAAAACGGTTTAAAAACTGTTTGAAATGGTTGACCAAGCATTGACCGTTTGGGAATTTTGTTCCTAATTATGTAGGATCATAACCCACCAAATTTGAGGGATTAACTCCCAAGGAATCGAGAGTTGAAGGTTAATCCATTAGGCAATCGAATTGAATTAAGTGCTGATTTTCAATCTGATTAACTTGACATTTTTGGGAAAACGGTTTCAAAACCGTTTGAAATGGTTTACCAAGCATTGACCGTTTGGTATTACTGTTCCTAATGATGTTGGTTAATGACTCACCAAATATTTGGGATTAACTCCAAAGGAATCGTGATTTGAAGGCTAATCAATTAAGGAAACCTAATTGAATTAAGTGCTGATTTTCAATCTGATTAACTTGACCATTTTGGGAAAACGGTTTCAAAACCGTTTGAGATGGTTGACCAAGCGTTTACCGTTTGGTATTACTGTTCCTAATGATGTTGGTTAATGACTCACCAAATATTAGGGATTAACTCCAAAGGAATCGTGAGTTGAAGGCTAATCAATTAAGGAAACCTAATTGAATTAAGTGCTGATTTTCAATCTGATTAACTTGACCGTTTTGGGAAAACGGTTTCAAAACCGTTTGAGATGGTTGACCAAGCGTTGACCGTTTGGGATTACTGTTCCTAATGATGTTGGTTAATGACTCACCAAAATTTATGGATTAATTCCAAACAAGTCTTGAGTTGAAGGCTAATCAATTGGGCAAACCCTAATTGAAATCAGTGCTGAAATTCCAATGAGTTAATTAGAGATTTTGGGTTGATTAGCCCAAATGGTTTCAAAACCGTTTAGGGATCACCCAAACGGTCTCAAGACCGTTTGGGAATCACCCAAGACAGTTTGGAGGTCTGGGGTTAAGTATAGTTGACGAATTGAAGGTCCAAAGGTACCAAATCACTTTGCAATTAAGTGTTGTTTTGTTGATCGACTCAATAGACCAAACCTTGATGATTTTTCACTAGAATCCAAGGTTTGGATGATCCAAACGGTATCAAGACCGTTTGGGGGTCACCCAAGACCGTTTGGAGGTCTAGGGTTGAGTATGGTTAAGCAATTGAAGATTCAATGTCACTAACCTTAATTGGATCAATCCAATGATCCAAACCTTAATTGGATGGCTTGGATTTGAGTGATATGATGGGAAAACGGTCTCAAGACCGTTTGGAGGTCATCCAAACGACCTCAAGACCGTTTGGGGTCAGGTCATACCCAATTTGGTTGATGGTTCAATGGTTTCAAAGTGACTAATCTTACATTGATTAGTGTTATTGAATCATCGATTCCAAACCTTAATTCAATTGAATCAAACCCTAATTGATGACCAATTGAGGGTCAATTGAGGGTCAAATCAGTTGAAGGTTGACCTATTAAACTCAATTGAAGTATGAGCATAGGTCCCATTGATGATTGGTTCCATAAATTCAATGGTTGAAGGTCCAATGCAATCAATTGAAACACAATTAGTAGTGTGATTGATGATCAACTTCAAAGCTCTAATTGGTGATTATAAACCCTAATCCCATTGAAATCAGACCCTAATTGAAGTCCCTATTGAGGGGTGGGTTCATGATTCAATTGATGATTGAATTGATGATCCAATTGATTGAAGTTCCATTGATTGGAATTGAGTGTTGTTGAAGTCTTGATTGACTTTTTGGTTCATGTGGTTTTGAGAGGTTTGGACCAAACGGTCTCAAGACCGTTTGAGTCCAAACGGTCTCAAGACCATTTGAGACCAAACGGTCTCAAACCATTTGAGACCCATCCGGTTTCAAGTCCATGCGGTTTCAAAGCTTTTTGCTTAAACGGTTTTAAATTGTTTGTGGATCAATTTGGTTAATTCAATTGGATGCCTAATGCAATTGAAGGATCAATTGGTTAATCCAAATGAGTACCTAATTGAAGGAACAATGGATTGATCCAATTGAGCACCCAATGAAACTAAAGACTCAATTGACTAATCCAAAAGGATACCTAGTGCAATTGAAGGTTCCATTGATCAATCTAATTGGATACCTCATGTTATTATAGGTCTAATTGATCAAACCTTTTTGGAAACCTAATGTAATTAGGTGAGAGATACCCTTAATGGTACTACTCAATAATGCATAACAAATGCATGGATCCAATACATGATGTAAACCCTAATTGAGGCTGAGTCCATGTATAACCCTCATAAGAGGTTGTCTACATATTAAATTACTATTTAGGATGTATAGTAAACACTAGTTGAGGGTGTATCCAACTGAATCCCTAGTTAAGGGTGTATCCAAGTGAATCCCTAGTTGAGAGTGTATCCATGTAAAACCCTAGTTGAGGGTGTATCCAGGTGAAACCCTAATTGAGGGTGATTTCATGAGAAACTCTAATTGGGAATAATTAGCAAACCTTGAATATGGGCAAAGTGATATGTAATCCCTAATAAAAGAATAGAAGGCATACTTGAATATGATTCAAGAGGTGAACTCCTATAGCACGACCGTGTAAGGTAGCACGGCCGTGGTATCTTCCTTTGCACGACCGTGCAAGGTAGCACAGCCATGGTGGCTTCCCTTTGCACGCCCATTCTTGGTTGCACGGCCATGGTACTCTATGCTTGATTTAGAGTTGTTTTGAAAAGGACCTAACATGGTCTTTTTGTTAATTCCTGACTTATGGATGAATCCATAGTATTGGAAATAGTTGTATATTCCAAGTGAGTGACTAATGATCACTACTTTACATGATGAATGTGATGAACTAGTGCATAAAGTATTAGGATGGGTAATACCCTAATACAAGCTAAGTATATGAACTCAAGAAAGATAAGGTGTTGAGAGAAGTGATATATCATGATATGATTGATATCACATCCAACACCCCAATGCTAGTATACTTTGATGAGTTATAAGTCCAGGATAATTGGATGAATGACACATGAGATGTGTCATGTCAATGGTTACATTGTAATGTAATGTGCTCTGTTGAATGTAGGCTACCATGCCTTATGAAAGGGTTAGTTCAACCCTATAAACTATGATGTGATCATATTCTGATAAAGATGAGAGAGAAACTCATGATGTGTGTTGATAATTCATTCAATGATGAATGATGAGAATAAATAAGTATGATTGAATACTTATGATATCCATATTGATTCCTTGCTATGTGAACCCTAATATAGGGTAATGTTATATGAAACCCTGATACGAGGTAATGCTATGTGAAAACCTAATACAAGGTACTTGTATGTGAAACCCTAATACAAAGTGAGGCTATGTGAAGTTCCAACACAGAGTAATCCTATGTGAAGCTCAAATACAGACTAATGGGTTATGAATGTAATAAGATAACCCTTGTATTGCATAGTACTGATATATAATGGCATCATGATCACTGATCATGCAGGTATGTTGAGATGATGAGCATAGCCAGGTATGAGCTATGATGTTCTGTATACTGAAAATGTTTTATAGGCCTTATAAACTTCATATGATTTGTGTGGTAAGAATCATTGAACTTTGTGTACTATGTGCAAATACTTTGTGTAGCAAGATATATTATGTCCCTGGTCAGATGACCTGAAGGTATGAAGTTATCTAATAAGTGATAACAAGTGTTCTATGATGAAATAAGGGTTTAAATACCCAGATTCTATAATCATGATAATGAACTTGTTAAGAAGTGGAAATGAACTTGATGAGATGAGGGACTAAGATCCCAACACTGTGTGAAAAGAGTATGGCTACAGGCCATGACTCCCCAATAACAATGCCAGGAATTAGATATATGATCTAAGTCTGAAGAGAGTAAATGTTGTGGTAATGATTCTTTAGTGAATAAATGTTATACATGTTCTTTATATTCTTTAAAGGATAAGTAACATGTTGTTCTATCAAATTATAACTATAATGCTTTTGATAAGAATAATGTTCTAATCTGTTAGACATGAAAATATCTGCTACCAAACAAATATAATTCCTTTGTGTATATTTATCTTCTTAAGATGCAATAATAATGTTCTAGCGGAGAGTTATATCTCTCGCTGGGGCAATTTACAATTGTCTCACCCCCGTGGGAATCACATTTTTAGGTGGACGTGGGCGAGGAGGTAGGAATCCTTCAATAGGTGAAGGACAACAATAGCAACAGCAGAGACAGCAGTGAAGTCTCAGGTGGAGACACTGGCTGTTATGCCTTGTATAGATGTAAATAGAGTCCTATGTGTTGTCTATGTACTCTCAGGTCCTCGACGTTTTAGTTAGTATTTTAATGAATCGATCTGAGTTTTTGGCTTGATGCACTCGAAGATATATGTTGTCTATATTTTATGTTGAACACAGCTGAAGTTGTGAATCTCGAGAAGAGATAGTACAAGACATGTACTTTGAAACAGAATGTAAATATTATACTTTGGCTCTTGAAGAAAAATATTTTCAGTGTGTGGATCTCTTTGCAAAAAGTTTTAATTTTTAGTGATTTTCGCTAATCCGCTGCTTGATGAACACTTCCGCAGTAGTTAATCTTGTTTTCGCGAGACGGTCATCACAACCGCCACGAACCTGTAGCTACTAGAAACCCTAGATCTATTCCCCCTCGACGCTATAAAATGGGTCTCCTAAGACTGTCACCACTCCCCATTACTAGGATGATCGCCCCTGTTCACTCCAATCAGCCCCAAACACCCTAACCTTCTATTCGATCACTTTCTTCTATAAATAATGCCACTGCCTGGCCCTTTTGGGAATTTTACAGCCACGACCATCCACCACAATCTACCACTCGCTACCACTTCGCAGTGGTGCAATAAGTTCGGGCGACACCTTTCCTTCCTGCACTGACACTCCCTCCTCCAGAACCCCCAAGCTCTGGAGAGCTCCTCCGCCTTGCTTCCTGGCTCATGTGGAGACCAGATCAAAGAAAGGATGGATCCCAAGACCGGCCGATCATGGGAGAAATAATCAGTCCAAGGGGTCCAACAAACCAATATTTGAGCCAATTAATAGAGAAGTGTACCAGCCAAACCAAAGCTTGAACTGGATCTCTAGGGTAGCAAGCCATGTCGCCTATGTGGCATGATCCTAGCCATCCAAATATGCAATGAAATGGTCATGGATTTATCCATTTAAGGTATTTTACCTCCTCTCTGCTCAAAAATCAAATAAATGGAGAAATCTTGCAAAAATCGTCTCTCTTGCATCCTAGCTCCAAAAATTATGAACAAGTAGTACATTTTGATCAGAAAATTTCAATGAACCCATTAAAAATGTGTTTGAAGTCTGATTCTCAATATTTCTCACTGATATTCGTAGGCTTTGTTTCATTTGCTTATACTTTGTTCTAAATGACTCTATTTGTAGTTAATCGTGACTAAACACTAAAAATCCTAATTTTTGACTCTGATATCTCTATTGAGACTATAAAAGCATACTTGACCCATTTGTGATCTAGATCCATATTTTTTGACTTAATTCAATCTTGAATATGATGATGACATCTTAATATTATGATTGGCCTAAATCTAGTGGAATATTATGATCTATTGACCTAAAACTTGATCTCTGATTTACTCATTGTAGTAATCAAAACTTGATCTAATATTGAACACCAATGATGTTAGAACATGATGATGATCTAAAGACTTGATTATGACTTGAATATCGATCATGAAAACTAGGGTTAACACATATGATCCTAGAAAACCTAGGTAAGTCATTCACACTCAAAAATACGTGACACTTGAAATAATGTTTAACATATTGAAATATTGGTTGATTATAAGTGAATCACCCAAACCGAAGGTTGACATAGGAAAAGTGTAACCCTAATCTTGAATATTGAAACATGATCTTCAAATATCATGATCTTCACCCTTGATCCAAACATTGTGATTTAGGATTTGACTCAAAGGGTTGACCTATTTGTGGATCTGTACTCTAAGTCTTCGATAAAAGGTACACTATTATATCTCCTCCTTGGTTGTATTGAATATACTTTTTATGTATCTCTTGATTGTATACTTGGCTATATACTTGTTTGAGCTATTGTTACCTACTAATTAGTCTTCCATTTTTCCTATATTATATTTTGAGAAAACATGAGAACATAAATGATATTGCCCATTATGACTGCGCGTATATTGATAATGATAATGATGTTATAGATAGGGTTACAAACTGGGTCTTAGTCCTATTCATAGCTCATTGCAGATCCTTGACATCTTCATAATTTAACCTTTGGTCGAATAGCTTCCCTTCCATATGAGTGGTTCATTAATCGCCGGTTGCACCTTGTTAGTGTCGGGGGACTCTTCAAGCAATGTAGCGTAAAGCACTTTAAATAATTTCTTGTTAACTATTTCTCTCTTTAGGAAGACTCCTCTAAAGTGTTCCCTAGTCAGAGACCTTCCTTTGTTATAATACAACACGTCTATACCTGGAAGGTTGTTGCCTAGCACATCTGCCAGGACATGGACATATGTACATGTTATTCTTTAGAGAGAGGTCATGTCCATGTTTGCCATCTTGCATGGTAGAGGTGGAGCAGCACCCAAATCTTCTATTTAAGTAGGTGGGCTACACTTTCTAGCTGGTTCATTGATAAAGAATGAAGCAATGCCACCTTCATCATGTTCAGAAGCTCCGTCTCCTGCTGCTTGGATGGGTGAGGTTGGGGCAGTAGGAGTAGGGATTTGCTACTCAGTGTTGTCCTTCACCTATGGCTCTACTTGTATCAGGTTTTTAGCGATAATTACTGCAATGCACTACTCTAAGAGTTGGTTTGCCTCTGATGATGACTCGAATACTGCTTTGTTGAGTGCAGCTAAAGTTGTGTCCATCTTGTTGGTATAAATGGCATTGTTGTGCTCATTGTGTGATGGTTCCTGAAGGTAGGTGTTGCATATGTCCATGGCAATGTTCATTTCATCTAGGATTTTATTATATTGTTATCTCTCCAAACGTCAACTTATCTGAAGTGGTGGTCTCCTATACAATGGTGCATCTATTCCAGTTCTCTTCAAAGATCATCTAGTCTTCTGTTGGGTGGGAGTTCAGATTGAACTCTTGTACTAATGTGTTTGTCTTCTTCCGATCAGTGCCTTGTGGTTCTTTGGGCTGTGGTGGAAACTCTTTTGCGGCTGGCTCCTCCCTATGGGTGGGGTTTACATTTACTCTTTTATCTTTGGGTGCTGAGGGTGAACCTGCTCTGCCTACATCATCATCTTTATGATTTGGGCTCCAAGGTCTTGAGAAAGTGTACAATGTGGAAGGGTTGGTTAGGCACCTTGACCTCTTTCTATTTCTCCAGTTTTCAAGCTCATGTCACTCTACTTCTATTACTTTTTGCTCTTCATCTAAGTGTTAGCGTTCATTCTATAGGTCCTCCAATGCCTCCTCGTACCCTTTTTGCATCATTTCGTTGTCAGCCCGCATGTTGTCCCTCTCTTTTCTTAGGTCCACCATTTATTTTAAGACAGACTTTATAACCCCTATCATGTTTGTCTAGTGATTGATCACCTCTTGCATTAACTAAGGAAGAGACTTAGTCTTTACGTTCAAACTATGTACCTGCTTTGTTAGTGTGCACATGCGAGAGGTGATATTAAAATTAGATTCAGAATATTGTTGCATTTTTCCCACATGGCATCAAATCGATGCCCTAATACATCACCGAAGGATTGTGGGCGTTGTTATTTTTCAACTGTAGGCATTAATGGTATTGTTGTTGCTACTTTGGGTACTAGTTGTGAAGTCAAAGTGGGTGCTTGCATGCTTTTCTTAGCAGCTTTAGGGACGAGTTGTGTGTGTGCTTCTTTTTCAACATCTATCACTTGTGCAGTGGCTGATTTTTTGGCTACACATCCACTTCAGGCACTATTTTTGCTGCAGGAGATGTAAGGTTAAGCGACTTGGGCTTCTCAGGAATGCGACTCGATTCACTCATCGTCTCAGGGGTTCTTTCTTGCATCTTAGAAAGAGTTCTCGGTGTGGCAATATCCTTACGTATTATGACCGTTATTGAGGAAGGGGAGGGTGGATTGAAGAACCCTTTTGTCTATTGATTTGCATTCTTCTGTCTCTATTCTTCCTAAGAAAATGTTTGCTTCCTTTTCTTCAGGCTTCCTGATTGCCAGTTTCATTCTTTCTGCTGGCTTGTATTATTTTGCTTCTAGTGCTTTATCTATTATATGTTTTTTGTTTCTAGGTGATTGGGGGTCTATAGCTCTCCTAGAAGAACTTGAGTGCATCTTGTTCACCTCCTGTTCAGTGGGTCGCAGCTTTTGGGCATCATAATATGCCATTTCAAGGAGGGGCAATAGGAGTTTGGAGAAGCTTTATTCATAGAATAGTTTACTACCCTTCTGTGCTAGAATACCAGTGTTTACCAAGGATTTGATATCTATATTAGTATGTCCCTTGGTGTGCTTATATTTCATCACTTGCTCAACAACCATGAAATGATACACAATGCAAGTTATAGATTCCCATGAAGAACTCTTTATTACTCTTTGCCTCAGATCCTACAACAGCTGAAAATATGTCTATTAATAGCCTTCTGATATTTGTTGGTCTCTGATTCACCACAGAACATATTTGGAATAGGTCTCCTTTAGAGACCCCCCATTTAAGATCTTGTGAAGATTGTGTTCATTGTTATCTCGTGTATGATCCTGATAAATTAAGAGATGATGAGCGTCGCCTTGGAGTTATTTGGACTATGATCAAGTTCTCCTGTGAGTTTTTTCCACGTTTTATGGCTTATGTAGGTGATTGTTTCCTTTTCACCAAGCACAGCCGAGCAGGCCTATGCCTCTTCTGTTGACTTTGTAAAGATAGTGTTCAGAATAGCCTCTTTAATCATATGATCTTGACCCCTTATCCTAAACTCCAGCTTGAATTCACCTCCACATTTCTTGTGTTTGATGTCACTGACAGGCAATTTCTCAAGAAAGGACATGAACTCAGCAGTGAGTTCTGTAAGAGAAGGGGCCTTGGTTGCACATAGAGTATGCAGATTGACCCTTTCCAAAAATTTCATTATTCTATCATATATCCCCATCTTCTTGAAGTCATCAACATCCAGGTATCCTGTCATCTTGAAGCTCATGGTCTTCATTATCAAGTCAAAGTGTGACTGATGTACTTGGTCCCTTGGCATGAATGTTGTCAAACTCTTGATCGATGTTTATTGCACTTATTTCTTGGCCAAACTTGAGTCAGCCTCCTATCTAGGGGTCTTTCAGTGGTCCTCAACTTCCAACTTCCTCTTCATGGTGTCTTTAGCATCCTTGTCCTACAACTTGTGTTTCCCCTTTTTCTTGAGTTCTCCCTCAGATGGTAGGTACTCATAAGTCTCTATCTCTATGGTCCCTTGGGACTCTTCAGACTCCTCTGGTGTTATATGGGCTAGAATGTATTTGTATTTCTTCTTTATCGGCTATCGATGGAGTTTCTTCTCATGTGACAAGTTTAGTTAGTTGTTCAGTGCTTTGGTGACCTTCTTGAAGTCCACCTCTATCCCTTTCAGAGAGGTTGCCTTCTTGGTAGAGGTGTCTATCATGGAAGTTGACATTCTGCAATATTATTAAACAATAGGTCATCAAGCACTCCATAATTAGGTAATGTGAAGTTTGTCATATTTTGTAGATTTTTCATTGATTTTAAGTGTCACGGTCAAGACAAGAATCTATCGTGACCGCAATGACGTGACATGAGGGTGTCAAGATCAGGATGAATGTTGTGATCGAAATAGATGTCACGACTACGACGCGCATGCAACAAGAAACTTGTTATAGCAAAGAAAACAGGTATGTCACAACTGTAATAGGTCAAGAACGGAGAAGGGGATTCTGGTGTGTAGCAATCGCGATGAATGTCACGATCGAAACCATCATCATGACCAAGTCATCAGAAGGAGATACAGGGTGGACATGGGAAAAGGAATGGTGCAAATAGGGTAAAAGTCACAGTCGAAATGGTTCAAAATAGTCACGGTCGTGGATGAAGCGTGAGAAGCCGAGAGGCCATAATAAGGGTTTTAGGGGGTGAGAAATGTGGGAAGACGATGATCAGAGGTGAAAAGCAATCCAGGTGCTAATAGATGAAGAGGGAAAAGAGGTGACAGTCGATAAAATGCATATTGGAAAGGGGGGTAGGAAAGTCATTACCTTTCTATAGAGAGATAGATAGAGAGAAAGAGAAGACGGTGAAGGCAGAGAGAATCGATGAAGACAACAGAAATGGTGGTGGGTGCTCATCGGTTCATAAGGTTTCTACGATCATTTTGTTCCATTCCTAGACTCGACATTGATAACTTCACAATGTCCCAATGCTTCTTTGCTATCGTTCTTCAGGGCGGTAGTGTGAGAGATAGAGAGAATAATGGGTTTTACTATTACGAAGGCTTCCCCTTATATATTTAGCATGTGTGTGATTGTGATAGCTGTCACAACAGAATCAAGCATCACGACTGCAACATATAGATAATATGTGTTTGTTGCGACTATGACAATTGTCGCGACCGTGACACAAAAAAGGTGTTTCAATCGAAAGAAGAAGTTACGAGTAATTATTCACTTTTGCAATAAAGCAACATATGTGTACCTCTAAAAGGGAAACAAAGTCATAGTAACAACATTGAATTTTTAACATTCACTGGCTATTTTAGAGGAGTTCAAAATTGCTTTAAAATAGAGAAGTTTTAAATTAGACTAACTGGTATGTACACAGTTCGACTAAGCAAACAAAAGCAAATTGTCTTGCAATATTAAAGAAGACAGTAAATCCTTGGGTTTCCTTGCAAGAAGCACGAATTTAAAGTCTTTATCTTGACCATCATTTCTTTCTTATCATGGTTCTACAGCTGATACCACGTGTGGCTCTTCTAAATCCAATTTTGTTCTCCTGAAAAAAGCTTCATCTTGATAGAATCTCTTAACTTTGTGCCCATTCACCTTAAAAGTACCAGTATTGTCACTGGTAATCTCCATCACCCCAGATGGGTAAATATTTATAATAGAGAATGGTCTAGACCACCTACACATGATTTTTCCTGGAAAAAGTTTGATCCTCAAATTGAATAGCATAACTTTTTCTCCTTCTAAAACATCCTTATTCTTTTTGTTGGCATCATCCCACACCTTTGTTCTTTGCTTGTAGATGTGGGCATTCTCATAGGCATGTAGCCTCAGTTCCTCATGTTCATGATGCTACAAATACCTTTTCTTCCCAGCTCTATCCAGACCCATATTTAAGAATTTGATAGCCCAAATGGCTTTGTGCTCTAGTTCAACAAGCAAATGCAATGTCTTTCCATAGATCATCTGATAGGGGGTAGTCCCTATAGGTGTTTTGTAAGAAATTCTATATGACCATAGGGCATCATCTAACTTCATGGACCAATACTTACAGGTACTTCCAATGGTTTTCTCTAACATCTCTTTAATTTGTTGGTTCAAAACTTTGACTTGTCCTGACATATGGGGGTGGTATGATGTGGCTACTTTATGCTTGACCCCGTACTTCTTTAGCAGTACTTTAAAATGTTTTCTGCGAAATGGGACCCCCGTCACTAATGACAGTGCATGGAACCCCGAATCTAGGCAAAATGGTCTTCTCGAATAGCTTCCTAACTGCTTTAGAGTCACAAGTGGGGGTTGCTACAACTTCTACTCACTTGGAGACGTAATCTACTACGACTAGAATGTACTTGTTTCCTATAGAGGAAGGGCAGGGTCTCATATAATCCACTCCTCGAACATCAAAGGTCTTAGTTCCACCCAGTCAGACATTGGTATGTCCTTTCTCTTTGTAATATTTCCAGCCAGTCGACATTCCTTACATGACTTGACAAAAGACATGGCATCTTTGAAAAGTGTCAGCTAATAAAATCTTGAGTATAGGACTTTATTCGTAATCTTTTCGCCTCCATGGTGACCTCCAAAAGGTAAGGAATGACATTCTCTGAGGATTTGGGGCACCTCTTCTTTTGGGACACAACATCAGTATAAATTGTCAGAACACTTCTTGAATAGCAGAGGGTCATCCCAGTAATAATTCTTTAGGTTTGATAAAAGAATATTGTTCTAATTATAGGCTATCTCGGAAGGCAATTGTTCACGAGCCAGATAGTTATATTGCAAATGTCAGTGAACCAAGGCAGATTGGGTTTAACTGACTTGGCCATCATCAAGGCCTCACCTCATAGTTTTCGTTTATTCATTTAACTATTCTAGACAAGTGTTTAGCCACCACGTCCACCATTCCATTCTTTTCTATAATTTCATGATTGAATTCTTGTAGAAACAAAGCCCATTGTAATAGTCTCGACTTTGTTTCCTTTTTCTACATAAGATATTTGATGGCCCCATGATTTGTGTACAGCTTCACCTTTGATCCTGTTAAGTGGTATCAAACTTGTCAAAAGAAAATACTATTGCTTGCATTTCTTTCTTAGTTGTGGTGTATTTTATCAGAGCTTCATCGAGAGTTCTACTAGCATAGTTGATTGTGTAGTGCTTCTTATCTTTTCTTTTCCCTAGTATAGCTCCAACGGCGTAACCGCTGACATCACACATGATTTCAAAAGGTAGTCCCCAATGAGGTGCTTGAAGTATGGGGGTTGTTGTGAGGGCATTTTTTAGAAAACTGAATACTTTAAGGTATTTATTAGAGAAATCAAAATCAACATCTGTAACAAGGAGGTTTGACAAGGGTTTCACAACCTCTAAAAAATCTTTGATAAATCTTCTGTAATATCAAACATGACCTAGAAAACTCCTCACTCCTGTGATGGATTTTGGTGGGGGTAACTTTGATATGACTTCAATCTTACTTTTATCTACTTCCAAGCATTTTTCGAAGATTCTATGCCCTAGAATTATGCCTTTCATCACCATAAAATGGCATTTTTCCAATTAGGCACAAGTTGCTTCTCCTCACATCTTTGTAAGACCTTTGACAAGTTTTCTAGGCATTTGTCAAAGTCGGGCCCAAATACTGAGAAGTTGTCCATGAATATGTCCACTATGTCTTCTAGGAAAATTGAGAACAAGGATATCATGAACCTCTGGAAAGTAGCGGGCACATTACATTATCCAAAAGGCATTCTTATGAAGGCATGTGTCCCATAGATACACGTAAAAGTAGTCTTTTCTTGATCATCAGAGTAGATAGGGACTTGATAAACTCAGAATATCCATCAAGAAAGTAGAAATATGATTTTCCTACAAGCCTTTCTAAAACATGGTCAATGAAAGGTAGGGGAAAGTGTTCTTTTCTTGTGGAGGTATTGAGATTTCAGTAGTCAATACACATTCTCCACCAGGTAACTGTCTCAGTGGCTACTTCATCCCCATTGCTTCCTTTCACTACTGTCATCCCTCCATTCTTTGGTACAATGTGGATCAGGCTGGCCCAGTTGCTATCACTAATGGGGTACATGATCCATGCGTCACACACTTTTTTTGTCTCTTTCTTTACTACTTCTTTCACAATCTGATTTAATTTCCTTAGCGGCTGAACCAATGGTTTAGAAGTCTCTTCTAGGTTGATTTTGTACATGCATAGAGTTGGACTGAGTCCCTTTATATCTTCTACATAATATCCTATAGCCTTCCTATGTTGTTTGAGTTCCTTTAGCAGCTTTTTCATTTGTTCATCTGTCAGATATGCATTAACTATCATTGGGTTCCTCTCTTCATCATCAAGGAATTCATACTTCTTCCCTTTAGGCAGTGGCTTTAATTCTTGCTTTGGTTTTGGTGCTTCCTTCTCTTCAAGGGTTTGTTAAAGTGATGCATACTTACCTGTTTCGATGGTTACGTATTCCTCATCACTAAATTACTCTTGTTCTGGTTGATTCAAGTAGTTTAGAACCTCATCCACTTATAGGTCTTTCAAACTAAGTTCAGGGTTATTCATGGATCTAATGAGTAGATCCACAATTACCTTATCCTCTTACACTTATTCATAGTATTGGTTATATTTATCCATGAAGTAAGTTGATTCAAATAGAGAGGGTCCCCTCAATGTGTCTTGTACATGAAAATTTATGCGATCATTACCAACTCGTAGAGTAATAATCCCTTATGCCACATCTATTAGAGCTCTTCCTGTACCTAGGAAGGGTCTTCCAAATATCATAGGGGATTTTGGATCCTCAACAGTGTCGATCACCACTATATCACATGGTATAAAGAATCGACCAGCTTGAATTGGGACATCCTCTACTATTCCCACTGGTTTCATAAATGTGTGGTCGGCTAACTCAATTATCATTCTGGTTCTCACCATGTCTGTAGACCCAAGCCTTTGAGCTAGGGTCAGTGTCTAAGGCTAATGCTCGCTCCTAAGTTGGCTAAACCTTTTCTTTCTACATTATCTCCAACACAAAAGGGCATACTAAATCCCCCTAGATCTTTCTTCTTTGCCAGCAGCTCATCTTTAACAAAGGCACTCGACATTTTGGCCAATTGCACTGTCTCAATGTTGTCCATTCTCCTTCTTTTTGTGATTAAATCCTTGAAGAATTTAGTATATGTAGGCAACTCCTCAATTTCATCTAAAATTGGTATATCCAGATGTAACCTCTTTACCACCTCCATAAACTTCTCATATATCTTCTTCATAGGAGCTTTAATTAGTTTGTAGAGAAATAGGACCCTTGAGGCACATGGATTTCTTCGTATAAAGGCCTCTTTTGCAGGATTTGGGTTCCTGACCTTTGCACCCTTCTTCTTTTTGCCTTTCACTTCTTTGTCCTCGTCAGTGTCTCTTCTCTTTCAGATTCTTCTTGAACAATTACTTTTTTAGGTTGTGTCTCATTAGGGTCTCCTTCCTCTACAACATTATTAGTACCATAATTTTCCAGTGTCCTCCCAGATCTAAGGGTGGAAATCTTAGCAGTCTCTGTGTTCGATGGGATTTTCACTAAAGGATTCTTCACAAGATTTGTCAGCTGGGCTAGTTGTTGATCAATCTATATTTGATCTGTTTGCATGTCTACCATCCAGGTTTGCATCGTCTTCAATAATACGGAGTTGGTGATGGAACTTTGGTTAAGCTGGTCATTTACCAAAGCTTTCCTCTTCACAAAATTGAACATTTGAGCGATCATGTCAAGCCGGTTGTTATCCTTGGTCTGATTCTGAGTTTGATTTTGTCCTTTATTTTGACGACTAGCATTGTTTTATGTTGATAGTTGTTCATATTTGACTAATAGCTAGTAGTTCTATTATATTGAGTTGGTCCACCTTTCTTATCAAATCTTAGAGGTGGTTTAGACGAACCACTGAGTTCATGAGAGTTCTCAGCAACGTCTTTGTTGCCACAATTGAATCATGGATGGCCTGGCCATTTAAAATTTGCATAACTGACATTTTCTTTATCCTCTTCAATTTCACTTGATTCACTTTCCTCCGACTACGTATAGATGCAATTGTCGACTTCATGGCCTCCTTCACCACATGTGACACACTTCATGACTTTCTCCACGGATTCCTTACCCTTGCCTCCAGTGTCTTTTATTTGTTTTACATTTGTGTCAATCTTATGAATTTTATCTGTAATGGTTTCTAGAGTTTTTTCTTCGATTGAAGGTCCTTCAGAGCCAACTTTCTTTGTTGATACTCTATCACTTCTCTCATACTCCATGCCTACTTGCAATGCAGCCATGTTGTCAATGATCTTCATAGTTTTACTCTGTTTCTTTCTAAGAAACTCACTCCCGACGGTTGCATTAAGTGAGGCTCTCTCCGTGGGAGTAGAGTTTAACAACAAAGTTCGGGATGGATTGGTGTGGTTCATCTATGCCTAGGTCACCAGAATATCAAACCATGAATGAAGAAATGCATGAGAGAAAATCATATTGGCTAATGACTGTGAGGCCCCAATTCTTGACTGGAAGGGACACCAAAGGCCTCCTCCCTACCTCTCTATCAAGGGATGGGGGGGCAGAGCTTTTTTTGGTTTTTTCATGTTGTCAAACAGTTGAACAATGAAAATAGATGGTGAGTGCCAGATCGAATTGATCAAGTCATGTTGGAACAAGGTTTGTTAGGATATTGTAAGAAGTTGTCACCAGAAATCCATTGTGGTAGTTATGGAGTGGACAATCCCTTTGATATTGTCGATACCGTTCCCAAGCATCATTAAGATTTTCTCTAGGTTTCTGCATTAAGAAAGTGATCTTTTTCATATTTTGAATGGTTTTCTCAGTGGAATTTAATTTGGTAACGAACGCATCAGCAAGGGGCCTCCATCCATCTATGGACTGGTGACATAGATTAAGGTACCAGCACAGAGCTTTATCTTCAAGAAATAAATGAATCCCTTGCAGTATATGACTTCTGGAGGCACTCCCCTCATCTTGATGGTGTCGCAAATGTTTTTGAAGGCGTCAAGATGATGGTAAGGATTCTCATTTCTTGAATGCCCTCAAAAAGGCTTGTTCTAGATCATAGAGATGACGACGGGTTTCAAATCAAAATTAGTTGCATCAAATTGTGGGATGATGATTCGACATCTTGATACATTGGCCCTAGTTGTGGATACCTCTCTAAGAGTTTTCACTTCCTCATCATCCTCATCCTCCATGTTATGGTCATCATGTTCACATTCATGGTGTTTCCTTTTGTGTCTTATGTGGAGGTGGTGGTGGTTCTTGTGACGGTGTTGCTCCTCTTCACGTCGTTTGTTGTGGTCATCTTCCTATCGCTCCTATTGTTCTTCTTCAGTTTCTAGAGGTGGACAATTATATTGGACTCTTGCATTCTGATCCTTCCCAGTAAGACTATTGTCTACACAAGGTCGCATGTTGTCTTAAAAAGGGCATGCAGTGTTGATTAAATATACTTCCCTTCTGACTACCTAAGTAAATCGAACGATCACGTTAGAGAATTGGATGTGTAAAATGAAAATTTCTTAGTAATCAAATGTAGAAGATTTAAAGTTCTGTTCAATCAAGCATGGGTGTATAGTGAGTAGACTCGTGTTTTTAATAGTGTTGTCCGCAGCAACGACACCAAAAAGTTGACTGGCCTAAATCACACATCGAAAACGGAGTGGACCTAAAGTAGTCATACTCTTAGATTTATAACCCAACACTTAGGCCCAGGAAACTATTATACGGGGTTCATTGTAGTAGATCGGGGTCGAACCAAAAGGATAAGGTTGGTATGTGCTATGAACATAGAGACTCATACTCGAATACACCAAATGAATAGATAGAATAAGGTGGTGTTCCCAAAGGAACTATGTCACTCAAAACAAAATAATAAAAGCAAGAAAAATGTCACAAAACAAGAGAATAAGATCAAACAAAAAAATATGTAACCAAAGTATTGAAAGGAACTCGGGCTGGGCTTCTCTTATTAAGATCCCTCACCAACATGCAATACTCACACCCTTTTATATACCCTTAGCAAGATTACAATAAATCATCATATATGTCTATTCCCTCCTCTCTTGAGCTTAGGATAGATCTAGATTATAAGGTTGTCTCTCTCTCTAGATGTAAAACAAACAATCACAAAGAAAACCATATGACCATTAGCTTTAGTGTTCCGACATTTTCATATATTCATGCAACTCCATAACACTTACATAACATTAATACTACTCTTTGAAGGAATTAACAATCAGACATCACCAGATGGTAGCTAATCATGCAAGTGAATCATTAAGAATGAGAGTATGAAGATATTCTTTCCTAGGAGCATATATATTTACAAGAATGTAAGTATATACATGTTGGGAGAGCCTTAGTGGCTACTCCTAATCCAATTAAGGTTTTTAACCACACATGTTAATGGATAGAATAACAGCGTTACAAATGTTTAGATACATCAAGAATAACAAAGAGGGGAAGATACAACATGGGGAAGATAATAGATCTGAGGAAAGGAGGAGGCGATACACAAAAGATACTTCTTCAGATCTTGATCAAATGCAGACGTGGAAGATGGCAACTCCTTCTCTCTTAATGAGGGTGGTAGGGCTTCTCTCTCCTCCAACTTTCACCTTCAGAGATCCAAGACCTAAGGATATGAATGAGGATGACTATGGAGTTTGGCAACACTTTGTTGCTCTTGATGATCTGTACCTCCTTTGTGTGGAGTCGGGGGCCTATTTATAGGAGCTTCCCACTGACTTAATGCCCTGTCGCAGTCATGACACATGTCTCAACTGCGATCCCTGTCGCAGTCGCCATGCTCAATAGTGGTAGTAATATTTTCCTCAGTCGTGGTGATAAGGAGTTGTGACAACCGCAACTCCATCAGAGGTCTCGATTGTTTCTTTTGTCTGGGTCGTGACCCCATCTTGGTCGTGACATCCTCTCTCGATAAACATCATGTACCATGGTTGTGGAGAATAATTATGGTTGTGACAAATGTCACGATTGTGGCATGGAACTGTTGACCATTGGCTCTGTCTTGGTTGTGACATCCATAGGCCATGGTGTCACATTCACGACATGGTATGATCCTGCATGGAGTGGGAAGGGGTATCAAATCCAATTTTTTTACAAAGATATTGAAATAAATAGAAAAATCCATAAAAGGGGTGCTAAAATAGGAATAAAACATATGCAAAAAGTTCATAAAATGAGATGTTATCAACAACCATGCTTGCACTCATCTTTACTCTCTCCTCAACCTATCAACTTCCATATCTTCAAAAACTAAACAAAAATTATTAAACACAAGTGTATGTGTGTGTGTTTCTTGAAACCATATAAAAAAAAAAGCAAAAGTATCAAAAAGTGAAGGTTCGGTGCAAAAGTTCCCAAATCTAGGTGGGTTGCATCCCACTAGCACTAAATTTTACTCCTTCAGTCAGGCTTATTGATTCTTAATTCGATCATCCTCGCGGGATCTTCCAATCATCTTTGTAATATATGTCTCTTTCATGTGCATTTTAGAACATCTCTTCATCAAACAGGTGTTCCTCAACTAGCATTAAAATATTAAAATTTTGATTTGCTTTGTTAAAACAACTTCAACAACAGGTTTCAACCTTTGTCCATTGGCGGTAAACTCTTTTGCTCCTTCCTTCTCACAAATCACAATAGCCCAAGATGGATATACATGTTTGATTAGATCAGGTCCTTCCCATCTAGACTGAAGATTTTTGGGAAAGAACTACATCTTAGAATTGTACAGCCATACCCATTATCCGAGCTTAAAGTTCTTCTTCTTGATCAGCTTATCATGCAAAAACTTGGTCCTTTCCTTGTAGCTTTTTGACATCTCAATTGCTTCATGTCTATTTTCTTCTATCTCATGCAACTACAATTTTCTTTTCACCCCGGAAGTGTCCCCATCCGTGTCCAAAGATTTCAATGCCCATAGTGTCTTGTGTTGCATTTCCACAGGTAGATGACAGTTTTTACCTTACACAAGTTTGAATGGAGTGGTGCTAATCGGTGCCTTGAATGTTGTTCTACATACTGATAAAGTTTCATTAAGGCATAGAGACCAATCCTTGCGGTACGGTCTCACCATCTTCTCAAGAATGAGCTTTATCTCCCGATTCGCAAACTCAACTTGGTTGCTATTTTGAGTATGATATGGAGTAGTCACGTGATGACTCACACCATGGCTTTTTGGCAATCCTTCAAAGGTTCTATGGATAAAATGGCTTCTGTCATCAGTAATCATTGCTCGTGGTACACAAAATCAGTTGAAGATGATCGATTGACAAAGTCAAAAACCACTTTGTGATCAGTCATCCTCGTGGAAACTACTTCAATCCACTTGCATACATAATCAACGACCACCAATATGTGCACATATCTGAAAGAGGGAGGAAACAAACCCATGAAGTCAATTCCCCAAACATCAAACACCTCAACCACTAAAATGGGTGATAGAGGCATCATGTCCCTCTTACAGATAGTACCCACCTTTTTTCACTTCAAGAATCACTTGCAATATTCATTAGTGTCTTCGAACAAGGTCATCCAATAGAATCCACTTTGAAGAATTTTAGCGGTTGTGCGCTTTCATCTGAAATGACGTCCACACACGTCGAATAGGAACATGGAGAGGATCTCTTACTGCTCAGTTTTAGGGACACATCTTCTTATGAGTTGGTCGGGACAATACTTGAATAGATGTGGGTCATCCCAAACTTAGTTCTTCACCATGGAAAGCAACCTCTTTCTTTCTTCTCTTGTCCATGTGCTTGGTACTCTCCCACTTGCCAAAACGTTTTCTATGTGCTTGTACCATGGTCTTTGAGTGGAGTCAAGTAAAAAGAGTTACTCATGGAGAATCATCTCCTTGATCCTATTCACCTCATCATAAGGTGCCTCAATATGGGAGAGATTATCATCTCTAGAATTTTCCACTCCCTTCTTGTCAACAATTCCCAAATCAAATTCTTGAAACAAAAAGATCCAGTTTATAAACCTTGGCTTAGAATCTTTCTTCATCATGAGATATTTCAAGGTTGCATGATATGTGTACACCATGACCTTGTTTTGTAAGATATACGAATGGAACTTGTCGAGTGTGAAGATGACAATGAGAAACTCCTTCTCTATAGTGGCGTAGTTTCTTTGTGATTCATCTAGAGTTTTGATTGCATAATAGACGGTATGTGGAAACTGGCCAATCCATTGGCCCAGCACAACCCCCACTACCATATCTGATGCATCAATCATGATTTTGAATGGAAAAGAGAAATTTAGGGGCTTCATAATAGGAGCAGAGACTACATATGCTTTAAGTAGTTGAAATTCACCACACTTGTCATCAAAATTGAATTCCATATCCTTTTCTAACAAATGGTAAAGCGGCCGCAAAAATTTACTGAAGTCTTTCATGAATCGGCGGTAGAAACCAACATGTCCCAAGAAAGGTTAGACATGTCTTACCATGGAAGGAATAGTAACAGTGGAAATTAGGCTCACTTTAGCCTGATCAACTTCAATGTCAGACTTATAAACTCGGTGACCCAAAACAATACCTTCGGGAACCATGAAATGACTCTTTTCCCAAGATAATACCAAATGAACTTTGACATATCTTTCAAGCAGGGCTGCTAGATGGAGCAAATAGTCATCAAATGTCTTGACAAACACTAAAAAATCATCCATGAAGACCTCCAGAGACAAATCAAGCATGTCAGTAAAGATGGATGTAACACGTCTTTGAAAGATAGAAGGAGCATTGCACAACCCAAATGGCATTCTCCTCTAAGTAAAAGTACCACTTGGACAAGTGAATGTTGTATTCTCTTGATCTGCTTGATGAACTGCTACCTGGAAGTAACCTGAGTTGTAACACCCATAATCACACTGACAACGAGATTACACAAAATCACACAGGATTAACCAATAACAATGCATTACCAAAAATTACTAAAAATTAAAACCATTCTCATTAAAAATCCACTTCCAGAAAAATATTTATAAGAAGGCCCAAAGCCTATCATATATATACAACATGGTGCATTACAGTTCCATCTGACCCCAGTTTACCATTACCAAAATAAGTACATGAGTAAACTATAACCACAACAGCATATTAGTCAAAAGCTCAGATTGATCGTGAAACCATAGCGAGATTATCCCCTCAAGTGTCTGATAGTACAGGGATGGCACATAGGAATTCTATATACAACAAAACATGACTGACAACATACTACCTCAAAATTCCAAGTCTTCTTCCTACTGTTGTCCTATCTCAGCTTACATAATCTTTGCTTCCTTGTACACATCCACCTAAAAAGTTTTGGAACCCACGGGGTGATACAAAAGTTCCAATTGGAGATATAACTCTCTGCCAATAATATTATTATCAAAAATATACTATTATTTAGAACAGATAAAGTAAAGGTGAACTATACTAAACATATCTGACCATATATTATGAGCATGGCAGAATATTATCATAACTATGCAGTTCCGATAATTATGAATAAACAGTAAATCAAGTAATCACTTAAAAGTAATATGAAAAACATCTATTACAATTACTGATTATGTCATACAAATACAATTACAACCTCATTCAATATTTCTTTATTCCATTCAGGAGAAATTTGCTACACAGATAACATAATCTTTCAATAACCAATTTCATGATTATGCACATACTTAGGAACACAATGCTCAAGCTTAAGATGCACTCATTCACATTCAATCACATACAATAGATCATGTTTTATGCCCTAACTAATGCCCATGAGGATTTGAGTCATACCACCCAAGTCCAACCACCCCCCTATGAAGGGCTACAAACGGTGCCATACAAGGTCCAAGGAGAGTCGAACTCCAACCTCACCCACAACTCTCGGTCAGTACCAGAGACAACGCAGAAACATATTAGTCAACTATTGATAGTGACATGTAGTCAACTATATAATTAACTAGCTCACCTTGGTACAGGTCAAGGCACTAGAGAATAGCTCACTCATGGCTATTCAGATAAATAGAATTGGCTCACTTATGGCCATTCAGATAAATAGAATTGGCTCGCTCATGGCCATTCAGATAAATAGAATTGGCTCACTCATGGCCATTCAGATAAATAGAATTGGCTCATGCATGTGCATTTTTCACTACAAGGATTGGCTCACTCATGGTCATTATTCATGAAAAGGACAGGCTCTCTCACGACCATCCTTATTATAAATGAATTGTCTCACGAATGGCCTTTGAAAAGGATTCTCTCACTCATGGCCATCCATATCACATAATTATTTTCCAGATGCAGAAGATGATTAATTATACACCCATGCATATTCAACAATATGTGTTCTGAGTTAAACTCATTTCACCATTCAACAAGTTCTAACACTGAATGGATCTATGGCCATGTAAACCTACAACTTGAGTGTATCACAACAACAATCAAGTTACAAATATACCACACAAGAAAATTCTACAAGAATAGTGTAATACATCCTTCAGGAAATCACATAACAATTGTAACATATATTTGTTACTTTATTACAATTATCTTGTGATTTCAATCCTTTAAACACACTACTTGAGAACCTCATCTCATCATCATTATCACATTCTATGGGGTTTCAATCCCCTTTGTTCATTATTGAACCATGTCAATTCTCACTAGGCAACAATCACCTCAAGGTCATAAGAACCATATAAACATCATACTTGCTGTACACGTATTTCACATGGCCCACACATGACCCATGCAATCTATGTAACGTCACATAACCATATCCCATAGTTGTCTATGTTCATTATCTCAATTGCATGGTTAAATCTCATGATAAAAGAGATATCACTTTAAATATCAACACCATGTTGTAAATGAAAAGTCCCTTAATCAAGTTACAACCCTCTCATGTTTAGGGTTAGGTTTTTTTAGGGTTTGTACACAACCACACCCTAATTCATAACTCCTCGCATCTAGGAGCTTATTTCATTGCCATAAGTATTCAATCATACTTGATTACTCTCATCAATTATCATTAATTTATTATCAACATGAGTGATAAGTTTCTCTCTCATCCTCATTAGGATACTAGACTCAAGTTTAACTTGTGATATTGACATGATCCTCTTTAGGGTGTATTGGCCTACACTTATTAAAGTATATCCTTCTTACTACATCATAGTATATCAACTTGATTATACTCCTCATGTGCCGGCCTACACTCATCTAGGTATATCAGCCTAGACACATCTCCTTGTGTCGGCCTAGATAAATCTACATGTGTTGGCCTAGACAATATCACTTGTGTCGGCCTAGACACTCTCTACTTGTGTCGGCCTAGACACTCTCTACTTGTGTCGGCGATGATACTTGTGTCGGCCATAGCACATTCTAGTGTATTGGCCACACTAACAACTTGGTGTGTCGGCCAACGTGTGTCGAGAAACACTACTTGAAGTGTGATGAGCAACACTACTGGAAGTGTGATGGGTTGTTAGGGTTAAGGCATATCAGGTTGACCACATGTCTTCACTTATCTTCAAGATATCGACTGACTCTCATGTTTAGCCTTAGGTGATATGCTAGAAAACTGCAAGAAGAATAGTCCTTTATATGTAACAAACCAATAATGGTTTAGGACCTCATATGTAACGGTTTAGCCCTACTCGAGGGGTGTGGCAGGCAACCCTAAGTGTGACGGGTTAGGCATCTTCATGTTGACCTCTTGCTCAACCAAGGGCATCATAGTTTTGTACAACAGCTCATGAGATATCCTCCTAGTAATGATGAGCTAACACTCTCATCCCATCAGTCTAAGATGTCAAGCATAACGGGCGAGCTCTTCTAGGGTATGGCGGGTCATCCCCATCAAAATATATTAGTTTCCCAAGTTTGAAAACTTGTTACATGATGTGTCAGTGTAACGACCCCACCTCCCAGTAATCCCCATTTAAGGGAGACCAAGAGGTCAGAGTTGTTATCCCAATTTTCTGAATCAAAGGTTCGACAAATAATCAATAATAATTATCAAATTCTACTAACTAATGTAACACCCCTGACCTGGGTTATGCTTAACCCTAGATTTTTTGCTTAATAAAGTTCATTATATGCTTGCTATTATCTCTTGAAAAGTAATTAAGGCTCAAGAGGAACTTATATTTCAATTTTAGTCCTTTTTGAATAATGTTGAAATAATGTTTTATTTGTTTTGGACTAAAGTGAAAATTACCCAAGTTGAGGGGTTAAATTGCAAATGTTACATGATAAGATGTTCCTCATGTGTTTAAGCATCATGAGAATGAATATGATGCAGAGGTATGGCTTATGGTAGCCTGAGTACCAAGAAAGAGCTGATAAAGCAATGTATGTGCATTAAAACCTAGTTTTGGTGTAATGTGCAATTTACCCAAAACCCATGGTTCAATATGCAAATTACCACTTCAAAATAGTCCATAATGTTTCTTGGCATCATGTAGAGCAAATAATATGAGAGGGGCATCTAATTTGTACCTCTTTGAAGGAGAGAGAATCTTGATATTAAAATAATCAAGATTTAAGCATAATTGGGACTTTACTTCAATTTAATGCAAAAATAAATATGTTAATTGAAGTAATCTTCAACCAAAATTGTGTTGGTTGAAATCCATATATTTTTACGTCCTTTTTCCTTAAAAAGGCACAAAAATATCCAAAGGAAGTGGATAACTCACTCACATTATTAAAAGAAAAAGAATTATCCACTAACTTTAGGATATTATTATTATAAGGGTTAAGGTGCTTAATTTGCTTTTCTTTATTTCTTGGATAATTAAGAGGAATATGAGGCAAGGAAGATAGCCTCGTATCTAAGGAAGGCAAGGGAGCAAGTGGAAAGGAAATGGAGGAGATAATCCCTATTTTATCTCTCTTAAATGATTTTTTCATAAAATTCATATATATGCTCCTTTATCCATGAGTGAAAGGGTAATTTCGAAACCACTTTCACTTTTTTCTTGAAAAAACGATAAAGGGAGCTTGGAGAAATAGGAGGACGACCCCAACCTATTGGTAAGCTTCTTGACCTCTTTTCACCTTGATTCCATGGTGGAAATCGAAAATCAATGCATGATTTCTTCTTATCTCCACTCCATCTCCAATTTTAGCCATTCCTTTTCACTCAAAGCTTAAGGACGAGCTTGGGATAGTGTAAGGTGTTGCTTTAACCATTAAAGACGTGGAGTTTGAAACTTGAAGATCAATTGAAGGCAGGTTATATAACTTAAACCCTTGAATGTTATTATTGAATTCATACCTCTATCAATTGTTGATCCTTTCTTCATTCCCGGAATTTTATTTGATTGATTGGTGCAATCACCATGAAAATCACAGCAAGATTTGTGGGTTTATAGATTGATGATGATGACATCATCATAAGCACACACCTCCACAAATATCCATTGCAAACGGTTTCATAATTTTGGTCCAATCGGTTTCACCAAACCGTTTGGAGGTTTGGATTCCAAACCATTTAGAACGGTTGACCATTTGGATGGATTGACCATTTGAGGTCAGGATCCTAATACATGTGGGATTATGATCCAATGGATCCAATTGATTGATTCAATATATGGACAATCCTCCAATTAGAAACCCTAATCGGGTTGAGTGCTGAATTCTCAATTAATTGTTTTGATCTTTGGGTTGACTAACCCAAACTGACTCAAGACCATTTGGAGGTCACCCCAATGGTCTCAAGACTGTTTGGAGGTCAAATAAGACCATTTGGAATTTTATGATGAAGTATGATTGGATGGTTGAAGATCCATTGATATCAAATTGAAATATAATCGATGGCTCAATTGATGATTGAATCAATTATGCAAACCCTAATTGAATTTCATAGATTTCAATGGTGGATTGAGTCAAACGGTCTCAAGACCATTTGGAGGTCATCCAAATGACCTCAAGACCGTTTAAGGTCAGGTCATGACATAGCTAAGTGGTTATTCAACGATTGTAATCGAATTAGTTCCACAATGTCAACCATTGATGGATCCTCGATTTCAAAACCCTAAGTGATGGTTTCTTGATTATAAACCCCAGTTCAATTAGGTTCAAAACCCTAATTGAAGGTCCAATTGAAGGGTGATTTAATGGTTCAATTGAAGAATAAATCAGTGGTTCAATTGATAGATGGTTCAATGTTTGAAACCCTAAATTGACTAAGTGATGGAAAACCATTTTGGTCCATTTGGTTTTGAGAAAGTTGGGACCAAACGGTCTTAAGACCATTTGAGTACAAATGTTCTCAAGACCGTTTGGGATCAAATGACCTCAAGAATGTTTGGGACCAAACGGTCTCAAACCATTTGGAGACCCAAGTTCATTCAGTTTCAATATGTTTTGTCTAATCAGTTTCTAGCACCAACCTTGTTAAACGGTTTCAAACCGTTTGAGCAAAATTGGTCAACACTGTTTGAGGTCTAAGTGACTAAGACCGTTTGGGTTCTAAGTGGCCAAGACTTTTTGAGGTTCAAATTGGATAGACCATTTGGACACCTAATATGATTAAAGATCAGTTAGCTACTTGATTGATAATGATGTAGACTAAAGGTGATTATAATGGTTAACCCCAACTGTGTGAACTTAAATGAAGAGCTGACCTAGATCAATCTTGGAGTACTTAACATCCTAGAGAGGATAAGAGAGAGAGGAATTCTTATATAATTAAGCCCTAATTCTCTCATTATGAATAAATATGTAATCAGAGTTTGATCCATAATAATGAGATCATGAAACCCTCATTGAAAAGATTAATGAGCCTTGACCTTAAATGTGGCGACCATCTCACGAAAATAAGATTAACTAATGCAGAAGCGTTCACTAAGCAGTGGATTACCAAAAATCACTAAAAATTAAAACCTTTTTATCAAGAGATCCATCAAAGGAAAACTTTCTCACATAGAACCAAAGTAACATAATTACATTCTTATTCATATGTACATATTCTGTGTCATCTCCTTTTGAGAATTACAAGCATTAACTGTCATATCAAGCTAAACACAGGCAGTATAAAATCTCGAGGCACTGAGCAAAAATCTCGAAAGCACTAACTACTACTCAGAGGACCTGAGAGTACAGAGACGACACATTGGACTCTATCTATAACTATACAAGGCATAACAGCCAGTGTCTCCACCTAAGACTTCACTGTTGTCCCTACTGTTGTTGCGGCTGTCCTTCTCCTACTGAAGGATTCCTGTCTCCTTGTCCGCATCCACCTAAAAATGTAGTTCCCACGGGGGTGAGACAATTGTAAATTTCCCCAGCGAGAGATATAACTCTCCGCCAGTAACATTATTATTGCAGATTAAGAAGATAAATATGCACAGAGGAATCATATTTGATTAACAGCAGCTAATTCAATATCTAACATATTAGAATGTTATTCTTATCTAAAGCATTGCAACTATAACTTGAAAGAGCCAGATGTCACTTATTCATTAAGGAATATGAAGAACATGTATAACATTTATTCACTACAACATCATTACCACAACATTAACTATCTTTAGGCTTAGATCATATATCTACTACCTGGCATTGTCATTGTGGAGTCATGTCTTGTAGCCATACTCTTTTCACAAATTGTTGGGATCTTAATCTCTCAACTCACCAAGTAAATTTCCTCTTCTTAACAAGTTCATCATCATGATTATAGAATCTGGGTATTTGAACCCATAACTCACCATAGGATACTTATTACCACTTGTTAGGTAACTTTTTACCTTCATATCATTTGACCAAATACATCATAATACTTGCTATACAATGTATTTTACATAATACACACAGATCATTGATTCTTACTACACCAAGCATATGAAGGCTTATAAAGCCTATAATATATTCTCAATAAACAAGCATCATAGCCCATACCTGGCTATGCTTCTCATCTCATCATCCCTGCATGATTAATATTCATGGTAACAATTATAATGCTTTCATATCAGTATCATACAACACTAAGTAGTATCATCCCTTTTTAGTGTTCATGATTTTTCTTTCACATCAGTACCATACAACACTAAGTAATACCACTGTTCCCTCTTTTGGGTTCATGGTTTCTCTTTTATATCAGCACCCTTCATTAGGGTGTTCCATAAATAATCACTTGGGTTCTTAAGATCATATTATTAATGATCAGCCCTATTCCATTGCTTCTCAAAGCTAGAAACCAAAAATAGATATCATAAGTATTCAAACATACTTATATATCCTCATCATTCATCATTGAATGTATTCTCAACACCAAGTATGAGTTTCTTTCTCTTCTTTATCAGACTATGATTGTATCATAGTCTATTGATTTGGATTAACCTTTTCATAAGGCATGTTAGCCTACAACCATCAACGTGCTTTATATCTCAATGTAACAATTGACATGACACATTTCATGTATCATCCATACCAATTATAATGAACTTAGAACACATCATGGTATATAATAATTGGGGTGTTGGATGTGATATCTATCATACCTTGATGTATCACTTCCCTCAACACCTTCATCTCACCTGAGTTATTCACTTAGCTTGTATTAGGGTATCACTCATCCTAATACTTATGCACTAGATCATCACATTCATTATGCTATGTATTGGTCATGATTCATCTATTTTAGAACACACAACCGTTGCCAAAGATATGGACTCACCCTTGAGTCAGGGACTATTCATACAAGGATATTCATAATCAACCCCTCTAGGTATTTCATTTGTCAAAACATTAATCACTATTCCATCAATAGGAATAGGATTTCCATAATTATAATTTGAGGTTCACTTAGCATCTCACAAACATATATAGATTTCACCTAGAATCACTCATCATTAAAGTTTCACATAACATTCTTATATATCAGGGTTTCACCTAGTATTATGTGAAATTAAGATTTCACAAAACATCACCCAGTGTTAAGGCTTCACATTAGCATTAATGGCACTTCCCTATATTAGGGTTTCATATACCTTTATCCCATTTTAGGGATTAGGGTTTTACCATTCACATCCAAGTGGGGTTTCTCTTTCCTCATACCCAAATTAGGGTTAGGATATACAATTCCCATTAAATTAGGGTTTCTTGCATTGTGACACTAAGTTAGGGTTACATCATCACCCTAGATTATGGTTTCACTGAGCTTTGCCCTTAACTTAAGGTTTCACATAACCTTGCTCTAGTTCAGGATCAAGGTACATTAATCTTTTCAATGAAGATTTTATGATCTCATAATATGAATCAAACCCTGATTACACATTTGTTCACAATGAGAGAATTAGGGCTTAATTAAGTAAGCAATCATCTCTCCCATTCACTCTCCCTCTCATCCTCTCTAGGATGTTAACTTATCCCAAGATTAATTTAAGTCAACTCTTTACTTGAGTACACAAAGCTAGGGTTAACCTTCATAATCATCATGGGCCTACATCATTAAATCACATAGCTAATTGACCTTTTATCATATTAGATGTCCAAATGGTCTAATCAATTAAACCATCAATTATATAAGGAATTCAAAAGAATTGACCAATTAAACTTTCAATTCCACAAAGTGATCAATTGAGTTAACCATTGAAATCTTCAATTGCATTACGTAGCCAAATGGATTCACCATATTGGACTTTCAATTACATGAGATACTCAAATAGATTAACCATGTTGATCTTCACAATGTTAATTACTTAGACCATCAATGATCTTAGTTCTCATAAATAAATTGGTTGAAAACCATTTGAACAAGTTATACTTGAAACCAATTAGACAAGGTAGATATTGAAACTGTTTGCACTTTGGGTCTCCAAACGGTTTGAGATCGTTTGGTCCCAAATGGTATTGAGACTGTTTGGACCCAAACGGTCTTGAGACCATTTGGTCCAAACCTTCTCAAAACCGCATGGACCAAAAAGACACTTCAACACTCAATCGACTCAATGTTTCAATCCATGGACTAATTACAAATTGAACCACTAAAGTATTCATCAATTGGACCAATGAATCACCATTCAATTAGACCTTCAATTTAGGGTTTTGAACCCAATTGAACTAGGTTTTATAATCAAGAAACCATCACTTAGGGTTCGAAATCAAGGATCCATCAATGGTTGACATTGTGGAACCAAATTGATTGAAATCAATAAACTATCATCACATGATATAACCTAACCTCAAATGGTCTGGGATGACCACAAAACGGTCTTGATAGTGTTTGGTTGATCTCCAAATGGTCTTGAGACCATTTTCCCATTCCATCATCAAAATCCATGACATCCAATTAGGGTTTTGGACCATTAGATTGATTATCAAATCAGCACTTAGTTGCAATTCAATATGGTACCTTTGGACCTTCAAACACATAGCCATACTTAACCCTAAACCTACAAACTGTCTTGGGTGACCCCCAAACGGTTTTGAGACCGTTTGGGTGATCCCCAAATGGTTTTGAGACCGTTTGGGTGATCCCCAAATGGTTTTGAAACCGTTTGGGTCAATCAACCCAAAACATCATCTCAATCAATTTCAAATTCAGCACTTAGCCGATTAGGGTTTGCAATTAAGGAATCATTCACAATTGAACCCTTCAAGATCAACCAATTGAAACCATTGGATCAAGATCCAAGTAACACAGCATATATCTTCAAACGGTCAACCATTTCAAACGGTCAACCATTCCAAACAGTTTGGAACCCTAACCACCAAACAATTTGCAAACCGTTTGGTCACCAAACAGTTTGGTGAAACTGTTTGTTCTCAACATTGAAACTGTTTGCCCTAGATATTAGGGGAGGTGTGTGCTTATGATGATGTCATCATCATCAAGCTCCAAACTCACGAAATCTACTGTGATTTCCATGGAGATTGCATCAATCAACCAAACTTAATTTTGGAAATATAGAAATGATCACCAATTGATAAGGAATTGATTGCAATAATAAAATTATGGGTTCAAGTTATAAAACCCGCCTCCAATTGAGCTCCAAAGCTCCAAGCTCACGGAAACAATGGTGGATGCAACTCCTTTCACTATTCCAAGGGTCGTCCTCAAGCTTTGAGTGAAAAGAGTTGGTTAGAATTGAAGAGAGGGTCGAGATATGAAGAATTCATGCATTGATTTTTGATTTTCACCATGGATTCAAGATGAAAGGAGGTCAAGAACCTTACCAACAGGTTGAGGGTCATCCTCGTGATCCTTCCTAGCTCCTTGGTCATTTTGCAAGCAAGGGCAAATAAAGAAATCCCAAAAAGCCTTTGTTTTGGCTTGGAAAAAGTACTTTTATAAGAAAATTGATGAGATAGAAAATTCTTTATAAAAGTCTTTTAATTCCAAAATTGTTGCCATCACTTCCCCCATGGTTTCTTGCATGCAAGGTCATATCTATCCCCACCGATCTCCCTTCCATTATCCATGAATTAAGGGAAAAGAAATTAAGCACCTTAACCCTTATAATAAGAATATCCATATTTGAGTGGAAATTCTTTTTCTTATTATAATGCTGAGTGGAATTTCACCTCCTTAGGATATGCTCGTGCCTTTGCAAGGCTTTAAGCTCATCCATACACATCCGAATTCAACCATTTCAATTTTGGTTGAAAGCCCTTTAATTAATACATTCATTTTTGTCCTAAATTGAATTAGGGTTTCACTTAGGATTAAATCTTGATTATTTTAATATCAAGATTCTCTCTCTTCCAACTTAATTCAAATGAGGCACCCCTCTCATTTTCTTTGCTCTACATGATGCCAAGAAACATTAGGGACCTTATTTAAGTGGTAATTTGCATATTGAACCCTAGGTTTTGGGTAAATTGCACTTTACACCAAAACTAGGTTTTAATGCACAAGGATTGCTTTACAAGCTTAATCTTGGTGCCCAAGCTTGTGAAAACCATACAACTACATCATATTCATTGTTATGATGTCTCAACATCAGAGGAACATATTATCATGTGAAATTTGCAAGTTAACCCCTCAACTTGGGTAATTTGCACTTTAGTCCAAAATAAGCAAACATTGCTTCAACATTGTTCAAGCAGGACCAAAATTGAAACATAAGTTTCTCATGAGCCCTAATTACTTTTCCCAAGATAAGATTAAGCATCTACTCAACCTTATTAGTCAAAACATCTAGGGTTGACACATAACCCAGGTCAGGGATGTTACAAATTATAAACCCCTAACAAGGATTTCGTCCCCGAAATCCCAGGAAAAAGGGAGGGATAGATTATTCATTAATCATGTCCTCAACTCTCCACATATCATCTTAATATTATGGAGATACCATGGATCTATAATTCACACAAAGTTACTTTCATTAATTCCTCCTTATCACTATTTGTATTTATGCAGAGCATAAACCCCTAACATATGACGTCCATGTTATTGAAAGGAAGAAGCGTAAAAGAACATACCTCTATCATCACCCAAGAATATTTACCAAAAGAGAAACATATATATCTAACAGAAGTAATTCACTCAACAATACTTTATTTGTTTAGGAAAGTTCACTGAGAAAGCTCACTAAGCAATTATTGTAGAAATATTCACTGAGAAGGTTCACTGAGCAGTTTGTCTTGGAAGAATTCACTAAGTAAGTTCACTAAGTATGTTCATTGAGTAATTTGTTTTGGAAAATATTCACTGAGCAAGTTCACTGAGTATGTTCACCGATAATACTATTTTGAAGATATTCACTGAGAAAATTCACCGAGTATTTTCACTAAGAATGTTGTTTTGAAAATATTCACTAAGCAAGTTCACTGAGTATATTCACTGAGTATTTTGTTTTGAAGATATTCAATGAGCAAATTCACTGAGTATTTTCACTAAGAATGTTGTTTTGAAAATATTCACTAAGCAAGCTCACTGAGTATATTCACTGAGTATTTTATTTTGAAGATATTCACTGAGAAAATTCACTGAGTATGTTCACTAAGAATGTTGTTTTGAAAATATTCACTAAGCAAGTTCACTGAGTATATTCACTGAGTATTTTGTTTTGAAGATATTCACTGAGCAAATTCACTGAGTATGTATACTAAGAATGTTGTTTTGAAAATATTCACTAAGCAAGTTCACTGAGTATATTCACTAAGTATTTTGTTTTGAAGATATTCACTGAGCAAATTCACTGAGTATTTTCACTAAGAATGTTGTTTTGAAAATATTCACTAAGCAAGTTCACTGAGTATATTCACTGAGTACTTTGTTTTGAAGATATTCACTGAGCAAATTCACTGAGTATGTTCACTAAGAATGTTGTTTTGAAAATATTCACTAAGCAAGTTCGCTGAGTATATTCACTGAGTATTTTGTTTTGAAGATATTCACTGAGCAAATTCACTGAGTATTTTCACTAAGAATGTTGTTTTGAAAATATTCACTAAGCAAGTTCACTGAGTATATTCACTGAGTATTTTGTTTTGAAGATATTCACTGAGCAAATTCACTGAGTATGTTCACTAAGAATGTTGTTTTGAAAATATTCACTAAGCAAGTTCACTGAGTATATTCACTAAGTATTTTGTTTTGAAGATATTCACTGAGCAAATTCACTGAGTATTTTCACTAAGAATGTTGTTTTGAAAATATTCACTAAGAAAGTTCACTGAGTATGTTCACTAAGAATGTTCACTAAGTAATTTGTTTGGAAAATTTCACTTAGCTCTTCTTATTTAATTTCATAATACTCTCTAGATTGTTTCAGAATGACTACTTCATCAGAGTAATCAAAAAGATAACAATCTAAGAGTTTCATACTTGCCTTATCTACAATAATCATATACCTGGCCAGGGTATACAAGTATTGAGATTAGGTAGTATGCACTTTATTTACTATCATATTTCTCACTTTTCATATCCTTATACACACAAGATTTTCCATACTTGAATATTCTTCAGGCACCACATCTATATCTCTTCTTTCAACACACAGATAAGTGAGATTATAAAACATTTTAAGGAACACTGAGTAAGAAATAAGTTCTCATTCCCCTTGTGTCCTTATAGGACTAGTCAAAGGAATTCAAAAACAACTACTTTCATATCTTGAACACATAGAATCATGATATGAAGTATCAAAACAAAACTATTTCATCTGACCTGTCTGGGACGTCTGTCCACGTCCTCTATTATTACTAGAAAATTGCCTCCTTTGTGAGCCTTGCTAACTCTGCCCCTGAGGTTGAGTCATCCTCGTATTCCTATATGGACAATCCTTTGCCAAATGTCCCGGTTGTCTACATTGGTAATAGATCATGGGTGCAAAATGTCTACGAGATCCAATCACCGATGTTGATGCCATGTCAGAGGCTCTATTTGGAACATTACTACGATCCCTATCCCAACTTGACATCCATTGTGTCTGGGTATGTAATCTCGATGATGTTGCCGTTGTAGAAAATCTCAATTTCTTAAAACTTTCAGACCTTTGTTCTTGAGTCTGGGTGTACACCTTCTTACCACTAGTCTATCATTTCTCAATTTCAGACCTCTTTATCCTCCTTACCGACTCCACAAAGGTGGCAGACATCTCCCTGTTCTATAAAGCAGACACAGGAGTGGTTAGTTCAGCGTTCAACCCCTTCTCAAAATGCTGAATTCTTTCCTCATCACTAACTGCCATTTTCAGACAAAACTGTAACAACTCCATGAACTTAGCTTCATATTCGCTAACATTCATTTGTCCTTGTTTGGTCCTCTCAAATTGAGATATTTTCTCATCTAAATAAGTCTTAGGGAAGTATATATTGATGAACTCTTGTCGAAAAACCTCCCATCCAATTTCTTCACCTGGTCTCTTATCTTCCTCTATCATCCACCAATGACCAGCACTTCCTTTTAGGAGGTATACAACATGTCTTACCTTTTCAGCTTTAGGAATATCAAGGATCCTAAAAGCCTTTTCCAGCTCTGTCAGTCACAGATCAGCATCTGCTGGATTAGATGTACCAGCATAGTCTATGGCTCCAACCCGATGAAGTCTCTCGAAAGTCTTACCGGCTCCATAACCCTCATGATTGGCCGATACCCTAAGTGCAGGTGGTGGCATCCTGTCTGCCATATGTGTCATGGTTGTCAGGAATTTCTCAAACAGAGCATAGATAGCTGGATTTTCTATCACAGATGGGTCAATCTGGGGTTGTTCAGGTACATGCCCTTCTCTATTCAGGTCTCTTGCGCCTCCTCCTAGTGCAGCAGTGTTGCCCTCAGCAGCATGTTCTTCATGTTGTCCAGACATCTTCAAGTTCTTCTTCTCCTATGTGAGTAGAAGATACTATCAGATAAACTGGAAGACACTTAGAACAGACTCTAAAACCTTAGTCCTATGTCTCTGTAGACTCAACGAACCTAGAGCTCTGATACCACTTAATTGTGGCGACCGTCTCACGAAAACAAGATTAACTAATGCGGAAGCGTTCACTAAGCAACGGATTACCAAAAATCACTAAAAATTAAAACCTTTTTATCAAGAGATCCATCAAAGGAAAACTTTCTCACATAGAACCAAAGTAACATAATTACATTATTATTCATAGGTACATATTCTGTATCATCTCCTTTTGAGAATTACAAGCATTAACTGTCCTGTCAAGCTAAACACAGGCAGTATAAAATCTCGAGGCACTGAGCCAAAATCTCAAAAGCACTAACTACTACTCCGAGGACCTAAGAGTATAGAGACGACACATAGGACTCTATCTATAACTATACAAGGCATAACAGCCAGTGTCTCCACCTGAGACTTCACTGCTGTCCCTGCTGTTGTTGCTGCTGTCCTTCTCCTACTGAAGGATTCCTGTCTCCTTGTCTGCGTCCACCTAAAAATGTAGTTCCCACGGGGGTGAGACAATTGTAAATTGCCCCAGCGAGAGATATAACTCTCCGCCAGTAACATTATTATTGCAGCTTAAGAAGATAAATATGCACAGAGGAATCATATTTGATTAACAACAGCTAATTCAATATCTTACAGATTAGAATGTTATTCTTATCTAAAGCATTGCAGCTATAACTTGAAAGAGCCACATGTCACTTATTCATTAAGGAATATGAAGAACATGTATAACATTTATTCACTACAACATCATTACCATAGCATTAACTATCTTTAGGCTTAGATCATATATCTAATACCTGGAATTGTCAATGTGGAGTCATGGCTTGTAGCCATACTCTTTTCACAGAGTGTTGGGATCTTAATCCCTCAACTCACCAAGTATATTTCCTCTTCTTAACAAGTTCATCATCATGATTATAGCATCTGGGTATTTGAACCCGTAACTCACCATAGGATACTTATTACCACTTGTTAGGTAACTTTTTACCTTCATATCATCTGACCAAAGACATCATAATACTTGCTATACAATGTATTTTACATAATACACACAGCTCATTGATTCTTACTACACTAAGCATATGAAGGCTTATAAAGCCAATAATATATTCTCAATAAACAAGCATCATAGCCCATACCTAGATATGCTTCTCATCGCATCATCCCTGCATGATTAATATTCATGGTAACAATTATAATTCTTTCATATCGGTATCATACAACACTAAGTAGTATCATCCCTTTTTATTGTTCATGATTTCTCTTTCACATCAGTACCATATAACACTAAGTAATACCAATGTTCCCTCTTTAGGGTACATGTTTTCTCTTTTATATCAGCACCCTTCATTAGGGTGTTCCATAAATAATCATTTGGGTTCTTAAGATCATATTATTAATGATCAGCCCTATTCCATTGCTTCTCAAAGCTAGAAACCAAAAATAGATATCATAAGTATTCAAACATACTTATATATCCTCATCATTCATCATTAAATGTATTCTCAACACCAAGTATGAGTTTCTTTCTCATCTTTATCAGACTATGATTGTATCATAGTCTGTTGATTTGGATTAACCTTTTCATAAGGCATGTTAGCCGACAACCATCAAGGTGCATTACATCTCAATGTAACAATTGACATGACACATTTCATGTATCATCCATACCAATTATAATGAACTTAGAACACATCATGGTATATCATAATTGGGGTGTTGGATGTGATATCTATCATACCTTGATGTATCACTTCCTTCAACACCTTCATCTTACCTGAGTTATTCACTTAGCTTGTATTAGGGTATCAATCATCCTAATACTTATGCACTAGATCATTACATTCATTATGCTATGTATTGGTCATGATTCATGTATTTTAGATCACACAACCATTGCCAAAGATATGGACTCACCCTTGAGTCAGGGACTATTCATACAAGGATATTCATAATCAACCCCTATAGGTATTTCATTTATCAAAACATTAAGCACTATTCCATCAATAGGAATAGGATTTCCATCATTATAATTTGAGGTTCACTTAGCATCTCACAAACATATATAGATTTCACCTAGAATCACTCATCATTAAAGTTTCACATAGCATTCTTCTATATCAGGGTTTCACCTAGTATTATGTGAAATTAAGATTTCACAACACATCACCCAGTGTTAAGGCTTCACATTAGCATTAATGGCACTTCCCTATATTAGGGTTTCATATACCTTTATCCCATTTTAGGGATTAGGGTTTACCATTCACATCCAAGTGGGGTTTCTCTTTCCTCATACCCAAATTAGGGTTAGGATATACAATTCCCATTAAATTAGGGTTTCTTGCATTGTGACACTAAGTTAGGGTTACATCATAACCCTAGATTATGGTTTCACTGAGCTTTTCCCTTAAATTAAGGTTTCACATAACCTTGCTCTAGTTCAGGGTCAAGGTACATCAATCTTTTCAATGAAGATTTTATGATTTCATAATATGAATCAAACCCTGATTACACATTTGTTCAGAATGAGATAATTAGGGCTTAATTAAGTAAGCAATCATCTCTCCCATTCAATCTCCCTCTCATCCTCTCTAGGATGTTAACTTATCCCAAGATTAATTTAAGTCAACTCTTTACTTGAGTGCACAAAGCTAGGGTTAACCTTCATAATCATCATGGGCCTACATCATTAATAATCACATAGATGATTGACCTTTGATCATATTTGATGTCCAAATGGTCTAATCAATTAAACCATCAATTATATAAGGAATTCAAAAGAATTGACCAATTAAACTTTCAATTCCACAAAGTGATCAATTGAGTTAACCATTGAAATCTTCAATTGCATTAAGTAGCCAAATGGATTCACCATATTGGACTTTCAATTACATGAGATACTCAAATAGATTAAGCATTTTGATCTTCAAAATGTTAATTACTTAGACCATCAATGATCTTAGTTCTCATAAATCAATTGGTTGAAAACCATTTGAACAAGTTATACTTGAAACCAATTAGACAAGGTAGATATTGAAACCGTTTGCACTTTGGGTCTCCAAACAGTTTGAGATTGTTTGGTCCCAAATGGTCTTGAGACCGTTTGGACTCAAACTTCTTTGATACCATTTGGTCCAAACCTTCTCAAAACCGCATGGACGAAAAAGGCACTTCAACACTCAATCGACTCAATGTTTCAATCCATGGACCAATTACAAACTGAACCACTAAAGTATTCATCAATTGGACCAATGAATCACCATTCAATTAGACCTTCAATTTAGGATTTTGAACCCAATTGAACTAGGTTTGATAATCAAGAAACCATCACTTAGGGTTTGAAATTGAGGATCCAGCAATGGTTGACATTGTGGAACCAAATCGATTGAAATCAATAAACTATCATCATCACATGATATTACCTGACCTCAAACGGTCTTGGATGACTACCAAACGGTCTTGAGACCCTTTGGTTGATCTCCAAACGGTCTTGAGACCGTTTTCCCATTCCATCATCAAAATCCATGACATCTAATTAGTGATTTGGACCATTAGATTGATTATCAAATCAGCACCTAGTTGAAATTCAATTTGGTACCTTTGGACCTTCAAACACTTATCCATACTTAACCCTAGACCTCAAAACGGTCTTGGGTGACCCCCAAATGGTCTCGAGACCATTTGGGTGATCCCCAATTGGTTTTGAAACTATTTGGGCCAATGAACCCAAAACATCATCTCAATCAATTTTGAATTCAACACTTAGCCGATTAGGGTTTGCAATTAAGGAATCATTCACAATTGAACCCTTCAAGATCAACCAATTGAAACCATTGGATCAAGATCCAAGTACCACATCATATATCTTCAAAAGGTCAACCATTTCAAATGGTCAACCATTCCAAACGGTTTGGAACCCTAACCACCAAATGGTATACAAACCGTTTGGTCACCAAACGGTTTGGTGAAACTGTTTGGTCCCAACATTGAAACTGTTTCCCCTAGATATTTGGGGAGGTGTGTGCTTATGATGATGTCATCATCATCAATCTACAAACTCACGAAATATACTATGATTTCCATGGAGATTGCATCAATCAACCAAACTTAATTTTGGAAATATAGAAATGATTACCAATTGATAACGAATTGATTGCAATAATAAAATTATGGGTTCAAGTTATAAAACCCGCCTCCAATCGAGCTCCAAAGCTGCAAGATCACGGAAACAATGGTGGATGCAACTCCTTTCACTATTCCAAGGGTCGTCCTCAAGCTTTGAGTGAAAAGAATTGGTTAGAATTGAAGAGGGGATCGAGATATGAAGAATTCATGCATTGATTTTTTATTTTCACCATGGATTCTAGGTGAAAGGAGGTCATGAACCTTACCAACAGGTTTGGGGTCGTCCTCCAGATCCTTCCTAGCTACTTGGTCTTTTTCCAAGCAAGGGGAAAGAAAGAAATCTGATAAAGCCTTTGTTTTGGCTTGGAAAAAGTACTTTTATAAGAAAATTGATGATAGAGAAAATTCTTTATAAAAGTCTTTTAATTCCAAAATTGTTGCCATCACATCCCCCTTGGTTTCTTGCATGCAAGGGAATATCTATCCCCACCGATCTCCCTTCTATTATCCATGAATTAAGGGAAAAGAAATTAGGCACCTTAACCCTTATAATAAGAATATCCATATTTGAGTGGAAATTCTATTTCTTATTATAATGGTGAGTGGAATTTCACCTCCTTAGGATATGCTCGTGCCTTTGAAAGGATTTAAGCTCATCCATACACATATTAATTCAACCATTTGAATTTTGGATGAAATCCCTTTAATTAATACATTCATTTTTGCCCTAAATTGAATTAGGGTTTCACTTAGGATTAAATCTTGATTATTTTAATATCAAGATTCTCTCTCCTCCAACTTAATTCAAATGAGGCGCCCCTATGATTTTCTTTGCTCTAAATGATGACAAGAAACATTAGGGACCTTATTGAAGTGGTAATTTGCATATTAAACCCTAGGTTTTGGGTAAATTGCACTTTACACCAAAACTAGGTTTTAATGCTCAAGGATTGCTTTACAAGCTTAATCTTGGTGCCCAAGCTTGTGAAAACCATACCACTACATCATATTCATTCTTATGATGTCTCAACATCAGGGGAACATCTTATCATGTGAAATTTGCAAGTTAACCCCTCAACTTGGGTAATTTGCACTTTAGTCCAAAATAAGCAAACATTGCTTCAACATTGTTCAAGCAGGACCAAAATTGAAACATAAGTTTCTCATGAGCCCTAATTACTTTTCCCAAGATAAGATTAAGCATCTACTCAACCTTATTAGTCAAAAGATCTAGGGTTAACACATAACCCAGGTCAGGGATGTTACATTAAATTAGGGCAAAGCTATGTGAAACCCTAAATTAGGGCAAAGTTAGGTGAAACCCTAATTGAGGAAGATGTTGAGTGGAATCCTAATTTCAGATAATTCTAAGTGAAACCCTGATATAGAAGGATGTCATGTGAAACTCTAATGAAGAGTGATATTAGGTGAAATCCATATTTATGGGAGATGCTATGTGAACCTCAAATTATTAAATATGGAAAATCTTATTACTAATAATGGAATAGTGATTAATATATTGACCAATGTAACACCCAAAGAGGTTGATAATGGATATCCTTATATCAATAGTTCCTAAGTCAAGGATGAGTCCATGTCATTGAAAATGGTTGTATATTCTAAATAAGTAACTTATGACCAACACATTACATAATAAATGTGATGAACTAGTGCATAAAGTATTAGGATGAGGAATACCCTAATACAAGCTAAGTGGATGAACTCAAGTAAGATAAAGGTGATGAGGGAAGTGATACATCAAGATATGATAGATATCACATCCAACACCTCAAGATTGATATACCTTGATGTGTTTTAAATCTAATACATTTGGATGAGTGACACATGAAGTGTGTCATGTCAATTGTTACATTGAGATGTAATGCACTTTGATAAGTGTAGGCTAACATGCCTTATGAAAAGGTTAATCCAAACCAATAAACTATGATACAATCATATTCTGGTAAAGATGAGAGAGAAACTCATACTTTGTGTTGATAATTCATTTAATGAGGAATGATGAGAATAAATAAATATGATTGAATACTTATGTTATCCATTTTGATTCCTAGTTGTGTGAAACAATGAAATAGGACTTGATCATTAATAATATGATCTTGAGAACCTATATGGTTATTTATGGAAAAACCCTAATCCAGGTTAATGATGTGTAAATCCCTAATATAGGATGATGAATGTGATACAAAACCCTAATCCAGAGTGATGTTATGAATGTTACAATAATCCCTAAATTGGGTAAAAGGACATGATGAACCCTAATCTGATGTGATTAGTGCACCCTAACCCTAAATTGGGTAATAGGATATAATAAACCCTAATACAGGGTAATGTTATGTGAAACCCTAATACAGGGTAATGTTATGTGAAACCCTAATACAGAGTAATGTTATGTGAAACCCTAATACAGGGTAATGTTATGTGAAACCCTAATACAAGGTAATGTTATGTGAAACCCTAATACATGGTAATGTTATGTGAAACCCTAACACAGGGTGATGCTATGTGAAGTATTAATACAGAGTAATCCTATGTGAAGATCAAATACAAATTGATGAGTTATGAATGTAATAAGAAAACCCCTGTATAGCATGGTACTGATATATAATTGTTATCATAAGTACTAATCATGCAGGTATGTTGAGATTAAGAGAATAGCCAGGTATGGGCTATGATGCTCTGTTTATTGGAAATGTTTTATAGGCCTTATAAGCCTTCATATGCTTTGTTGCTCAGTGAGAGGTAATTTGAAAATTAATAAGCCATGTATACCATATGATGTTTAATTATTGAAATTGTTTATGGGCTTCATAAGCCATAATATGCCTTGTTGCCTATTAAGGGGTAACAAGAGGTGATATGAGCTTTGTGAACTATGTGTAATGCTTTGTGTAAAAAGAATCATAATGTCCTTAGTCAGATGACCTGAAGGTATTAATTTACCTAATAATTGGTAACAAGTATTCTATGTCGAGTTAAGGGTTCAAATACCCATATTCTATAATCATGATGATGAACTTATTAAGAAATGGAAATATACTTGTTGAGATGAGGGATTAAGATTCTGATACTTTGTTAAAAGAATATGGCTATAGGCCATGACTCCACAAAGACAATGCCAGCCATTAGCTATGTGATCTAAGCCTGAAGAGTGTATATGTTGTGGTTATAATTCTATAGGGAATGAATGTTATACATATTCCTTAATGGATAAGTGACATGTTGCTCTATCAAGTTATAGTTGCAATGCTTTAGATAAGAATAATGTTCTAATATGTTAGACACTGAATTAATTGTTGTTAAACAATAATGATTCTTCTGTTCAGATTTATCTTATTAAACTGCAATAATAATGTTTCTGGCGGAGAGTTATATCTCTCTCTACGACAATTTACAACTGTCTCATCCCCATGGGAACCACATTTTTAGGTGGATGCGGACGAGGAGGTAGGAATCCTTCAGTAGGTGAAGGACAGCAGCAACAGTAGTAGGGATAGCAGTGAAATCTCAAGTGGAGACACTGGTTGATATGCCTTGTATAGATGTACATAGAGTCCTATGTGTCGTCTATGTACTCTCAGGTCCTCAGAGTAGTAGTTAGTACTTTTGAGATTTTAACTCAATGTCTCGAGATTTTATACTACCTGTGTTTAGTTTAACAGGATAGTTGATGTTTGTAATTCTCAGAACAAGAAAACAAATGATGCAGGACATGTACTTGTAAACTAGTATGTAATAAAATTACTTCAATCCTTTGTGAAAGAGTTTTCTTATGTGTGGACCTCTCTGTAAAATGGTTTTAATTTTTAGTGATTTTTGGTAATCCGCTGCTTAGTGAACGCTTCCACTTAAGTGAATTATGTTTTTGTGATCGGTGTGTCACAACTAAACTGAAAGGCTGTAATAAAATTTAACTTCACATACCTTTTTCAAAAACTTGGATATCTACTTCTATCCACATCTGGAGTCTATTCTAACTAATCCTCCTTTGTACTTTAATTCATATTTAATTTCACATATGCCACTTTACTATTTATTCTTTTCACTTGTACATAAAATGCCGACAAACAAAATGTCGGTCAGCATAAAGTTGGTATGTGGGGGAACAATAATCGTGCAATTAACTGTAACAACATATTGCAGTCAACTATGATTTAATAAACAACTTCACATTTTAAATATAACTATGCGATCCACTAATATCTTATCTTCTACGTTGTCCCTGTAGTGTACTTGGATGCTACCTTCCTCATGGTAGATCCCCATTAAACCCCTCATGATCCTACCTAACAGGTGAATCAATTTCTAGGGTTGAGTCACATGGCACTACCTATAGGTAGCTCACTCCTTAACTCATGGTGTGCTAAAGAGTTACATGGCACTACACGTAGGTAGCCCAATCCCTAACTCTTGATAATCTAGACCTTTCTCTAGGTTACCCTTTTTTAGCCTTTGCAAAGCCACAGAGGAGGACCCGAATCTAAGCCAGTTATATATATATATATATATATATATATATATATATATATATATATATATATATATATTTATAGTGATAATCATAGTCACTTTATAGTTGCATGAAATAAAAGTCATCCAAGCAGTAATTTTTAGGCAACTGATAAAAACATTTGGGAATCACCGTGAAACTAAAGCGATTATCCATAAGCGTAACCACATACCTGTATGGCTAATTTGAGATAGAATAATCCAATCAAGAAATCCAAATAGGCAAGAATGCACATTATGAGATCCTGAAATATGGATACAATTTCGTATTATTAATCATGCCATCAAGATCTACTAAACCGAGCTCGCTTCCTAGGGTTTCTAGTCCACTTTTAGGGTTTTCATTACAATTAGGGTTTAACTTCATTTTTTCTATTTTAAACCTTAATTTTATGCGATTACTCTCAAACCCTAATTATCTCATCTATTCTTTACAAAAGATATTAAGGTATCCTTTAACAACATTTAACCTTAATCTCATATTACAGGCACAATTTACATTAAAGCTACCATTTTTATCCTTTTAATCCATAACAAGATCATTATGCCCATTTATCATCTTTGGTTCCTTTCAGATTAACAACTCATAGTTCATTATAATCTAACTCACATATGAACTCACTAATTCCACCTTTATCCATTACAAAACCCTAATTACTCTATTAAGGGTAGTTATCCACAATTAGGAATGTTTATACTCAAAATAGCTTAGAATTATCATATCTCAGCTTTAATCATGATTTCAAACAATTAAAGCTATTAAGAATTACAATTACCATCATTACGGTTTCAAGGCCCATTAAAGCATATTTATGCACATGAAACTCTAAATTAAACCAATTACGTGCAAAGTTCATCCTTTTTGTTCTTAATGTACCTTTTTGTAATTAATAGGTTAATATCAACTTTAATCATCCATAAAACCCTTATAAATAGATTAATCATATCAAAATAGGGTTTCTTAATCATTAATACATTAAAGTTACTACCTTTAATTACTTTTCGAATTGCAATTAGAATTAGGATTCAAATATATTGTTATTGCATTCCTTGAGTTCTCCTGATCAAAATTCATATATAATACACATCCATCAGAGCTATCGTTAATTAGTTATGAATTTTGCAATAAATCCACTTACTCGGATCAATAGGAGGATGCCATGTCGCTCGTTCCATGCAACGTAACTCGACCAATTTAAAACATTTCAAAATGATGCCTTTACCCCTCGTGTGGCCGCTTGGCTCTGCAATGCCCGGAGGGAAAAACCGTCCAATGGTCGATCGTCTTATTCAACCTCCCAACCACGGCTGCTGCCATCGAGCACAGCCCTTGGTGCGACTCTCCCTCCCAATTCTAGTCCCAAAGACCTTGACAACTCCTTCCCTTACCTCTGTCGGGTCTCCACGCTCCTCTGGTTGCCCTCAGCCCGTAGCCACGGCAGCTGGTTCGGGCTGAGCGAGCCTGCAAAGTGTGGTCGTCACAGCAGCCATCCTGCAGCTGCTGCGTTCAGGTTAGGGTGAAGTAAAGTCCATCAGGCTTCCCTTTAACATCATGACAGCGACATGCTTCTGTCGTAACTCCTCCACGACCCCGTATTGCTCTAGGATTCGAACTTTCCTCTTCTCTAGGGTTTGTACAAAAGAAGAAGAAGATGATGAAGAAGGAAGAGAGAGTTTTGTGGGATTTCTCTAGAACTCGATCCAGAGGCTCTACCCCTTTATATAGGGGTGGCTATCCACGTCCTAAGATGACCATCTATGAGTCAACTAGTCATTTTCCCAATAGGATACTTATTCCTTCATGGAGAAGTAATTCTTCTCTCTCCTATTTATTTCCTTGATATTCCTTATTTCATGGATACTTAGAAATACGAAAATTATCTCTTTCATTCTCTTTGTACTTGCCTTTTAACCATTGGTCACGAAATTATATTTTCTTTTAATAGAAAACACCACCTCTTTAACAATACCACAACATTCATTCATTATGTTTCATATTATCCTTTTATTTTCTATCATTGGTATTTTCTCTTTCTTTTTCTCCATTAGGGCTCCTTGCACCCGAAGAAACTCTAATATTTCGAAATTCCTTTTTAAGGATACTTATTATCCTTCTAGATACATCTATATTCATTATTTCTCATTATCTTGTTTATTTCTTATTAAAATATCTCTTTTTAAGGATTTCTCTTTATCTCTCTTTTTATTTTCCTTATTGGAGTTCCTTTTAACATAAGAAACCTCATGGATACAAAAATCCATCAAAGATAACTCAATTATACCTCTTTTCACTTATTTCCCACTTTTTATCATTGTTTTCAATTTCTTTCTTAAGAAAGAAATATTTAATTGATCTTTTCTTTTCTTTTTTCATTATCTTTGCAACTTTGGATTTCTTGGAACCCAAGGAACCCAAGAGGCATGAAATCCACCTTTGGATTACATTCTTTTGCCTTCTAGAGGTTCCTACATTTTTCTTTTCTCCATTTCTTATTAATAATGGAGTTCCTTTTGTCTTTTCCTTGTTATTGGGCCCAATAGCCAATAAAGCCCACAAAACAACCAATAAGGCTATTGTAAACGAAACTCATTTATTCAAAACAAATCATATAATTATTTGTTCCAATATCTTTAATATGAGAAATTACATTTCTCACCAAATGAACCCAAATGTTCGGGTTGTAACATCCTTCCTCTCTTATAGGAATTTTGTCCTCAAAATTCCATCAAGCAAACAAACAATTCAGGATAAGACTTTTACAAGTCCATCATTGGCCTGTATGTGGCTTTGCCCTGTCCATGGCGCTTCCAAAGAACCTTTATCATCACATATTCCTTTCTCTGAGTTGTTTCACCTTGGCATCTATAAACCTCATAGGTGACTCAGGTCATTTCAGCCTCCCTTGGGGCTCACAAGGTTCATTGCTCTGCACATGGTCCGGGTACCTCACATAGTGCTCTAAATTGGACACATGGAACTCATCACACATCACATTATCCTGAGGGGTAAGGGAAAACTTAACCTTCTCCACCAAACCATGTCAGAAGAACCCAATGCATCGGGGACTAAGCTCTCTTAGCTATAACTTAGAGGGGTCGGATTTTCATGTCACATATTCCCCCACAGTGAACTGCATGTCAGTCTACTTTGCATCAACTTACAACTCATGTCATCCCTAGGCTCCTTTCAGCCATTGCACGATCAAAGTGACTTCATCTGCACACACTGCGGTCCTTTCTTGACCTTCGTGAGGTCCCTTCACCAACATCATCTTAATGAAGTGGTGACCGACACAACCTCCCTTACAAAGCTTCTTTACAACCCGATACTAGCTATGGTGGTTATCGTCATATTTTACCGAAGACAAGAATTGTCTCCATGTATCACCCTGAACGAGTGTAACGACCCCGCCTCCCAGTAACCCCAATTAAGGGATACCAAGAGGTCAGAGTCGTTATCCCAATTTCTGGATCAAAGGTTTGATAAATAATCAATAATAATTATCAAATTCTACCAAACTAAACTAAAAGGCTGTAATAAAGTAAAACTTTGCATACCTTTTTTTTCAAACTGAGGGTAACTACTTGTATCCATAACTAGAGTCTATTCTAACTAATCCTCCTTTTTACTTTAATCCTCATTTAAATCCACATATGCCACTTTACTATTTGTTCTTTTCACTTGTACCTAAAATGTCGACAAACAAAACGTCAGTCATCAAAAAGCTGGAATATGGGGGAAACAATAATCGTGCAACTATGATAACAATGTAATCAGCCAATTATCATTTAACAACCAGTATTATGTCTTAAGAAATACTACTCAATCCTTACATATCCCCTATCTTTGTGTTGTCCCTACAGTGGACCTCGATACTACCTTCCTTATGGTAGATCCCCATTAACCCCCGCATGATCCTACCTAACAGGTAGATCAATATCTAGGGTAGAGTCGCATGGCACTACCCATAGGTAGCCCATTCCCTAACTCATGGGGTGCTAAAGAGTCGCATGGCACTACCCATAGGTAGCCCAATCCCTGACTCAAGGTGACTTGATGGACCTACCCCATAGGTAGCCAAGTACTAGGTCAAACTATTAAGCCACAGAGGGGACTAGGATATGAGCTAGTAGGCACATATCTTAAGTGATAGTCATATCCACATTATAGTTTGCATGAATTAAATTCATCCAATAGTTTAATTCAAGTCATCGAGGAAAACTTTAGAAAACCTTGAAAAACTAATTCGAGATATTCATAAGCATAACCACATACCTGTAAGGTAGACTTAGATGCAGGAATAGTCCAAACAAGCAAGTAATACATAATCAAGCAAGTACACAATTCAGTCCTGAAATATACATCCAATATTCTCTATCACGGATCATGGTATCCAAGTCTAATAGGCCTAATCGTGCCCTAGGGTTACTAGCCCTTTTTAGGGTTTTGACGATAATTAGGGTTTCACTTCCTTTTTACCACTTTTACTTTACTTTTATCAAAGTATCCATCAAACCCTAATTATCTCATCTTTCTTTCACAAAATATTCTAAGTTCATCTTTTAGCAACAGGAAACCCTAATTCCATATTATAAGTACTTTTCTCTTCTTTTTCTCTTATTTAGGGTTTCTAAGCATATTAATCAACATATTAGGTTTAAAACCCTAAACCTTGCAATTTTATCATCAAAATAGGTTAAAATCCATCTTTATCATTAAACAAGTTAATAATGCTCAAATTAACTTATTTGTAAGATTAAATTTATCCTTTATCCACAATTAGGGTTTCTAACCACAAATTAATACTTTTTCCATCCAAATTAGATACTTTTGCAAAAAATACAAATTTAGGTTCCCAAACTATTTTTAATGTATCCCTCATATTTTTCTGATCATTTTACATGATTAACTTTCCACATCCGAGTTTTCTAGCTCAAGATATGATTTTATCAAGAAACCCCTTTTTATTTGATTTAATAGCAATTTTCAGAAAAATGTCGATCGTCTGCTCCATGGTCCGCTGGTCCACATAGGATCCAGCGATCAGGATCGTGCGCGCCTTTCCTTTGCGATCAAAAGAAACAAAGGTCCAAACTAACCTTGACGCAACTGAAGGAGGTGAGGGGCAATTTGGTAAATCCGTGAGTTCTCTTCTTCTTCAACCTTGCGCGAGCACGTTGTAGCTCTGGTGGTCAACTCGGGAGTTGACTCTGGGCTATCGACCTCCTTTGATCACGCCAATCGGTCAGGGAGCTCTGCCTCCCCTCATCAAACTCAACGACATCTTTAATTGCCCGCCAAGAACGTGCTGCAACCCTCCTCTACTCGTCGGACTCCGGTGGGGTTTGTCACTGGAATGGGGGTCCAGGTTAAGGTGAATCAGGCAATTGGAGGCACGGAATCACTCCTTGCAACTAGCCACAGGTCATGGGTTGATTGTTTTACATGCTGGAGCCCTCACAGACCCTCCCCTATATATAGGGTCGAGGTTAGTCTTACGAGAATTGGGTACTTCCCAAAACGGCGACCAAACCCAGTCGAACCAGGGATTAAACCCTGTGGTTTCCTCTCCTAAGTCCAAAGGGACTAACAACAGGCTGGGATATCCTCTGGATCACGAGAAATCAAGATGGAAAATTCCTCATGTGACTTGCAAAGTCCCAATCCATGTTTGACTTAGAAGATGAGTGACCAGCGTTGGATTGAGATCCAACAGTCCTCAAAGCACACGATCAAATAAGAAGGAAACCCTTTTTCAATTGCCTAATTAATGCTTTATTTTGGAGATAACTTGAGAAATTGATATCTCCCAAACCATAACTCCTTTTTGTCTCAAATTTTAAGGGAACGTTTGTCTTGACATTATCTAGCTTTGTACGAAATTTGGGGAACAATTTCCAATGGATGAGAAGTCTTCCTTCTCTCCTAAGTTATCCCTTTAATTAATCCAAATTAATTGTTATTTCTTTTCCCTTTTCCATTATCTTGTTATTTTGGGTCCCTTGGACCTCAACAAATCCTAAAGGCATGGATTCCCATATTGGGGAATATCTACTTGCTTTTATCCTTTTATTTATGTCTATTTCACATATTCTCCTTATCTTTTTATTTCTTCATTAAAACATCTCTTCTTGAGGATTTCTCTTTTTCTTTCTTTTTATTTTCCTCGTTGGCATTCCTTTTAACCTTAGGAATCCTTTGGATACGAAAATCCATCAAAGATAACTCAATTATGCCTCTATCCACTTATTTTCCACATTTTATCATTGTTTTCAATTTCTTTCTTAATAAAGAAATATTTAATTGATCTTTTCTTTTCTTTTTGCATTATCTTTGCAACTTTGGACTCCTTGGTACCCAAGGAACCCAAGAGGCATGAAATCCAACTTTAGATTATATTCTTTTGCCTTCTAGAGGTTTCTACATCTTTCTCTTCTCCATTTCATATTAACAATGGAATTCCTTTTGTCTTTTCCTTATTATTGGGCCCAATAGCCAATAAAGCCCACAAAACAATCATCAAGGCTATTGTAAACGAAATCCATTTATTGAAAACAAATTATATCTTTATTTTTTCAAATATTTTTAATATGAGAAATTACATTTCTCACTAAATGAACCAAAAAGTTGGGGTTGTAACAACAAGCACACATGCTCTCATCAGACCCTCTAGTCTGGATCATACTAACCATTAGTTATGGGTGATAAATGGTACTAACATCGAGTTCTTCATGTACCGACTTCCACCTTATGGAAGTGAACCTTTAGGTTATACTCAAGAACTTTTGTACTCGCATCATGGTGTATTTGAACAATCTCTCTCATATGTAGTTCAACCGGATCTGTTCCTTCACAGTACTCTTTCTTTCTCATGTCATCTAGGTAAGGTGATCTAAAATAACCCATATTGCATCTTGACGTTCCTTAGTCTAGGGGAGACTTACAACATCTATAGTGATGAACTCCCATTCCCTCTCAGGGACTCTTTATCTTCTATGTCAATACACTGGGTTACTGGTGTTCATCCATCACCTCCTGTCTTGCATGGCAACACACCACAAGCAACTTCATCTTAGGCATCCAAAGTACTATTGTAACTTATTATCTTGGTAGTACCATGGTATATGGTGATCTTAAATCATGATCGATTGTATTGTCATGATTCCTTAAGATCGATTCCTCAGAAACCCTAAACCACTTTAATCAGGGTTTCATCACCTTCCTTTCTAGAGACGTGCATCTGAGGTTCTACAACCATCATTTTATTGCATCAAGGCCTAGGTTGGCTAACCAAGCAACCACTAACTTGTTCAACAGATCTTGTTCCATCTGAATGTTAGCCAAACTTATCTCTTTTTCAACTTAGGGTTAACCTAACGACCTCTTCTAGCCTCTAGCTAAACTAGGCAGTTGCATCTCATCCAGAGCATCCATTACCACTTCACATCCTTAGGTGTAAGGTAATGTTGAAGACATATACCTCCATGTATTCCACTTATTATCTCATCTCAGCTCTAAGTCTATCTTCGTCAAGAAAACTATGAGCTTATTCTCTTGGTTTTTAGAACTCAATCTTCCTAGCTCATGACAAAACATCCTCATAAGATGACTACACTATTCCTCTTAGTGTTTGTAAACCATCCACTGTCCTCATACCTCGTAGCAATGTTCCCACTCACATCATCTTTATCCTTGGTATATAGCATGCGTAATGTCCTATCTCTCACTCCCATAACAAGAGGAAATAAGCATTTGGCTGCAGTCCAAATACAAAGTTCATCTTGTTCCAAGATTAGAGATGGTACATCCCACCTTGCCAGTACACCTTTAAATCTAAGTTGAAACATGCATCTCATGTCTCAACATCACAACCATCTTGATATCAAAGTTACTTCCATGGATAACTGGTTTCAATCCTACTTGGGTTCACACACATTCCATGGTCACCTCCTCTAGGTCTATAGGGTGCCAACACTTTTGGGGTCATCCCTCTTCCCTTATGCATCCAGAGAGTGCCCTACTCATCTGCCCTTTGGGTCCCATGAGTTCATGAAGGTGATCAATCTCCTAACCCATGGCCCTCAGACAATGATAGTTGTTACCTCCCGACCCTATGGTCATGTGCAACTAGGGAATTAGGCAAGTCCTACTTCCATCAGTCTTATCCCTACCTGACCCTAGGATAGACTTAGGATTCTAACATAGTACATGTCCAACTTAGAACCTTACCCAAGCCTTCATCATCTCTCTCGCTGCATTCATGGGCTGACTTTCATCCTTTCATAGGGGTCTTGGCAACCTGCCTACCTTAGTCAGGCCCCATACCGATTACCTCCATGATAACACATCCACATGCACTTATCTATGGGTCTACATGTTCATTCTCATACCATGTACTCTTCACTTAGCTTCTCAAGATCCTATAAGACCTCTTTAGGTTACCCTAAAACCAACAAAACTGGTATACACCCTACCAAAGGGTCCCTCTCCCAGGATGAGAGGAAACTACATCTTGATAACAAAGGTCACAAATGCCCTTATGTCTAGGTTTTACATCCACATGAGCATGCTTAACTCTAGCAAGCTACTAAGGCACAAGAAGACCACCTACTAAACTATGCTAGGTCATACTTGTTCTCATTCCTCAACATTGGATCAAGATCATACCTTCCCATGTCATCAACTTAGCTGTTAGGGGTTCATCAAACATACCTTAACTTAAGGGGTTTCCTTTTCCTCTAGACATGAGAAGTACCATGCTTGCATCTATAGAAACTCAAATCTCATCATGATCATCGGGTACACCACTTCCCCTCTTAGGCCTAGGAACCCTAGATTCACATCAATAATGTCCAACTGTCTACTCAACCTCTTAACCACAAACCAAACATGTACTAGGTATGACATGCACTTCCTGTCATCCTTCTACTCGAGCAACACTTCATAGTGGAGTCCTTCTCAAGGACAACCAACAAGGTACAAGGCCTCACAACCTGTTAAATAGCTTAGAATTATCATATCTCGACTTTAATCATGATTTCATACAATTAAAGCTATTAAGAATTACAATTACCACCATTAGGGTTTCAAGGCCCATTAAAGAATATTTATGCAGATGAAACTCTAAATTAAACCAATTATGTGCAAAGTTCATATTTTTTGTTCTTAATGTACCTTTTTGGAATTAAAAGGTTAATATCAACTTTAATCATCCATAAAACCTTTCAAAATAGATTAATCATCTCAAAATAGGGTTTCTTAATCATTAATACATTAAAGTTAATAACTTCCATTACTTTTCGAATTGCAATCAGAAGTAGGCTTCAAATATATTTTTCTTGCATTCCTTGGGTTCTCCTAATCAAAATTCATATATAATGTGCATCCATCCGAGCTACCGTTAATTAGGTATGAATTTTGCAATAAATCCACTTACTTGGATCAATAGGAGGATGCCATGTCGCTCGTTCCATGCAATGTGACCCAGCCAGTTGAAAACATTTCGAAATTACACCTTTACCCCCCCCCCATGCGGCCGCTTGGCTCTGCAATGCCCGGAGGGAAAAACCGTCCAATGGTCGATCGTCTTCTTCAACCTCCCAACTGCGACTGCTGTCATCGAGCGCAACCCTTGGTGTGACTCTCCCTCCCAGTTCTGGTCCCGAAGAGCTCGACAACTCCTTCCCTTACCTCCTCCGGGTCTCCACGCTCCTCTGGTTTCCCTCAGCCCATGGCCACGACGGCTGGTTCGGGCTGAGCGGGCCTGCAAAGTGCGGCCATCAAAGCAGTCATCATGCTGCTGTTGTGTTTAGGTTAGGGTCGCGGAAAGTCCATCGAGCTTCCCTTTAGCATTGTGAGAGCAGCATGCTTCTGTCGTAACTCCTCCACGGCCCCGTATTGCTCTAGGATTTGAACTATCCTCTTTTCTATGGTTTGTACAAAAGAAGAAGAAGAAGAAGAAGATGAAGAAGAAGGAAGAGAGAGTTTCATGGGATTTCTCTGGAACTCGATCCAGAAGCTCTACCCCTTTATATAGGGGTGGCTATCCACGCCCTATGATGACCATCTATGAGTCAACTAGTCCTTTTCCCAATAGGATCCTTATTCCTTCATGGAGAAGTAATTCTTCTCTCTCCTATTTATTTCCTTGATATTCCTTATTTTATGGATACTTAGAAATATGGAAATTATCTCTTTCATTCTCTTTGTACTTGCCTTTTAATCATTGGTCACAAAATTATATTTTCTTTTAATAGAAAATACCACCTCTTTAACAATACCACAAAATTCATTCATTATGCATCATATTATCCTTTTATTTTCTATCATTGGTATTTTCTCTTTCTTTTTCTCCATTGGGGCTCCTTGCACCCCAAGAAACTCTAATATTTCGAAATTCCTTTTTAGGGATACTTATTATCCTTCTAGATATATATATTCATTCTTTCTCATTATCTTGTTTATTTCTTATTAAAATATCTCTTTTTAAGGATTTCTCTTTATATCTCTTTTTATTTTCCTTATTGGAATTCCTTTAAGAAACCTCATGGATACGAAAATCCATCAAAGATAACTCAATTATACCTCTTTTCACTTATTTCCCACATTTTATCATTGTTTTCAATTTCTTTCTTAATAAAGAAGTATTTAATTGATTCTTTTGTTTTCTTATTACATTATCTTTGCAACTTTGGACTTCTCGGAACCCAAGGAACCCAAGAGGCACGAAATCCACCTTTGGATTACATTCTTTTGCCTTCTAGAGGTTCCTACATTTTTCTTTTCTCCATTTCTTATTAATAATGGAGTTCCTTTTGTCTTTTTCTTGTTATTGGGCCCAATATCCAATAAAGCCCACAAAACAACCAACAAGGCTATTGTAAACGAAACTCATTTATTCAAAACAAATTATATAATTATTTGTTCCAATATCTTTAATATGAGAAATTACATTTCTCACCAAATGAACCCAAAAGTTGGGGTTGTAACGATCAGGTTAAGCATGACAAGTCATGACGACCACTCACAACTTGGTGTATGTATCGACTTGTCATCTTCAAGCTTCAACCCTTCATCCACTAAATACTCTAGTTCATGAACAATAGCCCCATTTATCCATTAGATCTCATAGAATCATCATTCAATCAAGAAAAGTTGAAATGGAAAAGGAATAACCAAGTATTACATGATAGAAGAAGAATAATATAAAGTTGAGTTCAAGTTATATAACCCACCTCAAAATCACCACCAGAGCTTCAAGCTCCAAAGCCTCAAGTTCCCAAGGTTTAGGATGACTTATCCAAAGGTCCAAGATTCAGCTATAGCTTCACCTCCATCAAGACGAAGGTATCATATTTATAAACTTGGTGAAGGAGAAAATAAATAAAGGAAGAAACCATGATATGAGAAGCATAGTCCATACAAGGTTGAAGATGACCATGGCTTCACCTTAGGCAAGATGCTTGACCTTCCTCATGATTCTTAAGCTCCTAGGGTCTTCCACCAAGTAAGGAATGATATGAGGGTTGAAACATTTACTAGGTGGTGAAAAGAGAGGCTTATATAGTTGAGGCTCATGAGAGAGAGTGTATGTGAAGTGTCACCACCATATGCACTTAGGTGACACGTTGATCCAACCCTATTCTAGGGATGTATCTTGTGTCATTTTGTACCTTTATCACATTCAAATGCATTAGAATTACAAGTTATTCTCCCCAATATGATTATCATTGCAAATATGCTTATGGATGTCCTTTGCATTGTTTTTCAGGTACTTGGACCATGCTTAGATGGAAGAGAAAGAAGGAGGGACCCAAAGAAGGCCCCAAAGTCTCCCTCAACCTACCTCCAGTGGCCAAGAATCATCCCCGAGTAAAGACATCCGAAATTGACAAAGTAAGAAGCAAAATCAAGAAGTCAAGCCTCACCACGGCCGTGGCCCCAATGCCACAATCGTGGGTTTATTGCCAAGTTCCAACAGGTTGCAACAGGGAAATCCTTAGATCACCCACGACCGTGGCCTCCCAGCCACGACCGTGGCCAGTGAAGACAACACGACCATGGCCATCAGCACGGTCGTGGTCAGGAGAAGAGAACACGGCCATGGCACCCTGCCACGGTCGTGGGAATTAATTGCGAAAAGTCAGTTCCCAATAGGGAATTTGCCCGGAAAGCCACGACCGTGGCCAAGTCGCCACAACCGTGGCCGAAGATGATCAAGAAGCCCGTGGCCCCTCCCCACAGTCACCTCCAACTCCTCCAAAATAGCCGTGTTATCCAACACGGCCGTGGTGCATGCTACCCACCACGACCGTGGCACTCCGCCACGGTCGTGGCCACCACCATATTTTGTTTTTTTTCACCACTTCCTTCACCCCACGACCGTGTTCACCCCCACACGGCCGTTCCCCACTACCCCCACCACGTCCGTGGCACACCCACCACGACTGTGGTGATCACCTACCCTATACAACTTTTCACTATTTTTCCTATTTTACCCCCACTTAACCCTAGCTCCTATATAAGCACTAGTTGCTTCTAGGGCTCAAGAGAGAGCACCCCCTAGCCACAACCTAGCTGCTCCCTTTCCTCCATAACTCCCATCCACCTACTTCCTTGCATTTAATCCCATTTCCACCCACTTCCCACTCATTTCCACCATACAAACCTAGTTTCTCTAGGTTTCTATCCATCCATTCCACCATTTCCATGCTCTTGGGCACCATTGGAGGAGGAGGATCGTGGCTAGCAGCAAGGAGGTGAAGAAGTCAAGCTTCATCAAGCATCCATGGCGTTTCCCACTCTCTTTCCCTTCTCCTTTGTTTCTGTTTTGATCATGTATAGCTAAGCCCCCTTGGGTGGGCTGTTTGGGGCAAAAATGTGACTTTGATACCATGTTGGGGGAATATAATTTGTAATGAACATATTTCACTTCTATGATGATTGCCTTTGCTTGCATCTCATTTCCCATTACTTGTGCATGTGATTGTTGTTTAATTACATTGATTTCTTGCCTTGTGGTGTTTGAAGACATTTGCCTCTAGGATGTTTTGGTTTCTATGTAGCTATCATAGGATTGGCTCCAAGGTCCTTGATTCGGATCCCTAGCTAGTCCCCTATCTTCCTACATAATCACCTTATTCCTACATGCAAATGTGAGTTCTAAGTGACTAGTATAAGTGTGATTAGTGCAATTGCCTAGGATTTCCTAAAGGCTGAGGTGGCTAGTGGCATGAGGTCAAATATCCTCATCTCTACTCCCATCCTTACCCTTGGTCCTCAATTGACTAATACCACTTATCCTAGAGACCTAGACTTGGTAAGTCCTATGAGAATTACACCTAGCCCTAGTTCTCCAACTAGTAGCATAGGGTACATCCTCATAGCACCCACCTTGTTGTTTGGTTTGGTTTTGTAGTCTAGAATGGAATATGTTAATTGCTTATTATGGTGACATCCCCCAACTAATGTCAAGGTCACATTCCCAAACGGCCCACCTTCTTCATCTAATTGCTTAAAACCTCAATTGCCTAGTTTGCTTGTTAATGCTAGTGTCGTTCAATTGCTTTAGTTAACTTAGTTGATTGCCTAGTTTTGCTAGCTAAATGTTAATTTAGGTCTTTGATCTTGATTAGTGGTTAACTTAGGCTCTCAATTGCTAGTTGCTTTCTTAGTCTAGTATAGTTTGTTCTTGCTCTTGTTTAGATAGCTTGTTAACTTAGATTGCTAATTTAGTCTTTTGATAACTTAGTTTCATATTTCTTTTCATACTTGCTCTCTTAGCTTAATCAACAACCAACCAACCTTAAAACCCTAAAAACCTTACTCTCCTCAATAGGAACGTAGCTCACACCTTCTAACTCTAGCGCCCCCTCTATCTCCGTGGTTCGACCCCGCATCTTGCCCTTGATCTATACTACAACAGTACCATGTACGCTTGCGGGCAAATTGTTTTAGTTTTAGTGATAGAGTCGATATGGGACCATACAAATTTTGAAATTAAGGATCCCATCACTCCCGTGCCTCTCGACCTCGTGGATTGCACTCGGCCACCCTAGTTGGTCGGTGTTTTAAGCCTCTAGCGGGAGCGCACCAAGCTTTCTGGCGCCGTTGTCGGGGATAGAGGCGCTCGGCCTAGTTAGATAGTGTAGCTTGGCTTTTCCTTTTGCCCTCACCATTGCTATTATTTATTCTTTGTGTTACTCTTACATATTGGTTCGCTAACTTGGCTCCTTGTTGTTTATTTGTGACTTGCGCAGGTGACAGTTGTGCATGCGTCGCACGCGTTCGACTTGCACTGACTTGGTGGTTTACGACCCTGAGATTGGGAGAAGAAGGCGTCAAGCTCGCCGCAACCTACACCGAGAGGCCGAGATGGCCGAGAACAACCATGATGGCGACGCTCAGCCACCTCTGCCGCATCGCCCGCTTCACGAGTACTTCACGCCGGGGAACTACAAATCCCCCATCGCCACTCTGGTTGACCAGATGCCAGGTCAACAGTTCTCCATCCCACCGACACTCTTGGGGCTTCTCCCTACATACTTCGGTATGGAGAACGAGAACCCCTACCACCACATAGATGCATTCCTTGAAACGTGTTCTACCTTCCGCACACCAACCGCCACTGACGACTCAATCAGGAGGACGCTCTTTCCTTTCTCCCTCAAGGAGAAAGCCAAGGAGTGGTACGTTTCAAGGCCAGAGTTGGTCACATGGAATGAGGTGAAGAACAAGTTTCTCAAGAAGTTCTTCCCCATCACCAAGTTATCCTACATGAGAAGGCGCATCACATCGTTCGCCAAGAAAGAGAACGAACCCTTCCACGAGGCGTGGGAGAGGTTCCAGAAGTTGCTCCGTGACTGCCCTCATCATGAGGTTCCTCTTTGGCAGCTAGTTCAGGCCTTCTACACCGGACTTGAGGAGTAAAGCCAAAACAACATAGATTCTTCTTGCGGGGGCACGTTCATGGCAAAGCCGCCTGAGGAATCATGGCCGCTGTTTGAGCATCTCGCCGAGAATTCACGCCACCGAGCTTCCACTAAAGGGGGGCATTGCGGTCGGAACTACACCCCTCCCCCTTCCTCCGTGGCTCCCGCACGCAATGCCATCGACCCCGACATGATGCAAATGATGGCCGATATGATGCGAATGATGAAGAATCAAGTGGGTGGCTCTTCTAGCCAACCCGCAATGGTTGTAGATACTGTAGACGAGGAAGTCAACGCTTTACATTCCTTTGGTGGCCACAACAACCAGGGCCCAATGTCCAGCTCCTACACTCCCGAGTGGAGGAACCACCCCAACTTCTCCTGGAAACACCAGAATGAGGATGGGCAAGGACAAGGGAAGAAAAAGCCACGCTACAACTCCAAGTTCGAGGACGAGGTACTAGGAAGTCTAAGGAGCCTAGATGAAGTAAAAAAAGATGTCAATGCACATGGGCAGTCTATAAACCATCTTGAGCAGAGGTTGGATCAAATTTCTCTCTCTTTGGCTAGAAGGGAAGAAGGTAGACTTCCATCTAAACCACTACCAAATCCGAACAATGATGGGGTTTTTCTAGGGAACACTTCGAGTGCTTATGTTCCACCATCTTACCAAGCCCCACCAAACCCCTATGATCCTCCGCCTCCTCAAGCGCCACTTAATTATCAATATGCTCCACCTCCACCTCACACCTACCAACAACCACCTCCACAATACCACCCCCCACCACAAAAAGAACCGCAACCCCAATTTATTCTTCAAAATCCCAACTCTCCTCACCAAAGGCCTCCACCACCCCAACAGCCACAACCACCTCCACAAGCTCCCTCTCCTACAACCCATGAGCATGTGAAGGCGGTGACTATGTTGAGGAGTGGCAGGACTTTGGAGAGCCCCCATGGTACAGTTGTTGGCAGAGATGACACTGAGGCTGAGCAAGTTGATACTGAGATGCAGATGGATGATACTGTGATAAGAGGCAGTGTTGATACCATGACGCCGAGCAGTGATACTGTGATACCGAGCCGTGATATCGTGATTCCAGTGATACTAGTGGATGATACTGTTGATTTGGACCGATTGGGGTCCCAACTCCCTCCTTATCCTGATGCACTTGAGGAGCCTTCTGCTGCAAAGAAAAAGAAGAAGCATGTGGAAGATATCTTGGAGATCTTCAAGCAAGTGAAAATCAACGTACCTCTTCTAGATGCAGTCAAGCAAATTTCGTCCTATGCAAAGTTCCTTAAAGAATTGTGCACCTTCAAAAGAAAGGCAACAGGGAGGACGCCTAAGAAGATCAAGCTCACTGAGCAAGTGAGTTCCATTCTCCAACACACCAGTCCCCTGAAAAGAAAAGACCTCGGTGCTCCCATCATCTCATGCTACATTGGGGCACATCGCATAGACCAGGCTCTTCTTGACTTGGGGTCTAGCGTAAACTTGATGCCGTATGATCTGTTTGTTGAGCTCCAAATGGGGGAATTGAGGCCAGCCCATTGCACTCTACAGCTGGCCGACCGATCTATGAAGACGCCTAGAGGGTGTGTGGATGATGTGTTGGTCCGTCTTGATGAGGATACTTTTGCCTTCTTCCCAGCCGATTTTATCATTCTTGATATGGAAAAAGAGGCTAGAAAGGTACCAATCATCTTGGGGAGACCTTTCTTAGCCACAACTGATGCCGTGATCCATGTGAGGACAGGTACCATGTATGTTACATTCATGCACATGAAGATCAGGTTGAACATCTTCAAGTCTTCTACTACAGTCGAAGTGACAGGGGCCACCGAGGAAGATTGTTATTTGGTGGAATGCCTAGATGAGATTGTTAAAGAGTTCCTACCTGTGTGGATTGAGACTGCCACCCAAGGTAGATGTCTTGAACCAATTGTTGAGTTCCCTGATGATGATGATGAAGATGATGAAGAGTGTGAGCTAGCCTTAGTGGCTGCAAGTCAGGACCTTCCTTCTATTTCTACACCATTGAAAAACTCCCTTGAGGCACCCCCCGTTCTTGAGTTGAAGAAACTTCCTGAATGATTGAAGTACGCTTTCCTTGGCTCAAATGACACCCTCTCGGTGATCATTTCCTCCATTCTCTCTCCTGAGCAAGAAGATGCCTTGATGGAAGTCTTGAGGAAGAACATCCAAGCCATTGGGTGGTCTATTGCTGACTTGAGAGGGATTGACCCCTCTATTTGTGTGCATCAGATATACTTAGAAGAAGATGTGAGGTCGACCCGCCAAATGCAAAGAAGGCTAAATCCACAGTTGAAGGACGTTGTAACTCAAGAAGTTGTAAAGTTTCTTGATGCAGGGATCATCTATCCCATTTCTGACAATACGTGGGTGAGTCCCATCCAAGTTGTGCCCAAGAAGGGCGGGATTACGGTTGCAGAAAATGTCGATGGTGAGCTTATGCCGGTGAGAGAGCAATCCCAGTAGAGAATGTGCGTTTATTATCAAAAGCTCAATGAAAAGACAAAGAAGGATCACTACCCACTTCCATTTCTTGATCAGATTTTAGAGAGATCGGCTGGGCAGAGCTTCTACTATTTTCTTGACGGATACTCAGGATATTTTCATATTGTTGTGCATCCGGCGGATCAGGAAAAGACGACATTCACTTGTCCAAGTGGTACATTTGCCTACTAGAGAATGCCATTTGGATTGTGCAATGATCCTTCCACGTTCCAGAGATGTATAACCTCAATCTTCGCTGACATGCTTGATTCGTCACTTGAAGTTTTCATGGATGATTTTTCAGTTTTCGCAAAAACCTTTGATGAGTGCTTGCTACATCTAGTTGCTGTTCTAGAAAGATGTGTGAAATTTCACTTAGTTTTATCTTGGGAAAAGATCCATTTCATGGTACCTGAGGGTATAGTTCTGGGACACCGACTTTCCAAAGATGGGATTGAAGTTGACAAGGCCAAGGTGGGCCTTATTTCTACACTCGACATTCCTCCGACCGTAAGACATGTTCGACCTTTCTTGGGACATGCAGGTTTCTACCGCCGCTTTATCAAGGACTTTAGCAAAATCTCAAGACCACTCTGTCGATTACTTGAGAAAGATGTTGAATTTCAGTTTGATGACAAAAGTGTTGAAGCCTTCAATCATTTAAAAGAAAGGCTTATCTTTGCTCCTATCATGCATCCCCCAGATTTCTCTCTGCCATTTGAGATCATGACGGATGCATCTGATATGGCCGTGGGGGATGTGCTGGGTCAACGCATTGGCCGAATTCCTCATGCTATCTATTATGCAAGCAAAACATTAGACGATGCTCAAAGAAACTGTACGACTACCGAGAAGGAGTTGCTTGCGGTGATCTTCACTCTTGACAAGTTCTAGCCGTATCTCTTGCAAAACAAAGTGACAATCTACACAGACCATGCTGCGTTGAAGTATCTCATGTCCAAGAAAGACTCAAAGCCAAGGTTGATCCGATGGATTTTGTTGCTCCAAGAATTTGACATAGAAATTGTGGATAAGAAAGGAATAGAAAATGGTGCTTCAGATCATCTTTCCCGCCTTGATGGACCTTTTGATATGACAAGTCCAATCAAAGAGACAATGCCACATGAACAACTCCTCTTAGTCTCATCTGTCCAAAAGCCATGGTACAAGCACATAGCAAATTTCCTAGCCAGTGGGAGGATATCGAGCATGTGGACAAGAGAGGAAAACAAGAGATTGTTTGCTATGGTAAAGAACTACATTTGGGATGACCCTCACCTCTTTAAGTATTGCCTGGACCAACTCATTAGGAGGTGCATTCCGGAGATGGAGCAGCAAGAAGTCTTATCTATGTGCAATTGCGGAGTGTGTGGAGGCCATTTTCGAGGGAAACGCACGGCCGCCAAAGTTCTTCAATGTGGACTCTACTGGCCAACTTTGTTCAAAGATGCTCATGACTTTTGCAAGAGTTTCTTCAAGTGCCAAAAAGTGGGCACTATCTCAAAGAGGGACATGATGCCTCTATCACCTATTCTAGTGGTAGAAGTGTTTGATGTTTGGGGAATTGACTTTATGGGTCCTTTCCCTCCTTCTTTCGGGTATGTCTACATCTTGGTCGCCATAGACTATGTATCAAAATGGATTGAGGCTGTGGCAACAACGACAAATGATCATAAGGTGGTGTGTGATTTCGTGAAATCCAACATCTTTAGCCGTTTTGGTATTCCAAGGGCTATGATTAGTGATGGCAGATGTCATTTCATTCACCGCACCTTTGAAGGGCTGCTAAAGAGACATGGAGTGAACCATCGTGTAGCTACTCCTTACCACCCTCAAACGAGTGGTCAAGTTGAGTTGGCAAATAGGGATATAAAGCTCATTTTGAAGAAGACGGTGCGACCGGACCGCAAGGATTGGTCACTTCGCCTCAATGAAGCTTTATGGGCATATAGGACTGCATACAAAGCCCCGATTGGCACTACACCATTCAAGCTTGTCTATGGTAAGAGTTGCCATTTGCCGGTTGAAATACAGCACAAGCCACTTTGGGCCTTGAAGAAGATGGACTTCGATGAAGAGAAAACCGGAATGAAAAGAAAGTTTCAATTGCATGAGCTAGAAGAAATGCGGCATGAAGCGTATGAAATGTCAAAAAGATACAAGGAAAGAACCAAGTTTATACATGACAAGATCATAAAGAAGAAAGAGTTTGAGCCTGGCAAATGGGTATGACTATACAATTCAAGAATGAAGTTCTTTCCCAGAAAGATTCTTTCTAGATGGGAAGGTCCTTACCTTTTCAAAAAGGTGTACCCATCCGGGGTAGTGGTTATTTGTGCAAAAAGAAGGAGCTAAGGAATTTTTCGTCAATGGGCAAAGGCTGAAATCTGTTGTTGAAGTCGGCCTGGACAAGGCCAATCAAGACTTTGATATTTTTATGCTTATAGAAGAAGAATCCGAGGAAGAAGAATGCTTGGACGAGGATGAGAAAGGGATTTACTACAAGGATCTTTTGAATATTCCGAAAAAGTGAAAAAGTCCAACAATCAATAAGAATGGCTGAAGGCATTAAATTTAGCGCTAGTGGGAGGCAACCCACGTGGTTTGAGATTCTCGAACCCTTCTTTTGATACTTTTTCTTTATTTTACACAAAAACACACACGCACACTTGTGCTTTACAGTTTTTGTTTGAGTTTTGATGATGGCAAGTGATAGACATTAGAGAGAGAGGATCTAGAAGTTAATCGTGTTCATTCACTTAGATTTGTGGCAATGGAACAAATGAAACCGAAAGATCATGTTTTAAAGTTTGAAAATTGAGGAGACAAACCCACCACGGCCGTGGAGCTCGACCACGACCGTGGCGCATGCGGCAAAACACGACCGTGGCGCCAAGCCACGGCCATGGGAATTAAAGCACCAGATTGGCCAAGGTTACAGGTTGTCTTGAAGAACGGCCACGACCATGGCTTGTTGCCCACGACCGTGGTGAAGGAAGTTGCCCACGACCATGGTCCTCACCACGGTCGTTTTGAAGACGGCGGACCACGACCGTGGCGGGCCGCCGCGACCGTGGCGAGGTCAAACCGGGGGGTTCTTCATCGACAACATGACCGTGGCACCTACCACGGCCATGCTACCCAACCCTGGCCACAACCGTGGCCCCCTGCCACGACTGTGGCCGAACCTGGTTAGAAAAAAATACTTTTAAGTGTCCAAACACGACCCCCCTCATTCTTTCGTCTTCCACCTCCAGCAACGCACAGTGGCGGTGGAAAACGGCTGTGTGCTCCCTCATTCGTCACCTCCAACCCCCAAAACCACCTCCTTTTGATCCCTAATCCATCCCAAATAGATCCCCAGCCATCCCTCTCCCATTCCCACCGTCCAATCTCTCCTAATCGCATCTCCATCTCCATTCCCATCTCCATTCCGCCCAGCAACTCCCCTACACAAAACCTCTACAAAAACCCTTCCATTCTCACCCAAATCCACCACTAATCATATAACAACCATCCGTACATCACTATCCTTCCATTCCACCCACAAAACCACATCCACACCACCTTCTCCACCAAATCCGAAAATCTCCATCCTACACCACTTTCACCTCCATTTCCGCAATAAAGAAGATTGGGAAGGCTATCACAAAGGGGACGAACATCCTCACTGGAAGGAAACGGCGTTCTAAAAACGCCTCCTCTGATGTGTCTGTTCCATCCCACAACCCATCACCTACCGCTTCCGCCCACCATTCCCTCTGTCGGTCGCAATCGGTGAGCAGATCACACTCCCGCTCATCCGAAAGCCACCATATCACGGACACCACCTACGAGGGAGAGGACGAAGAAGAGGAGGAGTCCATGGGGGTCGACCTGGACAACCTCATTGATGAGATCGAGCCGGTGGCCGCAAAAAGAAACCAGAGATCTAAAGCGGAACCGTCCTCATCCAGACTGCCTCCAAAGCCCGCACCACCCCGCCACTCGACATCCAGCGCGGCGGCGAGACGTGATGTGCAGTCGTGACCCTCGTGGCAACTACAGCAAGAAGAGGAACAGTCGACACATTGGTATAACCTCGATACCAGTTCGGGGTCACAATCCTATAGAATGGAGGAGGAAGAAGATAACAGTGAGGAAGAGGTGGATCTTGAGCCGAAAGGAGAAGATGTTTTGGCACATTTGGAGGATGACAGAGAAAGAACCCTGGGCAAAGCACCGGCGGGGGTGTCCTATGGTAGAGGAAACATGCAAAGGAAAGTCGAGCTCATTTACCCCGAGTGCATGACAAGGCGAGTCGTCGCCTCCAGGTACGGTTGTGAGAAGACAATTGAAGATCTTGGGATCAAAGAGATAGTGGAAATGGGCTTGAAGAGGATTGGGTTGTGGAATATTCTTTTCACACCCCAACCTACATATCCCACTTTGACCTGAGAATTCTTTGCCACTCTGGAGAAGACAAAAGTGAGGGGTTGTGATGCACTCATATTTGCCATGATGGGCAACATGCACACCCTCACTTCCACTGAGCTGAATGCTATCTTCGCCTCTAGTCCTGAAGAAGCTGTGAAATTGGATGACGGCTTGTTAGATAGAGACGGCACTCTGGACTATGCCTATTACTGGAAGACCTTCACAGGAAAAGAATACTACTACGCGGGTAGATCAAATCTGCTGCTATATGTAACCCGCTAACGCGCTACGTACGGAAGGTCTTGGCTAACACGATTGTGGGCAGATACGACAACCAAGGCAGCATTTCCCAAAAGGATATGATTGTCTTGATCGATATGCACTACAAGAGGTACATTGACCTTGGAGTTCTTTTGATCGATCATATGAAGTCCATACCCAACAAGAGCACAAAGCCATTTGTAATGGGGGGATTTGTGACTTCGATTGCACTAGCATTGGGATATGATCTCTCGGGGGCACAAGACGCGATTGAGGCAGAACATGTTGACCTCAACTATCTGACGCGCTCGCACACCATAAAAATGAAGGATAAAAGAATGATTTACTTAACTACAAGTGTGTAGGATTTTGAACTAGAGCTACCATATCACGCGGAACCCCTAATATCCATGTGGGGACCTGGCAACAGGTTAAGGGAAAAATTGATGGCATGGCAGCTACACCACCTGAGAGAGACGTATACTAGGGGAGCCACTGCCGTACAGGAAGACGTCGTCGAATCAAACGTACAAGGGCAGGAGCAAGAACATGAACAACAAAGGCAACCCTGAAGAACAAGAAGGAGGGATGAGGAGACATCCCAGCTGCAGCCACCCTCAGGGAATGCCTATGACATGGCCACAATCCAGGCACACCTTAAGAACATTCAGAAGATCCAAGATGACATGCAGCTTGCCCAACAGCAAATGTGGTATGATCAGCAGTAGATGCACTATCAGATCAACCACTTGTATCAATATCACCATGCCCAAGCAGAAAGAAACCCCGAATGGGGCGCAGATTTTTTTGGTGGTTTAGATGGGTATCCACAGACTTACCCTCCACCCTAGGATGACTACTGGGGGCACTATTACCAGCATCCTCCGTCAGGCTCAGCTCCAGACTAAGCTCCTCCTCCATATCCTCCGAACATGCCAGACCAGCCACCGCAGCCATGACACTTCCCCTATCTCCTCTAAGCTATAGTTTCATGTTGAGGACAGCATGATTCTAAAGTTTGGGGTGGGTAGGGCGGTACGCATCACCCTATCTCTCTTTTTGTCATTTTTATATCACCCTGCCATCTAGTTTAGTTTTACTATTTTTGTTCTTTTCATTGCATCTTTGCATGACATGTAGTTGATTTCTGCATTTTTGAGTAATTTTTCAAATTTTTTGCTTTTTCAGCCATGCATTGCATCTCATGTAGTTTTTTGCTAATTTTTGCATGTTTTAGCTAGGATTTACTTGCTTTTTACCTAAAATTGTGTTTGAATGTGATTTAGTGCAATTTGGCAACTTTTTGGCCAATTTTACCCAGATTTGATGTTTCTTGTCCAAAAAGCGTGTTTTGACTCAATCTTTACCATATTGAATGAAATTGCTTATCTTTGACAAATACAATATGATATGCTATGATGAAGTGCTATGTGGTATCAATTAGTGACTTCTTACATGCTCGTCACCTCCCTTGGGAATGTGTTGGTTTGATTGAATTATGATCTGAGCAAGCATAGAACGTTTAATGTTTGTGGAGTTACTTGATTGATATATGGATCTCATTTGGTTCATTCATGTGATGTGATATCTATGGTGAAGTGTCGGACTAGTTTTCATGCAGGAGACCTTATGTGGAAGATTATGCCAAGTGACCCCTCTTTGACCCGACCACTCTTTCATCATCTTCATACCTCTCTGCCTCATAAAAAGATGCCAAAGTGCACATATTAGCCGTGGACACCTCCAAAAGTTTGGGGTGGCCACATATCTATCTCCTCACTTCACTCTATCCACCATATGCCCTACCTACACCAACGGCAAAGAAAAATGAAAAGAGAAGCAAAAATAAAATAAAAGGATGCTCCTATTTAAGAGCATTAAAATAAAGAAAAGAAGAGTGTGTAATAGCACTCCAAATCCTACCGCAACCCTTTCTTCTTCTTTCATACCCATGGAGCTAGGAAACATTAAACCTAGCTCACTTTATCCCTTTTCCGCACCCATGTGGGTCATTTGGCATAACTTGAAGCATAAGGTTGAACGCATGAAGGTGAAACAACACTCCTAGTCATCGGTGATTAACATCATCATGAAATGGTCTACCTGGAACCTTATGGATGAGATATTGATAACATGTGCAATCCATGCATTATATGAGAAGTTCATGTGCTTTGTGCTCTCTTCATGGTTGGTTTGTGAAAGTAGAAGAGGAGGGAAGTGATTTTCATGTACCTAGTCACCATTGATCCTATTTAGCATTTGTCACCCATCATATTGCATTTGTCATACCTTTTGATTGTAGAAAATGGAAAAGAGATTGAGTTGGAGCATACTTGAGGACAAATATGTTTCAAGTTTGGGGTGGTGATCCAACCCTATTCTAGGGCTGTATCTTGTGTCATTTTGTACCTTTATCACATTCAAATGCATTAGAATTACATGTTATTCTCCCCAATATGATTATCATTGCAAATATGCTTATGGATGTCCTTTGCACTATTTTTCAAGTAATTGGACCATGCTTAGATGGAAGAGAGAGAAGGAGGGACCAAAAGAAGGCCCCAAAGTCTCCCTCAACCTGCCTCCAGTGGCCAAGAATCATCCCCGAGCAAAGACATCCGAAATTGATAAAGTAAGAAGCAAAATCAAGAAGTCAAGCCTCACCACGGCCGTGGCTCCAATGCCATGGTCATGGGTTTATTGCCAAGTTCCAACAGGTTGCAATAGGGAAATCCTTAGATCGCCCACGACTGTGGCCTCCCAGCCACGACTGTGGCCAGTGAAGACAACACGACCGTGGCCATCAGCACGGTCGTGGTCAGGAGAAGAGAACACGGTCGTGGCACCCTACCACGGTCGTGGGAATTAATTGCGAAAAGTCAGTTGCCAACAGGGAATTTGCCCGGAAAGCCATGAACGTGGCCAAGTCGAAATGACCGTGGCCGAAGCTGATCAAGATGCCCGTGGCCCCTCCCCACGGTCAATGCATTGGCCGAATTCCTCATGCTATCTATTATGCAAGCAAAACATTAGACGATGCTCAAAGAAACTATACGACTACCGAGAAGGAGTTGCTTGCGGTGATCTTCGCTCTTGACAAGTTCCGGCCGTATCTCTTGCAAAACAAAGTGACAATCTACACGGACCATGTTGCGTTGAAGTATCTCATGTCCAAGAAAGACTCAAAGCCAAGGTTGATCCGATGGATTTTGTTGCTCCAATAATTTGACATAGAAATTGTGGATAAGAAAGGAATAGAAAATGGTGCTGCAGATCATCTCTCCCGCCTTGATGGACCTTTTCATATGACAAGTCCAATCAAAGAAACAATGCCACATGAACAACTCCTCTTAGTCTCATCTGTCCAAAAGCCATGGTACAAGCACATAGCGAATTTCCTAGCCAGTGGGAGGATACCGAGCATGTGGACAAGAGAGGAAAGTAAGAGATTGTTTGCTATGGTAAAGAACTACATTTGGGATGACCCTCACCTCTTTAAGTATTGCCCAGACCAACTCATTAGGAGGTGCATTCCGGAGATGGAGCAGCAAGAAGTCTTATCTATGTGCCATTCCGGAGTGTTTGGAGGCCATTTTGGAGGGAAACACACAGCCGCCAAAGTTCTTCAATGTGGACTCTACTGGCCGACTTTGTTCAAAGATGCTCATGACTTTTGCAAGAGTTGCTTCAAGTGCCAAAAAGTGGGCACCATCTCAAAGAGGGACATGATGCCTCTATCACCTATTCTTGTGGTAGAAGTGTTTGATGTTTGGGGGATTGACTTTATGGGTCCTTTCCCTCCTTCTTTTGGGTATGTCTACATCTTAGTCGCCGTAGACTATGTATCAAAATGGATTGAGGTTGTGGCAACAAGGACAAATGATCATATGGTGGTGTTTGATTTCGTGAAATCCAACATCTTTAGTCGTTTTGGTATTCTAAGAGCTATGATTAGTGATGGCGGGAGTCATTTCATTCACCTCACCTTTGAAGGGATGCTAAAGAGACATGGAGTGAACCATCTTGTAGATACTCCTTACCACCCTCAAACGAGTGGTCAAGTTGAGTTGGCAAATCGAGAGATAAAGCTCATTTTGGAGAAGACGGTGCGACCGAACCGCAAGGATTGGTCACTTCGCTTCAATGAAGCTTTATGGGCATATAGGACTGCATACAAAGCCCCAATTGGCACTACACCATTCAAGCTTGTCTATGGTAAGAGTTGCCATTTGCCGGTTGAAATACAGCACAAGGCACTTTGGGCCTTGAAGAAGATGGACTTCGATGAAGAGAAAACCGGAATGAAACGAAAGTTTCAATTGCATGAGCTAGAAGAAATGTGGCATGAAGCGTATGAAATGTCAAAGAGCTACAAGGAAAGAACCAAGTTTCTACATGACAAGATCATAAAGAAGAAAGAGTTTGAGCCCGGCAAATGGGTATGACTATACAATTCAAGCATGAAGTTCTTTCCCGGAAAGCTTCGTTCTAGATGGGAAGGTCCTTACCTTGTCAAAAAGGTGTACCCATCCGGGGCAGTGGTTATTTGTGCAAAAGAAGGAGCTAAGGAATTTTCCATCAACGGGTAAAGGCTGAAATCTATTGTTGAAGTCGGCCTGGAAAAGGCCAATCAAGACTTTGATATTGTTATTCTTATAGAAGAAGAATCCGAGGAAGAAGAATGCTTGGACGAGGATGAGAAAGGGATTTACTACAAGGATCTTTTGAAGATTCCGAAAAAGTGAAAAGTCCAACAATCAATAAGCCTGGCTGAAGGCGTTAAATTTAGCACTAGTGGGAGGCAACCCACGTGGTTTGAGATTCTTGAACCCTTCTTTTGATACTTTTTCTTTATTTTACACAAAAACACACACACACACTTTTTCTTTACAATTTTTGTTTAAGTTTTGATGATGGCAGGTGATAGACATTAGAGAGAGAGGATCTAGAAGTTAATCATGGTCATTCAGTCAGATTTGTGGCAATGGAACAAATGAAACTGAAAGATCATGTTTTAAAGTTTGAAAATTGAGGAGACAAACCCACTACGGCCGTGGATCTCGACCACGACGGTGGCGCATGCGGAAAAACACGACCGTGGCTCCAAGCCACGGCCATGGGAATTAAAGCACCAGATTGGCCAAGGTTACAGGTTGTCTTGAAGAACGGCCACGACCGTGGCTTGTTTCCCACGACCGTGGTGAAGGAAACTGCCCACAACCGTGGTCCTCACCACGGCCATTTTGAAGACGGAGGACCACGACCGTGGCGAGGTCAAACTGGGGGGGTCTTCATCGACAACACGACCGTGGCACTCGCCACGGCCGTGCTACCCAACCCTGGCCACGACCGTGGCCGAACCCGGTACCAAAAAAAATATACTTTTAAGTGTCCAAACACAACCCCCCCTCATTCTTTCGTCTTCCACCTCCAGCAACGCACCGTGGCGGAGGAAAATGGCTTTGTGCTCCCCTGTTTGTCACCTCCAACTCCCAAAACCACCTCCTTTTGATCCCTAATCCATCCCAAATTGATCCCCAGCCATCCCTCTCCCATTCCCACCGTCCAATCTCTCCAAATCGCATCTCCATCTTCATTCCCATCTCCATTCCGCCCAGCAACTCCCCTACACAAAAACCCTTCCATTCTCACCCAAATCCACCACTAATCATATAAACACCATCCTTACATCACTATCCTTCCATTCCACCCACAAAACCACATCCACACCACCTTCTCCACCAAATCCGAAATTCTCAATCCTACACCACTTTCACCTCCATTTCCGCAATGAAGAAGATTGGGAAGGCTATCACAAAGGGGACGAACATCCTCACCGAAGGGAAACAGCGCTCTAAAAACGCCTCCTCCGATGTGTCTGTTCCATCCCACACCCCATCACCTACCGCTTTTGCCCACCATTCCCTCCGCCGGTCGCAATCGGTGAGCGGATCACACTCCCGCTCATCCGACAGCCACCATATCACGGACGTCACCTACGAGGGAGAGGACGAAGAAGAGGAGGAGTCCATGGGGGTTGACCTGGACAACCTCATTGATGAGATCGAGCCGGCGGCCGCAAAAAGAAACCATAGATCTAAAGCGGCGTCGTCCTCATCCAAGCTGCCTCCAAAGCCCGTACCACCCCGCCACTCGACATCCAGCGCGGCGGCGAGACGTGATGTGCATTCGCGACCCTCGCGGCAAGTGCCGCAAGAAGAGGAACAGTTGGCACATTGGTATAACCTCGATACCAATTCGGGGTCACAATCCTATAGAATGGAGGAGGAAGAAGATAACAGCGAGGAAGAGGTGGATCTTGAGCCGGAAGGAGAAGATGTTTTGGCACATTTGGAGGATGACAGAGAAAGAACCCTGGGCAAAGCACCGGAGGGGGTGTCCTATGGTAGAGGACACAGGCAAAGGAAAGTTGAGCTCATTTACCCTGAGTGCATGACAAGGCGAGTCGTCGCCTCCAGGTACGGTTGTGAGAAGACAATTGAAGATCTTGGGATCAAAGAGATAGTGGAAATGGGCTTGAAGAGGATTGGGTTGTGGAATATTCTTTTCACACCCCAACCTACATATCCCACTTTGACCCGAGAATTCTTTGCCACTCTGGAGAAGACAAAAGTGAGGGGTTGTGATGCACTCATATTTGCCATGATGGGAAACATGCACACCCTCACTTCCACTGAGCTGAATGCTATCTTCGCCTCTAGTCCTGAAGAAGCCGTGAAATTGGATGACGGCTTGTTAGAGAGAGATGGCACTCTGGACTATGCCTATTACTGGAAGACCTTCACAGGCAAAGAAGACTACTACGCGGGTAGATCAAAAACTGCTGCTATATGTAACCCGCTAACGCGCTACGTGCAGAAGGTCTTGGCTAACACGATTGTGGGTAGATACGACAACCAAGGCAGCATTTCCCAAAAGGATATGATTGTCTTGATCGGTATGCACTACAAGAGGTACATTGACCTTGGAGTTCTTTTGATCGATCATATGAAGTCCATACCCTACAAGAGCACAAAGCCATTTTTCATGGGGGGATTTGTGACTTCGATTGCACTAGCGTTGGGATATGATCTCTCAGGGGCACAAGACGTGATTGAGGCAGAACGTGTTGACCTCAACTATCTGACGTGCTCACTCACCATAAAAATGAAGGATAAAAGAATGATTTACTTAACTACAAGTGTGCAGGATTTTGAACTAGAGCTGCCATATCACGTGGAACCCCTAATATCTGTGTGGGGACCTGGCAACAGGTTAAGGGAAAAATTGATGGCATGGCAGCTAGACCAGCTGAGAGAGATGTATACTAGGGGAGCCACTTCCGTACAGGAAGACGTCGCCAAATCAAACGTACAAGGGCAGGAGCAAGAACATGAACAACAAAGGAAACCCCGAAGAACAAGAAGGAGGGATGAGGAGACATCCCAGCTGCAACCACCCTCAGGGAATGCCTATGACATGGCCGCAATCCAGGCACACCTTGAGAACATTCAGAAGATCCAAGGTGACATGCAGCTTGCCCAGCAGCAAATGTGGTATGATCAGCAGCAGATGCACTATCAGATCAACCACTCATATCAATATCACCAAGCCCAAGCAGAAAGAAACCCCGAATGGGGCGTAGATTTTTGGGGTGGTTTAGCTGGGTATCCACAGTCTTACCCTCCACCCCAGGATGACTACTGGGGGCACTATTACCAGCATCCTCCGTCAGGCTCAGCTCTAGACTCAGCACCTCCTCCATATCCTCCAAACATGCCAGACCAGCCACCGCAGCCATGACACTTCCCCTATCTCCCCTAAGCTATAGTTTCATGCTGAGGACAACATGATTCTAAAGTTTGGGGTGGGTAGGGTGTACGCATAACCCTATCTCTCTTTTTGTCATTTTTATATCACCCTGCCATCTAGTTTGGTTTTACTATTTTTGTTCTTTTCATTGCATCTTTGCATGACATGTAGTTGATTTTTGCATTTTTGAGTAATTTTTCAAAATTTTTGCTTTTTCAGCCATGCATTGCATCTCATGTAGTTTTTTGCTAATTTTTGCATGTTTTAGATAGGATTTACTTACGTTTTACCTAAAATTGTGTTTGAATGTGATTTAGTGCAATTTGGCACCTTTTTGGCCAATTTTGCCCAGATTTGATGTTTCTTGTCCAAAAAGCGTGTTTTGACTCAATCTTTACCATATTGAATGAAATTGCTTATCTTTGACAAATACAAGATGATATGCTATGATGAAGTGCTATGTGGTATCAACGAGTGACTTCTTACATGCTCGTCACCTCCCTTGGGAATGTGTTGGTTTGATTGAATTATGATCCGAGCAAGCATAGAACGTTTAATGTTTGTGGAGTTACTTGATTGATATATGGATTTCATTTGGTTCATTCATGTGATGTGATATCTATGGTGAAGTGTCAGACTAGTTTTCATGCAGGAGACCTTATGTGGAAGATTATGCCAAGTGACCCCTCTTTGACCCGACCACTCTTTCATCATCTTCATACCTCTCCGCCTCATAAAAAGATGCCAAAGTGCACATATTAGCCGTGGACACCTCCAAAAGTTTGGGGTGGCCACATCTCTATCTCCTCACTTCACTCTATCCACCATATGCCCTACCTACACCAAGGGCTAAGAAAAAGGAAAAGAGAAGAAAAAATAAAATAAAAGGATGCTCCTGTTTAAGAGCATTCAAATAAAGAAAAGAAGAGTGTGTAAAAGCACTCCAAATCCTACTGCAACCCTTTCTTCTTCTTTCATACCCATGGAGATAGGAAACATTAAACCTAGCTCACTTTATCCCTTTTCCGCAGCCATGTGGGTCATTTGGCATAACTTGAAGCATAAGGTTGAATGCATGAAGGTGAAACAACACTCCTAGTCATCGGCGATTAACATCATCATGAAATGGTCTACCTGGAACCTATGGATGAGATATTGATAACCTGTGCAATCCCTGCATTATATGAGAAATTCATGTGCTTTGTGCTCTCTTCATGGTTGGTTTGTGAAAGTAGAAGAGGAGGGAAGTGATTTGCATGTACCTAGTCACCATTGATCCCATTTAGCATTTGTCACCCATCATATTGCATTTGTCATACCTTTTAATTGTAGAAAATGGAAAAGAGATTGAGTTGGAGCATACTTGAGGACAAGTATGTTTCAAGTTTGGGGTGGTGATCCAAACCTATTCTAGGGCTGTATGTTGTGTCATTTTGTACCTTTATCACATTCAAATGCATTAGAATTACATGTTATTCTCCCCAATATGATTATCATTGCAAATCTGCTTATGGATGTCCTTTGAACTGTTTTTTAGGTACTTGGACCATGATTAGATGGAAGAGAGAGAAGGAGGGACCCAAAGAAGGCCCCAAAGTCTCCCTCAACCTACCTCCAGTGGCCAAGAATCATCCCCGAGCAAAGACATCTGAAATAGACAAAGTACGAAGCAAAATCAAGAAGTCAAGCCTCACCACGGCTGTGGCCCCAATGCCACGGTCATGGGTTTATTGCCAAGTTCCAACAGGTTGCAACAGGGAAATCCTTAGATCGCCCATGACCGTGGCCTCCCAGCCACGACCATGGCCAGTGAAGACAACACAACCGTGGCCATCAGCACGGTCATGGTCAGGAGAAGAGAACACGGTCGTGGCACCCTGCCACGGTCGTGGGAATTAATTGTGAAAAGTCAGTTGCCAACAAGGAATTTGCCCAGAAAGCCATGATCGTGGCCAAGTCGCCATGACCGTGGCCGAAGCTGATCAAGACACCTGTGGCCCCTCCCCACGGTCACCTCCAACTCCTCCAAAATGGTCATGTTATCCAACACGGCTGTGGTGCATGCTACCCACCACGACCGTGGCACTCCGCCACGGTCGTGGCCACCACCATATTTTGTTTTTTTTCACCACTTCCTTCACCCCACGACCGTATTCACCCCCCACGGCCATTCCCCACTACCCCCACCACGGCCGTGGCACACCCACCATGACCGTGGTGATCACCTACCCTATACAACTTTTCACTATTTTTCCTGTTTTACCCCCACTTAACCCTAGCTCCTATATAAGCACTAGTTGCTTCTAGGGCTCGAGAGAGAGCACCCCCTGGCCGCAACCTAGCTACTCCATTGCCTCCATTACTCCCATCCACCTACTTCCTTGCATTTAATCCCATTTCCACCCACTTCCCACTCATTTCCACCATAGAAACCTAGTTTCTCTAGGTTTCTATCCATCCATTCCACCATTTCCATGCTCTTGGGCACCATTGGAGGAGGAGGATCATGGTTGGCAGCAAGGAGGTGAAGAAGTCAAGCTTCATCAAGCATCCATGGCGTTTCCCACTCTCTTTCCCTTCTCCTTTGTTTCTGTTTTGATCATGTATAGCTAAGCCCCCTTGGGTGGGCTATTTGGGGCAAAAATGTGACTTTGATAGCATGTTGGGGGAATATAATTTGTAATGAACATATTTCACTTCTATGATGATTTCCTTTTCTTGTATCTCATTTCCCATTACTTGTGCATGTGATTGTTGTTTAATTACATTGATTGCTTGCCTTGTGGTGTTTGAAGACATTTGCCTCTAGGATGTTTTGGTTTCTATGTAGCTATCATAGGATTGGCTCCTAGGTTCTTAATTCGGATCCCTAGCTAGCCCACTATCTTCCTACATAATCACCTTCTTCCTACATGCAAATGTGAGTTCTAAGTGACTAGTATAAGTGTGATTAGTGCAATTGCCTAGGATTTCCTAAAGGCTGAGGTGGATAGTGGCATGAGGTCAAATATCCTCATCTCTACTCCCATCCTTACCCTTGGTCCTCAATTGACTAATACCACTTATCCTAGAGACCTAGACTTGGTAAGTCCTATGAGAATTACACCTAGCCCTAGTTCTCCAACTAGTAGCATATGGTACATCCTCATAGCACCCACCTTGTTGTTTGGTTTGGTAGTCTAGAATGGAATATGTTAATTGCTTATTATGGTGACATCCCCCAACTAATGTCAAGGTCACATTCCCTAACGACCCACCTCCTTCATCTAATTGCTTAAAACCTCAATTGCCTAGTTTGCTTGTTAATGCTAGTGTAGTTCAATTGCTTTAGTTAACTTAGTTGATTGCCTAGTTTTGCTAGCTAAATGTTAATTTAGGTCTTTGATCTTGATTAGTGGTTAACTTAGGCTCTCAATTGCTAGTTGCTTTCTTAGTCTAGTATAGTTTGTTCTTGCTCTTGTTTAGATAGCTTGTTAACTTAGATTGCTAATTTAGTCTTTTGATGACTTAGTTTCATATTGCTTTTCATACTTGCTCTCTTAGCTTAATCAACAACCAACCAACCTTAAAACCCTAAAAACCTTACTCTCTGCAATAGGAATGTAGCTTATGGCTTCTAACTCTAGCGCCCCCTCTATCTCCGTGGTTTGACCCCGCATCTTGCCCTTGTTCTATACTACAACAGTACCCCGTACGCTTGCGGGCGAATTGTTTTAGTTTTAGTGATAGACTCGATCTGGGACCATACAAATTTCGAAAGCAAGGATCACATCACTCCCGTGCCTCCTGACCTCATGGATTGCACTCGGCCACCCTAGTTGGCCGGTGTTGTAAGCCTCTAGCGGGAGCGCACCACACGTGTCCATGCTTGGTGACTCCATTCATCCATGATTATCATGACATGCAAAACTCTTATGGATAATTCAAGGGTGAGGTATCGACCATTGGGTATCTTGCTTGACAAGATATCACAACCCAATATTACTTTTCATGCGGACTAATACAACTTTTGCAAGGAACTTCTAAACTGATATACTTTACTTACTTAAGGTGCTTAGACATATATTAATACTTAAAAAAAGTTTCTAAACTTCTATGGGACCTCCTCTATGGCTTACAGGATAATGGGCACTCCCATATAACCTTCATTACTCGACACAACCTTATTTAGGGTTTAAGGTACTCAACATTCTTGAGTTCTTTCACCATCACGAGTGTTATCACTCATCCAAGATTTAAACAAGGTTCCTCCTCCTTCCTCTCTCCTTTTGATGAAGATAAGAGAGATAAGGGACACTCTAAAGAGGGTAATTTGTATATTAACCTCTTACTTTATGTAATTTGCAATATACATCAAATCTATCATACAAAGCATAAGCATCATCCACACAGGCTCAACTTGAAACTTAAGCTCTCCACAAGGCACCTCATAGAATCATCCTCTACTCATGATGCTAAATCACTAAGGGAACACTCAAAATGTGACATTTTTCAAGATAACCCCTTATGTTGGGTAAATTCCACTCTGGTCCAAAATAAGCAAACATTATACAAGCATTATTCAAATGGGACCAAACTTGAAACATAGATATGTCACATGTTATTAAAACACCTCAAAGGATTATACAAAAGTTTAAAACAACTTACTTAAGAAAAACTAATAGGGTTATCCCAAAACCTAGGTCAGTGGTGTTACATGACTAGCCATCAAGAAAGTAGTAGAAGTTGTACCAACTAGCTGGTTGAGTTGGTTAGCTCGTAAGCCTGTAAGGATATTGATTCCATAGGTTGTCGGTTCGAAACCCGGCTGGGACACTATGGAGGGGATTCCCCATCGGTCTAGCTGACATGCCGATTGTGGTCAGTAAATAGACAAAAAAAAAGTAGTAGAAGCTCTACACTACAAGTCTTTCCTAGATATGATCAATAAATGCGAGAGGAAAGTGGTCCTTCTTTGTCTTTTCATTCAGCTTTCTATAATCTATACACATCCTCCAACTTTGATTTCTCTTTCAATAGCATCAACTCTCCATCCTCATTCTCAGCTATGTGATCCCACCCTTCTTGGGCACAACCTGGATGGAACTCACCCAAGGGAAATCAAAACTGAGGTAGATAATCCCAACCTCTAGCAACTGTACTACTTCTTGTGATACGACCACTTTCAGCTTTGGATTCAACCTTCTGTGCTTTTGTTGCATTGGCCTGGAATCATCTTCAAGGTAAATCCTATGAACACATATGGAAGGGTAAATGCTCCCCAAGTCAGCAATGGACCATCCAATGGCCTGAATATTTTTCTTCAAAACTACCATAAAGGCATCTTCTTGTTCTTGACAAAGGATATTGGAAATGATCACCGGGAGGGAGTAATTTGAACCTAGGAAAGCATACTTCATCCCCTAAGGAAAAGAATTGAGCTCAAGGATTGGAGGTTCTTCAAGGGTATTCTTCATATATTTTTCAGGAATGGATGGGAGGTCCTCACTTGTAGCCACTAAGGCTAGCTCATCCTCCTCATCCTCATCATCATCATCATCAGGAAATTCCACAATTGGCTCTAGACCTCTACCCTAAGTGTAAGTTTGATGCCATGTAGGTAGGCATTCATCTACAATCTCGTCAAGACACTCAATAAGATATCAATCTTCCTCTATAGCACCTATCACCTTGGCCTAAGCAGAAGACTTGAACATGTTCAACCAAAGCTTCATGTGCGTGAAGGTCACATACATGGTACTATTCCTCACATGAATCATTGTGTCAATTGTAGACAATAAGAGTCTCCCAAGATATTAGGCACCTTTCTTGAGTTTTTCTCCATATCCAACACAATAAAGATAATAGGAAAGAATGTGGAGGTCTCATAATCAAGCCTCACCAACACATCATCATCTCGCCCTCTTAGCATTTTCACAGAACGATCATCCAATTGCAAGGTGCAGTGAGTTGGATCTTGTTGTCCCATTTGCATTTCAGCATGCACATCATACCACATTAGATTCAGGATAGAACCCAAGTGAAGAATATCTTGGTCTATGCATTATGCTCCAATGTAGCAAGAAATGATGGGAGTGTCGAGAGCTTTTGTTTTCCTTGACATGGTATGTTGTAGATTGAGCTCACTTGCTCAGTGAGCTTGGCTTTCCTCAGTGTTCTTCCTATTTTTCACCTCTTGAATGTGCACAAATCTTTCAAGAACTAGGCATAATATAGGATTTTCTTGATTGCATCAATCAATGGAATATTGATCTTCACCTGCTTAAAAGTGTTCATGATGTCTTCAGTGTGCTTCTTCTTTATTTTTTCAATGAATGGTTCCTCAAGTGCATCTGGGAAAGGGGAGAGTTGTGCTCTCGACTGGCTCAAATCAACAGATTCATCAATCAATATAATCAGAATTACAGTACCATCCTTCTAGATCATAGTATCAGCCTAGGTGCCTATCACAGTATCTTCAACCTGTATCTCAGTATCACCGCCTCTAATCATAGTATCAACTTTTTCATCACCGGGTGCACTATCAACTGAAGTGTCTCGTGGTTGTTCCAAAGTCCTATAACTCCTCAACACTGTCACAACATTCACTTGCTCATGGGTGGTAGAATAATAAGCTTGTAGGAGTTGTTGTGGTTGTTGAGGTGGTTGTATTTGGTGTGGGGGATTTGGGTTTTAAAGGATGTATTGCGGATGAGATGGTAGTGGTTGTGGTTGTTGTGGATGGCCGGGGGTGATATTGTGGAAGGGCTTTCTATTATGAGTGAGGTGGAGGTTGAGTGCATTCATAGTTGAATGGAGGTTGAGGAGGTGGGGGAGCATATGGGTGCGGCAATCCTTGGTATTCTTGAAGCATAGGTCCTTGGATTGGTGGCGGGAGGTACACACCTTGAGGAGTGCCCTTAGAACCAATGTCATTGTTAGGATTAGCCATGGGGTGTGAGGGGAGTCTTCTCTCTAGACGGTGAGCAAGTGAGAGGGAAATTTGATCAAGTCTTTGTTCAAGGCAACTGATTGTTTGTCCATGAGAAGAGACATCTTTTTTCACTTGATCAAGGCTTCTTAGCCCCCTAAGCATCTCTTCTTCAAACTTAGAACTGTACCTATACCATTAATGGTGCCTTGGTTAGCACCTCCTCTTCAAACTTAGAATTGTACCTATGGCCTTGATGTTTCCTTGGTTGTTCTTGCCCCTCTTCACCTTGTTTTTTCCAAGAGAAGTTAGGATGGTTCCTCCATTCTGGAGTATAAGAGATGGACATAGGACCTTGATTGTTCTGGTTCCAACAGCATGCAAAGCATTCACTTATTCATCAACAACATCAACTCTCATGGTATACTGGCTAGCAGAACCCCATCTTTGCTCTTCATCATGTTCATCATGTCATCCATCATCTTCATCATTTGGGGGTTGGCCTCTGCTCTGACAGGAGAAGAAGGAAGGGGAGGAATGCAGTTTTGGTCACAGTGCTCCCCGTAACTTGAAGCTCGGTGGAGGGAATTCTTAGCTAGATGCTTAAAGAATGGCCAAGACTCCTCTGGGGGCATAGCCATGAATGTCCCTCCACTTGAAGAATCAACAGTAGTCTAACTCAGCTCAACCAACCCAGTGTAGAATGATTGTACAAGCTGCCATAGAGGAACTTCATGATGAGGGTAGTCACACAAGAGCTTTTGAAATCTTTTCCCAGCTTCATGGAAGGGTTCATTCTCCCTCTAGGTGAAGGGGTGATATAGCTTCTTATGTGAGTCAAGTTTGATATCATATGGAACTTCTTGAGTAATTCACTCTTCAATGCCACCCAGGTCACCATCTCGGGCTTAGACATATATCATTCTTATGCTTTTACTTTTAGGGAGAAAGGAAAAAGGGTCCTTCCTATAGAATCATCCATGGTGGCTGGGGTATAAAAGGTCGAGCAAGTTTCTAGGAAAGCATCTATGTGGTGGTAGGGATTGTTATTATCCATTCTGTAGTAAGTGGGGAGGAGTCTGAGAAGGGTTGGTGGGATGGAGAATTGTTGACCTGAAAATTGGTCAACAACGGTGGCAATTGGGGAAGTGTAGTTCCCCGAAGTGAAGTATTCATAGAGAGGGTAGTTGGGTTGTTGTGGGACTCCTCGTAGAGGATTCTGTGGGACACCCCTAGTAGGACATTTTGGAACACCCGCGGTAGGGATTTGATCAACTAGGCTGTCCATTTCAGATTCTCGGTGTTGCTTATGTCAGTCCTGGTATATTCTTCTACCTATCTTAGGGTCGAAGGGCACCAAGGAAATAGAAGTAGACCTTCCACCCAGCATGCACAGTTGTCACTTACACAATACACAAACAAAAAAAAAAGATCCAAGTTAGAAGGCAAGTATGCAAAAGTGAGCAAAGAATAAAGAGTAGCAACGGTGAGGGTAATAGGAAAAGATAAGCTACTCTAACTACCTCGGTCGAGTGCCTATACTCCTCGGCAATAGCGCCAGAAAGCTTCGTGTGTTTTTATGCACTTGGGATGTTTCAATATTTATAAGGGGGCCCTAAACCAACATAATAACATAAACCAACATGTATCGCCTGTAAGCACACGGGATCATATTGTAGCATAGGTGAGAGGCCAGTAAAGGAGTTGATCCCTAGGGAGAGAAGGATACTAGAGTTAAGTTAGGGTGGCTACGTTCCTAATGTGGAGAGTAGGGTTTTTAGGGTTTGTTGATGGTTTTTTTATTTAACTAATGAGGAAACTAGATTATCAAAAACTCTAGGTTACCCTAAAAAAGTTAAGTCTAAGTTGCAAGACAAGACAATTAACTTAAGCAAGAGCAAGAGATTACACTACACTACCAATTAAATATATAGATCAATGAATGACCTAAGTCACAACTGGATAGGTTAAGTAAGTTCAAAGGAGGAACTAAGTACCTTAACAAGATTAACTAATCAAATCTAGCAAATGCCTAAGAGGCAATTAAAAACAAGTAACTAACTAGCATGAGCAAGATAAGTTAACAAGATGGGTTTTAGAAATGATAAAGATAGGTGGGTTGTTTGGGAATGACACAAAGATTCCAATTGAGGGAAAGATAGAGAAAGCAAGCTTAATCATTCGTTCTAGATTTGTATAAGAAACAAGTTGTCAAATGTAAGGAAATCACCCTACACTATTAGTTAACCTAAGGTATAGGTAAGATTTCAATAGGATTTGACAAATCTAGGTTTCTAGGATAGGATTTCTTAGTGTAATTGGGATCAAAGGTAGAATTTAGGTGCAGAGGTAAGGGTATTTGACCCCCCACATTACTCACCATCTAGCTTTTAACAAACTCCTTGGCAATTGCACCAATCAACCCTATACTAGCCATGTAGATCACACACCTAGGAGTAGGAGAATGACTATATGTAGGGGAAGATGGGAGGCTATCTAGGGATCCACTAATTAGACCTAGGAGCAACTCTCAAAATAGCCCCACATAGGTTATCTTCTCCTAGACTTTGGTGGCTTCAAGAACACAATCACAAGAAATTTTACTTTTAGATACAAACCACAAGTAGAGGCATGGGAAATGAGATATAAATAACAATCAATCATCATAGAACGAAATCATAGAGCTTACAAATTATCTTCCCCCAACATGGTATTAAAGTATCATTTTTACTCCAAATACCCCACCATAGGGGGCTTAGCTATACATAACTAAACAAAAGAGCAAAAAGAAGAGAAGAAAGAGCTGGAAGTCCATAGAGATTGTTGAAGAATCTTCTCCTTATCCTACTAGCTATTATATAAAGAAGCACCTCCCTCCAAGGATGGAAATGGCATGAGAAGATAGGGGATTATAGTAAAACCCCTAGAAAACTAAGGTTTTTGATGAAAATGAGGTGGAAATGGAGGAATGGAAGTACGTGTAGCTCTTGAATTCAAGGAAGGGCGGAAGTAAATGATAGAGGTGGCAAAGGAGTAGGTAACCTTTTCATGTGGCCTCCTCCAATGTATATAGGTGGGGGAGAAGCACAATGTTAAGTGCAGGTAGAAGTGGAAATGTAGTTGAAAGGTTGGGTAGGGTTAGGTGGTCACCATGGTTGTGATGATGTTCCACGGCCGTGGTGATGGTTAGGTTTCATAGTTGTGGGGGTGAAATGGTTGTGGTGGAGGTATGTTGTGAGGTAGAGGGGAAGCACATGGAGTGGCCATGGCCGTGGCGGGTGCCACGGTCATTTTGGGTAGAGGGTACCACAATCATGTTGGGTAATACAGGAGTGTTGGAGGAAGTTGTTGATCCTTGTGTTCATCTTGTCTTTAGCTTGCAACAGACACCACGGGCAAGGAAGCCTTCATGGGCCACGATCATGCTGGTGGCCACGACTATGGGCATTCACGTGCATTTTGTGTTGGATCTCTATTTAGTTTTTGGGCCATTTCACCATGGGTGTAGCGTAGTGCCACAGGGGTGATGGAGAGCTTTGGCCATGGTTGTTCTGTTGGCCATGGTCATGTTGTCTTTTGTGGCCATAGCCATTTTGGGGCTCCACGACCATGGAAATTCATTTACAAATCTTGTGACTTCATTTTGACTTTTTGGGTCATTTCACCATGATCGTGGTGATGTAGCACGACTGAGGAAGGGCCCCAAGTTGTTGATCTTGGCTCCAAACTTCTTCAAACAACTCCTTTTTGCTCCACATCAATTCTTGCACATCTAAGGAATGCTCAGGGAAGATTTAGTCCCATCTCTATCCTTTGCATAAAATCATGCACAAGTGCACTAAAAACATGTAAAAAGCATCCATAAGTGCAATTGATATAATAATTCATATTGGGGAAAATAACTTACAATCTACAATGTTTAGATGTGATTATAATGCAAAAAGACACAAGATGAAGACCGAAAATAGGTTTCCATCACTAGAGGCCTCAACCAAACTATGCAACGTAGTGACCCAACTCAAGGACCATAGATATAGACCATACATGATTCAACACATGTTGCAACCACATGGTACAACCATGTTTAGCAACCACTTCACTATCCATGTATTGCGACCATTAGGGTCAGCCCATCATGGGTTGCGACCGCAACACATGGGTCAAGGTAGCGACCAACACCATAGGTAGCGACATAGGTGGTTAACCCTTTGTTGTGACCATAACACCACTACTAGTAGCACTCACACACATGAAAATGCAAGGATCAAAGCATTTCGACTATAATAAAACAATCATGAGTAGCAACCTCAAAGCAACTTGCTCATATAGCGACCAAATAAGTTAGGGTTAGGGTTTGGTAGAGACCGATCCACCCTCGCAACCTTAGGTCAAAAACCATTGTGACCAAAACAAGACCAGCACATGTAGTGACCCCCAAACAGGTGATTAACACCAAGAAAACCGAAGGGTCACCTCAAGAAAACCTCTTGGAAAGATGGTCACCAAAAACCCTAAAACAAGCTTCACAAGGGTAAACATGGAATATAATGATGAGAGAGGGAAAACCATGCATGCTACTCATATAACCAAAGATCTAAACATATAACATCATGTAAAACTGTACCAAAACATGGTATCAAAATGAACAATCATGATACATGCAAGAGACAATAACTATACCATCACTAACATATCAGGTGCAAGAATTAGGGTTTAGGAGAAAGAGAAATCTATGCAAGAACACTTGAAAATCTTAAACCCTAGATCAAGCTAACATTATTGATCAACTCAAGATCATGTTTATATACAACAATAGCATGCAAGCAAGATAAAGGTGAAATAATAGTAGAGGGGAGAGTTATATAACCATCCTTAAGATGAAGATCGAGCTCAAAAGCTACAAGTTCCAAGAGAGAGAAGGAAGCTCCAACTAGGATCAATTACATGGCCAATAAGGTCACCTCAAGAGAAGAAGAACACACCAATGTCAAAGGATGATCAAATGAGAAAGGGTAGAAAACCCTAGACTAAAAAAGAAAGGGGAAATAGGAAAGCTACATATCACTTAGGTACTACCATGGTCCAACCATAGTCTTGACCTCTATGGAGGGAAGTTCTTCATGATAGCCACCATGGTAACCCATAGTATCATGGACAAGATAAGGAAGAAAGAGGTAGGGTTTAAAGGAAATGAGATCGAAGAAAGATAACAACTCACTGAGGTCAAGGATTACCAAGAACCACCACAATGAATAGTGTGATGGACTAGATTGTTTCTTGATTTCGAGGACAAAATTTCTTTTAAGCTGTGTAGGATGTGATGGAGTGAACTTTTAATGTTCTTAAATAAATAATTGGATAATTGAATCATGAGCTGGAGTTTGGAATAATAAACATGTGTCAATAGGTAATGTGATGATGATGATGATGTATATATGTTTGATGTTAATATTATGATTAATGACCCTAATTATGCACCATCTTGGATTAAGTGTTTTACTGATCAAATAATGGTAACTTAACACCAAAATGGAATGGAATGTGTCGTGAGTTGTGATAAAGCAATGGTTTAAGTTTCATGGAGTTTCAACATATGTAGAGAAAGTAATTTAAGGATGATATTGGAGGAATAATACACATCATTGATGATTTATAGTCTAAGTTTTGAGGTAATGGTGTCACACACCCTTTTAAAGGGGGAAAGCCACGAATTTTCATAGTGGGTTCTCTAATCTTGACCATTGGATGCATTAGACACTGAAAATATTGTCTTACTTCATCAGTTTATAGTCTACCAAAGAGTGGTGAACTCCCACATCATCAAGGTTCTTTGTCGTGGGTAGAAGAGTGGAGTAAGAGAATGGTTGGCATCAACTCTTCTAGGAGTGTTGTTGTGACACTCATAGCATGACTTTCGGAAGCTATTTGGGCAAGGAGGAGTCACATTCCTTACAGTTCTTCCACTGCACTTGTAGCTTTGAACATGGAGATAGAGTCTAAGGTAGAAGGGAGGTTCGAGGTCAGATGGGTTGGTTGTAGAATTTGCTATGGGCTGCTATGAAGGTTGTGAGGTGAAAGAGATCATTTAGGTCAGAGATGATGATGATGTCCAAGAGTGTGGGTCACTTCTCACCGAATTGGAGGACATAGTGAGTTGTTTTTCCTTTGCGGATCTCTTAGAGGTAATTCGGGAGCCTAAGAGCTTTCCCAGGTCTAAGCCCTTCCTCCACCACTACGAAAAATATGGTCTTTAACTACAAAAAAAATTGTAGCGAAAACCCCAAAATTTGTAGCCAAAAGCTTTGGCTACATTTATCCTTACATTTATAATATATAACTAATACCCGTGTAGCTAATTGTTTAGGCTACATTTTTCAAAGTTGTAGTTAGTTATTCCTCTGGCTACAAATTCATATATAACCCTAATTGTAGGTAAAAAATGTCCTTACACATAAACATGTAGTTTCCATTGTAGCCAAATGTATGACTACAGTTGAATTTGTACCTATGATATGTAGGGATAGATGGCATTTGTTACAATTTGTATTTGTAGTTCATGTATAGCAAAAATTAGCACTTGCTACACATGTAATTATAGCTAGTGTGTAGTGAAAGACACCATGTACTACACATACATATGTAGTGAGAAACATTATGTATCCAATCAGTTGCTTGCCAATATCGAGGGGTTTTCAATAAGAATATAGATGAATGTTAATCAAGATCAAGTTGTGCTTACAATGTCAACAATGATACTTTTATTTATATTAGAACAATGAGTACACATGGGGAGGACATTAACCTAGCCCCTATTTTACAATATGCATGGAAAAAAGACACATGTATACAATATCTTCTTCTAACTACATCTATCCATTAAAGACTACAAAGCACTATAAAAAGGGCTCATCTCCCTTAGTTCCTCCACCTAATTCACAGTGAGTTCAACAACCCTATGAATCTTAGCTTTAGTGGTGAATCTTCCAATCCCAAGCACGATAGAGGTATGTTCCATGTCCTCATCAACTCCCAGAGCTCTCAACACATAGGACTGAGCACAAGAGTTGCAGTCTTTCCTGTTGGCAACTCATGTAGAGGTTCATGTATGGTTGGTTTTGGTTGGCGAATCTCATGGATCAGAACATATTGGCATTTCTTCTCATATTCTATATGTTTTGTACTTTTGTATGTTTTGGATCTCAAGCACCATCAAGTTGATGGTAGCATCCATTTTGTGCGAGCCACCATGGATACCTACAAAGAAACATACAAGTTTTGAGATATAGCTCACGAAAGAAACAAGAAAACATAGTTTCTCATACTCATAACTTACCTATTCCATAAGCTTTCTTCTCCCAGTGCATTTAAGAATAAGCTCCTACCTATACATGATGACCTCTATAGCACATAAAAATGTAGTTAAGGATTGACATTGCTGGAAAAGAAGTGAGAGAAGCATTAAGAGGACTCAAAATACCTCGATGAGAACTTGAGAGATCCAAATTATCCCAAGTAACCGTGATAGAATCTATACAAAAAGAAGCCAAGTACCCACATCATGCAGAACCAAATAAAATGTAACTTGTAGTAGACAAAAGATGATTGTAACAACAACCAAAATCTTGGCATCATGCCTCTTTATGTTTAAAATAAATGCAATACAAGACAATAAAGAAAGAACCAGTACTGTAGAGAAACAAAATATGGGCATGAAATGAGTAAGGAAGCTTAGGAGGTTTGTTAATAGTTTAAGACTGTATTGTTTAATTGCATACATGTTGCATACCTGGTTCTTTAACATCTATATCATCCATGCCAAGATGCTGCAGCCCCTACCTAGCCTTCAAATTTGCATGCTCCAAAGGTGGTAATGAATCCCACTCCTGAAACCATGTGCAAATTGTTCCGGGTCCTTATGTTTCGGTAATACCATAAGAGTGAATCACATGAAAACCCAGCTCCTCCATCTTAAATAAAACTGGAGCTGGTCGAGGTCCTCCACCTATCATTATAGTCACCCTTCCAAGAAAATGTTTCTGTTCATCAATGGGACATGTTAAGAACAGTTGGTGCACCACCCATGAAGTTTACCTTCTGAACTACAATGCTATCAAATATTTCCTTTGCGGAGACCTACATAAGACAGACGTTAGTTCCTCCTTGGGCCGCTACACCCCAGGCAAGACACCAGTTGTTGGAATGAAACATTGGCATGGTCCACAAATACACCGGCATGGTTGTCATATCATTGAAAAGAATAGTGACAATGACATTTAGATAGGCTCCTCGATGACTGTATATGACACCTTTGGGGTTAGATGTTGTTTCAGATGTATAGTTAATGCTGATAGGATCATATTTGTCTAATGGCCACATGATAGTAAATGGGAGCTGTGCCGTTTGTAGAAGATTTTTGTATTCCAACAATGAGGTAGAAGGATTTGGGGAATATTGTATTTCACATGAATCTGAAATTTTCACAACAAAAGGAATTTTTGATTGATGCTTCTGACTTAAAATATCCACACCTCGTTCAGCAATATGTAAAAGTTGCTCATCAACAAAAATCACTCTGGCCTCTGAGTGCCTGAGTAGATTTGAAATCATGTTGGAATCATGGCGTGTATTGAGAGTGCACAATATGGTACCAACCATAGCAGCACAAAAATGAAGTTCGTACATAGCTGGAACATTTGGAGCTAGTACAGCAACTTGATACAGGACATAACTCAGTAAACCAATTAACAATCACATACAAAGTAATGCATCTGAGAATGTAATCAGTACTTTCCATATTCATCCATGGATGTCTAAAAGCACTTAACTAGAAAGAATAATGTACTCTTTTTAATGAAGAGACTGTGCAACCAACCACTGCTACGTTGAGAGGTCCTGAATAGCAATGAATAGGTAGTTTTTCAGCAATGACTGTGTAAAAATTCTACCCAACAGAGCTGAATACGGGTGTCGAATCCTACTGGAGGGTGTTGATAAAGCTTACACTGATGTTGTGAGTTTGAACAAAAGATTATTCAGTCTTGGAGCCTTATTGAGAGATCATAATGATGTCGTTCTGTTGATAGATGCAATGAAATTAAAAGACAGCTAGGAGGTGTTCATAATGATGTCTTACACAACCCTCAATCACTCGTTCAATAGAACTGCAAATTTTTGAATAACAAATAATGCTACTATGAATTTAACTTGGACCTCTGATCAAAGTGAGTGAAGTGACCATTATGGTCAAGATACCTCATCAACACTTAACCATCATAAAAATAGGTATCGACCACGTCTAAAATAGATGATGAGCATCAAGGAAACCATGATTTTGGAGTCCAATGATAGAGCAAATGGTTGCATTATAATAACCTTATGTGCAGAAATCTAAATCGTTAAAAGTGATTTGTGGAGTCCATTCCTGTACTGAATAATAACAGCGTTATGTGCCAGTAAGAAAAAAAAATCTCGAGTATAAAATTTCTGCAGTCAGCTTTCAAAAATCCTATAAATATTGTTGGGCTATATAATTGTAGATCAGTAGCATTTTGTATTTTTATCCCCATGGAAACCAGCAAGAGTCCTAGCAGTTGCCTTTCTGCTCACACACATGAAAAGCCATCATCAAACTCTGTTTGCCCACATTGATTTCCATTCCCACAATCAAACAAGTTATTGATCGTTAAGGTAAGTGAGTGTAAGCTCTACTAACTGTCAATCTCTTTATACTGATCTTGTCAGTTCCACTGAATCAAATGTATATATGCTTGCATTTTATTCTCACATGTGTACTTATAGTTGTATGTTAGTATCATAGATTTTTAAATTAGCTTATGTTGTATTCTTGTGCCTTTTCCAGAATCCATACCTTTAACCCTGCATTTTTGTGTTGCTACTGCATTTTGCTTCTCCTCTGTTTACTAGATTTATTTTCTTTTCCTCTGTTTGTGCTGCTGCATTTTGATTGTCCTCTTCTTTACTGTTGCTTCTTTTGTCATGAATCTCATATGCCTTCATGCCTTTCTTCACTACAGATTATATGACATGTATAAGGTCAACATTGGACACTTGAAGGATGTACTTAAATAGATCATATTGTGTTTCTTCACTTGATCTGGCCATTACTTGCAAATTTCTGACATCCAGTTCAGAATACACTCCATGCTTATGAAATTGAAAGCCATGATAGTCCCTTAATTCTCCTTTTGATTAGAAAGAGTTCCAAAGAGCTACAATACACAAATTTAATTAGTATCCCATTAAATTTGCAACAAAAAACTAAGCACCAGTACATATATGTTTTACAGTGGCAGGAACGAATCAAGTTCTGTACAATTCAGAAGCAGGCATCGAATTCATCAGTAGATCAATAGAAGAGGATCCATCCCCTTCTCATCAATCATGGGATTGTTCCAAGTAATCAACAACATGATGTGATGGAGGAGAAAGATGAGACACACCTGCAACCAGTTAATAACACACAACAGCCATAATACGGTCTAGAGTACAGGAACATCCATATAAGGATTTAGAGGGCCACAACAGCCAAAAGTAAAAAATTGAGTCAACTGATACCTACATTGGTGGAGATGGTGGCTGTGGGTACATGCAATGACAGTTGTAGAAAGCACCATTAATGGCTGCAACTAGACTGTTGAATACATTTTTTTTAGGGTCTAATTGTTAGGGGTTGATGGTATAAGAGATGCAAATGCACATGAACATTAAACCAGCTGACCTCAATAAATACATGCACTTTTTTATATCCTCCCAACACAATGTTGCATGCACTAAACCACAGGGACATTGCTTGAGCATTAAAAACTATTGCTCCTGCAATACCACACAACAAGTTGTATGGCCTTTAGATATTTCCTCACTCCCCTTTTGTTTAAATCCAACTAATAAAGGACATGAAGGTGTTTGTAGGTGCATTGATCAGTAAATAAAGAACATGTGCCTTTCGATATTTTCTCGCTCCCCTTTGCTAAATTCTTACTTCCTGAGCCTATGCTGGGTTGGTAACCTTGCCAGTACCAAGGGCCCAAACAGGCTCATAAGTCAAAACAACGTTGGACCAATCTTTCACTTGTTCTGCAAGTAAAATAACAAGGCAACATTTATGAGCATTGAGCTTTTATCAAAAACTTTGAAAATTGGTACAATCTATAGAACTCGTAGATTGGACTTAAATTGTGATTCTCTATTCAAAAAAAGAGTTCAGACACTAAGATAGTGAGGAGGAGGTTAGAAACTCTCATAGTAGTTGTGTGGCCAAAACCTATAATCTATATATCCACCAATTAAAAGTCAGAAGTTGTAGTATCTCTATCTATAATACTTTAAATAGATAACATGAATAAACATCATTCTATATCCAAGGTAACACACAATGATAATGTAAAAGAATATGATTTAGGAAATATAATACGCAACTTGTCAACATAGTATATTCAACCCTTCAACTGAATCCCTTATGAAATCAAATTCTTACCAAACAAATTTGTTTGGGGTTGTATGGATTTGTACGAAAATGGAATGAGTAATTCAATGAGCATAGAAATGTAGGTTTTCTAGTGTATGATGTTTCATAGACAATATTCTAATGAATGAGCAGGCTGTTAATTGAAAAATGCAGACTAGACTGGAACTTTAGATGATCCAAGCACTCATGGAAGTGCTTTCGATGTAGATTTCCACCAACTAGGGGAAAGCCCAGGTACTTAGTAGGCCATACACCATCCTGCATGTCAATAGAATCAAGAAGGGCCGTCTTACCCTTATAAGAAGCTGAGAAGAAATCGTGTGTTTTGTTTTCATTCAATTTCATGCCTGATAATTTGTCAAACTCAGATAGGAGGGTCCTCAGCTGTGAAAGAGTATCCATCCTACCCTCCATGAACATGAGAATGCCTTCCACAAAAAGTAAGTGGGTCAAGACCCTTGTCTTCCTAATTGTGTAAGACTTGATCATCTTATTCTTAGTAGCTTCATCAATCAACCTTGTTAGTCCCTCCATTGCGATCGTGAAGAATAAGGGTGATAATGGATCACCTTAATGTAATCCCTCCATTGCTCCAACTTAAGGGGAATATTAGTGTGTATGAGTATCTAGTTACTTGGATTAATTATATATATGCGCTCTGGTCTGCTTGGCCCATTAGTATTCGAAGTCCTAGTCAATTTGGTCTTATACATGTCCCTTCTTCTATACATAGGGAAGGGTCCTTACCATCTAATAAAACAACATATAATCATGTTTTCAATCAGTTCTAATGAAGATGGTCATTGATTGAGAACAAAATTGCAGATTGCTGAACCATGGAAACATATTCAATCATGGGATTCATGAAGTGTAGTGTTGCACTTATAAATAAAAATGTGATTGGAGTAGGTTTGTTCGTTGGTGACAAATGATAGATAAATAGTTTCAGATGTGGAAGAAGTTGAATACCAAAATACAATGTTGTATTGTAAAAGTTACTCTTTACAAATAGCCAAAAGGAATAACAGACTGAGGAAAATGGTCTTTAGAATAAACTTATTTTACATAGTGAATAACCAAGATACCAGGTCCCTAGTTCTCTCATCAAATGACAATCAGAATTTACTTGTAGTGGGATGTATTGTTCATGAGTTCCAGTATTATAAAAGCTAGAACTATCCCTTGACTTCTATTTAAGGGCATTCAGAGTCCAACACAATTTGTAAGTAAAATAAAGTCCCTGGACCATTTGGTCGGAGAAGGCAGTCATGATGGCTACTCCTACAAGATTCAAATAGGACTGCCTGTGTTTTAATTGGTAATAAGAAAATTAAGGCAGGTTGTCAGCAGGTTTACAAAAATGCTGCTACAAATCTATGTATATAGTAGGGAAAAAGGGTTACTATGCTCCAATAGTTATGGGTTTTCAGGCATCATATTGACTACTTTGGCATACAACAAACACCCTACGGAATACATAGTTTTGTGGTAACATACGTGTCAAGAAGCCTCTAGTCCGTAAACTTCTCAAACGAACATACATGTAATTGCTTATATATTCATGTGCATGGTGATCACTACACAAAATATCAAGACTAGAAATGTCTTTTATACTAGCCTAAGTATCACTCATCTAAATACAAGTGGTCAAACAGAAATTACCTTGATTCTTATGCCTTGTCAAGAACTTCATCTTCACCATCAATACGTGCAATATCATAGAGTTGGCACACTTCAATTCATTCACAGTCCATATCTTTCTTTGACCTCCTTTTCTGCCATATTTGTTCAAAGCGAGCATTTCTGGCTTAATTATAAAAGCAAAATAGAGAACACTAATAATGTTTCAGACTTATATTTATAAAAAAGGTTACTCTACAAAAAATGCTACTTTGGTAAGAAAGCACAACCTATAAAATGGGAATCATATGCAATGCATATTTTGAAAGCAGAAGGTGTTGCTAAAAGCAGGCTCTACCTCATCAGGAAGCAAAAAAAATTCAAAGCAAAGGTGTAACAGAACAAATCCTGGAAGAAGCAGATACCATACGAAGGATAGATTAATCTTCACAAAGTCAGATAAGCCAAATTCAATTCTTGCAAATACTCAACTTCCTAGCTCGTCCACTTTGTCGAACGTATCCAAGGCCAAAATCAAGAACATCCAAAAGGAAATCCCTCCGCATGAAACATTAGAAGCCTTGTCAAACCATCAATAGAGAAAGATTTTGTTGTTTTGTATCAATAGGATAACAACCGTGTCAAAGCAACAAAGAATCAAATTGTGTCTAAACAAAGATCACACATGAAAACCATGATGGCATCTCTCTCAAGAATGGGTGAGTACCCCAGAGTAGTAGCATTTGATGTGGAACTCTATCCTGAAACAACAATATTACAAAAGCTTAGACTAAGTCATACAAAATTTGCATCCACAAACTCATGTAAACTACATCTTACATCTGACATATAGTTCTTATATAAAGTTCTGAATTTTGGGGATAGATGGAAACATGCGTGGGTGGCGCGAGAGAAGATTGTGCATAAAAAAAACTTCAAAACTCAATGAGATTGAGTATTCTAGTCAAGAACTAAGCACAATGAACATCAAACGACAACTATATGATAAGACTGCATGTGTCATCAAGTCAAACTTGGTATATCTGGAATTTAATTATAGATAAGGACAGTGTTTTATCCACTTAAAGTGCTGAAATAAACAAACAATGTTTAAAAGGATGGCTTGGGAGAAGTGGATAAGATCCATCTAGCACACACATGACAGTTAGACCAAACTAAGAGATAGTTGGTTGAATACAACACCAAAGCACTTCAGGAGATCCAATAAGTCAGCACAAGATTGTGTTATTTTCGACGTCTTAACAGTTGCTGTAGCGATATACTCTACATTGAGGCTATTCAACTTGAATGAGTTGGCAAAATATATAACCTCCCAACTTCAATAAAATTGGGAAGTATTATTGTGTATCACACTTCCAATATGATGCTGGAAAAACCTGAGCAGCTAGTTTGACTAAATGAGGAGCTTTAGTGGCTCGATATTCCATAAATGGTTCCATTACCTGTATCATTATTGATGAGTCCAAAGCTGATGATACCGTCCTCCCTTGGAGAGAAGGTTGTCATGAGCTCCCTGCTCCACAACCGTTTCATTTTCTAAAACAATAATCTGGAGGAAAAAATGACAAAGAAGGTAAATAGATGGAAACAACTGTTCGTATAATCATAAAATCTCACGCAGAACTAAGTTTCTTAAGGGAGAGGAAAATACTTAGGTCTGCCAATTCAAGTGAATTAGGCCTTTTGTTCATACGAGCAACTTTGCTATAAAGAAAAGTTCAGAACTAATAATGATAATAATAAAATGAAGGGGTGACCGACCCCCTGCTGTCCTCTTAAACTACACAGTCCGGATGAAGGTGTGTTTACCCAAGGGTTCGATCCTAGGCCACATCATCAGTGCGGAACCAACCGGACCACCTCTCGTCAGCTTAATTCTTTTGATAGATTTTGACACTATTGTCAACACTCAACTGTTAGAGAAACCAGAAACTCAATGAATATTTTCCCTAAAAAAAATTATTACAAGAAGATTTTACGACTTAGGAAAGTGATTTTCGAACTTTATTTATATTTGCCTTTTTACAAATAGTACATTATGAACATTCTATTTTTTATAACTAGATATGTGGATCTTTAAGAAGACGAAAGAGATCGATTTGCAATACCACAGGCCAAGGACACATTAATAAATAAATTTGCTATAATACAGTAGTAACACACAAGTAGACACGACTAAGAAGAATCTAGAACAAGAGTAAAGACATACCAAATAAATATTATATTCTTTAATGTAGATGTGGAAATATGGATAAGTCTAAACTAAGAAAATGGTTAGTGAGAGTGGGCGGCATCTAATCGAGGGTTGGCCTGCATAGTTCCCATTTTTCAGTTTGCTAATCGTATTATACACTACAGAATAAGTGCACGTACAAGTACGAATCAGGAATTCTACTCTCCTCAAAGTAGAGTCTGCAAACAATGCCTGCCTGGCTGGGAACTTATTCTAAAATAAGGATGAAACCATCTCTTTTTGGGAATATAATATGCTCTCCAATTTTCTTGTGAGATGTTTAAATCTTTTTGACAGCAATCAAATTTCCAATGAAGAATCAATCCTCAATGTGCTTTGCAACTTCGTTAGAGACTCGTTTATCAGCAAGACGATAAGCTAATGTTGTTGCACTTGCACATTTGTTGTCACTGGAGTATCTATGAGAAATCCTACCCCAAAAATGTAACACTGTATCCACTGCAGTTCACCATAAGCAAACCATAGCGCTAGATGTTACCTTTGTACAGGATGGGTAAAAACCGACATGTTTTCACTCTACATGTTAATGAGTGTCCTTCAAGCAATATAAATAACTACCAACATTGATATATATTAGATACATTTTGGAAGGGCCTGTCCTATGAGGAAAAAAAGGGATTGGATTTTGCTTCCATGTGCAAATACCATGAATCATTGTTTACTTTAGATATATCATTCAACCTTGAATTGATGGATAAATAAACTAGACCATTTTTTTTGGTTCAATGAACAACGAAACATGACAGCTCTAGACTTCCCCTTTGATTGCCATGTAGCAGAATGGAAGTTGGAGCTCCTAATATATAATATCTTGAGAGCCTATAACGATGAAAGTACAATGGGGATACTAACTACATTACAAAATATTAAATTGTCTTATGATTGGAGAAAATAAAATACAATGTCATAGATTTCAGTCATCAAGTTGGTCCTCTAATTAGGCTTACAAAGCCTATATAATATCTTACTAACGTTATAAATTTCAGTCATCAAGTTTGTCTTCTAATTAGGCTTACAAAGCCTATATAATATCTTGCTACACTAACAACTTGCGTTGCAACCAATATGGTAAGAAACCACACGACTAAACAAAAAGGTCAAAAATAAGATGCCAAACAACTTCAATTAATATGAAGCCTAGCATCTAAATGCCCCTGCCAAAGACTGTTACGTTCTAAATCATTATATCTACTAGCATGTCATATTTAGACCTAGAACGGAGTGCTTGTGAAGGGGAAACATGTGAAAATGTGAGAACATGATTTAGAAAATCCAACTTTAAGGCCCTCGAGGCTTACGTCTCGAGGCATATCTATCCTATTTGTGCCTCGAGGAATATGACTTGATGCCTGAATTGAAGCTTACACACTTTGAAATATTGACACGAAGACAAATATGGACACGGACATGGGCCACAAAATGGCTTGCACTGCAAATGACAGATGCATGGAGTACAGAGGTTTTCCCCATAGACAACTTGAAATTGAGAACCTTCCAAGAACTTGTCTTGGCTAGAATGGAACTCATAAATAGGTCAGAGTAACAAATCTTCATAATACTTGTTTGAGAAAATCAAACCATGTGATCAACATTTCCACTGAGCTCCGAAGTTGAGCCATAAGAACAACATCTAGGTAACAATTGCATAGACTTTTAAACGAAAGCAAAATAAATTAAGCTACGGGGTCAAAACAAATGAGCTGTACAAAAGAATCAATTTTACAAAACATAAAAACCTTTAGAAAAGGTTGCACAGGCAAAACCAGAGCCACCGGTTCAAAACCTCCACTCAAGCCAGCACATATCACGTCAGAAGACAGAAATATTTTAAAAGGGCTGCGCAAGCAGCAAGCACTAAGTATGCCACGGGGATAAACCTCCATAAACTGATAAGGCGTCAGTAGGAACTCGAGCCAACATTAATCAATACCAAGTCATCCATAATTAAAAAACAGAGACTCTAGAAAACCGTTTCTAGCAACAACAAACAAGTCAATATAACAGTCATTAAATTGGCTAGTAAAGGAAAATAACTAGGATCTCAGACCAGACATTGGGAGGGATCTAAAATCTCATCAGGCATGTATAGAAACTAAAAAAATTCCAAACCTGAAGCGTCCACACGGACACGGCGGGTACACGCTTCCATGCATGGGCTAAACTAGTCGACCTTCCACCAACATCATGCATGTGGTTGTTCTAACTCGTCACAGGTAACGGAGGCGGGACAACACTGAGAACGATCGATCTATTAGGTGAATGAGTACATCCATTAATGGTAGAAGCAGAGGTCGAGAAGGTGACGAGATATATGAGCGGCTCCTAGCTCCTAGCTCCTATCTCTCTGTCTCCATATTGCATTGTGGTAGGGCCATCAGGGAATGGGGCGACCGATTAGAAAATCTGAGGTGATGCAAATAGGAAGGGTGCCAGAAGGGGAAGGGTGTATGGGAATGGGAACATAATCGACAAAGTAGTTGAGTTGGAGATGCAGAAACGTGGACGAGCACATCCCCGCCCAGGATTCCCGCCACTGCTGTAGTTGGGGTGATGGAATAGGGCAAAAACACTCGATTTGGGGAGAAACACGATGATGGAAGGCGCGAGTAAGACTTTGAAAAAAAGGTTGGTGGCGGGTTAGAGAAAAATTAGCGCCAGTAGAATTTGGGGAAAAGAAAGTTATGGGACGGGGATGGAGGCATCAGTGTCATTAGCACAAAGTCACTTACACATAATATAATTGTAAACAATTTGCAGCTATTGCTTGTTTTTTTATTAGCTACATTTATTTTAACTATATTTTTACAAATTGTAATAAAAAATAACTTTTAACTATATTTAAACTATATGTAGTGCAACAAAATGTAGTTAATTCTGACTTTTTTTGTAGTGCACCTCCCTACTCTTCCATGATGGTATCCCTGGCGACAGTGACAATGCCAGGTCTTGCATGCCTAGATGGATGTGAGAAGGATGAATGTAGAGAGGATTAGGTACTGGCAGAGTTTGAAGACAAACAATCAAGCTGACGTGGAGCACCTCAGCATAGTTGGTTGTATGTCAATTTCTAATTTTGGGGCAATGTTGGAGAATGAGCAAGTGGCGGCAGGCCTGAGATGCCAGAGGGTGGATCTATGCGGCAATGCTCAAGAAAAGAACAGACTCCTTGCACGAGATGCACCAAGCATACGTTAGGAGATAGAGAGAGGAGAAGCCACTGCCATCCGAACCACACTGGAGAAGTAGGCAAGAGATTGGATCCCTTGGCGGCGGGAACAGTTCACAGACCCGGAACTGAGACCCAGCGGCACCTAGCACTGAGATCATGAGAGGAGAGAAAGAATTCTAGAGCATACTGGAGAAAGGGAGATGGTGAACCAGCTCAAGAACCCTAAACCCAACCCAGACCAAGTGAACTAGACCGGCTCAACCAAAGAACTAGCCGAATGCAAGCAAGGGCAGCGCCAACCTATGGCCACATGGTGACACGCCATTTGTCCAAAAAGGTAAATAATCAGAAAATGCTCAGTTCATGGATAATTTGTAGAAATTAACTCGTTTATCTGAAAATTACAAATAATATATTGAAATGTTCAAAAAAATAAGTAGCACAACATGCAACCATGATATTAACCTTTTGAATGTTAAATGTTAGTAACATCATTTAAGATGCTATGATAATAAATATCAGATGAAGACCTAAAATTATGAGAATGCATCACTAACTCTAAAATGTGTTTTAGAATCCATGTGACATCAGATATGATCATATTATGACACATAATCATGTATTTTTCTTAGAATGTCTATCTAGGGATTATAACCCTAAATAAAATGCAATTAATACATTGATGATCAATAAATGATGAAATTTACAGAGTAAGCTCATATTAGTATATGGAACCTCAGATTTAATTATGAGATCACGATGATGCACATAACTCATGTTATATGAATATGACTCTTAATACATAAAATGTAACCCTAATTCAAATAATGTATATAAAGTAGGGTAAATATGTGCACAAAAAGGATATGGAACCTAATGTTCAGATAATGAACCATAATCTCAAAAAAAACTTCAGTAAGATAAATCTAAGACAAGAATGCAAGTAATGATGCACATATCCAAATGAACTAATATAAACCCTAATGAATATAACTAGGGTTAAAATGATGAGAATCTGATGATAGTACATGATCTTGTCTTAATCAGGGTTTGGCCTGGGATACATAGTTAACATCAGGAATGTGATATGTGATTAGGATATCTATGATAATGGTTAGCCATTACCTCTTACTTGGATTATTATGTAGTATGCTTGCATTATATATGTAGTAGACACTTGGCATATGATATTGGATGAAATGTTTGTTCTTGTATGATATGTTGCTTGATTTTCCATACGTATATGGCTATGAACACATGACACATAATATATCTTTTCCATTATATGAAAGCACTATATCTATTTGGTAAGCATAGTGCTAGTGAGTGATCTATCTCTTTGGTAAGCAGATCACATGTACAATGATCTATCTCTTTGGTAAGTAGATCATAAGGCCTGAATGCATCTATCCCATTGGTAGGCAGATGCACAAGCATATAATGGAAAATGAGATTAAAATATGTGTTCTCTTTTGTTAATGAATATATTTGTGCAAGTATATGCTTCTGTTTATGCTACCAAGTATTAATATTATCTTATTGCCAAGCTTAGTAATGAGGGGTATATAAAAGACAAGTAGGCATACTCAGTACAATATTCTTGAATATTGTGTTGATGTGTACCACATGTAATCTTTTGTTTAGGTTTGTGGACATATGATCTTGAAGAACCATGACAGTGTGAGTTGTATGGTGAGCTGATGTACAGGTGGACCTATTGTCTTAAGATCTTGTAGTTTACTGGTAGTACATGTATATGTATAAGTTTGTTGTTCAATATGTAATATCAAATGTTATAACAATTCATTATGTAATTATATGTTGAATGGTGAACATCTATTGTATGGTTTTATTATTTTTCATGTAACGACCCCACCTCCCGGTAACCCCCAATTAAGGGAGACCTGAAGGACAGAGCCGTTATTCAATTTACATGATCAAAGGTTCGACAAATAATCAATAATAATTATGAAATTCTACTACTAAACTGGAATTGGGTATAAAATTAAAACTTTACTTACTTGAAAAACTTTGGAAATCTATCTATCTAGAACTTGAATTATTCTATCTAACCCTCCTTGTAATTTACTTCTTATTTTCACGATGTGTCACTTTACTGTTTGTGCTTTTCAAACTTGTACCTCAAACGCTGACAAACAAAACGTCGGTCAGCATATCGAAATATACTAGTATGTGGGTACAACCAAAATTTTTCACATATGGACAACAATCTAATTATCACAATCAAGTTAATTAACATGACAATGTACGCTTTTTAGTATGACATTCTCCACCGCTTTTGCCCTAACCCTGGCATACCCACCTTAGGGTTTCTTTCGCCAATGACTTAACGCCACCTTCTCAATCCCGAGCTTGGTGCCTGAGGTCACCCTTCATAGTGCCCATTAGTCATTCAATATCATAGGCCACCTTCTCATTCCCGAGCTTGGTGCCTGGGGTCACCACTCATGGTGCCCATTGGTCTACCCATATGGGCCTGACCTTTGGAATCTTCCATTAGGGTGGCGTGTAGGTGCGAGAATGCATACTTCTATTATTAATGTGATAATCATAGTGACTTTATGATTTGCAAGTATGAACATCCAAACTGATAATTTGCATTCAATGCGATTAACCATCCAAAAAATCATCGGGAAACTAAGGAGATTATTCATAATTAACCACATACCTGTTAGGCTGATCTGAGATAGAATAGTCCAATCAATCAATGACATCCAATCAAGCAAGTACATGAATCATGAACTTACATTCAATTCCTTTTTATTAAAATCTATCCAAACCATCTTGCTACTTAGGGTTTCTATTCCTTTTCTAGGATTTCTACCTCTTTTTAGGGTTTACTTTGCAATTAGGGTTTTACTTCACTTTTACTATTTTAAACCCTATTTTATACCATTACCCACAAACCCTAATTATCTCATCTATTCATCACAAAAGATATTAAGGTTACCTTTTAGCCACTTATTACCTTGATTTCGGATCAAGGACACAATTAGACATCAATTAAGTCCATTAAGCCTCCTTTTCATTAAATCTACAATTTTTATCCTTTTTAATCCATGACAAAGTCATTATTCTTGTTTATCATCAATTCATAGTTCATTATGGTCTAATACTTATATGAACATTATTTATCATTAATTCCCCCTTTTATCCCCTAGGAAACCCTAATATCCAAATTAAGGGTATTTAACCACAAATAGGAACTTTAATGCTTGAAATAGCTTATAACCATGAAAACTCAGTTCTATAATTATATTTTCAGATTTAACCCATTAAAACCCATATTTTCCCAAATTAGGGTTTCTAAACATATTCATGTGCATAAAACCCTAAAACAAGCATGAAACTACCTTTTTCAAAATTAACTCTCCTTTTTATTCTTAATAGGTTAATATTTCTCAGAATTAGGGTTCCAAACCAAAATTAACCCAAAAGGGTCATTAAATTTGAGTTTCACATCAAATTAGGGTTTTACCATAATCAAAGGTGATAACTTTATGTAATTTTTATCAATTTCAAGAAAAATAAGGCTTCAATTATATTTTTATTGGATTCTTCAGGTTTTTCTGATCAACTTTCATGTATAACTTGTAATTATCGGATAATGCTACATTTAGTTATGATTTTTGCAAGAAAAGTACCTTTAGGCCAATGAGAGGCCGCCACATCAGCAAAGTGGGTCGCTTTTGCACGGCGGGTCAGAGATGGGGTCAAAGGACAACCTTTCCCTCATATTCCTTCGTGAGCATCCAGGGTAAAGTATCCTTTTTATCCTATCTCCTTCTTCTTCCTCGCGAGCAAAGCTCCGCGGAGCAGGTTCTGTCGTGGTCAACTCTCTCATTGACTCCGGGCATCTCTCCTCCTCTGCCTCCGGTGATGGCCGCCCCACCTCTGCACACTCCCAACGAATCTTGCGGCACCTTCCGTATGCTCCAGGTTGGTCCCGAGTAGATGTCGATCAGTGTTACAAGGTCGGTGGGTCGACCGGGAAATGAAGGGCATGGTCGAGATGCATTCTGCAATCAGTTGCTCCCATCGATTCCCCTCATCAGCGCGGACTCACAGGGGTTCTATGGGGCTATGCACGTGGTGTGTAGCCCCCCCCCCTTTATATAGATGTCCTCCTATGGCTATCAAGAAGCCCCGAATTGGGAAAATCACCTAGAGGCAGAGAAACACATGGAAACCAGGGATGTTTCCCTTCAGTTTCTTTCCTTGAGTCCAACGGAATCATCAGCCATCTTGCACATCCATTGAATCGCGGGGAAACCAAGAGGGAAAGTCCCTCTGTAAAATGTGGAATCACAGTCCCAGTGGGACTTGGACGATGACCGTCCCACGTTGGATCAAGATCCAACAGCCTTCGTTGCACGCGATCAAACAAAAGAAATTACCCCTTTTTTATTTCTCAAATTAATGCCTTAATTTGGGGATAACTTGAGAAATTTATATCTCCCAAACCATAACTCCTTTTTGTCTCAAATTTTAAAGGAACATTTTTCTTGGCATTATCTAGCTTTGTACGAAATTTGGGGAACAAATTTCAATGGATGAGAAGCCTTCCTTCTCTCCCAAGTTATCTCATTAATTAGTCCAAATTAATTGATATTCCTTTTTCCTTTGTCATTAACTTGCTATCTTGGGTCCCTTGGACCTCAAGAAATCCCAAATGTATGGATTCCCATATTGGGGAACATCTATTTGCCTTTATCCCTTTTATTTATGTCTATTTCATATTTTTCCTTATCTTTTTTATTAAAATATCTCTTTTTGCGGATTTCTCTTTTTATCTCTCTTTTTATTTTCCTTTTAATAGTAGAAACCCTTTGGATACGAACATCCACCAAGGATAACTCAATTGTACCTCTTTTCACTTATTTTCCACATTTTTTTCAATTTCTTTCTTAATAAGGAAATATCTAATTGATCTTTTCTTTTCTTATTGCTTTATCTTTGCAATTTTGGACTCCTTGACACCCAAGGAACCCATGTGGCACGAAATCCACTTTTGGATTAAGTTCTTTTGTCTTCCAAAGGTTTCCACATCTTTCTTTTCTCAATTTCTCAATTATTTATTTACTAACTGAATTTCCTTATTATTGGGCCCAATAGCCAATAAAGCCCACAACACTATCATCAAGTCTATTATTAACGAAATCCATTTATTCAAAACAAATTGTATCATTATTTGTCCAAATATCTTTAATATGAGAAATTACATTTCTCAACAAATGAACCCAAAATTGGGGTTGTAACATCCTTCCCCTCTTATAAGAATTTTGTCTTCAAAATTCCATCAAGCAAGCAAACAAATAGGATAATCCTTTCTTATGTCCATCAGGGCTCCCATGTGGCTTTAACCCTTCCATGGTGCTTCCCAAGAACCTTCATCATCTCATATTCTTCCATCTGAGTTCTTTCTTACCTTAGCATATCGTACCCTCATAGGTGACTCAGGACATTTTAGCCTCTCATAAAGATGAATAGGTTCAGGGCTCAGCACATGGCTTGGGTACCTCACATAGTGCTCTAGATCGGACTCATGGAACACATTATTCCACATTTTATCCTGAGGGGCAAGTCTAAACACAACCATATCCACTAATCCATCTCAAATGGACCCATATGTCGGGGACCCAACTTTCTCAGTTGTAGCTTAGAGGGGTCAGATTTTCACATCACATATTCTCCCACAGTGAACTGCATGTCAGTCTGCTTTGCATCAGCTCATGCACATGTCACCACTGGGCTCTCTCTCAGCCATTGCATGATCAAAGTGACTTCATCTGCACACACTATGGTTCTTTTCTGACCTTCACGGGGCCTCTTTCACCAAAATCATCTTAATGAAGTGGTGACCGACACAACCTCCCTATAAGATTTCTTGCATCCCGATAAAGGCTATGGTGGTTAACATCACATGTTAAGAACTGTCCCCATGTATCACCCTGAATGAGCACATATGCTCTTATCAGACCCTCTATTCTAGATCATACTAACCATTAGTTAGGGGTGATAAACTATTCCATCATCGAGTTCTTCATGTATCTACTTTCACCTCACGGAAGTGAATCTTTGGGTTATACTCAAAAACTTTGAACTCACATAATGGTGTAGTTGAACCATCTCTCTCTTATAAGTAGTTCAACTGGATCTGTCCCGTGACAGTACTCTTTCTCATGTCATCTAGGTAAGGTGATCTACCATAACCCATATTGCATCTTGACCTTCCTTGGTCTAGGGGAGACTCACAACATCCATAGTGATGAACTCCCATTCCCTCTCGGGAACTCTTTATACTTTATATCCATGCACTGGGTTACTGGTGTTCATCCTTTACCACCAGCTTGCATGGCCACATGCCACACGCAACTTCATATTAAGCATCCAAAGTGCTACTATCACTTACTATCTTGGTATTATCACGGTGTTTGGTGATCTTAAAACCATGATCTCTTATATGTCATGATTCCTCAAGCTTGATTCCTCGGAAACCCTAAACCACTCTCATCAGGGTTTCATCACGTTCCTTTCCAAAGAAGGGCATCTAAGGTTCTACAACCATCCTTTCATTACATCAAGGACTAGGCTGGCTAACCAAACAATCATTTACTTGATTAACCGCTATTGATACATCTGAGTGTTAGCCAAACTTATCTCTTTTTCTCAACTTAAGGTTAGCCTAACATCCTCAACTTCTTCTAGTTTCTAGCTAAAATAGGCATCTATACCTCAACCAGAGCATTCATTACCACTTCTTGTCATTAGGTGTTAGGTACTTCTTGAAGACACACACCTCCATGTATTCTACTTATCATCTCATATCAAACTCTAAGTTTGTCTTCATCAAGAAACTTTGAGCCCATCCCCATGATGATCAAACTCAACTTTGCATAACTTGCAAGTTCCACCTAGCTTCTACTAAGAACGTCCTTATTCCTCTTACTGTTTGTAAACCATCCATGTACCATTCATTCCACAAGGGTATGTAATCATCTATGTCCTCACACCTCATAGCAACGTTCCAACTCACATCATCTTTTATCCTTGATGTATGGCATGCGTACTGTCCCATCTCTACCTCCCATAACAAGAGGAAATAAACATTTGGCTGCAGTCCAAATACAGCGTTCTTCCTGTTCCAAGAGTAGAGATGGTACAACCCACCTTACCAGTACACTTTCAAATCTAAGTTGAAACATGCCACATATGTCTCCACAACATCACGATATCAAAAATATTACTTCCATGGAAAACTGATCTGGAACCTACTTGGGTTACCATACAATCCTTGGTCATCTCCTCTAGGTCTATAGGGTGCCGGCACTTTTGGGGTCATCCCTTTTCCCTTATGCATCCAGAGAGTGCCCTACTCATCTGCCCTTTGGGTCCCATGAGTTCATGAAGGTGATCAATCTCCTAACCCATGGCCTTCAGAAAATGATAATTGTTACCTCCCGACCCTATGGTCACGTGCAACTAGGGAATTAGGCAACTCCTTCTTCCATCGGTCTTATCCCTACCTGACCCTAGGATAGACTTAGGATTCTATTATAGTACATGTCTGACTTAGAACCTTACCCAAGCCTTCATCATCTCTCTCTGCATTCATGGGTTGTCTTTCATCCTTTCTTAGGGATCATGGCGACCTGCCTGCCTTGGTCAGGCCCCATACCGGTTACCTCAATGGTAACACATCCACATGCACTTACAGATGGTTAACTATGGATCTATAGGTTTAGTCTTATACCATGTACTTTTCACTTAGCTTTCTCAAGATCCTCTGAAACCTCAACAAAACTAGTATACACCCTACAGATGGGTCCCTCTCCCAGGATGGGAGGAAACTACACCTTGATAACAAAGGTCATAAGCATCCTTATGTTTAGGGTCTGCCTCCACATGAGCATGCTTAGCCCTAGCAAGCTACTAAGGAACAAACAGACACCTACCAAAACATGCTAGGTCATACTTGTTCTCATCCTCAACATTAGACCAACTTAGCTATGAGGGATTCATCAAACCTACCTTTAACTTTAAGGGGTTTCCTTTTCCTCTACACCTGAGGAGTACCTTGCTCAAAACTATAGAGACTCAATTCTCATCATGAGCATCATGTACACTACTTCCCCTCTTAGGTCTAGGAACCCTAGGTTCACCTTTGGGTGTCCAACTGCATGCTCAATCTCTTAACCATGAATCAAGCATATCCAAGGTATGTCATGTACTTCCATGATCCTTTTATATAAGTAGTACCTCAGAGTTGAGTCCTCCTCAAGGACAACCAACTAGGTAAAATGCCTCACAACTGGTTACTTAAACCTTCCTCAGGGTCTAAGGCACTCTTTATTTCATCTCAGTAGGTAAACTCCTATACCATAGCTTCTAGGAGCATCATCCTTTCTTTAGGGTTTGGTTCCTCTAAAGACAACCAAGATATCATCCGCCTCCAGGGATCGAGCATGAGGCAACCCCTATCATCCACTTAGGTCGCATCATCCTCAACTCCCATTGTTCCTCATATCTCGGAGTTTTAGGCTTCCAACCTTCTTACTTGGGGTCCTGCTTTCTCTCTCTAGAGAGAACTCCACATCCAGACATACTACTAGAGGTCCTCTCTCCATGAAGGATCAAGCTCACAGGCATACCTCTACGTGGGTGATGCATATGTTCAACTTTTGTTTGCTTGAGGTTATCCTTAGTTCTTTATGCTTATCTCATAAGCTATCCAACATGCTCCCTTGGCTAGGATTTTAACTTACTGCTCATACTACTAATGTACTCTTGGTGCAATCTATATCCTACTTGCAACAACCCATAAGGTTTCTATAGGTTCTTCTCTAACCTCATCGGTGATGGAGCTATCCTTCACTCTAACATGCACGAACCTTTCCAGGGTTGGGTCGCCAAAGTTACCAGGTCATCTAACCTCTCATGGCTCATATGACATCCAAGGCATGTCTATACAAACATTTGGTCTACCAAGACATCTTACTCATCATGTCATCTCTCTCTCTAACCTTCACTTAGGGTTAGGGTTAACATCATCCTCAAAGGATGTGCTAGGTCTCTATTTAGAATGGAGATCTTGCCTCCATAACCAACTCTCTCTACTCATTCTAGGTCTAGCCTCAGGTCTCTCCTGAGGGTAAAGATAACTCGTGTCATATGACCTAAGCATGTATTTATTCCTTTACGCTTACTCTATTAAGCTTATGTCCATGACATCTTATTTACATGCTTTTTATTAATTTGGTGGAGGATTCCTTAATCCTTATCAACCTTACCCATACCTCAAGAGGGTGAGGAGAAGAGAGGAAACTCTAATATTCAAGGTCCTTAACAGAATTTAAGTTGAGAAGGGATGAACAAGATAAGAGAGTCCTAAAGGTATCTTATTTCGAGTCATATCCTAAGACATCAACCAGCCAGTCACACAATTCGGGAGTCCTCGTATTCCGACTAGCGATGCAGAGGAAAATATTGCCATCCCCTAGACGTGATCCTTTTCTAGACACCTCAATCCTTCGGACAATCCTCTAATAACTCCCTTGGGTTCTTTAGAATTTGTAAAATTTAATAATTATTAAGGATTAAGTGAGGAACCTATGCTCTGATACCAATTGTAATGACCCCGCCTCCCGGTTACCCCCAATTAAGGGAGACCCGAAGGACAGAGCTGTTATTCAATTAACAAGATCAAAGGTTTGACAAATAATCAATAATAATTATGAAATTCTACTACTAAACTGGAATTGGGTATAAAATTAAAAATTTACTTACCTTGAAAAACTTTGGAAATCTATCTATCTAGAACTTTAATTATTATATCTAACCCTCCTTGTAATTTACTTCTTATTTTCACGACGTGTCACTTTACTATTTGTGCTTTTCAAACTTGTACCTAAAACACCAACAAACAAAACGTCGGTCAGCATATCGAAATATACTGGTATGTGGGTACAACCAAAAGTTTGCACATAGGGATAACAATCTAATTATCACAATCAAGTTAATTAACAAGACAATTTACGCTTTTCAGTATGACATTCTCCACCGCTTTTGCCCTAACCCTGGCATACCCACCTTAGGGTTTCTTTCGCCAATGACTTAAGGCCACCTTCTCAATCCCAAGCTTGGTGCCTGGGGTCACCCTTCATAGTGCCCGTTAGTCATTCAATATCATAGGTCACCTTCTCATTCCCGAGCTTGGTGCCTGGGGTCACCACTCATGGTGCCCATTGGTCTACCCATCTGGGCCTGACCTTTGGCATCTTCCATCAGGGTGGCATGTAGGTGCGAGAATACATACTTCTATTATTAATGTGATAATCATAGTGACTTTATGATTTGCAAGTATGAACATCGAAACTGATAATTTGCATTCAATGCAATTAACCATCCGAAAAATCCTCGGAAAACTAAGGTGGTTATTCATAATTAACCACATACATCATAGGATGATCTGAGATAGAATAGTCCAATCAATCAATGACATCCAATCAAGCAAGTACATGAATCTTGAAATTACATTGAATTCTTTTTTATCAAAATCTATCCAAACCATCTTGCTACTTAGGGTTTCTATTCCTTTTTTAGGATTTCTACCTCTTTTTAGGGTTTACTTTTCAATTAGGGTTTTACTTCACTTTTACTATTTTAAACCCTAATTTTATACCATTACCACAAACCCTAATTATCTCATCTATTCATCACAAAAGATATTAAGGTTACCTTTTTAGCCACTTATTACATTGATTTCGGATCAAGGACACAATTAGACATCAATTAAGTCCATTAAGCCTCCTTTTCAGTAAAGCTACAATTTTGATCCTTTTTAATCCATGACAAAGTTATTATGCTTGTTTATCATCAATTCATAGTTCATTATGGTCTAATACTCATATGGACATTATTTATCATTAATTCCCCCATTTATCCTCTAGGAAATCCTAATCTCCAAATTAAGGGTATTTAACCACAAATAGGAACTTTAATGCTTGAAATAGCTTATAACCATGAAAACTCAGTTCTATAATTATATTTTCGAATTTAACCCATTAAAACCCATATTTTACCAAATTAGGGTTTCTAAACATATTCATGTGCATAAAACCCTAAAACAAGCATGAAACTACCTTTTTCAAAATTAACTCTCCCTTTTATTTTTAATAGGTTAATATTTCTCAGAATTAGGGTTCCACACCAAAATTAACCCAAAAGAGTCATTAAATTTGAGTTTCACATCAAATCAGGGTTCTACCATAATCAAAGGTGATAATTTGATGTAATTTTTTTTCAATTGCAAGCAAAATCAGGTTCCAATTATATTTTTATTGGATTCTTCACGTTTTTCTGATCAACTTTCATGTATAACTTGTAATAATCAGATAATGCTACATTTAGTTATGATTTTTGCAAGAATAGTACCTTTAGGCCAATGAGAGGCTGCAACATTAGCAAAGTGGTTCGCTTTTGCACGGCGAGTCAGAGATGGGGTAAAAGGACAACTTTGCCCTCCTATTCCTTTGTGAGTATCCAGGGTAAAGTAGCCTTTTTACCCTATCTCCTTCTTCTTCCTCGTGAGCAAGGCTCCGCAGAGCAGGTTCTTCCGTGGTCAACTCTCTCGTCAACTCCGGGCATCTCTCCTCCTCTGCCTCCGGTGATGGCCGCCCCACCTCCGCACGCTCCCAACGAATCTCGCGGTGCCTTCCGTATGCTCCAGGTTGGTCTTGAGCAGGTGTCGATCAGTGTTAGAAGGTCGGTGGGTCGACCGGGAAATGAAGGGCATGGCCGGGATGCATTCTGCAATCGGTTGCTCCCATCGATTCCCCTCATTAGCGCGGACTCATAGGGGTTCTCTGGGGCCATGCACATGGTGTGTAGCCCCCCCTTATATAGAGGTCCTCCTATGGCTGTCAAGAAGCCCTGAATTGGGCAAATCACCTAGAGGAAGAGAAACACATGGAAATCAGGGATGTTTCCCTTCGGTTTCTTTCCTTGAGTCTAACGGAATCATCAACCATCTTGCACATCCATTGAATCGCGAGGAAACCAAGGGGAAAGTCCCTCTGTAAAATGTGGAATCACAGTCCCAGTGGGACTAGGATGATGACCGTCCCACGTTGGATCAAGATCCAACAACCTTCGTTGCATGCGATCAAACAAAAGAAAATACCCCTTTTTTATTTGTCAAATTAATGCCTTAATTTGGGGATAACTTGATAAATTTATATCTCCCAAACCATAACTCCTTTTTGTCTCAAATTTTAAGGGAACGTTTTTCTTGGCATTATCTAGCTTTGTACGAAATTCGGGAAACAAATTCCAATGGATGAGAAGCCTTCCTTCTCTCCCAAGTTATCTCATTAATTAGTCCAAATTAATTGATATTCCTTTTTCCTTTGTCATTAACTTGTTATCTTGGGTCCCTTGTACCTCAATAAATCCCAAATGCATGGATTCCCATATTGGGGAACATCTATTTGCCTTTATCCCTTTTATTTATGTCTATTTCATATGTTTCCTTATCTTTTTTTTATTAAAATATCTCTTTTTGAGGATTTCTCTTTTTATCTCTCTTTTATTTTCCTTTTAATAGTAGAAACCCTTTGGATACGAACATCCACCAAGGATAACTCAATTGTACCTCTTTTCACTTATTTTCCACATTTTTCCAATTTCTTTCTTAATAAGGAAATATCTAATTGATCTTTTCTTTTCTTATTGCTTTATCTTTGCAATTTTGGACTCCTTGAGACCCAAGGAACCCATATGGCACGAAATCCACTTTTGGATTAAGTTCTTTTGTCTTCCAAAGGTTTCCACATCTTTCTTTTCTCAATTTCTAGATTATTTATTTAGTAACTGAATTTCCTTGTTATTGGGCCCAATAGCCAATAAAGCCCACAACACTATCATCAAGGCTATTGTTAACAAAATCCATTTATTCAAAACAAATTGTATCATTGTTTGTCCAAATATCTTTAATATGAGAAATTACATTTCTCAGCAAATGAACCCAAAATTGGGGCTGTAACAGTTCATGTGCATGTGCTACAGTTTATTTCCTTTTTACTTCCTATGATTTTCTTCTTCTTAGCCTAGTGTGGGGTGTTTAAATTGGGATTCTCGCTGAGGTGAGGTTTCAATTCAGATGTCACACATCAGATTAAGTTTTAGAAAATCTTTTTTTTTTGGTCGGTAAGTTTTAGAAAATCTAGCGATGTCACAGGCGGTATTAGAGCATGAACAATAGCAAAGCCTGACATTTTCTCATTATATAACTTAGAACTAAAGAACCTTGAACTTAATAATCTTTAGGGTTAGATTAATCATCTTTTAGAGACTATATCTAACCTAGACTCTAGGTTAGCACCTAGATGTTTGAGAACTAGGTCTAGACTGGTTCTTGTTGTATACAAGTACTTAGATCTTGTACTTTCCTTATAGTGTAGCGGTATGGGACGTTGCATTATTTGGAAATGATGTACATCAAGGGAAGAGAAATCCTAGATATATAGCACTCATTGTCTAGGGTAGCTTCACTAGTCTACACTTTGTTCTCACCCTTTTCACTGGGTAACATGACACAGTACTCTCTACTATGTGTGGGACACTCATTTTTCTAGATTTGGTTTTTTATTCCAATTGGATCAAACCTTGATAGTTTTCTCTGACGCATGTTTTGTCAGAGAAAAACTATATCATATTTTATTATATATATGTATTACAAACATGTGTCCCCACACATGTATGAGTAGGAGGTGGTCATGCAACCTAAGTGAAAGTGAGTGGCATCAGTCTAGAGAGAGAGTAGTTCTAGATTAGATGTCTAGAGTTTTGTTTGGAATGTATGATAGATGGAATAGATGAAATCAGTTTTGATGATATGATTTAAGTCTTATATAGATGAGATAAGATAGTCTATGATGATATATGTTTGTCTTTGTGGACTTAAGTTTAGTTTTGAGGATGCAAGATGAGTTTTGATGATGTATGTAACTAGGCTTTTATGAGATAAGATATGTTAAGACAAGGTTGTGAATCAGCATGAGCCTCAATCTCTTTTATGAAGGAGGATCTCTAATGTTGGGACCAATTATAGGGTTAACTCCAGAGAGAGTGAGACCCACAGGGAGAAGGTCAGAGAACCTAAACTCCAAGATATGAGAAATATGTGATATGATATGTCCTAAACTAGACTACTCCTGAGTGACTGAGTTGAGCTGCTTTATCCATGATTCCTATAGTCCTCTTGAACCCAAGATGCCTTTGGGAGGACCAAACCCTAGAGTCAAAGAGAGGTTAATTATATCTACATATGTGAATATGAATATGAGAACCTACCATCTGGGTGAGGGAGAGAGAGTCCCAAGACCCTGGAGGAGGTAACTATGTTTTAGTTTCTATGAAGCCTTAAGATCGGGTTGGTAGTTCCCTGTATGAATCTAGTGGTTGTGTATATAAGAGGGTTTTGGGCAAGCATAATTTATAGGTATAGAACTTATGGAGAGTATGTCATATCTTGTTTTGTTTTAGTTTGTGCTTATATTGCTAGAGCTCGTAAAGCAACCATCTAGTGTCAATGAGGTAATCTGAGAACCCTAGACTAAGAGAGGGAAGACAGAGTATATGCATATGTGATACTGATAGAGTTGAGCGATCTCAGAGAGACTGAGCATGGCACTACCCACATGAAATGGGTCAGGAGGACCTCAGTTGGACTTGATCAAGTTTTGATATATGTTTAACAAGCCACTCACATAAGTTTCTTAGCACTGTCATGATATAACATACATGAGAATGGGATCTAATCTTGAGATTTGGCATATGTAGATATTACATAATGGGAAAACCTAGAGATGGTTTGGTAAATCTTTATGTATAAATGGTAAACTATATACATTAATAATGATGATAATATGAATAGTTGTCTAATCGTATAATGAATCTCTAATAGAGTTTACAACCTAATATGAGAAAGTACAATGAGATGACACTAGTGATATGTGTTACATGAATCGTAATGACGTAATATGGTTGGTGAATCTAGTGATGAATTTTCTAACAAATTTGTAGCCTAATATGAAAGTGAAATGAAATCATATTAATGATATAAGACAAGCAGTGATAATGTTAGTGCTTAATAAATATGTTGAATATAGTCTGAAAATTTTGCACAATATAATGATGATGGCACCTTGTTATGAACTATATGGATAAAAATTAAGTTAATTATAAATAACTCTTCCCATAATGAGGACATAATGATGGAATCCTAATGTTTGGATAAAATGAGGATGTAAATCTTGCAATCCATGACACATATAAGAGTCTAAACCATGATGTATGCTGAGGGGGTTCATCGTAGATGCTTGAAATCTCTTAGGAGTGGCTAAACAAGTTGTAAACCTCGTTTTCTTGGAGATGTTGCACCTAAAGTGGTGCCCTACATTTGAGTAAAGACCTTTTGTTTTGTTATTCCTAGATTAAGAGGATGGCTTAATTTTGAGGACAAAAATTCTTTTAAGATGTATATGATGTGATGGACTAGATTTTGTCTTAATTTCCACGATGAAATTTCTTTTCAGGTGTGTAGGATGTGATGGAGTGAAATTTTGATGTTCTTAAATACCCAATTGGATAATTGAATCATGAGCTGGAGTTTGGAATAATAAAGATGTGTCAATAGGTAATGTGACGATGATGATGATGTATATATGTTTGATGTTAATATTATGATTAATGACCCTAATTATGCACCACCTTGGATTAAGTGTTTGACTGATCATATAATGTGTCGTTAGTTGTGATACAGCAATGGTTTAAGTTTCATGGAGTTTCGACATCCATAGAGAAAGTAATTTAGGGTTGAGATTGGAGGAATAATACACGTCATTGATGATTTATAATCTAAGTTTTGAGGTAATGGTTTTAGGCACCCTTTTAAAGGGGGAGAGCCACATATTGGCAAAGTGGGTTCTCTAATCTTGACCATTGGATGCATTAGACAATGAAAATATCATCTCCCTTCATTAGTTTATAGTCTACCAAAGAGTGGTGAACTCCCACGTCGTCAAGGTTCCTCATCATGGGTAGAAGAGTGGAGTAAGAGAATGGTTGACATAAACTCTTCTAGGAGTGTTGTTGTGACACTCATAGCACGACTTTTGGAAGCTATTTGGGTGAGGAGGAGTCATTGTCCTTATAGTTTTTCCACTGCACTTGCAGCTTTGAACATGGAGATAGAGTCTAAGGTAGAAGGGAGGTTTGAGGTCAGATGGGTTGGTTGCAAAATTTGTTATGGGCTGCTATGAAGGTTGTGAGGTGGAAGAGATCGTTTAGGCCAGAGATGACGACAATGTCCAAGAGTGTGGGTCACTTCTGACCAAATTGGAGGACAGAGCGAGTTGTTTTGCCTTTGTGGAGCTCGTAGAGGTAATTAGGGAGCCTAAGAGCTTTCTCAGGTATGAGCCCTTCCTCCACCTCCCTGCTCTTCCATGATGGTATCCCTTGTTGCAGTGAGAATTCCAGGTCTTACGTGCATAGATGGACGCAAGAAGGAGCGCAGAGAGGATTGGTTACTGGTAGAGTTTAAAGACAAACAATCAAGCTGACGCAGAGCACCTCAGGGTAGTTGGTTGCCCGTCAATTTTTGATATGGGGCAGCGGCGGAGAATGAGCAAGTGGCGGTAGAACTGAGATTCTAGAGGTTGGATCTGTATAGTAGCGCTAAAGTAGAGAACATACTCCTCACGTGAGATGCACCCAGCAGACGTGAGGAGACAGGGAGAGGAGAAGCCAATTCCATCTGAACCACACTGGAGAAGTAGGCCGGAGACTGAAGCCCTTGGCGGCGGCGACAGTTCACGGACCTGAAACTGAGACCCAATGGCGCCTAGCACTGAGATCGCGAGAGGAGAGAAAGAATACCAGAGCGGACTGTAGAAAGGGAGAGGGTGAACTGGCTCTAGAACCCTGAACCCAACCCAGACCAAGTGAACCAGACCAGTTCAACCAAAGAACCGGCCCACAACAAGCAAGGGTAGTGCCATCCTATGGTACGTGGCGACACGTCATTCATCCAAAAAGGTAAATAATCAGAAAATGCTCAGTTCTTGGATAAGTCATAGAAATTAACTCATTTATCTGAAAAATACGACTAATATATTGAAATGTTCAGAAAAATAAGTAGAACAACATGCAACCATGATATTAGCCTTTTGAAGCTTAAATGTCAATAACATCACATAAGATGCTATATTCTTCGTTAATGTATAATAAATATCAGATGAAGACCTAAAATTATGAGAATGCATCAGTAACTCTGAAATGTTTTTTAGAATCCATGTGACATCAGAGATGATCATGTTATGGCATATAATCATGTATTTTTCTTAGAATGTCTATCTAGGGCTTATAACCCTAAATAAAATGTAATTAATACATTGATGATCAATAAATGATGAAATCTACAGAGTAAGCTCATATCAGTATATGGAACCTCAGATTTAATTATGAGATCATGATGTTGCACAGAACTCATGTTATATGAAGATGACTCTTAATACATTTGATGTAAACCTAATTCAAATAATGTATATAAACTTGGGTAAATGTGTGCACAAAAAGGATATGGAACCTAATGATTAGATAATGAACCATAATCTGAAAAACAACATTAGTAAGATAAATCTATGACAAGAATGCAAGTAATGATGAACATATCCTAATGAACTAAGCTAAACCCTAATGGATATAACTAGGGTTAAGATGATGAGAATTTGATGATAGTACATGGATCTTGTCTTAATCAGGGTTTGGACTGGGATACATAGTTGACATCAGGAATGTGATATGTTATTAGGATATATGTGATCAAGGTACGCCATTACCTCTTACTTGGCTTATTATGTAGTATGCTTGCATTATATTTGTAGTAGACACTTAGCATATGATATTGGATGAAATGTTTGTTCTTGTATGATATGTTCCTTGATTTTCCATACATATATAGATATGACCACATGAAACATAATATATCTGTTCCATTATATGAAAGCACTATATCTCTTTGGTAAACATAGTGCTAGTGTGTGATCCATCTCTTTGGTAAGCAGATCACATGTACAATGATCTATCTCTTTGGTAAGCAGATCATAAGGCCTGAATGCATCTATCCCATTGGTAGGCAGATGCACAAGCATATAATGGAAAATGAGATTAAAATGTGTGTTCTCTTTTGTTAATGAATATCTTTGTGCAAGTATACGCTTCTTCTTATATTTGTTTATGCAGCCAAGTATTAGTTTTATCTTATTGCCAAGCTTAGTAATGAGAGGTATATAAAAGACATGTAGGTGTACTCAGTACAATATTCTTGAATATTGTGTTGACGTGTACCACATGTAATCTTTTGTTTAGATTTGTGGACATATGATCTTAAAGAAACCATGATAGTGTGAGTTGTATGGTGAGTTGATGTACAGGTGGATATGTTGTCTTAAGATCATGTATTTTAGTGGTAGTACATGTATATGTATAAGTTTGTTGTTCAATATCTAATATCAAATGTTGTAACAATTCATTATGTAATTATATATTGAATGGTGAACATTATTGTATGGTTTTATTATTGTTCATGTGCATGTGCTACTGTTTGTTTGCTTTTGACTTCCTCTAATTTTCTTCTTCTTAACCTAGTGTGGGGTGTTTAAATTGGGATTCTCATTGAGGTGAGGCTTCAATTTGGACGTCACACATCAGATTAAGTTTCAGAAAATCCAGGGACATCACAGGTGGTATCAGAGCATGAACAATAGCAAAGCCTGACATTTGCTCATTATACAACTCAATACTAAAGAACCTTGAACTTAATAATCTTTAGGGTAAGATTAGTCATCTTTTATAGGTTATATCTGTCCTAGACTCTAGGTTAGCACCTAGATGTTCGAGAACTAGGTCTAGATTGGTGCTTGTTGTATAGCAAGTCCTTAGCTGTTGTACTTTCCTCATAGTGCAGCGGTATGGAACATTGCATTATTTTGAAATGACGTACATCAAGGGAAGAAAAATCCTAGACATATAGCGTTCATTATCTAGGGTATCTACAATAGTCTACACTTTGTTCTCACCCTTTTAACTGGGTGACATGACATTGTACTCTCTACTATGTGCGGGACGCTCATTTTTCTGGATTTGTTTTTTCATTCCAATCGCATCAAACCTTGATAGTTTTCTCTGATGCATGTTTTATCAGAGAAAAACTCTATCATATTTTATTATATATATGTATTACAAACATGTGTCCCCACACATGTACGAGTAGGATGTGGTCATTTAACCTAAGTGAAAGTGAGTGACATCAGTCTAGAGAGAGAGTAGTTCTAGATTATATGTCTAGAGCTTTGTTTGGAATGTATCATAGATGGAATATATGAAATAAGCTTTGATGATATGATTTAAGTCTTATATAGATGAGATAAGACAGTCTATGATGATATATGTTTGCCTTTAAGGACTTAAGTTCAGTTTTGAGGATTCAAGATGAGTTTTGATGATGCATGCAACTAGGCTTTTATGAGATAAGATATGTTAAGTTAAGACAAGGTTGTGAATCAGCATGAGCCTCAATCTCTTTTACGAAGGATGACCTCTAGTGTTGGGACCAGTTTAAGGGTTAACTCCAGAGAGAGTGAGACCCACAGGGAGAAGGTCAGAGAACCTAAACTCCAAGATATTAGGAATATGAGAAATATGTGATATGATATGTACTAAACTAGACTACTCCTGAGTGACTGAGTTGAGTTGCTTTTTACATGATTCCTATAGTCCTCTTGAACCCTAGATGCCTATGGGAGGACCAAACCGTAGAGTCAAAGAGAGGATGGTTATATCTGAATATGTGAATATGAATATGAGAACCTACCATCTGGGTGAGGGAGAGAAAATCCCAAGACCCTGGAGGAGGTAACTATGTTTTAGTTTATGTGAAGCCTCAAGATCGGGTTGGTGGTTCCTTGTTGGAATCTAGTGGTTGTGTATATAAGAGGGTTTTGGGCAAGCATGATTCATAGGTATAAAACTTATGGAGAGTATGTTACGTCTTATTTTGTTTTAGTTTGTGCTGATGTGGCTAGATCTCATAAATCAACCATCTAGGGCCAATGAGGTAATCCGAGAACCCTAGACTAAGAGAGGGAAGATAAATTATATGCATATGAGATACTCATAGAGTTGAGTGAGCTCAAAGAGACTGAGCATGGCACTACCCACATGATATGGGTCAGGAGGACCTCAGTTGGACTAGATGAAGTTTTGATATATGTTTAACAAGCCACTCACATAAGTTTCTTAGCACTACCCTGATATAACATATATGAGAATTTGATCTAATCTTGAGATTTGACATATGTAGACATTACATAATGCGAAAACCTAGAGATGGTTTGATAAATCTTTATGTATAAATGGTTAACCATATACATTAACAATGATGATAATATGATTAGTTGTCTAATCACATAATGAATCTCTAATAGAGTTTAAAACCTAATATGAGAAAGTACGATATGAAGACACTAGTGATACATGTTACATGAATCGTAATGAAGTAATATGGTCGGTGAATCTAGTGATGAATTTACTAACAAATTTTTAGCCTAATATGAAAGTGAAAGGAGATCATCTTAATGATATAGGACAAGCAGTGATAATGTTAGTGTTTAATAAACATGTTGAATATAGTCTAAAAATTTTGCACAATATAATGATGATGGCACCTTGTTATAATCTATATGGATAAAAATTGAGTTAATTATATATAACTCTTCCCAAATGAGGACATAATGATGGAATCCTAATGTTTAGATAAAATGAGGATGTAAATCCGGAAATACATGACACATATAAGAATCTCAACCATGATATATGTTGAGGGGATTCACCGTAGATGCTTGAAATCTCATAGGAGTGGTTAAAAAAGTTGTAAACCTCATTTTCATGGAGATGTTGCACGTAAAGTGGTGCCTTACATTTGAGTAAAGACCTTTTGTTTTGTTATTCCTAGATAAAGAGTATGGCTTAATTTTGAGGACAAAATTTCTTTTAAGATGTATATGATGTGATGGACTAGATTTTGTCTTAATTTCAAGGATGAAATTTCTTTTAAGGTGTGTAGGATGTGATGGAGTGAACTTTTGATGTTCTTAAATACCCAATTGGATAATTGAATCATGAGCTGGAGTTTGGAATAATAAACATGTGTCGATAGGTAATGTGACGATGATGATGATGTATACATGTTTGATGTTAATATTATGATTAATGACCCTAATTATGCACCACCTTGAATTAAGTGTTTTGATGATCAAATAATGGTAACTTAATACCAAAATGGAATGGAATGTGTTATTAGTTGTGATAAAGCATTGGTTTAAGTTTCATGGAATTTTGACATCCATAGAGAATGTAATTTAGAGTTGAGATTGAAGGAATAATACACATCATTGATGATTTATAGTCTAATTTTTGAGGTAATGGTGTCACACACCGTTTTAAAGGGGGAGATCCACATATTAGCATAGTGGGTTCTATAATCTTGACCGTTGGATGCATTAGACACTGAAAATATCATCTCCCTTCATCAGTTTATAGTCTACCGAAGAGTGGTGAACTCACATGTCGTCAAGGTTCCTTGTCGTGGGTAGAAGAGTGGATTAAGAGAACGGTTGGCATCAACTCTTCTAGGAGTGTTGTTGTGATGCTCATGGCATGACTTTTGGAAGCTATTTGGGTGAGGAGGAGTCAATGTCCTTATAGTTTTTCCACTGCACTTGCAGCTTTGAACATGGAGATAGAGTCTAAGGTAGAAGGGAGGTTTGAGGTCAGATGGGTTGGTTGTAGAAGTTTCTATGGGTTGCTATGAAGGTTGTGAGGTTCAAGACATCGTTTAGGCCAGAGATGATGAAGATGTCCAAGAGTGTGGGTAACTTCTCACTGAATTGGAGGACATAGTGATTTGTTTTGCCTTTGCGGAGCTCTTAGAGGTAATTCGAGAGCCTGAGAGCTTTCCCAAGTCTGAGCCCTTCCTCCACCTCCCTGCTCTTCCACGATGGTATCCATGGTGACAGTGAGAATGCCAGGTCTTGCGTGTGTAGATGGATGTGAGAAGGAGTAGTGCAGAGAGGATCGGTTACTAGTAGAGTTTGAAGACAAACAATCAAGCTGATGTGGAGCACCTCAACACAGTTGGTTGCTTGTCAATTCCTGATCGGGGGAAACGCTGGAGAATGAGCAAGTGGTGGAAGGCCTGAGATGCCAGAGGGTGGATATGTGCGGCAGTGCTCAAGCACATAACACACTCCTCGTGCAAGATGCACCTAGCAGACATGAGGAGACACAGAGAGGAGAAGCCACCGCCATCTGAACCACACTGGAGAAGTAGGTCGGAGACTGGAGCCCTTGGAAGCGACGGTAGTTCACCGAATCGGAACTAAGACCCAGTGGCACCTGGTACTGAGATCATGAGAGGAGAGAAAGAACGCCAGAGCGGACTGGAGAAAGGGAGAGGGTGAACTGGTTCTAGAACCCTGAACCCGACCCAGACCAAGTGAACTAGACCGGCTCTACCAAAGAACCGGCCCACAACAAGTAAGAACAGTGACAACCTATGGCCACTTGGCGAGACACCATTCGTCCAAAAAGGTAAATAATCAGAAAATGCTTAGTTCTTGGATAATTTGTAGAAATTAACTCATTTATCCGAAAAATATAAATAATATACTAAAATGTTCAGAAAAATAAGTAGAACAATATTTAACCATGATATTAGCCTTTTGAATCTTAAATGTCAGTAACATCATGTAAGATGCTATATTCTTGTTTAATGGATAATAAATATCAGATGAAGACCTAAAATTATGAGAATGCATCAGTAACTCTAAAATGTGTTTTAGAATCCATATGGCATTAGATATGATCATGTTATGACACATAATCATGTATTTTGCTTAGAATGTCTATCTAGGGCTTATAACCCTAAATAAAATGCAATTAATACATTGATGATCAATAAATGATGAAATTTACTGCGTAAGCTCATATCAGTATATGGAACCTCAGATTTGATTATGAGATCATGATGATGCATTGAACTCATATTATATGAAGATGACTCTTAATACATAAGATGTAATGCTAATTTGAATAATGTATATAAACTAGGGTTAATATGTGCACAAAAAGGATATGAAACCTACTGTTCAGATTATGAACCATAATCTGAAAAACAACATCAATAAGATAAATCTAAGACAAGCATGCAAATAATTATGCACATATCCTAATAATCTAAGCTAAACCCTAATGGATATAACTAGGGTTAAAATGATGAGAATCTAATGATAATACAAGATATTGTCTTAATCAGGGATTGGCCTGGGATACAGAGTTGACATCAGGAATGTGCTATGTGATTAGGATATCTGTGATCAAGGTATGCGATTACCTCTTACTTGGCTTATTAAGCAGTATGCTTCCATTATATGTGTAGTAGACACTTGTCATATGATATTGGATGAAATATTTGTTCTTGTATGATATTGTTTGATTTTCCATACGTATATGGCTATGAACACATGAAACATAATATATGTCTTCCATTATATGTAAACACTATATCGTTTTGGTAAGCATAGTGCTAGTGAGTGATCTATCTCTTTGGTAAGAAGATCACATGTACAATGATATATCTCTTTGGTAAGCAGATCATAAGGCCTGAATGCATCTCTCCCATTGGTAGGCAGATGCATAAGCATATAGTGGAAAATGAGATTAAAATATGTGTTCTATTTTGTTAATGAATATCTTTGTGCAGGTATACGCTTCTTCTTATATTTGTTTATCTTGACAAGTATTAGTTTTATCTTATTGCCAAGTTTAGTAATGAGAGGTATATAATAGACACATAGGCATAATCTGTACAATATTCTTGAATATTGTGTTGATGTGTACCACATGTAATCTTTTGTTTAGGTTTGTGGACATATGTTCTTGAAGAACCATGATAGTGTGATTTGTATGGCGAGCTGATGTACAGGTGGACTTGTTGTCTTAAGATCATGTAGTTTAGTGGTAGTACATGTACATGTATAAGTTTGTTGTTCAATATGTAATCTCAAATGTTGTAACAATTCATTATGTAATTATATGTTGAATGGTGAACATCTGTTGTATGGTTTTATATTTGTTCATGTGCATGTGCTACTGTTTGTTTCCTTTTGACTTCCTCTGATTTCCTTCTTCTTAGCCTAGTGTGGGGTATTTAAATTGGGGTTCTCACTGAGGTGAGGTTTCAATTTGGACGTCACACATCAGATTAAGTTTTAGAAAATCCAGGAATGTCACAAATATGAACAAGCCACAGATCACCACATGCAAGGGTGATCTTCCACCAAGCTCCAAGATCAGAACCTTCTCTTGTTCCACTAAGCTCGAGGTTGAACACAATGAAGAAGAGTGCTAAAGGGGATACTTTCATGTGAAAAAAGGAGCATATATACTCAAGTATAGGAGAGAGGTAAAGACCATGAGGTGTCATGATATTAGAGCTCCTAAGGACACTTGTCCCACAAAAGATCGACCATGCAAGAACTATAGACATGCATGTATCAAAAGGTGATAAAAACTAGGTTGTGTAGTGACCAATTAGGTCCACTACCAACCTTTAGTCAAAGAAAACTGAAAGCATGACATGGTAGCTACAGCTAGTCATGTCCACCCAAGACAAGGTTGAAACACCAAAGCACCAAGCCAACCCTAACAACCAAAACAAAGAACAAGAACATAGTTTGAAACAAACCTACTAAGGGGAGGTGATTCAATCGAAGAACTCCAAGAAAACACAACACCATGGTCACTACACCCAAGACACTCAACACGGTGACACCACCACCCATGCAAAACCATGTAAACCATGAAAATCCTAGATCAACACACATGATGCCACCTCATCATATAGGGTCCAACAAGGCACCCCAAAATCATAATTCTAACTCTCATGATGCCAAAGCATAAGAGGAACAACCTACACGTGAGAAATTGCAAGATAAACCCTCAACATGGGTTAATCGCAACTTGGTCCAAAATAAGCACACATATAGCATTGCTAGATCAAACATCAACCAAACTAGACCAAACTAAAAACATAAGCATGTCATTTGTTATTAATGTGTATCACATTATTCAATTAAGGTTTAAGCATTTTATTAAGTAAAGCAAGAAATATCAATCACTAAGCTAGGCTAAGGGTCTTACAACCATAAACCCCTAACAAGGATTTCACCTCCAAAATCCTACGCAAAAAGAGACAAGTACTTCCTACGCATATCTTCCTCAAGATCCCATGTGGCTTCCTCCATGCCATAATGATGTCAAAAAACCTCAACCAAAATGATATCCTTCTTCTTCAATTTCTTTACCCTTCTATCTAATATCAAAATAGGAGCCTCCACATATGACACATCCTAATCCAGGTCAACCTCCACTGGTTGCAGCACCAACTCTGTGTCTGGAAGACACTTCCTCAAAATAGAAATGTGGAACACCAGATGCAACCTATGCAACCCTAGAGGTAACTCAAACTTGTAAGATACCTTCCCAGCATGTGACACCATAGGGTAAGGTCCCATATACTTGGGAACCAACTTACCGTTATTCTCAAACCTTGGCATGCTCTTCCAAGGATAGACCTTGAGATATACCTTGTCTCCCACTTGGAATTCCAACATCCTTTTATAATTATTAGTATAATATTTCTGCTTATCTAGGGTTGTCTTTAGCTGTTGTTGTATCATCTTAATCTTCTCTATTGTTTACTACACAAGCTCGGGACAAAAAAGTTTATATTCACCAATTTCATACCAACACAATGGAGACCTACATTATCTCCCATACAAATCCCAGCATTTTTCCATGTCGATTATCCTCTGATAGTTGTTATTGTAGGTGAACTCTATCAAACTGAGGTGTACATCCCAACTACCCAAGAACTACAAGACACAAGATCTCAACAGATCCACCAATGTCTATATAATCCTTTCAGACTGTCCATTTGTCTGCGAGAGGACCACTGTAGTAAACCTCAATTGTGTACCCATCAATGTGTGCAAACACTCCCAAAAAAGACTGGTTAATTGAGGACCTCTGTCAGACACAGTTGTAGCTGGGAGACCATGAAAATGAACGATCTCATCAACGTATACCTATGCCAACTTCTTGACTGTATAGGTTGTCTAAAAATAGGAAGTAAGTGTGTTGACTTAATCAACTTGTCCACTATTACCCATATGGAGTCATGACCTTTGGCTATCCTAGGAAGTCCAACCACAAAGTCCATCATGACATGATTTGTTTCCACTACTATATAGGTAAAAGTTGCAAAGTCCCTATAGGTTTATGTTGTTCTATCTTAACCTGCTGTCACACATGACACCTTTCTATGAACTCAGCTACCTCTCGCTTCAAGCCAGGACACCAATACAAATCTTTTAGATTGTGGTACATCTTGGTGCTACCTATATGTATAGGACACATCAAAGAGTGAGCCTTTTCCATAACCAACTTTATTAAATCATCAATATCAAGAACCACTTATCTACCATGGTAAAACATTGTCCCATCCTTTGACTCATGCAAACCATCATTCCTCTCACTGCCAAGCTCTTATCAGATATGTTGTATCATAGTATCATCACACTATGCATCTTTGAGCTGCTACCTTAACATAGGATTCACCTGTAACTGGGTCAACAAGCCTGCCAACAAAGAGACCTCCAGCTTCACATTCATCTGACAAAGAGACACCAACATGTCTCTCTTATGGCACACCAAGGAACACAACTGTGTCTTATCCACAAATGATGACAAAGAAGACTTCCTTCATAAAGCATCTTCTGCCACATTTGCCTTCCCTTGATGGTAATCTATGGTGCAGTCATAATCATTGATCATCTCCATCAGGCATCTTTGTTGCATGTTCAACTCCTACTTCAATTAGATGTACTATAGGTTGTTGTGGTCAGTGAATATGTGAACTGGATGAGAGTAGGGGATTATGGTAAAAACCCTAGAAAACTAAGGTTTTTGATGGAAATGAGGTGGAAATGTAGGAATGGAAGTAGGTGGATCTCTTGAATGCAAGGAAGGGAGGAAGTAAATGCTAGAGGTGTCTAAGGAGTAGGTAACCTTGTCCTGTGGCTGCCTCCTATGTATATATAGGTGGTTGATAAGCACTAGGTTGAGTAGGGGTAGAAGTGGAAATGTAGTGGAAAGGTTGGGTAGATTAGGTGGTCACCAAGGTCACGGTGATGCGCCACGACTGTGGTGATGGTTAGGTTTCATAGTTGTGGGGGTGATATGTTTGTGATGGAGATATGTTGTGTGGTAGAGGGAAGTACATGGAGTAGCCATGGTTGTTGCGGGTTCCACAGTCATTTTGGGTAGAGGGTACCACAATCATGTTGGGTGGCACAACATCATTGGAGGAAGTTGTTATCCTTATGCTCGTCTTATCTTCAGCTTGCCACAGACACCACATGCAAGGTAGCCTTCATGGGCAACGGTCGTGCTGGCGGCCATGACCGTGGGCATTCACGTGTATTTTATGTTGGATCTCTGTTTGGTTTTTGGGCCATTTCATCACGGGTGTGGTATGGCGCCACAGGGGTGATGGAGAGCTTCAACCATGTCCATTATGCTAGCCACGGCCGTGTTGTCTTTGGTATCTGTAGCTATTTTGGGGCTCCACGACCATGGGAATTCATGTACAAATCTTGTGACTTCACTGTGAAATTTTATGCCATTTCACCATGACTGTGGTGATGTAGCACAGCTAAGGTAGGGGTCCAAGTTGTTGATCTTGGCTCCAAACTTCTTCAAACAACTCCTTTTTTCTCTAAATCAATTCTTGCACATCCGAAGAATGCTTGGGGAAGATTTAGTCCCATCTCTCTCCTTTGCATCCAATGCATGCACAAGTGCCCTGAAAAACATGCAAAAATCAGACAAAAGTGCAATTGATATAATAGTTCATATTGGGGAAAATAACTTACAATCTACAATGTTTAGATGTGATTATAATTCAAAAGGACACAAGATGAAGACCTAAAATAGGTTTTCATCACTAGCGGCATCAACCAAACCAAGCAACATAGCGACCAAATGCAAGGACCATGGATAGATACAATACATGATTCAACACATGGTGTGACCACATGGTAAAACCATGTGTACAAAGCACTTAAATCTCCATTTGTTGCAACCATTAGGGTTTGCCCACCATGGGTAGCGATCGCAACACATGGGTCAAGGTAGCAACCAACACCATAGGTAGCGATCATGCACATGACCAAGCAAGGATCAAAGCATTTCGACAAAAAGAAAACCATCATGAGTAGTGACCTCAAAGAAACTTGTGCATATAGCGGCCAAAGAAGTTAGGGTTAGGGTTTGGTAATGACCAACCCACCCTAGCGACCTTAGGTCAAAAACCATTGTGACCAAAACAAGATCAGCACATGTAGCATTCACCAAGATATGTAGCGACCCCCAAACAAGTGATTAACACCAAGAAAATCGAAGGGTCATGATAACATCTCATTTTATACACTTTTTGCATATATTTTATACCTCTCCTAACATACCTTTTATTGAATTTTTCTGCTTATTTTAGTACTTTATGCCAAAAATCTTATTCGCACACCTCTTCCACCTTTGCAGGGTCATATCAAGCCATGGCCGTAGTTAGCACCTCGACCGTAGCTCATCGACCACTAGGGGATCCTCCCACCGTGGTCGATGACCTCATGATGACACCAACGCTTTGTGACTGCGGTGCCTTGTGCCCCTTTTTGGTTGCGACCTATGATCCGCGCATATTGACCACGATCGGGTTTCAACTAAGGTTGGTATCTCAACCACGACATTTCATCCCAGCCTCGACCGAGATGTTGCCTCGGCCGACCATAGTGGGAGCCTTAACTGAGGTCAAGCCTCGACCGTGGCATGAAGGTTAAGTTGGTGGGAGCACCTATAAATAGGCCGCCCACCTTGACTTGTCACATCATTAGATCATTAAGGACCATGAAGTGCTACCAAATTCCATAGCCACTCTCATCAATCTGATCAGTCTTGGATCTCTGAAGGAGGAAGCTGAGAAGAAAGAAGATCTATGGTCCTTTTCCTCAAAAGAAGGAGAAGCCTCTTCATCGTCCATTCTGGATCTAGATTGGAAGGAGCATATTGGTGTATCGCCATCTTCTCTCTCATCTAGATTCATCATCTCTGTTATGTTGTACCCCTCCCCTATTCGTGGTTGTGATGTATCTATCATTTTGTATTGTCATTATGTTGCCCGTTAACATGTGTGGATAAACACTTAACTCAGGTTGGGAGTAGCCACTAAGGCTCTCCCAACATGTATATTCTAGCTCCCCTTTGAATATATATATGCTCATATCAAGATTATCTCCTTACGCTTGTTCTTAATGCTTCACTTGTATTCTTAGCTACCATCTTGTGATGTTTGATTGTTGGTACCTCAAAAGAGTAGTATCTTCTTTATATAGTGTTGTGGAGTAGTATGAATGCATGAGAATGTTGGATTTCTAAATGTTATGTGCATATGGTTTGTTTTTTGGTTTTAAGGCAGATATCTTGAGAGGGAGTCCACCTTAGATCCTAGTTCTATCCTTATCTCGAGAGAGGAGGGAATATACATTTTTATGACTACTTGTAATCTTGATAGGAGTATACGAAGGGGAGTGAGTTTTGCATGTTAGTGAGAGACCTTAGTAGGTGAAACCCGATCCAAGTTTCCTTCCATGTCTTTGTTTCTTACCGTTCATATTTGTGTTTCTCTTGTTGTTATTTTCTTTCCTTTAACTTTCTTTGTTTTGTCTTGAGCACCATCATTCCTTAAGGAAATTTTTTAAAACCATATGTTTGTCCAAAGTGTATGAGTGTGAAACTTTGCGCATTTGACACATGCCGACCTTGTCCCTGTAATTCGACCCCGATTACTACGTCAGACCCCATATAATAGTTGCAGGGGCTAGAGTGTTGGGTTATAATCTTAAGAGTCTAACTACTTTGGATCCCCTCCATTTTGGACACGTGATTTAGGTCGGTTAGGTCACCACAAGAAAACCTCTTGGAAAGATGATCACCAAAAACTCTAAAATAAGCGTCACAGCGGTAAACATGGAAAATCATGATGAGAGAGGTAAAACCATGAATCCTACTCATATAATCAAAGATCAAAACATCTTACATCATGTAAAAGTGAACCAAAACATGGTATCAAAACCAACAATCATGATGCATGTAAGAGACAACAACTTCAGCATTACTAAAATATCAGGTGCAAGAATTAGGGTCTAGGAAAAAGAGCAATCTATGAAAAAACACTTCAAAATATTAAACCCTAGATCAATCTAGAATTATCAATCAAATCAAGATCACATTTTAGATATAAAATAGTAGCATACAAGCAAGATAAAGGTGTAATAATAGTAGAGGGGAGAGGTATATATCCCGCCTTAAGATGAAGATCGAGCTCCAAAGCCATGAGCTCCAAGAGAGAAGGAATCTCCATCTAGGATCAACTCCACAGCCAACAAAGTCACCTCAAGAGAAGAAGAAAACACCAATGTTAAAGGATGCTCAAAAGAGAAAGGGTAGAAACCCTAGGACAAAAAAGAAAGGGGAAATAGGGAAGCTTCATCTCACCTTGGTACTACCATGGTCAAACCATAGTCTCGACCTCTATGGAGAGAAGTTCCTCAAGATAGCCACCATGGTAACCCATAGTCTCATGGCCAAGAGAAGGAAGAAAGAGATAGAGTTCAAAGGAAACAAGATCAAAGAAAGATAACGACTGACCAAGGTCAAGGATCTCCAAGAACCACCACAACGAAGATGATCAAGCCTTAGATCACCACATGCACGGGTGATCGGTCACCAAGCTCCACTTTCAGCACCTTCTCTAGCTCCACCAAGCTCAAGGCCAAACACAAAGAAGAAGAGAGAAAGAAGATAGATAAAGGGGATACTTATATGTGAAAGAAAGAGCTTATATAATTAAGCATAGGAGAGTGGTAAAGATCATGAGGTGTCAAGATATTAGAGCACGTAAGGACACTTGTCCTACAAAAGATCGACCATGCAAGCACTCTTGACTTGCATGCATCAAAGGGTGATAAAAACTAGGTAGTATAGTGACCACTTAGGTCCACTACCTACCTTCAGTCAAAGAAAGACTAAATCATGACATGGTAGTGACCACTACTCATGCCCACCCAAGACAAGACCGAAACACCAAAGCACCAAGGCAACACTAGCGACCAAAACCAAGGACAAGCAAATAGGTCGAAACAAACCAACCAAGGGGAGGTGATTTGGTTGAAGTAATCCAAGAAGACAAAACACTAAGGTCGCTATACTTAAGAAACTCAACATGGTTGGCACCACCACCCATGCAAAACCATGTAAACCATGAAACCTCTAGATCGACACACATGATGCCACCTCATCATCCAAGGTCCAACAAGGCACCCCCAAAGCATCATTTTTCTCTCTTATAATTGCATAGAACAATAGGAACAACCTACATGTGACAAATTGCAAGATAAATCGTCAACATGGGTAAATTGCATCATGGCCCAAATAAAGCACAAATACTGTATAGCTAGCTCAAACAACAACCAAATTAAACCAAACTAAAAAAATAAGCATGTCACGTGTTATTAAGGTGCATTACATGATTATATTAAGGTTTAAGCATCTTATTAAGCAAATCAAACAAGATCAAGCACTAATCCAGGTCAGGGGTCTTACATTAATAACATCCATATATTCTAAAAATTTATAGTAACATGCATAACAAAGTTATTTAAATTATATATAAATTTAAAATAAATCTAATTTACCTTTAAAATACTAACAATAATTTATTGAACCATCATATTTATCAAATCATGTATCATATACTATCAAAACCCTAATCTTCACATAGTAGGGTTACATTCCTAAAACCCCAATTCTTTAAACGAGAAGCATGATTATAGATCCTATTTTGTTTTAAAATATCATAGTTAGAAAATTCATTTTATTCAATGTTAAATAATGATCATTGCATTTAAACATGTAATTATTACGTAAACTCTAATTAGATGCTAAAATAAATGTGGGTCATAACACGAATTTTGGTTATTCTATGACATGAATTTTGGTTATTGTACTAAATGAATGTTGCTAATTGTTATCAAAAAATGGCGGGGTGCTCATCACGTTATGCTAGCATGTAGCATGAATAACATATCATGGAGTCGAGCAAATGGAGTTTGATCATTCATCATGATACATTCTCAACCAAAATACAAACATAGATCTTGCTCAATTGAAGAGATGAAAGTCATGAAAAATCACTTGTAGATGTATATGTCTATGTAAATATTTAATTTATTTAAAATGTAAGTTACATAAATTCAAACCTCTCAAACACATGATCCTTTAGTAGATTGTGGTCAGACTCATTAGTTAGGATGCCACCTTACTCATAAACTACTTGATATCCCTTAAACAATGCCAACATCAATAACATGTTTTCTCAAGCACCCCTCGCCAATGTTCCATTATCAAAAATAGGAAGAGATTTGGTTATCTGAATCATGTTGTACCAGAACCATCAGAACATCCCAATGTCAATTGCCTAAGAAAAGTAGTTCTTGACATTGTAGAGATACCACCTGAAAGATCTAGAGGGGGTGAATAGAGATTTTTGGAGTTTTTAAATTTAATTAAACAATTAAACAATTGAACAAGAAGTAGGAGGAAACAAGGAAAACATAAGGATATAGAGTGGTTCCTACCTTAGAAATATAAGGTAGTTAGTCCACTACACAATTTTTTCCAACCGGGATTTTGAAAGTGATTAATTTTATTACCTCGCAAGGATGTTACATAAAATACAATCACCTTCCTTCTACACCCTTGAAGTATCTTTCACCTATAAGTAGCCTCAACCTCCTTGAAGTAGCCTTCATAAAGTAACTCCAAGTCCACGGAGCAGCCTTCACCACCTGAAGTAGCTCCACCTTGTGACAGCTTTCCTTTGGAAGTAGCTCCAACCTCCCTTGAAGAAACCTTCCTTGAAGTAATCTCAAGCACAATTTCTTTCAAAAGTCTCCAACCTAGGAGTAGTCAAGGAGAACAATATACAATAAAAGAGAACAAGATAAGAAGAAAGAAGATACTTAACCATTGAAGTACATTGTTTTGATCCTATATCAAGCATTTAGATCTCCTATCCACTTAAGATGGACGTGGCTATATGTGGTGTCTAGGAGATTGTAGCTATAGGACACAACTCTAGACCACAAGGAAGAAGATAACAAGTAAATCTCAGCTTTGTTGCTCTCAAGAATGGATGCTCAAGTGTAACTTGTGTATTGTGTATGCAAGTGATGATTTGGGTGTCCTAAGGCCTCTCCTATTTATAGGAATAGTTTATAAGTTTTTAGGGAAGTTTTATGGAGTGTCTAGAGTGTTCTTAGTGCTTAACTAGTCATTGGGTATAAAGTAGTTGGCTTGCAACGGCTAAATTTGTGTTAATGTAAAGTTTCTAGAACTTTTCTCAGTCGACAATATTGTCGATCGGATAAAATTTTGGTCGACAATATTGTCGACCGGATGACTGACTGGTTCTGACAACTAAACCTCTTACAATAGCTATATTTCGGTCCACAATATTGTTGACCAAATTTTGGCTCAAAACTAAAGATTTGTAAAGTTTTACAATTTGTGTGAGGTCCTATTGATGACTCATATGATACCTATCAACCCTAAAGTATTCATGTGAGTGTGACATAGGGTTTTGGGTAGATATGGAAGATCTAATGCTTGATTTACATGATATCTAAGTACTTGTACATTATATAATTGTACAAGCTATTACATTGAGTATAATCATGAAAATATTAAACATTTAAGTGTATTGATCTTCAATTTGTATTGATCTTCAATTGTCCACTTAGTATGATCTCCTTATTTTCCTTAAACCATGAAATACTCAAGTAGCACGTTAGATCCACAAGAATGAAATGTTTGTCATCATCAAAACAAAGGGTATGCTAATGTCCAATTTAGCCAACAATCTCCCCCTTTTTGAAGATGACAAACATTCCGAAAAATATAATCAAAATAATCAAGTAACATGAGTTTCATACCTGAGATTTACCTTATATGAAGACATTCTCTTGTTTTCATGAAGTGTGTGCTAATTATTCCTAAAGAGGTATGGGACATAGCATCCAACTCTTTAAGGAATATAGCAACAATTTATTTGAAGCCAAGAGATTATGAAACTCATACATTTTGATTTATATTATTTCTCCCCCTTTGTCATTTCAAAAAGATAGCCATAAAATCAATGTGCTCCCCCTGAATGAGATACTCCCCCTTAATTTTTTTTAGATAAGCCAGAGGGTTTCTAATTTATCTCGCCCCTCTAAAGCAAGCAATATCGTCATGGACAGTACACTCATCCGAGATATTAGCAAAATTAAACCTGGTAGTACTACTACCATTACAAGCATCTAAGTTGATTACATTCACTAAGACTAATGAAGGATTTCTATAGAAATAAAAACCTCTAGTGTTTTTGAGGTGAAACTTAGCTAACTGATCAGCTGCCTGATTACCTTCTCTTCCAACATACGAATAAGACCAGTCAGGTTTCCAATTCTGTCTGACAGCTGCTATCCATCTCGCCAACATAGGGTTATCTAATGTATTGTTTTCCAGTGCATTGATAACATTCTCGGAATTTGACTCAAAGTACAGCCTGCTACCCACAAACTCCAGTCCTACCTCTGAAGCAAGGGAAATGGCTTGCGCCTCTGCCTCAAGTGCACTCCTAGCCATTGTTATCTTGCCCCATCCTCCTCTCCAATTTCCATTACTATCCCAACATACAACAGCAAGAGAAGATTGAAGAGTATGCGAGTTGAAGGTTGCGTCCATATTGAACTTCAGAGAGTTCTACAATGGCTTCCTCTACTTCACTCCAGTAGAGTTAGATTGTTGAGGTGTAGTACTGTGTCACCAAGCCTAGAGATGGATGTACACATCCTTCATGATTATTGCTTTGACGTAAGTCATGGTCTTCCTCTTGTTCTCAAAAACATGTGAGTTCTGATTCCTCCAGATCTACCAGCAACCTCCTGCAAAGATAATGTCATGAGGCCTAGTTGCTGATAAATTATACGCAATCCAATGACATATATTCATTTCGCTAAAGAAATTGCTCCAAGTTCCCGTGTCTAGAACCTCCCTCCAGATCTGCGAGGCATGTATGCAGTCCCTAAGAGCATGTAGTGTGGTTTCATCGTCTTGTCCACAAAGAGGGCAGGTTTTATCAGTTGACATGTTTCTCGCAGCCCTTCTACAACTGGTTAAAATTGCCCCGTGTCCAACCAGCCACATGAAATATCTCAGCTTCATTACAATATTTGCCTTCCAAATCACCTTCTACTTACCATTGGAAATGATGTCTTTCCCTTTCCTCAGAATATCATAGGCACTACAAGTAGTAAATTGACCTGAGTCAATATGACACCAGGCCTGAATATCAGCCATGTCAGTGTTCAAAGGTAAAGTGGTACACGTCACCTTCTTCACTATGTCTGGAGGTAACTATTCCTCTAGAAATTCCTTGTCCCAAGTGTTTTAAAAATTGATGAGACTTGCAACTTTAAGGTCCTCTAGCTCCCCGGGGATTGGTTTGATAACCAGATCCTTAAGCACGTGAAGGCTGCCCCACCATTTATCTATCCATACATTTGTGTCCCTGCCATTGACTGGAATCATAATAGAGTTTTCATGAATGAAGGATTTGTGATGCAAAACTGTGCGACAAAGTCTGGAGATAGATGGTTGAGAACCAGATTTTTATGCCACATACTTTGATCGGATCCCTTCACACCAGAAGGTCTTTCTATTTGTACTTAACTCCCAAGCATTCTTAACGATCAATGCTTTGTTTAGTTCCCTCATCGAGCTTAATCCCAAGCCGTCGTGTTTCTTATTTGCAAGTAAGCTTGTTCCATGCCACTAGTGAGATAGGGTGTTGACTATGACTGCCTCCCCAGACGAACGAATGACTTGAACTGTCAATACGGTCGCATATATTCGTTGGTAGTACTGAGGTCTCCAACTCTTTAAGGAATATAGCAAAAATTTATGTGAAGCCAAGAGATTATGAAAGTCATACATTTTGATTTATATTATTTCTCCCCCTTTGTCATTTCAAAAAGATAGCCATAAAATCAATGTGCTCCCCCTGAATGAGATACTCCCCCTTAATTATTTTTTAGATAAGCTAGAGGGTTTCTAATTTATCTCGCCCCTCTCAAGCAAGCAATATCGTCATGGACAGTACACTCATCTGAAATATTAGCAAAATTAAACCTGGTAGTACTACTACCATTACAAGCATCTAAGTTGATTACATTCACTAAGACTAATGAAGGATTTCTATAGAAATAAAAACCTCTAGTGTTTTTGAGGTGAAACTTCGCTAACTGATCAGCTGCCTGATTACCTTCTCTTCCAACATACGAATAAGACCATTCAGGTTTCCAATTCTGTCTGACATCTGCTATCCATCTCGCCAACATAGGGTTATCTAATGTATTGTTTTCCAGTGCATTGATAACATTCTTGGAATCTGACTCAAAGTACAGCCTGCTGCCCACAAACTCCAGTCCTACCTATGAAGCAAGGGAAATGGCTTGCGCCTCTGCCTCAAGTGCACTCCTAGACATTGTTATCTTGCCCCATCCTCCTCTCCTGTTTCCATTACTATCCCAACATACAACAGCAAGAGAAGATTGAAGAGCATGCGAGTTGAAGGTTGCGTCCATATTGAACTTCAGAGAGTTCTACAATGGCTTCCTCTACTTCACTCCAGTAGAGTTAGATTGTTGAGGTGTAGTACCGTGTCACCAAGCCTAGAGATGGATGTACACATCCTTCATGATTATTGCTTTGACGTAAGTCATGGTCTTCCTCTTGTTCTCAAAAACATGTGAGTTCCGATTCCTCCAGATCTACCAGCAACCTCCTGCAAAGATAATGTCATGAGGCCTAGTTGCTGATAAATTATACGTAATCCAGTGACATATATTCATTTCGCTAAAGAAATTGCTCCAAGTTCCCGTGTCTAGAACCTCCCTCCAGATCTGCGAGGCATGTATGCAGTCCCTAAGAGCATGTAGTGTGGTTTCATCGTCTTGTCCACAAAGAGGGCAGGTTTTATCAGTTGACATGTTTCTCGCAGCCCTTCTGCAACTGGTTAAAATTGCCCCGTGTCCAACCAGCCACATGAAATATCTCAGCTTCATTACAATATTTGCCTTCCAAATCACCTTCTACTTACCATTGGAAATGATGTCTTTCCCTTTCCTTAGAATATCATAGGCACTACAAGTAGTAAATTGACCTGAGTCAATATGACACCAGGCCTGAATATCAGCCATGTCAGTGTTCAAAGGTAAAGTGGTACACGTCACCTTCTTCACTATGTCTGGAGGTAACTATTCCTCTAGAAATTCCTTGTCCCAAGTGTTTTAAAAATTGATGAGACTTGCAACTTTAAGGTCCTCCAGCTCCCCGGGGATTGGTTTGATAACCAGATCCTTAAGCACGTGAGGGCTGCCCCACCATTTATCTATCCATACATTTGTGTCCCTGCCATTGACTGGAATCATAACAGAGTTTTCATGAATGAAGGATTTGTGATGCAAAACTGTGCGACAAAGTCTGGAGATAGATGGTTGAGAACCAGATTTGTATGCCACATACTTTGATCGGATCCCTTCACACCAGAAGATCTTTCTATTTGTACTTAACTCCCAAGCATTCTTAACAATCAATGCTTGGTTTAGTTCCCTCATCGAGCTTAATCCCAAGCCGTCGTGTTTCTTATTTGCAAGTAAGCTTGCTCCATACCACTAGTGAGATAGAGTGTTGATTATGACTGCCTCCCCAGACGAACGAATGACTTGAACTATCAATACGGTCGCATATCTTCATTGGTAGTACTGAGGTCTGAATTACATAGCTCGGGATGGTAGCCAGTGTGGACTTAGCTAAGCAAACTCTTCCAGCTAGATTGAGAGTGTGGGCAGACCACGAGTTGATATTGGAGGAGATTTTGTTTAGGGTCTGTCCATAAGATTCGTGTGAGACCCTTCCATGAATGAGTGGGACTCCAAGGTACTTCCCCATGTTAACAGATTCAGTGACGCCACTTAAGTTGCATATTCTTCATCGAAGATTCGGAGGCACTCTCTTGGAGAAGTGTATACATGATTTATTTACCGAGACAGATTGTCTAGAAACCTCACTGAAAAGTCTGAAACAATCTAGGATCATCTTCATTTCAGATATGTCTGCCTTTGCAAATAGGAACAAGATGTCAGTGAAGCACAGGTGGAAAATATTAGGGTCGTCCCTATATAATTGTATCGGGGTCCATTTCTTCATCCTAACAAGCTCTTCAATCAATTGACTCAATCGTTCAAGACACAAGACAAACACATAGGGGGATAATGGGTCACCTTGTCAAAGGCCCCATGATGCTTTGAATGAACCTGTAGGTTTTCCATTCCATATTACAGTTAGTGCGCCTCCTAAAATGGAGTTGAGGATATAGCTTTTAATGGACAAATGAAGTCCCAGTTTCGATAGTGTATCAGCCATAAAGGGCAATGTCATCTTATCATAAGCCTTTGACATGTCTACCTTAATAGCCATTATCTTGGGTGCATATTTTCTTCTCATTATGTGAATGATCTCCTGGGCGACTCTAATGTTATCGGAAATTTGCCTTCTGGGGACAAAGGCACTTTGGGCAGGTGATATCCACTCAGACATAAATTTTTGTAGCCGTCCAACAATAAATTTTGAAGTTATTTTTAGGATGTTATTATTTAACGAGATAGGTCGGAAATGTTCACATTTCTCTGGTTTAGTAACTTTAGGGATCAGTACCATACTTGCATTACAGAAGGATTCCTCAAGGGTAGTCCCCGCCATGGCTTTATTAATTGTCTTGAGAAGAGAGTTCTTAATAGTATGCCAGTTCTTTAGCATAAAAGAGCCATCTACCCCATCTGGTCCTGGTGCCTTGTGAGGATTTGTCTGTGCTAAAACATTATGGATCTCCTGGAGCATAGAGGTTCTTTCAATGTCCAGAAACTCCTCATTAGTGAGTGGCCTAAAAGAGTGCATGAAGCCTTGAACGGTTTCCATATCAACGTGGGCAGGTTCAGTGAAAATTCCTTTGAAGTGTCTGATTACCATATTCTGAACAGCAACATCATCAGTAATCCATTCGCTAGTGATATTCCTTAACATGGTAACATTGTTGTGTCTTTATATTTGTTTAACATATGCATTGTAGAAGCTGGAGTTAATATCTCCATTGAGAAGCCAGTTTATGTGGCTCTTCTGTTTTAGATCGTCCTCTTCTCGTTTCAGCAGTTCATTGTATTTCATCTCCATTTCAGCGATAAGCATTATAGTAGTACAATCATATCTCTCTGCTAGGCTAGTCTGTAGGTTGTCTAGATTTCTTAAGAGCCTTCTCTTATCTCGAACTGCTGCCTTTCTGACGTCGGCGGCCCATAGCATGATATCTCCTTTTGAGTGGTTAAGGTCTTAATGGAAATCCATATCTGGTCTCCAGCTGGTGTCAAGACATTTTTTGAACTCAGCATTGCATGACCATGATTCCCTAATCACAAATTGCGGAGCAGTAGGGGAATTGACAGTAGATCTCAATAGGATAGGATAGTGGTCCGGGTTATAACACAGAAGATGTTCTACCACAAAATTTGGTAAGTTAGCAATAAAACTTGCGTTAGCGACCGCACGATCCAATCTTTCCCTAAGTTGTCCATGTATATAGGTGTATTTGGTATCGTTGTAACCAAGATCGGACAAGCCAGCATTAAGTAAAGTATTGTTGAACATGCTGGCTTCATTGAAGTTATACACCAAGCTTCCCATCTTCTCCTCCCGCAAAAGAGTGGTATTGAAGTCCCCAATGGCGACCCAGGGGAGGTTGAAGTTTCTACTCATCTCAATAATCTGATCCTAGAGCATCTTACGAATAGATATGTGCGGATTAGCATAAACAAATGTAACGAGAACTAAGTTATTAACCTTACAAGTAATGAACTGACGATGATAATTCACTATCCGAATATCAAAGTCCCCCTCTTTCCAGCAAATCCATATACCTCCTACAAATCCTCTTGCCTCGCATCGCAAGGATTTAGAGAATCCCAGTTTCTTAATAGTTCTTGTAGCATTATAGCCACTTATTCATGGCTCTAGGATGGCTACTATCTTTGGTCTCTTTAAGGAAATGATGTCTTTAAGTGTTCTGCAAGTATCCTCTTTGCCAATGCCTCTAACATTCCAACACAGTGTATCAATCATTAAACGTGAGTAAAGGTTTGAGTTAATATCTCTAGTTGTACTCAACATTAGGAGTCGTTGCTTCTGATCTTGTTTCTGATACGGCAACACCTTCCACTACCTCTCCCATTGTGTTAATCCTAGGACTGTGATGTTTTGTGTACATTGGATCAGGAGGTTTGTTCTTCCCCTTCCTCTTAATGTATAAGTTGTTACTTGAACCTATTTTCCTAGGCAAAAGGGCCTTGTCTTTTTTCTGGGTTCCCTTCCTCGCCTTATCTTTTTTTATTCTTGCTGAGATAGTGGTGTTTTCAATCACCTATTTCTCACTTGGGTTATCTGCCATGACCTCCGCTTCAAGATTTTCTTCCCCATAATCTATGTTGATCACTTGATTTATCTCCGGGTTAACCACTATATGGTCATTTGTATCATCCTTATTCTTTGTAATTGCTATTGTTTTTGCAGCTTTTCTCTCTGTACCGTGGCCAGTACTTGCGGTATCCCCCATGGTCTCAACTTCACTGGTTGTTTGCATTTCTTTCACTGGTTTCACCTTTTTCCTCTACACCTTTTTTGTTCTCCCCTATATGTCCTTATCAACATGCCTCTGTTTTTCCTCTTTAGTAGTTTTGCCTTGTTCTTCAGTCTCATTTTCCTCTTCTAATCCCACAAACCTATTAGACAAGTCCCTCTTCGAGTTATTATTTATAGGCTTGTGTCTTCTTACAAATCATTTCCTCGATTGAACCTGCCATTCACCTTGCCCAAGTTCGCTTGGGGGTGATTGGGTTGTTTTTTTTACTTTTGTTGTTGTCTCCACTTTATTTCCTTCCTCCTCCAAACCGGTCTTGTAGTGATTGGCTACATGGCCCTCCATACCGCATCTTGTATAAGTCCATGTTAGACCTTCATAAAACACTTCAAATTCCTCACCATTAATATATATTTTTTTTATAGCTCTTTGGATGTATCTATTTCCACCGCTAGATGGGTGAATCGGCTTCTGGATCTGTTAGCAGTATGGCAGTCGACTTTCACCAGGCTACCAAGAGCAGTACCTATATATTGGAACATGGTGTTCACGTACAGGTGTAACGGGAGATTGATAATTCGAACCCATGTAATTATATAATCTGGTAAGGTCTTTGTAGGAATAAAGTTTGGGTACCACTCCCAAACAACCAACGTTCTACCAAAGATCTTCCAAGGACCCCCATTGGAGCAGTTTCAAAATCAGTTTGACAAGACATTTGGATCATGAAGTGTCCATATTCTAGTTTGTAGACATTAATTCTACCTTTGAGTTTCCACATGAGCTTAACGCGATCTCTTAGGGTCATATAACCAACCTCTGTCCCTATAAGACTAGAAACCACGGCGTATTTCCATGGACAGGCCAGGTTTTCTTCTACTTCGTATTCAATCGCCAGATGAGGGACACCATCCATCTCGCTAAGTAACATGGCCCCTAGCAGAAGATCTTCTTCGAACAGCTTCTCCAAGAAGAAGGTATTGGGGTCATTCCCTACATGCTCCATGTCGTTTCCCATCGTGACTTTTACGTAGGAGTCTTGTGATGTAGGCTTCAACTCCCTTTCTTTGATCGGTGCAAGTCCTTCCTTCGGCCGCCAGGGTCTGAGTCTGATCGTCATTCTGCATTATGGTGTTCATCGCTATGTTACCCTCAGACTACCCTTGCATCCCCGCTACGTTGAATGTGAAACCGATTTTTGGGACAGAATGTGTAGACAAACCTTTATGACGTTTGCCTTTGTGTCCCATTTTCGATTCCTTCCTCTGCGTCGTTCCTTCATTGTTCTCCTTTTCTTTTGTACGATCCACAGTGGAATCCGTCCCCGGATCAAATACCATTTCCCCCTCGTCATCCACCAGGATCCTACGTTGATCACCTTCACAGCCGTCGTCGCTCTCTTGCGCCCCCTCAAACCCTACTCCTGTCATCGTTTTAGTCCATACTCCCCCTTAATTGAATACTATAACAAGAATGTCAAATTTAGCCACAATTTAAAAATCATGATTTATTTCCCAATCATTTGCAAGGGATGTTAAGCCCTGAAATGACATGAGAATCCTTTAGACTCATGAATATATTTAATAGTTTCTCACCCATTTACAAGAGATGTTAAGCCCTGAAATGATATGAGATTCCTTTAGGCTCATAGTAGGATCAATGAATATATTTCTCAACCATTTACAAGGGATGTTAAGCCCTAAAATGATATGAGATTCTTTTAAACTCATAGTGGAATCAATGAATGTATCTCTAACCAAATACAATGGATGTTAAGCCTTAATTAGTGTAGAGAATTCAATTAATAGCATTATATTCAAGAACATTTTAGGATCCCTTATAACAAAGATTACTTTAAGGATACTAAGGTCATAACTAGCTTTGAAACAATGAATGATGTTCAAACATACTAAGTTTTAGCTAATGATTTGATTTCCTAAGTAAGCATGTTGTCAGGCTTATTTTAGGTCATCCATGACTTCGACTTGGGCGCCCCTTGGTCGAACTCTTTTTCAACTGAGAGGCATTTTTGTAGCTATCCAATATATGCATTTTCATAAGTTATCCAATGAACCACTTCTTCTAGAATATGATTTGATTTTGTTGTATATGATCATTATTAGTTCTTCATTTTGCTCATATAGGAACTTGTGAATGTTAAATAATTCTAAGATAAAGCCTTAAGATTAAGTTTGCCTTTTAGAGTTTAATTTATGTGAGCAGGATTATCTCGTCATAAATTCTTAGAATGCTCAAACCTTAAATTTTCTCACAAAATGATGATGACTATATTTTAACCAAGTTCCTTCTATGATCACTTCTTTTGTTTTCAATTTTGATTATGTTAATGTTGAACAAAATCTCCTTTGACATTAGTACTTTTCTTGAATAAAACCAATATTTTCCTCTTGTATGCTTGTTTGGGACAATTTTTTTTATCATCAAGTGTGTCCCTCCTTTTCATTATATCAAAAACTCATGTGTGTACAAGTGTTTGGGACAATTTAATCATGTAAATTATAAAGTTTTGATGCCCATATATTCTTCCCTTTGATTAGGATCATTCAAATATTTAAAGCAATGAAATATGTAAAGTCCATTACATATTTGAGTCACTTAAGTAAATTGCAATTGAAGTATCTTGTTCTTATAAAACAATTCTGACAGAGTTTTCCTCGGTCGACAAAGTTCTCGACCAAGTGAGGTTCAGTCAAAGTATTTGTCAGTCGTATGTTTTTCAAGTTTTTGTAGGCTTAAGACAGTAACTTATTCGGTCGACTATTTTCTCGACCAAAGTCTTATCGGAGGACAACTTTCTCGACTGATAAGGTTACTGTTTTTCCAGAAAATGCAAGTTTGAGACAGAAACTTCTTTGGTCGAAAATTTTCTTGACCAAAGAGTGTCTCGGTCATAGTTTTTGTTGACCGAGAAGGTTTCTATTTTATTTTCACAAATTTACTTGGTTCCATTAGGGTTTAGATTACTTAATTATCCAAGATAGTGATGAGTTGAGTTGAGATAAGACATTATGAGTATTGAAGTAATTTTTAGGTCAAATCTCAACTAATCATATTCACTATTTCTAAGGTTGGGGTTTTGGAACCCAAACTAGATCAACATCCTTTTTCTTGTATGGGCAAGAGAATGAATAATGTCCAAGACGTAAATAGTAATGCAGCATATAGAATCAATTTCATTTCTCTTCTTAGCTAGATTGTCTTTAGGCACATACATGACTTTAGTCTTGGGTACTTGTTTCCTTTTTGTTCTAGGTCTTTGATAGGATTTATTTTTGGGCACATAACCTAGTCCTCTCCTTCCAACGTGACCAGAAGAGCCTTTTAGAATTTTATCAAGGATATCTTTATTTTTCAAGCTACGAATATCCTTTTTTTAACTTAGCAATTTCATCCATTCTCCTTTTAATGTCTAACTTTGCTTGATCTAGATTAGATAACAAACTATCTCTTTCTTTGGAAATAGCATCATAATCTAAATGAGTACACAACATAGGTTGAGTTTGGAGATCATTCAATTTTGCAAGTAGTTCAACTGTTTCTTGAGAAAGAAAATTGTAGTTTGTTTCTAGAGTAAGCAACTTCATATTGCAATCATTAAAAGATGATTTCAAGGTAGAATGTTCAGAAATAATAGTTTCCTTTTCAGAAGCAAGATCATTTAATTGAGCATATAATTCTTCATTAGTTTTTGTAACTCTTTTTAGTTTCTTTTTACAATCAATATATTTATCATGTAATTCTTAAATGCTAGCAATTAACTCTTCTTTAGATAAATAAAGTAGGCCTACCTCATTTTCTTCTTCATCAATTGTTGCAATGAACAACTTACCTTTTCTTCTTTGTTTTCCCTTTTATCTTTGTGGAACTTTTCTCCTTTCTTCCTCTTTGGACAGTTGAATGTTCAGTGGCCTTTTACTTCGCATTCAAAGCACCATCTACAATCTTGATCACTTGATAATGGCCGGCTCATGTCGACGTTTTTGGAAACACCATCCCCCATCTCTTCAAGACCTACTAAAGCTCCTTGAAGACCTACTCTGATACCAATTGAAAGATCTAGAGGGGGGTGAATAGAGCTTTTTGGAGTTTTTAAAGTTAATTAAACAATTAAACATTTGAATAAGAAGTAGGAGGAAACAAGGAAGACACAAGGATGTAGAGTGCTTCCTACCTTAGAAATCTAAGGTAATCAGTCCACTATCCCATTGTTTCCAATCGGGATTTTTAAAGTGATTAATTTTATTACCTCGCAAGGATGTTACATGAAATACAATCACCTTCCTTCTACACCCTTGAAGTATCCTTCACCTAGAAGTAGCCTCAACCTCTTTGAAGTGTCCTTCTTGAAGTAACTCCAAGTCCACAGAGCAACCTTCACCGCCTGAAGTAGCTCCACCACCTTGAGATAGCCTTCCTTTGGAAGTAGCTCCAACCTCCCTTGAAGCATCCTTCCTTGAAGTAATCTCAAGCACACCTCCTTTCAACAGCCTCCTACATAGGAGTAGTCAAGGAGAACAATAAACAATAAAAGAGAACAAGATTGGAAGAAAGAAGATACTTAACCATTGAAGTATATCGCCTTAATCCTATATCAAGCGTTTAGATCTCCTATCCACTTAAGATGGACGTGTCTATATGTGGTAGCTAGGAGATTGTAGCTATAGGACACAACTCTAGAGCACAAGGAAGAAGATAACAAGTAAATCTCTGCTTTGTTGCTCTCAAGAATGGATGCTCAAGTGTAACTTGTGTATTATGTATGCAAGTGATGATTTGGGTGTCCTAAGGCCTCTCCTATTTATAGAAATAGTTTACAAGTGTTTAGGGACGTTTTGTGGAGTGTCTAGAGTGTTCTTAGTGCTTAACTAGCCATTAGGTATAAAGTAGTTGGCTTGCAATGGCTAAATTCTTGTTAAATGTGAAGTTTCCAGAACTTTTCTCGGTCGACAATATTGTCGACCGGATAAAATTCTGGTCCACAATATTTTCGACTGGATGAGTGACTGGTTCTGACAACTAAACCTGTTACAATGGCTATATTTTGGTCCACAATGTTGTCGACCGAATTTTGGCTCGGAACAAAAGATTTGCAAAGTTTTGCAATGTGTGTGAGGTCCTATTGATGACTCATATGAGACTTATCAACCCTAAAGTATTCATGTGAGTGTGACATGGCGTTTTGGGTAGATATGGAAGATCTAACTCTTGATTTAAATGATATCTAAGTACTTGTACATTATATAATTGTACAAGTTTTTACATTGAGTACAATCATGAAAATATTAAACATTTAAGTGTATTGATCTTCAATTTGTATTGATCTTCAATTATCCACTTAGTATGATCTCCTTATTTTCCTTGAATCCTGAAATACTCAAGTAGCACATTAGATCCACAAGAATGAAATGTTTTTCATCATAAAAACAAAGGGTATGTTAATGTCCAATTTAGCCAACATCGCCTTATCAAATACATAAGATAACTCCCTAACAGAACAATAACCAACAACATCAATTATATCCTATTGAGAGATGGTGTTGATATATATATATATATATATATATACATACATATATATGTGTTTGTATCCTCCGGTGAAAATCCAACCAGAAATAGAAATAATGATTTCAATGCCACATCAAAATCATATACAGACAAAAGTGATGAAGATAATGAAAAGTATTTGTATAATAATGAACAAATTTTAAAACTACTAGCATAATGATCAAAATTTTAAATTACCATAATAAAATAGTAACACTCATTGTGGCAAAAATTGGGATGAGATGTCAAATAATCCATTTGACAAATATTTCTTGTAAGGATATACTCCTTTGAATCCCCTATTTCTGTTTTTTTCCTTGAGACTGTGGAAGTTATGCTACAATTAAAATATTACTTAGTACATCAATAAAAAAATTCATTCCTTTAAGAAAGGAGATTAGAGGCTGAACAACTAAGAAACCTAGTTCACATAAATTCGAAAATTGGGTCACAAATCTCACTCATTGAAACCCCCAATTTAAGCAAAGATTTTTTACTCTGCCTCCAGTGATCTTATGCTCCATTCAATTAAGATAGTGGACATATGAGTCCACGACATCATCATACAACCAGTTGTTCCTATCCAATGATTCAATATGGTTCCCCTTTAGTCTTCCATAGCCATCAAAGAAGAGTATCCTACAATTGTATAATAGTATTATGCCACAAGAATCACACATAATTACACAGTATAAATGACATACATATGTCATGAAAAAATCATTAATCCTTTTTAGTAGATTTATAATAAAGAAGAACGATAGACCTTTATTTCTCATGTAGAACTAATAATTTGAAAGTGTATTCACCATCAATTATTCTGCAACTGTAACAACCTTTTATTTTTTGTTAGCATTCCACTCATCATCGGTGATCAAGTTTCTCTTATAGAATTGTTCTCCATTCATTATGATGATGCCACAGAAGTAGTAGAGAGGAGATGGGTGACAATAATGATGTATGCCCAAATTGTTATTATTTTAATATCTAATTTGGTTATTTCCTTTATCATTTGTGCTTAATTGAATATCTTTTTAAAACATATTTTATCAAATTTGTAAAAATCACTTGTGCATCATTACTTATATTTTTTTGCATGTATTTACATGCATTTTACATATTTTAATTATTATAATAATTATTTGATTTTATTCATTGATTATTTTATTGTAGATAATTAATATTTACTGGAGCAAAGTTGATACCACTGACTTGCAACTCAGTGGCACCGACATGGCATCAGAGTAGACATATTATTTTGTTCCAGATCGAGAAGGAAACAGCAAAAAGTCGGTGGTACCGACACAGAGATATACAGCCCAGATTAAACGCACATCATTAATGAATTTAACATTGTACAAAATGTTTATATATATATATATATATATATTTATATATATATATATATTTTTTGACCTAAAGTGCATATGTCAGCCAAAAACCACACCATTAGATAGAGAATCTCGTTCTCTATCGGGAGGGTGTGAAAACCTAGGCGAAAGGAAGAAGAAAAGTGGAGGAACCCTATGCAACGGACCTTGGAGACGTTTTTGTGGCGGAGACGATGGAAGTACGGCTTCATCTTTTCCAGATCCCTTCCTCTACTCTTTCTCCTATTTACTGTATCTCAAAATCCATGTTTTGCATATTCTCGAGTTACTGTGATACCATAAAAATAATGTTCGGCTAATTTCCATAATTCCTTAGGACCCGGGAGTAGCCCGGGTATGCATTGTATTTGACTTTTGCACATTAATATAGTTTTTACTTCTATGTTATGGATATAAATTTGTGGAACCTTATGATCTATTTGTGCTTGGCCAACATAGAAAGATAGATAGATAGATAGATCTTTAATTACTTTGGAAGAAGGATTAAAGATTGGAAAACCATTAATTTACACTATTTCAAACGTCCTTTCGGAAAGGTGGCGTACGAATAGTGGGAAGAAATCTAGAGGTATCGCTAATGCACCTAAACTAAGGTATAAACTACTACGGGAGTGGAGTTGACTTAGTATTAGGTAGTGAATTACACCACAGAAGTGGGTGATTCTTGCTACATGCTTTCTATCCAGGGTTAGGAGTGATATATATTGATGTGTAGTGGTTAAATATAGTGTATTCCGTGGTGAAACCATTTTTCTAAAGAATTCACCTTTAATTCATTCTTCAAATTGTTTAATTTTGTGTGCTTTTTACTTTCTTTTAATTCAAATAATCAATTTCAATCTTTCTTTAGGTCTAGTTTATTGAATCATAATTAGTAGTAGTCTTTGGAAAACGATTCTCTGAGTTCGACTTGGGCCTCACTGGCTTTTATTACTTTGATACGTAGACTTGTATTTGCACGCACTGTTTACGTGTGTCAAGTTTTTGGCACCGTTGTCAGGGAATCGGTAACACCATCACTACGAGTGTTGTGACCGGCCACTCTAGGCCATTTTTTATTTGTATTTCTTTCTATTAAATTTTACTGTTGAAATTTTTATGCTTAATTTTTATTGCTCAGTACCTTTGATCTGCATAATTTCTTTTATCATGTGTAGGAACTTTAGCAATATGGATGTGCAAGGTATGAATGGATTGATGATGGAGTTAATTGTGCTAGTGAGAGACTTGACACACAAGGTAGGAGCATTGATTCCCTATGAAGAATATGACAAGTATTCAGCGCAGAAGAGAGGCTACAAGTGCAATGAGCGGCCATGGCATGCTAATCCCTATTCATCTTGGAGGGGTCCAAATTCATTTATGCAGGATGAGTATCAATACATGCCGCCACAACCACAACACCAAGATGTTGAGGATGGACATTTAAACATGAATATTCAACTTTGCATGATGATATCAAGGAATGAATCTTTTGTTAATCAAAATAGACATATTTTGGAAGAAAGAGGCTCTCATCTCAATAGTTTACAAGCCAAATTAGCATAGCTAGTTTCAGACGTGGCAGATCTCAGGAAGTCAACACAACAAAGTCATATGGGGTCAATTGACATAGCCCACTGTCACCAACAAGTCTTCAATGTTTCTATTATCACGGAGGAGTGTGCCATTGAGGAGATACCAGATCAACCTATACCTCAGCTAGAGCCTGTATATGTGCCACAAGTTCCTTTTCCCAACACTTTGTATGGAAGACTAGGTGGATACAAAAATCCCACAAAGAGCACAAAGGCGAGTGCTCTGAGCAAGAAGAAGGCACATGTAGAAAAGGAGCAACCACATGCCACTTCAGCTAGGACAGATGCTATTGCAGACTATGTCTATGATTCAAGCTTAGGGGGGACAACCCCTAAGGATATATACAAGAAGTATGGCATCAATTCAAGCTTAGTGGAGGATATGCCCAAGTTGTTGTGCATACCTCCACATAGACATTTATGGTAGCCATATGTTCCAGCCCTGACTAGTCTGAAGTCAAGAATGAAGGACAAATTTCAGAAGTTTTGTGGATGCTTGAAGTTGGGTATTGATGATGACAAGGTGAGGTGTAGATTTCCAGATTTTTCATCACCACCTTACCGTGACAACCTAGGTTAGAGGTAAGCATGATGTCGAGCCTAATATTTTAAACAAGGGTGCTTTGTGGGAGGCAACCCACCAATTAGGATTTTTAATTTAAATTTTCTCTTGCTGATTTTTTTTAGGATTAGTTCATTTTATTTTGTAGTCATTCATATTAAGTTTTGATGCATGTAAATAAGATACCTTGATATGTGCATTCAGTGTGCAGGAACAAACTGGCCTTGACTCGGTGGTACCAACCCCACAGCCGGTGCTACCGACTTTACATCAGTAGTGTACTGGAAGATGTAGCTTCATCTCGGTGCCACCGACGGACGTGTCAGTATTACCGACTCAGGAAGGAATTTGCAGATCATGGAAGGAGAGTTTGAGGAGATTTTTTTCTTGTACTTTCTCCTCAAACAGAAGCTCATAGATGATACCAGACACTCCATTGATCTTGATTTCATATTGAAGGGTAGATTATCATGTGGATCACATCTACTCGTCTTTGACCCTAGAGTTCACCGCCCATACTGGTACTGTCATTCCATGTATCTTCCTTTTCTTTTGACATTGAGGACAATGTCATATTCAAGCTTAGGGGGAGGAATCGAACGACACTTCTATCTTTATCTTGCATCTTTACTTTTTATCATATATCTACATGTTTTGCTTTTGTTGTTTGAATTTTTTTCTTAGGGTCCACTTCTATCTAGCGTAATTGTGGATGATAATTAGATAATTTTTGATAGGATTAGATATTCATTGTTGATGTGGTATCAATTCTAAAAATTCTAAAAAATATATGTGTGTGCTTTTATGCTTTTCTGTTTAAGCTAAATTTGCTATGTTTAAGAGTACATAACTGGGGAATTGTTTGGATTAGTCAGCTTGAAGACATACTGATTGAATGAAAAACCTAACTTAACCCTATGGCGTGTGTTATGAAGATGATGTTTGAGTCCAAACCAACAGAACAGTAATGTGGTCTTTAATGTGAATTCTAGAAATAAACTCTAAGGTTACCCTGTTACACAAGTTGATAGAAGAGGGACATATTATGGTTGGTAAAGACATTGTCTCTTATTCATGTGATCTCATCCACCTTCCATTCATCTTCATTCACCACCATAGCATGATCAAGTTTAATCCAAGTTATTTTCCTCTTGTTTGCATTACATGGCATGATAGGAAGCATATAGTTAGTTCATTTTCTTTTACATTAGAAAAGGGGAAAAAATCATATAATCTCTTTTGAGCATTTGTAGTTTGCATAACAAAATTTCATATAGTTGCATTTGCATAGCATATTTCATAAGGTGTTACATATTTTTTATCTTCCACGTTTTCTTATCATGTAAGAGAGTGAAAAAGCACATCCTTACTCCTTATCCAAAATAAATAAATAAATAAGTCAAAAATCCCAAAGCATGTATTATTTATCATGCTAGAATAAAAGGGCCGAAAAAAAGTACTAGATAAAAAGGAGGAAATAGATTTTTCAATTTAGTATCATATTCTCTCTAAGCAATAAAAAAGGGAATTGTGGAAGTTTTATTTGTAAACACTTATCCACCTATACTCATCATTAGAATGAGACATCCATTGCATGCATCATTCCACCAAAATAAAAAATAGTCATTAAAAGTCATACATTCACATTTTATCCATCATATAGGTGCATCATATTTTTACTTCTTGCATAAATAATTTGAATAATTCTTGTGAATCCTATCTTCATAGCCACCCATCTTTTCCACCCATTGATGTGCAAGATAGGACATCATCATAATTATTCCCCCCATCCATGTTTATTTTGGGATCTGCTTCCAAGTAGTTTATTTAGGTAGATCAGAGCAATGTAGATAGGGAGATCACATGGTGCATCAAGCATGTGTCCTACTGGCCATGATATTAACTACTTCATATTGATAGTGTTTTTCATTAATCTTATTGTGGACTTCTATTATGAATATTATTAATCCCTTTAGAGTAGTTACTTGTTCAGTGGTTGGAGAAGACCGGTTTGGGGCCGACTGGTAGAGGGTGGTTAGGAAAAATAATTCATAGGTACCTGTCTTCTTGCTGACTATTTCAAACAAATCTAAGAGTAGTGTTGCTCGAGGACGAGCAATATTCAAGCTTAGGGGTGTAATGTATGCACAAATTATCGTTATTTTGATATCTAATTTGGGTATTTTCTTTGTCATTTGTGCTTAATTGAATATCTTTTTAATACATATTTTATCAAATTAGTGAAAATAACTTGTGCATCATTTTTTATTTTTTTTTGCATGTATTTACATGCATTTTATATATTTTAATTATTACGATAAATATTTGATTTTATTCATTGATTATTTTATTGAAGATAATTATTATTTACTGGAGAAGAGTCGATACCACTAACTTGCAACTCGGTGGTACCGACATGGCATCAGATTTGACATATAATTTTGTTCCAGATTGAGAAGGAAATACAAAAAAGTCAGTGGTACCGACACAGAGGCATACGACCTAGATTAAACACACTTCATTAATGAATTTAACATTGTACAAAATGTTATATATACATATATATAAATTTTGACCTAAAGTTCATACGCCAACCGAAAACCACAACATTAGATAGAGAATCTCATTCTCTATCGGGAGGGTGTAAAAACCAAGGCGAAAGGAAGAAGAAAAATGGAGGAACCCTATCCAGCGGACCTTGGAGACGTTTTGGCGGCAGAGATAATGGAGGAATGGCTTCATGTTTTCCAGATCCCTTCCTATACTCTTTCTCCTATTTACTGTATCTCAAAATCCATGTTTTGCATATTCTCGAGTTACTGTGATATCATGAAAATAATGTTCGGCTAATTTCCATAATTCCTTAGGACCTGGGAGTAGCACGGGTATGCATTGTATTTGACTTTTGCACATTAATATAGTTTTTAATTCTATTTTTTGGATATAAATTTGTGGAACCTTGTGATCTACTTGTGCTTGGCCGACATAGATAGATAGATAGATAGATCTTTAATAACTTTGGAAGAAGGATTAAAGATTGGAAAACTATTAATTTACACTATTTCAAGCGTCCTTTGGGAAAGGTGGTGTACGAATAGTGGGAAGAAACCCAGAGGTATCTCTAATGCACCTAAACTAAGGTATAAACTACTACGGGAGTGGAGTTGACTTAGTATTAGGTAGTGAATTACACTGCGGAAGCGGGTGATTCTTGCTACAGGATTTCTATCTAGGGTTAGGAGTGATATATATTGATGTGTAGAGGTTAAATATAGTCTATTCCGTGGTGAAGCCATCATTCTTACAAATTCACCTTTAATTCATTCTTCAAATTGTTTAATTTCGTTTGCTTTTTACTTTCTTTTAATTCAAATAATCAATTTCAATCTTTCTTTAGGTCTAGCTGATTGAGTAATAATTAGTAGTAGTCTTTGGAAAATGATTCCCTGAGTTTGACTTGGGCCTCACTAGCCTTTATTACTTCGATATGTACACTTGTGTTTGCACGCACGGTTTACACGTGTCAAATAACAAAGCATGCCATGGTGAAATTTTGGTAATAAAATCTAGATAATAATTGGTGTTAACAATGATGGGATAATAAATGAATAACACCATGGCAGCATTCCTCGAATAGGATTTATGTGTTATGTCAGTCATTACTGGAACCTACTTGACTATATCACAAAATGAGGTGGTAGATACGTTGTACAATCACAAGATACACAATATCCACATTGTACAATCACAAGATACACAATATCCACTGATAGGCATAATGGTTTTCACTTTTGGTTATAATGATTTGTGACAATCCTTTAGTAATAGCTTACAAAAATTATTCCCATGTATTATGCTCTACAATCACAAGATACATTATTAATAATTTGAAGCAAAGTGTATTCTTTGATTATGTCTTATCTTTCATGTCAATAAGGGAAACTAATTTTTCTGCTAAATGTTAATTATTAGGTGAATGATTGAAACATAGTAGTTATTAATTGCTTCAAGTTATAGTATGTATTTATAAAAAGTAAATCATTGTGTTGGTTAATTGTGACATCGAAATGATTATCAATTCCTAAAAATGTTGGTTGATTGACAAGCCCAAATTAGTTAATTGTGTCAATAAATGTTGATTAGTCAAGAATACAAAATCAATTACTCCTGTCTTTGAATGCTTGTTAGTTAGAAAGTTGAATCTAGTTACCCATGCTAGAGAATGCTAGTTAGTTGTAAAGTTGATACTAGTTACTCGTGTCAAAGAAAATGGAATATTATAATTTGAAATAGGTGGTAGTGAATGGTATATTGTTGTGCGCAAAAACTATTTAGATGTATAAACTAAATTACTACGAGAACAAGGAGACATGAGTATAGGAGAGGAACTCAGATCCTTCCATTAGAGTATATACATGTTAAGAAATAATGGTTAATTTTGTATATATTGAAGTATAAATACGAACAAATATTCATATAATACTCACAAAACCTCATCTCTAGGGTTCTAATCCATATCACATATCCAACTTTCTTGCTCAGTTTCTTGTCCATCTATAACTTTTGACAGAATTCACTTGACCTAAAGGAGTTCATCTCTACATAACTTCTTATGCATTAGTATACTAATAATCAAAGTTGAGTGGGTAGTTTTTGCAGGCATTTTGAAACATATTGAAGAAGAGGAACATTAGAGGAAGTGATAAGAAGCAGTGAAGAAGATCATGTCATGGGAGGATGTTCAGTAAGGAAGTAGAAGCACTCTTTAAATAATGAATAGTAAAAATAATAGTTGGCAAAGTATTGAAAAATACATTTATCTAGTAGTGAAATGACAACCATAAGTTCCCATCAGATTGAGATAGTGAAACAATGAAGGTTTTTCTTTGTGTGGTGTGCTTAATAATGTATTTATGCCCAAAAATATCCCTCATCAATCAGCAGGAAAGAAATTTGAAATACACCCAATGTATGCAAGGATGGAAATATCACACTTAGGACATCCTGAGAAAAACACTCATCTAGATAGAATTTGAATTGTAGATAAAGAAATGCAACTGAACCAAATGAGGAAGCAAATGAAAATCAAACAAGCCAGTGTCATGGTAAAACTGCTTACCACACATCAATATCTTTCATGACGGGTCGTCATCATCTCCATTCTTTCATCACTCATCTCATCTATGACCTTAAAGTGTTTTGTGAAGCTATGTACGACCTCCACAGCCCTACCATGCTTCCCAGTCTAAAAGTCCTCAAACTCTAATTTCACAACCAAGTAAAGAGAAATTGTAGGTCAAAATGTGTACATCTTCACATGAAAAATATAGATAAAGGACCTACGGTGTAGACTTAATAGTTAATCTATCAATGTAATGAGAAATATCTATAAAAGCATAGACAATATGAATGTAGAAATACAACCATAGATAACACGAAAATTTATGTGGAAACCCGTCGACAATGTGTAAGGAAAAATTATTGGTCAAACTCGATGCAGTAATCCACTAATCAAGACATTAAAGTTTCATCTCAAGTTTTGTCCCAACATTTGACGAATATAAAACAAAGAAGATATATATATATATATATATATATATATATATATATATATATATATATATATATATATATATATATATATATATATATAACTTGGTGAGTCACCACACGAAATGGCCTCCAAGAAAAATACTCTTTTGCAGAAAATACCCAAGTAATAGAGATAGTGTACAATGAAGAAATTAGAAGAAGAAAAAATACGGTGAAGAAGTCATAGCAACACAGACCCTCTTCCTTTTCTTCATCCTTCTCCTTTCTTCTTCCTATAATTCTTCTAATTTTCTTCCCATCCAATTCCTCAAGGCTAATAGATGTTTCGGATTCTCTCTATCTTGAGGCTTCAATTGTTGTCAATTGCCGTTTGAACAAAACCAATTGGGTATATAACCACAGCCAGTGGCAACAACTTTGTCCTAAAGATCCATCCACATTTAGAGTGCAAACCAAGAGGGTGTTAGACCGAACAATATCCCCCTCTAGCCCAAAGGAGACATTGTCCTCATGACTGCACATATAGAGTCAAATCCAGTAGTTCTTTACAAGTAGCAAGCTTCTTTGTAGGAACTTCCTTCATAACCATGATAGAAAGATTGACATTAGTGTGGAATTTCTTCAACTTCAACTGGTCTTCACTGATAGCTTCATGCAACCAATGATATCTTAGATCAGTATGCTTTATTCTAGAGTGATAATATACCCATCTGAGTCAAGCCCAGTTGTTGCAAGAAATGCTTTTATTCAAACCAATTATTTCCCTACCACACAAGGTACAATATACTTAGCCTTAGTAATAGATAAATCAACTCACTTTCACAATCTTGTTTCTTTCTTTTTGAAACACCAAAACTCCTCTTTAGTTTGATAGTCCAAAACATGTTGTATGCTTGTAGCGTGTCCAAAAACCATCATATGTGATATTGTAGCCAATTTTCTTATTCAGTTTCTAAGCATAAATATGATGTGAATTCCTATCCTTACTTGATGCAACAATATTTTGGAAAATGATTTGTGGTACCAACTCCAAAACTGACTAAGTAATAACTTTAGGTTTGTTGTCCTAAAGTACAAGTGTTACAAACTAAGTGTATCTTTAAAAAACATTATAAGTGGGACACGTTGGGTGTTGATGGGATCATTATACCAAGAGGGAGAAATACAAATATGGGAGAGAAGGAGGGATAAGGGAGGTAGTGAGATAGCTCAATAAAAGATAGATTAAGAGAGGAGGGAGGTAGTGAGAGAGAGAAATTAAAAATAACTTTAAGGGAGGTGGGAAGGGTAAGAAGTTATAAAAATGAGAAAAAGATAGAGGAAAAAGAAAGGTAGTTTAAAAGAGAGAGAAAAGATAAAATTAGGAGGGGGAGAGGGAAACAGTGAGAAAAACAAGGAAACAAGAGGAATGTAGGAGCAAAGTAAATGGAGAAGATAGAAAAAGTGAGAGAAATGGGAAGAAGAAGGAATAAAGTAGTAGGAAGAGAGAGAGAAACCTATGGGAAGAGGAAAGATAAAATTAGGAGTTTTGGAGGAGAGAAGTGGTAAGAAATATAGAGAAACAATGGCATGGAGAAGGAAGTAGTAGAAAGAGAGAGAGATATATAAATAGGAAGTGGGAGGAAGGAAGTAGTGGGAAGAGTGAGAAAGTGATAAATATCTATAATTATTTTGTCCACTAGTTAGATGTCATATTCCTCTTTCTAATTTGTGTTTTCTTTCCAAAGCCTCTTCCATTTTCCTAGAAATCCAAAAAAAACATCATTTGTTAGAAATAACTAATAAACCTCAGTTGCAGGCTTGTAGTTGGTCATACAACATAGCTATTCTTAGTATATAATATCCATTCCCAAGTGTGTTGTAATTTCATTTCCCTACTTGGTGTAATAATGTTTCTAAAGAATGATTCATGGAATTAAATTCAAAACACACATGTACTCAGTTTGTCATTTCCCTATGGACAAGGAATGCAAACCATTGTAGCTTGACAAAAGTAGTTGTCTATGGTAGGGTTATGAATCTTAAGGGTATTACCCATTTACCCTCCACTCATATCATGTATATTAAGGTAAGGGTAAGTATATTCTTATAACACCACCCATTTATCCTTTACTTGCTTTACCCACATCTAAAAAGGAAAGCATAAAGGGAGAAGCTTCATCATACCTACTTCACCATTTTACCCATTAATATTAAGATGAATTAATAATTTGAGATTTTATTACTTACTATCTATAGAAAACTCCAACAAGCCTTATCACAACTTTCTTAATTTTTACTATTATATGATTCTAAAATCATTAATAAAATAGTATCAAAGAAAGGATAATTTCTCAATAAGAAAATGTATACTAAAAATTTACACCTTTTTTTGCAAAAAAATGTTTTATGTTAGTTTTTTGGGGTATACTACCAAAAACATGATTTATAACTATCCAAAATCAATTTTAGGAGTGTCTTGTATGTGATGTTAGGTAATACCATATGAAATTTTTGTTGGAAATTTCATACATAAATATTCATGTTTCTTTACTTATTTCAACCTTTCCCTACCAATTTATTCTATGGAAAAAGGGGTGTCGATAAGGGAGTGATATAGCCCTATTCGAGGGCTTCATCGTGTGCCTTTTTGTATCTCAATCACATCTAAACATGTTAGAATGCAAGTTAAATTCCCCAATATGCATATAATTGTCAAATGCACTTATGAACATTCTTTGCATATTTTTCAGGTATTTGGACCATTCTTTGGATGGAGGACAGAAAAGGAAGGAATTCTAGGAGTCCTCCACCCATGGAGGGATCCAAATAAGACCCCAAAGCTCCCTCAACCTACCCCTAATGGCCAAGGGCTGACATCAAGCAAAGAAGTCCATTGACCATGAAGATTCAACATGGCTTTGCTACTAAATACCCCAACACAGCCGTGCCAAGAAACGGTCATGCTGACCAATGTAAAAGTTACAGAGAAAATCCCAAATTTGCAAGCTACAACAACATTGCCACCACGGATGTGCTACCCAGCAAGGTCATGCCATGAAGCCCCCAAAACGGCTGTGCTGTCCAACATGGCTATGCTAGGTGAAGACAAAATGGGTGTGCTGAAAGGAACGACCTCACCTCCAACTCAACTACCACGGACGTGCTACCCAGCACGGTCGTTCTACCTAGCCTCCACCATAGTCGTTCTACCTGGACTCCACCACGGCCGTCCTACCTAGCCTCCACCATGGTTGTGCTGCCAGTACGGTCGTGCTACCAGCCTCCATTTTACCACCTCAACCTATGATTTTCCACTTTCTTAGAATGACCATTCCATACCACCACATTCATTCCTACCCCTAGACACCACGACCGTGTTGCCCGGCACAGCCATGCTATCACCTAAACCTTAGCATTTTCTGCATTGTTTTTTCAACAATGCCCCTACTTACCCTAGTGTTTCCACCACCACCTATATATACATGGGTGGCGGCCACAACACTAGGTTAGCTGCCATTACTCCTCTCCACCCACTCTTGAGCATTCATTGCACTCCCCTTGCATTTATGCTCTCCATCCACCATTTCCACCTCATTGACACCATAGAAACCTAGTTTTCTAGGTTTTCTATATAATCCCCTTCATTTTCATGCCCATCAACCATCATGGAGAAGGGAGGTCACCCAATAGATCTATGAGGTGAAGGAGAAGGATCTACTTCAAGATGCATGGATTCATATCCCCTTCTTCTCATTTCTTTTATCTTTTCTTTGAGCATGTTTAGCTAAGCCCCTAGTGGTGGGTTGTTTGGGGTTAAAATGTGACTTTAATACCATGTTGAGGGAAAATGAAAATTTAATGAACATAATTTCATTCTATGATGATTGCCTCTTACTTCTATCCTATTATATTGCATGTGGTTTGTGCTTTTAACATAGATTGCTTGCTTTGTGATGCTTGATGACACTTAGCTTCTAGGGGAAATTAGAATGTATGTGGCAATCTTAGGAATGGCTCCTAGGTTGAAGTAGTGTATCCATAGCTAGACCCCTTTGTTCCTACATACATCTCCCTTCTTCTACAAGTGATTTGAGATATAAGTATCTAGTGTAAGTGTGATTGGTGCAATTGCCTAGATCTTCCTATAGGATAGATGGCAACTAACATGAGGTGAAACACCCTCATCTCTACTCCCATTTCTACCCTTGGCTCCCAATTTCCCCAATATCAATTACCCTAGAAACCTAGACTTGCCAAGTCTTACTAGAATTACAACTAACCCTAGTTCTCCAACTAGTAGTATAGGGTATATTCTAATAACACTTGCCTTGTTGTTTAGTTTGGTAATCTAGTTTGAAATGTGAGAATTGCATGTGATGTTGACTTTCCCCCAACAATATCAAATCACATATTCAATTGGCCCACCTATCCAATCTCATTGCTTAAAACCTAACTTGTCATCTTAGCTAGTTAATGCTAGTTTAGCTTAATTGCCTTTATTTCCTTTAGTCAATAGCTTAGTCTTATTAATTAGGGTTAACCTAGATTCTTGCTTGCACTAGTGTTTAGCTTAGTTCTTAGTTGCTAATTGCCTTGATAGAGTAGTGTAGATCATCTTGCACTTGTTTAGTTGGTTGCAACCCTTGTTGTCGCTTCAATGATCAATTTTTGCAACCCAACAGCCCCCTCCCTGAGTATTTCACCCCAGGGAACTACAACTCCCCCATTGCCACCCTTGTTGACCAAATGTCAGGTCAACAACTCTTCATTTCACCTGCACTTCTTGTACTCCTCCCTACCTACTATGGGATGGAGAATGACAACCCCTACCACCATATAGATGCCTTCCTTGAAATGTGTTCCACCTTGCACACCCCCACTGCCACTGATGACTCCATACGGAGGACTCTCTTCCCATTCTCCCTAAAAGAAAAGGCAAAGGAATGGTACATGGCCAAGCCCAAGTTGTTGACATGGAATGTGGTGAAGAATGAGCTCCTCAAGAAGTTCTACCCAATCTCCAAGTTGACCCAAATGCGGAGATGCATCACTTCCATCACGCAGAAAGAAAATAAACCATTTCACAAATCTTGGGAACAATTTCAAAAGCTTCTCTGTGACTGCCCACATCATGAAGTACCTCATGGGGGTTGGTTCAAGCCTTCTACACAGGGCTATTAGAATTGAGCTAAAATAATGTTGATTCGTCATGTGAAGACACCTTCATGGCAAAGCCACATGAGGAGTCTTGGCCATTGTTTGAGCATCTTGCTGAGAATTCTCGCTACCGAGCCTCAAGTAAAGGGGGTGACTGTGACCGGAACTACACTCCTCTACCTCCCCCCATAGTTTTAGCCCAGACTGAGGCCAACCCCGACATGATGAAAATGATGGCGGATATGATGAACATGATGATGAACCAAGCTAGGGGTTCTTATAGTCAATCCACTTTGGCAATTGATGTTGTAGATGAAGTAGTGCATGCTTTGCATGCTTTTGGCAACCGTAACAACCAAGGCCCAATGTCCAACACCTACACTATAGAGTGGAGGAACCATCCAAACTTCTCAAGGAAGCAACAAAATGAGGATGGGAAAGGAAGCCAAGGCAATACCATGGTCCCAAGCACAACTCCAAGTTTGAAGAAGATGTTCTAGGAAGTCTAAGGAGCCTCGATGAAGTGAAGAAAGAGGTGTCATCTCAAGGACAAAATGTTTGCTTCCTTGAATAAAAGCTTGATCAAATATCTCTCTCACTTGCCCACGGTGAAGAGGGGAGGCTCCCATCTCAACCCATGGTCAATCCAGACAATGATGGTATTTGTGTGAGTACTACTCAAGGTGCCTATGTCCCACCACAAAGCCAAGTGTCACCACTTCACCAGTACCAAGGACCACCACATCCATATGCTCCTCCACCTCACCAACCCCCTTTCAACTATCAATATCCCCCACCACCATCACATGCCTATCAACCACCACCTCCACAACAACCTCCCCAACAACCAACTTGCATACTATAAAATCCTAACCCACCTCATCAAAGACCTCCACCACCATCATATTCACAAGCATCTCCTTCCCGTGAACAAGTGAATATGGCGTCTATCATATGAGGGAGGAAAGTTGGTCAAGATCTTGAAAAGGGGGAGGATGAAGTGATTAAGGTTTGTGATACAAATTTAGTTCCAGAAGAGTCTAGTAGAGATCACAAGATTGCAAAGGAGTTTGCTTCTTAGTTGTTTCTTGAGAATATCGAGTGCATCCAAGCTCCCGCTGCCCCAGTTGTGTATGAAGAAGCATACTCAACTATCCTACCCTTTCTGGGAAGTAACGGAAGTGCTAGAGATTCTTCCATCCTTCTATGACAAGAGCATGTTTGCTGCCCCGTGTGCCACTGACATGGTAACACTTGGAGCAATACCATCTTGGGAGTCAGAGTCTATTGGTTTTTATGGGAGATAGAAAAGGTAGTGGAAACAAAAAATTTCTTCTCCCAAACCCAGAATAAAGGAATCGTGTCAACGTCTATACAATACGAGGGATGGTTTGTAGAGACATACCTTGTCCCGAGGCTTGCTCGGCGATGTTACCTCATGGCTTGTGCGGTCTTCACCTCTGATCTTGGACGGTGTCTGTGCAGCTCCTGGTCTCACCGGGACTTTCGGGATTGACAGTTGTCCTCTGAGCGGCAGAAGTCTCCTGCCTCTGAAGTAGTCAACACAGACCTCCTAGAACTCTGATCTCCTTGTCCCACAAGGAATCGGAAGGAGTCGCACCCTCCTGTCGGTGTACTAGTCACTGATACACTCTCCTGCAACTAGTTGGCTTTTTGTAGTTGTCTTTCCCTTGTTGCACCTCCCTTATCGGGTAGCACTTGCTCGGGCTCTCTCAGTTACCACAACCAGAGAGAATGCCAACTTTGTAGAGCAACTGGTGTGCTGAGTTGTTGTTGTTGAGAAGCCCCCAATACCTCTATATATATAGGAGGGTCATGGGATAGGGTTCTCTAGCCTGGGCAATGCGGGATTAAAGCAGGAGTAGAAGGGTTTGAGATTTTCCTCAAAACAACCAACTGTGACACCTGAACTGATCGTTTCAAGCATGAAATGGTCAGTTGGGGACCTGAGCCGATCGGTTCACACTTGAACTGATCGGTTGGAACACCTGAGCCGATCGGTTCAAGCATGATTCGATCGGTTCAAGGTCCTGGTCCAACTCAAATTGACTTTCATATTTGTTTCCAACTAATCAAATATTAATCCTTGTCCAAATTGAATTTGTATAAGTGAAACAAATTGTATTTTCAAAATAGTCTTCTGACTTTCCAAACGATCTCGGTTGATCACACAAATCGACCGGTTCAACAATTGAGCTGATCGTTTCATTGACACATGAGCCAATCGACTCACCACTTGAGCCGACCGATTCACCAACCTGAGCCGATCGGTTCATCCCTATGAGCCGGTCGGTTGGGGCAGCAGACTGTGCAAATCATTCAATTGTAGTTTCAATCAATCTGATACTCCAATCAATCGGTCCAACACCTTGAACACAATGATACTGAGCTATCAATTGATTGAGTGTTTAATTGAACTACTAAACTCCTTTAGTAATCAATCTAAACATTGTTTGTGGATAAACTCCTCTTCCAGGTTAAATCCTATGTGCGTGACCCTGCAGGTCCATTTCACATTGGCAGTGAAAGTCCATAACAGTTATGACTTCACAAGCAAACATGGTGCCTAGTCCCACATCAGTGCTACCCAAGTGAAAAGGAAAGTTGGAGAAAAACTTTCAATCCTACAATCTGTGAATGGTGTTGCAGTGAATGTATAATTCCTTTGTCACTGATATCCTGAATGAACTCAAGGCATGGAACAATCATCCTATCAATGTTCATTCACTTTCTTGATCTCAGAGTAGATTGGAGGAGATATGTATGACATCAATATCACATATTGATTCACACATGCGTGCATGCCTATCTCAATCCTACTCATCAAGTGGCCATGGATATCAAACTCCCTCAGGAGGGAAAAATCCCATATCTATCACTCACCCCTCAAAAGCCCCATGTGTCAAAGCCACCCAATCATCACCTTTATAACAACCCATGTTTCAGGATTGCGTTTGATGATGTCAAAGTGTACCCAACGACATGTTTTGAGTGTAGTGATTTCAGGTCAAAGAATCACATTCACCACCATCACTGTGAGAACTAACTGTGACTACCATGTCATGGTTCCATGTGTCAAACTCACGGTGGGTCTGTCTAGTACACTTGTTCTCTAACAAGTACCTATGTGTCTAGTTTGATATCTCCATATCATGACTAACGAGATTCTATTATCAACCAAAACCACAATATAGTCTTGTGTGTCATTGTTCTCTATCTACCTTCCACAATGACATCTGACTAGGGACATAATAAGAATGTACAAAGTCTTAGCATCCGCATGATCTCATCATTCAGGTCCTTAACCTGATAACATATGTCATTGAGTACTGTCATTCTCTAGACATTCAATCTATTCTATCATTATCTCATATGACTGAACCAGAAAGAATTGGAAGCTTGCCTTTGATGTTTATCAAATCAATCTTAATGTATCCCATCAATCATCCCATGATTGGCTCTCAGGGCATACATACCAACAGACTCCCACTTGCATTGTGATCCAATCACCCTTGAATCATATTCATAGTGATCTTCAAACATGTCCCATATGTTACTGTGCTCTAGTGCTAACATAGTGAGTTATGGCAACACCTTGCCAAAGTTGGTATTAACTGCATGTCTCTCATCTCTTTGTTGTATGTCACACGTATGAGATGGAGTTTCCGTAATATGCGATCTAGTATTCCTTTGCTAACCTTTAGCCACGTTGTATGACCAAGTAATCCTTACCTATCATCAATGACTGGAATAACTATAAGTTCATCTCTATGAACTCCTAGATCCATATATTATCCATTGCTGTTCTCCAACACACATATACTCAACATTTCCTTTTAAAACATCTTTATTGGAACGTTAACATTCATCAACAAACACTCACTTTTATATATCCCATATATATTTTGTGATTAATTTTCTGTCCTTTTTCAGAAGTTCGTATCAGTGTAATTCTTTATAGTGAACCCTTCCTAATTTCCATAGAATGAGTACTTCTCAAGTACTTATCAAGTTCTTATGGTATTCCAATAACCCTTACTGGAACTAGACAGACATCCACTCGTCATGTCCCACATACGAGTTATCAAGATGAGCACATCATATTGTCATGTCCTACATACAAGATGATGAATGCATTTTATTCTTGCTATATCCATACATGCAAGATAATGGGATAATTACGTACATGATAGATCCATATCTATTCTTAGTGTTCCCATTCTTTATAAGAATTGGACACTTGGCTTTGGGTTACTAACTCCATGTAACATGGATAAGTTTTCTCCCACTGAATCTGTGCATGCTGAACCTTTCAGTATAGATCGCCAATGTATGTTCTCTCTTTTCAGGTCAAGAGGTTTTTGAGAACTATCTCTATAGATATCTATTCCTGTCACATAGGAAATGTCTCTATCTTCCCTAAAGATAATTTCCACTTTGGATTTCCATTCTAGAACATTTCCATTTCACATCAACATGTGGAATGTGAATACGCTCCCACTAAATCACATATCTCTCTTTATCTTTGTCATATCAGTCAAACCCTTTGACTATATTATCAAAGTAAAGATCCCATCTCTGAGTTGCTTGTACTCAATCAATCACATTGATTAGTCCATTATAACTTATAGACTTTATTTGCATTAATAGATTCATAAACCTTATAGGTTGTGTCATGTACACATCCTTGTTTTATTCCTTACAGGAATGTGGTTTTAGTATTTGTATGCCAAATCTCTTAGTCATTAAGTTGCAATTAACAAGCATCATTCTTCTCAAAATGTTATCCATGTGTCTTAACGCTTAAGACTCATTCGCACTTATGGATTTCATCCTAATAGGTGCTACCATCAAGGGCATACCTTATAGTTCACATGGAAGTCATTTAGGATGTAATGGTCATAAACCATAACTCAAAATCTGGTTCCTCATATTCATCTAGATAGTTGACTCATCACATGACCAACTCATCACGTAGATAATCGAGGTGCATTTGTCAAGGATATAAGAACTCACAACCTTTTGTGATTCTTAATGTCCTTTATTAGTGTGGGGTATTCTGTATTTAAGAAGAAATTAGTTATTTGATAATCATCCTCTAATTCCTTAGAGTATGACTCCTTTTGATTTATACATCACCATGCCTTAATCACGAGCTCACTATGATATACTATCAAAATCACTCATAAGGATCTTCAAACATTTGGTTCATTCATTGATCTCATCAAGAATCAACACTTTTCCAAATTCGCACTTCATGATATTCTTGAACACTTCAAGATATTCATATTGGTATTTCTCTAAACACCACTTGAAGTATTAGCATCAACTCTAATAGGTATGTAAATACATCACATGTATTATTCCTAACATGATAATCATTCTCCCACTACCACTAGTGAATATTGATTAATCATGTCTAAGAGATTCATGTCTCTTATTGGTTCTCTAACCAAAAGAGTCTAGACTTTTCCATCATATGGAAACTAGAAATGAATTTCTCATTATTTATGCAAATTTGATTGTTTGAGTTATCAATAACTTTTAGGTATTATTTTATCTTATGCATCTCAAGTACCACAAGATAAATAAGGCATTGCCACAAGGATTGAAACATCAACTTTATTAATTGCCATCATTGTCATACAATATGCAAAAAATAATGTGTTTCCATCCATTGGCAAATATGAAATAGCAGTTTGTAACTCTATTACATGCCTTCAAGGCTGAAAATAAACTAAAGTACTCCTATCTATGGTGGCAACACTTGCCCCATTTATTGAGTGCTTTACATTTTATATCTTGCTATCATATACCTCAAAAATGTTACAAGTTTATTTCATGACACCTTCAGGTGGAGACGTATGTCACCTCCTTCTTCTTTAGTTCTTCTAGATAGAGTGGACAATTCCTTTTCCAATGTCCTGGATTTTGACAATGGTGGAAATTACCTCTCTTGGTCACGCCTCCCTTGGCCATGAGAGTTGAAGATGACTTGGGTTGTTGGCTAGCATCAGAACCTTTCTTAGCCTTGCCCTTACCCTTGTTCTTGGACTTGCCTTTCTTGCTGTTGATCATCATCATAGACTTAGGCTTGTCCTTCTTCATCTATGCCTCGGTTGTCCTCAACATGCCCAACAACTCTGTCAACATCTTGTCAAAGTTGCTCATGTTGTAGTTCATCACAAATTGATTGTAGGATCCTGGCAACGATTGCAGTATCACGTCAGTAGCCAACTCTAGGCTCAGGGGAAATCCCAGTTTCGTCAGGTTCTCCACATACCCAATCATCTTGAGTGTGTGAGGACCAACTGGATCTCCTTCTGTCATGACACACTTGAACAGCGCCCTAGAGACATCATATCTCTCTTGTCGTGCTTGATCTTCATACATATTCTTGAGATGCTGAATCATCTCAATGACACCCATGTTCTCATGTTGTATTTGCAACTCTTGGTTCATGGAGCACAACATCAAGCACTTTGCATCAATGGTATCATCAAAATGCTTCTTATAAGCATCCCTTTCTGTCTTTGGTGTGGTAGGAGCAGGTTCCTCTGGAGCTGGAGTATCCAGGACATAAAGCTTTGGCTCTTCAGTGAGAACAATTCTCAATGTCCTAAACCAGTCGTGGAAATTAGTCTCATTCAGCTTGTCCTTTTCAAGGACCGATCGCAACGAAAAGTGATTGTTGTTTGTTGTCATTTGTACTACAAAAGGAAATATATGCAATTTAGTCCAAAACTCAATTTTGACTTATTTGATTGATTTCAAAGGTTGACAATATAATTAGGACTTTAATTAATTATTGCTCCCACTGTTTTTGTTCAAATTGATAGCCCTCACCATCAATTAGGAAGATTGTAGCATACAATCTTCTAGTGGGTCAAGATCCATATTTCATCAAGTCATGAGTTAGCTTTGCCTGATCGCCTACAATCTTGATTATTTAGGTAGGCCATCATGCCAATTGCATCATATGCAACTCATGATGAATGAACATGCACAACACCTTGCGATGAATATTCTGTGCCTCTGGGCTTAGACGCTCTAAGAATCACCAGTTAAGTCTAACCCAAAAGCTGACACGGTAAACATGCACCCTGCTTTGGCTGAACTTACATGTTTATCCTTCACACTTCCACGAGATAGACGACGCACCACGCTTTGGCGTAACCTACGCTTGTTCGATCAAGTTTTTCATGTGTGTCGCTAATGGAAGGCATAAAAAGACTTAATATTTAGATGAGGTATTTGGTTTTATAGGTACATATACATATCTAATCACCACAATACATAGTATGTATCATATACATGCTATATCCCACAGAAAACATGTGAAACGATAAAAGCGATGATTATGGCCATCCTAATGTGATTCCTCAAGCCAAGAGGAATCACGGTCTACTAGGTCTACATCACATGCAACATGTCCATGATGAAGTGCTTTAGTCATCCTAGTTGATCAACTCATCACATGAATGACCTTCTCGCCCTGGCCGATCGTCTGGGTGCCACCAGCAGATCAATTGATTCCTCCAACCGATCGGTTCACCTAGTCATCGTGCATCTCCTCAGGTCACCACCTACTCATCTTGCTCCTCGAGCTGATCGTCTCGATCGCCAACTAATCGGTTCACGCCTTGAACCGATCATCTTTGTCGTCGTCAGATGTCCTCCGTTCTTTGACATAACAGGAAATAAAAGATCTATACTATTTTACATATGAATTGGGAAACCCCGAGTTACATTCGGGGGGAGCAAAGGTAGGATAGAAATCTCGAGTTATCTCGAGTTACATCAGGAATAAGGAGGTCGGGAATCGGCGCACAGACCGAGATGTAAGCAACCATAAACAACCAAGCACACATATATAGGGTTTTTTGGCCATAACCACGCTATACATACACCACAAAACTCATTTAAGGGCAACGTGTATCGAGTGCATTCATATTACATATCATATATGTATTTTGGGATTTGTGGATTTAAGATTGGACATGCATAAAGCCAATTTTATTCGCATCGTATGCAATAAATAAAGGCGAAAAACCAAAATCGATCACATCGATAATCCTAAAGTATAGAGTACTTGATGTGGCTCTGATACCACTGTTGGGTTTTATGGGAGACAGAGAAGGCGGCGGAAACAAAAAATTTCTTCTCCCAAACCCAGAATAAAGGAATCACGTCAACGTCTATACAATAGGAGGGATGGTTTGTAGAGACATACATTGTCCCGAGGCTTGCTCGGAGACGTTACCTCACGACTTAAGTAGTCTTCACCTCCGATCTTGGATGGTGTTTGTACAGCTCTTGGTCTCACCAGGACTGTCGGGATTGACAGTTGTCCTCCGAGCGGCAGAAGTCTCCCACCTCTAAAATAGTCCACATGGACCACCTAGAACTCTGATCTCTTTGTTCCATAAGGAATCGGAAGGATTCACACCCTCCTGTCGGCGTACTAGTCACCAACACACTCTCCTGCAACCAGTTTCCTTTCTATAGTTGTCTTTCCCTTACTGCGCCTCCCTTATCGGGTAGCACTTTCTCGGGCTCTCTCGGTTACCACAACCAGAGAGAATGACAACTTTGTAGAGCAACTGGTGTTCTGAGTTGTTGTTGTTGAGAAGCCCCCAATACACCTATATATATAGGAGGGTCATGGGACAGGGTTCTCTACCCCCGGGAAATGTGGGATTAAAGTAGGAGTAGAAGGGTTCGAGATTTTCCACAAAACAACCATCTGGTCCACCTGAATCGATCGTTTCAAGCATGAAACGGTCGGTTGGGGGCCAGAGCTGATCGGTTCATACTTGAACCGATCGGTTGGAACACTTGAGCCGATTAGTTCAAGCATGAGCCGATCGATTCGTGGTCCTGGTCCAACTCAAATTGACTTTCATATTTATTTACAACTAATCAAATATTAAACCTTGTCTAAATCGAATTTGTATAAGTGAAACAAATTGTATTTGCAAAATAGTCTTCTGACTTTCCAAATGATCTCAGTTGGTCACACGAATCGACCGGTTCAAAAATTGAGCCGATCATTTCATTAGCCGATCAACTCACCACTTGAGACGACCGGTTCACCAACCTGAGTCAATCCGTTCATCCCTATGAGCCGATCGGTTGGGGCAGTAGACTCTACAAATCAGTCAATTACAGTTTCAATCAATCTGATACTCCAATCAATCAGTCCAACACCTTGAACAGTATGATACTGAGCTATCAATTGATTGAGTGTTTAATTGAACTACTAAACTCCTTTAGTAATCAATCTAAACATTGTTTGTGGATAAACTCCTCATCCAGGTTAAATCCTATGTGTGTGACCCTGTAGGTCCATTTCACGTTGGTAGTGAAAGTCCATAACACTTATGACTTCACAAGTAAAGAGTGATGCCTAGTCGCACATCAGTGCTACCCAAGTGAAAAGGAAATTTGGAGAATAACTTTCAATCCTACAATCCGTGAATGGTGTTACAGTGAATGTATAATTCCTTTTTCACTGATATCCTGAATGAACTCAAGGCATGGAACATCCATCCTGTCAACGTTCATTCACTTTCTTGATATTAGAGTAGATTGGAGGAGATATGTATGACATCAATATCACAAACTGATTCACACATGCATGCACGCCTATCTCAATCCTACTCATCAAGTGGCCATGGTTATCAAACTCTCTCAGGAGGGACAAATCCCATATCTATCACTCACCCCTCAAAAGCCCCATGTGTCAAAGCCACCCAATCATCACCTTTATAACAACCCATGTTTCAGGATTGCGTTTGATGATGTCAAAGTGTACCCAACGACATGTGTTGAGTGTAGTGATTATAAGTCAAAGAATCACATTCACCACCATCACTGTGAGAACTAACTGTGACTACCATGTCATGGTTCCATGTGTCAAACTCACAGTGGGTCGGTCCGGTACACTTGTTCTCTAACAAGTACCTATGTGTTTGGTTTGATATCTCCATATCATGACTAATGAGATTCTATCATCAACCAACACCACAATCTAGTCTTGTGTGTCATTGCTGTATATCTACCTTCCACAATGACATCCAACTAGGGACATAATAAGAATGTACAAACGCTTAGCATCTGCATGATCTCATCGTTCAGGTCCTTAACCTAAAAGCATACGTCATTGAGTACTGTCATTCTCTAGACATTCAATCTGTTCTATCATTATCTCATATGATTGAACTAGAAAGAATTGGAAGCTTGCCTTTGATGTTTATCAAATCAATCTTAATGTATCCCACCAATCATCCCATGATTGGCTCTCAGGGCATACATACCAACAAATTCCACTCGTGAGACAAGAATCACCATCATACCTCCTCAAGGCCCACAAATGTCTATAGAAACGTTTGATTCAAGCGATGAGAAAATCCATTATTCTTTAGAAGACCCCCACCCCAAGAGAATCATACGTGTGTCATGAATCTCTTAGGGACCTTGAAGCAAGGAACACCATGAATCAAAGCATTCCTTTCATTGGTAAAGGATGTTTGCACGGGGAGGAGAAAACTGGTGTTATTTCCACCCAAGGAAATCATTGCAAAAAAGATCTGTGAACTTCTTCCTGGACATTGGTTTCCCAAAATAAAGGGACGATCTAGGAGTCCCTCTTATCACATGCTATATCAGTGCACGACCTATTGAGCACTACTAGTACAGATACCACCTTTAACGTCTATTAAAATGGGCTTTTTATGTCGATTTTCAAGTGACACCCAAGTGGGTGACACTAAAGGTACAATCATACATCGTCAGTTCTAGAACCAACGACATAGATATGGCCTCGATTGCAATCAAGAAAAGAAACGACACCATTAGGACCATATTTATCGGTTATGTCTTAGAAAAATGAGGCCTATCTCCATATATCGAGAAACAAATCTGGTATAGTCGTCGATTTTTTCATATGAAATCGACGCTTATCTCCATGCTCAAATAAAAAAATTTGGTCTGGGTTAGAGCATACATGCTGATTTCCTATATTTAACCGACGTCATTCGCATTGGGTGACAATTTTTTTAAATAATCGATGACTATGTATTATTTTTTTATTATCAGCTAGCAGGCCTACTGTTCGGCTGGTTAGTAGGATGCAGAACTTGTAGTTCAGTTCTGAACTGTAGGTTTACAACATCCTTTGATTTCAGCTAATTATAGGACACAAACCTGCAATAACAAGATGATCAAGATTATATATACATCATGTGATTCACACACATGTAGAAACACAATTAATTCATTCACATGATTCACACACATGTAGAAATTTGTAGTTCCATTCATTCAACCATTTTCACATTCGCACACATGTAGAAACCCACAGTTCTATTCATTCATTTCTTTTCACATTCACTCACATGTAGAAGCACATCCATTCATTCATCTTCACATTCACACACATGTATATAGATCAAATTTCAATAAGAAAAATAAAAAAAAGTCATTAACACATGTACATATATGCTTATCTTTCAAAGTTTAGAAATCAAATTGACTGGGAGTTTGAGAAGGCAGCAAAACGCTGAGAGTTCTGGCTTGAGATCTTAGCGAACACAGATCTCCTTGAAACTACTTTTCTACTACATCGGGGCTAACATCTCATTTTTGGATCTTTCATTCATATATTTAAGGAAATAATATGACATCAATGTTTAGAAATGACATTCTTTATCATCATCAATACCCCAATTATAAAAAATTACCTCCCTTTCAAAGGCTTTTGCCCATTGTTCTCTTATGTCATCTAATTGTTCCATCATATTGGGATCACGTACATCTAATAAATTTTACCCTATAATGAAGTCACTAGTTTTGAACACCTATAAAGAGAATGACATATATATAATTAATAAGTTTGATATTTTCATATTATCTAATGAGACAATACTTATATATGATAATCAAGACTATATAATACATGTTGTATGTTTTTTATTTATTTTGTAGCATATCTGACAATTAGGTCCATATACTACATCACATAGTATCCACATGCCTAGCCATTGTCTTGTACAACACACTATAAATTTCAACATACAAAATGTTAATAAATAAAAATAAGCATAGTTCACATAAATAATATGTGCATTGGAGTCAGGAAACTACTTTCACATTCTCCCAGACTAATAATTTCTTTTTCTTGCACATGTCCCCTCCAGGTTTTTTGAAATCTTTTAAAGTCCTAGACATTAATGTAACACATTAAACTGCATTACTAAATAGATAATAATAGATATTAACAGATTTAAATATAAAAAATTTCTCACGTGAATAATGGCCTTTTTGATTGTGTGTACCGAACTGTCTAATTCCTTCCCCTTAGGGTCTATATAATAATCAGTCAATGTCTAGGGCATAACAATCAGTAACTCCCAATGCTTACCACTAGAGATAACATAGTTAAAAATATATAACTCAAAAATCCACAATAAAATGTAATTTCTTAAGTCCAAATTATAAGCAAAGTAAACTTACTCAACATTGAATGGAGCTATTATCAAGCTCTTCTTTTCTTTACCAAAATATTTAAAAGTGATAGAGCAAAATAAGGTAACTGATGAAGGGTCTTTATGTACACGACTAATCAAGGATGGAATTAGAAATCCCACATGGGTAAATGAAAATTTTGTACAGACCCTGTGTAAGTGGCTTCAAAATATATACTCCGTATGCATTAATATATAAAAAATAGATCACCATATATAAAACAAGGCATATATATATATATAAAAGATCTCACCATATCCATAGTTCTATCGTAGATGTATTCAGCCAAGCATAAGTAAACAACTCCAACATATCTTGTATAAATATATTATTATCATATGATTGGCTTGCAGCCTCCTTCTTAATAGAAACATAGGACAATTTTTGGGATGCTCGCCTATCCATATTCCCATACCCCTACATTGAGGATCTAACGAGTAGTATAGGTCCTTTTCAAGCCAACCAGGTACTTGAGGAAGAGGTGGAGGTTGAGCATGATGAGCTATAGTGTGTTTCTTTCCTTTGTCTTGTATATATAATTTCATATTGATTGTCATGTATATACATATATACTTTCTTAATGTAATGTAAATTTACCATACATGATCAGTATATCTGACATCAGTTTCGGGCCACAACACCACTTCGCCTTCTACTTCACCAAGTGTGTCAACATCTGGGTGGGATGCTACCTCCAAGTAGAGAACGCAAGCCTCGGACTCACATGAACCACACCATCGGGTATTGGAGTGCCATGAACCGTGTGCCCTGGAAAGCGTGGGTAAGCCTCATTCTCTACAATGATGAATTCTTTCAATGGCATGGCTTCAACCACTACAAATTTACATAGAGTATGTTATATACATAAATAAACATATAATCTTGAAAAGACTAGCTACCGTGTCACTAAAATACTTGCAGCAGAAATGCTAGGTGGTGGGTCTATAGGATTACTCCCAACCACCTCTACAAGATCACTCCCAACCACCTCTGTCATAGGGGAATAGCAGCACGCCACTGGTACTATCAGAGTGGTAGACTGAGATGACTTCTACTTGCTCAATGCTTCCTAGACTCTCTTATCAATTATCTCATCTACCTATACATGGCAAAAAGAAATTCTTTTTTATTCATGAATTTCCTTTCCAATAATATTCTAATAAAATAATAGGTTACATCAACTTTTGAAATTCCCCCTTTTTGAACATGTTTGTGTTGTGATGGCCCAAAGAATGTTCTTAGGCCCACTCTATCCCCTACAGCCATAACACATACATGATTCTCAGGGTTACTGAGACCAACTATCAATTCAACCCTTGTGCCCTTAGGGATGAACGAGCCTTTCTTCCTATGCTCATGAAGTTGGATGGAGTAGATATACCAAAATATGATAAATTTCTTTACTTGGGCTCTATCAATCAAACAGATGAGGATGTCCAAAATGACATTTGTCATAGGATCATTGCAGGATGGTTGAAATGGAGGAGTGCAACTGGAGTATTATGTGATCAAAAGATCCCTCTCAAACTAAAAAGGAAGTTTTATAAAACTCCTATACGACCAACCACACTCTATGGGAGTGAATGTAGGGCGGTGAAGAAATAAGGACTCAACAAGATGAACGTGATTGAAATGTGTATGTTGAGATGGATGTGTGGAAAGACAAGAAAAGATCGCTTGAGAAATGACTATATTAGGAATGAAGTGGGGGTGGCGAGCATTGGGGACAGGTTGTGCGAGGGCCGACTCAGATGGTATGGACATGTGCAACGCAGACCGACTAATGTGTCTATATGAAGCAATACTATTGAGGAAAACACAGTTAGTAGAAGAAGAGGAAGGCCTAAATTTACATGGTAAGATCTTATAAAGAGAGATTTTGAATCTCTACATCTCAACCAGAATATGACCCATGATAGAGGGGAATGGAAAAGAAGGATCAATGTAGCCGACCCCAACGTAGTTGGGATTGAGGCTTAGTTGATCATGATGATGATGATGATATCTAGGTGTGAGAAGAATTTGATCAATAACTAATTAACTGAATAGTTAACTCTGAGTAGTTAAATTTAGTAAGATAATTTGGTTAATTTATTTTGGTTAATTAGTTAAATGGTTAATTTTTATGTTAAAAATGTTTTTATTTGGTTAATTGAATAGCCACAATATTCAAAAAAAATGTTACGTACATATATACATATATAGTTGTACTTTTGTATCGAAAAACCTCTGCACTTATATATTAGACAAGTTTTGATTAATTATATAACATTATATTTATATGGAATGATCGAAATTTAATATGTAATTTTCATACAATATTAAAAAGGAATGACATGTGATTAACCAAATTAACAATTAACCAATTAACCATAATTAAATTAACCGACGCTAATTTGGTTAGATTAGTGGTTAAAATTTGAAAACCCAAATTAACCATTTAACCGAATGGAATTAGCCACAATCGATTGAAATAGTTGAATGCTCACCCCTACATATATAAAACTTCACTAAAAAGGGGTCTTTCTGGGATTCCATTAAGGAATATTGGTATGTTGGAATTGTAGTAGAGTGAGGGGGATTTTTGGAACAAGAATCTATATAATACAATAAAGGAGGGTTGTTTTCTTCAAACTTATCTATCTAAATTGTAATATTGATGGTATTCAACAACTCCTTGCTTGGATTTTGACCCATTGACGTCCTTTCGACCGCATACAATCTATTAAAGCCAACATTTCTTATGTCAAGTCAAAGGTCAATGATGGATAATTTGTTTTTGCCATCTAGATTCTCTCCTCTTGTGGCAATGTCCCCGCCAATGTTTCTACTCATATGGATCTTGAAGCTAACTATCCCCAGCTTCCCCCACTAGTGGTGCAACATTCATCTAACATCTCTTACTCTCCTTTTGTCCCTTCTCATGCTACGGTTGAAGATGACATTTTATCCTTCAACGAAGGGACTATTTGTACTCATGACAGCCTTCGAGCGCAACACCTTATTGATACCATGTGTGGGGCAGATGTTGCAATGTAAGAGGAGTTCTTAAACTTTATCTCAAGAATGATCAATCTTTACCTTGTTGGTTTTTATTCTGCGTCTCTAGCACCTTACCTTTGTAGTGCTCCTTTGACACCTCTACTCGAGCCGGAGAATGGTATTCAACCTATATATATGGGTATGATTTGGTTTCTTCTTGTCTCCAAAATTTCTTCAAAGGGTGTCTTGTCAAATGTAGTCTCTTACCTTAAGGATCATCAATTTGGTGTTGGTATTTCTAGTGGTGTTGAGGCCCTTCTACACGTCGTCAATCACCAAGTCAATGATGAACAACATTGGACCACTTTCACAATGGCTCTTGTTGACTTAAACAATGCCTTCAATATGGTTCACAAATCTACTATATTCTAAGAGGTTCGTCCTTCTATTGCACGTCGGGCTGAGTTATGTTATAGTTCTTCAACTCCCCTCTAAATAGATCAGAATGACCCTCTTTTTTCTACAATTTGTTGCCAACAAAGAGTTCCTTTAGGACCCATCCTTTTTTATTTGGTACTACATTCTCTTATTTTAGAGGTGAAGGATGAATGTCACCTCACCCTTCTTTCTTCCTGTCTTGATGATGGAACTCTTATTGGGGACACTATGGAAGTTTCTAAAGCTCTTCGTCTTATCCAAGAGTGATGCCCAATATTTAGTCTTCATCGCAATACTAAGAAGACTAAAATATGTTGGCCTTCTATTGACCCTAGACTAGAGTCATATTTAGGGTTGTTTCCTACTAACATATCTAGGCCAGAGTGAGGGGTGAAGATTCCAGGTGGTCCTATTTCCACTTACTCATATTTTTCCATAGAGCTTATCAGGAAGCGTGTTACATAAACTCTTGCCATAATGGATCATTTGACCTTACTTCAAGACCCATAGTGTGAGATTCTTCTTCCATGGTCTTGTATTGGGACTCCCAAGATGATGTTTGATCTCTGAACAACAATACCAACTTCTATCACATCTATTTTGGATGATTTTGACCATGGTCTTTGTTGCTATCTGGAATGAATTGTGGTTGGTGATGGCTCAGGATTTGGTGATCTACAGTTTTACTTGGCCACACTTCCTCTACATCTTGGGGGTTTGGGAATCTATTAATCCCATGATGTTAGCAACTTTGTTTATGTTTCTTCTCATATGTACGACCAAGAGCTCCAAGATCATATTTTGCGAGAGTTTGGCTTTATGCCTGCAGGATTCTCTTTTGACTCTGTACATGCCTCCATTTGTAATACATTGTCTTCCTTTTGTTGGTCAAAAATGTCACTTACGCCTTCTGCCACTCCAAAGACCCAGTCTATTTTGGCAGATGCTTACTATAGGACAACCATCCAAGAATTTTCTATATGTCTATTAACCCAACAAAATGTAATTCTCTCTTCTCTACAAGTCTACCGTGCACATCATTTCTTGCTTATTGTTCCAATTGAAGGCCTTGGCTTGTCTATCTCTCATGTTGAGTATCAATCTATCCTTCGATACCGACTCATAATCCCCTTATATCCTGGTGATGAACGTCACCCACTATGCAACACTATTGACCTTGATTCCTTTGGCGATCATGTCATTTATTTCCGCTCATGACCAGGATATAAGTTCCATCATGATGTTGTTTGTGATACCCTTTTTGACCTTATTTGTCATTCTAGGTTAAAAGTACTGAAGGAAGCTCATGTGTCCTTCCTCGTCACATGTGTTGATGGTCTCTGTAAGGACCCTAACCCACGTTTTTGGCTAACCTTGTTTGTTTTGCTTAAGCATGTTGCTAAGCTCATTACTCTAATCATCTAAGATGTAATTAGGGCATGTTAGAGGTCTGTATTCCTTATTTGAGCTTGTTGCTTGATTCTTGTGCTTTGTTGTGAGGTTTTGGTGCAACTTGCAATTTATCCAGAGTAGGGTTTAATGTGCAAGTTTGTCACCTCTAGAGTGTTCCTTCTCTCTCTTGGCATTATCTCGAGGAGAGAGGAAGAGTTGGGTTCCTTGTTTTGGCCTTGGATGAGTGGTGACATCCTTGGTGATGTTTTGGGCACATGCTTGAGGTGTGCTTTACTCTTAGGATTGTTGTCTCGAGCTTCAAAGCCTTGGTAACACCCTGTATCAGTTTGTGGTTTCCTTAAGTAGGCTTGGTATCGGTTGAGGGTGTCTTGACGGACATCCTATTGGTTTGTGGCACCTTGAGGATCACCATGTCGGGTTGTGGTGACTCTATGAGGAGTGCCATATTGGTTTGATACCTAGGGTTTCATCCCTATTAGTTTGTGAAGGAGGTAGATGGGTGTGTTGACCTTTACCTTCCTTAGTGACCAAGTGGGTGATACATTGGTTCTATCACCTTATTGCATGGTGTGGAATGTGGCCTTTCTTCTTGGACATGTGTCATCTAGGGTTCTAAGGTGGTGACGTCTTCCCCTTTCTCTCTCTCTCACCAGACATGTATATATATACCCCTTCCTTCTTATGCAAGAGAACCATTTAGGTGATCTTTGCTTTCTCTCCTTGGTGGATTACCTTGAGCTTGAAGAGCACTCTTCCTTGGAGCTTGGTGGGTGATCCAAAGCTTGTGGTGCTCTCCATCATCTTCTTACTTGGTAAGCCATGGTTTTCTATCTTTCCTTCTCTCCTTCTTTCTTCTTCTCGGCCATGGACCTTGGTACCTTCCTTCCTTTCTTTTTGTTTCTTGACCATGGTTCTATATTCCTTCTTGGAGGTGTTGTGGAGATTGAGCTAGGAGGATCTTCTTCTACCTTGGAGCTTGACCTTGGAGCTTATATCTTGGTAGTTGTTCTTGAGGCGGGTTACATAACTCTAAACCTACTTTGTTATTACCACCTTTCTATTTTTTACCTTACTAGTTATCTTTAGCTCATTATCTCTTGCTTTCATGCTAGTAGTTATCTTGGTATCCTTGTGTTCTTTTTGAGAATAGAAACTTGCTAAGTTGCATCCATAACTTGCTCTTTTCTTTTCCTTGTTAATATCGTCATCTTGATGTTGAAGATGAGTAAACCGATATGCAAGTAAACTGTATGCTTGCAATCTAATATGTAAACCGATATGCTCTTGTGTAAACCGATACACTTCTTATGATGTTGGCTTGTGATGATCTCGTGATGGATAGTGGAGAAGAGTGTTGAACCTTGATTCTTTTAGTTGAGTATGGAAGTCGACATGGGTAACCCTAATCCGATACATGTGCAGCCTGAAACACCTTGCAAACCGATACACCCTAGCCTGACACATCTTGGTTAGAGGTGAGAAACATCTTCCTTGAGGTTCAACCAATTCAATAAAACTGTAGTGATTAATACCCTAGTTGAGTGGGTAGGCCGATACCCTAGTTGAGTGGGTAGGTTGATACCCTAGTTGAGTGCGTAGGCCGATACCCTAGTTGAGTGGGTAGGTCGATACCCTAGTTGAATGTGAGGCTGATACCCTAAGGGATGGTTTGACTGATACACTTTCTCATGCACATCTAGTCTGATACCCTTTGTTGTGCCTTGGCTGACACCCTCTCATTGAGGTGTTGGGCCCGATACCAAGTGATGATAAACCAATATTCTACCTTAGTGCGGTAATCGATATCCTACCTTAGTGTAGTGGTTGATACCCTTCCTTAGCATGGTGGTTGATACCCTAACCATGTCTGATACCTTATGTGATGTGTAGTGATGCATCTCGTTAATACTAGGGTTACATGGTGTGATGTGATACTCTATGGTGATTGTTGAGACATACCATGTAGATGTTGATGTCTCATTGTGATGGTTGGTATCCTATGGAGTAGTTGTATGTATGATGTGAGGGTTATGTTTCTAAAATGAGAAACATGCTTCTATGTCTCATAACACATCTCATAATGATGAGGAAAGTGATGACCTAAGGGTGGTTGGTAATCCAACTTTGTAAACCCTAATCAGGTAAAGTGAAACCCTAATTGTTATGATGTAAGATGTATGATGTAAATATATGGCATGAGTTCTTTAAGATAATGATGTTTTGCCTTCTTATTATCAGTTTCTAACCATGAAAGTGATATCGATTAATGTACATAGCTAGGTATGAGATATGGTGATCATGATGTGATGGACATGTGGTCCTCGTGATGGACATTTGGTCCTGGTGATGGACATGTGGTCCTTGTGATGGACATTTGGTCATGGTGATGGACATGTAGTCCTTGTGATGGACATATGGTGAATAATAAGCATTAAGATCTCACTTAATATTATTCAATGTGTTATGGTGATGAGTCATGCCCTATTTATGTTGATCTTGTTTAAAGGTTATATGTTGTAACTTGATTGATACTTAAATATGTTAAACTGATCTAATTAATCAAGTGTAATCTAATAGTGTAGCTGCCATGTGCCATAGATCCATTCCAGTGTCAATTTTATTGTTGGATGGTGAAACGAGTTTAACTTGGAGGACATATTTTTTAATATGTAGGGTACAAGTCGAGTAATTCCTTGTATCCTTAAATACATGATGTGTGAGATGGTCATGTGTGATCAAATCTCAGTGTGATATGGATGGCCATGCGTGAGCCACTCCTTTTGCTAGAATGGCCATGTGTGAGCCTGTTCTTCTAGCACTGTACCTGTACCAAGGCGGGATAGTTGTGATTATATATGTGGATGGCCATGCATGAGCCAATTACTGATCTTGAATATATGTCATTTTTGTAGTTGACTGATATGTCTCTGTGATGTTTTCTCTTGTGCTGACCAAGAGGTGTGGTGAGTTTGTGGATTCTGGCTCTTCCATTAGACCTTGTGTGGCACTGACTTCGACTATATAAATATCCCCAGGGCATAATGAAATATGTAACCAGTCGTGTAATATGATTGTATATGATCAAATACGAAAACATTGGTTGAGGCCTTGCTTGATCTTTATATAGTATTCTTGATGGAAAATATTCATGTTCTTCATATTCCTTTTTAGATTATTAATATGTCTCACAATGCAATAGTAATTTCCCTTCCTGTTAATAATAATTACCTGATTCATCTTAGTTATGTTTATACTGTTGTTCAATTTATCTTATATGTGATAATAATAGAGTTGGTGGAGAGTTATATCTCTCACTGGGACTGTGTGTCTCACCTCGTCGGTTAACAACCTTTTTAGGTGGACGAACACAAAGAGGTATAGGTTGTGCTGAGGAGGTTGAGCAGCAGCCATAGGAGCAGTAGCTGATAAGGTTGGAAGTCTGCTGGATGTATTTTGTGTATAGAGTCCTAGAGTCGTCCCTGTACACTTGGGTCTTTGGGAGCGTTTTGTAGATGTTTTGCGAACATGTTATCTTTATGTGTCTTTGTATATCAGATATGATTGAATCATGTATATATGTTCTAGAACAGTGCTTTCATTATAGGTTGACAACATGCCTTGAGAATGCTTTGAGGCAAGAAAGGACACATGTGTAAAGGTTCTTGCTATATGGTTGTTTTATGAAAAAAAATTAAATTTTTTGTGTCTTTTGCTAATAAGATCGTTAATATCTCTTACGCGGTTATGTTTTGAGTAATCTCATTTTCACCATGGTGTGGGGCATCACAGTCTCCATGCATAATGTTATCTACATATCTTATTATTTGATTGGATATATGAAAAACACACATGTGTGGATCTCACTAGAGTTTCTCCCTTAACATGCATCCTTTCAAACAACTTCAAAGTAGGAAAGGCAACTTCTAACTTTGTACGCAAACAGTCCACAAGCATAGTGCAACGTATGAAGCAAATCATCGTCATTTTCTACCTTTCTCTTTTGATAACTTAGGGGTGCTTGTTGATGATGCAATTTCCCTTATTAGACGCCTCCAAAATATACTAAATAGGAATATAATGGTTTCTTCATCTACATCTAATAATTTTATTTTGAGATCCATAGGTTTTATCATTCAAAAAAGATAGGTAGCCCAATTGTTGCTCATTCTTCTATTAAGGCGGTTCTGTAAAATTACTTATTAGTATAGTACATAGAGTTTAGAGATAAAGAAAAGGAATTTTATTTAGGGTCTAGGGGTGAGCATTTGATTAATTTTATCAATTATGGTTCATTCTATTTGATTAAATGGTTAATTTGTGATTGGATATTTTATGTATGAACCTAATAAAATCAATATCAGTTAGTGTGGTTATGGCTAATTGGTTCATGGTTTCGTTTGGTTGATTTCTTTAGTCAAACAATGCTCTTGTAATGATATTATTTCAAACACTTATAAAATTTTAAAGAAAGTTAAGCATAGGAATATTGCATATATATAACATTATATAGTTCATGAGAACTTCATTAGTATATAAATGTGAATTTTTTTTTAAATAGAAGTACAACTATATTAGTATAGATATGTATATGATATTTGTTTTCAGTAAAATAAGACTAATCGGTTGATTCATGTCACTGTATAGAAAATACCTCTGATGAAAACACTTAATTATGTAACCAACTAACCAAAATAAATTAACCTCATTCTTAAAAAATAATTAACTATGTAGTTATTAACCAGGTTCTACTCACCCTTATTAGGATTCGATAGCATGATGTTCCCTACGTCATCCACCATCTTGCTTCAACTTCCATGCTAGTCCCTTTATCAAAAAAGTCACACCAACTTGCCACACATCCAGAATAGTCATTTACATGCAATGAGTCAAAATTAGCACTAGGTTATTGTCCAGTAATAGCAATAACAATCAGCGATAGAGCCAAAAACATTAGGGTGGGCATATGTAACATCCCAAATTTCAAGACTAATTTAAGTGTGATAATGTGGTCTTCCTTAAATGGAAGTAGTTGAGGGTTTTAATGCAAAAAGACCGTGAACTTGTACTCCTTATATAAGAATAAAGTGGAAAAACAAAAAGAAAACTAAAATTATACTTTCTTTTATAGACATATCATAATGAGTTGCAGTTATCTTAAAATGTTGAATACATGTTCTCCTTTTACTTCTCTCTCCTCCAAGGTAATATTCCCATTAAGCATAAAAAGGTATATAAATTAAATCTTGATAAGGATACTCATTTATCATCTATTTTGAAGTCAAATGACATTATTTTAATTTATATGTGCATGATTCAAGATAATGACTTTTAAGTATTAATGTACAAAATGGAAAACTAAGTATATAAGAAGGGTCTAGACCACTTATTGGATATGTGGTCCAAATTTGGGTTCACTTTGACCATGTTTGACCCTCCAATGGATTAGGTAAGTTACCATATAGTTTTGAATTAGATTTAATCATTTACATCATTAATTCAATGTATTAAATCTAAAGTCCATATTTTTTAGTCTGTCACACATTACTTGACCGTTTGCCTTCTATGTGCATGATCAGACGGCTCACATCACATGTTTCTTTTTTTTCATGATCCAATGGTCGTCAGGTTATCATCTACCTCTAACGGTTTCACAATTCTAAAGCCAGTTCAATCTGCCTACTTCCTCGACCTCTCTCTCCTATTCATTATTGTTGGTATGTATGCCCTGAGAGCCAATCATATGATGATTGGATTAGCATACGTCATGTTTGATTTAATAAAAATCAAAGGCAAGCTTCTAATTTATTCTAGCTCAATCGATTATAAGAGAAGTGATGGAGCAGAATGAACGTCTAAAGAATGACAATACTCAATGATGTATGTCTTCAGGTTGAGGACCTGAACAATGAGATCATACGGATGCTAATAGTATGTACATTCTTGTTATGTCCCTAGTTGGATGTCATTGTTGAAGGTTGATAGACAACAATGACACATCAAGACTAGAGTGTGTGTTGGTTGATGACAGTGTCTCATTAGTCATGATATATGATATCAAACCAAGCACACAAATACATGTTGGAGAACAGTGTATCGGACAGACCCACCATGAGAATGACACATGGAACCATGACATGGTAGTCAGATTCATCTCTCATAGTGATGGTGGTGATTGTGATTCTTAGACCTGAAATCACTGCACATGTCGAATGTGATTGGGTACACTTTGACATCATCAACCGCAGTCCTAAAACATGGGTTGTTATAACAGTGATGATTGAGTGGCTTTGACGCATGAGATAGACTGTGAGTGATAGATATGGGATTTGTCCCTCCTAAGGGAGTATGATGTCTAGGCCACTTGATAAGTGAGGCTGAGAAAGGCATGTGCATGCACATGTGAATCAATATATGATGTTGATGTCACACATATCTTAGACAGACTGCTCTAGTTTAGAAAACAAGAATAAACATTGAAAGGATGACAACTCCATGCCTTGAGTTCATTCAGGATATCAGAGACAAAGGAATTATACATTCACTGAAACACCAATCATAGACTGTAGGATTGAAAGTTGTTCTCCAACTTTCTTTTTCACTTGGGTAGCACTGATGTGCAACTAAGCACCACACTTTGCTTGTGATGTCATAAGTTTGTTATGGACATTCACTGCCAATGTGAAATGGGACCCATAGGGTCACACACAAAGGATTAATCTAGAAGAGGAGTTTACCCATGAAAGATGTTTGGATTGATTACTAAAGTGTTTAGGGACTCAATAAAATGTTCAATCAATAGACTTGACTTGGAATCATCAAGTTCAAGTGTTGAACCAACTGATTTGGGTGTCAGATTGATTGAGAACTGAATTGACTGTGTTCCGCACAATCTGGATGACCAAACGACCGGTTCACTGGATGAACCGATTGGCTCATGGCCAGTGAGATGACCGGTTCACTCTGGTGAACCAATTGGTTCACTTGTCCAAATGAGCAGTGTTGGATTTTCTCGATTTGTGAGAAAAGTTTTTCATTTCACTTGTTCAATTCGATTGGGATAAGAATTAATATTTATGTTAATTAGAAATGAATAATGAAGTCAATTGGAGGCAAGTATGGGAAGTGAAATGACTGGTTCACTAAGTGAGCCGACCAGTTCACTCTCCCAACAGACCAGTTCACAAGTGAACCGATCGGCTCACCTTGCCAAATGACTGTTACATTTTAAAAATGACCAATTTGCCTACCACAGTGCAAATTATTCATGGTAATTTTGGACCCTTCTACTCCCACACAGACTGGGAACCCTAACCCTACCGTCTACTATAAATAGAGGGGTATAGGGGGCTTCTCCAGAGACACAACTTAGAACATCAGTTTCTCTACAAAGTTGTTGTCCTCTTTCGTTGTGGTAACCGAGAGAGCCCAAACAAGTTCTACCCGTCTAGGGAGGAACAACGAGGGAAAGACAACTATAGAAAAGCAACTGATTGTGGGAGAGTGTGTCGATCACTAGTAGGCTGAAAGAAGGGGACAACTCCTTCTAGTCCATTCTTCAGGACTACTAGAGTTCTGGGTAGTCTGTATGGACTATCTATAGAGGCGGGAGACTTATGCCGCTCAGGAGGATGACAGTCAATCACAGTCTGGGTCAAAACCAGGAGTTGCACAGATGTCATCGAAGACAGGTGGTTGAAGAATGCACCTGTTGCAAGGTATGGTCACTGAGAAAGCCTCAGGACCAGGTATATCTCACTAAAACCATCCTTCCCATTACATAGATGTTGATGCGATCTGTTGGTTATGGATTTATGGTCAAGTAAAAAAAAAATTGTTCCCTACTCTGACCACATAAAACCCAACAGTGGTATCAAAGCCACGTTGATACTCTATGTTTTGGGATAATCGATATGATCGGATTTTGGTTTTACCATCTTTTATTTATTGCATACGATGTGAATATTTAAATGACTAATGTGAATATTCGATTAATACCACATGATGCCAAACTAATATATACATATATGATATGATATATATGCAATCGATACGCATCGCCCTAAAATGGTTTTGATGGTGGATGTGTAGCATGATTATGGCCTACAAACCATATGTCCATGTGTGTGGTTGGTTATGGTTGTTTGCATCTCAGTCTGTGCACCAAGCCCTCTTCTTCTATTCTGAATGTAACTCAAGATAACTCGGGATTCTCTTCTACCTTTGCTCCACTCAAATGTAACTTGAGGTTTCACAAAGATTATGTAAAATAGGATTAGCTTTATTTCTTGTTATGATGAAGACTGAAGATGACCGCTTGATGGACCAAGATGACCGACTAAGGAGCAGTTGGTGGCCTGATGAGAAGCCCAACGACCAAGTGAGCTGACCATCTGGAGAAGCTAGACAATCAATTGGTGACAACCAACCGACCAACTAGGAGGTGAGCAGATCAGTCATAGGATGAGTTGATCAACCCGGAACGGCCTAAGCACAGATCTTCATCAATAACAGGTTGCATATGATGTAGACCTTAGATGACTGTAGTTCCTTGTGACTCCAAGGAACTACAATAGGATGGCCATAATCATCGATTTATCATTATTGCATGTTTTCATTTGTGGGATATAGCATGTATATGATATGTACTATGTATGTGGTGATTGGATGCATATATGCATATATAAGCATATTAAAAACCCCTCAACAAAATATTGAGTTTAAGATGCCTTCCAAAAGCAGCACATATGAAATGCTTGATCAACTAAGTGTGGGCACGCCTTTGCGTGGTACACCATCTATCTTGTGGAAGTGTGATGGTGAATATGTGGGTCTATCCTAGCAAGGTGCATATTCATTGTGTTGGCATTTGGGTCGGACTTAACAAGTTGATCTTGATCAAATCAAGCACCTTGAGGCATAAAGATGAACATGGCAAGGAGTTGCGCATGACATCTATCCAAGAATTGTATATGATACAATTGGTAAATGTTACCTACCTTAATAATTGATTATGGAAACTGGCGTTGGCCAGATAATAACTCAATTGTTTTGGATCTTTGCTCACTGGAAGGTTGTACGCTGCAATCTTCTAAATTGATGGTGAGGGCTATCAATTTGATCAAAATAGTGGGGGTGATATTTAATTAAAGACCTAATTAATATCGTCAATTTTCAAATCAAATCAAATCAAAAGAGTTTTGGATGAAAATTGCAAATTTCCTTTTGTAGAATAAATGGCTACCAACAACAATCGCTTTTAGTTATGATCGATCCTTGAGAAGGACAAGCTAAATGGGAACAACTTCCACGACTAGTTTAGGACGTTGAGAATTGTTCTCATTCAAGAGCAAAAGCTCTATGTCCTAGATACACCAGAGCCATATGAACCCGCTCCTACTGCACCAAAGGTTGAAAGGGATGCTTACAAGAAGCATACTAAGGATTCCATTGATGTGAAGTGCTTGATGTTGTGCTCAATGAACTATGAGTTGCAAAGAAAACATGAGAACATGGACGTCATTGAGTGGTTCAACATCTCAAGAACATGTATCAAGACCAATCATGACAAGAGAGATATGATGTCTCCAAGGCATTGTTCAAGTGTGTCATGACAGAAGAAGATCTAGTAGGCCCTCACAAACTCAAGATGATTGGGTATGTAGAGAACCTAACTCGACTGGGATTCCCTCTGAGCCAATAGTTGGCTACTGATATGATACTGCAATCATTGCCAAAATCCTATAGTCAGTTTGTGATGAACTACAACATGAACAACTTTGATAGGTCACTGACAGATTTGTTGGGCATGTTGAGGAGAGCTGAGGCACAGATGAAAAAAGACAAACCCAAATATGTGATGATGATCGGCAAAAAGAAAGAAAAGTCTAAAGGCAAGGGCAAGGGTAAAGCAAAGAAAGGTTATGATGTTATCCAGTAGCACAAGTCATCTTCAACTCTCAAATCCAAGGGAGGGGTGAACAAGGGAGGCAAATGTCACCATTGTCATGAGCTAGGACATTGGAAGAGAAATTGTCCTCTGTACATAGATGAACTAAAGAAGAAGAAGGAGGGGATGGAAGTCTCCACCTTATCTATTATGAAATAAACTTAAAATTCTTCTTTATCTTAGGTATATGATACCAAGATACAGATCTGACATATATGATGTGCAGGATCTAAAAACAAGTGATGGCCTTTACGAAAGGACCAAGAAGGAACACTCATCAACATTGGAGCAAGTGTTGCTACCATAGATAGTAGTACCTTTTAGTTTATTTCAGCCCAAATGGCATGTAATAGAGTTATGAATTGCTATTTCATTTTGTCAATAAATAGAAACATTTTATTTCTGCATCTTTTAATGACAAGGATGTCTATCAATAAAGTTAATGTTTCAATTTCAAATATATGATCTTTTATGGCAATGCCTTATTTTACTTGGTATGCGTGAGATAAAATAAATAATACTTAAAAGTTATTGATGACTCAAACAATAAATTAGCATTATCATCTAAACAAATGAATGAGAAATTCATCTCTAGGATCCATGTTGATGGGTAAACTAGACTCTCTTAGTTAATGAACCATTAAGAGATATGAATGTCTTGTTTATTAGGCATGATGACAAGTCAATCTTCACTAGATGTAGTGGGAGAATGACTATTGTATTAGGTATAATACATGTTTATGTATATACATACCTAAGGAGTAAATGTTAATACTTCAGATATGGATATCTTGAAACATTCAAAAGTATCATAAATGAAGAACAAACTTGGTAAAAAGTATTATTTCTTTGATATGGTCAATGAATGAGATACTTAAACCAAATATTTGAGGACCTTGTGAGTAACTATGATAGTGTATCACATAGAACTCGTGATTAAGGCATAATGATGTCTAAATCAAAGAAGGTATCATACTCTGTATAGTAAGAGCATTATCATCAAAGAAATAACTAATCTTCTAGAATTCTTCTAAAGAACATGCTTTACACTAAATAAACATACAAAAGGAGATTAAGAATCACAAGTGTTGTGGAATATCAAATTCCTTATGTAATAGATACACCTCATATATCTAGTAGAAAACACCTTGATCTTGATGGATAATGATATCCTACAAAGGTGATTAATTGGTCATATGATGATGAACTAATAATCTATCTAGATGATGTTGAGGAACCATATTTTGAGTTATGTCTTGAAGCCATAAAGATCCAAAATGACTTCCAAGTGAACCAAATAAGGTATGACCTTAATGGTAGCACTTATAGGGATAAAACCCATAAGTGAAATTGGGTCTTAAGAGTTAAGACTGGCATTGATGACATTTGAAGAGCTGATTGGTTGAGATATATTCAAGTGAGTTCAAGGTGTTGAACCTGGTGATTTTATTTAACCAATTGCAGTGGCTATAGGTCATAAAGGATCATGCTTGCTATTAGAACTTAAAGATGATGAAATTTGACATATAGATATTAAAACCGCATTCCTAGTAGGAATAACATGAGGTTGTGTATGTGACACAACCTGAAGGGTTTTGTAATTCTGTTAATACAAATGCAGTGTATAAGTTACAAGAGATTAATCAATATGATTGATTATATACAAGCATCTCAGAATTGAAGTCTTTAATTTGATTATATTTAGTCAAAAGGGTTTGATTGATATATCGAAATAAAGAAGAGATCTGTGACTACAAAGATTTAGTGGGAGTGTATTCATATTCCACATGATGATGAGGAATAAAACGAAACTGGTGTGAAAATACCTTCTTGAATGGATAAAGAGAAATGTCCTATGTGATAGGAATAGAGACTAATAGAGATAGTTCCAAAAATTCTCTTAACCTAATGAAGAGAGAGCATACATTGGCAGTCTGTACTAAAAGCTTCAGTATGCAAAGATTTAATAGGAGAAAATGTGTCCATATTACATGGAGTTAGTCTCTCAGATGCCTAGTGTCCCAAATTCTTATGAAGAATAGGAACACATAGATAGATGCCTTATGCATTCTCAATTGGATCTATTATGTATGTAATCATCCCATTATCTTGTATGTGTTGGACATGACAAGAAAATATATATGCATTCATCATCTTGTATGTATTAGACATGACAATATGATATACTCATCCAATTATCTCGTATGCATTGGACATGACGAGTGGATGTTTGTCTACTTCCAGTGAGAGTCACTAAAATACCATAAAGAACTTATTTAATTACTTATGAACTATTAAAGGAATAGTTCTATGGTAATAAAAGAAAGAGTTGAATGTAAATGAGTTACACTGATGCAAGCTTCCAAAATGACAGAAATGATCACAGAATGCAAATTATAAAAGTTATATTTAATATATAAAAGTGAATATGTGTTGTTAAATGGAAATGTTCCGAGTAAAATTAAAAGGGCATTTAATTCTAAAAGGAATGTCGAGTACCTTTGTCTTATGAACAACAGAGGATACTATTGTACCATCCCTGACTTGGGTTATGCTTTAACCCTAGATGTTTTGTTTAAGAAAGATAATTATATGCTTGCTCTTATCTTTTGAAAAGTAATTAAAGATCAAGAGGAACTTATGTTTCAATTTTAGTCCTTTTTGAATAATGTTGAATACAGTGTTTTGCCTATTTTGGACAATGTACAAATTACCCAAGTTGAGGGGTTAACTTGCAAATGTTACATGGTAAAATGTTCCTCAAGTGTTGAAGCATCATAAGAATGAAAATGGTGCAGAGGTATGGCTTGTGGCGGCCTGAGCACCAAGAAAGAGCTTGTTAAGCAATGTTTGTGCATTAAAACCTAGTTTTGGTGTAATGTGCAATTTACCCAAAACCTAGGGTTCAATATGCAAAATACCACTTCTAGAGAGTCCCTAATCTTTCTTGGTATCATTTATAGACAAGATAATCAGAGGGGCATCTCATTTGAATCTCTTTGGAAGAGAGAGAATCTTGATATTAAAATAATAAAGATTTAAGCATAATTGAAACCCTAATTCAATTTAATGCAAAAATAAATATATTAATGGAAGTTCCCTTCAACCAAAAGTGTGATGGTTGAATTTTCATAAGTGTGGACGTCCTTGAGCCTTGCAATGACACCAAAATATCCTAAGTAGGTGAAGGATCCACTTGCATTTGTTTATTAAAAAGAATTGTCCACTAAAAATGGATAATGTATTATAATGATTAAGGTACTTAAAGTGGTTGCTTTTAATTCAAGGATAAATGATAGGTTTTTGAAGGCAAGGAAGATGGCTTCGTATGCAAGGAAGATAGGGGGGTATGTGGCACATGAAATAGGAGGTGAAGGATTTTCTACTACTTTCTCTCTCTTGAAAATTCACATACACATATCCCATTTTTCATCCACATGAAAGAATCTTTTTTGGAATCTATTTTCTTTCCTTGCTTTGGCCGTGCACAAGGGATCTTAGGAGCAACAGGAGGATGTATCTCAACCTGTAGGTAAGATCCATAGTTATCTTCAACCTTGATTTCAAGGTGGAAATCGAAATTCAATGCTTATTTTCTTCTTTTCTCCATTCAATCTTCAACTTTAGCCAATCCATTCACTCAAAGACTTGAGAACAGACCTTGTATAGTTGAGAAAGCTTCATTCACCATTGAGGACGTGAATCTTGAAGCTTGGTTTCAACTTTGAAGGTGGGTTATATAACTTGAACCCTTAAATATCATTATTGATCTCATTTCTTCATCATGTGTTGATTTCTTTTTCATTCACGATTTTCCTTTTGATTAATTGTTGAAATCACCACAAAGATCACAGCAAATTTTGAAGGTTTGTAGTTTGAATATGATGATGCCATCTTAGCACACACCTCAATAAAAATCCAGGTCAAACGATTTTGAGTTTTGATGACCAAACGGTCTCAAGACCGTTTGGTGATCAAACGGTCTCCTGACCGTTTGAGGTTAAACGGTCTCAAGACCGTTTGGGGTCTATTGCTGATGTGGATGATGAAGATCCAATGGTTCAAATTGATTAAATTAAAATTTTTCCAAGAATGGATGGTCCATTGATTACAAACCCTAATTGGATTGAATGGTTGAAACCCTAAATCGATTTAGCCAATTTCTAAGTTGAATGGCTCAAACGGTCTCAAGACCATTTGAGGGAAAACGGTCTCAAGACCATTGAGACCAAACAGTCTCAAGACCATTTGGAGGTCAAGGGCTGTGATGGATGATTGGAAATCCAAGGGCTGTAATTTGATGTACTTTCAATGGTCCAATTGATGTGTAATTCAATAAAGCAAACCCTAGAATCAATTGATTTATTGGAGGAAACCCTAATTGGTCCATTCAGTTTCAAGTTGGTTTGGACCAAACGGTCTTCAGACTATTTGGAGAGCAAATGGTCTCAAACTGTTTGATGTTTATTCGGTTTCAATGATGAGTTGCTTATTTGGTTTTAATCCATTTGGAGTTAATTATATTTTATTCAAACGATCTCAAACCATTTAGGGACTTTGAAATCAAGATTGTTTGATGGTCTAATGGTCTTAAGACTGATTGAAGGTTTTGGGACCAAGACCGTTTAAGGTCTAACGGTCTTTAGACCATTTGGAATTACAATTGAATCAAGACCGTTTGAAGGTCAAAGTACTTCAAGACCGTTTGAAAGTCAAAGTACTTCAAGACCGTTTGAGGGTCTAATACCCCAAGACCGTTTGAAGGTCTAATTGATTCAAACTATGTAAGTACAATTAAAACCCATGATTGTTGATGATGTTTATCAAAGACAATTACAATGGTTGTACCTTTAAGGTACTTAAGTAATTAGTACCTTTTGAGTGGTTAACCTCTGATGCTTATGAAAATAGTAATTCAATACACTATGATAACCATAGATGTATTCACTTGAATGAGGGGTTAACCTAACCTAATCAAGTTCGTAATAATTAACATCCTAGAGAGCATGAGAGAGTGAGGAATCCATACATATATCATAAGCATGTAGTGGTTAAACCTCAACACTCTCAACATGAATAAAATATGTAATTAGGGTATGATCTTTGATAAAGAGATCATGAAATCCTAATTGAGAAGGGTGATGAGCCCTAACCCTAATTTAGGGCAATGCTAAGTGTAACCCCAATCTAGGGTAATGGTGAAACCCTAATGCAGTGAAATCATGGGAAACCCTAATTAAGGGTGATGCCATGTGAAACCCTAATTAAGGGTGATGACATGTGAAAACCTAATTAAAGGTGATGCCATGTGAAACCCTAATTAAAGGTGATTCCATGTGAAACCCTAATGAAGGGTGATGTCATGTGAAACACTAATCAAGGGTGATGTCATGTGAAACCCTAATGCAGAGATGTGATGTGAAACCCTAATCAAGGGTAATGTCAAGTGAAACCCTAATACAGAGATGTGATGTGAAATTCAATCCAGGGTGATGCTATGTAATGCTATATGAAATCCTACCCTAATATAGGGTGAAGATATATGAAATCCTAATTTTAGATTATAGTGCAAGAAACCCTAATGTTGAGTAATATGATGATAAACCATAAACCTAATTTTGGGTAATGGGATGAGTATCCCTAATTGATATGAAATTTGGAAATCCTAAACCTAATAAGGGAATAGTGATGCTACTCTTACATTGCATGGTGCTGATATGTAATTGATATAATTGTTATCATCTGCACTAATCATGCAGGTATTATGAGATGTTGGACATAGCCAGGTATGAGCTATGATGTTTTATTATTAAAATTGTTTTATGAGCCTTGTGAGCCATAATATGCTTTGTTGCCTAATAAGAGGTAATAATAGTTTAATGGGCTTTAAGAGCTATGTGAAATACCTATATTGCAAGTATAATGTTTACCTTGGTCAGATGACCTGAAGGTATTTGTTACCTGATAAGTGGTAACAAGTGTTCTTGATGAATTGAGGATTTTAATATCCATATTCCATAATCATGATGATGAGATGTTAAGGGATGAGAATGCCCCTGATGTTACAAGGGACTGAGATCCTAATGTTTTATAAAGCTTTGAAAAGTACTTGATAGAAGTATTATTCATTACTTGTAGCATTTGTTATAATGATTTATGTTTGAAAACCTGCCTGATGCTAAAATAATATGGTAATGCACTTAATTAACCAAGTGAAATCTTATCATGTACAGCCCTGGCCATAGATCCATCATCGTCAGTAGTTGGTGATGGTGAAATAGGTTTTCCTACGGGAACTCCTAGAGGGCATACTATTGAGTATGTGGGGGTTATGGGCGCAAATATCCTTATGCCCTAATGGAGGAATTGATGTGAGATAAACTTTAAACCTCTCAATCCTTCATTATATATATGCCAGAATGGATGTATCACTAATTTCCCGAATGTCGGGATGGTTGTATCACTAATTTCCCAATAATGTTAATGCAGAATCGATGTGAGATAAACATGAAATCTCTCGATTGCGAAGGGAGTACAGCTGCCACTGTAACTCTATAGCAAAGTTTCCAGGATAACCTAGAAAGCTATTTAGCAGAGACACAAGATGTCCTACATTTTGTCCTCACACTGACTGAGGAGGATGAGGTCATGGAAATCCGGCTCTTCCTTGACCTATGTATGGTACCGATTTCGATTTCGCAATGGTCAGTTGAAGTATGAGCGGTATACCTCATCTCATCAGGGCTTAAATATGATTGTAAAATGTAATCATCCGTGTAGTGTATTTGCTTAAGGTTGAAATACGAGAATCACCGGTTGATGATACCTTGCTTAGCATATTTTAGATGAATAAATGTTATATATGTTCTTCAATTCTTTATTGGATAAGTAACATGCTGCTTTATCAAAATTTAGCTGAAATGCTTTGAATAAAGAATAATGCTCTAATCTGTTTAGACATTGATTTATTTGTTGTTGAATATATATGATTCTTCTGCTCAATTTTATTCTATTAATTTGCAATAATAATATTTCTGGCGGAGAGTTATATCTCTTGCTGGGAGAATTTCAATTGTCTCACCCCTGTGGGATCCAAATTTTTAGGTAGACACAGAAGAAGAGGTAGAAACCCTACAGCAGGGGAAGAGCAGCAGTAGCAATAGGGATAGTAGTGATATCTCAGGTGGAGGCACTGGTTGTCATGTTTTGTATAAAGAGTCCTATGTGTCATCTCTGTACTCTCAGGTCCTCAAAGTTAGTAGTTAGTACCCTTAATGAATCGATCTGAGAATTTGGCTTGATACCTCGAGGTTCTTATGCTGTCTATGTATAGTTTTATCCAGGCAGTTGATGCTTGTAATCCTCGAGAAGAGACGGTACATGATATGTACTTATGAACTAGGATGTAAATAAAGTACATTGGTTCTTGATAAAAGAGTTATTTTTGTTTGGATCTCTTTGAAAATGGTTTTAATTTTTAGTGATTTTTAGTAATTCCGCTGTTAGTAATCACTTCTGTTTAGTCAATGATGTTTTGTTCGGACGGTGTGTCACAGTTCAGTGGTATCAGAGCTCTAGGTTTGCTGAGTCTACAGAGACATATGATTAAGGTTGTTGAGTATGTTCTAGTGTTTTCCAGTAATCTGATAGTGTCGTTTGCCTATATAGGAGGATAAGAAGAACTTAAAGATGTTTGGATCACATGAAGAACATGCTACTGAGAGCAGCATTGCTGCACCAGGAAGAGGTGCAAGGGACCAGAATAGGGAAGAACCTGAACCTGAACACCCCCAGCTTAACCAGGATGCACTGGAGAACCCAGCCTACTATGATATGTTTGGGCAATTCATGGAAACCATGACGCATATGGTGGATAGGATGCCACCACCTGCACCTGGGGCACCAACTCACCATGAAGGATAGGGAGCCGGCAAGACTTTCGAACGACTTTGCTGGGTTGGAGCCACCGATTATGCTGGTACAACTGACCCAGTAGATGCAGATATGTGGCTGACTGAGCTGGAGAAGGCCTTCAGAATCCTCAATATCCCAGAAGATGAGGTGAGGCATGTGGTGTACCTTCTGAAAGGGAGTGTTGGCCACTGGTGGACAATAGAAGAGGGTAAGAGGCCAGGTGTTGAAATTGGATGGGAAATATTCTGACGAGAATTCGTCAGTAGATACTTCCCTAAGACATTTCTAGATGAGAAGATCTCTCAATTTGAGAGGTTAAGGCAAGGAACAATGAACATTAGTGAGTATGAAGCTAAGTTCATGGAGCTTTTGTGGTTTTGTCCGCATATGGCAGCTACTGATGAAGAAAGAATTCGGCATTTTGAGAAGGGGCTGAATGCTGATTTGACCACTCCTGTGTCTACTTTAGAGAATAGGGAGAGGTTTGCCACCTTTGTGGAGTCTGTGAGACAGATAGAAAGGTCGGTGATTGAGATGTGTCAAACTAATAGTAAGAAGGTGTATACTCAGTTTCAAGGACAAGGGTCCAAAAGTTTCAAGAAACCAAGATTTTCTGCACCAATAGCACCACCAAGGTTCAATACCCAAACACAATGGATGTCGAGTAGGGGTAGAGGTCGTAGTTTACCACCTAAGGGAGCCCAAATCTTGGCATCAGTGTCAGTAATAGGACCACCCAAGCCCAGAGGGAGACCAGAGGTTGTTTTATATGTAGAAAGATGGGGCATTTGATGAAAGATTGTCGAGCTAGAGATGCAAGTGTGACTCAACCTCAGAGGCAGAGTCAGCAAGGCCCTCAGAGGTGACAGTTTTTGAGTGGCACTAGAGGAAGTGGACAAGTGTCCTAAGCTGGTTCGTCGGCACCCAATAATCGAGCACAGCAAGAAACGGTGAGATTCTATGCGATGAATCAACCCGAAGCAGTAGTCAACCCTCGAGTTGTGACAGGTCAGATGGAACTATTTCATACGGATATGTCTTCATCCTACTTCGTATCTGTTTCAATTGATCCAGATGATATGCATTCCTTTATCACTCGAAGAGTGATTCATGACTGCAACATGACTGTCAGTCATAGAGTAGATAGTCTGTTATTAGAAACCCCTTTGTTGGGATCTGCAATGTTGCGGGAGGTATTTTCTCCCTGCATTCTTTCCTTTTCTAAACATCACATTTAGGTGGATCTTATACCACTTTAGATGCATGGGTTTGATATAATTCTTGGGATGTACACCCTAGAAAAGTATAAGGTTGTCTTAGATTCACTACTACAGAAACAGCCTTTGGCGTCGGTTGTTTAACCCCCTTTGGCGTCGGTTTCTGAGTGACGCCTATGTGGGCGCCGCTAAAGGTCGAATACTTCGGCATCGGTTTTTTAACCGACGCCTATAGTACATATAGGCGTTGGTCTTTTAGTAGATAACCGGCGCCAAAAGGGTTCGCGCCACAGAAAACGGCGTCATCTAGGACACATTCTTCGTCGGTTATCTACTAAAAGACCGACGCCTATATGGAATATAGCGTCGGTGTTTCATTGGTAACTGACACAGAAAGTGTCCTAGATGACGCTGTTTTCTATGGCGTGAACCTGTTTGGCATCAGTTATCTACTAAAAGACCGACGCCTATAATACATATAGGCATCGGTTTGACACGAACAACCGACGCCATTTCCAGTACGGTTGTTGCCACATTAGGCGTCGGTTTTGTTCAAAAACCCGACACTGTAGGTCTTTGCTGACGGTTTTCTGTAAATAACCGACGCCTATATCTTTTTTTTTTTTCATATCAGTTTGCAGGCCTGCTGTGGCTGGTCAGCAGGATGAGAACCTACAGTTCAGTTTTCTGAACTGCAGGTTTACGACATCCATTGATATCAGCCTACAAACAGGCCACAAACCTGCAAAAGTCCCAAGGAAAATTTCACACAAGTAGATACATTCAGACATCAATTCAATTCTCACATTCACACATATAGAAACATTCAAATACATGTATTAACATTCAGAAATATTCATTTACAAAGTATCATTCATTATCGCTATCAACATCCCAATTATATCTTACAGTTGCCACTGCTTGTGTGGCTTTTGCCCATTCTTCTCTTATTTCATTTAATGCTTCCATCGTATATGGAGCGTGTATATTTTTTAAGCATTTACCTATAGTGTTGTCAGTTTTAAACACCTGCAAAGAGAATGATGTATATATATAAGTAATAATATAAAAATAAGATTGATATATTTCATACTAACTAATGAGACTATATATAATACCTCATGTATGGTATCGATGTCCAATGCGGCATGTTTGATAATCATCTGCATAAATCGCATCACATAGTATGTGCATGCCCAGCCATTGTCTTGTGTAGCACACTATAAATTGAAACATACAAAATAATACAACTAAGCACAATTCACATCAATAATATATACATTGGAGTCGGGAACTTACTTGTACGTTCTGCCAATTTATTGGCTGGTTCTTTTTCCTTGGGACCGTTCCTCCAGCCTTTTTGAATGCATCTAAACCCCTACATGTTAATATAACACAGTAAATTGCATAAGTAAATAGTAATGTAATAACATATGTTAACAGATACACAAAATGAAATATTTCTCACCAGAATAATGGCATTCTCATTACGTGTCCAATTTTAGTGTTTAATGTACTTCCCGCGGGATCTAGATAATAAACAGTGAACGTCCCAGGGACAATAACTAGTAACTCCCAATGTCTACCGCTAGAGGTAAAAAGTTAACAATTAATAACTCAAAATGCACAATAAAATGGAATTTTCTTAAGTCCAAATTATAAATAAAGTAAACTTACCTGACATTGAATGGAGCTACTATTATCGTCTTCTTTTGCTGACCAAAAATTGTAAAAGCATCTATACAGTATTGTTGAACACTATCAGGGTCTTTAGCTACCATACTAATCAATGATGGAATCAAAAATCCCACATGATCAAATGCAAATTGTTTGCAATGATCTTCGACTAAGTAGCTGCAAAACATGTATTACGTATGCATTAATATATAAGAAACCAGATCACCGGATCTTACACAAGGTATATGGATGTATAAACAAGATCTCACCTTATCCATGTCTCTATCATTGATGTATTCAACCAATCATACATAAACAGCTCAATAATATCTTGTATAAATAAAGAGCTATCGTATGATTGACCTGCATAATCTGCATCTAAAGAAACAATTATCGAGCAATGTATATTATGTGCCTGTAGACAACATGCCATTCCCCTATAAGCAGGACCTAACGGGTATGTTAGGTCAGTTGGAACCCAAGTTGGTAATGCGGGAAGTGGAGGTGGAGGCCTAGGTGCTCCTGGTGTCTTCTTTTTAACATGTATATATAATTTCACATCAGTTGACATCATATATACACATTAACAGTCTAAATCAATGTAAATTTATCTTACAATTTTAGTAGTGTAGACGACATCTGCTTTGGGCCACAATATGACCCCGCCTTCTGCCTCAGCAAGTGTATCAATATCCGGGTGGGGATATGGCAATGTAGCTTCCCTCCAATCGGGTAACACACGTAATGGGCGCACACGAACGTAGCCCTGTGGCATTGGAGTCCCGTGAAACCTTTCCCCAGGAAGGGACGGGTAAGCATGCGCCTCTGCAACAACATAGTCTTGTATTCTTAAGCGGCATGGCTTCAATGCCTACAAATTTACGTAAAGAATGTTATACATATATACATATCATCTTGAAAACATATCATCTTGAAAAGACTAGCTACAATGTCATAAACAATACTTACGGCAGACGTGTTAGGCGATGGGTCTCCAGGATTACTCGCAGTCTGTGCATTAGGAGAAGAGTGGGTCACCATAGGCTGATTGGAAGCCTGAGATGCCTGCCACCGCAGCAATTCTTCCTTGACCTTCTCAGCAACTACATCGTTGACCTTCTTAGCAACTATATCCTCGACTCTCTTATTCTCCTATACATAGATAAAAGAAACATTAGCTTCTTATTATTGAATTTCCTTTTGCAGTAACATTCTAAAAAAAGAATAGGTTACCTCTTCTTGAGAAAGTCCCGCTCTGGGTTTGCGCTGGGATGGCCCAAAGAATGCTTTGATGCCAACACCAGCGCCTGCACCCCTAACACGTCCAGGATGCTCTGGGTTACCCAGAGCAACTATCAATTCATCCCTTGTGCCCTAAGGGATGAACGTGCCTTGTTTCCTCTGCTCGTGCAGCTCCCGCTAATCACCATCAACAGAAATTGGTAAGTTAATACCACAAATAATCAATATTCAAACGATTGCTCTAAGAGTTGTATTTTACCATTTTCGCAGCTGCCTCAGCAGTTACGGGCTTCTTTATTTCACCCTTCTTGTTTTGCCTCCCAGCTATCCAGATATCATGGCGAGGCATGGGTATGGCAGACTCCTGAGTAGGAGCAGACTCCTGAGTAGCCGCAGACTCCGCATGTAGTCTTTGGTGAACGCTTGCATAGCCTTTTGGACCCATAGTGTGGTCATGCACATTCAGTGCACACCTTGCTTTTTGTGCGTCACTGAGGGCCTAGTTAGTATGCACATTAATGATTTGGTTAGTATCACTAAATGTTAATCTTGAATAGGTGAATACAATGTATATTAATTAAATTGGGAGTGACGACTAATACCTTGAATTCTTCAGATTTTCTTGAAGCAACAAAATTGTCCCAATCTTCTTTGTCCAAGAAGTTCCATTGTTCAAGGGCTGACTTCTTTTTCTTATCACCCTCTTTTATGTATTCTCTGTTCAGATTTGTCCTATAATTCCTAAGCATCTTTCCAGCGCGTTGCATCACACTTTTAAGATGCAACTTCTCATCCAATGCAAACAGATTCTGTAAAATAGAAATGTTATTAACTAGTATCCAAAATAGAATTGCAAATAATAGAATTTGTAATCTACAAAATAGAATTGCAAATAATAATAACTCACGCATAAATCCTTCCATATCAAGTCTTTTTTCCCCTGAGGAACTTTATGCCAATTATCATACTTAACACCACAATGGCTCCGAGTGGTACACCCAAGATAGTTTACAAAATTATTGCGGTTCACTCCAATTGCATTTCCTCCATTATCAAAATCCATAACCAATTTGGATCCACTGCCACTAAGCGCTATTAACTTCTTCAACAGAGTGATGCCCCTTTTCTTGTTAAGTGTTTGGTGTTGCGCATCAAGTTGCTCCAGTTCTTCAGTGGGTACATGTGCATCATCAACCTAAAATTTGACAAAAATAAACACACTGAATTAGCCTAATATAGAAATATAAGATATATGACATAACTAGAAGATAATGAATTTTATAGAAATACATGATATCTTTTTAGAACTTACATTGGTATCCTCGCCATGCTTGTCATGGACAGCATGCTCATCATGGACTTCATTCTCATCATGGACATCGTGCTCATCATGGTCAGCCATCTGAAAATGTCATTAAAAAGGCAAACATTTAGCATTTGTATTAACTAGAAAAAGGCAAACATTTAGCATTTGTATTAACTAGAAAAAGGCAAACATTTAGCATTTGTATTAACTAGAAAAAGGCAAACATTTAGCATTTGTATAAACTAGAAAAAGGCAAACATTTAGCATTTGTATAAACATACATGTCTCTAAAATTGTGATCTTTTATCAATTAACAATCCTTCATTGTGATCTCAATGCACATATAAGTCATCATTAGCTTCAATATTTTGTGGAGTTGGCAACCCAACTGAGAATGGACTGGAGTCATCATACTTATCATAGTACTCTTCTTCATCTATAGGATCTTCAATGAACTGTCTTTTACCATGAAGAACAACCGACCATTTTTCATTTGCATGATCATCGATATAGAATATTTGTTTCGCCTGTGATGCCAATATGAATGGTTCACCCTTCTCGCCAATCTTTTCAAAGTTCACCAAAGTGAAACCCAATTCATCCACTATAACTCCTTTGGTGTTATCAACCCAATTACATTTAAAGAGCGGAATTTTGAAATCTATGTAGTCAAACTCCAAATGTCTTCAATGACACCGTAATATGACATTTTAGCTTCACGTGGACTCTTATCCTTTGCACTTGCAAAGTACATAGTCGATGCTTGAAGAGTGACCCCACTATTTTGGACGACACTCTTATCATCTTGGCACTTTGTGTAATATGTGAATCCATTAATGTCAAACCCTTCATAAGACATAACATTCGGTTTTGGTTTAAAGGTGAGGCATTTGATAGTTTCTGTAATATCATTTGGTGTTTGAGATAGTTGATGTAAGACTTTATCTTCAAACCACTTAGTAAAAGTCTTATTATGCTCTCTAGCAAGCCACATTGAACTTGCTCGAGGATGTTGTCTCTTTATGAAATTGGTATGTTCCTCGATATAAACACTCACTTCATCCATATTGTGTAAAATATACAAGTGAGCTTGTTCCAACTACTCACGGCTGATTACTTTCACCCGTGATCCCAAAATTCCTTTGCCCTCCTCAATATTCTTGTCATTATCAGGAGTGTCATTACCACTGAGAAAGTCATTGCAAAAATCCATAACCTCTCTCGCCACATAACCTTCAATAATACTCCCTTCAGGCCGATAACGGTTTCGAACATCACCTTTAAAAACGCTCATGTATCGTTCAAAGGGATACATCCAATGCAAGAAAACTGGTCCCAACATTTTCACTTCCCTAGTCAAGTGGACAACAAGATGTACCATGATATCAAAGAATGAAGGAGGGAAATACATCTCAAGCTGACATAGGGTAACAACCACTTCTCTTTGCAAATTATCGAGAGTATCAGGGTCAATAACTTTGCTGCATAGACTGTTGAAAAAGAAACAAAGTCTGGTAATTGCAAACCTTACATGCTTCGGCAATATAGATCGAATTGCCACGGGAAATATTTGTTGCATTAGAGTGTGACAATCATGAGATTTAAGACCTATCAACTTCAGATCTTTCATTGATACCAATCTACGGATGTTGGATGAGTAACCATGTGGCACCTTAACATTTACCAAGAATTCACAAAAAGTTTTCTTCTCCTTTCTAGACAACGTGTAACAAGCGGGAGGTAAGTATGTTCTTTTATTACCCATTTCACGTAATTCTGTTAATTCTGACCTTATTCCCATTTCATGTAGGTCCAGTCTGGATTTTATCCCATCTTTAGTCTTACCTGGTATATTTAACAGAGTACCAATGATGCTATCACAGACATTTTTCTCAACGTGCATTACATCGATACAATGCCTGACTGTCAAAGAACTCCAATAAGGAAGATCCCAAAATATTGACTTCTTCTTGAATGAAGAATTGTCACTCCGTGTGGCCATACTACATTGTGATTTCTTACCAAATTCATTGACAATGTCTTTTACTCTTGCATAAACAAGATCCCCTGGTATAGGTTTAGGTGCACTCCGTTCATCATTCCATCCATTGAATGCTTTGCGCTTCCTACGATATGGATGGAATTTTGAAAGAAACCTTCGATGACCAAGATATACAGTCTTGCCGCCATGTTTTAGTCTTATTGAATCAGTGTTTTCTTCACATATAGGACACGCTTTAGCTCCTTTGACATTATATCCAGACAAATTCCCATATGCTGGAAAGTCATTAACAGTGCAAAACAACATAGCGTGCAAACGAAATGTCTCTCTTGCTAAAGCATCATAGGTCATCACACCTTCAGCCCAAAGTTTCTTTAAGTCATCAATCAAAGGTTCAAGATAAACATCGATATCATTTCTGGGTTGTTTAGTGCCCGATATCAACAACGACAACATAACGTACTTATTTTTCATACACATCTAGGGAGGAAGATTGTATATAACAAGCATGACTGGCCAAGTGTTATGTTGGCTGCTCAATGTCCCGTACGGATTCATCCCATCTGTACAAAGCCCAAGTCTTAGATTCCTATCTTCTTCACCAAATTTGGGGTACAATAGATCAATCTTCTTCCATTATGGGGAATCAGACGCATGTCGTAGGATCCCATCATTATTTTTCTTAACATCTGCATGCCACCTCAAATTCTTCGCATCTTTTGGATTTGCAAACAAGCGTTGAAACCGTGATATTATAGGTAGATACCACAACACCTTGGCAGGAGAACCAGTTTTGGACTCCCCCGAAGTCGTCAATTTATACTGTGACGCACCACATTTTGGACAATCTTTCAAATCTACATAGTCCTTTTGAAATAATACACAATCATTCGGGCATGCATGTATCTTCTTGGCCTCCATTCCCATTGGGCACAACATTTTCTTTACCTGGTATGTTGAGATTGGCAGCTCGTTTCCTTCAGGAAGCATTTCTTTCAACAAAGTCAACAATGAAGTGCAGCTTTTGTTGCTCCATCTATTGTTAACTTTCAACTTATACAATATCATTACAGCGCTAAGCTTCGTAAACTTAGCACCGCCTGTGTACAACGGTATCTCAGCATCATGCACAATGTTTCTAAAGATAGGAGGTGGATCGGTGTGCTCTACCCTACAACTATCCAGCATCGCATCAACGATATCTGCTGGAACTGGTTTGTTCACATTTACGTCATCGGAGGCAATTTCTTCTTCCACCCAAGCACTGCTATCGACATCTACTGGTTTCGATTTTGAAATCTCTCCATGCCAGCGCCATTCTGTATAGCCTTGCACAATCCCGTTGCACATGACATGACTTTTGATTTCCTCACCAGTGTTGACTTTCAAGTTATTACCGCAATGCCTACATGGACAGTAGAATCTATCTGTAGGTTTTTTCCTATGTTCCTCGGCAAATCTAATAAATTGATCAAGACCATATATAAACTCTGGGGTGCAACGATTACGAATGGACATCCATGATCTATCCATTCTATGATTAGAGAAAACAAGTATTTATTAGGAAACAAGTATATATTAGGAAAAGATTAGGGTATACACTTACATCCTACCTAAGTGTATAATGTGATGTCATTCTTATATATAATAAATGTGTACCACCTATCCCATCCTTGAACACCTAATCTCACTAGTAAGTGTATAGTGTGTATTGGGTTTTCAAGAAAATTTTGGCAGCATTTCCCCGCTGTTCTCTAAGTACATATATACTTAGAGAACAAACGGGGAAATGCTACCGAAATTTTCTCGAAAACCCAATACACATTATACACTTACATCCTAAGTGAGATTAGGTGTTCAAGAACAGTCCCAAACCGGGGACTATCCAAGATTTACTCCTAATGAGTCAATCTTGGACGGGTTTCTAGGCCAACAAACACATTTGATATCATTTTTATATATAATAAATGTGTACCACCTATCCCATCCTTGAACACCTAATCTCACTCGTAAGTGTATAATGTGTATTGGGTTTTCAAGAAAATTTCGGCAGCATTTCCCCGTTGTTCTCTAAGTACATATATACTTAGAGAACAAACGGGGAAATGCTACCGAAATTTTCTCGAAAACCCAATACACATTATACACTTACATCCTAAGTGAGATTAGGTGTTCAAGAACAGTCCCAAACTGGGGACTATCCAAGATTTACTCCTAATGAGTAAATCTTGGACGGGTTTCTAGGCCAACAAATACATGTGTTGTCATTCTTATATATAATAAATGTCTATAAACTACAGGAAACATGGTTAATCCTAATCAACAGAGCATTATTAAATAATAAATAAAGAAATCAATAGTTTCAAACAAAAGGTCTAGGAATCTTTACTAGACATTATATGTATCCCTAATCATCATATTTAACATACTACATTATTATGAACATCCAGATCAGATTAAGATCATACTATGTTATAACCATTGGTTTAATAACCCTATTTCTGCATGTATATGTTTATCAACTTTAAAACCCTATAATTCATGAAATCATTCTAATTCAATTTAATATGTTGGGATCACATAATTATATAATGACATCAGAATATATAGAAGAATCATAATTAACATGATTAACAACATGCTCATCAAACTAGGGTTTTCGAGAAAATTTTATTCACAATCTATGCATTTTTCTGATCAAAACCATATACAATATGTCTATAATTGGAGCTAGCATTTATTTCCTATATTATTGGCAATATTAATGTGTGAATCTAACCTGGAGAGGAGTTGTGGTCGAACCTGGAAGGTAGGGCTAGGGCTAGATGAGTTACGGCCGGTCTGGAGAGGAGTTGTGGTCGAACCAGCGGCAGTGCGCGACGATCGATGAGCAGGCGGCGGTGGAGAAGCAGCTAGCTAGCTGTCGGCCTGGCGGCGGCGCGACGGCGGTGGAAAAGCAGGTAGCTTTCGGTGGAGAAGCAGCTTCTGTTGGTCTGGCGGCGGCGGCGTGGAGGCACTGGCGGTGGCGTGGAGGCACCGGAGGAGAAGGCGGTGTGGAGGCACCGGAGGAGAAGGCGGCGGCGGAGAAGGCAGTGCGGCGGCACTGTCGTGGAGGAAGATGGTGGTGGTTGCGGCGGAGTGGAGGGTCGGGCGACAGCAGAGAAGAAAGGGTCGGGGAACAGTTTAGGCGATGAAACAGAAGAAAGGGGAAGAGTCGGGTGATCGTGGGATATTAAGTTCACCAATAGCGTCGGTTGTTTGAAACAACCGACGCCTAAACCTCTTTAGCGTCGGTTGTTTGAAACAACCGACGCTCAATTGGATGATATTTTCACGAAATTGTTTGGCGGGAACCACTTTCGGCGTCGGTTATCAACAGATAACCGACGCTAAAAGTGACACTTTTCGTGCAAAGTTTCATCACACATAGGCGTCGGTGGCTATTTAAATAACCGACGCTATATGTGACACTTTTTCTTTTCGCTCGAAAATTGGATTTCGCGGGAGCTTTTAGGCGTCGGTTTGTTATAGTCAACCGATGCTGAATACAAAGCGGTACCCGTGTCTGGCTGGTCTTCAAATATAGACGTCGGTTTGCCTAAACAACCGACGCCTTATATTATATGCGTCAGTTTTCCTTAATAACTGACGCCCATAAAAGCGACACTAAATGCTATTTCTGTAGTAGTGATTGTGATTCCAAACAAGTTGTGTTCACAGATGATGGTGACACATGGATTTATCAGGGAGATAGAAAGATTCTTCCAACCTATCTTGTGTCATCTATGGTAGCTGAGAAGCTGATGAGACAAGGATGCTTTGCATTCTTGGCACATGTAGTAGATACCATAATGGAGAGCCCTAATCTTTCTGAAGTTCTGATAGTTAGGGAGTTTGAAGATGTGTTCCCTGAGGAACTTCGAGGTGTACCTTCACCCCGAGAGATTGATTTTGAGATTAATCTAATTCTGGACACGCAACCAATAGCACAAACACCGTATAGAATGGTACCTGTTGAGATGGCAGAGCTCAAAAAATAGCTACAAGAGTTGCTTGAGAAAGGTTTTGTCTGACCGAGTACTTCACCATGGGGTGCTCCAGTTCTCTTTGTTAAGAAGAAGGATGGATCAATGCGGCTATGCATTGATTACAGACAGTTAAATAAAGTAACCATAAAGAACAAATATCCTCTGCCAAGGATCGATGACATGTTTGATCAGTTGCGTGGTGCAACTATCTTTTCGAAGATAGATCTGAGGTCGGGATATCATCAGTTGTGTATCAAGGAGAGTGACATATCTAAGTCTACCTTTAGGACAAGGTATGGTCACTATGAGTTCATAGTTATCTCGTTTGGACTAACTAATGCACCAGCTGCATTCATGGAACTCATGAATAGAACCTTTCAACCTTTTCTTGATCAGTTCATAGTAGTCTTCATAGATGATATCTTGATATACAGTACAGATGCACAACAACATGAGCAGCACCTCCGTCAGGCTTTAACTTTGCTAAGAGAGCATAAGTTGTATGCTAAGTTTAGCAAATGTGAGTTCTGGTTACCAGAAGTTTCTTTTCTAGGACACGTAATATTTGCCTCAGGTATCCGTGTTGATCCTAAGAAGGTAGAATCTGTCCTACAATGGGAACAGCCAAAGACACCGACAGAGATACACAGTTTCCTAGGATTGGCAGGATATTACAGGAGGTTCATTAAGAACTTCATTTCTATAGCTTTACCCCTAACCAAGTTGACCAAGAAGGAGGTTCCTTTTGTCTGGAATGACAAGTGTCAACATTCTTTCCAACTGTTGAAAGAAAGGTTAATAAGTGCACATGTGCTGGCATTAACTGAGCAAGGGAAGGGGTACATAGTTTTCTGTGATGCATCTAAGAATGGTCTAGGATGTGTGTTGATGCATGATAAGCAAGTGATTTCTTTTGCCTCTCGGCAGCTTAAGAAACACGAGGAGAATTATCTGACACATGATCTAGAGCTAGCTGATGTGGTCCATGATTTGAAGATCTGGAGACATTACCTCTATGGGGAAACATTCCAGATTTTCACAGACCATAAGAATCTAAAATATATCTTCTCACAACATGAGTTGAATTTGAGACAACACCGCTGGATGGAGTTAATCAAGGACTATGATTGTACAATTGATTATTATCCAGGGAAGGCTAATGTAGTGGCTGATGCACTAAGTAGGAAATCATCATCACCAGTCTTAGATAAAGCATAGTTGAATTCCTTAGTGTGCTTTAAAAAAGATATGCTTATCTCCTTGAGGCAAAACAATATACAGTTTAAGGTATCATTGTTAATCGGGTTGTTAGCTGAGATGCAAGTGAAACCTACTCTTAGACAGCAAATTAAAGAAGCATAACAAACTGATACTGTAGTTCAGCAGATTAGGTCAGAGTATGGTAGTGAGAAATGGGATGGCTTTCATGAGTCAAAGGATCAGGTAGTTTGTTACCATGGTAGGATGGTAGTACCTGATGCCAATGACATAAGGAAGTTAGTCTTGGAGGAAACTCATTCTTCAATGTATGTAGTGCATCCAGGGAGAACTAAAATGTATCATAACTTGAAGGATATGTATTGGTGGCCAGGATTGAAAAAGGATGTAGCTAAGCTTGTTATGCGGTGTCTGATGTGTCAGCAAGTTAAAGCTGAACATCAAAAGCCCACAGGAATAATGTAACCTTTACCTATACCGCAGTGGAAATAGGATCATGTGACCATGGACTTTGTGGTTGGTTTTCCTAGAACAACCAAAGGTCATGATTCCATATGGGTGATAGTTGATAGGTTGACTAAGACAGCACATTTCCTTCCTATCAGAACAACCTACACTGCTGAGAAGCTTGCACAGATATGTATAGATGAGATAGTGTGGTTGCACGGGGTTCCAGCTACTATCGTTTCTGATAGAGGTCCCCAGTTCACGAGTCATTTTTGGGAACGACTACATAAAGCTTTGGGTACGCAGTTAAGGTTTAGTATTGTCTTTCACCCACAGACAGATGGACAATCTGAGAGGAACATACAAACCTTGGAGGATTTGCTTAGGGCATGTGTCCTTCAGTTTGTAGGAAGTTGGGATCTACACCTGAGCTTGATAGAATTTGCTTACAATAATATCTATCAACACAGTATTGATATGGCACCATATGAAGCATTGTATGGTAGACGTTGTAGATCTCCTTTATATATGTTGGTATGAAACATGAGAATATCAACTTTTGGGTCCTGAGCTTGTGCAGCAAACAACTAAGCAGATTAAAGTAATACAACAACAATTAAAGACTGCACAGGATAGACAGAAGTCATACGCTGCCAAACGGCGAAGACCCTTAGAATTCCAAGTTGGAGATAGAGTATATCTCAAGGTCTCACCTTGGAAAGGTGTTTTTAGATTTGGAAAGAAGGGAAAGTTAGCTCCTAGATTTATGGGGCCTTATCCAATCATTGAATGGGTTGGAAAGTTAGCCTATAAGATGGAGTTGCCACCTGAGCTGCATAAGTTGCATCTAGTGTTCCATATCTCCATGCTGAGAAAATTTCATCCTGACATAGAGTTAGTTTTGCAACATGTGGAAGTAGAATTAAATGATGATATATCATATGTTGAAGGACCTATGATGATCCTTGATAAAAGAATTAAAAAGATGAAAAAGAAAGACATATGTCTTGTGAAAGTTCTCTGGCATCATTGTGGCATTGAAGAATCTACGTGGGAGCTAGAAGAAGAGATGAGGAGGAAGTACCCTTCTCTTTTCTCTTGATGATTTTGGGGACGAAATCCCTATTAGGGGTGGATAATTGGTAACATCCCTGACCTAGGTTATGCTTTAACCCTAGATGTTTTGTTTAAGAAAGATAATTATATGCTTGCTCTTATCTTTTGAAAAGTAATTAAGGCTCAATAGGAACTTATGTTTCAATTTTAGTCCTTTTTGAATAATGTTGAAAATAGTGTTTTGTCTGTTTTGGACTAATGTGCAAATTTCCCAATTTGAGGAGTTAACTTGCAAATGTTACATGGTAAAATGTTACTCAAGTGTTGAAGAATCATAAGAATGAAAATGGTGCAGAGGTATGGCTTGTGGCAACCTGAGCACCAAGATAGAGTTTGTTAAGCAATGTTTGTGCATTAAAACCTAGTTTTGGTGTAATGTGCTATTTACCCAAAACATAGGGTTCAATATGCAAAATACCACTTCTAGAGAGTCCCTATTGTTTCTTGGTATCATTTAGAGACAATAAAATTAGAGTGGCATCTCATTTGAATCTCTTTGGAAGAGAGAGAATCTTGATATTAAAATAATCAAGATTTAAGCATAATTGAAACCCTTATTCAATTTAATGCAAAAATAAATATATTAATGGAAGTTCCCTTCAACCAAAAGTGTGATGGTTGAATTTTCATAAGTGTGGACATCCTTGATCCTTGCAACGACACCAAAATATCCTAAGTAGGTGAAGGATCCACTTGCATTTGTTAATTAAAAAGAATTGTCCACTAAAAATGGATAATGTATTATAATGATTAAGGTGCTTAAAGTGGTTGCTTTTAATTCAAGGATAAATGAGAGGTTTTTGAAGGCAAGGAAGATGGATTCATATGAAAGGAAGATAGGGGGGTATGTGGCACATGAAATAGGAGGTGAAGGATTTTCTACTACTTTCTCTCTCTTGATAATTCACATACTTATATCCCATTTTTCATCCACATGAAAGACTCATTTTTCAAATCTATTTTCTTTCCTTTCTTTTTCCATGCACAAGGGAGCTTAGGAGCAACAGGAGGACGTATCCCAGCCTGTAGGTAAGCTCCATAGTCATCTTCAACCTTGATTTCATGGTGGAAATCGAAATTCAATGCTTATTTTCTTCTTTTCTCCATTCAATCTTCAACTTTAGCCAATCCTTTCAATCAAAGACCTGAGAACGGACCTTGTACAGTTGATAAAGATTCATTCACCATTGAGGACGTGAAGATTGAAGCTTGGTTTCTACTTTGAATCCGGGTTATATAACTTGAACCCTTCAATATCATTATTGATCTCATTTCTTCATCATGTGTTGATTTCTTTTTCATTCACAATTTTCCTTTTGATTAATTATTGAAATCACCACAAAGATCACAGCAAATTTTGAAGGTTTGTAGCTTGAAGATGATGATGTCATCTTAGCAAACACCTCAATAAAAATCCAGGGCAAACGTTTTTGAGTTTAGATGACCAAATGGTCTCAAGACCGTTTGGTGATCAAACGGTCTCCAGACTGTTTGAGAGCAAACGGTCTCGAGACCGTTTGAGGTTAAATGGTCTCAAGACTGTTTAGGGTCTATTGCTGATGTGGATGATGAAGATCCAATGGTTCAAATTGATTTAATTGAAATGGTTCCAAGAATGGATGGTTCATTGAATAAAAACCCTAATTGGATTGAATGGTTGAAACCCTAAATCGATTCAGCCGATTTCTAAGTTGAATGGCTCAAACGGTCTCAAGACCGTTTGAGGGCAAACGGTCTCAAGACCATTGAGACCAAACAGTCTCAAGACTGTTTGGAGGTTAAGGGTTGTGACGGATGAATGGAGATCCAAGGGTTGTAATTTGATGTACTTCCAATGGTCCAATTGATGTGTAATTCAATAAAGCAAACCCTAAAATCAATTGATTGATTGGAGGAAACCCTAATTGGTCCATTTGGTTTCAAGGTGGTTGGGATGAAACGGTCTTGAGACCATTTGAGTCCAAACGATCTTTAGACCGTTTGGAGAGAAAACGGTCTCAAACTGTTTGATGTTTATTTGGTTTCAATGATGAGTTGGTTATTCAGTTTTAAACTGTTTGGAGTTAATTATATTTTATTCAAACGGTCTCAACCCATTAAGGGACTTTGAGATCAAGACTGTTTGATGGTCTAACGGTCTTAAGACCAATTGTAAGTTTTGGGACCAAGACTGTTTAAGGTCTAATGGTCTTCAGACCGTTTGGAAGTACAATTGAATCAAGACCGTTTGAAGGTCAAAGTACTTCAAGACCGTTTGAAAGTCAAAGTACTTCAAGACCGTTTGAGGGTCTAATACCCCAAGACCGTTTGAAGGTCTAATTGATTCAAACTATGTAAGTACAATTAAAACCCATGATTGTTGATGATGTTTATCAAAGACAATTACAATGGTTGTACCTTTAAGGTACTTAAGTAATTAGTACATTTTAAGTGGTTAACCTATGATGCTTATGAAAATAGTAATTCAATACACTATGATAACCATAGATGTATTCACTTGAATGAGGGGTTAACCTAACCTAATCAAGTTCGTAATAATTAACATCCTAGAGAGCATGAGAGAGTGAGGAATCCATACATATATCATAAGCATGTAGTGGTTAAACCTCAACACTCTCAACATGAATAAAATATGTAATTAGGGTATGATCTTTGATAAGGAGATCATGAAATCCTAATTGAGAAGGGTGATGAGACCTAACCCTAATTTAGGGCAATGCTAGGTGTAACCCCAATCTAGGGTAATGGTGAAACCCTAATGCAGTGAAATCATGGGAAACCTTAATTAAGGGTGATGCCATGTGAAACCCTAATTAAGGGTGATGCCATGTGAAAACCTAATTAAAGGTGATGCCATGTGAAACCCTAATTAAAGGTGATGCCATGTGAAACCCTAATGAAGGGTGATGTCATGTGAAACCCTAATCAAGGGTGATGTCATGTGAAACCCTAATGCAGAGATGTGATGTGAAACCCTAATCAAGGGTAATGTCAAGTGAAACCCTAATACAGAGATGTGATGTGAAACTCAATCTAGGGTGATGCTATGTAATGCTATATGAAATCCTACCCTAATATAGGGTGAAGGTATATGAAATTCTAGTTTTAGATTATAGTGCAAGAAACCCTAATGTTGAGTAATATGATGATAAACCATAGTCCTAATTTTGGGTAATGGGATGAGTATCCCTAATTGATATGAAATTTGGAAATCCTAACCCTAATAAGGGAATAGTGATGCTACTCTTACATTGCATAGTGATGATATGTAATTGATATAAATGTTATCACGTGCACTAATCATGCAGGTATTATGAGATGTTGGACATATCCAGGTATGAGTTATGATGTTTTATTATTAAAATTGTTTTATGAGCCTTATGAGCCATAATATGCTTTGTTGCCTAATAAGAGGTAACAAGAGATTAATGGGATTTAAGAGCTATGTGAAATACATGTATTGCAAGTATCATGTTTACCTTGGTCAGATGACCTGAAGGTATTTGTTACCTGATAAGTGGTAACAAGTGTTCTTGATGAAATGAGGGTTTGAATATCCATATTCCATAATCATGATGATGAGATGTTAAGGGATGAGAATGCCCCTGATGTGACAAGGGATTTAGATCCTAATGTTTTATAAAGCTTTGAAAAGTACTTGATAGAAGTATTATTCATTCCTTGTAGCATTTGTTGTAATGATTTATGTTTGAAAACATGTCTGATGCTAAAAGAATATGGTAATGCACTTAATTAACCAAGTGAAATATTATCATGTAGAGCCCTGGCCATAGATCCATCATCGTTAGTAGTTGGTGATGGTGAAATAGGTTTTCCTACGGGAACTCCTGGAGGGCATACTGTTGAGTATGTGGGGGTTATGGGTGTGAATATCCTTCCACCCTAATGGAGGAATTGATGTGAGATAAACATTAAATCTCTCAATCCTTCATTATATATATGTCGGGATGGATGTATCACTAATCTCCTGAATGTCGGGATGGTTGTATCACTAATCTCTCGATAATGTTAATGCCGGATTGATGTGAGATAAACATGAAATCTCTCGATTGTGAAGAGAGTATAGCTGCCACTGTAACTCTATAGTGAAGTTGTCAGGATACCCTGGAAATCTATTTAGCAGAGACACAAGATGTCTTGTATTTTGTCCTCACACTAACTGAGGAGGATGAGGTCATGGGAATCCATCAATTCCTTGACCTATGTATTGTACTGATTTCGATTTTGCAATGGTCGATTGGAGTATGAGCGGTATACCTCATCTCCTCAGGGCTTAAATATGATTGTAAAATGTAATCAGCCGTGTAGCGTATTTGCTTAAGGTTGAAATACGAGAATCACCTATTGATGATACCTTGTTTAGCATATTTTAGACGGATAAATGTTATATATGTTCTTCAATTCTTTATTAGATAAGTAACATGATGCTTTATCAAAATTTAGCTGAAATGCTTTGAATAAAGAATAATGCTCTAATCTGTTTAGATATTGATTTATCTGTTGTTGAATATATATGATTCTTCTGCTCAGTTTTATTCTATTAATTTGCAATAATAATATTTCTGGCGGAGAGTTATATCTCTCACTGGGACAATTTCAATTGTCTCACCCCCGTGGGATCCAACTTTTTAGGTAGACACAGAAGAAGAGGTAGAAACCCTACAGTAGGGGAAGAGCAACAGCAGCAATAGGGATAGTAGTGATATCTCAGGTGGAGGCACTGGTTGTCATGTTTTGTATAAAGAGTCCTATGTGTCGTATCTGTACTCTCAGGTCCTCAGAGTTAGTAGTTAGTACTCTTAATGAATCGATCTAAGATTTTGGCTTGATACATCGAGGTTCTTATGTTGTCTATGTATAGTTTTATCAAGGCATTTGATGCTTGTAATCCTTGAGAAGAGACGGTACAGGATATGTACTAATGAACCAGGATGTAAATAAAGTACATTGGTTCTTGATAAAAGAGTTTTTCTGTGTTTGGATCTCTTTGAAAATGGTTTTAATTTTTAGTGATTTTTAGTAATTCCACTGTTAATAATCGCTTTTGTTTAGTCAATGATGTTTTGTTCGGATGGTGCGTCACAACTATATGGATCTATAAGTTCATAGGGTTGAACTTATAGATATTCCAACCATCGATGACAAAGTAGTAATACTAAGTCAAACAATGGAGCTAATTGTTAGGCAAGGAATATCAAATAGCATTTTATGGCAACTCCTTGTCATATGAAATTTCATATAGCGTGGAGATGTGAAACATGCAATATACTAACTTAAGCAAAGTGTTGCTAATGCACTAGATTAGCAATAGCACAGTAGAAACATGTGGGACATGTTTAGAGATCACTAAGGATATGATTCAAAGGTGATTGGCTCTAAGTGCAAGTGGGATCATGTTGGTATGTATGCCTTGAGAGCCAATCATATAATGATTGGATTGGCATACGTCATGTTTAATTTAATAAATATCAAAGGCAAGCTTCCAATTTATTCTAGCTCAATCTATTTTGAGATAAATGATGGAGCAGAATGAATGTCTAAAGAATGACAATACTCAATGATGTATATCTACAGGTTGAGGACCTGAACAATGAGATCATACGAATGCTAAGATAATGTACATTCTTGTTATGTCCCTAGTCGGATTTCATTGTGGAAGGTTGATAGACAACAATGACACATCAAGACTAGAGTGTGTGTTGGTTGATGACAATGTCTCATTAGTCATGATATATGATATCAAACCAAGCACATAGATACATGTTGGAGAACAGTGTATTGGACAGACCCACCATGAGAATGACACATGGAACCATGACATGGTAGTCAAAGTCATCTCTCATAGTGATGGTGGTGATTGTGATTCTTAGACTTGAAATCACTGCTCTCGTAGAATGTGATTGGGTACACTTTGACATCATCAAACGTAGTCTTGAAACATGGGTTGTTATAACGGTGATGATTGGGTAGCTTTGATGCATGAGATAGACTGTGAGTGATAGATATAGGATTTGTCCCTCCTTAGGGATTATGATGTCTAGGCCACTTGATAAGCAAGACTGATAAAACCATGCACATGCACATGTGAATCAATATATGATATTAAAGTCACACATATCTCAGACAGTTTGCTCTAGTTCAAGAAACATGAATGAACATTGAAAGGATGACAACTCCATGCCTTGAGTTCATTTAGGATATTAGAGACAAAGGAATTATGCATTCACTGAAAGACCAATCACAGACTGTAGGATTGAAAGTTGTTCTCCAACTTTCCTTTTCACTTGGGTAGCACTATTGTGCGACTAGGCACCACTCTTTTCTTGTGATGTCATAAGTTAGTTATGGACATTCACTGCCAACGTGAAATGGGACCTATAGGGTCACACACAAAGGATTAACCTAGAAGAGGAGTTTATTCATGAATGATGTTTGGATTGATTACTAAAGTGTTGAGGTACTCAATCAAACATTCAATTAATAGACTTGACTCGGAATCATCAAATTCAAGTGTTGAACCAACAGATTTGGGTGTCAGATTGATTGAGAACTAAATTGACTGTGTTTTGCACAATCTGGACCACCAACTGACTAGTTCACTGGGTGAACTGATCGTCTCATGGCCAGTGAGATGACTGGTTCACTCTGATGAACCGATCAGTTCACTTTTCCAAATGAGCAGTGTTGGATTTTCTTAGTTTGTGAGAAAAGTTTTTCGTTTCACTTGTTCAATTCGATTGGGACAAGAATTAATATTTGTGTTAATTAGAAACGAATAAGGAAACTCAATTGGAGGCAAGTCTGGGAAGTGAAACGATTGGTTCACTAAGTGAACCGACCAGTTCACACTTCGGCTCACCTTACCAAATGACTGTTTCATTTATGAAACGATCGGTTCACCTACCATAGTGAAAATTATTCATAGAAATTCCAGACTCTTCTACTCCCGCACAGACTGGAAACCTTTACCCTGCCCTCAACTATAAATAGAGGGATTCATGGGGCTTCTCCAGAGATACAACTCAGAACATCAGTTTCTCTACAAGGTTGCTGTTCTCTCTGGTTGTGGTAACTGAGAGAGCCCAAGGAAGTTCTATCTTTCCAGGGAGGAACAATGAGGGAAAGACAACTATAGAAAAGCAAATGATTGTGTGAGAGTGTGTCGGTGACTAGTACGCCGATAAAAGGGGACAACTCCTTTTAGTCCGTTCTTCAGGATGACTAGAGTTCCCAGTAGTCCGTGTGGACTATCTGTAGAGGCGGGAGACTTCTTTCGCTCAGGAGGACGACAGTCAACTGTAGTCCAGGTCAAGACTAGGAGCTGCACAGACATCATTCTAGGTGGTTGAAGAACACACTTGCTATGAGGTATAGTCATTGATCAAGCCTCAGGACAAGTTATGTCTCGCTAAAACCATCCTTTCCATTACATAGATGTTGACGTGATCTGTTGGTTAGAGGTTTATGGTCAAGTAAAATTTTTGTTTCGGCTGCCTACTCTAACCATGTAAAACCCAACACTAATTTGTTTCATGAGTTTATCCCTCCAATGATTTTGCCTTGCTCTCCCGAACCCAGCAAGCCTTTACTCGCCTCCTCTCTCGCCTTGTTCACAAAATGCCCAATTAGGACTTTTCTCTTCTCGCCACCCCCGCTAACAGAGTTCACCTTGGTCGTCATCTTGCCTATATGATGTGACCTTGAGCATCGCCAACCCTTACTAACTACTCCTCCTCTTACAATTTGGTTCCATGTGCCCTGAGTATTCCATTCTACTCGATTTTTAGCCATAATGACCTAAACCATACCTCACTCTCATCTTCCTACTTTGTGCTATTGGTGTACACATAAGAGTCACCTACAATCCTTCATCATTTTGGCATTGTTCGTTTGTCCCACAATTCGCTCAGGTATCGTACCATATAACTGAGATCATGGTGCTTCGTTGTGTTCATCGTTGTGGCGGTGCAGGGGACCTCCAGCCTCAGATATGGAGGCTTTGAATCTGCCTTCACTCTAAGATCCCATTTGTGAGAATTTTAGATATCATCGTGATCTGCTTCAATGGTTTCTAATATGACATCTCCCCTATTTAAAATTCCATTAATGCAAATGTAGTCTATAAGTTACAAGAGATTAATCAATATGATTGATTAAATACAAGCTCCACAGAACTGGAGTCTTTACTTTGATTATATAGTCAAAAGGTTTGACTGATATATCGAAATAAAGAAGGGGTCTATGATTACAAAGATTTAGTGGGAGTGTATTCATATTCCACATGATGATGAGGAATAAAATGAAACTGGTGTGGAAATACCTTTTTAAGGGAATAAAGAGAAATGTCCTATGTGATAGAAATAGATATCTATAGAGATAGTTCTCGAAATTCTCTTGACCTAATAAAGAGAGAGCATACATTGGAAGTTTGTACTGAAGGGTTCAGTATGCAAAGATTTAGTGGGAGAAAACTTATCCCTATTACATGGAGTTAGTCTCTCAGATGTGTCCCAAATTCTTATGAATAATAGGAACACATAGATAGATGCCTTATGCATTCGCAATTGGATATATCATGTATGTAATCATCCTATTATCTTGTATGTATTAGACATGACAAGAAAATATATATATGCATTCATCATCTTGTATGTATTAGACATGACAATATGATCCAGTTATCTCGTATGTAATGGACATGACGAGTGGATGTATGTCTACTTCCAGTGAGAGTCATTGGAATACCATAAAGAACTTATTTAAGAACTTATGAAGTACTAAAGGATTATATCTATGGTAATAAAAGGAAGAGTTGAGTGTAAATTAGTTACACTGATGCAAGCTTCCGAAATGACAGAACAATGATCGCAAAATGCAAAATATAAAAGTTATATTCAATTGTAAAGTGAACAAGAGTTGCTAAGTGGAAATGTTCTGAGTAAAATTAAAAGGCCATTTAATTCTAAAAGGAATGTATACTCCTTGTGTTATGAACACCAGAGGATACTATATAGATCTAGAATTTCATACAGATAAACTTATAGATATTCCAACCATTGATGACAAAGTTGAAATACTAAGTCGAACTATGGTGCTAAATATTAGGCAAGGAATATCAGATAACATATTACAGCAACTCCATCTCATACGAAATGTCATACAGTGAGGAGATGTGAAACATGCAATATACTAACTAAAAAATGTTGCTAACTCACTGGATTAGCACTAGCGCAACAGAAACATGTGGGACATGTTTAGATATCACTAAGAATATGATTCGAAGGTGATTGACTCTAAGTGCAATTAACTAAATTTAGTATTAGTTCAAGACACATAAGTGCTCTAACCATGTTTTGACTTGTGATCAATCCATAGATACCGATAGAAAATAAATAGGCACTCAAAAAAAGTACAGAGAGCTCTCCCCCTTTTTCCGCCCAACAAGTCTGTTGTTATGTATGTCCAGAGAGCTAATCATATGATGATTGGATTGTCATATATTCAAATTGATTTGATAAATAATCAAAGGCAAGCTTCCAATTTATTCTATCTCAATCAATTATGAGATAAATGATGGAGCAGAATGAATGTCTAAAGAATGACAATAATCAATGACGTATGTCTTTAGGTTGAGTACCTGAACAATGAGATCATACAAACGGTAAGAGTATGTACATTCTTGTTATGTCCCTAGTCAGATGTCATTGTGGAAGGTTGATAGACAACAGTGACCCATCAAAACTAGAATGTGTGTTGGTTGATGACATAGTCTCATTAGTCATGATATATGATATCAAACCAAGCACACAGATACATGTTGGAGAGCAGTGTATCAGACAAACCCACCATGAGAGTGATACATGGAACCATGACATGGTAGTCAGAGTCATCTCTCATAGTAATGGTGGTGATTGTGATTCTTGGATCTAAAATCACTGCACTCGTCGAATGTGATTGGGTACACTTTGACATCATCAAACACAATCCTGAAACATGGGTTGTTATAACGGTGATGATTGGGCGACTTTGATGCATGAGATAGATTGTGGGTGATAGATATGAGATTTGTCCCTCCTAATGGAGTATGATGTCTAGGCCACTTGAAAATAGAGATTGAGAAAGGCATGTGCATGCACATGTGAATCAATATGTGATATTGATGTCACACATATCTTAGACAGTCTGCTCTAGTTTAAGAAACATGAATAAACGTTGAAAGGATGACAACCCCATGCCTTGAGTTCTTTCAGGATATCAGAGACAAAGGAATTATACATTCACTGGAACACCAATCACAGACTGTAGGATTGAAAGTTGTTCTCTAACTTTCCTTTTTACTTGAGTAGCACTGAAGTGCGACAAGGCACCACTCTTTGCTTGTGATGTCATAAGCTAGTTATGGACATTCACTGCCAATGTCACTAGTACATAACCGACCTTTAGTGTCGGTTATTTAAGGCCTTTAGTGTCGATTTCTAAGCGACACCTATCTGGGCGACGCTAAAAGCCCAGCCGTTACGTGTCGGTTCAAAAACCGATGCCAAAACCCTTCGCGCGCCACTGAAAATGCACCAGCAGGGGACTATAGGCGTCGGTTATGAGATAAGAAACTGATTCCATATACCTTCGTGCCATAGAAAGGGCGCCATCTTGGGCACTATTAGTGTCGGTTATTAGATAAGAAACCGACATCATATCACTCCCAGCATGTTCGTGCTGGCTAGCACGATCGTGGTGTCTGGTCTGCTGCCACGGCTGTGCTGGTCAGCACGGCCGTGGTGTTACGGAAATAGACGTCGGTTACGAGTAGAAACTGACATTGTAACCGACGCCATATCACTCCCAACACGGCCGTGCTGGCCAGCACGGCCGTGGTGTTAAGGAAATAGATGTCGGTTATGAGTAGCAATCGACACTGTAACTATGTGGCGTCGGTTTTATACAAATAACCGACGCCTATTTTTTGTTTTTTTTCTGTCAGTCTGCAGACCTGCTGTATGGCTGGTTGCAGGATGAGAAACAAGAAATTCAGTTATGAACTACAGGTTTTACGACATCCATTGATATCAGCCAACAATAGGCCACAAACCTGTAAAATTAACAACAAAAATATTCACACATTTAGCAATGCAACCTGCAGTTCCATTTGATTTTCACACATTTAGAAACATTCAAGTAGCTAGCAATCTATAGTTCCATTCATTTTCACATTCACACATGTAGAAACATTCATATAGAAACCAAGAGTTTCATTCATTTTCACTCAGACAAATGTAGAAACATCCAGACATGTTGAAACATTCACACATATATTATAATTTAGAAATTCATTTACAAAATATCATTCTTTAGTCATTATTCGCTATCAACATCCCAATTATATGTTAAAACCCCCACTACTTGTATGGTTGTTGCCCATTCTTCTCTTACTTCATTTAATTCTCCCGTCATATAGGGAGGATGTACATCTGGTAAGGCATTTCCTGTAGTGTGGTCAGTTTTAAACACCTGTAAAGAGAATGATGTATATATATAATTAATGAGATATAAATAAGATTGATATATTTCATATTATCTAATGAAACTATATAATACCTCAGGAATAGTATCGATGTTCACTACGGAATATTTGATAATCATGTGCAAAAATCGCATCACATAGTATCCACATGCCCATTCGTTGTCTTGTGTAGCACACTATAAATTCAAACATACAAAATATTAAAAAATACAACTAATTAAGCATTGTTCACATAAATAATATATACATATATTGCAGTTGGGAACTTACTTTCACGTTCTTCCAAATTATTGGCTGGTTCTTTTTTGTGGGGACCTTTCCTCTAGCCTTTTTGAACTCATCTAAACCCCTACATGTTAATGTAACACAGTACATTGCATAATTAAATAGTAATGTAATAACATATGTTAACATATATGAAAATGAAATATTTCTCACCGGAATAATGCCATTTTCATTATGTGTCCATATTTTGAATTCAATTTACTCCCCTTAGGATCTAGATAATAGACAGTGAACATCTTGGGGACAATAACTAGTAACTCCCAATGCATACCACTAGAGGTAAAAAAAGTTAAAAATTAATAACTCAAAATCCACAATAAAAATGTAATTTTCTTAAGTCCAAATTATAATAAGCAAAGTAAACTTACTCTACATTGAATGGAGCTATTATCACCGTCTTCTTATTTTGAGCAAAGTTTGTAAAAGCCTCACAGCAGTATTGTTGAACTGATGGGGGGTCTTTAGCTACTAGACTAATCAAAGATGGAATCAAAAATCCTACATGTTCGAATGCAAAATCTGCACATATCTTGTCTAAGTAGCTGCAAAATATGTATTAATTATGCATGCATTAATAAATAAGAAACCAGATCACCAGATCTTACACAAGGTATATGGATGTATAAAGAAGATCTCGCCTTATCCATAGCTCTATCACAGATGTATTTAGCCAATCATATCGAAATAACTCCAAAATATCTTGTATAAATAGTTTGCTTTCGTATGATTGACCTGCAACATCTGAATCTATAGAAACAGTTATAGGGAAATTTATATCATGTTTGCCTAACCATATTGCCATACCCCTATAGTTAGGACCTAACGGGACAGGTAGGTCATGTGGAACCCAACTGGGTAATGTAGGAGGTAGAAGTGGAGGCCTAGATGTTGTGGGTGTCTTCTTTTTAACCTGTATATATATATATAATTTCAGATCAACTGACATCATATACACACACTAACAATTTAACGTAATGTAAATTTATCATACAGTTTCAGTAAAGAGGACATCCGCTTTTAGCCACAATATCACTCCGCCTTCTGCCTCACCAAGCGTTTCACAATCTGGGTGGACATATGGCAATGGAAGATCCATCCACTTGGAGAATATATGTACCGGGCTCACACGAATCCAACCAGCTGGTAATGGAGACCCGTGAAACATTTCCCCTGGTAGGGATGGGTAAGTCGACGCCTCTGCAACGACATATTCTTTACTTTTTAGACGGCATGGCTTCAACCCCTACAAATTTTTGTGTAAAGAATGTTATATACATATATACATATCATCTTTTTTTTAAACGACTACAATTTCATATATACATATCATCTTGAAAACATATCGTCTTGAATTAAAAAACTAGTTACTATGTCATAAAAATACTTACAGCGGATGTGCTAGGTGGTGGGTCTATAGGATTACTCCCAACCTCTGCAGTAGGAGTAGAGCGGGGTGCCATAATAGGTATTGTCTGCTGAGTGGCAGTCTGAGATGCCTGCCACTTTTTTAGTGCTTCTTCGAGTTTCCTATCAACTAGCTTATCTACCTATACATGGATAAAAGAAACGTTAGCTTCTAATTATTGAAATCTCTTTTACAGTAACATTATAAAGAAAGAATATGTTACCTCTTCTTGTGAAAGTCCCACTTTTGGGACATGTTTGCGTTGGGATGGCCCAAAAAAAGCTTTGATTCCCACACCAGCGCCTGCAACCCTAACACGTCCAGGATGCTCTGGGTTACACAGAGCAACTGTCAATTCATCCCTTGTGCCCTAAGGGATGAACTTGCCTTGTTTCCTCAGCTCGTGCAGCTCCCGCTAATCGCCAAAACAAAGATTTGTAATTAAGTAAACACCACAAATAATCAATATTCGAACGATTGTTGTAAGAGTTGTATTTTACCATTTTTGTAGCCGCCTCAACAGTTACGAGCTTCCTTATTTATCCCTTCTTATTTTGCCTCCCAGCTATCCAAACATCATGGCGAGGCAGAGGTGTGCTACCTATAGTAGAGGACTCCTGAGTAGCAGCAGACTGAGCAGTAGCCTCAGACTGTAGTCTTTGGCGAATGCATGCATACCCCTTTGGACCCATTGTGTGGTCATGCACATTCAGTGCACGCCTTGATTTTTGTGCCTCACTGAGGGCCTAGTTAGTATGCACATTAATGATTTGGTTAGTAACACTAAATGTTAATCTTGAATAGGTGAATACAACATATATTAATGAGATTGGGACTGACGCCTAATACCTTGAATTCATCAGTTTGTCTTGAAGCAACAAACTGAAAAACACTAGAGGGGGGGGTGAATAGAGTTTTTAAATAATTTTAACAATTTATTTTAACTCAAACAATCACAATTAAAAATTAGAACAAGGAGACAGGTGTTTAGAGTGGTTCCAACTTTAGCAACTACTAAAGTTGTCAGTCCACTACCCGGTTGCTTACCCAACCGGGATTTTGAAAGTATTTATTTTATTACCTTCCCAAGGATTTATACAAAATACAATACTTTCCTTAACACCCTTTGAACAGCCTTCACTTGAAGTAGGTGCACCAACTTTGAGGTAGCCTTCTTGAAGTAACTCCAAGCTCCCCCTTGAAGTAGCCTTCCTCTCTAGAAGTAACCTCCCGTTGCACCAGCCTTCTGAAGTAGCTCAAAGTCACCTTCTTCACCAAGAAGAACTCCACCCTCTCCAATCAGTAGCCTCCAACCTAGGAGTAGCAAGGAGAGTACAAACGGTAATAGAGAATAAGAAAGAAAAAGGAAATAACAACTTATCCTTTGTAGCCCAAGGCTTGATTTGCCTAGATCAAGCGTATAGATCTCCTAACCAAGTGTGTGGACTTGTGATTGCAGTGGGTAGGAGATACTAGCCTATAGGACACGAATTATGAGCTAAGAAATGAAATGGCCAATTGTCACAATGCTCAAATTGCTCACAAACAGATTGCTCAAAGTATGCTCAAGGATTTCTCAAGTGTAGCAAGTGTATTTGAGTGTCCTATGGCTTGTCCTATTTATAGGAATGGCCTAAGGATGCTTAAGGACGTTCTAGAAAACTTCTAGGGGTTTCTAAGTGCTTAACTAGCCGTTAGGTATAAAGTTGTTGCTTTAACAACGGCTAATTAATTAATTCTGCAGTTGCTGTCAGAGACCGTCTCGGTCGAGGAATGGTCGACCGAGACACCTACTCGGTCGAACTTTTGTCGACCGACAGGCACTCTGGAACAAGTGATTTGCAACGTCTTTCTCCAACTACCAACTAACTTGTCTGTTGTGTCTAACGGCTACTTTGGATCTTTCTCGATCGAGAAGATTGTCGACCGAGAGTGTCTCGGTCGAGGAGTTTGTCGACCGAGATTGATCCTGTTTCAATGTTTCAATTTAGGCACTAATTATATGTATGAGTGTGCATATGTGATCCTATTCGAAGGGGATGACTTATCTAAATGTGATGTTTATCTAGGGAAGATCTAACGCTTGATTTACATGCAATCTAAGTACTTGTACATTATATATTTGTACAAGTTTTTACAAAGCGATTACATTGCATGAAAACATAAATGTAAGCATATGGATTTCCCTAGTTGCTTTGGCATCCACCTTAATCTTGAACACTCAAGTAGCTCGTTAGATCAATAAGAATGAAATGTTTGTCATAATCAAAACAAAGGGATTTATAGATGTCCATTTAGCCAACAATCTCCCCCTTTTTGACGATGACAAACATTTCCTAAATATAAAAATAAAGGAAATATAAACCATATGAGTTTCATACCTTTAGATTACCTTTTTTAGCTTTTCCTCTTGTTTATAAAATGTGTGCTTATTATTCCCTAGTGAATTGAATTATGGAACATGAAATCCAATTCACTAGGGAATATAGCAACTTTCAATGTAAAGCCAAGAGTTTATTTATGAAACTCATTGATTGAGTTTTTATAAGTTTTAGTTTTATATTTATTTCTCCCCCTTTGTCATTTCAAAAAGATATCCGTTTAGAAATAAAAACTCCCCCTTAATTAGATGTCCCATCAAATCTAATGAAAAAGATGTCCATTTAAAAACCAAAATATCATGATGCAAATAAGAGTTTTTTTTTTAAGTAGCACAAATATCAAAGAAAACATCTTCCAAAGGGGTGATAAGCAATTGCTTCCTAATTTTGTTAAATTGATCTAGTGGAAGCGGTTTTGTAAAAATATCAGCCAATTGATCTTCCGTATCAACATGATGAAGGGAAACATGATTCTTGGAGATGTGATCCCTTAAAAAATGATGACGGATTTCAATATGTTTAGCTCGGCTGTGTAAAATAGGATTGTGTGCTAAGTTTATAGCGCTCGTGTTGTCACGAAAAATAGGCGTAGATGAAAGAGTAAAACCATAATCATTTAATACTTGTTGCATATAAAGCACTTGAGCACAACAAGACCCGGCTGCCATATATTCAGCTTCAGTTGTAGATAGGGCAACCGTATTTTGTTTCTTGCTAAACCAAGATACTAAAGCTCTCCCTAATAAGAAACAGCCACCACTAGTACTCTTGCGATCAAGTCGACAACCAGCATAATCCGCATCAGTATAAGCTTTAAAATCCAAGGATTGTCCTTTTGGATACCATAAACCAAAGCAAGTAGTACCAGCTAGGTAACGAAGAATTCATTTAACTGCTAGAAAATGAGAGTGCATAGGTTGTGATTGAAATCGAGCACAAAGACCAACGGGAAACATAATGTCCGGTCTAGAAGCAGTTAAGTAAAGCAAACTACCAATCATGACTCTATATAAAGAATCATCAATAGGTTCCCCATTTTCATCCTTATCAATTTTAGTAGAAGTAGCCATAGGAGTAGTAGCATGTTTGCACTGATCCATCCCAAAACGTTTTAAGAGTTCTTTAGTATATTTTTCTTGGCTTATGAATATTCCGGCAGGTGTTTGCTTAATTTGAAAACCAAGAAAGAAAGTTAGTTCACCCATGAGGCTCATTTCAAATTCTTTTTGCATAATATCACTAAATTGTGTACACAATGAATCATTAGAAGCTCCAAAATAATGTCATCAACATATATTTGCACAACTAGGAAATCATATGTATATGTTTTGAAAAATAAAGTAGAATCTGAATTTCCAATAGAAAAACCATTATCAAAAAGATATGTCTTGAGCCTTTCATACCAATTTCTAGGTGCTTGTTTTTTACCATAAAGTGCTTTCTTAAGTTTAGAAACATAGTCATCTTTTTCTGGTATTTCAAAACCAGGTGGTTGGGCAACATATACTTCTTCTTGAATGATGCCATTTAGAAATGCACTTTTTACATCCATTTGGTATAGTTTGATGTTTTTATGTGCAGCAATAGCTAGTAACATTCTAATAGCTTCAAGTCTAGCTACTGGTGCATACGTTTCATCAAAATCTATTCCTTCTTGTTGATTATATCCTTGTGCTACTAACCGAGCTTTATTCCTTATTACTTCTCCTGCCTCATTTAGCTTGTTCCTAAAAACCCATTTAGTTCCTATTATGGTTTTATCTTGTGGTTTAGGAACTAAATCCCATACATCATTTTTAGTGAATTGATTCAATTCTTCTTGCATGGCTATTATCCAATAATCATCTTTAAGAGCTTCAGAGATCTTTTTAGGTTCAATGATAGAAACAAAAGCCATGTTTGCAACATCTTTGAAAGAAGACCTAGTTTTAAATTTATCATTAGGATCTCCAATAATTAATTCTTGAGGATGATCTTTAATAAGCCTAGGTGTAGGTTGTGGTTCAACTTGGTGATCATTTGTAGTACTTTTCTCACTATTATTTGGTATGTTTAAATTTTCAAATTGATTTGTGAGATCTATGATTTCTAAATTTTCAGATTTGGAATCTTCATGAAAAGAAACATGAATAGATTCCTAAACTTTTCTAGATATAGTGTTATATACTCTAAAAGCTTTTCTAGAGGTGGAATATCCCAAAAAGAATGCTTTGTGTGATTTTGAGTCAAACTTATCTCTATCATCTTTGGTGTTTAAGATATAGCATGTGGAGCCAAAAGTATGAAAATAGTCAACTCTAGGTTTCTTAGAATGTATTAGTTCATATGGAGTTTTCTTTAAATGAGAGTGAACAGTTACTCTATTTAGCACATAGCATGCAGTGTTTACAGCTTCAGCCCAAAAGGTTTTGGGGGTGTTGTGTTCAAGCATCATAGTTCTAGCCATTTCTTGTAGTGATCGATTTTTCCTTTCAACTATACCATTTTGTTGTGGGGTGCGTGGAGCAGAAAAATTATGAGTGTACCCTTGAGATGTACAAAATTCTTCAAATATATGATTTTCAAATTCTCCACCGTGATCACTTCTTATGGTACATATTTTTCTTTGTAATAGATTTTCAATTTAGGAACAAAATTGTATAAAAACATGAATAGTATCATATTTCGTTGCAATAAAGTGTACCCATGTGTATCTACTATAATCATCAACAATAACAAAGAAGTATCTTTTACCACCAATAGATTGTGTCCTCATGGGTCCAAATAAATCCATATGAATTAATTCTAAGGACCTACTGGTGCTAAGTACATGTTTTGGTTTAAAAGAGGTTTTGATTTGCTTTCCCATTGTGCATGGTTCACAGTTTTCAACTTGATCGAAAGATAAAGTAGGAAATCCACGAACAAGATCATATTTCACTAACTTTTTAATAATATGTGAACTAGCATGTCCTAGCTTTTTATGCCATACTTGTAAGGTATTTTCATTTGCAAGCAAGTATTTTCCTACTACTGATTTCATAGAGTTAGGTTTAAGGATGTAAAGATTTCCAATTCTATTTCCTTCATAAACAACATTTGTAGTGTTTTCTATCAATAACTTACAGCAAGTTTTGTTAAATAACACATCATAACCACTATCACATAATTGACTAACACTTATCAAATTATGGTGCAAACCATCAACGAGTAGAACATTCTTTATTTCGAGGTTTGTACCAACATTACCTATTCCAACGATTTTGCCCTTACCATTGTCTCCAAAGGTGACTGTTCCACTTTTCTTTTCTTCAAAAGTTTGAAATGCATCCTTGTTCCCGGTCATATGTTTGGAACATCCACTGTCAACCACCCATTCCTGCATTAAAATGTAGATTTTGGTACCCATGTGATGGTCTGATATGGTTAGAATCATTTAAGTACATATTTGTATAAGAGTTCTGAATCAGAAGTCCAGTCGGTTGAAAATTGTTCGACCGACATCTGTCTCGGTCGACAAATTTTTGATCGAGAAGATTACTGTATTACAAACAAGAAAACACAGAAATGTAGCTCGGTTGACCAATTTTCGACCGAAATAATTGCTGTAAATTTTGATATGTTACAGACATTCGGTCGGTCGACAATACTTCGACCGATTAATCGTTCGGTCGACAATACTTCGACCGACTAAGTTTCTGTTGCAGTACAACAATGCAGAAAATTAACAATAAGCATGAAATATTTTGTTTAGTTGAGATAAGACAATATAAATAGCAAGATGGAGCTTTTTGGTCATATCTCAACTAAATTATATTTGACTCTACTAAGTTTGAGGTTTTGGGACCCAAACTAATTCAGAATCCTTAGTTTTATAAGGGCATGAAAAGGAATAGTGTCCAAGACGTAAACAAAAATGGCAAGTAATAGAGTCAACTTCATTTCTCTTTCTAGCCATTGTGTTCTTGGGTACAAACATAGTTTGAGTTCTTTTGGATTGATTTTTCTTTGGAGCATATCCCAAACCTTTTCTTCCGTTGAAAACAGTACCAATGCTTAGAATGTTATCAAGTATATCTTTTCTTCTTAACTCATAAAGTTCTCTTTGCAGCTGAGCAATATCATTCATTTTTTTGTGTAAATCTTTTCTTGCTTGATCTAAATCAGATAGCAATGAATCTCTTTCTTTTATAACATTATCATAGTCTAGATGGTTACACAAAATAGGTTGAGTCTGAAAATCTTTTAGTTTAGCTAGCAAGTCAGTCTTTTCTTTAGAAAGAAGATCAACATTTGTTTCTAAAGTGAGTAGCTTTCTAGTGTAATCATCTAAAGATGTTTTTAAAGACAAATTCTCAAGATCAATGTTATTCTTTTCAGAAGAAAGATTATCTAATTTAGCAATTTGCTCATCATTTGATTTGATAACCTTCTTTAGTTTCTTCTTGACATCAACATACTTATCATGAATTTCTTGTAGACTAGTGACTAACTCTTCTTTAGAAAGATCAAGTAGGCTTACCTCTTGGGAGTTTTCATCATCTTCTCTTGCCATTAGACAATCCACGGTTTCTTCTCCGCTTTCACTGTCACTTGATTCGTCCCATGCAGCTTTATAGGCTTTTTCTCCCTTCTTCTTGTGTGAGCTTTTCTTTCCTTTCTTTGCTTTAGGACATTCATTTTTGAAATGCCCTTTCTTCCCACATTCAAAGCACCTAGGAGGGGTAGAAGAAGAGCTGGAAATTTTGTTAGATTTAAATCGTTTGTATTTCTTACCATTTACTATCAATGCTTCTTCTCCCTCTTCTTCACTTGACTCCTCACTTTCTTGTGTGAAAGCCTTTGAAGCTTTTAGAGCCACATCCTTCTTCTTTCCTTGCTGAAGTTCACGTGCTCTTCTTTCTTCCTCTTCTAGGGTTGCTTCATGAGCTTCTAAGTTTCCAATAAGTTGCTCCATTTTCAGTCGAGTGAGGTCGTTTGCTTCTTCAATGGCTGTCACCTTTGGCTTATATTTTGTAGGAAGTGAACGAAGGATCTTTGATACCTGATCTTCTTCAGGAATAGGTTTTCCTAGAGCACTTAAACCATTAACAATAGTAGAGAATTTTGCAAACATTTCACTAATTGATTCATTAGTATCCATACGAAAGTGTTCAAATTTTTGTTTAAACATGCTAATTTTGGAATTTTTGACTTGGACTGTACCTTCATAAGTTATGGACAGTCTATGCCAAATATCATAGGCTGTGTCACAATTAGATATTCTATTAAATTCTCCTACCGAAATAGAACAATATAAAATGCTTACAGCTTTTGCATTCATTTGGGCCAGCTTTACCGTATTTGCATCCCATTCTGCAAATTGAGTTTGAGGGAGCTCGTATGGGGTTGAAACCATTCTCCATAAGTCCCGTTTGATGCCTTGGAAGTAGAATTGCATCCTTCTTTTCCAATATTGGTAGTTTGTTCCATCGAACGCTGGAGGCCTAGCAACAAGTGTCCCTTCGAGGTTGAGGTTGTTGAGCACTCCATCACCCATTTCTTCAAGACCTTGTTAGGGTTCCTTGAAGCCTTCTCTGATACCAATTGAAAAACACTAGAGGGGGGGTGAATAGAGTTTTTAAATAATTTTAACAATTTATTTTAACTCAAACAATCACAATTAAAAATTAGAACAAGGAGACAGGTGTTTAGAGTGGTTCCAACTTTAGCAACTACTAAAGTTGTCAGTCCACTACCCGGTTGCTTACCCAACCGGGATTTTGAAAGTATTTATTTTATTACCTTCCCAAGGATTTATACAAAATACAATACTTTCCTTAACACCCTTTGAACAGCCTTCACTTGAAGTAGGTGCACCAACTTTGAGGTAGCCTTCTTGAAGTAACTCCAAGCTCCCCCTTGAAGTAGCCTTCCTCTCTAGAAGTAACCTCCCGTTGCACTAGCCTTCTGAAGTAGCTCAAAGTCACCTTCTTCACCAAGAAGAACTCCACCCTCTCCAATCAGCAGCCTCCAACCTAGGAGTAGCAAGGAGAGTACAAACGGTAATAAAGAACAAGAAAGAAAAAGGAAATTACAACTTATCCTTTGTAGCCCAAGGCTTGATTTTCCTAGATCAAGCGTATAGATCTCCTAACCAAGTGTGTGGACTTGTTATTGTAGTGGGTAGGAGATACTAGCCTATAGGACACGAATTATGAGCTAAGAAATGAAATGGCCAATTGTCACAATGCTCAAATTGCTCACAAACAGATTGCTCAAAGTATGCTCAAGGATTTCTCAAGTGTAGCAAGTGTATTTGAGTGTCCTATGGCTTGTCCTATTTATAGGAATGGCCTAAGGATGCTTAAGGACATTCTAGACAACTTCTAGGGGTTTCTAAGTGCTTAACTAGTCGTTAGGTACAAAGTTGTTGCTTTAACAACGGCTAATTAATTAATTCTGCAGTTGCTGTCAGAGACCGTCTCGGTCGAGGAATGGTCGACCGAGACACCTACTCGGTCGAACTTTTGTCGACCGACAGGCACTCTGGAACAAGTGATTTGCAACGTCTTTCTCCAACTACCAACTAACTTGTCTGTTGTGTCTAACAGCTACTTTAGATCTTTCTCGGTCGAGAAGATTGTCGACCGAGAGTGTCTCGGTCGAGGAGTTTGTCGACCGAGATTGATCATGTTTCAATGTTTCAATTTAGGCACTAATTATATGTATGAGTGTGCATATGTGATCCTATTCGAAGGGGATGACTTATCTAAATGTGATGTTTATCTAGGGAAGATCTAACGCTTGATTTACATGCAATCTAAGTACTTGTACATTATATATTTGTACAAGTTTTTACAAAGCGATTACATTGCATGAAAACATAAATGTAAGCATATGGATTTCCCTAGTTGCTTTGGCATCCACCTTAATCCTGCACACTCAAGTAGCTCGTTAGATCAATAAGAATGAAATGTTTGTCATAATCAAAACAAAGGGATTTATAGATGTCCATTTAGCCAACACAAACGCGTCCCATTCTTCTTTGTCTAGGAAGTTCCACTGTTCAGTGGTTGTCTTCTTCCTCTTGTCAGCTTCTTTTATGTATTCTCGGGTGAGATTTGTCCTATAGTTCCTTAGGACTCTCCCACAGTGTTGCATCACACATTTACGATGCAACTTTTCATCCAATTCAAATATACTCTGTAAAATAGAATTGCTATTAACTAGTATCCAAAAAATTAGTAATCTACAAAATAGAATTGTAAATTAATAATAACTTACACATAAATCCTTCCATATTACGTCTTTCTTCTCCTTAGAAACTTTATTCCAAGAATCTATCTTACGACCGCAATGGCTACGAGTAACATACCCAAGATATGAAACAAACGAATTGCGATTCACACCAGATGCATTTCCTGCATTATCAAAATCCACAACAAGTTTGGGTCCATTGCCCTTTTGTGCTATTAACTTCTTCATCATAGTGATGCCCCTTCTCTTGTCAACTTTTTGGTGCTGCTGATCAAGTGCTCAAGCGCTTCAGATGGTACATGTGCATCATCAACCTAAAATTTTACAAAATAAACACATTTACAAGATATAACTATAAATAGACATATAGATATAAATATATGATATATTTTTAAAACTTACATTGTGAGGCGGCGCATTGATGTCCTCACCCTCACGGTAATCATCAGAATGGTCATCAGGAGAATGCTCAGCCATCTAAAAATTCACATTCACATTATAAAGTTCACATTGTAAAGTAATTCAAATTGTAAAGCTCACATTGTAAAGTTCACATTCACATTGTAAAGTAGTTCACATTGTAAAGTTCACATTATAAAGTAATTCACATTGTAAAATTCACATTGTAAAGTTCACATTCACATTGTAAAGTTCACATTCAGAAAAATAAAACAAATAAAAATATATAAACATGCCTCTAATATTACGATTTTTTATCAATTAACAATCTTTCATTGTGATCTCCGCGCACATACAAGTCATCATTAGCTTCAATATTTGCTGGTGTTGGCAACCCAACTGAGAATGGACTGGAGTCATCATACTTATCATAGTACTGTTCTTCATCTATAGGATCATCAATGAACTGTCTTTCACCATGAAGAACAACTGACCATTTATCATTTGCAGGATCATCGATATAAAATACTTGTTTCGCCTGTGATGCCAATATGAATGGTTCACCCTTCTCGCCAATCTTTTCAAAGTTCACTAAAGTGAAACCCAATTCATCCACTATAACTCCTTTGGTTTTATCAACCCAATTACATTTGAAGAGCGGAATTCTAAAATCTATGTAGTCAAACTCCCATATGTCTTCAATGACACCGTAATATGATATTTTAGCTTCACGTGGACTCTTATCCTTTGCACTTGCAAAAAACATAGTCGATGCTTGAAGGGTGACCCCACTGTTTTGGACGACACTCTTATCATCTTGGCACTTTGTGTAATATGTGAATCCATTAATGTCATACCCTTCATAAGACATAACAGTCAATTTTGGTTTAAAGGTGAGGCATTTGATAGTTTCAGTAATATCATCTGGTGTTTGAGATAGTTGATGTAAGACTTTATCTTCAAACCACTTAATAAATTTCTTGTTATGCTCTCTAGCAAGCCACATTGTATTGGCTCGAGGATATAGTCTCTTGATGAAATTGGTATGTTCCTCGATATAAACGTTCACTTCGTCCATGTTGTGTAAAATATACAAGTGACCTTGTTCCAACTGCTCACGGCTGATTACTTTCACACGTGATCCCAAAATTCCTTTGCCAAATTGCTCGTCAATATTCTTGTCATTATCAGGAGTGTCATTATCACTGAGAAAGTCATTGCAAAAATCCATAACCTCTCTCGCCACATAACCCTCGATAATACTCCCTTCAGGCCGATAACGGTTTCGAACATCACTTTTAAAAATGCTCATGTATCGTTCAAAGGGATACATCCAATGCAAGAAAACTGGTCCCAACATTTTCACTTCCCTAGTCAAGTGGACAACAAGATGTACCATGATATCAAAGAACGACGGAGGAAAATACATCTCAAGCTGACATAGGGTAACTGTTGGCGTATATGCACATAAAGCCATCCCAAGTGATTGCATGGAGTCAGATATTAATTAATCAATTAATGTGATTATTTGGTTAATTAATGAATTCCGAATATTCTAATTAATCCACGAGCGTTTTAATTAACACAACATTTCTGTTTACCGATGGGTTTAGGAAACCCTATTTCCCTTCGTATCCTGTTTAAAGGAGGATTGACGGCCGATATCTATATAAGATAGATAGACGCTTTTAGTTTACGCTCACGCACGTAAACCCTAGCCGTCATCATCCTTAGGAGAGAAAGGAGAGAAACGCGCCACTAGCACACCGCCGTAGAGACACGACTCCTTCCCGCCGGCTTGGGAAGTGCGACGTAGAGTTATGTCCATCCGCGTGGACGAAGTAGATACGCAGACGCATTGACGCCTACGTTCATAGGACGTCGACGACCACCTGTACGCGCTACGAGCGGGTACATCACTGACGCAAAGGAGCGCCGCCGGATCAACCTGCGACAGTGAACGGGAGAGAAGTTCCATCCGTGTAGGTCAGCAGTGTTGCACCGTCGTGCAACGGGACATCGCCGGACTTTCTCCGCGATAAGGTATATCCCGCAAATACTCCATCCAAATATGTTGTTGTCGACGAGATCCTATTTCGGGTTGCATAGATTTTATTACTTCCGCCGCGCATGTTTTCTCCACAAAACCCAACAGTGGTATCAGAGCAGCGTCGATCTATGGTGTATTTGGATTCGTTTCGATATGATTGAATCGCTGTATACTGTTTTTATGTTGCATACGATGCGAATTAAACCTGTTAATGTGCAAATCTAAACCTAATTCCACATACGCCGCAGGCTATTGTTTTGACGTTTTGGACGGGGTCGACTATGGAAAATATTTATTTTCCTTGGTGCATGGAAGTAAAATTCTGTAGACCTTTCAGGGGCTTTGCCCCTGTGTACCCCGCATTGTCTGTGTAGGAGTCAAAAATTTTATTTAATGGGGAATGTCCCGCATTAAAAGTACTACAATTTTAATATGTATATACGTATATGTAGATATACCTATGATAGCATACATGTCGCCTTTAAAATATGTTTTATGTGGTGAGTGCATGCACGGTTATGGCCTAGTATCCCCTTTTGTGAATGTTGAGAATGAATGTGGATGTCAATCTTGTGGATATGTTTGTTTGTGAATTCTATGGATGTATAATGGTTCCATATGTATCCTTTGTATAAAGTATTCTACTTGCATGTCGAGCCTCATCTCTTATTTCAAAGTGTAATTAATTATTTCCTTTTATATTTGTACTCACATGACGTAATAGAGATAGGATTTGTATTAGTTTTTGTAAACTTGATGTAAGGATGCCACTTGAAGATCCAACTCCAAGGAGTGTCCATGGAGAAGCACCATGAAGATCTAATTCCAAGAAGCAACCTAAAGATCCAACTCCAAGGAGCGTCCATGGAGAAGAAACAAGAAGATCACATTCTAAGAAGCAACTTGAAGTTCCAACCTCACGAAGCATCCATGAAGTTGTTCATTGTAATGTTGATCATTACATGCTTACAGGTTGATTCACAGGTGTTGCATGAGATGCATAAGACCATAGGTGGACCGTAATCCTTTGTTGCTCCAAAGGATTACAATAGTATGGTCATAACTGATGTATTTGTGTTTATGATTGCATGTCTATCGTTTGTGGTTGTGGATATAGTAGTATATGATACGTACTATAAGTATGTGGTGTTTGGATATGTATATGTATTAATAAAACCGCTCAATTAATAATATTAAGTTTTAGTTGCCTTCCATAAAGCAACACACATGAGAAGCTTGATCGACTATGTGTGGGCACGCCTCCGCGTGGTACACTGTCTATCTCGTGGAAGTGTGATGGTGGGTGTGTGGGTCTGCCTCCGCAGGGTGCACACTCATCGTGTTGGCTTATGGGTTGGACTTAACTAGGGAACCTTGATAGGATCAAGTACCTAGAGGCACACAGATGCATCATGGCAAGGAGTTGTGCATGATCATCTATCCAAGAGTTGCATATGATGCAATTGGAAAAAGTTGCCTACCTTAGTATTTGGTCTTTGACGCCGGCGTTGGCTGGGCATTGATCCAATTATTTTGGGTCTTGGCTCACTAGAAGATTGTGTGTTGCAATCTTCTAAGTTAATAGTGAGGGCTATCAATTTGAATAAAATAATGGGAGCGTAATTAATTAAAGGCCTAATTAATCTCATTTATCAAATCTTTACAAGTCAAAATGTTTTGGACTAAATGCAAATTTTTCTTTTGTAGCAATCAAATGGAAACCAACACTCACACTTTCTCGTTGCGATCGGTCCTTGAGAAGGACAAACTTACTAGAACCAACTTTCAAAACTAGTTTAGGACGCTGAGAATTGTTCTCACACATGAGCGTAAGCTCTATGTCCTTGAAACACCAGAGCCAGAGGAGCCCGCCGTAAATGCGCCCAAGGCTGAAAAGGATGCTTACAAGAAGCACCTTGATGATGTCGTGGATGTCAAGTGCCTGATGTTGTGCTCAATGAACTATGAGTTGCAAGAGAAACATGAGAACATGAATGTCATGGAGATGGTAACACATCTCAAGAACATGTATCAACATCAAGCAAGACAGGAGAGATATGATGTCTCAAAGGCTTTATTCAAAAGCAAGATGAAAGAGGGAGACTCAGTTGGCACCCATATGCTCACCTTGATTGGGTACGTGGAAAGCCTATCCAAGCTGGGATTTCCCCTAGGTCAAGAGTTGGTCACTGATGTGATTCTACAATCGTTGCCTGAATCATATAATCATTTTGTCATGAACTACAACATGAACAATTTTGACAAGCCGTTGTCTGAATTGTGAGGCATGTTGAGGACAGCTGAAGCACAGATGAAGAAAGACAAGCCCAAGTCTGTGATGGTGATCAGCAAGGCAAAGGGAAAGTCAAAAGGAAAAGGCAAGGCTAAGAAAAGTTCTAAAGCCGGGCAGAAGCCAAAGTCATCCGCACTCAAATCTAAAGGTGGGATCTCCAAAGAAGGCAGTTGTCACCATTGTCACCAGCCTGGACATTGGAAAAGAAACTGTCCTCTCTACCTGGAGGAACTGAGGAAGAAGAAGCAGGGGATAGAGATCTCCACTTCAGGTATATACGTTATTGAGATAAACTTAAATACTTCTTCATCATGGGTACTGGATACCGGATGTGGATCTCACATATGTTCTAATATGCAGGATCTGATAAGAAGTAAGCCTTTACAAAAGGGCCAAGTCAAACTGCGGGTTGCTAATGGAGCAAGAGTTGTTGCCACCACAGTTGGAGTTATTAGTTTATCTTTGGCTACGGGCCTTGTAATAGAATTAGAGAATTGCTATTATGTACCTACCATTAATAGAAATATTATTTATGTATCTTGTATGGACAAGAGTGGATTTTAATTTCACATTAAGAATGGAATTATTTCTATATCTAAAGATGAGATCTTTTATGGCAATGTCCCTATGTCTTATGGTATCTACTTGTTAGAACTTGAGACTAGCATATACAATGTAAATACTAAAAGGTTAAAACTTGACAACTCAAACAAAATATTCTTATGGAATTGTCGTCTTTGGCACATAAACGAGAAGCGCATATCTAGACTCCATAAGGATGGTTATCTAGACTCTTTTGATTTTGAATCATTAGAGACATGTAAGGCATGTTTATTAGGGAAGATGACCAAAACTCCTTTCACTGGACACAGTGAGAGAGCTAGTGATCTGCTAGGGCTCATACATACTGATGTATGTGGACCTTTTAGATCAAATGCTAGAGGAGGCTATCAATACTTCATTACCTTCACTGATGACCTCAGTAGGTATGGCTATGTATATCTTATGAAACACAAGTCAGAAACTCTTGAAATGTTCAAGACTTTCATGAATGAAGTAGAGAAGCAACTTGGTAAGAGTATTAAAGTACTCCGTTCAGATTGAGGTGGCGAATACGTAAGCCAAGAGTTTGAGGACCTTCTGAGAGACCGTGGTATTGTATCACAATGGACTCCACCTAGTACACCACAACATAATGGTGTGTCAGAAAGAAGGAATCGTACATTATTAGACATGGTACGATCAATGATGAGTTCAGCCGAACTTCCAATATCGTTCTGGGGATATGCTCTTGAAACTACATCATTTACACTTAACCGTGTACCTTCCAAATCAGTTCAAAAGACACCATGTGAGATATGGAATGGGAATCGTCCCAATTTGTCTATGTTAAAGATTTGGGGATGTGAAGCTTATGTTAGGAAACAATTTCCTGAAAAGCTTGGACCCAAATCGGAAAAATGTTATTTTGTTGGATACCCCAAGGAAACTCAGGGATACTACTTCTACACACCAACTGACAACAAAGTGTTTGTTGCTAGGACTACTGTATTTCTTGAAAAGGAATTTATTTCCAAAGGAATTAGTGGGAGGAATGTAGAGCTCGAAGAAGTTCGAGACCAACAAGAAAGCAGAGAACCTGAGGAGGTACATAAGGAACATGAAGACTCACAAGTTGTTGTGGAATTTCAAGTTCCAAATGTAACACAGGAACCTCATAGGTCTAGTAGGACACGACTTGAGCCTGAGAGATTTGGATTTCTCGTGACTCAAGATAGTGACAAATTGGGCATAGCAAACGAGCCAACTTCCTATCTAGAAGCTACTAAGGGACCAGAATCTGAGAAATGGCTCGAAGCCATGAGATCTGAGATGGAATCCATGTACACCAACAAGGTATGGACCTTGGTGGATCCACCCGAAGGGGTAAGACCCATAGGGTGCAAGTGGGTCTTCAAGAAGAAGACTGACATGGATGGAAATGTTCAAACCTATAAAGGTAGATTGGTTGCGAAAGGATTCCGTCAAATTCAAGGTGTTGATTATGACGAGACCTTCTCACTAGTTGCCATGGTTAAATCCATCAGGATCATGCTTGCCATTGTAGCTTATCATGACTATGAGATTTGGCAGATGGATGTTAAAACATCATTCCTTAAAGGGAATTTACTCGAGGATGTGTACATGACATAGCCTGAGGGTTTTATCGATCCAAAGGAAGCCAATAAAGTCTGTAAGCTACAAAGGTCAATCTATGGATTGAAGCAAGCATCTCGGAGCTGGAATCTACATTTTTATGAAGTAGTCAAAAAGTTTGGCTTTAGTCAAAATAAAGATGAACCTTGTGTTTACAAAAGGGTTAGTGGGAGCACAATCGTATTTCTCATATTGTATGTGGATGACATACTATTGATGGGAAATGACATTCCTACTCTTCAGACAGTAAAAGGTTGGCTAGGGAAGACCTTCTCTATGAAGGATTTAGGCGAAGCATCCTATATACTAGGGATCAAGATCTATAGAGATAGATCTAGAAGGCTTCTAGGCCTAATCCAGAGCACATACATTGACAAGGTGCTAAAGAGGTTTAGCATGGAGGGTTCAAAGAGAGGTAACTTGCCCATGTACCATGGGGTTACAATCTCTAAATCCCAATGTCCTAGTTCATGTGATGAACGGGCACGCATGAGTAAGATTCCATATGCATCAGCAATTGGATCTATCATGTACGCGATGTTATGTACTCGTCCTGATGTGTCGTATGCTTTGAGCTTGACAAGCCGGTATCAGTCAGATCCAGGTGAATGTCACTGGACAGCTGTAAAGAACATCCTAAAGTACTTGAGAAGGACTAAGGATCAATTCTTGGTATACGGTGGTGAGGAAGAGCTCGTGGTAAAAGGTTACACTAATGCTAGCTTCCAAACTGACAAAGATGACTACAGATCGCAATCTGGATTTGTGTTTTGCCTGAACAACGGAGCTGTGAGCTGGAAGAGTTCCAAGCAAGAGACGGTTGCAGATTCTACAACAGAGGCCGAATATATTGCCGCATCTAATGCTGCGAAGGAAGCTGTGTGGATCAAGAAGTTCATTTCTGAACTTGGAGTGGTTCCAAGCGCTGGTGATGCAATTGAGTTGTTTTGCGACAACAATGGAGCAATTGCACAGGCTAAAGAACCAAGATCGAACCAACATTCCAAACATATTCTACGGCGGTTCCATCTCATACGAGAGATCGTACAACAAGGAGATGTGAAGATTTACAGAGTACCTACAGAAAGTAATGTGGCTGACCCACTCACAAAAGCACTTTCACAGCAGAAACATGACGGACATGTTCGATCACTTGGATTGAGATTCATGAGTGATTGGGTATAAGTGCAAGTGGGAATTTGTTGGTATGTATGCCTATAGAGACTATCATTCGATGATTGTAATGGGATACTATGTAAACGATTTGTAATACTACATTGATCATATCAATAAAGGCAAGTTTCCAATCTATATGTTTGTGTTTTATATTGTGAGATGACCATAAAACTTATAGATGTCTATAGAATGATATACTCAATGACATATGTCTTCGGGTTGATGACCTGAATAGTGAGATCATATGTATGCTAAGAGTATGTATTCTTGTTTTGTCCCTAATCGGTTGTTATTGTGTAAATATCCATAGACATCAATAACACATAAGATTAGAATGTATGTTGTTTGATGGAAGAATCTCATTATCCATGATATGGAGATATCAAACCAAATACATAGATACTTGTTAGAGAACAGTGTATCGGATAGACCCACCTTGAGAGTGACACATGGATACCATGATTGGTAGTTAGAGTAACATCTCATAATGATGGTGGTGATTGTGGTTCTTAGACCTGAAGTCACTACACTTATCACATGTCGTTCGGTGTACTTTGACATCATCCACCGTGGTCCTGAATAAGGATTGCCATAAATATGGTGCTTGGGTGCACTGTGACACATGGGAATGACTGTGAGTGATGTAGATGGAATTTGTCCTTCCTACGGGAGTTTGATATTCTGGCCACTTGATAAGCGAGACTGAGAAATGCATGGCCATGCTGATGTGAGTCAATATGTGATATTGAGCTTACATATATCTCAGACAGTCTGCTCTAGTTCAAGGAACATGGATTGAACATTGAAAAGGATAACAATTCCATGACTCGAGCTCAATCCGGATATCAGTGACAAAGGAACTGTACAATCACTGTAACACCAGTCATGAATGATAGGTTAAGTTGTTCTCCAACTTCTCCAATTACTTGGGTAGCAATGAAGTCTTACTAGATACCAATCATTGCTTGTGAAATCATAATATGATTATGGATATCACTGCCAACGTAATTTGGAGCCTACCGGGTCACACGCATAGGATGTGTTGGAATAGGAGTATAATTGTGGATTTGATTGGAATTACTCCGAATCACATTGATTACTAAAATGTTTATGTAATGGATTAGAATAATATTGGAGTGACTGGCTCTAAGTGCAAGTGGGAGTTGTTGGCGTATATGCACATAAAGCCATCCCAAACGATTGCATGGAGTCAGATATTAATTAATCAATTAATGTGATTATTTGGTTAATTAATGAATTCTGAAATATTCTAATTAATCCACGAGCGTTTTAATTAACGCAATGTTTCTGTTTACCGATGGGTTTAGGAAACCCTATTTCCCATCATATCCTGTTTAAAGGAGGATTGACGGCACGTAAACCCTAGCCGTCATCATCCTTAGGAGAGAAAGGAGAGAAACGCGCCGCTAGCACGCCGCCGTAGAGACACAACTCCTTCCCGCCGGCTTGGGAAGTGCGACGTAGAGTTCTGTCCATCCGCGTGGACGAAGTAGAGACGCAGACGCATTGACGCCTGCGTTCGGAGGACGTCGACGACCACCTGTACGCGCTACGAGCGACGTACATCACTACCGCAAAGGAGCGCTGCCAGATCAACCTGCGACAGCGAACGGGAGAGAAGTTTCGTCCATGTAGGTCAGCAGTGTTGCACCGTCGTGCAACGGGACATCGCTGGACTTGCTCCGTGATAAGGTATATCCCGCAAACACTCCATCCAAATACGTTGTTGTCGACGAGATCATGTTTCGGGTTGCGTGGATTTTATTACTTCCTCCACGCATGTTTTCTCTACAAAACCCAACAGTAACAACCACTTCTCTTTACAATTTATCGAGAGTATCAGGGTCAATAACTTTGCTGCGCAGACTGTCGAAAAAGAAACAAAGTATGGTGATTTCAAACCTTACATACTTCGAAAATATAGATCTAATTGCCACAGGCAATATTTGTTGCATTAGAGTGTGACAATCATGAGATTTAAGACCTATCAACTTCAGATCTTTCATTGATACCAATCTACAGATGTTGGATGAGTAACCCTGTGGCACCTTAACATTTACCAAACATTCACAAAAAGCTTTCTTCTCCTTTCTAGACAATGTGTAACAAGCGGGAGGTAAGTATGTTCTCCGATTTTTCATTTCACGAAATTCTGTTAATTCTGACCTTATTCCCATTTCACGTAGGTCCAGTCTGGATTTTATCCCGTCTTTAGTCTTACCTGGTATATTCAACAAAGTACCAATGACACTATCACAGACATTTTTTCTCAACGTGCATGACATCGATACAATGCCTGACTCTCAAAGAACTCCAATAAGGAAGATCCCAAAATATTGACTTCTTCTTGAATAAAGATTTGTCACTCCGTGTGGCCATAGTACATTGTGATCTCTTACCAAATTCATTGACAAAGTCTTTTACTCTTTCATAAATAACCTCCCCTGGTATAGATTTAGGTGCACTCCGTTCCTCATTCAATCCATTGAATGCTTTGAGCTTCCTACGATACGGATGGAATTTTGTAAGAAACCTTCGATGATCGAGATATACAGTCTTACCGCCATATTTTAGTCTTGTTGAATCAGTGTTCTCTTCACATATAGGACACACTTTATCTCCTTTGACACTATATCTAGACAAATTCCCATATGCTGGAAAGTCATTAATAGTGCAAAACAACATAGCATGCAAACGAAATGTCTCTCTTCGTGAAGCATCATAGGTAATCACACCTTCACCCCAGAGTTTCTTTAAGTCATCAATCAGAGGTTCAAAATAAACATCGATGTCATTTCCAGGTTGTTTAGGGCCCGATATCAACAACGACAACATTACATACTTATTTTTCATACACAGTCAGGGAGGAAGATTGTATATAACAAGCATGACTGGCCAAGTGCTATGTTGGCTGCTCAATGTCCCATACGGATTCATCCCATCTGTACAAAGCCCAAGTCTTAGATTCCTGACTTCTTCACCAAATTCAGGGTACAATAGATCAATCTTCTTCCACTGTGGGGAATCAGACGCATGTCGTAGGATACCATCATTATTTTTCTTAACATATGCATGCCACCTCAAATTCTTCGCATCTATCGGATTGGCAAACAAGCGTTGAAACTGTGATATTATAGGTAGAGACCACCACCTTGGCAGGAGAACCAGTTTTGGACTCCCCCGAAGTCGTCAATTTATACTGTGACGCGCCACATTTTGGACAATCTTTCAAATCCACATAGTCCTTTTGAAATAATACACAATCATTCGGGCATGCGTGTATCTTCTTGGCATCCATTCCCATTGGGCACAACAATTTCTTTACCTGGTATGTTGAGATTGGCAACTCGTTTCCTTCAGGAAGCATTTCTTTCAACAAAGACAACAATGACGTGAAGCTTTTGTCGCTCCATCTATTGTTAGCTTTCATCTTATACAATCTCAACACAGCGCTAAGCTTCGTAAACTTAGTACAACTTGTGTATAATGATATCTCAGCATCATGCACAATGTTTCTAAAAATAGGAGGTGGATCGGTGTGCTCTACCCCACAACTATCCAACATCGCATCAACGATGTCTACTGGAACTGGTTCATTCACATCTACGTCATCATAGGCCATTTCTTCTTCCACACAAGCACTACTATCGACATCCACTGGTTTCGGGTTTGAAATCTCTCCATGCCAGTGTCATTCTGTATAGCCTTGTATAATCCCGTTGCACATGACTTGACTTTTGATTTCGTCACCAGTGCTGACTTTTAAGTTGTTACCGCAATGCCTACATGGACAGTAGAACCTATCTCCAGGTTTTTTCCTATGTTCCTCGGCAAATCTAATAAACTGGTCAAGACCAGAAATAAACTCTGGGGTGCAGCGATTGCGAATGGACATCCATGATCTATCCATTCTAAGATCAAAGAGAAAACAAGTATATATTACAACAAGATTAGGGTCTAGGGTTAACAGATTAGAGTTTTTTCATGGTTAAAACTTTAGGCCAACAAATACATGTGTTGTCATTCTTATATATAATAAATGTGTGCCACCTATCCCATTCTTGAACACCTAATCTCACTAGTAAGTGTATAATGTGTATTGGGTTTTCAAGAAAATTTTGGCAGCATTTCCCCGCTGTTCTCTAAGTACATATGTACTTAGAGAACAAACGGGGAAATGTTGTCGAAATTTTCTTGAAAACCAAATACACATTATACACTTACATCCTAAGTGAGATTAGGTGTTCAAGAATAGTCTCAAATCGGGGACTATCTAAGATTTACTCCTAATGAGTATATCTTGGATGGGTTTCTAGGCCAACAAATACATGTGATGTCATTCTTATACCTACAATCCTAGTTTCATCATTCATATCCTAGTTCTTCAAATTAGGTGATTAACATTGTCAATATACTCAAAAAGGAAACAAGTTACCAATTTCATAGTTAGGACGGTAGAGATACCCTAAGATCTAGATCTAATGGTTCATAGTGAGCCTGTGATAAAGTTACATCACTAGATGATTATATAATTTCAAAAGCAGTACACAAATAAATTCAAATGAGTAGATAACTAAATAAAAAACAATAGACAAAAAAATACAAATAAGTAGATGAATAAATCATAAAAAATCAGTACATAAATAAACACAATCAGTAAATAACTTTAAAAAAATTACACTAGCTTGGTGAAATCAGTACATAAATAAAAACAATCAGAATATTTTTCAATGGCTTTTGGGGTGACTTGGTGAAATCAGTGTATGTTTTGGGCATCCTTTGTATAAGTTGATCTAGGGTTCAATCCAGGGAGTGCCCCTGAACTCAAGCAATTATAATGGGAAAGATAAAATGAAGGATTGATCGTCTCCTTTATTTACTCAAACAACTAGCCTTGAGCTTCAAAGCTCTGATCCAAATTTGTAGTAAAATACTAATAGACTATAAATCATGATCAATGGAAGGTCCCTTGAATCACGATGGTCCCAATGATCCTTAACTTGGGTACTGGGAGGTCAGAAGCTTGAATTAAAATCCATCATAGAAGAAATAAGTTGAGGATATGAGAAACATGTACAGGACCATCTTGTCAGGATGAAAACCAAAACCGTCTGAGTTCAGAAGATCCGCTTGAGTGTGCTTGTACAGGGGGTGACGACATCCACAATGGACACACCCAACAGGTAGTAAAACGAGATGAACCAGGCTATGCAGAGGTTTTGGGAGATGTTTGAAGGGGTCCAGGTCGGTGGCGGCAGAGAAAGCCAGCGGAAGAGAAAAGGCGGACGGCGGAGAAGGGTTACCTTGCTTTAGGTCGGCAGCGGCAGAGAAACCCAGCGGGCGGAGGAGAAAAGCCGGCGGCGGAGGACCGGCAGACCAGCGGCGGAGGACCGGCAGACCAGCGGCGGAGCAGCAGTGGGAGCGGAATCGCCAGATGATTTACTAATCGGGAATGAAACAGGAGAGAAAGGAGAACAGTCAGGCTCGCGGGGGTTAAGTTATCAATCAGTGTCGGTTCTCTTGTATAACCGACAACTATTTACTAATAGTGTCGTTTCTGATGTAAAACCGACAACTATATTCAATAATAGTCGTCAGTTTCCACAAACAAAACCGATGCCTATAAACATAAGCCGATAACAAAAAATGTTCTCGAACTCAGCCAATAGTCGTCGATGACCTTATAAAAACCGACGCTACAGGTGGTCGATATTTTCGCGGGGACATCGCGCGTAAACTCTTCCACGTCGGTTACTGATGCGAAACCGACGATTAAATTAGGCCAAATTTTTGTCTCACGAAAATACTTTAGTTGTCGGTTTTTAAGTTAAAAATCGACGCCATATATCAGCGCGCGTAAAATTTTGGAGGTAAATTTTTCCCCATGAAAAATTTGGTTTTGGCGGTCGATCTTAGGCGTCGGTTATTTATATAGAACTGACGCTAAATAGAAAGCGGTACCCGTGTCTGTCCACTCTTCACAGATAGACGTCGGTTTTATGTAATAACCGACGTTGTATGTTTAAGGTGTTGTTTTTTTAATACAACCGACGACAGTGAATGTGACGTTATAAGCCATTTCTGTAGTAGTGTGTGAAATGGGACCTATAGGGTCACATATATATGATTAATCTGGAAGATGATTTTATCCATGAATGATGTTTTGATTGATTACTAAAGTGTTTAGGTACTCGATCAAATATTCAATCAATAGCCTTGACTCATAATCATTAAATTCAAGTGTTGAACTAACTGGTTAGAGTGTCAAATTGATTGAGAACTGAATTGCCTATTTTCTGCACAATCTGGACCACCAACCGACCGGTTCACCCACTGGGTGAACCAATCAGCTCATGGTCAGTGAGATGACCGGTTCACTCTGGTGAATCGATCAGTTCAACTGGTCCAAACGAGCACTGTTGGGTTGTCCCGATTTTTGAGAAAAAAAATTTGTTTCACTTGTTCAATTAGATTGGGACAAGAATTAATCTTTGGGTTAATTAGAAACGAATAATTAAAGTCAATTGCATGTGAATCGATCGTCTCTCCTTGCCAAATGACTATTTCAGTTATGAAACGACCGGTTCACCTGTCGCAGTGCAAATTGTTCATGGAAATTCCGGACCCTTCTACTCCCGCACTGGGAACCCTAACCTTGCCCTCTATTATAAATAGAAGGGTACATGGGGCTTCTCCAAAGACACAACTCAGAACATCAGTTGCTCTGTAAAGTTATTATCCTCTCTAATTGTGGTAACTGAAAAAGTCCAATACCCGTCTAGAGAGGAATAGTGAGGAAAAAACCACGGCAGAAAAACAATTAATTGTGGAAGAATATGTCGGTTACTAATAAGCCGATAGAAGAGGATAACTACTTCTGCTCCGTATCACTTGGCGCACTTAGTAACCCCACTGGCATGCCGAGACCACATCGTGTTCCAACACAGATGTATATTAATGCAACACAAACCCCAAAGACAAGTCACAGCCATTGTCGTGTTCTTCGCCTAGGGCTAGTTTGGTTGGGTGTAGTAGGGTGCAGTTGTGTGAGTTCGCAATGTAAAAATGTACATTAAACACGCACTTTGTCAAAGAAATTAGCCTTTACTGAGACGTATTCAAGTTGAAATTGCCCTTGCTTTGACTCCCCTTCCGCGGAAGACTTGACCAGGCGTCACCGGTCCTATATACCCTTCCCTGCTCCCCGCCTCTTCCCAACAGCAACTCAGCCAATCGTTGAAAAGTCAGAGGAAAAGAAACAAGCAAGCAAGCCAGCGTCATGGCGACTACATCAGCAGCGGCGGCAATTGATTAGTTCGAGTCAGGTCCCAATAAGTTATGCTCAACTTAGATCAGACTATGTATTAACTCTCGTTGGGGTTGGGTTTAGATTTGCGTCCGGGAAAAATATGTCCCGTTCAAATTTTATGAACAAAGTGAATCCGACATTTAATCCATGACCCAAACATGTATAGACCTGATCCGAACTTGATTTGGCCTGACCCGAATATCATAAAAATATTTTGTGATGAATATTAACTAAGAAAAGAATAGAATATATGAAAAGCTCAAAAATAGCAACTGAGATAATCAAACACAACCCAAGTCGGCTCGAAAACTGAACCCAAATTTTTTTAGTTAGTCAAGTGTCATATGATTGGTCAAGTTATTTTTTATATATGTTATACTACTAAAATAATAATTAATGATATTTTCCAAAGTTATAAATGTATAATAAGATATAGTAGTGGGATTCTAAAATACATACAACTCAAATCATAATCGAGGAAAAAAGTAAACCAATGGAAAGAAGAGAACAAAAAGGCGTCATGATAGTTTGACGGAAGTGGAAGGAAACATTTATGGCCCCTATATGGAATTTCACTAATAGAGGGGAATTTTTTTTATTTGATAAAAGAATAAGGGTATATTAGAATTTTTGCAAAGAGGCGGGGGGGGGGGTTCTATATGATACGATTAAGGGTGTTGTTTTATTCGAACTTATCTGTCATGAAAACTTGATTTGTTTATAAATGTATAGTTTTTTCTTATATAAAGATACAACAATATTGGTACAGTTATGTATAGGATATTTGTTTTTAATAAATTGTGACTGTTGAGTTATTTCAATTCACCACACACAAAACATTTTTAACAATATTAATTATTTAACCAATTAACCGAATAAACAAACTAAATTATCTAAAAAATAACTATTTAGTTATTAACTAGGTTCTACTCACCCCTATTAGGATTAGAGAGCATCAAGTTTCCTATACTACCCACCTCCTTTCGTCAACTTCCATGCTAATCCCTTTCTCAGCAGAATCACGACAGCTTGCCACACATCCATAATAGTCATTACATGCTATGAGACAATAGCACTGGTTAGTAATAACAATCACAATTACGAATAATGTTATGTGGATGCCGTTTTGAAACTTAAAATAGAACCTAAATCATTATCCGCACAAAATAAAAAATACAACAGAAGAAATATAACATTTTGTTTACATATTTTTAGTTTTATTGTGGAAAATGATTTGAGTTCTAATTTTGAATTTTAAAAATTTGTCCACTTAACAAGTATTAACATTTAATGGCTAGAAAATGGTGTTTTGTCCTCTCTTTAGCCCAGTTAGACCTGTCAAACGGGTGGTTGTGTTGGGTTTGAGTTGAGTCGTTGCGCGTACGGGTCTGGCAGGTCAAAAAGATACAATCTAAATGGGTGGAAGAAAGTACATCCAAATCCGACCCAGCAGGTTGCGGGTTTGCCCGTGGATGCTCATATAAAATGTGTCCAATCAACAATAAGTTGTTAGTTGTTTTCCTTAACACTACAAATAAAATTTAAAATAACTTGTAACTATATTTTTTATGTTAATTATATTACCAACTACTACCCTTTGACGTCAAACCATTCGATTAGTTGTCGACATATGTTTATACAAACTTTTAAAAAAATAACAACTAGTTATTGTATGTCAATGTAAAATTGGAAAACCAGTACTGTTTTAATGGATAACTATTACAAATAACAACACATAATTTTCACATAATGTTAGATATTCCTAGACTTGTCAAACTGGGTCAAAATCCGCGGGCGCCCACGAGTCGACCCGTTTAAGTTGGGTTTGGATGACAAAATTTACCACCCGCTAGAAATCACCCAAACCCATACCCACCCGTTTATTTAGTGGGTTTCACGGGTGATCCGCGGGCACCCGCGAGTGCCCATTTAATTAAATAATATATTAATATAAATATATTATCTATATGACTTTTAAGACATGCAACACTTGTGCATTTATCAATCAACTAAATTGATGACGTGTAATGTATACAATATAAAGAGTTAAAGTCTAACTTTCTTTATTGATATCCTTTGTTAATTGTTTACACTAGTGGAAACAAATTCGTTAACTTCTATATTATTTGTATGTTAATGAATATATAGTGTAATGCATGTTTTATATTCAATCACAACAATTATATTCTCTTTCTGTTCATTTTATGTATTGGACAATCATAACATGAAACATCAAGAACTTATAACGACAAAATATAGTGTTGTTATGGTAATATGTTATGCTATCTGTAACATCTATATCATTTAGTTTTTTTATTGTACATTGCAGAAATGGTTGTTTTTTATTTTGTCTCTTACATTTTATTTCAAAACATCAAATATTACATTGTGTTTGACACAAAAAGTAGTGGAAGGTTGCCCTCATTTTGTTATGTTTACACTGAAAATTATTAATGAATTATTCGACTCTTTGTCGTAGTGCAGAAACTAGTAATATCTTTTCACTGTGCACATATTAAATGGGCACCCGCGGGCGATCCGCAACCCGTTGGGTCGGGTTTGGGTGTGCTACTTCTCCACCCGTTTAACATTGGATCTTTTTGACCCGCACCCGCGAGACCCAAACCCGCAATGACCCAACCCACCCACCCGTTTGACAAGTTTAGATATTCCTAAGATTACTAGTACTTAGTTATTACCTATTGCATTGCCCACGCCAGCAGCTGTCAACTTGCGGGCGGAGCCACTTCCGCATTTCACACGCAATTTTAGTCACCGCGACACGCACGCGGAGTCCAACTGGCATTCCGAGACTTACTGGGGGAGTCAAGACTCAAGGCTACATTAATGCAACTAAGTCACAGCTAGCAAGTGTCGTGTTCCTTAGCCCAAGTAGTCCAAGATCAGTGCCTTTTAAAATGAAATTGCCCTTGCTTTACTTCCTCTTTTCTCCCTGGCGCGTTGAGGGGCCCCTCGTCAAAGACTTTGACCAGGCAGGCGTCGCCCCGTCCTATATACCCTCTCCCTGCTGCTCGCCATCTCCCAGCAGCAATCCAACCAATCGTTGAAAAGTCAGAGGAAAAGCAAGCAAGCGTCATGGCGACCACATCAGCAGCGGCCGCAGCGGCGGCAATTGCCGTCCTCCTCTCACTCCTCACCACACCCACCTCCGCCGCGACTTTCAAATGCTCCGGTAAGAACCGTTCGACCTGCACGTCCCTCCTAGGCTTCCCAGTAACAAACGCCACAACAACCAACTTCACAACCATCGCAACCCTCTTCAACATCCCCGTCTCCTCTCTCCTCTCCGCCAACGGCCGCAGCGACCCGTCACGCCCCGTCCTTAACTCCACAGTCCGCGTCCCCATCCCCTGCACATGCTCCGACGGCGTCGGAACCTCAGGCAACACCACCCACTACACGGTGAAAAAGGGCGACGGGCTCGACCACATCGCGAGGGACATCTTCGGCCTCCTCATAACCTTCCAGGAAATAGCCAAAGCCAACGGCATACCCGACCCCAACCAGATCGACGTCAAGCAGGTGCTCACCATCCCGCTCCCATGCAGCTGCGACCAGGTCGTTCCAGGGGAGGATGTGGTCCACTACGCGTATAAAGTCGCCAAAGGGGACGGCATTGAAGGGATCGCGTCGGCGACTGGTGCCAGTGGTGCGGTGATCCAGAGTCTCAATGGCATAGCTAGCCCAAAGGATCTCAAGGAGGAACAGATCCTCGATATCCCGCTCAAAGCCTGCGGGGACTCGCCGTCGCCACTGTTAGCGAGAACAAATCTCACCTCGTCGGTACCGTGCCCGGCTGTACCACCGCCGGCCTCGAGTCCTTCTGCGCTGCCGGGGTCGAAATCCCCTCCAACAGGCAGTTCGGCAGCCAGGGCGGCGCTTCCCGGAGGAGGGTTTCGGTGGACATCGATGATAGTATTGCTATGCGCTGGATTGATTCATCTCGTCCACTAGTTCTTTCTTTCCCCAGGGCCCAGGCTGTCCTCGTTTTCAGTTTTGCCATTTTATTCTCCTGATATGAGTGTCCTGTTCCACCTGTGTCAAGTTCACACGTACGTTCTAGGTACTCGTAGGGTAAAATAAGAAATATGCTAGTTGGATACCATTTTGGAATCTAAAATAGAACTCCAATCATTGTCTATTACATGTTTGAGGCATAATAAATAATATATATATTTAATTTGTTATGCCCTCAAACATGTGATGCATGGATAATGAATGAAATTCCATTGTGGTTTCAAAATCAGTCTAGATAGCAGACCTTGTAAAATAACCGCCTATTTGGCGAGTGTTTCAATTCATAATAGAAATAAACGAAAAGTAGCAGCCTCTTCAGTATATTGTTTGGTGGATGGGTTGCAGTCGAATTGTGAATTTGGAATCGGGATGACAATGGGGCGGGTATGGGCAACCCATACCCATACCCATTTCGCCCACTTCAGTTCTTACTTGACCCATATCCTGCCCATTAAGAAAAGGAATTATAAATGGGTACCCATACCCACCCCAATGGGTCATGGATACCCATTAAAACCCATATTGGAAATAAAGGAAAAATAAGTCCATAAATGAAGTGTGGGTGAAAGCACACACCCATGAGTACCCAATATAACTCATGTTGACCCACCCTATTGGTCTAGTTGGCTGCCACTGCAATTAGGGATGCTTCAGCAGCTGCTAGAGATGATATATCTCATACGCCATTACTATTACAATCTAATGATCGACCATCACCCAAGAAGCATTAAAACAACAAACAATTACGCCATTACAAAATATTTCGTCTTACTCACGCAATGAAACAACACTAGTGTTTCCTCTTTTTGTCGTTGCATGGAAAAGGATGAAACATCACTAGTGTTTCCACTTTATATGCTTGCATGGAAAAGGATGAAACAACACTACTATTTCCACTCTGTCGCTGTGTGAAATAGCATATATATACGATTCAAATGCAACCACAAATAACTCAAACGATTCAAGATAACTCAAAGTCAAACTCATTCAAATGCAACCAGAATCACTCTCAAGTTTAAGGTTCACAATATGACATCAAAATAATGAGAAAATTTGATGTAATGGTTCATCTCAAGCTTGTTACTTGTTCAAATGCATCCATAATGCACTCTTAGAGTTAAGGATTACAAATTAATTTTGAAACAAAGAGACAAAACTATAATGCTGCAGTTTGTCCAAGACAGAAATATGTGCTCCATTCGTGTCATGCAGCTCGACAGTTAACCCAAGACTTTAGAATCCATGCTCCACTCATGTCAAGCAGCTAGATAGCAACCTGGAAAAACAACACAACAATTAAATGCCTAGTATACAAATAATGCAACATGTAAATTTATTTCAGTCAAAATTTATCTTGATCACCCGTCAATTGATAAACACATAGAACCATTTGTACCAAAAATGCATCAATTACAGACATCAGCTTGGTTTATGACAGCAACCAAGATCCGAGAATTTAACCCCAATCAAAACCACACAGGAAAACAAAGCATTTAACCCCAATCAAAACCACACAGGAAAACAAAGCATTTAACCCCAATCAAAATAACACAGGAAAACAAAGAATTTAACCCCAATCAAAACCACACAGGGAAACAAAGCATTTAACCTGGAACTTACACAACATAAGGAAAAAGGACAAGGTTGAACTTACTGAAATGTTTGTAGTCAAACTCCCAAGAACCACTAAATATCCCAAAAGACATTATCTTACTCTACTTAAGCTGCAACAAGTAAATATTCCACTAAAGTTATTTGTGAAAAAGGAAGAATTTATGGAAATAGAGAAGTACCTATATTACCTTCATTTTCACTTTCATCATCACTCATTACAGTATCTGCTACAGTTTCTCGTGAAGTATCTCCATCTGCATAAAAAATAACATGATTCCTTAGTAAATAATACTATACAATGTTTGAAATAATATATGAATTCATAAACATATTACATATGTACCTTATATTTCACAAACTTTTAACCAACTTTGCGTGCACATCAAAGCTTCTATTATTTTTGGACGAAGCCTACTACAGTGGGGCTCGATGACTCTCTCACTTGTGTTGAAGGCAAATACAGAAGCTATGGTACAAATGGGGATTGCAAGAATATCCTTTGCAATTAACAGACGAATTCGATATTGCTCTCCGTTCTGCTCCACCTCCAAATACTTATCAAGATCAGTTTTGGAAAAATTGAACTCCGTCTTTTTCTTTTTCTTGTTCTTCATAAAGGCATCCAATCCAATGAAGTTTTTATCGATCTCTTGTGATGGAACGACAGGACTACAAGATACATTATTGGTGTCACTTTCCTTAAGACATATACTTTGGTATTTGTATTCATCATACATAGCATAGATGGCATCTTTCACATTCTAAACATGTTCAGATGATTTCTCCCCATAAATACCACTAAAACCATATTCGAGAATATGTATCTTGCATCTAGGGTCAAGAATTACTGCAACCCCCATCAATACATATATATCTTTCCAGTACTTTTTGAACTTTTCCAACATAAGCTCTGCCATTTTAGATATCACAGCATCAGAGGAAGCAGACCACACAACTAAATTTTCCCTTATACGACACATATTTGGAAATAAAGATTAGCAGTGGGACACTTAGTTCTGGAAAATAACTCTGCCACAACAAAGAATGCCTCGATTTTCTCACAAATATCAACACAAAATTTTCAATCTTCTTCGCTTGGGACCGTCGTGTATTTCGTTTCATGCAAACTCAGGCGGAAGAAGACATCTTTATACATAAGGGCTACTTGCAACATTAGATATGTTGAATTCCACCTTGTCTCACAATCTAGGCACAACTTTTTAGAAAAGTCAATCTTCATAAGCTTAGTTGTATCCTCAAACTTCTTGTCTTTTTGAAGTTGCAATCCAATAAGAGACACTAGCCCAAACTTTTTCGACTCCATCCTTGATAACAGATAATCCATCCTTTAGTATCAGATTCAGAATATGGGTACAACATCACATGTGAATAAATCTCCCATATAAGATCATACAATGAGATGGAATCTTAACTCTTATAAAATCAATCAACTGTTCTTCATCAATTTGAATTTGACTTTTGACTACATTGATCATGGCATCATTTGTGGTACAATTATCCAATGTAACAGATGATAATCTCGTGTCAAGATTCCATTCATGTAGATAATGCATTAACACTTTAGAGAGAACCTCTTTTGTATGAGGACAAGGAACGTAAGCAAATCAAATGATTCGACTTTGTAAGGTCCCAGAAGAGTCTATATAATGAGTTATAACTGCCATATAACCTCTTCGTTGGTAGTTCAAAGTCCACATATCACTTGTAATTGCTACTCTGCTTCCAACCTCTCAAAGTCCTCCATCATTTTCTTCTTCTCTATGGCATAAATATCTAGGATATCACTTTTTATAGTGTTTCGAGATGGACACTTAAATGTAGGTTGTAGAATTTTGAGAAAGTTTCAAAATCCACGATGTTCAACTATGCATAGTGGATATTCATGCATGAGGATCATGCTTGCAAGAGATTTTTTGGCATCCTCTTGATTGAATGATGCTTTAAGCGCCTCCCTAGTCATTGTTAGTTTCCTAACATTTCCTCTAATGCCCTCCAATGTTGTACATCTATCAAGATGAGAGCTCAGATGAGTTGTCCCATGTGCGGCAATACCACTCAAATGACGGTGACAATAGTGGCATATTTCTTTCCAAACACCATCAATTTCTTTCCTATCAAAATGCTTCCAGACCTTACTTATATGACGTCTTTTGGACATCGATGACATGTTAACATCTTGCTCATCTGATTGACTTCCAGTCTGGTAAGTAGTAGCCACTGGAGACGAGCAAGCATCATGGATTTCATGTTCTTGACCCTGGGATGCCATATCTAGCAAGTGAAAATATCGGGACTATCAGATTTGCTTTACACATTGATAGTACATTGTTATTATATATATTTTACTTTCAAACTATCCAATTGGGTCCTTATCTCTCCAAGCTAACCCATTCTTGAACACTTAATTCCACTAATGAGTGTGTGATATGTATTTTGATTTCAAGAAAAATTTGACAACATTTCCCCTTAGTTCTCCAAGTACACCGATGTAGAATGAGACAATTCTCATCTACATATGTACCTAGAGAACGAAGGGGAAATGACCTACCAAATTATTCTCAAAATCAAAACACATATCACACACTCATATCCTATGTAAGATTAAGTTGTTCAAGAATAGTTCCAAAACTGGAGACTATTCAAGATTTACTCCTAGTGAGTAAATCTTGAATGGGTATCTAAGTAAATTTTCTTATGAGAGGGTGTCTTTTTAAGTTGTGTATTATTAGTAGATATTTTTTGTTCCATTAATTCATCTTCTTATGAATAGGTTTAAGATTTTGAATAAAAACTTTAATGGGTATCTAAGTCAATTATCATTTCTACTAAATAAAATACATCGACAAAGCAAACAAGGATAATTCTAATACTAAACAGTAAAGTAAACATGGATAGATTTCTGTGCGGATAGAACAACCTAGATAATAGAACAACAATACACTAATTATGTTAGAGAAGCATATCAAGCATTCAAAGAAGCATTCAAATAAAATATATTTAACTTGCAACAGAAGCATCACCCAATGCCCGTTTGTGCATTAATGGCAAGTGGGCTAATTACCACAATATCTAGGTGCTCTGAAAAGAATGATAGTACGAATGCCACTTGTCTAGAAAAGCATGCATTCATTCTTAAACATGTTCTGGAATCATAGAAGGTGAGAAATCGCGAGATGAAGTTGGTGCGAAGAGAACAATTTAGGTGTAGGTCATCAACAAAACACCAGGGAATGGTAGCAAAAATGAAGTAGACAGGGGGGCACCAACCAGTAAGCAGTAGGTGCACAAACTCAGAGGTAAGGTGGTTTTCGGATCGGAAGCAATCTCCAAATTTTGGATCATCTATTCAATGACATACAATGGTGGATCTAGAAAACCCCTATAGGAGGGTTGAGTTAGATGACTCACCAAACATATTTTATTTGAGGAGTAAAAATTGGGTAGTAATTGATCTTCCACTTTAAATAGTAGCATATTATAATGAATTTAGCCACCAAGGTACGTAGCTACGGGTGTTGTCTGTTGATTACCATGAAACCCGCTAAACAACCGGACAATACATATTTAAAAATATTATAACAAGTGACAAATATTATCACCCAAATTAGATTCAAAGTGATGGGCACATGGGTTCCTTGTAAATTTTGACCCAATTTGAAAAACATGTACTTCTATACTTACACTTCAGATTGTTGCAAAACATGAAACATTGAAATGCAATCAGCTCACCTTTTGAATATTCCCTACGTGTCTTTTGTAAGTGAGAGTTTGGCGTCCCTTTGATTTAGAAAAGTTTAGAAAATTGTAGCATGATGCTTCTGGACCGTCCAAAATTACTACTTTGCGACAGTTGTAGTGTTTGACGTGAATAATAAGTCTCACTTTTAGAATAACGCTATACATAGTCAAGTCTATACCTGACCACCTACTCATTTTTTTGATAGTTTTAAAAAGCTTTAGTCCTAATCATTTCATCTGATACAAATTAACTTATAGCATAAGTTGAAGAGTCTTAAAATTCTCTCTTCTTTTGCAACTCCTCTCTCCAGTCTCATTCCACCCCACCAGTATAATACGTCTCATTTCCAACTTTCGTCAATCCTGTCAGAGCGCATCGTTCATGCGGAAGTCGAGTATCATATTCTTCATCCACTACTGCACGTTTTGTATTTTAATGATGTGTCAAATAAAACATGTGCAATATCTGAGGTACTGTAATGTGTGTATGTACTCTATTTGGAAAATATGTTAGTTATATGTATTTTTGTAAAATGTGAATTAGTTCATGTAGATATTATATGTAGCTATCGACATTCTTTTGTACATGATTTTTTGAGGTACGGTTGGTGGTTTATGAAGGTATTTTGTGTGGTTAGTAATATACTTCTTGTACAATGTATCTGTCACTAACGTACTTTTTCTACGTAATTTTGACAAATATTGTTATTGTTGTACGTCTCGTACTGTACGTCTAGTATTGTACATCATTATTGTACGTAACGTAATGATTAAATTAGGATAATTACTTTACAGAGTGATTCCCAATATATTCGTGGTGGAATGGATTAACTTATTAGTGATTTATAATTATAAAATTAATATGTAGACAATTTAATAACTAATAAAATTTCAAATGAGTCTTGTAATGGACATGTTGTACTGTACATCTTGTATTGTACGTCTTGCAATGTATGTTGGTACTATGTATACTGAGAAAGTTAACACAATCTCCGATCATCAAGAACAAACACTTGAACAGAGAACTTCATTCAGACTTAAAAAAATTGTTTAACAATTAAAACAATATAGATAAGAAATTTCAATACAAATGATAAATTTACAATACTTATGGTTGTGAAGGAATATGGAGTGAGAAGAAGTAGGGAGACACTTAAGCACTTATATTGTACCTTTGTACAATTACTAATTCGAATGCTTTCAAAAGAAAAAGAGGAAACTAGCAATGAATAAAAATATATATTTGAATACTTTTCAACACTTCGTCTATATGGGATGACCCTTTATCCTTATGTCCATGGCCCACCCCCTAGCTACCCACCCATCCAACTAGCCAATCAAATGTGTGCCACCCACCCAACCACCTAACAGCCTGTCGTACGGCTGTTGTAGGTCTTTGACAACGTGAAGGAGAGAGATAAAGAGAGGAGAAAAAGGAGGGAGAAGGGAGGGGGTGGGAAGAGAGAAAGTAGTTACAGGAGAGAGAAAAAAAGAGAACACTATTTTGTTAATAACTTTAAAATGGTACTGATTTTTTTGACGAAATAAACATTGTTGTATTCTCCACAAAAAGTACTTTCTAACAAGATCTAATTTGACATATTCTAAAAATATAAAATATACAATCTAAAATATTAGAGATAATGTGATTGTAAAATTGAAAAAATGGACGGATAAAATTATTTTATTTCTAATTCTCAAACCATAATGAAATTTTAAATGAAATAAGAACTGATGCATTATTAACAAAAAAATACTTAAAAATAAGACTAATATTGACATAATAATTTTTTTCATGAATAATTATAACACATGAAAAATGAGGAGAGAGAAATTTATATTGTTTGTAACTCTCAAACAGTAAGGACCTTTTAAATAAAATAAAAATTGATGGGTTACTAACAATTTTTTTAAATGATAGATAATTTGATTATAAAAATTAAAAAATAGGAGAGAGAAATTTATTTTGTTTATAACTTTCAAACCGTAGTGAATTTTATATCAGTATGCCATGATTTCTATCCATACTCAAGTTTGATACATTTTGAAAAAATAAAATATAAAGTCAAAAAATGATTAGATAATGCGATTATACAAAATTAAAAAATAGGAGAGAGAAATTTATTTTGTTTATAACTTTTAAACAGTAATGAATTTTATGTTAGTATGTTATCCATATTTTAAAATATTTTATATTATTATGTTATCCATATTTTAAAATAATTATGTTATTATGTTATTCATATTTTAAAATAGTTATGTTATTATGTTATCCATATTATTTTAAAACATATGTTATTATTACATGCTATATTATTTTATGTTATTATGCTAACAATATTTTAAAATACTTTATGTTATTATGTTACTTTAAAATAGTTATATTATTATGTTATCCATATTATTTTTAAATATTTTAACATAATAACATATATTTTAAAATATATGTTATTATTCCATGCAACATTATGTTATGTTATTATGATAACAATACTATAAAATATTTATGTTATTATGTTATCCATATTATTTATGTTATTACATTATCCATATTTAATTATGTTATTATGTTATCCATATTTTTATGTTATTTATGGATAACATAATAACATAAAATAATATGGACAACATAGTAACATAAAATATTAATAACATATATTTTAAAATATATGTTATTATTCAATGTAACATTATGTTATGTTATTATGATAACAATACTATAAAATATTTATGTTATTATGTTATCCATTTTATTTATGTTATTATGTTATCCATAATTAATTATGTTATTATGTTATCCATATTTTTATGTTATTTATGGATAACATAATAACATAACATAATAATATAAAATAATATGGACAACATTGTAACATCCCTGACCTGGGTTATGCCTTAACCCTAAAAGTTTTGCTTAAGTAAGTCATTTAGATTCTTGTCTTTATCTTTTGAAAAGTAATTAAGACTAAAGGAGAGCTTATGTTTCAATTTTGGTCCTATTCGAATAATGTTGAAACAATGTTTTACTTGTTTTGGACTAAAGTGCAATTTACCCAATTTGAGGGGTTAACTTGAAAATGTTACATGCTAAAATATTCTTCAAATGTTTAAGCATCATAAGAATTAGAATGGTGTTGAGGTATGGCTTCCACAAGCCTGATCACCAAGAAAGACTTTATTAAGCAATGTTTGTGCATTAAAACCTAGTTTTGGTATAATGTGCAATTTACCCAAAACCTAGGGTTCAATATGCAAAATGCCACTTCTATAGAATCTCTAATGTTTCTTGGTATCAATTAGAGACAAGAAAATCATAGGGGTGTCTCATTTGAATCTCTTTGGGGGAGAGAGAATCTTGATATTAAAATAATCAAGATTTAAGCATAATTGAAACCCTAATTCAATTTAATGCAAAAATAAATATATTAATGGAAGTGTCCTTCAACCAAAAAAATGTGATGGTTGAATTTATATAAGTATGGACGTCCTTGTGCCTTGCAATGGCTCCGAAATATCTAAAGTAAGTGGAGAGCCCACTCACATTAGTTAAAGAAAAAGTAATATCCACTCATTTTTGGATATTATTACTATATTGATTAAGGTGCTTAATTTGTTTCTGTAAGGACCCTGACCTCCATTTAGGGCTTATCCTGTTTTCTTTGCTTAACCCTAGTGCTTAGTTGCTTACTAATCACCTTTAGTGGTGATTAGGGTTTGTTCGTGCTTTGTTGAGAGCTGGAGGTGCTACTTGCAATTAACCCAAGTCTAGGGTTGAAGAGCAAGTTTGTCACCTTGAGAAGTGTTCTTCTCTCTCCTTGCTTCCTCTAGTGTTGAGAGTAAGGGTTGGGCTCGTTTCTGGAGTTGCTTTGGGCTTGGATGAGCTTGTTGGGCCTTGTTATGCCTTGCTTGAGCCTTGCTTGACCTTGTAGGATCTTGTGTCGGGCAAGAATGCCCAGTATCGGCCATGGGTGTGTCGCCCAGGGAGTGTGTCGGACATGGGGATGGGGTGTGTCTTCCATGGACCCCCTTCAACCCCTTTGAACTCGTTTTTGTCACCACTAGTGGACACTTGGTTCTTGATGCTTGCATGTGGCAATGGCCTTGGACATGTGTTTAAGGCAAGATAGAGTGGTGGCATTGCCCTTGGACAAGTGTCCCTAGGTGGGCGACACCTTGCCTTGTCTTACCTTGGTTTCTCCTCCATCCTCTCCTATATATGTGTTCCCTTTCTCTTGCTAAGGATCCCTTTAGTTCCTTAGTTCCCTTCTCCCTTGGTTGCACGACACCTCTTCCTTTGCAAAGCTTGGTGGTTGATCCTTCTCCTTGGAATCTTCTTCTTCCTCTAGTGGTGGATGAACCCTAGAGTGCTTTGTTCTCCTTCTTGTGGTGGAGCTTGGAGCTAGGATCTTGGAGCTTGCTTGAGGTAGGTTACATAACTCCTAACCCTAATCATATTACCTTCTTCTACATTCTTGTATGTTTCATATGATCATAATCGGCCATGTATGTTCTAAGATAACTTCTTGCTTAAGTTACACCTAGTTTGCCGAACCATGTTTTAGGTTTCCTTGTTAAGCAACACTCCTTTCTCTCCTTGGTCTATAGGAGTGAGCTTGAGTTCTAGTAATATGGGCAATACCCCTCTCTCATTTATGTTGAGAGGTGAGCTTGTGTTCTAGTTGCTTGAGCAACACCCTCCTCTCACCATGGACTTGAAAGGTGAGCTTTTGTGTGGTTTAAGACCTTTGTTGAGGTTGATCCTTGTGGTTGCCTGATTGGTGATAAGAAGTTGTGCAAGACCCCTCTCTCTTGATTGTTGAGAGGTGAGCCATCTTCTTGATCAATTAGGGTTTGGTGCCCTTGTGCTTGAGGTTGAAGACGATCTTGTTGGGTTGTAGCTTGCACAATATGGCCTTGGGATGGTGCTGCCCAATACCTCTCTTGAGCTTGAGTTCTGGGTCGTTATGAGGAGGATGTGTTGGGCATCACACGTTGGTTCTTGCCTTGTGTGTTGACTGATAGATGAGGCTAGTTTGGTTGGACGATAGGCTTTCCCTTGGGGCCTTGTCTCGATGGATGATGTGTGGTTTTGTGGGTGTTATAGGGTTGGCCTGGGCGCCATGGCTCTAGCCGTCAGAATAGTTGTCGCCCGTTGCAACCCCTAACACCTAGTGCACGACACCCCTAGTGCACGATACACCTAGTGCACAACACACCTAGTGCACGACACCCCTAGTGCACGACACCCCTAGTGCATGATACACCTAGTGCACGATACACCTAGTGCACGACATCTCTAGTGCACAACACATCTGTTGCACGACATGCCCCATAGACTTAGTTGCACGTTAAGCTTTGTGGCCGTTATACCCTGGTTGCATGATACAGTTGGTTGCACGACACTCCTTGAGGTGGTAGCCCGTTATCCTTGACCGATACATGGCTAGATGCTTGGGCGATATGAGGGAGTCTACCCCGCCCGATACCACTTTTAGTGAGAGTGCCCTACCCGTCACACTTCTTGTGAGGGTAGTGGGCACTTCTAGTGAGGGTCATGTTCCTTTCGGAAAAGCTATATGCTAGATCTTTTTCATGCAATCACGATTGGTTTATGGTTGTGAACCTCTGACACATTTGATAGTAGTGAGGTAATTGATATAGTAGATCACACCTATGTAAACATGACGTGACATTACCTGTGTTTATGATCATCTTGAATTATATGTATAATGATGAGTAAATGATAAGCTTGGAAGTATATTAGTTTCTTCATATGATGATGTGTCCCATGTCTATGGTCACATGTTTGAGGCATGAATGATAAAGCATGCAATCATCAATGTTGCCCTATATCGACAATACGATCATTCTGTTAATATATGATGGTTATCTCTATGATTGTGTATACTAACCATGCAGGTGTTCCATGCGGATGCATAGCCAGGTAAAGGGCTATGAGGTATATATGTTTGAATAACACTGCATTGTGTTGGTATGTATGCCCTGAGAGCCAATCATGGGATGATTGGTGGGATACATTAAGATTGATTTGATAAACATCAAAGGAAAGCTTCCAATTCTTTCTGGTTCAGTCATATGAGATAGTGATAAAACAGATTGAATGTCTAGAGAATGACAATACTCAATGCCGTATGCTTTCAGGTTGAGGACTTGAATGATGAGATCATACGGATGCTAAGAGTTTGTACATTCTCATTATGTCCCTAGTCGGATGTCATTGGGGAAAGTAGATAGACAGCAATGACACACAAGACTAGATTGTGGTGTTGGTTGATGACAGAATCTCATTAGTCATGATATAGAGATATCAAACCAAACACATAGGTACTTGTTAGAGAACAAGTGTACCGAACAGACCCACCGTGAGTTTGACACATGGAACCATGACATGGTAGTCACAGTCATTACACACAGTGATGGTGGTGAATGTGATTCTTTGACCTAAAATCACTACACTCAACACATGTCGTTGGGTACACTTTTACATCATCAAACGCAGTCCTAAAACATGGGTTGTTATAAAGGTGATGATTGGGTGGCTTTGATACATGGGGCTTTAGAGGGGTGAGTGATAGATATGGGATTTGTCCCTCCTGAGGGAGTTTGATATCCATTGCCACTTGATGAGTAGGATTGAGAAAGGCGTGCACGCATGTGTGAATCAGTATGTGATATTGATGTCATACATATCTCTTCCAATCTGCTCTGAGATCAAGAAAGTGAATGAACGTTGACAGGATGACTATTCCATGCCTCGAGTTCATTCGGGATATCAGTGACAAAGGAATTATACATTCGTTGTAATACCATTCACGGATTGTAGGATTGAAAGTTGTTCTCCAACTTTCTATTTCACTTGGGTAGCACTAATGTGTGACTAGGCACCGCTCTTTACTTGTGAAGTCATAAGTGTTATGGACTTTCACTGCCAACGTGAAAAGGACCTGCAGGGTCACACACATAGGATTTAACCTGGAAGAGGAGTTTGTCCACAAACAATGTTTAGATTGATTACTAAAGGAGTTTAGTAGTTCAATTAAACACTCAATCAATTGATAGCTCAGTATCATAGCGTTCAAGGTGTTGGACCGATTGATTAGAGTATCAGATTGATTGAAACTGCAATTGATTGTTTCTACATAATCTGCACTCCCAACCGATTGGCTCATGTGATGAACCGATCGGCTGAGCTTGGTGAACCGATCGGCTCAAGTTGTGAGTCGATCGGCTCATGGACAGGGTGAAACGACCAGTTCAAGGGTTGAACCGATCGGCTCAACTGGTCCAACTGACAAGTTGGGAAAGTAGGATTGGTGAGAAATTTCTTTTCGTTTCACTTGCCCAATTTGAGTGGAACAAGGATTGGTATTAGGTACCAATTAGAAACAAAAGAGGAAAAGTCAATCGGGAACTGACCAGGGCCACGAACCGACCGGTTCAGAAGTGAACTGACCGGTTGAGGTGTCCCAATCGATCGGTTGAGTGTCAACTGACTGGCTCAGATCCCCAACCGACCGTTTCAGAAATGAAATGATCCGTTCAGGTCACGCAGTTGGTTGTTTTTGTGGTAAATCTTGAACCCTTCTACTCCTGCTTTAGTCCCGCATTGCCCGGGATAGAGAACCATGTACCATGAACCTCCTATATATATAGGGGTATTGGGGTCTTCTCTGACAACAAGTCAATGCAACCAGTTGCTCCGTAAAGTTGTCGTTCTCTCTGGGTTTGGTAACCGAGAGAGCCCGAGCAAGTGCTACCCGATAAGGTAGGCACAATAAGGGAAAGACAACTGCAGAAAGTGACTGGTGGCAGGAGAGTGTGTCGGCGACTAGTACGCTGACAGGAGGGTGCGACTCCTTCCAATTCCTTGTGAGACAAGGAGATTGGAGTTCCAGGTGGTCCGTGTGGACTACTTCAGAGGTGGGAGATTTCTGCCACTCGGAGGATAGTTGTCAATCCTGACAGTCCCGGTGAGACCAGGAGTCGACAGTCCCGGTGCGACCAGGAGCTGCACAGACACCGTCTAAGACCGGAGGTGAAGACCGCACAAGCCGCGAGGTATTGTCGCCGAGCAAGCCTCGGGACAAGGGATGATTCCACAAACCATCCCTTTCCTATTGTATAGACGTTGACGCGTTTCCTTGTTCTGGGTTTGGGGAGGAGAAAAGTTTTGTTTCCGCTGCCTTCTCTGCCTCCCCTAAAACCCAACAGTGGTATCAGAGCCATGTCAACTGCTCTATAATTTAGGATTATCGATATGATTGATTTTGGTTTGTCGCCTTTATTTATTGCATACGATGCGAATAAAATTGGCTTTATGCATGTCCAATCCTAAATCCACAAATCCCAATATACATATATGATATGTAATATTAATGCACTTGATACACGTCGCCCTTAAACGAGTTTTGTGGTGGATGTATAGTGTGGTTATGGCCAATTAACCCTATCTGTGTATGGTTGTATGTGGTTGCTTGCATCTCGGTCTGCGCACCGATCTTCCTTCTCCTATTCCTGATGTAACTCAAAATAATTTGAGATTTCTTTCCTACCTTTGCTCCCTCCGAATGTAACTCGGGGTTTCTCTTTTACAATGTAAAATAGGATAGATTTTTATTTCCTGTTATGTCAAAGAACGGAGGACATCCGGACGACAGCTAAGACGATCGGTTCAAGGAGTGAACCGACCGGTTGACGTTCGAGACGATCGGTTCAAGGAGTGAGTCGATCGGTTGATGACCGGTTCGAGGAGTGAGACGAGCGAGTGGCGGACATGAAGAGATGCACGACGACCAGGTGAACCAATCAGTTGGAGGAGCCAACCGATCAGTTGGTGGCACCCAGCCAACCAGTCTGATGGCGAGCCGATCATTCATGTGATGAGTTGATCAAACCCAGAAAGGCAAAGCACAAAGTTCATATTGTACAGGTTGCATGTGATGTAGACCTAGATGACCGTGATTCCTCTTGGCTCGAGGAATCACATTAGGATGTCCATAATCATCGCTTTTATCGTTTCACATGTTTTCTGTGGGATATAGCATGTATATGATACATACTATATATTATGGTGATTGGATATGTATATGTATATAAAAACCAAATCCCTGATTAAATATTAAGTTTTAGATGCCTTCCAAATGCGACACACGTGTAAAGCTTGATCGACCAAGTGTGGGCATGCCCTAGCGTGGTGCATTGTCTATCTCATGGAAGCGTGAAGGATGAATATGTGGGTCTGCCCTAGCAGGGTGCATATTCATCATGTTTGCTTTGGGTCAGACTTAACAAGGTGACCTAGATAGGATCTAGCACCTTGAGGCATGGATATGATCATGGCAAGGAGTTGCATATGACATCTTATCAAGAGTTTCATATGATGCAATTGGCAAAAGTTGCCTACCTGAGAGATCTAAGTTGTGGGTGACAGCCCTAGCTGGTCCATAATTTAGAGGATTTCAGGATCTTGCCCACTAGAAGATTGTACGCTGCAATCTTCCAAATTGATGGTGAGGGCTATCAATTTGAACTAAAATAGTGGGAGAGATAATTAATTAAAGGCCTAATTATATCATCAACTTTTCAAATCAATCAAATAAGTCAAAAATGAGTTTTGGACTAAAATTGCATATTTTCCTTTTGTAGTACAAATGGCAACAAACAACAATCACTTTTCTTTGTGATCGGTCCTTGAAAAGGACAGGCTGAATGGGACAAACTTCCACGACTGGTATAGGACATTGAGAATTGTTCTCACTCAAGAGCGAAAGCTCTATGTCCTGGATACTCCAATTCCAGAGGAACTTGCTCCTAATGCACCAAAGACATAAAGGGATGCTTAAAAGAAGCATTCTGATGATGCCATTGATGCAAAGTGCTTGATGTTGTGCTCTATGAACCACGAGTTGCAGAGACAGGATGAGAACATGGGTGTCATTGAGATGATTCGACATCTCAGGAACATGTATGAAGATCAAGCACGACAAGAGAGATATGATGTCTCAAGGGCACTGTTCAAGTGCGTCATGACAGAAGGAGATCCAGTTGGTCCTCACACACTCAAGATGATTGGGTATGTGGAGAACTTGACAAGACTGGGATTTCCACTGAGCCAAGAGTTGGCTACTGACATGATACTGCAATCATTGCCAGAATCCTACAGTCAGTTTGTGATGAACTACAACATGAACAACTTTGATAGGCCACTGTCAGATTTGTTGGGCATGTTGAGGACAGCTGAGACATAGATGAAGAAGGACAAGCCTAAGTCTGTGATGGTGATCATGAGCAAGAAAGGCAAGTCCAAGCGCAAGGGCAAGGGCAAAGCTAAGAAAGGTTCAGATGCTAGCCAGGAGCCCAAGTCGTCTTTAGCTCTCAAGGCCAAGTGAGGCGTGACCAAGAAAGGAAATTGCCACCATTGTCAAAAGCCAGGACATTGGAAAAGGAATTGTCCTCCCTATCTGGAAGAACAAAAGAAGAAGGAGGCGAGAGACGTATCTACTTAAAGGTGTCATGAAAATAAACTTGTAACACTTTTTGAGGTATATGATACCAAGATGTAAGTGTAAAGCACTCAATAAATGGGGCAAGTGTTGCCGCCATAGATAGGAGTACTTTAGTTTATTTTTCAGCCTAAAAGGCATGTAATACAGTTATGAACTGCTATTTCATATTTGCCAATAGATAGAAACACTTTATTTTGCATATTGTATGACAATGATGGCAATCAATAAAGAGATGTTTCAATTTCTAAAGATATGATCTTTGTGGCAATGCCTTGTTTATCTTGTGGTATTTGATATGCATAAGATAAAATGATATCTAAAGTTATTGATAACTCAAACAATCAAATTAGCATCAATCATGAGAACTTCATTTCTAGTTTCCATATGATGGATAAATCTAGACTCTTTTGGTTGGATAACCAGTAAGAGACATGAATCTCTTAGACATGATTCATCAATCTTCACTAATGGTAGTGGGAGAATGATTATCTAATTAGGTATAATACATGTGATGTATTTACATACCTATTGGAGTAAATGCTAATACTTCAAATGGTGTTTAAAGAAATACCAATATGAATATCTTGAAGTGTTCAAGATTATCATAGATGAAGTACAAATTTGGTAAAGTGTTAATTCTTGATGAGATCAATGAATGAAATACTTGGACCGAATGTTTGAGATCCTTACGAGTGATTATGATAATGTATCATAGTGAACTCATGATTAAGGCATGGTGATGTCTAAATCAAGAAGGAATCATACTCTAAGGAGTTAGAGAATGATTATCAAATAACTAAATTCTTCTTAAATAAAGAATACCCCACACTAATAAAGGACATTAAGAATCACAAGGAGTTGTGAGTTCTTATATCCTTGACAGATACATCTCGATCATCTATATGATGAGTTGGTCATGTGATGAGTCAACTATCTAGATGAATGAGAGGAACCGAATTTTGAGTTATGGTAGATGACCATTACATCCTAAATGACTTCCATGTAAGCCATAAGGTATGACCTTGATGGTAGCACCCATTGGATGTAAATCAATAAGTGTGAATGAGTCTTAAGTGTTAAGACACATGGATGACATTTTGAGAAGGATGATGCTTGTTGATTGCAACTTAATGACTAAGACATTTGGCATATGGATACTAAAATTGCATTCCTATGAGGAATAAGACAAGGATGTGTACGTGACACAATCTATAAGGTTTATGAATCCACTAATGCAAATGAAGTATATAAGTTACAATGGACTAATCAATGTGATTGATTGAGTACAAGCAACTCAGAATTGGATCTTTACTTTGAAGATATAGTCAAAGGGTTTGACTGATATGTCAAAGATAAAGAAGGGATCTGTGATTTAGTGGGAGTGTATTCACATTCCACATGTTGATGTGAAATGGAGATGTTCTAGAATGGAAACCCAAAGTGGAAATTATCTTTAATGAAGATATAGATGTTTCCTATGTGATAGGAATAGAGATCTATAGAGATAGTTCTCGAAAACCTCTTGAGCTGAAAAGAGAGAGCATACATTGGCAATTTGTACTGAAGGGTTCAGTGTACACAGATTCAGTGGGAGAAAACTTGTCCATGTTACATGGAGTTAGTATCCCAAGGCCAAGTGTCCAATTCTTATAAAGAATGAGAACACTAAGAATAGATATGGATTTATCATGTATGTAATCATCCCATTACCTTGCATGTATCGACATGGCAAGAACAAAATGCATTCATCATCTTGTATGTAGGACATGACAATTTGATATGTGCATCCTGATAACTCGTATGTGGGACATGACGAGTGGATGTCTGTCTACTTCCAGTAAGGGTTACTGGAAACCATAAGAACTTGACAAGTACTTAAGAAGTACTAGTTCTATGGAGATAAGGAAGAGTTCGATGTAAAGAGTTACATTGATGCGAACTTCCGAAAATGGCAGAAAATTAATCGCAAAATATATATAGGATATATAAAATTGAAAGTTTGTTGATAATTGGAAGTGTTCCAATAAAACCATTTAAAAGGGAAATGCTGAGTATCTGTGTGTTAGAGAACAACAGTGGATACTATATGGGTCTAGAAGTTCATGAGATGAACTTATAGATATTCCGATCATTGATGACAAGTATGGAATCTTTGATCATGCAATGTGGCTAAAGGTTAGCAAAGGAATACTAGATCGCATATTACGGCAACTCCATCTCATACGTGTGACGTACAGCGAAGAGATGAGAGACATGCAATTAATACTGACTTTGGCAAGGTGTTGCCATAGCTCACTATGTTGGCACAAGAGCACAGTAACATGTGGGACATGTTTGAAGATCACTATGAATATGATTCAAGGGTGATTGGCTCGCAGTGCAAGTGGGAGTCTGTTGGTATGTATGCCCTGAGAGCCAATCATGGGATGATTGGTGGGATACATTAAGATTGATTTGATAAACATCAAAGGCAAGCTTCCAATTCTTTCTGGTTCAGTCATATGAGATAGTGATAGAACAGATTGAATGTCTAGATAATGACAATACTCAATGATGTATGCTTTCAGGTTGATGACCTGAACGATGAGATCATACAGATGCTAAGAGTTTGTACATTCTCATTATGTCCCTAGTCGGTTGTCATTGTGGAAGGTAGATAGACAGCAATGACATACAAGACTAGATTGTGGTGTTGGTTGATGACAGAATCTCATTAGTCATGATATAGAGATATCAAACCAAACACATAGGTACTTGTTAGAGAACAAGTGTACCGGACAGACCCACCGTGAGTTTGACACATGGAACCATGACATGGTAGTCACAGTCAGTACTCACAGTGATGGTGGTGAATGTGATTCTTTGACCTGAAATCACTACACTCAACACATGTCATTGGGTACACTTTGACATAATCAAACGCAGTCCTGAAACATGGGTTGTTATAAAGGTGATGATTGGGTGGCTTTGACACATGGGGCTTTTGAGGGGTGAGTGATAGATATGGGATTTGTCCCTCCTGAGGGAGTTTTATATCCATGGCCACTTGATGAGTAGGATTGAGAAAGGTGTGCACGCATGTGTGAATCAATATGTGATATTGATGTCATACATATCTCTTCCAATCTGCTTTGAGATCAAGAAAGTGAATGAACGTTGACAGGATGACTGTTCCATGCCTCGAGTTCATTTAGGATATCAGTGACAAAGGAATTATACATTCGCTGTAACACCATTCACAGATTGTAGGATTGAAAGTTGTTCTCCAACTTTCTATTTCACTTGGGTAGCACTGATGTGTGACTAGGCACCGCTCTTTGCTTGTGAAGTCATAAGTGTTATGGACTTTCACTGCCAAAGTGAAAAGGACCTGTAGGGTCACACACATAGGATTTAACCTGGAAGAGGAGTTTGTCCACAAATAATGTTTAGATTGATTACTAAAGGAGTTTAGTAGTTCAATTAAACACTCAATCAATTGATAGCTCAGTATCATAATGTTCAAGGTGTTGGACTAATTGATTAGAGTATCAGATTGATTGAAACTGCAATTGACTGTTTCTGCACAATCTGCACTCCCAACCGATTGGCTCATGTGATGAACCGATCGGTTGAGCTTGGTGAACCGATCGGCTCAAGTTGTGAGTCGATCGGCTCATGGACAGGGTGAAATGACCGGTTCAAGGGTTGAACTGATCGGCTCAACTGGTCCAACCGAGCAAGTTGGGAAAGTAGGATTGGTGAGAAATTTCTTTTCGTTTCACTTGCCCAATTTGATTGGAACAAGGATTGGTATTAGGTACCAATTAGAAACAAAAGAGGAAAAGTCAATTGGGAACTGACCAGGGCCACGAACTGACCGGTTCAGAAGTGAACCAACTGGTTGAGGTGTCCCAACCGATCGGTTGAGGTGTCAACCGACCGGCTCAGGTCCCCAACCGACCGTTTCAGAAATGAAACGATCGGTTTAGGTCACGCAGTTGGTTGTTTTTGTAGAAAATCTCGAACCCTTCTACTCCTGCTTTAGTCCCGCATTGTAAGGGATAGAGAACCATGTACCATGACCCTCCTATATATATAGGGGTATTGGGGTTTCTCTGACAACAACTCAGTGCAACCAGTTGCTCTATAAAGTTGTCGTTCTCTCTGGTTTTGGTAACCGAGAGAGCCCGAGCAAGTGCTACCCGATAAGGGAGGCACAACAAGGGAAAGACAACTGCAGAAAGCAACTGGTGGTAGGAGAGTGTGTCGGCGACTAGTACACTGATAGGAGGGTGCGACTCCTTCCAATTCCTTGTGAGACAAGGAGATTGGAGTTCTAGGTGGTCCGTGTGGACTACTTCAGAGGCGGGAGATTTCTGCCGCTCGGAGGACAACTGTCAATCCTGACAGTCCTGGTGAGACCAGGAGTCGACAGTCCTGGTGCGACCAAGAGCTGCACAGACACCGTCCAAGACCAGAGGTGAAGACCATGCAAGCCATGAGGTATTGTCTCCGAGCAAGCCTCGGGACAAGGTATGATTCCACAAACCATCCCTTTCCTATTGTATAGATGTTGACACGTTTCCTTGTTCTAGGTTTGGGGAGGAGAAAATTTTTGTTTCCGCTGCCTTCTCTGCCTCCCCTAAAACCCAACACATTGATGGTCACTGTTGTTGATGAGATAACACACATCACTTGTATAATGTGTTTAGGTCTGAGGACCTGAGTTTGGCTAAAGTGCCCAGTTGAGGTGTTATCCTCTAATGATGAGATCTGGGATTGTGATCCCCAGTGCTGAGAATGCCTTATGAGGTAGTGGTTTCTTGTAATGAGGGATTGAGATCCCGAGATATTGTGACAATGGTAATAATAATGTAACTTTATGATATGCATGTGTTACAACCTGGTTGCCTCAACAATCCACTTAAAATATACTAACGAATCATATTGGAACATATTATGTAGTTTGCCCTGGCCATAGATCCGTCATCGTCAGTAGCTGGTGATAGTGAAATGGGTTCTGCTGCGGGTTAACCCGGAGCACATATTGTTGAATATGCGAGGTTTCTCCTAGCCCAAAATAGAGAGGATTCAAGTGCAGCTAAGGTTGCAGACTTAGGATAGATAGAGCATGGTGAACAGGCCCATGGCTTAGTGTGATAGAGCATGAATGCATTCATGGCTCAGGGAGCACGGTGGTCTGGCCCGTGGCTCAGATATACTAGCGCCGAGACCTGTACCAAGGAGGGCTAGAGAAAGGGTAGCCTGCAGGAGCTGACCCTGTGGCTGAGGCCACTTAAGCATGAGAATGCGGTCCTGCTTTGGTTCTCGTGCACTGACCACGAGGTGGGAGGTCGTGGAGTCGGGCTCTTCCATTGACCTTGTATGGCACCGGCTCCAGGTTTCACAGCCGTCAGTTGGATTTGAGTGGTGTGACTCACTTCCTCAGGGCATAATAACATGTAATCCAGCCGAATAGTTTCTATTACTTAAGGCAAAACACGGAACATTGGTTGAGGCCCTGCTTGTATACTTGATCTTATTATACATTACAGTTACTTATACGTTCCTTATGTTATGTGGTAAGATCTTATAAATCTTATCTTGTCAACCATGTTCCATAAAGAAATACTTGGTGATATGCCTTCCGTACACCTTGGTAAGCTCGATGGTAATAACAACCTTGCTCTATAGACTGCTCTTATTGTATGTTTTATCAAATATTTGTTGTTACTACTTTAACCTTTCTGAGGTTTTATAGTTCTGGCGGGGAGTTATGTTTCTCGCTGGGATTGTGTGTCTCACCCCGTTGGTTTACAACCTTTTTAGGTGTTCTCTCTAGACATGGTGGTGGTCGCGGGGTTGCGGCCGAGTAGCAAGAAGAGCAGTAGAAGGCAAGAGATGGATATGCTGCTATTTTGGTTGTTTTGTAGTAGAGTCTTAGAGTCGTCCCTGTACTCTCAGGTCCTCGGGGGCATTTTGACATTACTTTGTGATATATAACTGATGAAGCTTTGTATATCCTGCTGTTGGCCGGATGTGGCCCGTTATGTATTTAAATAGGTGATGAGCTCATGTGATGACAAGACAGATGATCTTATAAGCTGTGGACATGTTTCAAGGCTTGTAAATGTTTATATACCTATTTTCTTGCAGGCTGAGGATCTGGATGTAATAGTTTCTTGGTTTATCTGTTTTTTGAAATCGGTTTTAATTACCCGTATTTTTGGTAATAAGTGGTTTATGGTGTTTTCCGCACGTTTTCGCGTGACACCTCGTTGTCTGTGTGATAGCGGGATGTGTCGCCACAGTCTTTGTATCAGAGCTCTAGGTTCACTGAGTCTATAGGGATCTAGGACTAAGTTGTGTCTATTCTTGTGAGTCCTCCAGATTTTCTTACGATTATCTTCTGCCCTCAGCAGAAGAAAAAGCCAAGATGTCTGGAAATCATGAATAACATGCTGCTGAGAGCAGTGATGCTGCATTAGTAGATGGAGCTGAAGGGCAGGCACATGGAGATCGAGTGCCTGAGGTTCCCCAACTTGACCCAGCCATTCTCGAAAACCCTTCCTACCAACAGCTTATGGGGCAGATGATGGCCACGATGAATCTCATGGTAGAGAGATTTCCAGTGCCTCCGCCGAGAACACATGATCCCATGGTGAAACATCGGGTATTGGGAAGACCTTTGAGCGGCTTCGCCGAGTCGGAGCTTCGGACTATGCTAGGACGGCTGATCCAGCAGATGCAGATCTGTGGCTGACAAGTCTTGAGAAGGACTTCTGGATCCTCAACATTCCCGAAGCAGACAAAGTCAAGCATGCTGTCTACCTTTTGAAGGGTAGTGTTGGTCACTGGTGGACCATTGAGGAGGAGAAGTGACCCGGTGAGGTGATCGGTTGGGAGGTTTTCCGGCATGAGTTCGTCAGCAGATACTTTCTGAGATGTATCTGGATGAGAAGATCAACCAGTTCGAGCGTCTGCGCCAAGGAGCGATGAACATCACCGAGTATGAAGCCAAGTTCATGGACCTATTGAGATTTTGTCCTCACATGGCAGCGACGGATGACGAGTGAATCAGATGTTTTGAGAAAGGTCTGAGTGCGGTGCTGACAACACCTGCTTCTGCGTTGGAGAACCGAGAGAGGTTTTCCCCATTTGTAGAATCTGTCCGGAGGATCGAACGGTCAGTTAGGGAGAAAAGAGAATCCATGTCTAAGAAGAGGCATGCTCAGTTCCAGGGATAGAGGTTTGGTGGCTACAAGAAGCTGAGATTTTCAGCACCTTCAGGGGTAAGATGTTCCAGTGCACCGTCATAGTGGTCTCTGAGTAAGGGAAGAGGATATGTTTCTTCACCGTCAAAGGCACATAGTACAGCTTCAGTGGCAGTGACCGGGCCATCTAGGCCATAGTTTGAGGATAGGGCATGCTATATCTGCAGACAGACATGGCATTTCAAGTCGAATTGCCCAAGTAAAGATGTTGAAGTGACACAGCAGCAAAGGCAGAATCAGCAAGGGGCAGATAGACATCAACCCAGTAGTAGTAGAGGGCGAGGACGCGGTCAAGCATCACAAGTCGGATCGTCTGCTCAAGGAAGCAGAGGACGTGGACAGCAAGCAACAACTCGATTCTATGCTATGAGTCAGCCAGAGGCGATAGTCAACCCACAAGTGGTGGCAGGTCAGATGGAGTTATCTCATTATGATTTGTCTTTTTCTTGCTTTATATCTATTTTGGTTGACCCGGGTGCTACACACTCTTTTATCACAGGTTCTATGCTTGATCACTGTCTATTATCTGTTAGCTATAAGAAAGATAGCTTGTTGTTAGAAACCCCTCTTGATGGTTCGTCGATGCTTCGAGAAGTGTATCCATCATGTGTTCTCTCTTTTTCGGGACACAATATACAAGTGGATCTTATACCACTTGACATGCATGGATTCGATGTGATCCTTGGGATGGATACCTTAGAGAAGTATAAGGATGTGTTGGACTATGGTTCCAAGCATGCAGTGTTTGATGTTTGTGGAGAGAAGTGGATCTTCCAAGGAGATAGGAAGATCCTTCCGACATGTCTAGTATCAGCTTTGGTGGTAGAAAAGTTGTTACGACAAGGATGTAAGGCATTCTTAGCTCACGTTGTGGATATCGTTGTGGATACCAAGGTGAAAGGTCCTAGCCTTGAGGAGGTGTCAGTTGTCTGAGAGTTTGCAGATGTGTTTCCTGATGAGTTCCCCGGTGTTCCTCCACCCCGAGAGATTGATTTCGAGATCAATCTGGTTCCAGGAACACAACCAGTTGCACAGACACCGTACAGGATGGCTCCAGTAGAGATGGCAGAGCTAAAGAAGCAGTTACAAGAGTTGTTGGAGAAAGGTTTCATCCGACCGAGTACGTCACCTTGGGGTACTCCAGTGTTGTTCATTAAGAAGAAGGACGGATCGATGCGGCTATGCATAGACTACCGACAGTTGAACAAGGTCACAATCAAGAATAAGTACCCATTGCCGAGGATAGATGATCTGTTCGATCAGTTGCATGGTGCTACAATATTTTCAAAGATCGATCTATGGTCTGGATATCATCAGTTAAGGATTAAGGTGGATGACATACCAAAGTCAGCTTTTAGGACGAGGTATGGTCACTTCGAGTTTGTGGTTATGCCGTTTGGGCTAACCAACACACTTGCTGCTTTCATGGATTTGATGAACAAGGTATTCTGTTCGTTTCTAGATCAGTTTGTTGTAGTCTTTATAGATGACATCTTGATCTACAATCAGGACAGTCAGAAGCATGAACAACATCTCCGACAAGCATTGACTCTCCTTTTCCATTATCCGTTGTATACCAAGTTTAGTAAGTGCGAGTTCTGGTTGAAAGAAGTAACTTTCTTGGGTCATGTGATATCAGCAGAAGGAGTTAAAGTGGACCCGAGGAAGGTGGAGTCAGTTGCAGAATGGGAACAACCGAAGACGCCGACTGAAGTTCGCAGTTTCTTGGGTTTAGCAGGATACTACTGGAGGTTTATCAAGGACTTCAGTGTGATCGCGTTGCCAATGACAAAGTTGACTAGAAATGATGTACTTTTTGTCTGGAATGATTATTGCCAGGAAGCTTTCCAAAGTTTGAAGGAGAAGCTGACTAGTGCTCCAGTGCTAGTGCTGCCAGAGCCTGGGAAGGGCTACATTATTTTCTGTGATGTTTCCAAGAAGGGCTTAGGATGTGTGTTGATGCATGAAGACAATGTAGTTTCTTTTGCCTCACGACAGCTTAAGAAACATGAGGAGAACTATCCAACTCATGACTTGGAGTTGGCAGCAGTGGTCCATGCGTTAAAGATTTGGAGACACTATCTTTACGGGGAAGTGTGTCAGATCTTTACAGATCATAAGAATCTGAAGTATATCTTCTCGCAGAATGAACTAAACATGCGACAACATCGTTGGATGGAGCTGATCAATGATTATGACTGCACCATCGAGTATCATCCTGGTAAGGCGAACATGGTAGCTGACGCACTTAGTCAAAAGTCTTCTTCTCTTCCCACAAAAGGGGCACATTTGAGTTCCTTGGTATGCCATAGACGGGATATGTTTGTTTCCTTGCGGCAGATGAATGTGCAGATGGAAGTTTCCTTGTTAGCAGGACTTTTGGCACAGATGCAAGTCAAGCCTACGCTGAGACAGCAGATCAAAAATGCACAACAAACAGATGATACAGTGCAGTTGATCAGGTCAGAGCTCGGTAGAAAAAAGCATGATGGGTTCCATGAGTCTGAAGATGGACTGGTTTGCTATCTTGATAGGATGGTGGTCCCCAATGCTGATTATCTGAGGAAGCTAGTGCTTGAGGAAGCACACACATCGATGTATGCTATGCATCCAGGAGTCACCAAGATGTAGCACAATATGAAGGACCTGTATTGGTGGCCTGGCTTGAAGAAAGATGTAGCTGAGTTTGTAGCTAGGTGTGCGGTATGCCAGCAAGTCAAGGCTGAGCATCAGAAGCCGACAGGTACATTGCAACCCCTGCCAATATCGTAGTGGAAATGGGATCACATAACCATGGATTTTGTGGTTGGTCTGCCAAGGACAACTAAGAATCATGATTCCATTTGGGTGATAGTGGACAGATTGACAAAGTCCGCCCATTTCATACATGTGAAGACAACGTATACATCCGAGAAGCTCGCTCGTGTATATGTAGATGAGATAGTACGCTTGTACGGCGTACCAGAAATGATAGTTTCCGATAGAGGTCCTCAGTTCACGAGTCGTTTCTGGGAACAGTTGCACAAAGCGTTGGCAACACAGTTGAGGTTCAACACCGCTTTTCATCCGCAGACAGATGGACAGTCAGAGAGGACTATTCAGACTTTGGAGGATCTTCTTCATGCTTGTGTTTTGCAGTTCCTAGGCAGTTGGGATGTACATCTCATTTTGATAGAGTTCACCTACAACAATAGTTACCAACGGAGCATTGACATGGCTCCTTATGAAGCTCTATATGGAAGGAAGTGCAGATCTCCCCTATGTTGGTATGAGTCCGGTGAATATCAGCTTTTGGGTCCTAAGTTAGTACAACAGACAACAGAAAAGATCAAAGTGATACAACAACAGTTGAAAGCGGCATAAGACAGGAAGAAGTCTTATGCAGACAATCATCGATGACCTTTAGAATTCCAAGTGGGATACAAGGTGTACCTCAAAGTCTCACCTTGGAAAGGCATGCTAAGGTTTGGCCGGAAAGGTAAGCTAGCACCTAGGTATATGGGGCCATATCCAGTCATAGCACGTGTTGGCAAGGTAGCTTACGAGTTGGAGCTGCCGCCAGAGTTGCACAGGTTGCATCCAGTATTTCACATCAGCATGCTGAAGTAAAGTCATCCAGATACAGGATCAGTGATACATCCAGTTGAGGTTGAGCTAGATGAAGATATGACCTACGAGGAAGGTCATGTGTTGATCCTTGACAAAAGAGTAAAGAAGTTGAAGAGGAAGGACCTGGTTCTGATAAAGGTTCTTTGGCATCATCGTGGTGTTGAGGAAGCCACGTGAGAGCTTGAGGAAGAGATGAGGAGGAAGTACCCCTCACTTTTCTCTTCGGATTTCGAGGACGAAATCCCTTTGTAGAGGGTTATAGCTTGTAAGGACCCTGACCTCCGTTTAGGGCTTATCCTGTTTGCTTTGCTTAACCCTGGTGCTTAGTTGCTTACTAATCACCTTTAGTGGTGATTAATGTTTGTTCGTGCTTTGTTGAGAGCTGGAGGTGCTACTTGCAATTAACCCAAGTCTAGGGTTGAAGAGCAAGTTTGTCACCTTGAGAAATGTTCCTCTCTCTCCTTGCTTCCTCTAGTGTTGAGAGGAAGGGTTGGGCTCGTTGCTGGAGTTGCTTTGGGATTGGATGAGCTTGTTGGGCCTTGTTATGCCTTGCTTGAGCCTTGCTTGACCTTGTAGGATCTTGTGTCGGGCAAGAATGCCCTGTATCGGCCATGGGTGTGTCGCCTAGGGAGTGTGTCGGCCATGGGGATGGGGTGTGTCGTCCATGGACCCCCTTTGACCCCTTTGACCTCATTTGTGTCACCACTAGTGGACACTTGGTGCTTGATGCTTGCATGTGGCAATGGCCTTGGACATGTGTTTAAGGAAAGATAGAGAGGTGGCATTGCCCTTGGACAAGTGTCCCTAGGTGGGCGACACCTTGCCTTGTCTTACCTTGGTTTCTCCTCCATCCTCTCCTATATATGTGTTCCCTTTCTCTTGCTAAGGATCCCTTTAGTTCCTTAGTTCCCTTCTCCCTTAGTTGCACGACACCTCTTCCTTTGCAAAGCTTGGTGGCCATTCCTTCTCCTTGGAATCTTCTTCTTCCTCTAGTGGTGGCCAAACCCTAGAGTGCATTGTTCTCCTTCTTGTGGTGGAGCTTGGAGCTTGCTTGAGGCGGGTTACATAACTCCTAACCTTAACCATATTAACTTCTTCTACATTCTTGTATGTTTCATATGATCATAATCGGCCATGTATGTTCTAAGATAACTTCTTGCTTCAGTTACACCTAGTTGGCTGAACCATGTTTTAGGTTTCCTTGTTAAGCAACACTCCTTTCTCTCCTTGGTCTAGAGGAGTGAGCTTGAGTTCTAGTAATATGGGCAATACCCCTCTCTCATTTAATTTGAGAGGTGAGCTTGTGTTCTAGTTGCTTGAGCAACACCCTCCTCTCACCATGGACTTGAAAGGTGAGCTTTTGTGTGGTTTAAGACCTTTGTTGAGGTTGATCCTTGTGGTTGCCCGATTGGTGATAAGAAGTTGTGCAAGACCCCTCTCTCTTGATTGTTGAGATGTGAGCCATCTTCTTGATCAATTAGGGTTTAGTGCTCTTGTGCTTGAGGTTGAAGATGATCTTGTTGGGTTGTAGCTTGCACGATATGGCCTTGGGATGGTGCTGCCCGATACCTCTCTTGAGCTTGAGTTCTGGGTCGTTATGAGGAGGATGTGTTGGGCGTCACACCTTGGTTCTTGCCTTGTGTGTTGACTGATAGATGAGGCTAGTTTGGTTGGATGATAGGCTTTCCCTTGGGGCCTTGTCTTGATGGATGATGTGTGGTTTTGTGGGCGTTATAGGGTTGTCCTGGGCGCCATGGCTCTAGCTGTCAGAATAGTTGTCGCCCGTTGCAACCCTTAACACCTAGTGCACGATACACCTAGTGCACGACACACATAGTGCACGACACCCCTAGTGCATGACACCCCTAGTGAATGATACACCTAGTGCACGATACACCTAGTACACAACATCTCTAGTACACAACACACATGTTGCACGATATGCCCCATAGACTTAGTTGCATGTTAGGCTTTGTGGCCGTTATACCCTGGTTGCACGATACAGTTGGTTGCACAACACTCCTTGAGGTGGTAGCCCGTTATCCTTGACCGATACATGGATAGATGCTTGGGCGATATGAGGGAGTCTACCCCGCCCGATACCACTTCTAGTGAGAGTGCCCTGCCCATCACACTTCTGGTGAGGGTAGTGGGCACTTCTAGTGAGGGTCATGTTCCTTCCAGAAAACCTATATGCTAGATCTTTTTCATGCAATCACGATTGGTTTATGGTTGTGAACCTTTGACACGTTTGATAGTAGTGAGGTAATTGATATAGTAGATCACACCTATGTAAACATGATGTGACATTACATGTGTTTATGATCATCTTGAATTATATGTATAATGATGAGTAAATGATAAGCTTGGAAGTATATGAGTTGCTTCATATGATGATGTGTCCCATGTCTATGGTCACATGTTTGAGGCATGAATGATAAAGCATGCAATCATCAATGTTGCCCTATATCGACAATATGATCATTCTGTTAATATATGATGGTTATCTCTATGATTGTGTATACTAAACATGTAGGTGTTCCATGTGGATGCATAGCCAGGTAAAGGGCTATGAGGTATATATGTTTGAATAACATTGCATTGATGGTCACTCTTGTTGATGAGATAACACGCATCACCTGTATAATGTGTTTAGGTCTGAGGACCTGAGTTTGGCTAAAGTGCCCAGTTGAGGTGTTATCCTCTAATGATGAGGTCTGGGATTGTGATCCCCAGTGCTGAGAATGCCTTATGAGGCAGTGGTTTCTTGTAATGAGGGATTGAGATCCCGGGATATTGTGACAATGGTAATAATAATGTAACTTTATGATATGCATGTGTTACAACCTGGTTGCCTCAACAATCCACTTAAAATATACTAACTAATCATAGTGGAACATATTATGTAGTTTGCCCTGGCCATAGATCTATCATCGTCAGTAGCTAGTGATGGTGAAATGGGTTCTCCTGCGGGTTAACCCGGAGCGCATATTGTTGAATATGCGAGGTTTCTCCTAGCCTAAAATAGAGAGGATTCGAGTGTAGCTACGGTTGTAGACTTGGGATAGATAGAGCATGGTGAATAGGCCCATGGCTCAGTGTGATAGAGAATTGATGCGATGATTTTGAGTCGCATTTATAGACTTGTTTTACTTGCTTTTTATGTGTTTATTGGTCACTTTGGTGGTTAATATTGCATAATTCACTTACTTTAGTCTATGATCCTTCTCAGTGTCAAATCTCTCTTATTTTATCATTTTGAGCATAAATGATTATAATTATAGGTTTTATCTCGGCTGATTTGGTTTTGTTGTGCAATTTCAGGAAAAACACATATCTGCAGCTGTCGATACCATCGACATCAGTCGATACTATCGACACAGCCACAGGAAGGTAGTCGCAAGGAGCAGCGTAGAGTCAATACCATCGACTGGGAAGTCGATGGTAGCGAGTTACCATCAGGTTGCTGGCGACCAGCCAGTCGATACTATCAACACCAAACTCGATACTATCGACACTTATAGCTTCAGCAACGGAAAAGGGGTAAAACCGACGCCTAAGGGTGTCGATACCATCGACCCGCGTCGATGGTATTGAGTCAGCATCAGGCGGGACGACAAAAAAGAAAGAAGGCCTGCCGATATCGCTAGGGGTCGATACCATCGACCCGCGTCGATGGTATCGACACCGTCAGATCAGAGTTTGCTTCAGATCAACCCAAATCCAACGGCTGTGATATTTTAGTGACCTAACTCGGTGTTAATACCTAATGACGGCGGACAGGAGGGAGGGATCACGTCATTAGCCGCTGCACAAGTCTCGAGAAGGTGTGGAGAGAAGAACGGAGCCGAGAAGCACGCCCCGACCGTTTCAGAAGCCGAAGAAGACGTTTTCCACCGCTGGAAGGCTGTAGAACGCGCACTCTACGCTGAGGAACGATTGGATCTTCTCCGTTCAGGGGTTTACATCACTTTATCCACGTTTTCTTCATGTTTTCCCTTTTTCCCACCATGTCTTGCTCTGAGATGAACATGCGGGGCTAATCCCCTTTATCTTTAGGACTGGGAGTAGCCCGGGGAAGCATTGTATGGCATTTTTATCATAGTAATTCATATTTTGTCTCTTAAATCCGTGGTATGATTTTGTTTTCTCCATTATATCATTATTCTTGATCACCCTAATGATAATCTAATGCCTTTAATTGCTTTGAAAGAAGATTTTATGGTTGAAAAGAGGCAAAATTCACATTAACTCATAAATTCCATGAACAAGGTGATGTACGGTTAATGGTGGAAACCCAGAGGTCGATTTTAATGCACCTAGTTTAGGGTATAGGTTACTACGACGATGGAACCGACCCAGACTTAGGTAGTAAATTGTATCACGACAGTGAACAATTTTGATTACAGGCCACTACCCGGATTGAGAGATAAATTCGTTTAACTATGTGGAAATTCATACAATGAAAACCCGCGGTGAAACCGCAATCCTAAAGATCCTCATTTAATTGGTTAAACTAAACATTTAATCGATTGCTTTGTTTTATTTTATTTCTTTCTTTTATTTTTCAAACAACTCTCAAAACCTTTTAATCAGTCTAGCTGATCGCAAACAGTTAGTAGTAGTCTACTGATAGTTCAGTGTCCCTGAGTTCGACTCGGGCCTCACAAGGCCTATACTACTCTGACGCGTGCACTTGTGTTAGACGCACGGTAAAATCGTGTCAAGTTTTTGGCACCATTGCCGGGGACACAACAATTGTCGGCACTACGAGTGCTGCAAGCGGCCACTCTAGGCCACATTTTTTTATTATTATAATCATTTTTGAAATTCACTGTTTATCTTTCATATCTAACAATCATCTAGCACAGTACTGAACCTAGCTTATTATTTTGCAGGTACTAGTGCATGGTGAGGACGCGTAGTATAGAATACACGTGGCTTTCATTAGAGGTTCCACCGTTGGGACCAGACGACGAAGAGAACAACAATCAAGACCAACCTAAAGATATAGACTCGGATTCTGAATTAGAAGCAATGGATGAAGAACATACAATCTGGGAAAGATTAAGGCGTCTTCTGTGTCTGCATCAAAAGGGCCGATCAAGAGGCAGGCTATCAACATCCCCAATTATAAAATTGACCCTGGCCTAATCAATTTAGTCAAATCCAATGCATTTCATGGGCTCAAAAATGAAGACCCGATTACTCATATAAGCCAGTTTGTGGAAAATTGTGACATGATCAAGATAGACAGGTTTCCACAAGAGATGCTCTACTTGAAGTTATTCCCTACTTCTCTAGTGGGAAATGCTCGCGAATGGCTGCATAATCTGGACGATGAGTATGTGGAATCTTGGGACCACATGGTTGAAGTGTTCTTTGAAAGATTCTTTCTGCCCGAGAAGACGAATGATCTTATAAGAAAAATTCATAACTTCAGTCAGAAACCAGGTGAAACTTATTCTGAGACTTGGGAACATTTCCAAATCATGCTGAGGAGGTGCCCACATCATGGGCTTGATAAGGAGAAGCAAGTTAAGATTTTCTATTTTGCTCTTTCTGAGCATGATAGAAGTAACCTGGATTCAGCATGTTCAGGGTTCTTCTTAAACAACACAGGTATAAGGTGTTGGGAGATTTTGAAGAACATGGCAAAAAAGCAGTCTTGGGGTGATAAGGATGCACCAGAACAAGTTAAAGCCGCAGGTGAGTCCAGGGCCATCAAGGAGCTAAACGACAAATTAGATCTCATAGCCAAGAAGCTGGTGGAGAAAGAGGAAGAATCTGATGAGGAAGCCCAAGTCAAATTTATGCAACAACGGGGTTATAGGAACAATGATTATGCTCGGAGGAAGGACAAAAAATTCTCATGGAAGGATCCAAACAACTTCCTACAAGATCCAGATACAAAAACACAATCAAAAGCATAGGATAAAAGCACCGAGTTGCTTAGTCAAGTGGTGCAACAAAATCAAGAGATGATGAGTATGTTCACCAAGCAGTTACAGTCGCAAGGAGAGACGTTGAATAAATTTGGGCAGACATTGCAAAGTCATGGAGCACAGATGAGGACACTAGAGGCGACGGTGACTCAAATCGCCAATGAAGTGGCGGCCATGAAGCATGCAAATCAACAAAGACCAGTTGGCAATGCAGAGCTTGTTCAAGCACATCAGCAAGTGAAGTATATATCTGTGATTAATGAGGCAGAACCCCCAGTGGTGGAGGTCCATGAAAAAGGCAAGATGATTTTTGAAATGGAGGCTACACCAAGAGTACCATATCCCCGCAGTTTATATGGACTACCTGGCGGATACTTCCCATTCAGAAAATCCCGCCAAGAACCCATCACGGCCGTTCCCACACCTAGGCAAGAAGAGCAGGTGAAGGCCATACTTCATGGTGAAGCTACAACCACTGAGAAGGATGAGCAGCCACAAGTCACACCAGTTGTAAATGATGTGCCAAAGCCTACGCCAGAGGGTGACATTGAAGTAAGCTTAGGGGAGGAGACCTCGAGAAGCCCATATGTGCCACCTCACAAGCGTTTAAAGGAGGCAACTATAGCTTGTCCGGATAGTCCGAGGCCAAAGAAAGAACATAGACATTACAGGAAGTTCTTGGAGATGTTTAGGAAGCTCCATATTAATATTCCATTAGTGGAGATGATAGAACAAATTCCCACATATGGGAAATTTATCAAGGATATCATCACCAAGAAAATGCGAATAAAAGACACAGATGTTTGCCGGGTGAATGAGATGGTGAGCTCAATTATCCATGGGAGTTTACCACAGAAAAGGAAGGATCCAGGAAGGTTCTATATCCCATGTTCCATAGGCGGCCATAACTTCTCTTATGCTCAGTGCGATTCAGGTGCTAGCATAAATCTTATGCCGTTATCCACATTTCAAAAGCTTGGATTGAAGACACTAAAGAAATCTCCCATGACTATTGAGTTGGCAGATGGGTCTATTGTGAGGCCATATGGAGTGTGTGAGGATGTACTTGTCAAAGTCGACAGGCTTATCTTTCCGGTGGATTTCATTGTCATAGATATGCCGCAGCTAAAGGGGTGCGAGATGCTACTGGGTAGGCCGTTTCAAGCGACGGCTGATGTCATCACTGCTATCGGGAGAGGTACCTTGACATTAGGGATTGGACAGGATAGAGTTGAGTTTAAACTACCGAGTGATCCCCTAGGAATACTCTCTGATGCTCTAAGATGATAAGCTTGATTTTGTCTAGCCTAAGACATTAAATAAGGGTGCTTGTTGGGAGGCAACCCAACCATTGGTAGTTTCATCCATTTGATCTCGCATTTACAAATTAGTTTGGTTTAGTTTTGTTTTTAGTGTAAAAATTATACCTTGATCGTTTGTTCAGTGTGCAGGTCTGAGGCAGAGTCGATACCATCGACCATTGTGTCGATAGTATCGACCAGGGTATAGGCAAAAGACTGTAGAAAATTATCTGAGTTGATACCATCGACGGCCTCATCGATGGTATCGACCTACCATCAGTGACGATGCAGAAATTGCCAAATTGGGGTCGATAGTATCGACATGGGTGTCGATACTCGCGAGATCCCTGAAGATTTACAAACGATTTTGTCTCAGTGAAGTCGATACCATCGACGAGCCTGTCGATGGTATCGACCCGGATACAGTCAGGAAGCGGCGGGCGGGCCTCACGAGGGTTAAAGATACTTGAAGAGTTGATACCATCGACCACTGTCGATGGTATCGACGCGACATGTAACCGATCCATGAGAGGAAATCAACGGCGCCCGTCATTTTCAAGAAGTCAATCCGTGGGACGGGTCGATACCATCGACCCGCGTCGATAGTATCGACGCATCATCGATCCGGGCCCCCACATCAGGCCATCGACAGTCGTCGATACTTGCGGAGCACCGAATTGTGCTACAGGTGTCGATACCATCGACACCCCATCGATGGTATCGACAGGTCTACAACAGCGACAGACTCAGTTATAAAAGGAAGGGTTGATTGTCACATCTCTTCACACCTTCAGAGCTTCTTCCGTACACTTGTGCTTGGAGCATTGTTGTGCACCCAGAGGCCTGCTACGAGCATCTAGGGATCGCGATCTCTTCACCAAGCCTTCACCGAGAGGAGATTGTCTTCTCCGACCTTCACCGAGCTCCTTCTTATTCCCTTTCTCTCTGCAACAATGGTGCGCACAATGGGAGCTTCATCCTCACAGGAGGCACCTATGGAGATCGAGCCTTTCATTCCTCCACGACCCGGATCTATTCCGCATCCGAGGATTGTTCACCCGTCGGCAGAAGTGCGGAAGATATACGAGGAGCTGATGAAAAGAAAGATTGAGCCGACCCGCTACGTCGATCGGACCATGATCTGCGATCTTGGGTTCGAGGCCAATCTTGCTTATGTCCTCAAAGGGAAAGCAAGGCATACAGGCAGGAGGCCCGACGAGATGGAGTTCCACGTCGATGGACAACCCTTTTTCGGCAATTAGCCGACATACAAGGAGCTAGTGGCGGAGTTCATGGCGTCGCTGGATATATGCGTCGTGTCGAACGACATCATCGCCACTGATCGGGAATGGATCAAGGGTTGTGTTTCTTTCCGGCTCAACAACAACAATTACAATCTCACCCTCAGGCAATTTAATTCCATTTACAACTAGAATCATGGGCGAGACCAGCACAAGAGGCCGGATAACCAGACTGATTATGACGAGATCTTCGCCCAACTGGTGACCGCGCCTCCAGGAAAATCTGTCAGTTACCACAACGCGGCTATCACCGACTTCGAGCATCCCTTCGTGCGGGTTCTACATCGTATGCTTTGCACGATGCTATTTTCTTGCGGCGAGCTCTCGCTGAGTAAATTTCAAGAGACGGATTTGTTCTTTCTATATAAGTTGCTGAAGTGCAAGGAGTGCAACTGGGGTGCGTTCTTCTTGACACGCGTGTTGGCTGTGCGGCGGAGCACACGGAAGGCTCCTATCCACTTTGGAGGGCTCATCACACCATTAGCTCTCTACCTTGGGTTGGACTTCTCCCAAATCACTCCACTTTCTAATAGGAACAAGGTCAACTTGCAACATCGACACCGCTCCAACCTCCTTCTGCTCCGTGATGGCTTGGCTTATGCACATTGCCATGTCAATCACGAATATCAAGAATGTGCGTTTCCAGACCCCGTCTTCCACATCGAGGGTGCGCAACACTTCCGGTGGCCTATGATCGCCATCGAAGATTCTGATGAAGACAGCGGCAATGACGACAACAACGATGACGGCGACGAGCATGAAGAGGAAGAGGAGGCTTTCACTCCTCTTCGCGCACGAGTGGCACCCCGGAAGCATCCCCGCTTCCACCCAGGTGAATCATCCTCTTCCCAGCCTCTGCCACCTCAGCCCTCTCAAGCAGGAGAGGATGTCTATTCAATGCAGGGGATGTATTCGATGCTGCAGGAGATACAGCAGACTCAGCAGCAGCATACGATGTCGTTTGTCGGTATTTAGGATACCACGAATCAACTTTTTGTGAACCAGCAAGCCATTTATGAAAATGAGCGCCTCCTCCTCGCCAACCAACAGAACATCCATGACAGGTTGCATAGGATGGAGATGCAGCAACAACCCTTCTACGAAAACTACTAGAGCCAGAACTATTTCGTAGGGTATCCTCAACCTCCACCGATGCCCCAGTACGATCCGAGTTTCCAGGGGCAGTACCCATCATGGGACCCCACAGCCCTGCAGTACCCGCCACGAGACCAATGATTGGTATCACTGTTCCACCTTTTAAGGTTATTTTTGACTATGAGGCCATAGTCGAATTCAAGCTTGGGGGGGTGTGGAACAACTTCTATCCTTTTCTTTCTTTTAATTTCTTAGTTTTTACCATTTATTTCTTTATCTTTTATTTTAGCAATTTTCTTAGTTCTTAGTTTTTTTTAGGATCCACACTCTATCTAGTGTACATGTGGATGTCAGTTGTAATGTGTCGTCTTTGTTTTGGTCATTTTGGAATCAAGGGTAAATTTGAAAAATTGTAATGAATTTGAAAGCTTGTCTTGTTCTAATTTGAGAACATGACTTAAGAAAATAATTGGGTTTGTCAACTCTAAAATAGGAAACCACAACTGTATGTTCCTATGATTCATGAAAAGTGGACGGAATTGGTTGTTTGAGTCTAAACTAACCAAATGATAATGAGACCTTAATTTGAAATAAGAGAGAGAAACCTCTTAATTACTACATAGGTCAGTAAGGAGGGACACATAATATTTTCCAAAGGTTCAGTCAATTAATCTTGTGATCTATCCACCCCATTGTTTTCATACTCCACCATAAGAACTGGAAGCACATAATGGTTTTCATCTCTTTGATTGCATCCCATGTAGATAGGTCTTGCATTGCAACTATTTTCACATATTTGTGCATGAAAATGAGAAAAAGATAGAATAGTTATACATGCACACATTATCCTTAGGTGCGTGTCATTTAGTTGCATAACTATCATTTTGTAGCTGCACTCACATTTTTTTGTGCATATAGTACATCATGCATCTTATGTCTTCTGAAACATTAAAGGTGATGAACTTGTTCCATACCTTCTGAATGCTTCAAATGTATAAGTTATGTAGCAGTAAGTGAGCCCGACAAATAATTCATTGTCAGCTATGAAAATAAGGGCTTGAAAAAAAGTTTTCAAAAAAAATGAAGAAGAAAAGAGAATTGAGAAGTAGGAATGAGAGGGAGAAAGGAACCTATTCTCACTTGCATACTAAGAAGAATAAGCACATGGTGTAGCTTCTTAGATATTCCATCTCACCTTGAGATGGAATGATAGTGCATGCATCATTCCACCCAAATGTAGGCATTAGGGCATTTTCATTTGCATATGCATCATTTAGGTCATTATTGTTTTTGTGCATGTTAAAACCGTATAATGCTTCCATTTCATCCACAGCCACCTATTCCATCCATCTATTGCTCGAATTGGTAGGCCACCGTGATTTTCTCCTCACTCGTTAATACCAGGAGAGATGCTTCCATGTAGATGGTAGTTAGGGTGAGCAACGTAGATAGAAGATCACAAGATGCACCGAGTCTGAACCGGAGGATTTTATTATTTTAACTGCCTTATGTGATAGTGTTCATCAATTTTGAGGTAGATATCTATTATGGATGATTATTGTCGCCTTTAGGGTAATTATCATTCTTTGGTTAGTAAGGGCCGGAATGTGAAGGTCTGGCGGGGATCATATGGTGAAGTATGTTGTGATAATATGTTCTTTAGTTGACCCTCGCAATTCTATTCTAGAGTTTTGTTGCTCAAGGACGAGCAATGTTCAAGCTTAGGGGAGTTTGATGCGATGATTTTGAGACGCATTTATAGACTTGTTTTACTTGCGTTTTATGTGTTTATTGGTCACTTTGGTGGTTAATATTGCATAATTCACTTACTTTAGTCTATGATCCTTCTCAGTGTCAAATCTCTCTTATTTTATCATTTTGAGCATAAATGATTATAATTATAGGTTTTATCTCGACTGATTTGGTTTTGTTGTGCAATTTCAGGAAAAACACATATCTACAGCTGTCGATACCATCGACATCAGTTGATATTATCGACACAGTCACAGGCAGGTAGCTGTAAGGAGCAGCGCAGAGTTGATACCATCGACTGGGAAGTCGATGGTAGCGAGTTACCATCAGGTTGCTGGCGACCAGCCAGTCGATACTATCGACACCAAAGTCGATACTATCGACACTTATAGCTTCAGCGACGGAAAAAGGATAAAACCGACGCCTAAGGGTGTCGATACCATCGACCTGCGTTGATGGTATCAAGTCAGCATCAGGCGGGACGACAGAAAAGAAAGAAGGCTTGCCGATATCGCGAGGGGTCAATACCATCGACCCGCGTCGATGGTATCGACACCGTCAGGTCAGAGTTTGCTTCAGATCGACCCAAATCCAACGGCTGTGATATTTTGGCGACCTAACTCGGTGTTAATACCTAATGACGGTGGCCAGGAGGGAGGGATCACATCATTAGCCACTACACAAGTCCCAAGAAGGTGTGGAGAGAAGAACGGAGCCGAGAAGCATGCCCTGACCGTTCCAGAAGCCGAAGAAGACGTTTTCTACCACCGGAAGGCTGTAGAACGTGCACTCTACGTTGAGGAATGCTTGGATCTTCTCCGTTTAGGGGTTTACATCACTTTATCCACGTTTTCTTCATGTTTTCCCTTTTTCCCACCATGTCTTGCTCTGAGATGAATATGCGGGGCTAATCCCCTATATCTTTAGGACCGGGAGTAGCCCGGGGAAGCATTGTATGACGTTTTTATCATAGTAATTCGTATTTTGTCTCTTAAATCCGTGGTATGATTTCGTTTTCTCCATTATATCATTATGCTTGATCACCCTAATGATAATCGAATGCCTTTAATTGCTTTGAAAGAAGAATTAACGGTTGAAAAAAGGTGAAATTCACATTAACTCATAAATTCTTTGAACAAGGTGATGTACGGTTAATTGTGGAAACCCAGAGGTCGATTTTAATGCACCTAGTTTAGGGTATAGGTTACTACGACGGTGGAACCGACCTAGACTTAGGTAGTAAATTGTATCACGACAGTGAACAATTTTGATTACAGGCCACTACCCGGATTGAGAGATAAATTCATTTAACTATGTGGAAATTCATACAATGAACACCCGCGGTGAAACCACAATCCTAAAGATCCTCATTTAATTGGTTAAACTAAACATTTAATCGATTGCTTTGTTTTATTTTATTTATTTATTTTATTTTTCAAACAACTCTCAAAACCTTTTAATCGGTCTAGCTGATCGCAAATAGTTAGTAGTAGTCTACCGATAGTTTAGTGTCCCTGAGTTCGACTCGGGCCTCACAAGGCCTATACTACTCTGACGCGTGCACTTGCGTTAGACGCACGGTAAAATCGTGTCAAGCATGAATGTGTTCATGGCTCAGGGAGCACGGTGATCTGGCCCGTGGCTCAGATATACTAGCGCCGAGACCTGTACCAAGGCGGGCTAGAGAAAGGGTATCCTGCGGGAGATGACCCTGTGGCTGAGGCCACTTAAGCATGAGACTGCGGTCCTACTTTGGTTCTCGTGCACTGACCACGAGGTGGGAGGTCATGGAGTCTGGCTCTTCCATTGACCTTGTATGGCACCGACTCCGAGTTTCGCAGCTGTCGGTGGATTTGAGTGGTGCGACTCACTTCCTCAGGGCATAATAACATGTAATCCAGCCGAATAGTTTCTATTACTTAAGGCAAAACACGGAACATTGGTTGAGGCCCTGCTTGTATAGTTGATCTTGTTATACATTGCAGTTACTTATATGTTCCTTATGTTATGTGGTAAGATCTTATAAATCTTATCTTGTCAATCATGTTCCATAAAGAAATACTTGATGATATGCCTTCCGTACACCTTGGTAAGCTCGATGGTAATAACAACCTTGCTCTATAGACTGCTCTTATTGTACGTTTTATCAAATATTTGTTATTACTGCTTTAATCTTTCTAAGGTTTTATAGTTCTGGCGGGGAGTTATGTTTCTCGCTGGGACTGTGTGTCTCACCCCGTTGGTTTACAACCTTTTTAGGTGTTCGCGCTAGACGTGGTGGTGGTCGTGGGGTTGCGGCCGAGCAGCAAGAAGAGCAGTAGAAGGCAAGAGATGGATATGCTGCTAATTTGGTTGTTTTGTAGTAGAGTCTTAGAGTCGTCCCTGTACTCTCAGGTCCTCGGGGGAATTTTTATGTTGCTTTGTGATATATAACTGATGAAGCTTTGTATATCCTACTGTTGGCCGGATGTGGCCCGTTATGTATTTTAACAGGTGATGAACTCATGTGATGACAAGACAACTGATCTTATAAGTTGTGGACACGTTTCAAGGCTTGTAAATGTTTATATACCTGTTTTCTTGCAGGCTGAGGATCTGGATGTAATAGTTTCTTGGTTTATCTATTTTTTGAAATCGGTTTTAATTACCCGTGTTTTTGGTAATAAGTGGTTTATGGTGTTTTCCGCACGTTTTTGCGTGACACCTCGTTGTCTGTGTGATAGCGGGATGTGTCGCCACAGTTTCCTTTTAATTCATGGATAAATAAGAGGATTTCGAAGGGAAGGATGATGGGTTTGTATGCAAGGAAGTGAGGGGGATAATTGGCACCAATTTTGGGAATTGAAGGATTTTTATAACATTTTCTCTCTCCTGAAATTCCCTTACATATACCCCATTTTCCACCCACATGAAAGGTTTTTTCGACTCTTCTTTCTTTCCTTGCTTTGGCCGAACACAAGGGAGCTTAGGAGCAACAGGAGGTCGTACCCTAACCTGTAGGTAAGCTCCTTAATCATCTTCAACCTTGATTTCATGGTGGAAATCAAAATTCAATGCTTATTTTCTTCTTTTCTCCATTCAATCTCCAACTTTGGCCATTCTTTTCACTCAAAGACTTGAGAACGGACCTTTGACAGTTGAGAAAGCTTCATTCACCATTGAGGACGTGAAGCTTGAAGCTTGGACTCAACTTTGAAGGTGGGTTATATAACTTGAACCCTTAAATATCATTATTGATTTCATTTCTTCATCATATGTTGATTCCTTTTTCTTTCTTGAATTTCCCTTTCATTAATTGTTGAAATCACCACGAAGATCACAGTAAAGTTTGATGGTTTGTAGCTTGAATATGCTGATGTCATCTTAGCACACACCTCAATAAATATCATGAGCAAACAGTTTTCATACTTGATGACCAAACAGTCTCAAGACCGTTTGGGGTCAATTGCTGATGAGGTTGGATGAAGATCTAATGGTTCCAATTGATCTAATTACAATGGTTACAGTGATGGATGATCCATTGATTACAAACCCTAATCGATTGATTGAAGAAACCCTAATTTGATTCAAACATTTTCAAGGTGGAATGGACCAAACGGTCTCAAGATCGTTTGAGGGAAAACGGTCTCAAGACCGTTTGAGGTCAAACGGTCTCAATACCGTTTGAGGTCAAGTGGAGTCATGGATGGATGGAGATCCAAGGGTTACATTTTAATCTACTTTCAATGGTCTCAATGTTGGATGGTTCAATGAGTGCAAATCCTAAAATTGATTGATTGTAGAAACCCTAGATGATACTTTCGGTTTCAAGGTAGTTTGGACCAAATGGTCTTGAGACCGTTTGAGTCCAAACAGACTTAAAACCGTTTGAGATCAAACAGTCTTCAAGACCGTTAAGAGGGAAAACGGTCTCAAACCGTTTGATGTTCAATCGGTTTCAATGATGGGTTGTTCATTCAGTTTCAAGGTTAATTTGATCAAACGGTTTCAAGGGTTGAAGGCACCAAACGGTTTCAAAACCGTTTAAGACCAAATGGTCTCAACCTTAGATGCCCAAACGGTTTCAAAACCGTTTGGAGGGCAAACGGTTTCAAAACCGTTTGAAGGTCAAGGAGGTCAAAACCGTTTGAAGGTTCAAAGGTATCAAAACCGTTTGGAGACCGAATAGTCTCAAAGCTATGAAAGATCAATTAACCCTATGATTGTTAATGATGTATCTCAAAGTTAATTACAATGGTTGTACCTTTAAGGTACTAGGGTGATTAGTACCCTTAGAGGGGTAAACCTTTGATGCTTATGAAAGCAGTATCTCAATACACCATGCTAACCCTAAATGTACGTACTTGAATGAAGGGTTGACCTAATCTAATCAAGCTTGAAGTAATCAATATCCTAGAGAGGATGGAATAGAGAGGAATTCATACATGTATAATAATCATGTAGTGGTTAAGCCTCAACACTTTCAACATGAATAAAATATGTAACTAGGGTATGATCCTTGATAAAGAGATGAGATCATGAAACCCTATTCGAGAAGGTTGATGAGCCCTAACCCTAATTTAGAGCAATGCTAGGTGAAACCCTAATCTAGGGTAATGGTGTAACCCTAATCTAGGGTGATGATATGAGAAATCTCAATTCTGGGTAATATAATGAAAAACCCTAATTTAAGAGGATGCTTCATGAAATCCTAATTTTTGGGTTATAGTGCATGAAATTCTAATCTTGGGCAATATGATGATAAACCATAACCCTAATTTTGGGCTATGGGTTGAGAAACCCTAATTTCAGGTAATGCTATTTGAAACCCTAACATAGGATAATGCCATGTGAAACCCTAATATAGGGTGATGTAATGTGAAACCCTAATATGGGGTTATGTTATGTAAAACCCTAAATGATAAAGAGGGGGAAACCCTATTCCTAATAATGGAATAGTGAATAATATATTGGTAGGTAAAACACCTAAAGTGGTTGATAATGGATAACCTTATATCAATAATGACATAACCCAAGATGAGTCCATATTATTGATAATGGTTGAATAATTCAAATGAGTGGCTTATGACCAATACATTACATGATAAATGTGATGAACTAGTGTATAAAGTATTAGGATGGGAAATACCCTAATACAAGATAAGTTGATGAACTTAAGTAGGTTACAAGTGATGAGGAAAGTGATACATCAAGACATGATAGATATCACATTCAACACCTCAAGGTTGATACACCCTGACGTACCCTAAATCCAATATACTTGGATAAGTAACACATGAAGTGTGTCATGTAAATTGTTACATTGAGATGTAATGCACTTTGATAAGTGTAGGCTAACACACCTTAAGAAAAGGTTAATTCAAGTTAATAAAGTATGATGTACTCATCTTTTGGTAAAGATGAAAGAGGAACTCATAACTTGTGTTGATAATTCATTTAATGATAAATGATGAGAATAAATAAGTATAATTGAATACTTATGATATCAATGTTGGCTCCTAGATGCGTGGAGCAATAAATTAAAATTTGATCATTAATAATAATGATTTTGAAAACCTAAATGCTTAATAATGGAAGACCCAAACCCCAATGAAGGGTGATGATATGTAAGAGAAACCCTAATCGATAAGAAAGGAAAACCCTAACCCTAATGATGGGAATATTGTAATTCTTTTATTGCATAAACCTTGTAAGGCATGTTAAATACTTGAATAAAAGTATAATGGTCAATGGCCTTGTGAGCCATGTGATAAGTTGTTACCTAGTGAAAGGTGACAAGATGTAATGGTCTTGCGAGTCATGTGATAATTTGTTGCCTAAGTGAGAGGTGACAAGATACTTAATGGGTCTTGTGAGCCATGTGAGATGCTTGTGTAGCAAGTATCATGTTTACCTTGGTCAGATGACCTGAAGGTATTAGTTACCTGATACGTGGTAACAAGTGTTCTTTGATGAACTGAGGGTTTGAATACCCATATTCCATAATTATGATGATGAGATGATAAGGGATGACAATGCCCATGATGAGATAAGGGATTGAGATCCCAATGTTTTATAAAGTTTTGAAAAGTACTTGATAGATGAATTATACTTTTCCGTGTAGCATTTGTCATAATAATTTATGTTTGAAAACTTGACTGATGCTAAAAGAATACATTAATGCACTTAATTAATCAAGTGGAATTTTATCATGTAGTGCCATGGCCATATAACCATCAGTGTCAGGATTTGTTAGATGGTGAAACGGGTTGCTCCGTGGCATAATCCTGAAGGCATATTTTTGAATATGCGGGGGTGATGGGCGAAAATATCCGTACGCCCTAATGGAGGAATTGATGTGAGATAAACATTAAATCTCTCAATCCTTCATTATATGTGTCGGCATGGATGTATCACTAATCTCCCGATGTCAGGATGGATGTATCACGAATCCCCCGATAATGTTTAATGCCAGATCGATGTGAGATAAACATGAGATCTCTCGATTGCGAAGAGAGTGCAGCCGCCGATGTAGCTCTATAACAAAGTTGCCAGTATACCTTGGAAAGCTATTTAGCAGAGACACAAGATGTCCTGTATGGAATCTCGTACTGACCGAGATAAGGGAGGTCATGGTAGCCGGCTCTACCATTGACCTTGTATGGAACTGACTTTGGGTTTCGCAACCGAAGGTTGGAGTATGAGCGGTATACCTCATCTCCTCAGGGCATAAGTGTGATTGTAAAATGTAATCAGCCGTATATCATGTTTGCTTAAGAATTGAATACGAAAATCATTGGCTGATGTTACATTTCTTTTATGCATCTTTAGTTGATAGATGATATACTTATGTTTCCTTACATTCCTTGCAAAGCAGATAGATGATTTATAATCTACCATGGGTAGATGCAATGTTCTCCTTAAGAAAGGAGATTATCTTATTCTATCCATGCAATGATTAATACTACTGTTAATATAAAAGAACCCTTGCTCAATTTTATAATGTTTACCTGTAATAATAATATTTCTGGCGGAGAGTTATATCTCTCACTGGGACAATTTCAATTGTCTCACCCCCGTGGGATCCAATTTTTTTAGGTGAATGAAGATAAGGAGGTAGAAACCTTATAGCAGGGAAAGAGCAGCAGCATCAGGGACAGAAGTAACATCTCAGGTGGAGATACTGACTGTCATGTCTTGTAGATAAGAGTCCTATGTGTCGTCTCTGTACTCTCAGGTCCTTGGAGTCAGTAGTTAGTGCTTTTATGATTGATATGAGATTTTGGCTTGAACGCCTCGAGGTTTTATGTTGCTTATGTATCGTTTTGGCAAAGAAACTGTTGTATGTAATCCTCGAGAAGAGATGGTACATGGTATGTACTTGTGGACCAGTATGTATATGTAATACTTTGGTTCTTGTTATAAGAGTTACCTGGAATTGGATCTCTTTACAAAAGGTTTAAATTTTTTTAGTGATTTTCAGTAATCCACTACTAATGATCGCTTCCGCATAGTTAATGACATTTTATTTGAATGGTGTATCACAAACATAATTACATAAAATATTACATGAAATACATAAAATAATATTTTAAAGTATGGATAACATACTAACATAAAATAATATGGATAACATACTAACATAAAATATTACATGAAATACATAAAATAATATTTTAAAGTATGGTTAACATACTAACATAAAATAATATGGATAACATGATAACATAAATATTTTAAAGTATGGATACCATAATAACATAAAATAATATTACATATAATAATAACATAAAATAATATTTATAACATAATTAATATGGATAACATAATAACATAAATATTTTAAAGTATGGTTAGCATAATTACATAAAATAATATTTATGTATTAATAACATATATTTTAAAATAACATGGATAACGTAGTAACATAAATATTTTAAATTATGGAAACCATAAGTACATAAATATTTTAAAGTATGGATAACATACTAACATAAAATTATAACATAATAATATAAATATTTTAAAGTATATGTAACATACTAACATATTTTAAAGTATAGATAACATATAACACGGTAATTATGTTATCCGTAATACAACATGTATAAGATGTTATGACATGGTGTAACATGTTATCATGTTATCCCATGTTATCCAAATTATCTATGTTATTCGCATGTTATATCATGTTATAACATTGTTACAATGTGTTATAGCACGCGTTATATTTATTTCAAAAAAAAATTTATTATCAAAATATGTCATCATAAATTTATTTTAAAGTATTTTTTGTTAGTAACTCATTACTTTTTGTTTCATAAAGAAATTCATACAATTTGAGAGCTATTAACAAAATAAATTTCTCTCTCCTATTTTTTAATTTTTTATAATCACATTATCTAACATCTTTTGACTTTACATTTTTTATAAATGTATCAAACTTGATCTTGTTGTAAAGTATATTTTATGAGGAGTTCGTCGGCGTTTATTTCGTCAAAAAATTATTTACCGTTTAAAAATTATTCACAAAAAAATTGTCTTTTTTCTCTTTTATAACTAGTTTGTCTTTCTTCTCCTTTCTCTCCACTCCCCCACTCTATCTCTTTCTCTTCCCTGTCTCCTCTCTCCTCTCCGCCAACGGCCGCCCAGGCCTCAGCGACCCGTCCCGCCCCGTCATTAACTCCACAATTCTTGTCCCCATCCGTTGCACATGCTCCGGCGGCGTCGGCACTTCGGGCAACACGACCCACTACACCGTGAAAAAAGATGACAGCCTCGACCACATCGCAAGGGACATCTTCGACGGCTTCGTAGTATTCCAGGAAATAGCCAAAGCGAGCAACATAACCAATCAGGACCAGATCGAGATCAAGCAGTTGCTCAATGGTATCAAGGCTATCGCGATGATGACTGGGGCCAGTGGCGCGGTGATACAGAGTGTCAATGGTATCGTCCAGCTCAATGATCTCAAGTCTGAGATGATCCTTGATGTGCCTCTTAAGACCTGTGGGGAGTCGCCGTCGCCGCTGCTTTTCGGTACAAATCTCACATCGTCGGCACCGTGCCCGGCAGCACCGCCGCAAGCTTCGAGCCCTTCTGGTTCCGGTTCTGCTCATCCTGGAACGGTATCTCCTCCTCCCCCAGGCACTTCGGCAGCCACGGCACTTCCCGGCGGAGGGTTTGGATGGACGACGCTGGTAGTATTGATGTGCGCTGGCTTGCTTCATCTTGTCCACTAGTTCCCCAGCCCCAGGCTGTCCTGATCTCCCCTGTTCCGGAAGTAAAAGCCCTCTTGGGTGTCCTTCTTTAGACAAGTAATTCTACTACAATTTATTTTCTTTTTGCAATTCAGAAATATGAGATGTTATCCGCTAACCTTCCAAATATTCACTCCGTAATTTGCGTTTTTAAAGCGAGGATTTGGCGTCACCTTGAACAAAAAAAAAAGCTCATTCATGGCCATCAAAGTCAATTTTGGATCGGCCAGCGTTTGTCCACAAGCGAAAAAGCTTTCAGCTAGACTAAGGTTTGTATTAATTTTGGTGCAGCCAGGCTGCAATATGGTATAATTTATAGGAGTTTGCTATAGGAATAAGAAATGGTCTTTTTGTTTCACATATGCATAAAACAAATTAAAGAAGTGAAGTAATTTACTTCACTCTTCTATTATGTTGTTAAGAGTTATTTGGGACAGAAAAGTTTTCATTTCTGTTCTCATTTTTTTGTTCATCTAACATTATTTTAATTTATAATGCATATCGGTTGTAAACTTTGATTTTCTAATGTAAAAATACATTGCACATCCATATTCTTTCTTCCGTCTACAGTCAACCCAAATATGCCCCAATGTCTAATCAATTTCATTTAGAATTGTGTAATAAAAGATCAAGAACCGTGAGACAGTCAGATTGTTTGGCTTTATATACTCCAAAATACAAGGATCGAGAAGGATATAGTCAGCCATTAAAGTGTATATTGCGAGAAAAGACAAAAAAGATCATAAAAGCCGCTTCAAAGTTCGAAAGAGTCCCTCGTTAAATTATCATCCTCTTACGGCATTAATGAATGTTGAGGTCAACTTTGAATAAGTTAGGTTTTCGTTAAGAAGTCAACAAGTTCACGTATAAATTGACAGTTTATTGATCGGTGAGGCTGCGACTCTAAGGTGTTGTTTGGTTCAGAATCTAATCCGAACTAGGCATTGCCTTTTTTTTTGCCACTTAAGCGCTAATCCTAACTAACTCAGATTCCGTAATCTTTTAATTCGGACCAAGTCAATCATGCTGACAACATGATTTCAAAACGCAGTCCGGATTTGACTCTGTCTTTTGTGTTATTTTGTTTTATATGCCACACTGAAAAACATAAGTTACGAGACCAATCCAATTTAATGAGTATTTGTAATGGGATAACCTAGCAAATACAAATAGGGCCAAATCCAGATAAAGTAATCCAGATCTATCGGCAAACCCAACCTGGATTTCATAATCTCGGTCTTGAACCAAACAGGAGCTAAGGTGACAAAGGAGCAACTTGTCTCGAACATTTATGTTGTTGTTAGTCTTTACGATGCCTGTCAGGATACAGTCTGATCCTGATTGGCAACCTAGTCAGAATTTGGCTATCATGTCCTGTTCTTACATAACAATTTTAAAAATAATGACCACAAAATTGTGTGGACAGTGCAATATATGATTAAAATCTACAATAAATATATAATTTTATACATGATTTGAGTGATTCTGTTTGTTGTTTTTCTGCTATGAATATGAGTGCAATATGATTACTTTATATGTATATTTATAATAAATATGACTTTAACTATTATTGTGCGAATGCATGTCATGTGTCTTGTTGTATGTATGTATATTTGTACATTTTTGTATAAATCGGTAAGTAACAAAATAATTGGCGAAAAATAACTTGAATTTGTCGTAATACACAATATTCTGTTACACAATACAACATAAATTATGAACAAGTACCATCACAATTTGAAATATAAAAAGGTCATATGTCGTTAGGTACTATGTCTATCACACAATATTCAAGCACCCACAGACAACTTAAATTTGGTGACTACAATTTGAAAGCTTCAATATAAAAGTTTAAGAAAAGACACTAATATGCATTCTATGCACTTGTTGTCTACATCATTATTGGTTCCAATAACATTATTTTGTTTGTCTGTCTCTCTGATTATCAGTTGTTGTAAATAGTTGAGATCTTCTCACTTGATCAAGTTATTTTTGTATGGCAATGAGTAAATACGGGGACTAGTTGAGAATGTATATGGAATTGTATCTACAATTTTTTCTACCTTGTCTTAAATCTACAATTTTTAGCATTTTCCACTTTGTCTTAAAGACAATGTCAGTCTTCTGAGTTAATGTATGAAATTCTGCAATGATTGAAAGTTCTCCACGCAAGCAGGTGCTCACCATCCCGCTCCCGTGCAGCTGCGACCAGGTCGTTCCAGGGGAGGTTGTGGTCCACTACGCGTATAAAGTCGCCCAAGGGGACGACATTGAAAGGATAGCGTCGGCGACTGGTGCCAGTGGTGCGGTGATCCAGAGTCTCAATGGCATAGCTACCCCAAAGCTCAAGGCGGAACAGATCCTTGATATCCCGCTCAAAGCCTGCGGGGACTCGCCGTCGCCACTGTTAGCGAGCACAAATCTCACCTCGTCGGTACCGTGCCCGGCTGTACCACCGCCGGCCTCGAGTCCTTCTGGGCTGCCGGGGTCGAAATCCCCTCCAACAGGCAGTTCGGCAGCCAGGGCGGCGCTTCCCGAAGGAGGGTTTCGGTGGACATCGATAATAGCATTGCTATGCGCTGGATTGATTCATCTCGTCCACTAGTTCTTTCTTTCCCCAGGGCCCAGGCTGTCCTCGTTTTCAGTTTTGGCATTTTATTGTCGGACAAAAAACCAAAATAGCACATTTTTATAAAAATATATACTGAACTAGCACCAAACTCATCTTAATTCCCGAAATAGCCCACTTTTTGGAGAAAGCGCCAAGATTTTGGCGTTTTAGTGTCAAAGGCGCCAAATAGTTGGAGTTTTCTAGTGAAAGCGCCAAGTCTATGGCGTTTTAAGGGAAAAACGCCAAGTCCATGGCGTTTTCAAGTGAAAGTTAGCGTTTTTAGCGTTCCAGACTCTGTAGCTCCCTTTCTTGTCCTTTACGATTGTTCTGGCCATCTATCGCCTCCCTAAAGGCCCGATACCCTTTTTCATTCTCACGGCTCACTACCCACTCAGCAATGGCCGCCGCAGCTGGGAAGCTCACCGCCATAGTACACTCCAGCCCAGATCTCGGAGAAGGCCCTGAGTATTGCGTCGTCGTGGCTCTGCGAGTTGAGTGTGAGGAACTTGTGTACCAAACCCCTTAGGTCGTCCCACCCGTAGAGCTCTTTCTCCACGATCATCTGTAGCATGGAGTCCCTGAAGTCGTGGTACGGGTCGGACGACTCCTTGACCTCCGCCACGCGCCCAACTCCCGCCGTGCCGCTTCCGGAACGAGCAGGGGACGCTGCTGCTGCTGCTTCGGCCGCGACCGTCTTCTTCTTGGACCTGCGGGCGGGCTGCTGCGGTGGCACGGGAGGAGGGGAAGAGTAGTCGCTGGGGCCTGAGAACGTGGTGGCGACTGTTGCGGTCGTGTTGGTGGAGGAGACCGAGTGTCCCATCCGGCAGACGCGGATGGGGAGAAAGGGTAGTAGGAGGACAACGGGTGGCGGTGGTTGTTGGTTGGCTGGTAGTGGTTCGGGCTGGGTTTTGGGTGCTTGGGCTTAGATGTCGTCGTACGCCTGAAGGAGGAACTGAGTGAGGAGGAGGAAGAAGACGAGAAGAGGGAAGAGAACAGCTTGGACTTCTTGCATGCATAGCCGACGTCGACGGCGGCCGTTACTGGCTGGCGGCGGACGGGGTAACCGCGGCGCCTGGAGGAGGAAGACAAGGGAGAGTGTGATCAGTAGAGCAGAGCACTACCAAGTAGGAAGCAAGTGTGTGTAGTAGTAGTGAGAAGTAAGCGTTGGTGGGGGAGGAAAGAAGGAAGGAAATAGGGGGAGGAAACAATGAGCGGCAGATGCCGCGAGGTGTTTGTGGCTTGATCTTAGTTGTCCATGCTGTTGGATGGGAAAGGAATCATAGGAGTGGTGGTGGTGGTGATATGTATAGGTATTACTACTCCATGGGTTGTCTATGTGCTGGATGGTGGAGGAGCCACAGCAGTTGGCAATCCAACAGATCCAGCCGGCTGACCCTGCTTCCGCCAACGACAAGAACAAGATCTTGCTCCAGCCCCGCCTCTGCACGCTCCAGTCCTACAACAGCGCCAGCATAGCCACTGGTCTCACACAGGACGCCGACGTCGTATCGGCTAAAAAGCCAACTTTTTGGGCGCTTTCACTTGAAAACTCCAACTTTTTGACGCTTTCACTTGAAAACGCCACCTTTTTAGCGCTTTCACTTGAAAACGCCACGAGCTTGGCGCTTTTCGCTGGGTACATTAAAACGCCAAAATCTTGGCGCTTTCCCCAGAAAGTGGGCTATTTCAGGAATTAAGACGGTTTTAGTGTTAGTTCAGTACATATTTTTATAAAACTGTACTATTTTGGTTTTTTGTCCTTTATTCTCATGATATGAGTGTCCTGTTCCACCTGTGTCAAGTTCACACGTACGTTCTAGGTACTCGATAGGGTAAAATAAAAAATATGCTAGCTCCATACCATTTTAGAATCCAAAATAGAACTCCACTCATTCTCACATGTTTGAGGCATAATAAATAAAATATATATTTAATTTATTATGCCCTCAAACATGTGATGCATGGATAATGAATGAAATTCCATTGTAATTTCAAAATCAGTCTAGATAGCAGACCTTGTAAAATAACCGCATGTTTGGCGAGTGTTTCAATTCGTAATAGAAATAAACGAAAAGTAGCAGCCTCTTCAATATATTGTTTGGTGGATGGGTGGATTGCACTCTGAATTGATCATCTATTCAACCACATATTTTATTTGAGAAGTAAAATTCCGCAATATATAATTTGGGTAGTAGTTGATCTTCTATTTAAATAGTAATATTTTATAATTAATTTATCTAAGAGGGTAGCCACAAGTGTTCGTAAGTTATACATGAACAAACAAGTGGATACATATATGAGTAACTTTTAGCAAGTGACGAATATGAATCACCCAACTAGATTTAGGGCCCGTTTGATTGGGTTGCAAACCAATGTGATTAGTTCCAACTACATGATTTTTCCAACTATTTCAGTTTGGTTCCTTGAAGTAGCAACCCATACCACGAAAATGAACTGCATGCTCGGATCCAGTTATGCAAAATTATGTTGAAAATGAACTGTTCGCGCAGAAGGGCGCGGTCCATTTTCTTTGACTTTACGGCCGTACAACAATGACATATGGATGATGTAGACGTGAACTTTTATATAGAGAGGAGTAAACTGCTTCCTGTAGCTGAACTATGCCAAACGAAAACATTGCATAGCAACTAGATTAATCCACACAATACCAAACAAAAATGGTACGGTTGCAATTCGATACTTTTCATCCCCTGTTTTTAATTTCTTGGCATGAAATCGATCTACTTGGAACCAAACTAGCCCTTAAGGTGATGGGCACATCAGTTCCCCACAAATTTTGACCCAATTTGAAAAACATAAGTTAAACAAGTATTTCTATATTCGCACTTCAGATTGTTGCGAAATATAACACTGAAATGCAATCAGCTCACCTTCTGGACATACCCAACGTGCCTTTTCCAAGTGAGGCTTTGGCATCCCTTTGATTAAAAAAAGTTGAATAATGGTAGCATGTTGCTTCTCGGCTGTCCAAAATTACTACTATGTGACAGTTGTCGTGGGGTTTTAAGGTTTTTGAGTGACACAATTTTTGGCGCGCTCGATGTTAATGATTTGTGGAGGAAAAATGTAAATGTGTGTGACGTGGGATTTCATTAATTGGGTGGCTGTTAGATGCAGAAAACATGACTAGAGAGAGTGAGTGGGAAAAGTAGAAAATTAACAGAAAAGAATATATAAGACGCTTTATTTTCTTGGAGAAGAAAAACAAAGAAAAGAGAAAATAGGAACTGAACTAGGGCTATCAATGGGAGGGTATGGAGAGGGTAAGGCTTTACTCTTACCATTATCCTCTAGAGGATAGCAGGTAAGGGTAATGATAAGGGTAAGGGCAAGGGTAAGGATAATTACCCTTCTTATCAATTCTCTAACCCTCTCCTTACCCTTCCCCTTTTCCCTACAGGGTAAACGGGGAGGGTGAAGGTAAATGGATAGTTTTGATATATAATGAATTTTATAAAAAACGGTTAACTTATTTTCAAGGTACGTGTGTGTAAGGTGATAAAGATTAAATCACATCTTTCTTGACTTATATTTTCACAAATCTAAATATAAGTAGGACAATATTAAACTTGTGTAATATGCTTAGACATTGGTCTAAAAATAAATTATATTAAGGTGAAGGTTATCCTTTTCTCATTTTTCTACGACCCTATCAACTATGTTCAATATTTAATAATATAGTACTACAATCATTTGAATGTGAGTGGGGTGGGAGGCGAGCCGCAACCCACAAGTTTTCTTATTGGAAAAACTAGCATGGAAATTGAAGTAGAAGCTTCTATATAATTATATATCTTTGTTAAATAAATGTGGGTAAAAAGGTAAAAGGGTATGGGTAATATCCATACCTTACCCTTCCCTTTTAATGTGCTGGGGAAACGGGGAAAGGATAAACAGGGAATGGGTAACAAAAATATTTATCCTTACCCTTACCCTTACCCTAAAGGGTATAAATAAAGGGTAAACAGGTAATACCTTCCCCATTGACAACCCTAAGGTGAAGATGCATGAGGGAAGTGGGGGGGGAGTACAGAAAGTAAAGATGATAGAAGAAGAAAGTGCTGAAATTAGAGGGGGAAAATGTGGAAAATAATATAAGAGTGGAACGAAATAATAAGGAAAAGAAAAGGAAAACAAGTAAGAAGGAAAGTAACACAAATGAGTGCATTAGATTAAGGAAGTGGTCTCCTTCAAAGAATTGTGAGTAGATGCGGCTAAACATTAGGGTCATCATCACACTCCCTCCTCAATAAGTCACACTTTCCTGCACCACTCCCTTTCTTGAAGTTACTCACATGCGGTAGATAAATAGTTCAGTCTATACTTCACCAATGGTCTTCTAATCGAATTGCCCTTGCTTTTTTACCCCTCTTCTTCCTCAACCAAACATGCCTCATCAATGAAGACCTAGACTAAGATCACAACAAATGAAAATCACACAAGAAATAGAAGAGACAAAGAAAAAATAACAGTGGAGAAAATGGAGGTATCGAATTGCTTACTTTCATTCTCACACAATGCATGTTTAAATACAAAGTGAAGGACTAAAAATAGATCAACCTTAATTAAGAACTTGAGTTTGGACCTCATACATTATTTTCTATTGTAGGCATTATTTCATACATAGCCACACATAGAGAGGTTCATGTATACAACCAAGTCGTGGATTGTTTCCAACATACTCCCCCTTAATCTAGAATTGGTTGTGTCAGATTCTTAACTATGAGAAGCTCTTTCATTTTAGAGAACTTCACTCTTTCTAATGGCTTGGTGAGAATATTTGCATGTTGTTCATCTGCACATACATATTCCACTATTTTTTGTCCTTTATCCACACATTCTCGTATGAAATGGAAACATGTATCAATGTGTTTGCTCCTCCCATGAAACACATGATTCTTTATGAGATCAATTGCCGACTTATTATCAACGTAGAGATGTACCAGTTGTACTTGTCAACCAGTAATCTCAATCAATAACTTTCTCAGCCATATCCCCTGACATGCTATCATTGTAGCTGCCATGAATTCAGCTTCACAAGATGACAATGCTACACTTTTCTATTTTTGAGATACCCATAAGATCAAATTTCCATTTAGGTAGAATGCTACACCATGAGTGCTTCTTCTATCGTCCACATCTCCTGGAAGATCGATGCTTGAGAAACCAATCACCTCATTATCACCTTCTCCCTTTTTATACTCCATTCTATGATTAATAGTGCCCCTCACATATCTTAAAATCTATTTTAGTGCTTGTTGGTGCACATTTGTTGGCTTCTCCATGAATCTGCTCACCAATCTGATAGAGTAGGACAAATCTGGCTGAGTGTGAATTAAGTATCTCAGACATCCAACGAGGCTTCTATACTCAGTTGGATCTACAATTGATCCATCAAGGTCTTTCCCAAGCTTCACTTTGGTTCCATGGGATATTTTCTTGGGTTGCATTCACTCATTCAAGCTTTCCCTAGTATTCTCTTTGCATAAGATGATTGCTTTAGAGTTATCCTCCCTTCCTTCTGCTCAACCTCAATACCAAGGTAATGATAGAGAAGACCAAGGTCACTCATCTCACATTCTTTCATCATATGTTCCTTGAACTATTAGATCACAACTATGCTTGGCCCTGTCATGGTTAAATAATCAACATATACTCCAACAATGAGCATCTCTTCCTACTCATTTTGTATGTAACAACCTACTCATGTGCGCACCTTTTAAAACTAAATGCCTTGAAGCTTCTATCCAGCTTGATGTTCCAATTTCTAGGTGCTTGACGAAGCCCATACAATGCCTTGAAGAGTTTGCATACCTTGTTTTCTTGACCCTTTATCTTGAACCCTTCTGGTTGAGCTACATACACCTCTTCTTGAAGGTCACCATTCAAGAAGGTTGATTTAACATCTAGGTGATGAACCTGCCATCAATGATGAGCAGAGGTGCTAGTAGTAGTCGCATAGTATCCATTCTTGCAATAGGAGAAAATACTTCCTCAAATCAATTGCTTATTGCTACACATAGCTAGCCTTTTGCGACTAGCCTTTCTTTGTGTTTGACTATATTCCCTTTTGAATCTTTCTTGAGTTTATACACCCACTTCATCCCTATGGGTTTGTGTCCTTGTGGAAGCTCAATTAGCACCCAAGTGTTATTCTTCTTAATCACCTCTATTTCTGGATTCATTGCTTCTTGCCACTCCCTCTCCTTTGTAGCTTCATATAAGGTAGTAGGTTCTTCAACATCTAAAAAATAGCTCATCTTGATGAATTGCAATCCAGTTTCCTCATAGATATCGACAAGTGATCGATATCTCAAAGCTCCATCTTCACTAGAAGAGGAACCAAAACTTTTTGGGGATCATTGGGTGCTTGAGGAGGATGGTAGCGTTGGTGTGGCCAATGGATCAATGTGGGAGATGATGCCCTCCATTATGACAACAACATTGTACAACAATTCATTGACTGCTCTTGAGCCCCACCATGTCGTTCTCCAGCTTTGTCACTGTAAATTGAATCCTCAACGGTGAATGTTACCCAAGAATGTGGTTCACCCTTTCTGGTTTCATTCCATTCCCAACTCCTTTGTTCATCAAAGACAACTTCACAAATCACATAGATCTTACCATGTCGAGGGTCGTAGAACCTGTGTGCTTTGCTCCTTACTTCCACACCGAGATACACCATAGGGATGGTTTGGTCATTAAGCTTATTTGTATGCATGCTTGGCACTTTCACATATCCTGTACATCCAAACACTCTCAAATGCTCTAGGTTTGGCTACTTGCATGTCCACGGCTCATATGGGGTGACTCTAGTAAGTGCCTTAGTGAACATGCAGTTTAGTTGGTAAACCACACACCACACCGGCTCCCCCCACATGGTTTCAGGCATGTGCATACTCTTGAGTAGACTTCTAGCAGTGGACATCATTGTCCGGTTCCTCCGTTCCACAACACCATTTTGTTGTGGTTTGTATGGGGCTGTGAGGTGCCTCTGGGTCCCTTCCTTCTCACAAAATGAAGTGAACCTATTTGATAAGAACTCACCTCCGCAATCTGTCCTTAAGACCTTCAGTATGCTCAATTTCTTTCTTGACTAGGGCCTTTAACTTTTGAAATGCTTCAAATGCCTCCGTCTTTGTCTTGATCATATACACCCACATCATCATGCTCTAATCATCGACTAGCAAGAGGAAATACTTGTTGCAAGCAAGTGTTTCTGATGATATATGACCACATAGGTCAGCATGCACTAGTTCGAGTGGCTTCATTGCTCCAAAGTTTTCTTCACCTAGGAATGAAAGTCTCATTTTCTTTGCAACTAGACAACCTTCACAGATCTGAATGGGATGATCGATCCTTGGCATTCCTAGCACCATCTCTCTCTCAGACATTGTTTTTCAGAGACTGAAAGTTAACATGTACCAATCTTGCATGCCATAGCCATGTTGGATCTGTCATTCTTATCGCTAAACATACTAGCTCACAAGACTCTATCAACACCATGTAGAGTCTCTTGGTGGAGCGCTTTACTTTCATTAGCAACTTATCAGTCATGTCATACAACCAAAGGAACGTCCAATCAACATGACTTTGTTCCCTTCCTATGTCAATTGCCCAAGACTAATGATGGTACTATCGAGGTTCGGTAAGAAGTAGACCTCATTTAAAATCCTTTGTTCCCTATTTTTGAACTGGAACAATACCATTCCTTTTTCTTTAGTCTGCACAATTTATCACCAAATCTCCTTGTAACATAATGAAATCTAGAACCTTATCTTATTCTAAGGGTAGGAGGTTAGAGACCTTAGTTCTTTGGGCTAAGACAAACAAGATTGGTGATATACCTAATGGTAGTTAATGGTAACCATAATATGTAATGCATGAATAAATTACCCTAACATATATGCATGAAAACAAATATGACATAATTGTTGGGTTTTGTGGAGAAAACATGCGTGGTGGAAGCAACAAAATAAATTTCCACGCAACCCAAAATAGGATCTCATCGACAACATCGTATTTGGAATGTTCACGGGATATAGCTTATAACAAAGCAAGTCCAGTGATGTCCCAATGCACAATGGTGTGCAACATTGCTGGCCTACACAGACGATACTTCTATGAAACACCCCATCCACAACAAAACACGATTACATGCTAACTAGCAGATTACCGAAAATCACGGTAAATTAAAACTGATTTACAATGAGCACCACAAGATGAGACATATAATATTTGAGCCAACATTTTCCTTTTCATATCATATTTCCAAGGTGCGAAAACATAATTTCCCATCATCTCATTACATGAAATAACTGTTCCACATACTGATTTATTACATCATGGTACATAAGCTGAAAACCGTACTTCGATAATCATATGAGAAACATCGAAAACTCTCCCGAAGACCCAAGTGTACAAGGACAACACATAGGACTCTACTACTAGACACTATCTATCCACCATGTACGATACCTCTGCATATCATCTCAGCCACATGATCTTCATCTCGCCAGGCACGTCCACCTAAAAAGGTTATTAACCACAGGGGTGAGACACACAGTCCCAGTGAGAAACATAACCCTCTACCAACTTTATTATGATCCCAGATAATTGGTATAAGCAGATTATAGGAGCAACATACTGAGCAAAGCTAACTTTATTAACAATCTTACCAAAATATCCAGGAGGCATATAACAGACATTCTTTATGGGACATGATTGACGAGATAAGCTTTATAAGAATTTATCACAAGATATGAAAAGTGTACAATTAACTTGCAAGATATAACTAGAGCAACTATACAAGAAAGGCCTCAACCAATGTTCTATGCTTTGCCTTAAGCAATATATTCTATATGGTTGGATTACGATTTATTATGCCCTGAGGAAATGAGCCGTCCCGCTCAAATCCAACCTTCGACTGTGAAGCCCAGAACCGGTGCCATACAAGGTCATTCGGAGAGCCGGACTCCATGACGTCACCTCTTCGTGGTCAGTGCACGTTAACCAAAGAAGGACCGCAATCTCTTGCTTGAGTGGCCTCAGCCACAGGGTTAGCTCACACAGTCTACCCTTTTTATCATGAGCCACATGCCTATTCACCGAGCTCCTGAGCCATGAACGCATCCATGCTCCTTCACACTGAGCCATGGGCCTGTTCACACTAGTACATAACCAGCCTTTAGTGTCGGTTATTTAAGGCCTTTAGTGTCGGTTTTTAAGCGAAACCTATGTGGACGACGCTAAAAGCCCGACCGTTACGCGTCAGTTCTCAAACCAACGCCAAAAACCCTTCGCGCGCCATCGAAAATGCGCCAGCAGGGGTGTATAGGCGTCAATTATTAGCTTCGAAACTGACGCCATATACCTTCGCATCACAGAAAGGGCGCCATCTGGGGCCCTATCGGCGTCAGTTTATTAGTGTTAACCGACGCTATATACCTTCGCACCACGGCCATGCTAGCCACCACGGCCATGGTGTCTGGTCTGCTACCACGGTCGTGCTGGCCAGCACGGCCGTGGTGTCTGGTCCGCTGCCATGGCTGTGCTGGCCAGCACGGCTGTGGTGTCTTGCCTCATTAGGGAAATAGACGTCGGTTACTAGTAGGGCAACCAACACTGTAACCATTTGGCGTCAGTTTTATACAAATAACCGATGCCTATTTTATGTTTTTTTTTTCTGTCAGTCTGCAGAACTGCTGTGGCTGGTCGCATGATGAGAAACCTGCAGTTCAGTTATGAACTGTAGGTTTTACGACATCCATTGATATCAACCAACAACAGGACACAAACCTGCAAAATTAACAACATAAATGTTCACACATTTAGCAACCTGCAATTCCATTCGATTTTCACACATGTAGAAACATTCATGTAGCAATCTGAAGTTCCATTCATTTTCACATTCACACATGTAGAAACATTCATATAGCAACCAACAGTTTCATTCATTTCCACTCAGACACATGTAGAAACATTCAGAAATGTAGAAACATTCACACATATTATAATTCAGAAATTTCATTTACAAAATATCATTCTTTAGTCATTATTCGCTATCAACATCCCAATTATATGTTAAAACCCCCACTACTTGTATGGCTGTTGCCCATTCTTCTCTTACTTCATTTAATTCTCCCGTCGTATAGGGAGCATGTACATCTGTTAAGTCCTTTCCTATAGTGTGGTCAGTTTTAAACACCTACAAAGAGAATGATGTATATATATAATTAATGAGCTATAAATAAGATTGATATATTTCATATTATCTAATGAGACTATATATAATACCTCAGGAATAGTATCAATGTCCATTGCGGCATATTTGATAATCATGTGCATAAATCGCATCACATAGTATGCACATGCCCATCCGTTGTCTTGTGTAGCACACTATAAATTGAAACATACAAAATATTAAAAAATACAACTAATTAAGCACTGTTCACATAAATAATATATACATTGCAGTCGGGAACTTACTTCCACGTTCTTCCAAGTTATTTGCTGGTTCTTTTTCTTGGGGACCTTTCCTCCAGCCTTTTTGAGCTCATCTAAACCCATACATGTTAATGTAACACAGTACATTGCATAATTAAATAGTAATGTAATAACATATGTTAACGAATATGAAAATGAAATATTTCTCACCGGAATAATGCCATTTTCATTATGTGTCCATATTTTGAATTCAATTTACTCCCCTTAGGATATAGATAATAGACATTGAACATCTCGGGGACAATAACTAGTAACTCCCAATGCGTACCACTAGAGGTAAAAAAGTTAAAAATTAATAACTCAAAATCCACAATAAAAATGTAATTTTCTTAAGTCCAAATTATAATAAGCAAAGTAAACTTACTCCACATTGAATGGAGCTATTATAACCGTCTTCTTATTTTGAGCAAAAATTGTAAAAGCCTCACAGTAGTATTGTTGAACTGACGGAGGGTCTTTAGCTACTAGACTAATCAAAGATGGACTAAAAAATCCTACATGTTCGAATGCAAAATCTGCACATATCTTGTCTAAGTAGCTGTAAAACATGTATTACGCATGCATTAATAAATAAGAAACCAGATCACCAGATCCTACACAAGGTATATGGATGTATAAAGAAGATCTCACCTTATCCATAGCTCTATCACAGATGTATTCAGCCAATCATATCAAAACAACTCCAAAATATCTTGTATAAATAGGTTGCTTTCGTATGATTGACCTGTAGCATCCACATCTATAGAAATAGTTATAGGGCAATTTATATCATGTTCGCCTAACCATATTGCCATACCCCTACAGTTAGGACCTAACGGGATAGGTAGGTCCTGTGGAACCCAACTTGGTAATGTAGGAGGTGGAGGTGGAGGCCTAGATGCTCTGGGTGTCTTCTTTTTAACCTGTATATATATATATATATATATATATATATATATATATATATATATATATATATATATATATATATATATATAATTTCAGATCAACTGACATCATATACACCCACTAACAATTTAACGTAATGTAAATTTACCATATAGTTTCAGTAAAGAGGACATCCACTTTTAGCCACAATATCACTCCGCCTTCTACCTCACCAAGCGTTTCACAATCTGGGTGGGCATATGGCAATGGAAGATCCACCCACTTGGGAAATATATGTATCGGGCTCACACGAATCCAACCAGCTGGTAATGGAGACCCGTGAAACATTTTCCCTGGTAGGGATGGGTAAGCCGACGCCTCTGCAATGACATATTCTTTACTTTTTAGACGGCATGGCTTCAACCCCTACAAATTTTTCTGTAAAGAATGTTATATACATATATACATATCATCTTGAAAACATATCATCTTGAAAAGACTAGTTACTATGTCATAAAAATACTTACATCAGATGTGCTAGGTGGTGGGTCTATAGGATTACTCCCAACCTCTGCAATAGGAGTAGAGTGGGACGGCACCATAGGTACTGTCTGCTGAGTGGCAGTCTGAGATGCCTGCCACTTGCTCAGTGCTTCTTCGAGTTTCCTATCAACTAGCTTATCTAGCTATACACAGATCGATAAAAGAAATGTTAACTTCTGATTATTGAATTCTCTTTTACAGTAACATTATAAAGAAAGAATAGGTTACCTCTTCTTGTGAAAGACCCTCTTTTGGGACATGTTTGCGCTGGGATGGCCCAAAGAAAGCTTTGATGCCCACACCAGCGCCTACAGCCCTAACACGTCCAGGATGCTCTGGGTTACCAAGAGCAACTGTCAATTCATCCCTTGTGCCCTCAGGGATGAACTTGCCTTGTTTCCTCAGCTCGTGCAGCTCCCGCTAATCAACAAAACAAAATTTTGTAGTTAAGTAAACACCACAAATAATCAATATTCGAACGATTGCTGTAAGAGTTGTATTTTACCATTTTTGCAGCCGCCTCAGCAGTTGCAGGTTTCCTTATTTTCCCTTCTTATTTTGCCTCCCAGCTATCCAGACATCATGGCGAGGCAGAGGTGTGCTACCTATAGTAGAGGACTCCTGAGTAGCAACAGACTGAGCAGTAGCCTCAGACTGTAGTCTTTGGCAAATGCATGCATACCCCTTTGGACCCATTGTGTGGTCATGCACATGCAGTGCACGCCTTGATTTTTGCACCTCACTGAGTGCCTAGTTAGTATGCACATTAATGATTTGGTTAGTAACACTAAATGTTAATGTTGAATATGTGAATACAACATATATTAATGAGATTGGGACTGACGCCTAATACCTTGAATTCATCAGTTTGTCTTGAAGCAACAAACGCGTCCCATTCTTCTTGGTCCAGGAAGTTCCACTATTCAGTGGCTGTCTTCTTCCTCTTGTCACCTTCTTTTATGTCTTCTCGGGTGGGATTTGTCCTATAGTTCCTTAGGACTCTCCCACAACGTTGCATCACGCATTTACGATGTAGCTTTTCATCCAATTCAAATATACTCTGCAAAATAGATTTGTTATTAACTAGTATCCAAAAAATTAGTAATCTACAAAATAGAATTGCAAATTAATAATAACTCACGCATAAATCCTTCCATATTACGTCTTTCTTCTCCTTAGGAACTTTATTCCAAGAATCTATTTTACAACCACAATGGCTACGAGTAACATACCCAAGATATGAAACAAACGAATTGCGATTCACTCCAAGTGCATTTCCTGCATTATCAAAATCCACAACAAGTTTGGGTCCATTTCCCTTTTGCACTATTAACTTCTTCATCATTGTGATGCCCCTTCTCTTGTCAACTTTTTGGTGCTGCTGATCAAGTGCCTCAAGTGCTTCAGAGGGTACATGTACATCATCAACCTAAAATTTGACAAAATAAACACACTTACAGGATATAACTATAAATGGACATATAGATATAAATATATGATATATTTTTAAAACTTACATTGTGAGGTGGCGCATTGATGTCCTCACCCTCACAGTAATCATCAACATGGTCATCGAGAGAATGCTCATCCATCTAAAAAGTAATTGACATTGTAAAGTAATTCACATTGTAAAGTAATTCACATTGTAAAGTTCACATTCACATTGTAAAGTAATTCACATTGTAAAATTCACATTATAAAGTTCACATTCACATTGTAAAGTAATTCACATTGTAAAGTTCACATTAAAAAAAATAAAACATATAAAAAAATATAAACATGCCTCTATTATTGCGATTTTTTATCAATTAACAATCCTTCATTGTGATCTCCACGCACATACAAGTTGTAAAGACCCAAAAAAAAGTCTCTACTAAAATCATGATAAACAAATCATCAATTGGATAGCAGCGGAAGAATTAAATCTTGACATTATTCAAAAATGTATAAAGAGTACATTATAGAATTTCCCCAAATGGGAGTACAACTTTATACAAGCAACTACAAGGATCTAGGTAGAGGAAGACTTAGACTAATGCAACATTGTCTCCAAACAAACTACTATATAACATAAAAGCAACTATGATCATAAACTATATGTTCTTCATCTTTCTTCTTATCCTATCCTTAGCTTTGGGTTCACCAAGCTTCCATGCGCACTCTGATTCCTATCCTGGATGGTTGGGGTCATCCAGCAAGAGAGAGATAAAAGGTATGTGTTAAAAAGAAAGCATTGGACAAGGAATAATAAACAACATTGCATAATAAAGGATTTTCCATGTTACAAGAGTTTAAGAGAATGAGAAAGATATTCAACTAAGAATGAGAGAACTGCCATATACCATCACCACAATAATAAATCACATAGCATGCATATATTAAGACACAAACTCATCTCAATGTAGGGTGAGGCACCTACCGGACCTCAACCAGGAGGAGAGGGGAAATAACATCCCAAACCTCAAAAATATATATAAATTGGCAGGGGGACTAAAACCCCAGTGCCTGGCAGGGGGACTAAAACCCCAGTGCCCTGTGGGTGGTTTGTACTCATGTACACTACATTGTCATTTGGCCCAAAATACATCATGCTTAAATAGTCACTTGGCAGTATAGTGAAAAGTAATCAAGATACAACAAGCATTGGGAATAAAACCCAATTAAACAAATAATAAGACCATCATAGGTCACATCCATATTCAAGAGTTCCAAGAATAGTCAATGAGCATCAACAATATGTAATGTTCCAAATATCTCAAAAGGATAATCCACATAGTCAAATAACAAGATTAAGGAATTACACTCAAGTGAGCCACAAGATCAACCACAATATGTATAAGATTTCCAAGTATTTCAAAAGATGAGCCAACATAGGCAACAATAAGATTCACATAATTCAACTGAATGAACCACAATGGCAATATAAGCATAAAATAAGTAAAGAGTCATTAGATACAATTAGAGGGATAATCAGGCTAGCACAATCATGAGTGTGGGGTTGGAAAAGTTCCCAACTGAGGAATAGGTAGTTTGCACAATTACTATAGGATCCACATACATAAAATAGGCTTCATATATTCAAATAGGTTGCACATACAAAATAGGGCTCACATACAAAAATAAGTTTCACATACAAAATAGGTGCCACATACTAAATAAGTTTCACATACCTTAGATATAAACATTACCATCATATCCATCAAACAGATAGCAAACCATCCATATAATATCCTAGTTATAAACACAACACATGTATTAATATATATAAAAACATAAACATAGAAAAACCCCTAATTTTACAAAACTATGATTTAGGACTCAAAACCAAGCCCAAAAGATTACTCATAATCTCCTGATTAAGAAAACATATCTTATTATATAAAACAGAGTTAAAATGAATTAATTATGTATTTTAAAACAATTACATATTAAAAATGCCATTCAAAGTAAACTTCGGAAAACCATTGAGAATTAGATCTCAAAAACCACAAAAACAGATTCTACATCAAGAATCCTTTCCAACGACTATTTATTCATATTTTTCTGATAAGGGATCGATTTACTATGAATTAAGTAAATCCGACCAATCAGAAAACAGGAAAACCATAGTGTGACATATATTTAAATAAAAATGCAACTTGATGTAAATATTAGAGGAAAGGACCAGACTGCCCTTGCTCGATAAAACCCAAAAATTAAAACGACGAGGGTAGAACGGTCATTTGGACAACTATCGATTGATCGTAACAGAGAGGAAGAAACAGAGCGAAAAGACGATAATACCCAAGTGTGCTCCACTGACTACTCACAGGGCCAAGGGTACCCTGGTCATTTCATGACCAGGTTTGCTCTTCTTCGAGCCATGGCACTGGAGTAGCAACTGGAGCTCGGGCTTCCAAGCCAGAATTGCAACCAAGACGCGAGAAGGAAGAAGAGAACCGGGAATAGATTCCCTGATATCTACCGGTCGCAGCCAGCTACTGGAACAACTCCCGCGCAACCGAGAGCCAAGAAACCAGGCTCAACCTGGCCGAAAACAGGGGAACCAGGTCAGAGGTGAAACCACCCAAAAACACCACCAAATCGACAACCGAGACCGGGCGTAGCTTCGTGGAACCAAGGCGAACTAAGAGGAGGCGTCATCGAAGGCGGAGAAGCAACAAAGCTCAAAAACGCTAGGCGCCGGCGGAGCTTCTTCAGGAAGCTTCAGGGTATCTATAGGACCCATCGATCAGAGCCATCGCGAGACAAACGAGGAGTTGGAAGGGGTAGAGGGTAGGTCGGTGATGCTTACCCAATCATCAATTTGGGGTAAGGCAGTGCGGAGCGCCGCGGCGAGCTCACCGTCGCCGGAGGTGAAGGTCGAGCAGGTTGGGGAGTACCAGACAAGAAGAGGTGAAATTGGCGGAAGGGGAGGAAGGCTCGAAGCCAGGGGGTGCTCCACGACCCCTTAAATAGGTCGGAGGGGAACTCCATTCGCATCTGCGACACGGAGGTGGAGGGAGGCAGGTCATCGGGTTTGGGCGTTTCGCGAAAACGTCGAGATAGGCGATGAGTTAAGGTTCGTTTGAACCGGAGGTGTGAGGTGGAGCTAACGGTGAAAGAATTACACAAAACGGTGGGAGAACGAGGGAGAGAGACGATTGGGAATCTGTTGCCTGCAAAACGGCGCTGATCCTTGAAAGGGTTAGATGAAGGAGACGACTCCACAAGCGTTGGATCTAAGATGGACGGCTATGATCGCATGTGTGTGACCGAGTTACAAGCTGTAACGCGTGACAGCTAAATTAAACGGAACTATACGTTTCACATCAAATTAATGAAATAAACGTAATAACTATAGTAACACTATATTAAAACCTAATAAAATGCATTAGAGAGGTCAAATCAACTCCAAACAACACCAAATTTGAACCATAGGCTTATAATGACGAAAACTACAATGCTATATAATTAGAATCTCGTTTAATGCATAATATGGCCATTAATAAATATATGGCTCATAAAGGAGTATAAAAATACATTAAAATCAAGGAATTATATGAAAAAGCCTATTAATGAGAAACATGTGAGTAAATTCGACATATAAAACATATTAGGATACAAATAATCATTACTTAACAAAATAACATATTATTATGAACTAAAATCATATTTTGAGGAGAGAGAAACAATAAAGGTTAATACACTCATATATGAATTCAAATACATATTAATAATAATATATTTATCCAAAAAGCTCCAAATAAATATAATCTAATATATAACCTCATTAATGACCAAATTACAACATTAACCCTAACTTATCTCCTAATGTGGGTTATTTGTGCAAACACCCCTCAATTATCATAAAAGAGGGTAAATAGTGATTTCAACCTCAGATTGTGCTCAAATTGCACAAGGAGTCCAAAAATGATTATAAAGGATGGGAAATTTATGGAAAAGGTCCAAATGGACTAAAAGGCAAAGAAAAGCTCAAGAATGGGTAAATTGCAGGGAAGACCCTGAGATTCAGTATGTTACAGCACACCACCCCTTAAAGAGGATTTCGTCCCCGAAATCACAACAAGAGATAAGAGAGGGTGAGTGTGTAACATCCCAACCATAAACAACTAGGTTATAACCCTTAATCTAGGGCACATCACAAAATCTACATAAGTCAGGTGTTACTAAGGTTTTCACAAAACCTATAGCCTTTTATCAAACTCAAACTAACATCTTGTTACATAAACTCTATCATGAAAAGGCAGCATATCTATAATACTAACACTTGTGCCACATTTTATTACAACTTAACATCTGAATATGTGTATTATGGGTATCTCCCTCATCAAGGGTTTTAAGCACAACTAGGGTTTACAAGGCCATTACATCCTATATTAATGCATTAGGTTAAAAATCTAAATAACTCAACATTATTACCCAATAACTACATCATGTGGGATTATGCCATATAATATCATCCAACCCATTATTACCCTAATAACAGGTCTAAGGGTATATGGCTTATCTCCAAGGAACATATGGTCACAACATCTAACATACTCATATCCATGCCATCACTAATCATATTATCTCACAACACTAATTACTATGAATTAACCTCACATTATGTGAATCTAATTACTCATCATCATATTACTGATTTGATCCATAAACCAATAAGATGATCAATGAGATATATTTTAGTCAACAAGGTGCTATGCCTAACATGTGTTGATAATTAGGTCACAAATATGATTAAGTGATTTACATGCATTAAGGTATATCATGAGATGACACCTAATGTCACTAATGTGTCAAGAAAGGCATGAAGGGTATATATATATACATATGTTGTCAAGGCTAGATGATTACATCTTAGGGTTCAGGTCAACATGACCCTTACATATTAAGGCATCCTTAGGGTGTATTTTACCATTACATATTTTATCATTAGGGTGACTTAACCCAAACTATGTATATCCACATATGAACAATTAATGATTATGTGCATCAAGAGTATATTAAGGTTCAAGCATAAGGATTATGTGACTTATCCATTTGTTATAAACAAACAAGATGAATTACAAACATATTAGGTTTATTAAACTCTAAACACATAAGCTCTCTATTCCCATGTCTAAGGAGTCAAGGTTACTTGATTTCAAGGCATTGAGGGATTCCAACCCCCTAAAGAGGATTTCGTCCTCGAAATCAAGAACTCCAAAAATCTACAAGGTACTAACACTACCTCTTCACTCAAAGGGTTGACTAAGTCAAACTACTTTAAGGGTATAAAGCCCAACATAAAAAGCCTTACTAAACTCTATCTTCTAAACTCAAGGTATAGCATAGGGTACACTAAACCCTAAACATAGGAAATCTAAGGCTCATAAAAGATTCTTAGGGATTACAAGATGATTTTTGTTTGAGAAAAGAAATCAAATCATCATACAAAGGATTCTAAGGTTATTCAACAATAAGGTAATATGTCTAAGGGTAGACTATTTCGAGCTGTCAGTTTCAGATCAGGCCAGGCCAAGTCATATGAGCTCAGGAGTCCTCGTGACCAAGCTAGTGGGGCGGAGGAAAATATTGCCAGCCCCCAAGCTCTGACCCTTTCTAGACACCATCACTTCAACTTCTTGCTCTAATAGTTACTCAATAAACAATTCACCAAAAAGTTGACAAATTTTATTTCTAATAAGAAATTATTATGATCCTAAATCAAACATTCTTTATAGGTCAACTCTAAGGTGAAAGACTAACTAAAGGGAAACTATATAAGATAAGGGTTCTATCTAGGAGACAATTTTGAACTAGTCAAGAATCCGACTACCTTGATGCTCTGATACCATGCTGTAAAGACCCAAAAAAAAGTCTCTACTAAAATCATGATAAACAAATCATCAATTGGATAGCAGCGGAAGAATTAAATCTTGACATTATTCAAAAATGTATAAAGAGTACATTATAGAATTTCCCCAAATGGGAGTACAACTTTATACAAGCAACTACAAGGATCTAGGTAGAGGAAGACTTAGACTAATGCAACATTGTCTCCAAACAAACTACTATATAACATAAAAGCAACTATGATCATAAACTATATGTTCTTCATCTTTCTTCTTATCCTATCCTTAGCTTTGGGTTCACCAAGCTTCCATGCGCACTCTGATTCCTATCCTGGATGGTTGGGGTCATCCAGCAAGAGAGAGATAAAAGGTATGTGTTAAAAAGAAAGCATTGGACAAGGAATAATAAACAACATTGCATAATAAAGGATTTTCCATGTTACAAGAGTTTAAGAGAATGAGAAAGATATTCAACTAAGAATGAGAGAACTGCCATATACCATCACCACAATAATAAATCACATAGCATGCATATATTAAGACACAAACTCATCTCAATGTAGGGTGAGGCACCTACCGGACCTCAACCAGGAGGAGAGGGGAAATAACATCCCAAACCTCAAAAATATATATAAATTGGCAGGGGGACTAAAACCCCAGTGCCTGGCAGGGGGACTAAAACCCCAGTGCCCTGTGGGTGGTTTGTACTCATGTACACTACATTGTCATTTGGCCCAAAATACATCATGCTTAAATAGTCACTTGGCAGTATAGTGAAAAGTAATCAAGATACAACAAGCATTGGGAATAAAACCCAATTAAACAAATAATAAGACCATCATAGGTCACATCCATATTCAAGAGTTCCAAGAATAGTCAATGAGCATCAACAATATGTAATGTTCCAAATATCTCAAAAGGATAATCCACATAGTCAAATAACAAGATTAAGGAATTACACTCAAGTGAGCCACAAGATCAACCACAATATGTATAAGATTTCCAAGTATTTCAAAAGATGAGCCAACATAGGCAACAATAAGATTCACATAATTCAACTGAATGAACCACAATGGCAATATAAGCATAAAATAAGTAAAGAGTCATTAGATACAATTAGAGGGATAATCAGGCTAGCACAATCATGAGTGTGGGGTTGGAAAAGTTCCCAACTGAGGAATAGGTAGTTTGCACAATTACTATAGGATCCACATACATAAAATAGGCTTCATATATTCAAATAGGTTGCACATACAAAATAGGGCTCACATACAAAAATAAGTTTCACATACAAAATAGGTGCCACATACTAAATAAGTTTCACATACCTTAGATATAAACATTACCATCATATCCATCAAACAGATAGCAAACCATCCATATAATATCCTAGTTATAAACACAACACATGTATTAATATATATAAAAACATAAACATAGAAAAACCCCTAATTTTACAAAACTATGATTTAGGACTCAAAACCAAGCCCAAAAGATTACTCATAATCTCCTGATTAAGAAAACATATCTTATTATATAAAACAGAGTTAAAATGAATTAATTATGTATTTTAAAACAATTACATATTAAAAATGCCATTCAAAGTAAACTTCGGAAAACCATTGAGAATTAGATCTCAAAAACCACAAAAACAGATTCTACATCAAGAATCCTTTCCAACGACTATTTATTCATATTTTTCTGATAAGGGATCGATTTACTATGAATTAAGTAAATCCGACCAATCAGAAAACAGGAAAACCATAGTGTGACATATATTTAAATAAAAATGCAACTTGATGTAAATATTAGAGGAAAGGACCAGACTGCCCTTGCTCGATAAAACCCAAAAATTAAAACGACGAGGGTAGAACGGTCATTTGGACAACTATCGATTGATCGTAACAGAGAGGAAGAAACAGAGCGAAAAGACGATAATACCCAAGTGTGCTCCACTGACTACTCACAGGGCCAAGGGTACCCTGGTCATTTCATGACCAGGTTTGCTCTTCTTCGAGCCATGGCACTGGAGTAGCAACTGGAGCTCGGGCTTCCAAGCCAGAATTGCAACCAAGACGCGAGAAGGAAGAAGAGAACCGGGAATAGATTCCCTGATATCTACCGGTCGCAGCCAGCTACTGGAACAACTCCCGCGCAACCGAGAGCCAAGAAACCAGGCTCAACCTGGCCGAAAACAGGGGAACCAGGTCAGAGGTGAAACCACCCAAAAACACCACCAAATCGACAACCGAGACCGGGCGTAGCTTCGTGGAACCAAGGCGAACTAAGAGGAGGCGTCATCGAAGGCGGAGAAGCAACAAAGCTCAAAAACGCTAGGCGCCGGCGGAGCTTCTTCAGGAAGCTTCAGGGTATCTATAGGACCCATCGATCAGAGCCATCGCGAGACAAACGAGGAGTTGGAAGGGGTAGAGGGTAGGTCGGTGATGCTTACCCAATCATCAATTTGGGGTAAGGCAGTGCGGAGCGCCGCGGCGAGCTCACCGTCGCCGGAGGTGAAGGTCGAGCAGGTTGGGGAGTACCAGACAAGAAGAGGTGAAATTGGCGGAAGGGGAGGAAGGCTCGAAGCCAGGGGGTGCTCCACGACCCCTTAAATAGGTCGGAGGGGAACTCCATTCGCATCTGCGACACGGAGGTGGAGGGAGGCAGGTCATCGGGTTTGGGCGTTTCGCGAAAACGTCGAGATAGGCGATGAGTTAAGGTTCGTTTGAACCGGAGGTGTGAGGTGGAGCTAACGGTGAAAGAATTACACAAAACGGTGGGAGAACGAGGGAGAGAGACGATTGGGAATCTGTTGCCTGCAAAACGGCGCTGATCCTTGAAAGGGTTAGATGAAGGAGACGACTCCACAAGCGTTGGATCTAAGATGGACGGCTATGATCGCATGTGTGTGACCGAGTTACAAGCTGTAACGCGTGACAGCTAAATTAAACGGAACTATACGTTTCACATCAAATTAATGAAATAAACGTAATAACTATAGTAACACTATATTAAAACCTAATAAAATGCATTAGAGAGGTCAAATCAACTCCAAACAACACCAAATTTGAACCATAGGCTTATAATGACGAAAACTACAATGCTATATAATTAGAATCTCGTTTAATGCATAATATGGCCATTAATAAATATATGGCTCATAAAGGAGTATAAAAATACATTAAAATCAAGGAATTATATGAAAAAGCCTATTAATGAGAAACATGTGAGTAAATTCGACATATAAAACATATTAGGATACAAATAATCATTACTTAACAAAATAACATATTATTATGAACTAAAATCATATTTTGAGGAGAGAGAAACAATAAAGGTTAATACACTCATATATGAATTCAAATACATATTAATAATAATATATTTATCCAACAAGCTCCAAATAAATATAATCTAATATATAACCTCATTAATGACCAAATTACAACATTAACCCTAACTTATCTCCTAATGTGGGTTATTTGTGCAAACACCCCTCAATTATCATAAAAGAGGGTAAATAGTGATTTCAACCTCAGATTGTGCTCAAATTGCACAAGGAGTCCAAAAATGATTATAAAGGATGGGAAATTTATGGAAAAGGTCCAAATGGACTAAAAGGCAAAGAAAAGCTCAAGAATGGGTAAATTGCAGGGAAGACCCTGAGATTCAGTATGTTACACAAGTCATCATTAGCTTCAATATTTTCTGGTGTTGGAAACCCAACTGAGAATGGACTGGAGTCATCATACTTATCATAGTACTCTTCTTCATCTATAGGATCTTCAATGAACTGTCTTTTACCATGAACAACAACCGACCATTTATCATTTGCAGGATCATCGATATAAAATACTTGTTTCACCTGTGATGCCAATATGAATGTAACGTGCATGACATTGATACAATGCATGACTATCAAAGAACTCCAATAAGGAAGATCCCAAAATATTGACTTCTTCTTGAATAAAGATTTGTCACTCCGTGTGGCCATAGTACATTGTGATCTCTTACCAAATTCATTGACAAAGTCTTTTACTCTTTCATAAACAACCTCCCCTGGTATAGGTTGAGGTGCACTCCGTTCCTCATTCAATCCATTGAATGCTTTGCGCTTCCTACAATATGGATGGAATTTTGTAAGAAACCTTCGATGACTGAGATATACAGTCTTACCGCCATGTTTTAGTCTTGTTGAATCAGTGTTCTCTTCACATATAGGACACACTTTAGCTCCTTTGACACTATATCCAAACAAATTCCCATATGCTGGAAAGTCATTAATAGTGCAAAACAACATAGCATGCAAACAAAATGTATCTCTTCGTGAAGCATCATAGGTCATCACACCTTCACCCTAGAGTTTCTTTAAGTCATCAATCAGAGGTTCAAGATAAACATCGATGCCATTTCCAGGTTGTTTAGGGCCCGATATCAACAACGACAACATTACATACTTATTTTTCATACACAACCAGGGAGGAAGATTGTATATAACAAGCATGACAGGCCGAGTGCTATGTTGGCTGCTCAATGTCCCGTACGGATTCATCCCATCTGTACAAAGCCCAAGTCTTAGATTCCTGACTTCTTCACCAAATTCAAGGTACAATAGATCAATCTTCTTCCACTGTGGGGAATAAGACGCATGTCGTAGGATCCCATCATTATTTTTCTTAACATCTGCATGCCACCTCAAATTCTTCGCATCTATCGGATTGGCAAACAAGCGTTGAAACCGTGATATTATAGGTAGATACCACATCACCTTGGCAGGAGAACCAGTTTTGGACTCCCCCGAAGTCGTCAATTTATACCGTGACGCACCACATTTTGGACAATCTTTCAAATCCACATAGTCCTTTTGAAATAATACATAATCATTCGGGCATGTGTGTATCTTCTTGGCATCCATTCCCATTGGGCACAACAATTTCTTTACCTGGTATGTTGAGATTGGCAGCTCGTTTCCTTCAGGAAGCATTTCTTTCAACAAAGACAACAATGACGTGAAGCTTTTGTCGCTCCATTTATTGTTAGCTTTCAGCTTATACAATCTCAACACTGCGCTAAGCTTCGTAAACTTAGTACAACCTGTGTATAATGATATCTCAGCATCATGCACAATGTTTCTAAAAATGGGAGGTGGATCAGTGTGCTCTACCCCACAACTATCCAGCATTGCATCAACGATGTCTACTGGAACTGGTTCATTCACATCTACATCATCGGAGGCAATTTCTTCTTCCACACAAGCACTGCTATCGACATCCACTGGTTTCGGGTTTGAAATCTCTCCATGCCAGTGCCATTATGTATAGCCTTGTACAATCCCGTTGCACATGACATGGCTTTTGATTTCGTCACCAGTGCTGACTTTCAAGTTGTTACCGCAATGCCTACATGGACAGTAGAACCTATCTCCAGGTTGTTTCCTATGTTCCTCGGCAAATCTAATAAACTGGTCAAGACCAGATATAAACTCTGGGGTGCAGCAATTGTGAATGGACATCCATGATCTATCCATTCTATGATCAAAGAGAAAACAAGCTATATATTACAACAAGATTAGGGTCTAGGGTTAACAAATACATGTGATGTCATTCTTATATATAATAAATGTGTACCACCTATCCCATCCTTGAACACCTAATCTCACTAGTAAGTGTATAATGTGTATTGGGTTTTCAAGAAAATTTTGGCAGCATTTCCCCGCTGTTCTCTAAGTACATATGTACTTAGAGAACAAACGGGGAAATGCTACTGAAATTTTCTCGAAAACCCAATACACATTATACACTTACATCCTAAGTGAGATTAGGTGTTTAAGAACAGTCCCAAACTGGGGACTATCTAAGATTTACTCCTAATGAGTAAATCTTGGACGGGTTTCTAGGCCAACAAACACATGTGATGTCATTCTTATATATAATAAATGTGTACCACCTATCTCATCCTTGAATACCTAATCTCACTAGTAAGTGTATAATGTGTATTGGGTTTTCGAGAAAATTTCGGCAGCATTTCCCCGTTGTTCTCTAAGTACATATGTACTTAGAGAACAAATGGGGAAATGCTACCAAAATTTTCTCGAAAACCCAATACACATTATACACTTACATCCTAAGTGAGATTAGGTGTTCAAGAACAGTCCCAAACCGGGGACTATCCAAGATTTACTCTTAATGAGTAAATCTTGGACGGGTTTCTAGGCCAAAAACACAATAATAGATATGTACATGTTAGGGTTTCATCACAATTAATGTTAGGGTTTCATCACAATTGATGTTAGGGTTTCATCAATGTTAGGGTTTAATCAAAATAAATTATGATGCTAGAATGGAAAAGTTTAAATCTTATTTCAACATGCATCAAAATTTACTGAATTAGGTCAAGCATTAGGATTAGAAGCACAAATATATGCAAGCAAAAGATTTGTTTGTATCCTAGGATTTACATAAAGCATTACATAAAGATTTATTCATATCCTTACCAACATAAATCACGGCCGTGGCTGTGTTGGCCTACCACGACCGTTCTGGGCAGCATGGCCGTGGTAGGCCAACACATCCACGGTCGTGCTTTCTATTAGTAAGGAGCTAGGGAGAAGGTAGCAAAGAGGCTAGGGCTACTTGGAGCTAGCGTGGAGAAGAGCGGCGGTGGCGGTTTGAGAGCAACGAGCAGAGAAGGAGGCGGCGAGTGGCGAGCAGAACAACACTAGGAGAAGAGCAGAGCAGAGCAAAGCGGTGAGCAGCAGTGGCGGCGAGCGGCGGCAGCAGGAGAAAGAGGACGCGGCGGCGGCGGCGAGCAGAGGCACACCAGTAGCAGCGGCGACGAGCAGCAGCGGGGGTCGTTGGGCAATTTTAGGCGAGCGGCGAGCACATGAGAGAATTATCGTGGTGAAATAGGAAGAAAGGGGAAGAGCCGGGTGATACATGTCTATTAAGTTTGTCAACGGCGTCGGTTATCTAGAAAACCGACACCTTTTAATCTTAAGCGTCGGTTGATAGTAAAAAAAACGACGCCCAATTAGACAATCTTTACCCTAAATTATTTGGCGGGAACCATTATCAGCGTCGGTTATCAAAGGATAACCGACATCGAAAGTGGAACTTTTCACGCAAATTTTTATCTTATATAGGCGTTGGTTAATAGTTAAAAAACCGACGATGTATGTGACACTTTGGGGCCAAATTTGTTTCGCTCGAAAATTGTATTTCGCGGGCGATTTTAAGCGTCAGTTTGTTTAACCCAGCTAACGCTGAATACAAAGCGGTACCCGTGTCTGGCTGGTCATCGAATATAGACGTCAGTTTTCCTAAATAATCGACGTTGAATATTATAGGCGTCGATTTTTTTAAATAACTGACACCAAGAAAATTGACATTGAATGTTGTTTTTGTAGTAGTGTCACCATGCTCTTATACACATCTTGAGTCCACAACCACAGTTGCACTCTAATCCTCCTATTTTCGGCTAGGAATAACCCCACATATTCAACAATATGTGCTCTGGGTTAACCCACAGGAGAACCCATTTCACCATCACCTAATTACTGACGATGATGGATCTATGGCCAGGGAAAACTACATGAAAGGTAAATCTGTAATTAGTTAATGCATTTTAAGTAGATTGTTTGGGCAACCAAGTTGTATTAAGAAACCATATATAAAATATGAACAACATTAGATTTCATTACTTTGGTGTCACATTGTTACTGCTATTCTCATTGCCCTCAACAATCATCATATTTCCATGCGATATCAATCCCTCATTTTATCACATAATGCCACTACCTCTCAAGGCTTCGTCATCATACATCATCATGGGATATCAATCCCTCATATCACAACTAAAGGATAACACCTCAATCAGGCACTCTGCCTTTATCAGGTCACCAAACCTTTCTCATCATATGGTGATACATGTTATCTCATCAACAAGGCATATCATCATTGCTAAGATATTGCACATATACCAAGTGCTACACAAAGCACACCATCATATAATCACCATATCTCTTACCTGGATATGAATTCAATTGATAATACCTGCATGGTTAGGGAGCATATCAAAGAGATAACTTGATCACCAAATACAATCTCTAAAGAACATATCATGATTATCATATCATTAAGGTTAAGGTTTATAGGATTGGAACAATCATTTATTATTATGAAAAAATGAAGCATAAGTCATAGATGGTGTATTAAGAAATACACATTATTATTACCATACCATGGGTTTCCACCATACCCTATATCTTGTATCATCATGCCCTCCATCCCTCAAGATTCATCTTTAGGGATCATGCAATAATGATCAACCATCAAGCATTATCAAAGGTTCACCTATCATCAACCATAGGTAACCCCCATACTAACGTTGACAACCTATTCGTCATGTCTTATCATCATGATCAAAGATACGAGCTCAAGGTAGCAAGATAACACACTATCATATAAGGCTCAAGATAACTTTTACGGTTATCGGGTTAGGGCACAACCCTCACTAGAAATGTCACCTATCCTCACCAAAACTAGGCAACGACCACAAACCCTCACTAAAGATGTATCGGGTAGGGTACTAACCCTCACCCAAAGCTATCGGCCTCAAGCATGACATGCACCCATGCATAAAGGGGATAACGGCCAGACTTAGACCTAATGATGTGTCGTGCAGCCATGGACCAAGAGTACATCAGTCAGCATATGATCATCACAACAACCCTTTTTGGTTAAGACCCCCTTATAGCCCTTCTAGGGTTAGGGTTCATATTGGGCAACCATCAAATCATGTCGCCCAAAGCCACAACTATATCGCCCAACAGGCTCCCACTTGGTCAACACATCATGATGTCCAAGGAACTCTCATACCGCCCAAGGTACACTACTACCATCCATCAAACGTTGCCATGGCTCCCAAGGTAGCATATCGTCCAACTAGGGTTTGGGACCCTATAATGGTCAAAGTACCATATCGTCCAGCCCTCAACTTATATCGTCCAAGACCTTATACTGTCCAAGATCACCACATGTATCGGCCAAACCTTCAACCCTAGGACCATCCAAGCTATCAAGCACATACTCATGCCGGGTAACCAACTAAGAGAAGGCATGTATCGGGCAAGGCACATCGGCCAGGGTAACATCTCTCCTTGTGGGGGTATTGGCCATGCATGTAACCCTAGTGTTGCCCAAGCCATGTACACATGCACACTCATATCGGGTTAGGGTTGATGATGTCGGGCAGCATATCAAGGGACTGTTCATAATGCCCATCCTCACATCCTTTGTCATTCATGGCGCACCATCTTGGGCACCCAGCATATCGCCCAAGGGATCATTACCACAAAGGCACTGCTATCGGTCAGCTAGGGTTAGAGAAATCCCCAACACTCAAAACTCCACATCCAGGATGCTATATCGGGCAACCAGGGTTAGAGCTAGTCTATCGGGAAAGGCATCTCAATGCCCATGACAACATGTCGGGCACTCTAGGGTTAGGACCATCCCATTGGCCAAAGCAAACATATCACCTTAAGTTAGGGTTAGGTCATCCATATCGCCCAAGACACTACTTCTAGGGCTATCACCCACACCAAGGAACAACCTATAGGTTTCCCTACACTTATCAATGATACCTATCACCAAAGGAATTACCACCAGATCGCCCATGATACTATCCAAGGGTTCAACCCCAAGAGCTTGTCGTGCAACTAGAGTAGAGCATCCATGTCGCCTAGGGCAACCCCATCGCCCAAGCTAGGGTTGGAGCTCTATGTCGGCCAAGACACTAAGGTTAGGGTTTCATGTCGGCCAACCACCATAACGCCCACCATCATCATCTTGGTAGAGGTGCATATCGGTCACAAGGTCAATAAAGGGTTCACTTAGCATATCACCCAAGGCTTAACTCTAGAAGAGGGTATCGGGCAACAACCTCAAGGAGCCACCATCCATAACGTCCAAACCCTAACCCTAGAATAGGAAAGAGATATCGATCACCACTTCATATCACCCCAAACATCTAGGCCATAGGCTCACCTTTCAATTCCAAAGGAGAGAAAGGGGTATTGCCACAAACCATCAACCGAAGCATAACCTATTGAGCAAGGTACTATGTCGGGCAAAGCATAGTATTGGGCAAGCCCCCATATCGGGTAAAGCACCCTATCAGGCAAGTCATCTTCAACCTCTAGACACCTATTACCATCTAATGCAAGAAGAACAAGATAAGGACAGTAGTGAAACGTGACCACTTCCATTAGAACAGATCTCAAGTTCCACATGCACGACTATCATGGAGAAGGGTATCAATTTAAAGACAAGAATCATCACATGCACATATGGAGAGTGAACATAATAGAGATGATTAAGGGTTATGTAACCCGCCTTAAGAGGATCTCCATGAAAGGCATAAAGCTTCCTGATCCAAGTAGCAAACCACTAGTACATAACTGGCCTTTGGTGTCGGTTATTTAAGGCCTTTATTGTCGATTTTAAGCGAAACATATGTGGGCGCCGCTAAAAGCCCAACCGTTACGCGTCGGTTCTCAAACCGACGCCACAACCCTTTGCACGCCATCGAAAACGTGCCAGCAGGGGGGTATAGGCATCAGTTATTATCTTTGAAACCGACACCATATACCTTCGCTCCATAGAAAGGGCGCCATCTGGGGCACTATCGGCGTCGGTTTATTAGTGATAACCAACTCCATCTCACCCGCTGCCACGGCTGTGCTGGCCAGTACGGCTGTGGTGTCTGGCCCGCTGCCACGAACGTGCTGGCCAGCACGACCGTGGTGTCTGGCCTCATTAGGGAAATCGACGTCGGTTACTAGTAGGGCAACCGACATTGTAACCATATGTCGTCGGTTACCAGTAGGGCAACCGACACTGTAACCATATGTCGTCGGTTTTATACAAATAAACGACGCCTATTTTATGTTTTTTTTCTGTCAGTCTGCAGACCTGCTGTGGCTGGTCGCAGGATGAGAAACCTACAGTTCAGTTATGAACTGTAGGTTTTACGACATCCATTGATATCAGCCAACAACATGCCACAAACCTGTAAAATTAACATGATGGACAATATTATATATGTGTGATTCACACTCATGTATAAGAACATTTAATTCATATTATTTTTTCATCACACGCATGTAGAAACCAGTAGCAACCTGCAGTTTCATTTATTTCATCTCTTTTCACATTCAGACACATGTAGAAACATTCATGTATTGATGATTTTCACACACATATGATAATTCATAAAAATTCATTCACATTCACACAAAATTAATTATGATAACAAAGTTATTCTTTATTCATCATTGTCATCATTGTCAACAAAATTATATTTAAAAATTCCCTCTCTTTGCAGGGCTTTTGCCCAATCTTCTCTTACATCATCTAATTCATCTCTCGTATAGGGAGCATGTACATCGAAATGCTTTGCGTCTGTGTTGAAGTCCTCAGTTTTAAAGACCTACAAAGAGAATGACGTATATACATAATTATAATAATATATAATAAGATTCATATATTTCATATTATCTAACAAGACTATGTATAATACCTATTGTATGTTATCGATTTCCAATACGACATGTTTGATGATTAGGTCCATAAATCACATCACATAGTAGGCACATGCCCAGCCGTTGTCTTGTGTAGCACACTATAAATTGAAACATACAAAATATTCAAAAATACAAATACACACAGTTCACATAAATAATATATACATTGGAGTCAGGAAATTACTTTCACATTTTCCCAAATGAGTTTAGATTTTTTTTCCTGGGGACCTTTCCTCCAACTTTTTTGTACTCTTGTAAAGCCCTATATATGTTAATGCAACACATTAAATTGCATAATTAAATAGCAATGTAGTAACAAATGTTAACAGATATAAAAACATAAAATATTTCTCACGAGAATAATGGCCTTTTAATTGCATGTCCATATAATACATCCAACTCACTCCTCGCAGGATCTAGATAATAGACGGTGAATGTCTTGGGGACAATAACTAATAACTCCCAATGCTTAGCACTACAGGTAAGAAAGTAGAAAATTAATAACTCAATATCCACAATATAAATGTAATTTGCTTCTGTCCAAATTACAAGCAAAGTAAACTTACTCCACATTGAATGGAGCTATTATCACCGTCTTATTATTTTTACCAAAATATTCAAAAGCATCACAGGCTCACAGTAGTATGAAGTAACTGAATACGGGTCTGTATCTACAAGACTAATCAAAGATGGAACCAAAAATCCCACATCAGAAAACCCAAAATCTGTACATGTCTTGTGTAAGTGGCTGCAAAACATGTATTACGTATGCATTAATATATAAGAAACCAGATTGTCGTATATAAAAACAAGGTATATGGATGTATAAACCAGATTGCCGTATGCATTAATCTCACCATATCTACAACTCTATCATAGATGTGTTCATCCATTCATAACTAAAAAACTCCAAAATATCTTGTATAAATATGTTGTTTCCGAATGTTTGACATGCATTAATACGTATCCAGAACTTCTATTACATATGCATTAATACGTATGCTAAAATTGTATAAATAGATTGTTATCGTATGATTTACCTGCAGCATTCTCCGGAATAGTAACATTTATAGGGCAATTTGGATTATGTTCGCCGATCCATACTGCCACACTCCTACAATTAGGACCTATCGAGGTGTGTAGGTCCCCTGGAAGCCAACTTGGTAGTCGAGGAGGTGGAGGCCGAGATGTAGGGGGTCTCGTCTTTTTGACCTATATATATAATTTCATATCTATTGACTCCTATATATATACACACTAACAAATTAAAGTAATGGAAATTTATCATAAAATATCAGTATAGAGGACATCCGCTTCGGGCCACAGTATCACTCCACCTACTGCCTCACCAAGTGTTTCAGCATCTGGGTGTGCCTGAGGCAATGCAAGATTTGTCCAGCCAGGGAGTGCATGTATCGGGCTCACACGTACCATGCCATATGGTACTGGACTCCTATGAAACATGCACCCTTTAAGGGGTGGGTAAGTCGATGCCTCTGCAACGATATATCCTTCACTTTTTAGTCGGCATGGCTTCAACCCCTACAAATTTATGTAAAGAATGTTATATGCATATATACACAAACATATCATCTTGAACATACTAGCTATTATATATGCCATAAGAATACTTACAGAGGACGTGCTAGGTTGTGGGTCTATAGGATTACTCCCAACCTCTGCAGTACGAGCAGTAGAAGAAGAGAGGTCCACCACATGTACTGTCTGAGTGGCAGTCTGAGATGCCTGCCACTTATTAATTGCTTCATGGAGTCTTTTATCAACTACTTCCTCGACCCTCCTATCAATTAAGGAATCTACCTATACATGGATAAAAGAAATGCTAGTTTATGATTATTGAATTCCCTTTCGCAATAACGTTCTAAAATAAGAATAAGTTACCTCAGCTTGTGAAAGTCCCGCTTTTGGGACATGTTTGCGCTGGGATGGCCCAAAGAATGCTTTGATGCCCACACCAACGCCTGCACCCCTTACACGTCCAGGATGCTCTGGGTTACCTAGAGCAACTATCAGTTCATCCCTTGTGCCCTGAGGGATGAACTTGCCTTCGTTCCTCTGCTCGTGCAACTCCTGCTAATCACCATCAACATAAATTTGTAAGTAAACATAACAATAATCAATATCGATAGATTGCTCTCAGAGTTTATTTTTACCATTTTTGCAGCCACCTCAGCAGTTGCGGGCTTCAGTATCTCTCCCTTCTTGTTTTGCCTCCCATCTATCCACATAGCATGGCGAGGCAGAGGTGCAGGAGCAGCAGTAGAGGACTCTGCAGTCTCCTGAGTAGCAGTAGGCTGAGTAGACTCATCATGTAGTCTTTGGCGAACGCCTGCATATCCTCTTGAACCCATTGTGTGGTCATGCACATTCAGTGCACGCCTTGCTCGTTGAGCATCGCTGATAGCCTAGTTAGTTAACACATTGATTTGGTTAGTAACACTAAAGGTTAATCTTGAATAGGTGAATACATAAAAACATATATTAATTAAATTGGGAGCGGCGCTTAATACCTTGAATTCATATGTTTTTCTTTGGGTAACAAACTCCTCCCAGTCTTTGGGGTCCAAGTAGTTCCATTGCTGTGTGGCTTCCTTCTTCCTATATTTATTTTTCAAAGAGAATTGAAACAAAAAATATTAGTGTAGAGTTAGTGAAATACTGATCAATGTCCAGAATTGGAATCAATCAAGAACCTATTCTCAGCATCGCGTATGTAATCTCGGGTGAGATTGGTCCTATAGTTCCTTAGGACCCTCCCACAACGTTGCATCACACATTTACGATGCAACTTTTAATCCAGATCAAATATGCTATGCAAATTAAATAGAATTGCTATTAACTAGTATCCTAAAAATTAGTAATCTACACAAATAGAATTACAAATAATAATAACTCACGCATAGTTCCTTCCATATGTGGTCTTTCTTCCCCTTAGGAACTTTATGCCATGATTCTAGGATAGGACTGCAATGGCTGCGAGTAAAAACCCCAAGATATGAAACAAATGAGTTGCGGTTCACTCCATATGGATTTCCTGCATGATCGAAATCCACATCCAATTTGGGTCCATTGCCCCTTTGATGTATTAACTTGTTCATCATTGTGATGCCCCTCACTTTCTCAATTTTCTTTTGTTGCTCATCAAGTGTTGTAACAACTTCAGGGGGTACATCACCAGCCTAAAATTTGATAAAAAAACACACTTACATGATATAATTATAAATGAACATATAGATAGAAACCTCAGGGATATATTCATAATTAAAATTAACTAACATTGTCAGGCGGTGCAATCACGTCCTCACCCTCACGGTGATCATCAGCACAGTCATCATGGGAATGCTCAGCCATCTGAAAGTTCACATTCAAATTATAAATTTCACATTGTAAAGTAACACTAATTGTAAAGTTCACATTGTAAAGTACACATTCACTTTGTAAAGTAATTCACATTGTAAAGTTCACATTCACATTGTAAAGTTCACATTCACATTGTAAAGTAATTTGCATTGTAAAGTCCACATTCACATTTTAAAGTTCACATTCAGAAAAATAAAACATAATAAAAATATAAACATCCATGCCTCTAATATTGTGATCTTTTATCAATTAACAATCCTTTATTATGATCCCCGCGAACATACAACTCATTGTGATCCCCAGCTTCAATGTTTGGTGGTGTTGGCAACCCAACTGAGAATGGACTGGAGTCATCATACTTATCATAGTACTCTTCTTCATCTATAGGATCTTCAATGAACTGTATTTTACCATGAAGAACAACCGACCACTTATCATTTGCAGGATCATCGATATAAAATACTTGTTTCGCCTGTGATGCCAATATTAATGGTTCACCCTTCTCGCCAATCTTTTCAAAGTTCACTAACGTGAAACCCAATTCATCCACTATAACTCCTTTCTTGTTGTCAACCCAATTACATTTAAAGAGAGGAATTCTGAAATCTACATAGTCAAACTCCCATATGTCTTCAATGACACCGTAATATGACATTTTAGCTTCACGTAGACTTTTATCCTTTGCACTTGCAAAAAACAATGAAGACACTTGAAGGGTGACCCAGCTGTTTTGGGCGACACTCTTATCATCTTGACGCTTTGTGTAATATGAGAAACCATTTATGTCAAACCCTTCATAAGACATAACATTCAATTTTGGTTTAAAGGCGAGGCATTTGATGGTTTCAGTAAGATTATCTGGTGTTTGAGATAGTTGCTGTAAGACGAGTTTCTAGGCCAACATAATATAACACCAGTCACTTGTTCACAACCCCATTCAAAGCACAATTTTCTTATAAAAACACTTGTGGACAGCCATAACAACATATCAATGATTCCTAAATTAATCAATGTAATATTTTATAACACAAATCGTGGTGGGTATAACATAGCAAAAAACTCAACATGTCACAATAGAAACATGTCATTAACCTAATATACAGATATTTGTAACAAAACTCGTGGTAGCTATACCATAGAAAATTAAGTAGCATGCCCAATATATAACAAAAGCAACATTTTTCCAGATTGTTATAACAAAAGCAACATTAAGGTTATTCATAACAACATATGTAGTGGAGGAAACTCGTAGACGAGCGATGGTTTAAAGTCTTGGTCTAATCTTTGTGCAGGTCTGAATGTGATTTGACTAGGGGACAAACTGATATGTTTCTAAGGTTGTGATTATTTACTAATATTTAAGACAAAATCTAGATTGATTGATTATTCTAAGGTTGTGATTAATAAAAGGGTTGAATTAAATATTGATTATTCTAAAGTTGTGATTAATAAAAGGGTTGAACTAAATTATCATATGAAAGTAACACAGGCCGGAATGAATTTCACCATCGGTACCTATCATTCAATGTCTTACTGCATCACATTAAGCATTAACATATATGTTGAGGTCGGGTTAATCCACTTTTTTTGTTAATTAGGGTTAAAACATATAAAGCACCTATCTAAAGTTTTCATCAAGGGTTTAACAAAAAACAATTGATATGTTAGATCTGGAGTATCTATGATAAGATTGGAGAGGTAAAGAATAACACCCCCTTTTCAAAGAAGCAAATAGTCATGTAACCTTTTAGAGAACCATCCAAGAAACAAGCCCACAAAAAACTCTACCATCACTCATCGAGTGAGAGGGGAGCATCAGCAAATGAAAAAAACAAACAACAACAGCCATATGTAGGAATACCCTAGAGGAAGAAGAGGAGGAAGAAGGGTACCTCGGAGGCGGTGGAGGAAAAGAGGAGAATGTGGCCGACGACGAGCAACAACAGACGACCGACGGTGAGCAGAAGCAGGCCGGCCGGAGCAGAAGTGGCGGCGAGGCAGAGGAGAAGGTTCTGGCAGGAGCAGAGGAGGAGGTGGTGGAGCAGAAGTAGGAAGCGGTGGCTGGAGCATTGAACGAAGGTGGCGGCGACTGGAGCAGTGAGCGGCGGCGGCGGCGGATGGAGCAGAAACGATCGCCAGACCTAAGCGCGGAGGTGATGAAACAGAGAAAGGGGGAAGATCTTGGCTTGCATGGGTGTATTAAGTTAACAATAGGCGTCAGTTATTCAAAACAACCAACACTTAAAGTAACCAGTGTCGGCTTTAATAAAAAACTGACGTCCAAATGGGCTGAAAATTTTCATGGGGACATCGCGCGAAAACACATTGGCGTCGGTTATTTTATAAAAACCGATGATAAATATGGGCCCAATTTCTGTCTCGCGCATAAACATTAGTCATCGGTTGGGTAGACAAAAACCGACGTCGTATGATAAATTTTTGAGGTAATTTTTTTCACTGGAAAATTTGGATTTGGCGGTCGATTTTAGGCGTCGGTTGTTTATTATGGAACCGATGCTAAATAAAAAGCGATACCCATGTCTGGCCACACTTCACAGACAGATGTCAGTTTTTGTTATAAACCGACGTTGTATGTATTAGGCGTCGGTTTCTTGTATGCAACCGACGCCTGTAAATGTGACTTTATAAGCCATTTCTGTAGTAGTGAACCCACATTCCTCTCCATGGAAACCATCCATCCGGAGCTCTAAGCTTGTCTTCGGCTCCATCATCATCACCTCAAGGAATAAGAGAAGAAGAAGATACCATGGTTATGTATAGCTCAAGAAGAAGAAAAGAGGGGGAGGTAACCACGGCCCTTGCCTACTCACATCAAGGGCACATCCATGGTCGAGAGGAGGAGAAGGAGATGAAGAAGAAGGCACAACAAAAAGCTAGCAAGGAAGCATGACTCACCAAGGTCGGATCTTGAGCAAGGAGTCTCCATGGCCAAAGAGCTCGCCCTCCCAAGCTCCATGGGAGTTTCCTTGAGATCCCAAGCTCCCATGCTTGTCCCATGTCCCATACAAGAAGGGGAAAGTAGGTGGCAGAAAAGGAGCACTTGTTAAGGAAGAAGGGGGCTATATACACCAAGGAAGAGAGAGGTAGTAAAGGAGAGGTATCATAACCACATAACCCAAGATGCCACTTGCTCATGCACTTAACGACACTTGTTGCCACCCAAGCTACACATGCACGGACTGGTGATACACTCTAGGATGTGTATCATGTAGCTGGGTACCTCCCATGGGCGACACACTCTCAAGCTTCTACCTGATACACTAAAAGACAAGATAGCATGTGTGACACATATGTGATATAAAGACCATATAAAGATGTTACTCCTCAACTATCAACCAAAAAAGGCGCCCCAACTTCCAACCACATCCTAGATGATGCCAAACAGAAGGGAGGTGACTCTAGAGATGATAAATTGCATATTAACCCCTCCACTTTGGGTAATTTACAATTTGCACCAAAACTAGCACATGGGGCACAAACATCATCCAACTAAGCTCAAACTTGGAACATAGGTCCTCCACAAGGTGCCCCACCTTATCATTATATTTATAATGATTCTAGAGAACTAAAGGCATGCTCTACATGTGACATATTGCAATATAACCCCTTACTTTGGGTAAATTGCACTTTGGTCCAAAACAAGCAAACATTGCTCAAACAACATCCAAACGGGACCAAACTGGAAACATGAGCTTGCCACATGATATCAAAACATATTAAGAGATTACATTAAGGTTCTAAGCACCTTTCATAAAAAAATCAAAAAGGGTTAGCCCAAAACTTGGGTCAGGATCCTTACAAGTCATAAACCCCTAACAAGGATTTCGTTCCCGAAATCCCAAGCAGAAAGAAGGAGGGTATTACTTACATGTCACATAATACATCTCCACAAAGCTACTAGGTGTCATAGATCCATGACCGGCATATTAGATCTTCCTCCAGAGCCAACACAGGGTTTCCTTGTACTGGTGACAGACTTAACTCTCTATCTCATCATCCTTTGTCTGATAACACTCTTTATATACTAGAACATCACATGCAACTCGTATCACTCAGGTATCAGTTCATTTACTGATATATCACCTTCCTCGTTACATTTCTACTGCACTATTCTAATCTCACATGCTCGACACTTAATCTTCACATACTTGTATTACTATCCTTCTGCTATATACATTCCAACTGTTCCTTCTCCTTCCATAAAGGATGTCTTAATCCAAGGGAGATCTATCTCATAAGGGGTTATCACAAGATACATACTCTACAAAACACATGTATGTACAGGAAAGGGCTCACAAGGCACCTCACTATGTATCGCTTAAGGCTTAACATAATAGGAGTTAAACATCTTGGTTTCAAGCCTGCCATGTCTTCATGTCAGCTCCCAATGGCACAACAAGCACCAACTCAGAGGGTGATAGATATGCACTATCTCGGCTGATCTAGATACGATTCACAAACCTTGTTCATCCATCTCTTAACCGATGCACATCCTTCCTGGACCTTCTTTTACTCGAGACTTAGCTAGGAGTATTCCAAGGAATCAGGCTTAACTTGATGAACTTTTCCCAAGACGATCTTACAACGGTTCTTTTCCTTGGGTGCATACCTTCCATCGTCATGTTTATGCAGAGCATAAACCCCTAACATGTGATAGCCATACTATAGGCATTTATCCTGGTTGAGCCAAAGCCAACTTCTCCATCTGAGACCACTTCACCCTTTCCAAGGATAACCATTTCCAGGGTTATCTCGATCCTCGATATTTCAAGTGGAAAGAGATTCACTTGGCTGTCATACGAGAAGGATATACTTCATCCAACACAACCAGGTCATCCAACAGGGTTTTCGACAACATGTTATCTCTCTCCTAGCTAACAAGAGGGAAACATCCTCCAAACACACTACAAGCACTCAAAGGAGGGTACACCCTATACCGGATCAACTAGAGCAGATAAGAGGAAAGAAGAAGACAAAGTGTAAAGGAGTGACTCCATCCGTCCTGCCAGCACACATTATTATGGCCAACTCATGTCACAAGATCTAACTGTTACCTTCCACTTCCTGGTCAGACTATCCGGTCCTCACTTGCCTATCCTCTTTAGCGTTCCTCTGTGTTGCTGAACTACTGCCTCAAGGGTCACCACATAGATCCAGACTCCTAAACAAGCTTCAAGCTTGTTGGTTCAAGGTCAAGGATGAGCTATCAAGATGGTTCACCACCATACCTTCAGGATCTAGGCATCTTGATTCTCAACCCTTTACCAAAAGGCATGTTCCCATGTTCCCATATTCTTGGCACTTCTCATATACTATTTTTTCTTACCTTAGTATCACTTCCGATCTCTCCTTCATAGTCTACCATTGTCACTGGTTCAAAACATGTCAAGAGGATCCTACCGTCACCATCTATCACATATATCTCTATCTTGGAAACTAAAGTCCAAGATCAACTGATACTTTTCAAAGTATCCAACCAGAGAACACTCCAACAGTACACATATCAAGTGACACAGGGCCCACTTGACTGCCACTCCCTCGGAAGGAAAGAACAAACTCCTCCAAACACCCCAACAACACCTATGGTTTCATATCTAAGGGGAGGATATTATCACTTTCTTTGATCCATACATGAGCTTTCAACTATTTGCGCATCGTTAAACCTTGTTCCATTTGGTTTTATCCTGTTTCTTCTTTGTTTCCTTACACTCAACACATGAAGCATCAAGACCATTATGTGTTATTATTCTTTTTCTCTTGTTGTCGTTTCATCGTAATCATGATTATTTCCTAATTATATCACATTTTTTGTTTTCTTTTTTTGAAAAAGATTATTACTCTTCACTTATTCATTATTGAACATGGATCATCTCCCTTGTTCCCTTTTACTTATCATGAATTTGCACTTTATACTTTCTTATTCTGCTTGCATTCATTGGTTGGTCTGAGATTAACTCAAGTTCCATCTTATTTACTCATCATTTGTTCTTCTCTTCCCTTCAACCTTATCTTTGCTTTTAAGCATTTTCTGATCTTGTGTAAGTTTTACGCTTTAACTTACCTTGTTGTCACAGGTTAATCTATCTCTTACCATGTGTATCTCTTGAGATTACAGTTTCAAGAACTTATCTCATCATAATCTTATACGGATTTTAGGTTTCATAGAACCATTACTTCCTCTTTGGGTTACCAACCATCCAGGTTTTAAAGAGTTATGGTGCATTTATTTACTCCCTTTATAACAAGATGAAGGTATTAACATCATATTCCTGATTCGCTATGCTATTTAGTTGCTCCAGAATGACTACTTGATCAGAGTAATCAAGGAGGAAACAATCTAAGGCTCCACACTTACCTATGTCTTCAATATTTGAATACCTGGCCAGGGCATCCAATTACTGAGTTTAGGTAGTATGCACCATATTTTATGTCACGGTCCAACCTTAGACACCATCCTAATCCTAGTCCTAGTGTCCCTATAGAGTCAACGAACCTAGAGCTCTAATACCAAATACTTGAAACACTCCATCCAAAACAAAACACGATTACATGCTGACCAATGGATTACCAAAAATCACGGGAAATTAAAACCGATTTACAATGCGCACCACAAGATGAGACATATAATATTTGAGCCAACACTTTCCTTTTCATAGCATATTTCCAAGGTGATACAACATAATTTCCCATCAACTCATTACATGAAATAACTATTCAACATGCTGATTTATTACATCATGGTACATAAGCTAAAAACCGTACTTCGATCATCATATGAGAAACATCGAAAACTCTCCCGAAGACCCGATTGTACATGGATGACACATAGGACTCTACTACTATACACTATCTATCCACCATGTACAATACCTCTGCATATCGTTTCAGCCACATGATCTTCATCTCGCCAGGCACATCCACTGAAAAAGGTTATTAACCACCGGGGTGAGACACACAGTCCCAGCGAGAAACATAACCCTCTACCAACTTTATTATGATCTTAGATAACTAGTATAAGCATATTATAGGAGTAACATACTAAGAAAATCTAACTTTATTAACAATCTTACCAAAATATCTAGGAGGCATATAACAGACATTCTTTATGGGACATGATTGACGAGATAAGCTTTATAAGAATTTATCACAAGATATGAAAAGTGTACAATTAACTTGCAAGATATAACTAGAGCAACTATACAAGCAAGGCCTCAACCAATGTTCCGTGTTTTGCCTTAAGCAATATATTCTATATGGCTGGATTACAATTTATTATGCCCTGAGGAAATGAGCCGTCCCGCTCAAATCCAACCTTCGGCTGTGAAGCCCAAAACTGGTGCCATACAAGGTCATTGGGAGAGCCAGACTCCATGACCTCACCTCTTCGTGGTCAGTGCACGTTAACTAAAGCAGGACCGCAGTCTCTTGCTTGAGTGGCCTCAACCACAAGATTAGCTCACACAGTCTACCCTTTTTTATCATGAGCCACGGGCCTTTTCACCATGCTCCTGAGCCATGAACGCATTCATGCTCCTTCACACTGAGCCATGGGCCTGATCACCATGCTCCTATACACATCTTGAGTCCGCAACCGCAGTTGCATTCTAATCCTCCTATTTTGGGCTAGGAGAAACCCCGCATATTCAACAATATGCGCTCCGGGTTAACCCGCAGGAGAACCGGTTTCACCATCACCTAATTACTGACGAAGATGGATCTACGGCCAGAGCAAACTACATGAAAGGTTCATTTGTAATTAGTTAATGCATTTTAAGTAGATTGTTGGGGCAACCAAGTTGTATTAAGCAACCATATATAAAATATGAACACCATTAGATTTCATTACTTTGGTGTCACACTGTTATTTCTATTCTCATTGCCCTCAACAATCATCATATTGCCATGGGATAGCAATCCCTCATTTCATCACATAATGCCATTGCCTCTCAAGGCTTCATCATCATACATCATCATGGGATATCAATCCCTCATATCACAACTAAAGGATAACACCTCAATCAGGCACTCAACCTTTATCAGGTCACCATACCTTTCTCTTCATATGGTGATACATGTTATCTCATCAACAAGGCATATCACGATTGCTCAGATATTGCACATATACCAAGTGCTACACAAAGCACACCACAATATAATCACCATAGCTCTTACCTGGCTATGAATTCAATTAATAATACATGCATGGTTAGGGAGCATATCAAAGAGATAACTTGATCACCAAATACAATCTTTAAGGAACATATCATGATTATCATATCATTAAGGTTAAGGTTTATAGGATTGGAACAATCATTTATTATTATGAACACATGAAGCATAAGTCATAGATGGTGTATTAAGAAATACACAATACTGTTACCATACCATGGGTATCCACCATACCCTATATCTTGTATCATCATCCCCGCCATCCCTCAAGATTCATCTTTAGGGATCATGCAATCATGATCAACCATCAAGCATTATCAAAGGTTCACCTATAATCAACCATAGATAACCCCCATACTAATGTTTACAACCTATTCGTCATGTCTTATCATCATGATCAAAGATACAGGCTCAATGTAGTAAGATAACACACTATCATATAAGGCTCAAGATAACTTTTAGGGTTATTGGGTTAGGGTACAAACCTCACTATAAGTGTCGCCTATCCTCACCAAAACTAGGCAGCAACCACAAACCCTCACTAAAGGTGTATCAGGTAGGGTACTAACCCTCACCCAAAGTTGTCAGCCTCAAGCATGAAATGCACCCATGCACAAAGGGGATAACGGCCAGACTTAGACCTAATGATGTGTCGTACAACCATGGATCAAGAGTACATCGGTCAACATATGATCATCACAACAACCCTTTTTGGTCAAGACCCCCTTATAGCCCTTCTATGGTTAGGGTTCATACCAAGAAACCATCAAATCATGTCGCCTAAAGCCACAACTATATCGCCCAACAGACACCCACTTGTTCAGCACATCATGATGTCCAAGAAAATCTCATACCGCCCAAGGTACACTACTACCATCCATCAAACGTTTCCATGGAGCCCAAGGTAGCCTATCATCCAACTAGGGTTTGGGACCCTATAATGGTCAAAGTACTATATCATCCATCCCTCAACGTATATCGTCCAAGACCTTATACTGTCCAAGCTCACCACATGTATCGGCCAAACCTTCAACCCTAGGACCATCCAAGCTATCAAGCACATACTCATGCCGGGTAACCAACCAAGAGAAGGCATGCATCAGGTAAGGCATATCGTCCAAGGTAACATCTCTCCTTGTGGGGGTATCGACCATGCACGTAACCCTGGTGTCGCCCAAGCCATGTACACATACACACTCATATCAGGTTAGGGTTGATGATGTCGGGCAGCATATCAAGGGACCGTTCATAATGCCCATCCTCACATCCTTTGTCATTCATGGAACACCATCTTGGGCACCCAGCATATCACCCAAGGGATCATTACCACAAAGGCACCCCTATCGGTCAGCTAGGGTTAGAGCAACCCCCAACACTCAAAACTCCATGACATCCAGGATGCTATATCGGGCAACTAGGGTTAGAGCTAGTCTATCGCCCAAGGCATCTCAATGCCCATGACAACATGTCGGGCACTCTAGGGTTAGGACCATCCCATCAGCCAAAGCAAACATATCGCCTTAAGTTAGGGTTAGGGCAACCATATCGCCTAAGACACTACTTCTAGGGCTATCGCCCACACCAAGGAACAACCTATCGGTTTCCCTACACTTATCAATGATACCTATCACCAAAGGCATTACCACCATATCACCCGTGATACTATCTAAGGGCTCAACCCCAAGAGCTTGTCATGCAACTAGAGTAGAGCATCCATGTCGCCCAGGGAAACCCCATCGCCCAAGCTAGGGTTGGAGCTCTATGTCGGCCAAGACACTAAGGTTAGGGTTTCATGTCGGCCAACCACCATATCACCCACCATCATCATCTTGGGTAGAGGTGCATATCTGTCACAAGGTCAACAAAGGGTTAACTTAGCATATCATCCAAGGCTCAACTCTAGAAGAGGGTATCAGGCAACAACCTCAAGGAGCCACCATCCATAACGTCCAAACCCTAATCCTAGAATAGGAAAGAGATATCGGTCACCACATCATATCGCCCCAAACATCTAGGCCATAGGCTCACCTTTCAAGTCCAAAGGAGAGAAAGGGGTACTTCCACAAACCATCAATCGAAGCATAACCTATTGAGCAAGGTACTATGTCGGGCAAAGCATAGTATCGGGCAAGCCCCCATATCGGGTAAAGCACCCTATCGGACAAGTCATCTTCAACCTATAGCCACCCGTTACCATCTAACGCAAGAAGAACAAGATAAGGACAATAGTAAAATGTGACCACTTTCATTAGAACAAATCTCAAGTTCCACATGCACGGCTATCATGGAGAAGGGTATCAATTTAAAGATAAGAATCATCACATGCACATATGGAGAGTGAACATAATAGAGATGATAAAGAGTTATGTAACCCGCCTTAAGAGCATCTCCATGAAAGGCATAAAGCTTCCTGATCTTAGCAGAAAATCCACGTTCCTCTCCATGGAAACCATCCATCCAGAGCTCTAAGCTTGTCTTCGGCTCCATCATCATCACCTCATGGAACAAGAGAAGAAGAAGAAGATACCATGGTTATGTATAGCTCAAGAAGAAGAAAAGAGGGGGAGATAACCACAGACTTGCATACTCACATCAAGGGCCCATCCATGGCCGAGAGGAGGAGAGGGAGATGAAGAAGAAGGCACAAGGAAAAGCTAGCAAGGAAGCATGACTTACCAAGGTCGGATCTTGAGCAAGGAGTCTCCATGGCCAAAGAGCTCGCCCTCCCAAGCTCCATGGGAGTTTCCTTGAGCTCCCAAGCTCCCATGCTCATCGCATACAGGAAGGTGAAAGAAGGTGGCAGAAAAGGATCACTTGGTTAAGGAGGAAGGGGTCTATATACACCAAGGAAGAAAGAGGTAGCAAAGGAGAGGTGTCATAACCACATAACCCAAGATGCCACTTGCTCATGCACTTAACGCCACTTGTTGCCACCCAAGATACACATGCACGGCCTGGTGATACACTCTAGGATGTGTATAATGCAGCTGGGTACCTCCCATGGGTGACAAACCCTCATGGGCGACACACTCTCAAGCTTCTACCCGATACACTAAAAGACAAGGTAGCATGTGTGACACATATGTGATATAAAGACTATATAAAGATGTTACTCCTCAACTATCAACCAAAAAAGGAGCCCCAACTTCCACCCACGTCCTAGATGATGCTAAATAGAAGGGAGGTGACTCTAGATCTGATAAATTGCATATTAACCCATCCACTTTGGGTAATTTACAATTTGCACCAAAACTAGCACATAGGGCACAAACATCATCCAACTAAGCTCAAAATTGGAACATAGGTCCTCTACAAGGTGCACCACCTTATCATTCTCTTTCTAATGATGTTAGAGAACTAAAGGCATTCTCTAAATGTGACATATTGCAATATAACCCCTTACTTTGGGTAAATTGCACTTTGGTCCAAAACAAGCAAACATTGCTCAAACGACATCCAAACGGGACCAAATTGGAAACATGAGCTTGTAACATGATATAAAAACATATTAAGAGATTAGATTAAGGTTATAAGAACCTTTAATAAACAATGAAAAGAGGGTTAGCCCAAAACTTGGATCAAGGTCCTTACATTCTCTCCCATTCACTGAGTGCATCGCGGGAAGATCTGGCGGCACTCCTTTCGTGCGGTGATGTACACCGCTTGTAGTGCGTAAGGATGGTCATTGATGTCCTCCAAATGTAGGTGTCTCAAAATATGCCTCTCTACTTCATCCACACAGATGGACTGGAACTCCACATTGTTCTTCCTAAGCTGGCGGGAAGGAGTCGTCTCTGTGTGGTGATGTACTAGCATCACAGTGCTCTCCTTTCTCTCCTGAGGACGGTGACGACTAGGGTTTACGTACGTGAGCATAAATGGAAAAGACTCTCTCTATATCTTATCAAGACATCGGCCATCAATCCCCTTTAAATAGGAAACAAAAGGAATCAGGGTTTCCTAAACTCATCAGTAAACATAAAGACTGTGTTAATTAAAATGCTTGTGGATTAATTAGAATATTTTGGAATTAATTAATTAACCAAATAATGGTATTAATTGATTAATTAATATCTGAGTCCATGCAATCACTCGAGATGGCTCTATGGGCATATATACCAACAGACTCCCACTTGTACTTAGAGCCAGTCACTCCAATATTATTCTAATGGATTACATAAACATTTTAGTAATCAATGTGATTCAGAGCAATTCAAATCAAATCCACAATTGTACTCCTATTCCAACACATCCTATGTGTGTGACCCAGTAGGATCCAAATTACGTTGGCAGTGATATCCATAATCATATTATGATACAAGCAGTGATTGGTATCTAGCAAGACTTCATTGACAACCAAGTAATTGGAGAAGTTGGAGGACAACTTAACCTATCATTCATGACTGGTATTACAATGATTGTATAGTTCCTTTGTCATTGATATCCGGATTGAACTTGAGTCATGGAACTATTATCCTCTTCAACATTCAATCCATGTTTCTTGAACTAGAGCAGACTGTATGAGATATATGTAAGCTCAATATCACATATTGACTCACATCAGCATGGCCATGCATTTTTCAGTCTCTCTTATCAAGTGGCCGAAATATCAAACTCTCGTAGGAAGGACAAATTCCATGTACATCACTCACAATCATCCCCATGTGTCACAGTGCACCCAAGAACCATCTTTATGGCAATCCTTATTCAGGACCACGGTGGATGATTTCAAAGTACACCGAATGACATGCGATATGTGTAGTGACTTCAGGTCTAAGAACCACAATCACCACCATTATAATGAGATGTGACTCTAACTACCAATCATGGTATCCATGTGTCACTCTCAAGGTGGGTCTATCCGATACACTATTCTCTAACAAGTATCTATGTATTTGGTTTGATATCTCCATATCATGGATAATGAGATTCTTCCATCAACCAACATACATTCTAATCTTATGTGCTATTGATGTCTATGGATATTTCCACAATAACAACCGATTAGGGACAAAACAATAATACATACTCTTAGCATACATATGATCTCACTATTCAGGTCATCAACCCAAAGACATATGTTATTGAGTATATTATTCTGTAGACATCTATAAGTTTTATGGTCATCTCACAATATAAAAGACAAACACATAGATTGGAAACTTGCCTTTATTGATATGAACAATGTAGTATTATAGATCATTTACATAGTATCCCATTACAATCATCAAATGATAGTCTCTATGGGCATACATACCAAAAGATTTCCACTTTCACTTATACCCAATCACTCATGAATCTCAATCCAAGTGATCGAACATGTTCGTCATGTTTCTACAGTGAACATACTTTTGTGAGCGGGTCAACGACATTGCTTTCTGTAGGTACTCTGCAAATCTTCACATCTCCTTGCTGTACGATCTCTCATATGACATAGAACCGTCATAGAATATGTTTAGAACATTGGTGCATCTTGGTTCTTTAGCGTGTGCAATTGGTCCATTGTTTTCACAAAACAACTCAAATGCATCACTAGTTCTTGGAACCACTCCAAGTTCAAAAATGAACTTCTTGATCCACATAGCTTCCTTTGCATCATTAGATGCGACAATATATTCAACATATGTTTTAGAATCCACAACTGTCTCTTACTTGGAACTCTTCCATCTCACAGCTCCGTTGTTTAGGCAAAACACAAATCTAGATTGCGATCTGTAGTCATCTTTGTCAGTTTGGAAGCTAGCATCGGTGCAACCCTTTACCACGAGCTCTCTTCACCACCGTATACTAAGAATTGATCCTTAGTCCTTCTCAAGTACTTTAGGATGTTCTTTACTGTTGTCCAGTGACATTCACCTGGATCTGACTGATACCAGCTCATCATGCTCAAAGCATACGACACATCAAGACGAGTACATACCATCGCGTACATGATAGATCCAATTGTTGATGCATATGGAATCTTAATCATGCGCGCCCCGTTCATCACATGAACTAGGACATTGGGCTTTAGATATCGTAACCCCATGGGACATGGGCAGGTTATCTCTATTAGAACCCTCCATGCTAAACCAATTTAGCACCTTGTCAACGTATGTTCTTTGGCTTAGGCCTAGAAGCCTCCTAGATCTATCTCTATAGATCTTGATTCCTAATATATAGGATGCTTCACCTAAATCCTTCATAGAAAGGTCTTCCCCAGCCAACCTTTTACTGTCTGAATAGTAGGGATGTCATTTCCCATCAATAGTATGTCATCCACATACAATATGAGGAATACGACTGTGCTCCCACTAACCTTTTTGTAAACACAAGGTTCATCTTCATTTTGACTAAAGCTAAAATTTTTGACCACTTCATCAAAACATAGATTCCAGCTCTGAGATGCTTGCTTCAATACATAGATTGACCTTTGTAGCTTACAAACTTTATTAGCTTCCTTCAGATCGATAAAACCCTCAGGTTGTGTCATGTACACATCCTCGAGTAAATTCCCGTTAAGGAATGTTGTTTTAACATCCATATGCCAAAACGCATAGTCATGATAAGCTGCAATGGCAAGCATGATCCTGATGGATTTAATCATGCCAGCTGGTGAGAAGGTCTCGTCATAATCAAAACCTTGAATTTTGACAGGATCCTTTTGCAATCAATCTACCTTTATAGGTTTGAACATTTCCATCCATGTCGGTCTTCTTCTTGAAGACCCATTTGCACCCTATGGATTTTACCCCTTTAGGTGGATCCACCAAGGTCCATACCTTGTTGGTGTACATGGATTCCATCTCTTATCTCATGGCTTTGAGCCATTTCTCAGATTCTGGTCCCTTAGTAGCTTCTAGATAGGAAGTTGGCTCATCTGCTATGGCCAATTCATCACTGTCTTGAGTCACGAGAAATCCAAATCTCTCAGGCTTAAGTCATGTCTTACTAAACCTATGAGGTTCCTGTGTTAAATTTGGAACTTGAAATTCCACAACAGTTTGTGAGTCTTCATGTTCCTTATGTACCTCCTCAGGTTCTCTGCTTTCTTGTTGATCTTTAACTTCTTTGAGCTCTACATTCCTCCCACTGATTCCTTTAGAAATAAATTCCTTTTCAAGAAATACAATAGTCCTAGCAATAAACACTTTGTTATCAGTTGGTGTGTAGAAGTAGTATCCCCGAGTTTCCTTGGGGTATCCAACAAAATAGCATTTTTTAGATTTGAGTCCAAGCTTTTCTAGAAATTGTTTCCTAACATAAGCTTCACATCCACAAATATTTAACATAGACAAATTGGGATGATTCCCATTCCATATCTCATATGGTGTCTTTTGAACCGATTTGGAAGGTATACGGTTAAGTGTAAACACTGTGATTTCAAGAGCATATCCCCAGAACGATATTGGAAGTTCGACTGAACTCATCATTGATCGTACCATGTCTAATAATGTATTATTCCTTCTTTCTAACACACCATTATGTTGTGGTCTACCAGATGGAGTCCATTGTGATACAATACCCCGGTCTCTCAGAAGGTCCTCAAACTCTTGGTTAAGTACTCACCACCTCGATGTGAATGGAGTACTTTAATACTCTTACCAAGTTGCTTCTCTACTTCATTCATGAAAGTCTTGAACATTTCAAGAGTTTTTGACTTGTGTTTCATAAGATATACATGGCCATACCTACTGAGGTCATCAGTGAAGGTAGTGAAGTATTGATAGCCTCCTCTAGCATTTGATCTAAAAGGTAGTGAAGTATTGATAGCCTCCTAGCAGATCACTGGCTCTCTCACTGTGTCCAATGAAAGGAGTCTTGGTCATCTTCCCTAATAAACATGCCTCACATATCTCTAATGATTAAAAATCAAAAGAGTCTAGATAACCATCCTTATGGAGTCTAGATATGCGCTTCTCATTTATGTGCCCAAGACGACAATGCCATAAGTATGTTTTGTTTGAGTTGTCAAGTTTTAGACTTTTTGTATTTACATTGTATATGCTAGTCTCAAGTTCTAACCAGTAGATACCATAAGACATAGGGGCATTTCCATAAAAGATACCATCTTTAGAAATAGAAATCATTCCATTCTTAGTGTGAAATTCAAATCCACTATTATCCATACAAGATAGAGAAATAATATTTCTATTAATGGCAGGTACATAATAGCAATTTTCTTATTCTATTACAAGGCCCGTAGGTAAAGATAAACTAATAAATCCAACTGTGGTGGCAGTAACTCTTGCTCCATTAGTGACCCACAACTCGACATGGCCCTTTTGTAAAGGCTTACTTCTTATCAGATCCTGTATATTTGAACATATGTGAAATCCACATCCGGTATCCAGTACCCATGATGAAGAAGTATTTAAGTTTATCTCAATAACATATATACCTGAAGTTGAGATCTCTATCCTCAGTTCCTCTAGGCAGAGAGGATAATTTCTTTTCCAATGTCTAGCCTGGTGACAATGGTAACAACTGCCTTCTTTGGAGATCCCACCTTTAGCTTTGAGCACAGATGACTTTGGCTTATGCCCGGATTTAGAACCTTTCTTAGCCTTGCCTTTGCCTTTTGACTTTTCCTTTGTCTTGCTGATCATCATCACAGACTTGGGCTTGTCTTTCTTCATCTATGCTTCAGCTATCCTCAACATGCCCAACAATTCTGACAACGGCATGTCAAGATTGTTCATGTTGTAGTTCATGATAGAGTGACTATATGATTCAGGCAACGATTACAGAATCACATCAGTGGCCAACTCTTGACCTAGGGGAAATCCCAGCTTAAATAGGCTTTCCACGTACCCAATCAAAGTGAGTATATGGGTGCTAATTGAGTCTCCCTCTTTCACCTTGCTCCTGAATAAAGCCTTGGAGACATCATATCTCTCCTATCTTGCTTGATGTTGATACATGTTCTTGAGATGTGTTACCATATCCATGACATTCATGTTCTCATGCTTTTCTTGCAACTCATAGTTCATTGAGCACAAGATCAGGCACTTGACATCCATGACATCATCAAGGTGCTTCTTGTAAGCATCCTTTTCAGCCTTGGGCGCATTAGAGGCGGGTTCCGCTGGCTCTGGTGTTTCAAGGACATAGAGCTTATGCTCATGCGTGAGAACAATTCTCAGCGTCTTAAACCTGTTTTGAAAGTTGGTTCTGGTAAGTTGGTCCTTCTCAAGGACCGATTGCAATGAGAAAGTGTGAGTGTTGTTTGCCATTTGATTGCTACAAAAGAAAAAGTTTGCATTTAGTCCAAAACATTTTGACTTGTAAAGATTTGATAAATGAGATTAATTAGGCCTTTCATTAATTATGCTCCCACTATTTTATTAAAATTTATAGCCTTCGCTATCAACTCGGAAGATTGCAGCGTACAACCTTCTAGTGAGACAAGATCCAAAATAATTGGATCAATGCCCAGCCAACGCCGACGTCAAAGACCAAATACTAAGGTAGACAACTTTTGCCAATTGCATCATATGCAACTCTTGGATAGATGATCATGCACAACTCCTTGCCATGATGCATCTTTGTGCCTCTAGGTAGTTGATCCTATCAAGGTTCCCTAGTTAAGTCTAACCCATAAACCAACATGATGAGTGTGCACCATGCGGAGGCAGACCCACACACCCACCATCACACTTCCACGAGATAGATAGTGTACCACACGGAAGCGTGCCCACACATAGTCGATCAACTTTTTCATGTGTGTTGCTTTATGGTAGGCAACTAAAACTTAATATTATAAATTGAGGGGTTTTATTAATACACATAAATATCCAAACACCACATACTTATAGTACGTATCATATACTATTATATCCACAACCACAAACGATAGATATGCAATCACAAACACAAATACATCGGTTATGGCCATACTGTTGTAATCCTTTGGAGAAACAAAGGATTACGGTCCACCTATGGTCTTATGCATCTCATGCAACAACACCTGTGAATCAACATGTAAGGATCAACATTTACAACGAACAACTTCATGGATGCTCCGTGAGGTTGGAACTTCAAGTTACTTCTTGGAATTGGATCTACATGTTGCTTCTCCATGGATGCTCTTTGGAGTTGGATCTTCAGGTTGCTTCTTGGAATTAGATCTTCATGGTGCTTCTGCATGAATGCTCCTTGGAGTTGGATCTTCAAGTGGCCTACTTACATCAAGTTTACAAAGACTAAAACTAATCCTATCTCTATTATATCATATGAGTACAAATATAAAGGGAAAGAATTTATTACACTTTGAAATAAGAGATGAGGCTCGGTATGCAAGCTGAATACTTTATACAAAGGATCCATGTACAATCATTATACATCCATATCATTCACAAACAAACATATCCACAAGATTGACATCCACATTCATTCAAAACATTCACAAAAGGGGATACTAGGCCATAACCGTGCATGCATTAACCACATAAAATAGATTTTAAAGGCAACGTGTATGATATCATAGGTATATATATATATATATATACATATACATATATATATACATACATACATATTAAAATTGCAATACTTCTAATGCGGGACATTCCCCATTAAATAAATTTTTGACTCCCACAGAGACTATGCGGGGTACACAGGAGCAGCGCCCCTATGCGAGGAAACATAAAAAATAGAAGCCTACGACGTATGTGGAATTAGGTTTAGATTTGCACATTAGTAGTTTTAATTCACATCATATGCAACATAGAAAATAGTATACAATGATTTGGTCATATCAAAACAAATCCAAATACGTCGTAGATCAACCTGGCTCTGATACCACTGTTGGGTTTTGTGGAGAAAACATGTGTGACGGAAGCAACAAAATAAATTTTCACACAACCCAAAATAGAAACTCGTCGACAACAGCGTATTTGGAAGGAGTGTTCATGGGATATACCTTATAGTGGAGCAAGTCCGGTGATGTCCCTCTACACGATGGTGTGAAACGTTGTTGGCCTACACAGATGGTACTTGTCTCATGTTTGCTGAGTGCGTCATGGGACGATCTGACGGTGCTCCTTTCGTGCGGTGATGTACACCGCTCGTAGTGCGTACGGATGGTCATTGATGTCCTTCGAGCGCAGGCGTCTCAGTATCTACGTCTCTACTTCGTCCATGTGGATGGGCTGGAACTCCACGTCACGCTTCCTAAGCCGACGGGAAGGAGTAGCCTCTGTGCGGTGACGTGCTAGCGTCGCGGTGCTCTCCTTTCTCTCCCGAGGATAGTGACGGCTAGGGTTTACGTACGTGAGCGTAAACTGAAAAGACTCTCTCTATATCTTATCAAGATATCGACCGTAAATCCCCTTTAAATAGGATACAAAAGGAATCAGGGTTTCCTAAACCCATCGATAAATAGAAAGACTGCATTAATTAAAACGCTCGTGGATTAATTAGAATATTCTAGAATTAATTAATTAATCAAATAATCGTATTAATTGATTAATTAATATCTTTTTTTTGGAAGCCATAGAGATTAGTTATTATTCATCCCGATCTCTAGTTCGGGCCAAATTACAGAGAGTCGGATGTTAATATCCATTGGGAGCCAGGCAGGTTTTGAGTGAGAAAAGAGACACTGAGATGCGGAGTACAAGGAGTGTTTTGCAATACTATCTGCCACAGAATTGTGCTTCCGGCTTATAAAGGAAAGCTTGAGATCGGGCAATAAGGTGAGAATGTGGCAGAATTCTCTCCTTAAAGGTTGGAACTTGCATGCAGGTCTTTCCCCATGTGAGAGGATATCAATGGCCGTCGAGGAGTCAGAAAGAATGACAGGCGAGCTCCATTTGTTTTGAACACAGACGGACATAGCTAGAATGATGCCCTTGATTTCTGCCTCTAGAGCAGAGGTGGCATAACCAAAGGTGCCTTGACCCCATAAGCAGGCTCCATCGCCTTGGGTGACGTGGACTCCCACACCCATTTTTTGAGTGTGGAGTTGGAACGCAGCGTCGACGAAGACCACCTGTTGGTGCGGGAACGGCCGAGAGGGCAGACTACACTGAGCTGCGGCTGCCAGAGGTGCATGCTTCGGAAGGCTGAGGACAGCCGTGGAGTTGCTACGGATCCTTGAGGCCAGAACCTGTGGTGGGGTGCGCTTGCCACCATGAATAAGATCGTTGCGTGCATGCCATATAGTCCAGCACCCCACACAACGTAGGGTCTTTTCCCCGATGCTTGCGGACCCATGAGTGATGTTGGTGATCCATTCTTCCTCCGAAAGCACGAAGAAGTCCGGACTCATGCCCAGAAGACGCCATACCTCATGGCTGGTAGAACAGTCACGTAGACAGTGAAGGAGCGAGTCGACCTCTTGTGAGCATACTGGGCATACGTCGTCCATGCAAATATGGCGACGCACCTTCTCCTTGTTTGTATGAATGGCGCGGTGTCCCAACAGCCAAAGGAAGGTCTTATACTTCGGCAGTAAGGGAAGAGCCCACAGCGCCTTCCAAGATGTAGAAGGAGAAGTAGGGGTTGCCATCCCGCCTTGCAGCCATGCATAGGCCGTGCTGGCTGACAATTCTCCGTCAGGCTCCCAGGGCCACGACCATTGATCCGCGCCTGCGTCAGGGTCAGGTGGTATAGTATGCTGAATGAGTGGCCAAACTTTAGGAGGAAGATATGCATGGATGAAATCCCAGTCCCACTTGCCCGCATCCGGTGACATACAGTGCACCGTAAGATCAATGAGGTCCACGGGGATAGGTGTAGAAGGAGAAATGTCCAGTATAGACTTGCCCATTAGCCACCTATCGCGCCAAACATTCGTGTTCCGGCCTGCGTTGATGGTCTTATGACAGACAGCTTTAAGATCTGGTATATGGCTCTTGATAAAGGTCCATGCCGAAGATCCAGGCGTTTTAGAGAACACACCATTGCGCATGTATTTGTTTCTCATGACCTCCACCCATAACGGTGGAGAATTATTCAGAAAATGCCACACATTCTTTAACATGAGTGCTTCATTTTGGGTCCTGGCGTCCATGAGACCGAGCCCGCCAGACATTTTGTTTTTAGTAAGCTTGGTCCATGAGACCAGCGCCATCTTCTTCTGTTCTCGGCCGCCCGACCATATGAAGTCCCTAATGTGTTTATTGATGTCATCACAAAGCGAAGGTGATAGCTTGACGGAATGCATGGTGTATGAGGGAATAGACTGTAGGGAGGCCTTTGCCAATGTGATACGACCTGCCAAAGAAAGCGTGCGGGCAGCCCAACTGTCCATGCGACCCCTAATGGAGCTAAGAATATGAGAATGTGTCTGTTTATTGAGGCGATGGTGCAAAATAGGGACACCCAAGTATCGACCCAGGTCATCAGTTCTTGGTATGCCCATGCGACGACAGAAAGCACGCTGTTCACTCATGGATGTGTTAGGACAAAAGTAGCAGCAAGATTTCTCCTTGGAGATAATTTGTCCAGAAACAAGTGCGAACTCCTTCAGAATCTTGTTGATGTTGGAAGCCTGGAGAGTAGCCACCTCAGCCATAAGGAGAATGTCATCCGCAAACATAACATGAGATAGGGAGGGCCCATTTTTCGACAGAATAATCGACTTCCAAGTACCGTGAGCCACTGACTTGGAGATAGCTTGGCTGAGACGTTCCATGCATAGCACAAAAATATAGGGACTGATGGGGTCGCCCTGTCTCACTCCTTGAGTGGATTTGATGGGATCCAAGGGTACACCTTCCCAAAGAATCGAAGTGCTACCTTGAGAGATAATCTGCATAATCAGCTTGGAGAGACTTTCAGGAATCCCCACTTTAGAAAGTGTGTCAGCAATGAAGGGCCAACTCATACGGTCAAAAGCTTTAGATAGATCAAGCTTAATTGCCACCCATTTTTTCTTGCCTTTTTTATATCTCATAGAGTGTACTACCTCCTGGACCAGAAGAATGTTGTCACATATATGGCGACCAGGAATAAAACTAGATTGGTTCACAGAAATCCAATCATTCAGAAAAGGTTTAAGGCGCTCCACAATAATCTTAGAGATTAGTTTGAAACAACAATTGTTTAATGAGATGGGACGAAGGTCCGAACAACGTTGAGGACTTGCCACCTTAGGAATAAGCACCAACAAGGAGTTTGCAATATGTGAGTCCACCCAACTGCAAGCAAAAGCAGCTTGCACAGTAGATACAAAGGAGCCGCCTAGATAAGACCAATTGTGTTGCACAAAGCCGTTGTGAATGCCATCCGGGCCCGGTGCCTTCACAGGGGCCATAAGGAAGATAGTGCGCCTTATCTCCTCAGCCTCGGGGATGCAACTAAGAAGGTGAGCGTTGGCAATAGGCCGGAACTGCCCCACGTATCGCTGGATGGCCGCCCAATCCAAGGAGCTAGGAACGGGGGGGGGGGGGGGCTGAAAAGGTTGCTGAAGAAATATCGAACGTGCTGCTTGATGAGCTCCGGGGAAGTGATCCAGTCTCCATTGGCATCGCAGATTCTAGATATCTTATTATGCTGGCGTCGAGACTTTACATATGCATGGAAAAATTTGTTGTTGCCGTCACCGAATTGGAGCCAATTGATATTCGCACGTTGTTGCCAGTCCGCTTCTTCTCTCAGGAGAATAGCACTTAATTGTTCCTGAAGGTCAATAGCACGCAGTTGAGTTGAAACGGAAGTAGGAGAAGAGTAGGATGCTACCTGGCATGTATCAATCTTGCGCAGGAGAATGTCTTTCTGTTTGTGTTGTTGCTTCAAACAATGGGCCTCCCATTTGATGGCCGCAGTTTGGAAGGTAGGTAATGCCTCTAAATATGGGCGAGTGCTGTTCCACGCAGGCAAGAGGTCAGTTTTGAATTCCGGAATAAGGTTCCAGCTCATCTTTGTTTTAAAAAAATGGCCACGCCGTTGACGTTGACGCCCAGACAGGAGAATAGGATTATGGTCGCTGTACAGACGTGAGAGAACGTGAACGTCCATACCCCCCTCCACAGATAACCATTCCTTGTTGGCAATGGTTCTATCAAGTTTTTCAAGTAGCCTGCCTTTCTTGTATGTAAAGCGGTGACCTGAGGAAGCCATATCCTTTAGACCAGATGAAGCAAGGAAGGAGTGAAACTTTAGGCTGGAACGTCTGTCGAAACCATGCCCACCTTTTTTCTCAGAAGGGTCCAACATAGTGTTGAAATCCCCCACCAACGCCCAATCTTCATCAATATGGGAAGACAATGACGTGAGCCTGTGCCACAGAAGGTCTCGTTTTTGTGGGTTTGGGCTACCATAAACAAAGGTAAGCAACCAAGCATTATTTATACAGCAGTGCACGTACTGACGATGACTTTGCAAAATGTCAAGAGAGCAGCGATGACTGTCCCAGAGGACCCATATGCCCCCAGAAAAACCCAACGCTTCTACTCTATGAGAGGATGAGTACCCAAGCTTCTTAATGATACCAGCAGCTTTAATACCACTGCAACGAGGCTCGACAATAACTAGAACATGGATATTGTATCGCCTTTTATATTCCTTCAGGAGAGTTAATTTATCCTTGGAGCATGCTCCTTGGATGTTCCAACAGATTATATTCGTCATTTAGAAGACACAGAAAAGGAGAGGTTGGAGGCCAAAGATGGCTTAGTTGATAACGTTAAGCAGCCCTGGTGCGTCGGCGACTGCCTCCATCGTTGCGTCAGTATCTACTGCCTCCTCAGTTAGGTCGAGTGACCTCTTGGTGTTGCTGGTAAAATCGACGTTGCCCACAAGAAGGGCAAGCTTGCCTTTCTTGCGCTCCCGCCCTGGGCTCACAGCGTGGTAGACAACACGTCGGTTGCGTAGGATGACTCCACCGCCAATGCCTTGTGAACCTAAACTGAACCCTTGCGGGTCTGCTGCATGGGACCTGTGGTCCGCTGACGCTTGGAACCTGAAGGAGTCCACGAAGGCGCTGCTAGCGCGACCTTCACTGGTCTCATCATCGACCAGGGTAATAACCGAATGGTCACCCCCTCCTGGCGCTGGCGTCGTAGATGGGGCAGGGATAGGTGGTGGCCGACCCCCAACCTGAGGTGCTAACTCTTGGTTCACCTTCCCGCCTTTCTTCTTTTGCTTTCGAGAAACAACAGTCTCCCAGCCACGATCGGCGGTGTCCTCAACCTCAGGCACAACAGGTGTTGCCTTAGGGTTGTCGGCCACTCCTTCCTTAGCTTTGCTGTGCGTGCTCACGTCTGCAGCCGGCGGGGGTTTCTTCCCCTTGGGGGCCTTCTGTTCGGGCATCTTGGCATGGATCTCAGTCGAATACGGCGTGGACAGGGCCACCGTCGCAGTGGAGGATGAGGGCACCGTGGCGCTCGGGAAACTAGGGATAAATTTGCAGTCGCCTTCCGCATGGCCGAGACGGCCACATCTCAAGCAGAAGGTCGGCAAATTCTCATACTCCAGCCGGAAGCGCTCGCCATTGAGCATAATTGCAGGCAGAAGCGGCGTTGACGTGTCAACTTCAACAACTATGCGGGCAAATTTGCCCCGGTGGCCGGATTGCGTCGTAGTGTCGATCTTGATTGTCCTGCCAATCAGATCTCCGACGCTGGATAGGAGCTGGTTCTGGAATAGATGTATCGGGAGGTCAGGGATCCTTTCCCACACGACAAGCTTCCTGGGGATTGGATCGGAGGGATGGAAGTCCTTGGACCACGATTGCACAGAGATGTAATGATTGAAGATCATCCATGGCCCTCCCGTAAGGGCTCGGACAAAGTCCTCGTTGTTGGCCAGTTGAATGATATAATAGCCTTTGTCGAGATCAATGGCTCGGAATTCCTCCGTCAGTTGCCACAGGATTGGGATGCGGTTCATGAGGGCATGGAAACTCACTGAAGTACCGATCACCTTGATGACGACGGCGAATTTCCAAGGCTCGAGTAGCGGTGGCAGCGTTGCAGGGTTAATGGAGATGGCAGGTATCGCGCCGGCGGTGTCTATGCGGATATCCGCCACGGTGAGCAGATCTGGGGAAACTTGTGTAAGAGAGGCGGGAGTCTTGGACGATCGTCCAGTCGTAGCATCTTTGTACAACCTAGCAGGTTGCGGTGGAGGAGGGACATCCATATGGACGTCCGAAGCATCAGAGGGCGGGGGAGGAGGACTCGGATCCACCGGCGACGAATGAGCGGCAGGTGCAGTGTGCTCGCGGGGAGATTCCCGTCCAGAACCACGGCCTCCACGACCGCCGCCGCGGCTGTGGTACCCTAGCATCGTCCGCTTTATCGAATATGACTCCATGCAATCGCTCGGGATGGCTCTGACTCCATGCAATCGCTCGGGATGGCTCTGACTCCATGCAATCGCTCGGGATGGCTCTATGGGCATATACACCAACAATAATACCTCGTATTAATCATAAAACCAATAATGGATACATAAAATATGTCACATGAGATAAATGATAAATATAATATATAATATTTTTGGTTGTAATGTGTAGATATGGGACACAATTGGAAGAATGATAAAGATAATGATAAAATAACATTGATCTAGAATTTTCTATAGTTTGTTTGAAACAACAAATGAGAAAAAGAAATAAATAATAACTCCCTAAATAAGATAATGTGATATTGAATTATTCAATATGAGAAATAGTGTTAATAATGAATAATGGGCTAAAATTGATAAAAGGGAGACTAATTGGATAAGAATAACTTTAGATTCATTTTCTTTGGAAATGATATGGCTTGGAGGCCAAGTTTCACAAATTTGGGATAATAATAATTATATCAATTTATTTAGATAAGAAAATGTAATTTTCCTTCAAAATATTAGATAAACTATTTAATGACTAAAATAGTGGAAAATAATCTTATATTCATAATCTGCATACTAAAAATAGCCTTGGGGTGAATTTTCATGTAATTCTAATAATCTTTAATATACATGTGTAGATTTGGAGTGAGAAAGTATGTAAAAGCCCAAAATATTAAATAATGTATTAAATAATACCAAGAGATAAAAATAATAGTCAATTCATGTTTCATATGTTTTAGTTTACTTGAGGGTGAAGTTTCACATTATTTGCATAATAATAACAATTTTTATTTTAACTGGGAAAGAAAATAAGAATGAGAGTCAAATATATTAAATAAATTATTAAATAAATCGAAAAAAGAAAATAAATTTCAAATTCGAAATCTACATGCCAGAATTAGCCTATATGTAAATTTTGAACTAATTTGGACAATCTTAAATATTTTAGTTAATTTAGGAGAGAGAATATAATTTAAGAAACAAAAATATCAAATAATATGCTGTGAAAAATTAATTAATGACAAAATCGTGTTCCACATGTTTACTATTGCTTATAGGCCAAGTTTAATATTTTTAGAAAGTTTCTAGGTGCCTTTAACTCATTAAAGGGATAAAATTAGTGATAATATCTAAAAATATTGAATAAAATATTAAAAGTCTTCAGAAAATAGAATAATTCTAAAATCGGATTTCTCATCCTAAAATTAGCTAACCTACCAAATTTGGATTTATTTGGACTTCGTTTTCACCCTCAAACAATTATAGAAAGTTTTGTATATTGAATGAATTAAAGAACAAAGTTGGAAAGTTGTATTAACTGACATTCATCGCAGCCCGCATGAATAATAACTGCGGATCAAGGTCTGATATTTTAGGCATAACTCCATCATTTCTCAACAGAACTTCTCTAAATGAGTTGCATTGGATTAAAAATTTAATTTCTATCCATCCATACCCTACTCAAGACCTATAATGGAGAATTCTAGAAACGCCTAAACTTGTTCCTCAAGTCTTTCGAAACAACTTCTAGAACACCCCTTGAAACTCAAATTCATATAAATAGGACTCTACCCTCATATGAAATGCACACCCAAAGAATCTACTCTAGTTTCAATTTTGCCTTGCATCGTCATTTCATCTATCGCCGAATGTGATTCTTGGTTTGAGTTTGTGGAACCTCTCTGCAATGTCTTACTTTTTCAGAGCATAATTGGACCTCAGGTAAACAATTTTGGCACTTATTCATCATGATCGGCTAGTTAGTTTCACGAACGAGTGGCAAAAGAAGTTTTCTCCAAATTCTTGGACAATTTTATCCTTGCCCAACCGGCCATGGTGTGTGTAGTAGGGAAGGGGATGATCCCTTGTACTTTCCCCTTTTCGCACCTCGATTTTCTTTTATTTTCTTTTTCTCATTATGGGTATTCTTATAAATCACCATGTTTTAATTTGACTTTTATCGCTTGTCACTCTAGCATATATAGTGCATTTATACCCTTTCATAGCGTAAAGTTTTGATTTTTGATTCAAGGGGAAATTGATTTCTTGCGATTTAACTTCACAAATAAATTCATAAATAAAGTAGATCTTGTAAAAAACATATATATTTATTGGGAAATCCAAAAATTATAAATAAATATTTTTTGGAATTAAAAAAATGAGCTCTATCTAATAGAAATGGTTTTAGTGTCTGATTTCCATGTTTCTTGATGGATGATTTTTTGGAAATGAAATGTATGCATAAAATTAATAAAAATTGTAACTTTGTCATATAAACTTCAAAATTAACATACAAATATGTTTTATTGGCCAAGAGAACCTAATAAGTCGATAGGTGAGATTTTAAGTGTCTAAATTCAGAGTTTTTCCAAAAAGGTCTGCTTTAGGATTTCTTTACACATTATAAAATCCCAATACATGTGAATAATTTGTAATTAGGCAAAGTTGATCTTGGAAACAATTAGATTGGTGAAAAGTGTTTCTAGGACTCTGGTTTAAGGATGTTTGCATCCCCTATTATTATTTTTGAGCAATAACCTATTTTCTACTTTCTCTTGATCCTATGGACACTAGCCCACACATTATCTCTTTTTGTTGTTGAAAAGTATGGTTCATGTGAACTATCTTATTTGTTACTGATCTTGTGGTCATGTTATCCTATTTGAGATTCTCTTGGACTTTAAACTGTGATTTGTTCATGTTGGAACACTATTTGATGATATGTGATATCTTATGCCCGCTTTGAGGTGGATGTTTATATTGTCCATTTATGTGATGGTAATTTTATGTATTCTGACTATAGTTCTTACTTGCCTCTACATTATGCATGTTTGGTTTGAATAACTTGTATATGTGCACATCATGTGGTGGTACCTATTTTGTTTTTTGCCAACAGAGGGTGCAGATGGTGATTCCTGTCCCTGGGTAATTTTACTGTGATGTCATTACTCCAACGAAGATTATGGCGGTGATGCCATAATATGTGGTTATTGTGGTGATGTCGTATACCTTAAATGTTAATGTTATTCTACATACATGCAGCTTGTTAATATAGTGATGGGTTTTGTGCCCAAGGATTTTGTGTACTTTTGTGGCACCACTTTTATTATTATTTTATGGCAAGTATCTCTTTTGTTATTGCAAATCATTTCTCTTGATACCCACTTGGGTAGTCCTTTTATTTTCTATGGAAAGCCTTTTATTTGACACCCATTATTTCATTATATTGCTCAATTTCATTTTAGTATACACATACCATTTTTTGGCTGATGTCATTTATTTTTTTCCTCTTGTTGGGGTATGCTTCCAAACCCAGGTGTAGGTCAAGGAGAACATGGCAGTTAACATGGACTTAGCTTAAGGAGTTGAATCTCTAAGACAATCTTGATATGTTTTAGATTTCCCTCTACTAGATCCTTATGTTGTACCTGTAGGGAAATACAGGCACAAAGTATAGCAACGAAAAAAAAACATATTATCTATCCGTATTCCCATAACAGAAAGATCGTGTCAATTACTATGAAATAGGAAGGATGATTTTAGCAAGTTATATATGATCCTGGACCAAGTCCAGCGAAAAAACTTGCTTCTTTGAAACTATTGATAAGCTGCTCTTGTATGGTGGTTGTGCATCTCCTAGTCTTCACCACGAACAGTTGTCTACGCAACCTCTACAGTGATTCTGGTGGTCAGCAACATACTACATGTTGCAGTTGCTCTCCGAGCAGCAGCCAAAAGACTCCTGGTAGTCCAAACGGACCAACTAGAACTCATGTCGTTCGCCAAAAAAAGATAGGAAAGAGTTGTCCTCCCCGTTGGTGTACTAGTCACCAACCCGCTCTCCCACAATGACAACTTCATAGTTGTTCTATCTCGTTGGCTATCCTCCTTTTTAGGTAGGACTTGCCTGGGCTCTCTTGGTTACTGCATCCAGACAGGACAACAGTTTTTAGAGGAACAGATTCTCAGTCATATGTGTTGTTGTTCTTTGGGAAGCCCCCAATACCCCTCTATATATAGTAGAGGCTAGGGTCAAGGTTCCCAGTCCCCAGCCAATGCGGGACTAAAGCAGGAGTGGAAAGGACCAGATGATTTTGAATTTTCACAACAATTTTAGAAGTTTCACAACTTGCGTCAGTCGAACGGTCATCTGATAAGATGAGATGGTCATATCGCATGGGAGAGGATCATTTTGCTAAGAGAGACAGTAGTCTGGGACACGAGATGGTCACTTTGCGCTTTCCCAATTAGATATGAACTGGCAAATAATTTCCTAATTAATGTCACACATTAATTTACTTGCACCCCAAGTATGTGTAATTGAAACGAGTTCAGAAAAAAAATGAGTACAGAAAAACTCCAAAACTTTCTTTTGTCCCAACCGAGCCGTCTCACACCAGCCAGACGTCCGTTCCACTCACCCAGACGGTCGTATGGTGAGTTGAGATGAGCCGGTCAACTCAATCATACTGAATCGGTCAGTTCAAGGGCAAAACTTAGCCAAATCAATCTCTGATCAACCTGACCCACAAACTACTATCTCAACTATATGAGATGCCCGTCTGGATGCCCAAACGACTGTCTCACTCAGTGAGATTGTTATTTTTTGCAGACCTAGTCAGCCATTCAAGCAATCAGTTGTGTGAATTGAATACCTAAATACTTTAGTAATCAATCCAACTGTCATTCAAGATCAAACTCCTCTTCTAGATGAGTTCTTATGTGTGTGACCCTATAGGTCCCATATCACATTGAAAGCTAATGTCCATAACTAGCTTATGACATACAAGAAAAGAGTGGTACCTAGTCGCACATCAGTGTTACCCAAGTGAAATGAAAAGTTGGAGAAAAACTTCAACCTACAATCTGTGTAAGGTGTTGCAATGATTGTATAATTCCTTTGTCTCTGATATCCAGGATGAACTTGAGGCATGGTTGGTCATCCTCTCAACATTCAATCAATGTTTCTTGAACCAAGAATAGACTGTCTGAGATAATGTGACATTAGTATCATATATTGATTCACATGTGCATGCACATGCGTTTCTCAGTTTTGCTAATCAAGTGGCCAGGATATCATACTCCAATAGGAGGGACAAATCCCTCTATCTATCACTTATAGTCAATCCCCATGAGTCAATGTCACCCAATCATCACCGTTATAACAACCCATGTTTCAAGAATGCGTTTGATGATATCAAAGCATACCCAATGAGATGTGATGAGTGCAGTGATTTTAGGTCTAAGAAACACAATCACCACCTTCACTATGAGAGATGACTGTGACAAAAAAACCATGTGTCACTCTCAAGGTGGGTCTGTCTGATACACTATTCTCTAACATGTATCTATGTGATCAGTTTGATATTTCCATATCATGACTAATGAGATTTAGTCATCAACCAACTCACACTGTGATCTTATGTGTTATTGTTGTCCATCAACCTTCCACAATAACAACTGACAATGGAAATAATGTGAATACGTATATGTACTCTTAACACCCGTATGATCTCATCACAACGATAGGAACTTGAAAACATAAATCATTGAGTAATATAATTCTCTAAACATTCACTTTGTATCCTCATTATCTCATAACTGAGTGAAACCGATGAACTAGAAGCTTGCCTTTATATATGTGTTATTATTCATCAAATCCTTTTAGGTAATTATGCCATGTCAATCGTCATATGATTGGCTTTACATGCATACCTTACCAACAGACTCCCACTTGCACTTAGAGACAATCACCAACAGATCTCATCCTTAGTGATCTAAACATGTCCAACGTTCTTCTACTACGCTTGTGTCTTTTAAATGGGTTGGCAACACTTTGCTTATGGTCGGTATATTGCATGTTTCCTATCTCTTCGCTCTGACATGAAATTTCCGTAATATAGTATCTCATATCCTTGCCTAACAATTAGCTCCGTTATTGTCATAGTATCTCTACTGAGTCATCAATGGTCTGAACATCTAGAAGTTCATCATATGATCCTTTTATATCCATACATTATCATATTGTGTTCACAACAAAAGCATACCCGACTTCTATTGTAGATTAGCATTAATGTCTATTAATTTGGAACCTTTCCAACTAACCATAACTTATACTTTTAAATCAAACATATTTTAAGTTTGCGATCACTTTTGTCATTTATGGAAGCTTTCATTGATGTAAATCTGTACATCCAACTCTTCCTTTTATTGCTATCATCATTGACTAGCAATCTATCCTCAATCACTTCTCAAGTACCAATGGATATCTTTAATGATTTTCCAATAACCTGTATTGGAATTTATATCATCTTGTCATGTCTAATACATACAAGATTATATGGGATAAACTTGTTAATAGCTTTCGTGATAGATCCACTATTGGGATGGCCCATGGAATCTAATTCATGCTATTTCCATTCTTCACAAGAATAGGAATATAGGGTTCATGAGAGACCAATCTGAATTCTCTCTCATTGAATCCTTCAATGTTGAACTCTTTCAACACTTTGCTATTGTACGTGCTTAAACTTCCATTGTGAAACCTTCAAGAACTATCTCATAGGCCTTGGTCCTTATCTCATAAGAGGTTTCACCCTATCCTCATTGCTGAAGGAGTTTTTATGCCAGTTCTCAATATTCACAATATTGAGATGCTATTCCTCATCATATGTGGAAGATTCATATATGCTCCCACTAAATCTTTTGTAAAGATAGATTTCTTCTTTTGTCTTGATTCAAGTCAAATTCTTTGACTATCTTGTCAATTCAAAAGATCCCACTTCTGAGTTGCTTGTTTCAATCCCAGATTGAACTTTGTAGTTTATGGACTTAATTTGCATTCATGAAGTTATGAAACCTTTTAGGTTGTGTCACACACATCCTATGATGTATTCCCTTAAGGAATCTAGTTTCCATTTTCATATGCAAAATATCATAGTTCATTCTAACTACAACAAGAAGCATGACAATTGGTAAAGGAATTTCTATCATGTTCAACCTTTTGAACTTGATTTATTCAACCAATTTGTCCTTTTATATTATCCATGTAGGTCTTGATCATAAGACCCTATTGCACCCTTTAGGTGTTACCCCTTTATGTGGTGCTATAAAGGTCCTACCTTGTTAGCTTACATGGATTCCATATGGCTCAGAAAAAGGCTTCTAGTTGACTAGTTGGCTCATCCTGTATGACCAACCCATCTGAATTGTTGGATTCACAATCCTCCAATCTCAGATGTGTTCTAGTAGAATATTTTGTTCTGTATTATATGATGAACTTGAGATTCCACAACAACTTGTGATTCTCATTGTTCTCATTGTACCCTTGTTGTTGAACTCAAACATTTTGAGTTTTACTTTAGCTCCCACTGATTCTTTAGGAATTTAGTTATCCTATTAACAAAATAATTTTGTTATTGGAAAGTGATTAGTAATGTTCAACCATCATGGTTTATGGATAAACCTTCTCAAGAAACTACTTTCTCATGGTGGGTTTCAATCCTTTAGACCTATTGGGACATTCCCTAATCATATCATATATGATGTCCTTTTAAACCATTCAGATGGTACATTATTTAGTGATAAGTATATATATTTATGTGGATGTAAGAAGATCAAATTAATTGATAATTATATCATGACTCATTATGGTGTAAATCTGTTACAACCCCAACTTTTGGGTTCATCTGGTGAGAAATGTGATTTCTCATTTTAAAGATATTTGAACAAATAAAGATATAATTTGTTTTGAATAAATGGATTTCATTTACAATAGCCTTGATGATTGTTTTGTGGGATTTATTGGCTATTAGGCTCAATAACAAGGAAAAGACAAAAGGAATTCCATTGTTAATATGAAAAGGAGAAAAGAAATATGTAGAAACCTCTAGAAGGAAAAAGTATGTAATCCAAAGGTGGATTTCGTGCCTCTTGGATTACTTGGGTTCCGAGGAGTCTAAAGTTGCAAAGATAATGCAAAAAGAAAAGAAAAGATCAATGAAATATTTCTTAATTAAGAAAGAAATTGAAAACAATGATAAAATGTGGAAAATAAGTGGAAAGAGGCATAATTGAGTTATCCTTGGTGGATTTTTGTATCCAAAGGATTCCTAATGTTAAATGGAATGCCAATGAGGAAAATAAAAAGAAAGATAAAGAGAAATCCTCAAAAAGAGATATTTTAATAAGAAATAAACAAGATAATGAGAAATAATGAATATAGATGCATCTAGAAGGATAATAAGTATCCTTATAAAGGAATTTCAAAATCTTGGAGTTTCTTGGGGTCCAAGGAGCCCCAATGGAGAACAAAGAAAGAGAAAATACCAAAAATGCAAAATAAGAGGATAATGTGATACATTATTAATGATTTTGGTGGCATTGCTAAAAAGGAAGTATTTTCTACTAAATGAAAATAGAATTTCATGCCAATGGGTTAAAAGTCAAGCAATAAAGAGAATAGGTGAGAGGAATTTTGAATTCCTAATATCTAAAGAACAAAGTATATTTAAAGGGATAATGAAGTGAGAGAAGTTGCTTCTTAATTAAGGGAAATTGTTTCCTAATGGGAAGATGACTTGTTTCCTCTTGGACGAACGTCTTGGGGTGTGGATACCCTCCCCTATATAAGGGGTAAGACCTTGGGCCGAGTCCAGAAGATCCCACACGTTATCTTCTCCTCTTCTTCCACGATTTCATCTATAAATCCTAACTAAAGAGAAGTTGCGTGATCACGAAGCCACAAGGCTACAAAAAGGAGTTTCGAGGGAAGCATGATGTTCCATGATACCGGAAGGCAGCTTTGCCATCGTAGCCTTGCCCTAACCCGGGCATAGTAGCAGCCGCAGGTTATAGAGCTGCCCAGCCCAAACTAGCCAAGCTGGACGTGAGTTGGGTGGAGCCCCAAGTGCGGGAGGAGCGTCGGAGATGGGGACGTCATCCCTGGTGGTTGCTGGACCCTGGAGAAGAGGGGGCACACTCGTGTTTTGCTGCAGATCGGCGGCTAGGGCGGCAACAATCAAGCTGCTCGAGGTTGAAGAAGGGTAGAGGTGTGTTGGATGGATTTGCCCTCCAAGGGATGAAGAGCTGACCCACTTAACCAAGGGCAAAGATGACATTTTGTTATGTTTCCAAAAACCAACAACGTTGCATGCAATGAGTGATGTGGCGCGTTCTGATTGGCTCAAGTAAGTAATTTGTTACAAAATTCATAACTAATTAATGGTAGCTCGGATGGATGCGCATTATATATGAATTTTGATCAAGAGAACTCAAGGAATGCAATAAAAATATATTTTAAGCCTAATTCTGATCGAAATTCGAAAAGTAATGGAAGTTACCAACTTTAGTGCTTTAATGATTAAGAAACCCTAATTAGAGATGATTAATGAATTAGTAGGGTTTAATGGATGATTAAAGTTGATATTAACCTGTTAATTGTAAAAAGGTATATTGAGAACAAAAAAGATGAACTTTGCACATAATTGGTTTAATTTAGAGATTCATGTGCATAAATATGCTTTAATGGGCCTTGAAACCCTAATATTAGTAAATGTGACTCTTAATGGTTTTAATTATTCAAAATTGTGAATAAAGCTAAGATATGATGAATCTAAGCTATTTTGAGTATAAAGGTTCCTAATTGTGGATAAATAACCTTAATGTAGTAATTAGGGTTTTCTAATGAACAAAGGTAGAATTAATGACAAATAGAGTTCATATGTGAATTGGACCACAATGAACTATGAATTGATGAGAAATGAGCATAATGAACTTGTCATGGATTAAAAGGATAAAATGGTAGATTTAATGTAAAAGAGGCTTAATAGACTTAATTGATAGTTAATTATGCTTTTTTCTGATATCAGGGTTATATGTTGTTAAAAGATAATGATGAATAGATGAGATAATTAGGGTTTGTGAGTAATTGTATAAAATTAGGGTTTAAAATAGTAAGAGATGAAGGGAAACCCTAATTACAATGGAAACCCTAAAAGTGGATTAGAAACCCTAGGAAGTGAGCTAAGTTTAATAGATCTTGATGGTATGATTAATAATAGGAAATTGTATGCATATTTCAGGATCTCATTATGTGCTTGCTTATTTGGATTTCTTGATTGGATTATTCTATCTCAAATCAGCATAATAGGTATGTGGTTACTCTTATGGTTAATCGCTTTAGTTTCACGATGATTCCCGATTGTTTTTATCGGTTGCCTGAAAATAACTGCTTGGATGACTTTTATTTCATGCAACTATAAAGTGACTATGATTATCACCATAAATATGTGTACATGACTGGCCCAGATCCTGGTCCTCCTCTGTGGCTTTGCTAATGATGAAAAGGGTAACCTGGTAAAGGGTCTACTTGTTAAGTGGGACCATCAGGTTATTAAGAGTTAGGGATTGGGCTACCTATGGGTAGTGCCATGCGACTCTTTAGCACACCATGAGTTAGGGATTGGGCTACCTATGGGTAGTGCCATGCGACTCAACCCTAGATATTGATCTACCTATTAGGTAGGATCATGTAGGGTTTAATGGGGATCTACCATGAGGAAGGTAGCATCCAAGTCCACTATAGGGACAGCACAGAGGCTAGGGTATGTATGGATTGAGCAGTCATGTTTAAAATGTAAAGTTGTTTGTTAAACTGTAATTGACTGGAATATGATGATATTAATTGAACGAATATTGTTTCCCTCACATACCAGCTTTATACTGACTGACATTTTGTTTGTCGGTGTTTTAGGTACAAGTGAAAAGAACAAACTATAAAGTGGCATATGTGGATTTAAATGAGTATTAAAGTGCAAAGGAGGATTAGTTAGAATAGACTCCAGTTATGGATAGAAGTAGTTACCCTCAGTTTAAAAAAAAAGAGGTATGCAAAGATTTATTTTATTGCATCCTTTCAGCTTAGTTAGTGGAATTTGATAATTGTTATTGATTATTTGTCGAACCTTTGATCCTGTTATTTGGGATAACAACTCTGACCTCTTGGTCTCCCTTAATTGGGGGTTACTGGGAGGCGGGGTCGATAAATTTGGTATCAGAGCACATGTTCCTCATTTAATCTTTGATAATTATTAAATTTTACAAACTCTGTAGAACCCAAGGGAGTTATTTGAGGAATTTTTGAAAGATAGAGGTGTCTAGAAAAGGATCACGTCCGGGGGCTGGTAAGATTTTCCTCCGCAATGCTAGTCGAAATACGAGGACTCCTGGATTAGTGTGACTGCCTGGCCAATGTCTCAGGATTTGACTCGAAATAAGATACCTTTAGGACTCTCTCATCTTGTTCATCCCTTCTCAACTCAAATGCTATTAAGGACCTTAAGGATTAGGGTTTTCTCTCTTTTCCTCACCCTCTTGAGGTATGGGTAAGGTTGATAAGGTTTAAGGAATCCTCCACCAAATTAATAAAAAGGCATGTAAATAAGATGTCATGGACATAAGCTTAATAGATTAAGCGTAAAAGAACAGATACATGCTTAGGTCGTATGACATAAGTTGTCATGCCCTCAGGAGAGATCTGAGGATAGACCTTCCTGTCAGGAGGATAAGTAAAGAGAGTTAGTCTTGGAGGTAGAGACCTCCATTAAAAGTAGAGACCAGGCATATCCTCTGAGGATGATGTTAACCCTAACCCTAAGTGAAGATTAGAGAGAGAGAGATGACATGATGAGTTAGATGTCATGGTAGACTAGGTGTTTGGATGGACATGCCTTGGATGCCATATGAGCCATGAGAGGTTGAATGACCGAGTACCTTTGGAGACCCAACCCTGGTAAGGGTCGTGTATGTTAGAGTGAAGGGTAGCTCCTTCAATGATGAGGTTAGTGAAGGACCTATAGAAACCCCATGAGCTTATAGGAGCATGGCGTAGTAGACACTCGGAATACATCAGTAGTGCGAGAAGTAGGTCGAAACCCTGGCCAGGAGAGTATGATGGATTGCTTATGAGATAAGCAAGAGGAGCTATGGATAACTTTGAGCAAACATAAGTTTGAACATAGGCTTCGCCCACATAGGGGTATGCTTGTGAGCTTGATCCATCTTCATGGAGAGAGGACCTTTAGTATAAGGCTGGTTGTGGAGTTAGCTCTAGATAGAGAGAGAGCAGGACCCAAGCAAGAAGGTGGGAAGCCTAGACTCCAAGATATGAGGAAAAGTGGGGAGTTGAGGATTATGCGACCTAAGTGGATGTTTGTGGTTGCCTCATGCTTGATCCCTGGAGGCTGATGATGTCTTGGTTTCCATGAGAGGAATGAAACCCTAGAGAGAGGATGATTCTGCTGGTACCTCTGTACCTATGGTATAGATGAGAAGAAGAGTTCCTTAGACCTGGAGAGGTTTAGTAACAAGTTGTGAGGCCTTGTACCTTGTTAATTGTTCTTGAGGAGGACTCAACTCTGAAGTGTTGCTCGAGTAGAAAGATGACATGAAGTGCATGTCATGCCTTATACATGCTTGATTCGTGGTTAATAGGTTGAGAATGCCCTTTGACACCCAAAAGTGAACCTAGGGTTCCTAGGCCTAGGAGGGGAAGTGGTGTACCTGATGCTCATGACGAGATTTGAGTTTCTATAGATTCGAGCATGGTACTCTTCATGGTTAGAGGAAAGGGAAACCCCTTAAGTTTAAGGTATGTTTGATGAAACCCTCACAGCTAAGTGGATGACATGGGAAGGTATGATCTTGATCCAATGTTACTCTTCATGGTTTAGTAGGTGGTCTGCTTGTGCCTTAATAGATGCTGGGTTAAGCATGCTCATGTGAATATAAACCCTAAGGATGTTTGTGACCTTGTTGTCAAGAGTTGTAGGTTCCTCCCATTCTGGGAGAGGGACCCTTTGGTAGGGTGTATACTAGTTTGGTGGGTTTTTAGGAAACCTAAAGAGGTCTCATAGGATCTTGAGAAGTTAAGTGAAAAGTACATGGTATGAGAATGAACCTGTAGACCCATAGATAACCATCTCTAAGTGCATGTGGATGTGTTACCATGGAGGTAACCGGTATGGGGCCTGACCAGGGTAGGCAGGTTGCCATGACCCCTATGAAAGGATGGAAGTCATCAATGAATGTAGAGAAAGAGATGATGAAGGCTTGGGTAAGGTTCTAAGTTGGACATGTACTATAATAGAATCCTAAGTCTATCCTAGGGTCAGGTAGGGATAAGATCGATGGAAGTCGAAATTTCCTAATTCCCTAGTTGCACATGACCATAGGGTTGGGTAGTAACAGCTATCACTATCTGAGGGCCATGGGTTAGGAGATTGATCACCTTCATGAACTCATGGGACCCAAAGGGAAGATGAGTAGGGCACTCTCTGGATGCATGAGGGAAGAGGGATGACCCCAAAATTGTCGGCACCCTATAGACCTAGAGGAGATGACCAAGGATTGTGTGTGGACCCAAGTAGGTTCGAGACCAGTTTTCCATGGAAGTAATTTTGATTCAAGATGATTGTGATGTAGAGGCATAAGATGCATGTTTCAACTTAGATTTAAAGGTATACTGACAAGGTGGGATGTACCATATCTACTCTTGGAATAGGAAGAACTCTATATTTGGACTGCAGCCAAATGCTTATTTCCTCTTTTTATGGGAATGAGAGATAGGACAGTACGCATGTCATACACCAAGGATAAAAGATGATGTGAGTTGGAATGTTTCTATGAGGTATGAGGATAGAGATGATAACATGCCCTGGTGGATCGCATGATACATGGATGGTTTACAAACATTAAGAGAAACAAGGTAGTCATCTTATGAGGATGTTTTTATCATGAGCTATGAGTTATACAAGTTTGAGTTCGAAAAATCAAGAGAATAATCTCAGATTTTTCTTGATGAAGATAGACTTAGAGATGAGATGAGGTAATAAGTGAAATACATGGAGGTGTATGTCTTCAACGTTACCTAACACCTAAGGATGTGAAGTGGTAATGGATGCTCTGGATGAGATGCAGCTGTCTAGTTTAGATGGAGGCTAGAAGTGGTTGTTAGGATAACCCCCAGTTGGAAAAAGAGATAAGTTTGTCTAACACTCAAATGTAAAAATAGTGGTTGATCAAGTTAATGGTTGTTTGGTTAGCCAGCCTAGGGCTCATCATGATAAAAGGTTTGTTGTAGAACCTCAGATGCTCTTCTCTGGAGAAGAAGGAGATGAAACCCCAACTAGAGTGGTTTAGGGTTTCTGAGGAATCAATCTTGAGGAATCATGACATGCAAGAGATCATGATTGAAGATCACCATACACCATGGTACTACGAAGATAGTAAGTGACAATGGTACTTTGGATGCCTAAGATGAAGTTGCATGTGGTATGTTTCCATGTATGACAGAAGGTGAAGGACGAACACCAGTAACCCAGTGTATCGATATAGAGGATAAAAGAGTCCCTGAGAGGGAATGAGAGTTCATCACTATGGATGTCGTGGTAAGTCTCCCCTAGACCAAGACAGGTCAAGATGCAATATGGGTTATGTTAGATTGCCTTACCTAGATGACATGAGAAAGAAAGAGTTCTGTCAAGGGACAGATCCGGTTGAACTACATATGAGAAAGAGATGATTCAACTACACCATGATGCAAGTTCAAAAGTTCTTGAGTATGACCTAAAGGTTCACTTTCATAAGTGGGAGTAGGTACATGAAGAACTCGATGTTAGTACAGTGTATCACCCCTAACTAATGGTTAGTATGATCCAGACTAGAGGGTCTGATGAGAGCATGTGTGCCCACTTAGGGTGATACATAGAGATAGTTTCTGTCCTTTGTAAGATGTGATGATAACCACCATAGCCAGTGTCGGGATGTAAAGAAGCTCTGCAAAGGAGGTTGTGGCGGTCACCACTTCATTAAGATGATGTTGGTGAAGGGACCTCACGAAGGTCAAGAAAGGACCACAGTGTGTGCAGATGAAGTCGCTTTGATCATGCAATGGCTGAAAGGAGCCCAGAGATGACATGAGTTGTAAGCTGATGCAAAGTAGACTGACATGCAGTTCACTATGGGGGAATATGTGACATGAAAATCCGACCCCTCCAAGTTATAGCTAAGAGAGTTGAGTATCCAATGCATGGGTTCTTTTGACATGGTTTGGTGGAGAAGGTTAAGTTTGCCCTTACCCCTCAGGATAATGTGATGTGTGATGAATTCCATGTGTCCAATTTAGAGAACTATGTGAGGTACCCGGGCCATGTGCGGAGCAATGAACCTAGTGAGCCCCAAGGGAGGCTGAAATGACCTGAGTCACGTTGAGGTTTGTAGATGCCAAGGTGAAAGAACTCATAGAAAAGAATATGTGATGATAAAGGTTCTTTGGAAGCACCATGGATAGGGCAAAGCCACATCAGGGCCAATGATGGACATGGAAAATTCTTATCCTGAATTGTTTGTTTGCTTGAAAGAATTTTGAGGACAACATTCCTATAAGAGTGGAAGGATGTTACAACCCCAACTTTTGGGTTCATTTGGTGAGAAATGTGATTTCTCATATTAAAGATATTTGAACAAATAAAGATATAATTTGTTTTGAATAAATGGATTTCGTTTACATTAGCCTTGACGATTGTTTTCTGGGCTTTATTGGCTATTGGTCCCAATAACAAGGAAAAGACAAAAGGAATTCCATTGTTAATATGAAATGGAGAAAAGAAAGATGTAGAAACCTCTAGAAGGAAAAAGTATGTAATCCAAAGGTGGATTTTGTGCCTTTTGGGTTCCTTGGGTTCCAAGGAGTCCAAAGTTGCAAAGATAATGCCAAAAGAAAAGAAAAGATCAATTAAATATTTCTTTATTAACAAAGAAATTGAAAATAATGATAAAATGTGGAAAATAAGTGGAAAGAGGCATAATTGAGTTATCCTTGGTGGATTTTCGTATCCAAAGGATTCCTAATGTTAAATGGAATGCCAATGAGGAAAGTAAAAAGAAAGATAAATAGAAATCCTCAAAAAGAGATATTTTAATAAGAAATAAACAAGATAATGAGAAATAATGAATATAGATGCATCTAGAAAGATAATAAGTATCCTTATAAAGGAATTTCGAAATCTTGGAGTTTCTTGGGGTCCAAGGAGCCCCAATGGAGAAGAAAGAAAGAGAAAATACCAAAAATGCAAAATAAGAGGATAATGTGATACATTTTTAATGATTTTGGTGGCATTGCTAAAAAAGTAGTATTTTCTACTAAAGAGAATTTTGTGCCAATGGGTTAAAAGTCAAGCAATAAAGAGAATAGGTGAGAAGAATTTTGAATTCCTAATATCTAAAGAACAAAGTATATTTAAAAGGATAATGAAGAGAGAAAAGTTTCTTCTTAATTAAGGGAAATTGTTTCCTAATGGGAAGATGACTTGTTTCCTCTTGGATGAACGTCTTGGGGCGTGGATACCCTCCCCTATATAAGGGGTAAGACCTTGGGCTGAGTCCATAAGATCCCACACGTTATCCTCTCCTCTTCTTCCACGGTTTCATCCATAAACCCTAACTAAAGAGGAGCTACATGATCACGAAGCCACGAGGCTACAAAAAGGAGTTTAGAGGGAAGAATGATGTTCCATGATATCAGAAGGCAGCTTTGCCATCGTAGCCCTACCCTAACCTGGGCACAGTAGCAGCCGCACGGCTGGAACATCAGCCGCATGGCTGCAACAGTAGCCGTAGGTTACAGAGATGCCCAACCCAAACTAGCCAAGCTGGACATGAGTTGGGTGGAGCCCCAAGTGCGGGGAGGAGCATCGGAGGTCGGGACATCGTCCCTGGGGGTCGCTGGACCCTAGAGAAGAGGGGGGGGGAGGGGCGCTCGTGTTTTGCTGTAGATCGGCGGCTAGGGCGCCAGTAATCAAGCTGGTCGAGGTTGAAGAAGGGTAGAGGTGCGTTGGATGGATTTGCCCTCCGCGGGCTGAAGAGCTGACCCACTTAACCAAGGGCAAAGACGACATTTCGTTATGTTTCCAAAAACCAGCAACATTGCATGCAATGAGTGACATGGCGCGTTCTGATTGGCTCAAGTAAGTTATTAAAAAAATTCATAACTAATTAACGGTAGCTCGGATGGATGCGCATTATATATGAATTTTGATCAGGAGAACTCAAGGAATGCAATAAAAATATATTTGAAGCCTAATTCTGATTGAAATTCGAAAATTAATTAAAGTTACCAACTTTAGTGCTTTAATGATTAAGAAACCCTAATTAGAGATGATTAATGAATTAGTTGGGTTTAATGGATGGTTAAAGTTGATATTAACCTGTTAATTGTAAAAAGGTATATTGAGAACAAAAAGGATGAACTTTGAACGTAATTGGTTTAATTTAGAGATTCATGTGCATAAATATGCTTTAATGGGCCTTGAAACCCTAATATTAGTAAATGTGACTTTTAAAGGTTTTAATCATTCAAAATCATGAATAAAGCTAAGATATGATGAATCTAAGATATTTTGAGTATACAGGTTCCTAATTGTGGATAAATAACCTTAATGTAGTAATTAGGTTTTTCTAATGAACAAAGGTAGAATTAATGACAAATAGAGTTCATATGTGAATTGGACCACAATGAACTATGGATTGATGATAAATGAGCATAATGAACTTTTCATGGATTAAAAGGATAAAAATGGTAGATTTAATGTAAAAGAGGCTTAATGGACTTAATTGATGGTTAATTATGCTTTTTCTGATATTAGGGTTATATGTTGTTAAAAGATAATGATGAATAGATAAGATAATTAGGGTTTGTGAGTAATTGTATAAAATTAGGGTTTAAAATAGTAAGAGACAAAGGGAAACCCTAATTACATTGGAAACCCTAAAAGTGGATTGGAAACCCTAGGAAGCGAGCTAAGTTTAATAGATCTTGATGGTATGATTAATAATAGGAAATTGTATGCATATTTCATGATCTCATTATGTGCTTGCTTATTTGGATTTCTTGATTGGATTATTCTATCTCAAATCAGCCTGACAGGTATGTGGTTACGATTATGGTTAACCGCTTTAGTTTCACGGAGATTCCCAGTTGTTTTTATTGGTTGCCTGAAAATAACTGCTTGGATGACTTTTATTTCATGCAACTATAAAGTGAATACAATTATCACCATAAATATGTGTACATGACTGGCCCTGATCTTGGTCCTCCTTTGTGGCTTTGATAATGATGAAAAGGGTAACCTGGTAAAGGGTCTACTTGTTAAGTGGGACCATCAGGTTATTAAGAGTTAGGGATTGGGCTACCTATGGGTAGTTCCATGCGACTCTTTAGCACACCATGAGTTACGGATTGTGCTACCTATGGGTAGTTCCATGCGACTCAACCCTAGATATTGATCTACCTGTTAGGTAGGATCATGCGGGGTTTAATGGGGATCTACCATGAGGAAGGTAGCATCCAGGTCCACTGTAGAGACAACGCAGATGTTAGGGTATGTATGGATTGAGCAGTCATGTTTAAAATGTAAAGTTGTTTGTTAAACTGTAATTGACTGTAATATGATGATATTAATTGCACAATTATAATTTCCCCCACATACCAGCTTTATGCTGACCGACGTTTTGTTTGTTGGAATTTTAGGTACATGTGAAAAGAACAAACAGTAAAGTGGCATATGTGGATTTAAATGAGGATTAAAGTGCAAAGGAGGATTAGTTAGAATAGACTCCAGATATGGATAGAAGTAGTTACCCTCAGTTTAAAAAAAAGAGGTATGCACAATTTTATTTTATTACACCCTTTTATCTTAGTTAGTGCAATTTGATAATTGTTATTGATTATTTGTCGAACCTTTGATCCTGTTATTTGGGATAACAGCTCTGACCTCTTGGTCTCCCTTAATTGGGGGTTACTGGGAGGTGGGGTCGTTATAAAATCCTTCATTCTGACACATCATCATGTTCAGACAGACTTTCATGTGATACATTATCACAGTTCATTCCTGAAGGTACCCAAGGTATTGATATAAAGTATTTCAAAATTTGATCATATCAAAACATCTTAATACTTTCATCAATGGTATACTTTTTACGGTCTCCTTGATCATTTTTAAGATATTGATGCTTTCATTTCATTTTGTACATATCATCATATTACCAGTAAATCAAAATGAAGTATTAATTACTTATCTATAGCATTCATTCCATAAGATCTTCATGCATCATACATATGAGGTCTAATGGGAGACTTATCCTTTCACTACATCTTAGTGAAGAACGTCATGTCATATTGTGTGTAAGTAAAACTTTGCATGTTTCCTTAGGTTCAATAACCAAGGGAATCTAGATCAACATCAATATGTGTTCTAGGCATGCACCTCTGATATTCATACAAGATGACTAATGCTAATGATAGTCTTGAGTTATCAATTATAATCTTTTGGTATAAACATTATAAACATTCATCTTTGATCATTTCATAAAATATCGCAAGATGTTTTAGGGCTTATGCCATGCAAGGTCATATCTTTGAAATAGAATCACTAATAATTCTATATTGATAATCATCCTTGTCCAAACAAGATGCATAAAGAAATTGTTTCTATTCTAATGACATAATGAAATAGCAGTTCTAATAACTCTATTACATGACCATTGGGCTAAGATAAATTTAAATGTAGACTACATCTTCCACAACACTTGCTCCGCCTTGTCCATCTTTTTCCTTCTATGAGAGATTTTACTTCTTGTCAGATCCTGCACGGTAGTTTGTCAGATCTCTATTTGGTATCATATACCAATTTTAAGAAGTAGTCAAATTTATCTTATATTATTTATACATGAAGTGGAGGCCTCAGTTCCATCCTTCTTCTTCTTTAGTTCCTCTAACTAGAGTGGGCAATTTCTCTTCCAATGCCCAGGCTGGTGACAATGGCGGCAATCGCCTCTTTGTTTTTTTACTCCACCTTTTGCCTTGAGATCTGAAGACTTGGGCTTCTGGCTAGCTTTAGAACTCTTCTTAGCTTTACCTTTGCCTTTAGACTTCCCCTTTGTCTTATTGATCATCAATCACATACTTGGGCTTGTCCTTCTTCATTTCTGTCTTAGCTGTCCTCAACATGCCCAACAACTCTGTCAATGGTTTGTCAAAGTCGTTCATGACAAAATGACTATATGACTCTGGCAGGGACTGCATAATCACATAAATGGCCAACTCTTGACCCAAGGGGAATCACATTCTATCTAGGTTCTCTACATACCCAATAAGCTTGAGTACATGAGGACAAACTGGATCTCCTTCGGTCATGGTACACTTGAACAACGCCTTAGAGACATCATATCTCTAATGTCTTGCCTGATCTTGGTACATGTTCTTGAGATGTGTTTCCATCTCAAATAACTATAGAGCGACCTCTAGCACCCCCTCGCTTATAAAAGGCCAAGTTGAGCACCCTCAGTTCACAAACAAGCTTCCTCATACCTCAATTCCTTCTCCAGGCATGCTAGACCACCTCGATCTTTAGTTTTTGTGACCCAAGCTCCTCATTGCTCTCAACCAACCTTATGGCCCATTTGAAACTCCGGTAAGCTTTCACAATACCCTAAGATCCTTTTTCAATACTTAGTTTGTCTTAATCAAAACTGGTTTGCCACGTCCTATAGATTAGTGGTTGCTCCTCTATGGCCCTAGTCACCCTGGTGACCCAGAGGTCCTCCGGCCCTCGTGAGGCATCAGGTGAGCCCCTATTCATGGAGTCCTCCATTTTTTTGACGAAACAAGGAGCCTCGCTCCATGGCGTTCGTTTGTTCACTTTCACCAGACTCTGAGCAACATACTTGAGTCATCCGCGTGCCAAGAACTTGCTTGAAGACGTATTGCAAAGATGGAGTCAAAGCTCTGGGTATGCTGCTTGCGCCATGGCCAAGTAATGAAGATCCCAGGTCATCAAATGGCCTTAACACCCCTACAATATCAATTGATCAATTGACCTAACATGGGAATTTTGGGGGTTTTGATTCTTTCTCTAGTTAACCCATCACATGCCTCACTTGGCCATCAGGCTATACCTAATTGGACCACATCAACACTGGGCCCTGATCTTCTAAAGCTAGATAAAAGCTCCCATGTGGTTTTTTCTCAAAATCTAATTGGTCAGTTCTTTAAAATTCATAGAAAATCAATGCTTTATCAGAAAAATACAAAAAAAAAATAATATTTGGAAATAATTTTTCACAAGGAATCTGATTTTAAGGTTTTCAGGTCCTTTTTTTACATCTATGTTTTGACATTTATTATAAACACCATTTTAATCATATAAAAAGCCTCAAAATATGTAACTAATTCGTTTTAACTCCAAATTTAAGAAATAAATATGTTTCGTTAATAAGGAGAATCCAAGTAATCAATTGGTCCAAGTTTTGAGTCCTAAATTGATGGTTTTCATAGAAAGCCCAAAATTAGGGGTTTCCTACACCTTATGCTTTACAAAACCCTAATACATATGGTGAAATTTGTCAATAGGTTAAAAGTGGTTTTGGATACAACTTAATTGGTGAAAGGTCTTGTGTAGGAATCTCAAGTGAGGTATGCACAACCCTATTTATGTATGTGCATTCTAAACCCTAAGTTGGGCATTTTTATCTGAACCTAATTTCCCAATGAGGCATGAGCCTATATACTAGTTTCACACTTTCTTGTTTAGTATGTTTACTTCAATTATTCTAGGGTCTTGGACCACACTTACAAGTTTTCAATTTCTTAAATCTACCATTAAATTATTCTAGCATGATGATGTAAATGACTAATTAACTAATGCAGCGTACATCAGTACAACCACCCATAGTGGGCATGTGTAAATTCACCTAGGAGAATGTGATAATTCTCCCCATTTTAAATATATTAGGGGTACTTGCGAATGTGTTAATTCTCCCTCACCTAGAGTTTGAGATTAGGTAGGTGCCTCAACCCTATATTATTTTAATGTAGTCATATTAAATCATGCATGCAACTTTATTATTACTTGACTTGGAAGAATTCTTATTTATTTACTTGCCTCATACTTTGACCCTCTTAGCATGGTAGTTCTTTATCATGCAATACTTTACTTTATGTTTGTCATTATTCCTTTAATTTTACACATACTTTATTCTCCTCTTGCTGGGTGATCCCAACCACCCATGTTTAGGATCAGAGTGTGCAACAGGAGCATGTGAACCAGCCTAAGACTAGGAAAAGGAGTTCATCCTTCCATCATGGACTATTTGCTAAGTTAATTTTATTGGAGACATATTTAAGTAGTTTAGTTTCCCTCTACCTTAGATCCTTTATTTGTATAAAGCATGTACACCCTTATTGGGAAAATTTTGATGTACTCTTTATTAAATTGAATATAGTCAAATTTTTAACTTCCACTACTATTCATTGGATTTTGTTTACCATTATTAGTAGAGAGGTGATGGTTGATCTCACTTCCTTACACCATAGGTGGTGATGCCAACCTGAACTAAGTCATATACTTCCTTAGGAAGAACGTGCACATGGTTACAAGTTCATCTGAAATTTGAAACAAAATAGGAAACACCATAAAAATCAAAATCCCAAACAAGCTTAGCTTCTTAATGCTTAAATAACCATTTTTAAGCAAGAACATGAGCTAACAAACTTATAGTAAAAAATATAAGTAAAGAGGGTTATAAAACTCACCTCTACTGAGAAGAATAGACTTCTAGTAGCAAGAAACTTGATCCAAGAAGGTAGAAAACCTAAGAAGAAGCTGTGATCTCATCCAAGTAGGCACCCTTGTTCACATGAAATAAAACCCTAGAATAAGAAGCAAGAAAGGTAGGATATTGAGCTCTAAAGCAACTTTTACCATGAAACAATAGAGTTCCAACCTGGCAGAAGGTCTAAGGAAGGAAAAGAGAAAGAAAAATGGAGAAGGAAGAAAAAAAAACTTGCCTCGGTCAAAATCCCTAGAACATGACCTTGGAAACCCTAGTTAGGGCTAGATGGAGCTCTAAGAGACCTTCTTCTCCAAAAAGAGGTCGTCTTCTAGCTTAGAGGACTTGGTTTTGCTGGAAAAACATAGTGGAGTCATTACTCCAGTTTAGAAGAAAGAGAAAGCAAGAAAAGGTTTTGTACTTGGGCAAGGATGAGGTAGATATAGCCCATGGATAAGGATGAAAGCAAGGATGACATCCCTAGAATTTCTAAAACTTAATCTGATGTGTGACGTCCAAATTGAAACCTCACATCAGTGATAATCCCAATTTAAACACCACATACTAGGCTAAGATGAAGAAAATTAGAGGAAGTCATACAGAAACAACAGTAGCACATGTACATGAACAATAATAAAACCATACAACACATGTTCACCATTAAACATATAATTACATAATGAATTGTTACAACATTTGATATTACATATTAAACAACAAACTTTTGCATATACATGTACTACCACTAAACAACATGATCTTAAGACAACATGTCCACTTGTACATTAGATTTCCACACAACTCTCAACTATCTTGGTTCTTTAAGATCACATGTCCAAAACCTAAACAAAAGATTACATGTGGTACACATCAGCACAATATTCAAGAATATTGTATAGAGTACGCCTATGTGTCTTTTTGTATACCTCTTATTACTAAGACTTGGCAATAAGATAAAACTAATACTTGGCAATTATATAGAAATATAAGAAAAAGCATATACTTGCAAAAATATGTTCATTAACAAAAGAGAACACATATTTTAAACTCATTTCCATTATATGCTCCTGCATCTGCCTACCAATGGGATAGATGCATTAAGGCCTTATGATCTTCTTACCAAAGAGATAGATCGTTGTACATGTGATCTTCTCACCAAAGAGATAGATCACTCACTATCACTATGCTTACCAAAGAGATATAGTGTTTTCATATAATGAATTAGATATCTTATGTTTCATGTGTTCATAGCCATATAAGTATGGGAAAATCAAGCAAGATATCATACAAGAACAATCATTTCATCCAATACCATATGCCAAGTATTTTTTACACGTAATACAAGAATACTATATAATAAGCCAAGTAAGAGGTAATGGCTCACCTTGATAAAGATAAACTAATATACATGATCCTCAGGTCAACTATATCCTTTGTCAAACCCTGATTAAGACAAGATCATGGATCATCATTAGATTCTCATCATCTTAACCCTAGTATGTACATTTTAGGGTTTTACTTAGATCATTGGATAGTCTCCTTTTCACTTGTATTCTTGACTTGTAATTATCTTATTGAGATCATGTTCTAGGTTATGGTTCGTTTGTATGAACATTAGTTTCCATATCATTGTTTGCATGTATTAACCCTAGATTAGACACATTAATCCAATTAGGGTTTTCTCATCATTATAGGATCCTTAAACATGTAAATATATTTATATGCATAATTATGATCTCATATTTATATAGTGGCTTCCAGTTATTAAGCTTACTCTACAATTTTTAGGGTTTTCTGAGCATGTTTGTAATTATTGCACATTAATTAGGGTTATTAGCCCTAATTAGCCATATGAAGCAAATTACATGATTTTGTGAATCAACATCATAATCACTAACATTAGATTGATTATAAACATGAATATGGATTTACTAAAATATTATCATAATTTTAGGCCATAATTTGATATTTTCTATCCCAGAAATTAGTATTTCACAACTTACATGATATCACTAAGATTAGTTCATCAAAAGCTTGATAATATACTTTTATGATGTTTTACGTAATTTTCTAAAATTTTTGATATATTATTTGTATTTTTCTGACAAACGAGCTAATTAATATGAATTATCAAAGATCTAGGGTTTAACTGGTATTTTCTTACCTATGGGCCAATCCGGATACACCACGTGGCTACTGTAGGGGCACAACTCCTTTTTCTTGATGTGGGTCAGTTCTTGGTTGAGCTAGGTGATTCTTGAACTGATTTATCTGGTCTAAGTTGACTGAGCTTTGGTTGGTTCAGGGTTCTCTCGCTATTCACATATTCTCATGCAAAAAGCGGACTCTCGTCTCTACTCCTTCGTCTAGTGAGTGTTGCTGCAGACCCCTCTCTCCGACTAGGAATTGGTGACTGACCAGACATCCTCGCAATCCTCTTGTTCATCTAGAAGACTATTTGTTTCCTTCAAGCTCGATTTAGGTTTGCTTTGATCGGTTAGGGTTCTCCCTCTCACGAGAACACGATCGACCCATTGCCCGTGTGCGTTCGTAAGCAGCTGCCAGTGGGTTCTAAACTTCAACAGGCAATCCACGAGTGGATTCTCCTCCTCGATCATTCATCGTGAGTGCCAGAGAACCAAAATTGGTGAGGGATCAATGTTAGCCCTTATTTGCATATTCCTCAACCAACAACGCCATCTGATCCTTCCTTGTGCAGCCGATCTAGTTCCTTGCATCCAGTGTTGCTTCTCTATTTCACATGACCCTGATAGGTTCACCGTCTTGGTTTCCTCCTCCGATGAGAAATTGGCTACGTGCTACTGCATTCTTGGTTCCTCTGTTGTGGCTAATCTAGTAACTGGCGGCAGATATAGGACTCCACAATCGCTAGCTCAATGCCGCTTAGGCAGATCTTGCCGGTGAAAAACCTGAGCGATCGCTAGCATATTTGTCGCTACTTCTCCATGCCTTTCTTCACCTTCCTTGATTCCCTCTATACCTTCATTTTCTACTCCTACCAATGGCCAGTTGCTCTGTGGTGGCGATCACGCTCGTGGAGATGGAGGGCTCACACCCAGTGCAAACTGAACTGGTAGTCACTCCACGAAAGCCAAAACTATGGTGCTTTCACACTTCCCTCTCATCCCATGTTCTCCAGGTCGTGGATGACCCTCACATATACACTATAATGCATATACTTTATCTTTCCTCTCTTAGTCTAGGGTTCTCAAATTACCTCATTGGCACTAGTGATAGCCTTACAAGCTCAAGCCACATAAACACAAATGAAAACATGATATTATCTTTTCATTGATCTCTTACCATGAAATACTATATCTTATCTCTCTCTTACATGTACACCAGTAGAATCCTATATGGAAACCACCAACCCAAGCATGAGGCTTCATAGAAACCAACACAGTTACCTCCTCCAGGTTCTTGGGACTCTCTCTCCCTCACCCAGATGGTAGGTCCTCATATTCATATACACATATGCACATATATAGACTTTCTCTCTCTGACTCTAGGGTTTGGTCCTCCCAAGGACATCTAGGATTCAAAAGAACTACCAGAATCAAGCATAAAATAACTCAACTCATTCACTTAGGAGTAGTCTAGTTTAGGACATATCATAACACATATTTATCATATCTTGGAGTTTAGGTTCTCTGACCTTCTCCATATGGGTCTCACTCTCTCTGGCATTAACCCTAAAACTGGTCCTAACACTAGAGGTCCTCCTTTGAAAAAGAGCTTGAGGCTCATGCTTATTCACATGTCATCTTAACTCATAAAAGCCTAGTTACTTACATCATCAAAAATCATCTTACATACTCAAGACTTAACTTAAGTCCTCAAAGACAAACATATATCATCATAAACTATCTTATATCATCTCTATACATCTTAGATCATCATCTAATCTTATTCCATCTATTCCATCTATCACATATTTCAACAAGGCTCTAGACATCTAATCTAGAATTACTCTCTCTTATCGAATGATGTCATTCACTTTCACTTAGGTTGCATGACCACCTCCTACTCATACATGTGTGGGAACACATTTTTGTAATACTTACATATATAATAAAATATTATATAGTTTTTCTCTGATAAAACAAGCGTCAGAGAAAACTATAAAGGTTCGATCCAATTGAAAAAAAACCAAATCCACAAAATGAGTGTCCCACACATCATAGAGAGTCCAGTGCCATGTCATTAAGTGAAAAGGGTGAGAACAGGGTTTAGACTGGTGTAGCTACCTAAAACATAGTTGTGTCATATGTTAGAGGTTTCTCTTCCCCTAATGTACGTCATTTCCAAATAATGCACCGTCCCATACTGTTGCACTACAAGAAAAGACGTCATCTAAGGACCAAATATATAACAAGCACCAGTCTAGATCTAGTTCTCAGACATCTAGGTGCTAACCTAGAGGCTAGGTCATATCTAGTCTCTAAAATATGACTAATCTAACCCTAATGATTATTAAGTTCAAGGTTTTCTTTAGTTTGAGTTGCATAATGAAAAAATGTCAGGCTTTGCAATTGTTCATGCTCTGATACCACCTGCGATGTCCCCAGATTTTCTAAAACTTAACCTGATATGTGTCGTCCAAATTGAAACCTCACCTTAGCGAGAATCCCAATTTAAACACCACTTACTTGTCTAAGAAGAAGAAAATCATAGGAAGTCATAAGGAAACAATAGTATCACATGCACATGAACAATAATAAAACCTAACAACACATGTTCACGATTCAATATATAATTACATAATGAATTGTTACAACATTTGATATTACATGTTGAATAGCAAACTTCTACATATACATTTACAACAACTAAACAACATTATCTTAAGAAAATAGATCCACATTTACATTAGCTCGCCAAACAACTCTCAACTATCCCGATTCTTTAAGATCACATGTCCACAACCTAAACAAAAGATTACATGTGGTGCACATCAACACAATATTCAAAAATATTCTACTGAGTACGCCTATGTGTCTTTTTATATACCTCTCATTACTAATACTTGGAAATAAGATAAAACTAATACTTGGAAGTTATAAAGAAATATAAGAAAAAGCATATACTTTCACAAAGCTATTCATTAACAAAAGAAAACACGTATTTTAAGAGCCTACCAACGAGATAGATTCATTAAGACCTGATGATATGGTTACCAAAGAGATAGATCATTGTACATGTGATCTGCTTACCAAATTGATATAACACTCACTAGCACTATGCTTACCAAAGAGATATAGTGCTTTCATATATTAGATTAGATATCTTATGTTTCATGTGTTTATAGACATATAAGTATGGGAAAGTCAAGCAAGATATCATACAAGAACAATCATTTCATCCAATACCATATGCCAAATATTTTGTACACATAATACTAGAATATTGTATAATAAGCCCAGTAATAGGTAATTTTGTATCTTGATCAAGATAAACTAATCATCACATGATCCTTAGGTCAACTATATCCTTGGTCAAACCCTGATTAAGATAAGATCATGTATCACCATCAGGTTCTCATCATATTAACCCTAGTATGTCCATTTTAGGGTTTTACTTAGATCATTGGATATTCTCCTTTTCACTTGTATTCTTGTCTTGTAATTATCTTACTGAGATCATGTTCCAGGTTAGGGTTCCTTTTATGAACATTAGTTTCTATATCATTGTTTGCATGTATTAACCCCTGATTAGACACATTAATCCAATTAGGGTTTTCTCATCATTGTAGGATCCTTAAACATGTAACTTTATTTATATGATAAATTATGATCTCATAATTATATATTAGCTTCCAATTACTGATATAACCTTACTCTACAATTTTCAAGGTTTTCTGAGTATGTTTGCTATTATTGCACATTTATAAGGGTTATTAGCCCTAATTAGCCATAAGGAGCAAATTACATGATTTCATGCATCGACATCATAATCACTAACATCAGATGGATTATAAACATGAATATGGATCTACTTAAATACTATCATAATTTTAGGCCATAATTTAATATTTATTATCCCTAAAATAAGTATTTCACATCTTATATGATATCACTGAGATTAGTGCATCAAAAACCTGCTATTATAATTTTATGATTTCAAACATCAGAATAAGTTTTAGAAAATCTAGGGATGTCATAATTATGACCTGGAGGAAATTATAAGGAAAGAGAAGAGTATGAAAAATGGAGAAGGAAGGAAGAAAACAACTTGCCTTGGTCAAAATCCATAGAAGATGACCTTGGAAACCCTAGGTAGGGCTAGATGGAGCTCTACGTGACCTTCTTCTCCAAAATGATGTCGTATTCTACATTAGAGTACTTGGTTACATAGAAAAATAGAGTGGAGTCATTTCTTCAGGTTAGAGGAAAGATAAATCATGCAAAGGTTTCATACTTGGGCAAGGAAGAGGTAGATATAGCCCATGGATAAGGATGGAAGCAAGCATAAGGTGTACAAGTAGCTTCCCCATGTGTCCATGGCCTTAAACTATTAAGGATATACAAGAAACCACACAAGAAGCTGCCCCACCATTCATGGAAACCGGCTTAGGCACGGTTTTTTGAATTTGCAAGCCAAGCAAATAAACCATTGGTTGATAGCTCCTAAAGGTAGCTCATCCATAAAGGGGTAAACCCTAAAATATCCTTGAAGAAAACACCTCCAAACCAAGGTAAAATTGAGCACTACATGGATCAAAAAGCTCAATAATGATATGATAACATTCAAGGACCATAATGCAAGTGACAAATTCCAAATAAAACCTCTCAATTGGGTAAATTGCATAAAAGTTTAAAATGTGCATAAAATTGTATAACTTGCACAAATAGTGTCCAAATTGGACCAAATTTGAAACTTAAGCTTGTAACATGATACCAAAACATATCACAAGGTTAGATTAAGGTTATAAGAATTCAAATTATGGTAATTAAGCATGTTTAACCATTTAATTAAGGTTAGGGGTCTCATACTATATGTCACTGCAGCAGACTCAGACTGACCTAGGGTGTGGAGAGATCATGGATTCCTACTCTTCCTTTGATCTTGTATGGAATTGATTTTGACTTAGCAGTGATTAGTTGGAGCATGAGTGGTATACCTTACCTCCTCATGGCATAATAAAATATGTAACACAACCATGTAGTATATTTACTTAAGGTCAAATACGACCCACATTGGATGACCCCTTGCCTTATCTCTTATACTATTTAGTTGATAATAGTTATACATGTTCTTTATATTTCCTTCTAATAGTATAAGATGATCTACTTCTTAGTTCTAGATACCTAAATTGTTTAAATGGTATTAATTTCCCTACTCATATCATTTAGTTGAATCTTCTCATCTTAGTAATAATGTTATCTTCCCGCTTTAATTTATTTGTGCATATAATAGACACTGGTAGAGAGTGATATATCTAGGTGGGATATTTAGTCTCACCCTATGGGTTTCTATATCTTGTAGGTGGTCGTGCAAGACGGGATAGAGATTATGTGGTTGAGGTGGAGCAGGAAGAGGAGTAGTAGGCATCGAAGGTTGGATATGCTGCTAGTGTTTTGTAGTAGAGTCCTATGTGTTGTCTCTAAACACTCAGATCCTTGATGGATGTTTTGTAGACATTATAGATCGATATGAGGTTTTTGGCTGTATTCTATAGTTGTATAGATATTGCATGTACATGTAAATACATGTGAAACAGTTACCCTCTTATAACAGGTTGATGGCAAGATCATCAATGAACAATGATGTATACATATCCATGATATGACATGTGATATAGGTGGCATAGTTGTGCATTAAAATGTAATAAGTTTCTGCCTTTGGTGCTTATGAGAAATGGTTTTAATTTCCTATGTTTTCTGGTAATCCACATTTTTAGTTATAATTTCGATCTTTGGTTTTGAGTAATCTCATTTTTGTGTGACAAGAGTGTCACATTGGGTGGTATCAGAGATTTAGGTTCGCTGAGTCTACAGGGACATAGGAATAGTTGTGTCTGTTCTAGTGTCCTATAGTGTGTCTTATGGTAACTTCTGCTTAAGCAAAAGAAGAAGAAGAGAAGAAAGATGTCTGGAGAAAGCAGAGAACACACTATAGAGAGTAGTGTTGCTGCACCCAAAGGTGGTGCAAGGTGGTAGGAGAGAGAATATTAGACATATAATGTGCCCTAGCTTTGTTAGATCCTAGATGGGTGATTGGATTCTCTAGAGGGAGGTGAATAGAGTTGAATGCACTTAAACAAAATTCATTAGACCTTCAAGATATATCACAAGATAAGGTTGCTAAATAGGAAATTTGAGTGCAACTAAAACATGCATAGCAAGGGAGAGAGAGATTGAACATACACCAATTGACAAGCTGTTTAGAGTGGTTCCACACTTCAAACTAGAAGTGAGTCAGTCCACTACCTAGAGAGTTCAACCTCTGGGATTTCTTAACCTTGCACCTTCATTATATTCATTATGAGAGATACAATACATGACCACCAAAGGACTTACCTATCCAATACAAAGAGTCTTAAACCTTACCAAGTACTTACCCACTTTGCAAGAGTCTTCGGCCTTCTTCAAAGGACTTACCTACTCTTGCACAAGTCTTCAGCCTTCAATGAATTACCTACTCTTCTTGGATCTTCCACATTGACTTCACCTTCACTCGGAGAAGCTTCCACCAAGGACTTACCCACTTGAGCAAGGAGTCTTCTGCCTTCACCAAGGTCTTACCCACTCTTGCTCGAAGTCTTCAACCTTGATCTTGACCAAGGGATGCCTTCCCTTGTTCTTCTTCACATCTCTTAACTAAGAGAGAGAACCTTCATCTTCATGGTTGAAATGAGAGATAGGGAGGCGGTGGAAGTGAGAGACTCACAAGATATACATGTAGGATGAGCTCTCTTACAAATATCCTACTCACTCTAATGGATGTAGCAAGTGATTAAGCTTAGAGAGAGAGAGAGGAGGTTGTAGGATCACTCAACTATAGAATATGGACCTTCATAGTACTTGGCTAACCATGGGATGAAGCCCAAGGGGTCCTATTCATAGTTGAGGATGCCTAGAAGCCTTTGGGAACACTTGAGAAAAAAACTAGCCGTTTTGTGGATTGCAACAGATATATTTTCACTTGTTGCAACTCCACAATGGCTAGAAGCACTTTTGTACACTTTTCTGTACAGTGCAATCGGTCGAGTTTCTATGTGGGTAACTTGACCGATAGAGTAAAAGACAAAGCCGATATTCAGACCATCGGTCGAGTTTGTCCTGGGGAAACTCAACCGACCAATGAAAATTGAATTGGTCAGGTACTCCATCGGTTGAGTTCTCTGAAGTGTAAACTCGACCGATCAAGTCATTTTCAAGATCCAATCAGGATCGGTCGAGTTTGCAACTCGACCGATGAACAACCTGATGCGAATTTTGGAAAATGGCTTTTGAGTGCTTAAATATTCGATCTAAGTGCTCCTGATTTTTTCTAAGCTTAATTACAAGTCAAACAATCATTACAAGTGATTTACAAAATGATTCTAATGGATTTACATCATATTACAAAAACATGCACTTGTTTTGACTTTGACTTTTCTTTTCTCCAATTTGATATGCGCAAGTTAGGGCATTTGGAGTGTGTCTATACCTAATCTGAAATCACTCAAGTAGAGACATTAGACACAAATATGTGGAATGGTTAGTCATCATCAAAACACGGGTTTAGTCAATTTAGACGTGAGTCAACATTGACCTAATTGACCTTGAGTCATCATTCTCCCCCTTTTTGAAGATGACAAACCATTCCATAAATGTATTGAAAGCTTTTAAGTAAAATCATTCTTTCAGAGAAACCTAGGGGTTTCAATAGGATTGAGCTCATATGCTCCCCCTCAATTGATGCACATGGAGTACTCATACTGCCCCTCAATTGATGCTATTTCTCCTACATGGTTAGCTTTCATAACATTTATAGAAACTATGTCTTATACTCATATATGTTCTACACATATATGTCTTCTCCCCTTTACCTACTCCCTTTACATGAACATACTTCTCTTCTTCATGTAAGACATGCCTTCTCCCTATTTTGTCAAAAGAAGACATACCTTTCTCCCCCTTTGTCATTATAAAAAGTGGGGTTATGAAGAAATAAGAAACACCACTTGTTAAGAGAAAGGAGATAACAAAAGTTATATGAGGAGAGTAGAAGAGCACAGATAGGGGCTTGTCCAAGCATAGAAAGAAAAGCAAGTTAAAGCATGCACTTGAACAACCCCAAAAGGCAAGATAAAGTGCTCCAGAAAAATAATAAAATGCAATTTTGACCCTCAAAATGATAGAATTTGCCCAAAAAGTATCAGGGCTCATGGCATAGTGATGAGCCTTGCTCAGAAGGTAGTTTCTACACGAAAAATACTACTCTTGCACCAAAAACTGAAACTGGAGCAAAATCTGCATAAAATTCAAAAACAAATCTCCAATTTCTACATATAATGTAGATCTATGTATCCTGCATCACTAAGTTATGCAAGCAACTCAAGATAGTAGATATGCAATTCAAGGAACAAGCTTGAGCAAGTATGAAACAAGATACAAGCATAGCATATAGTAGAATACCACTAGATGAGCAATGATACCAAATATAAAAAAGGCTAGAACTACATGTATATGAACTACTAGTAGATGTTATCACAAGTTAGGACTACTAGTAGGATCTAGATCATAGCAAGAGACACCAAAAGATACATAAGATAAAGCAAGCTGTGAGTAGATGTAGAGATATATCCAAACAAAGAGATAAGCAATTTTTAGAAGTATGGAAGGATATAACTCACATACAAATATGCACCATTACTAAAAGATGATCAACACTAAGAACCTCAAGGTTGTATCAAAACAAGATATACACCTAGATAGATGTAGCAAGTTAGAGTACAACGGAAGTAATTTTAGACACAGCCAAGAGATCCAAAGAGATCATCATCAAAACCTGCAAAACAACTCAAAGCAAGTAATTGCAAGATATAGATATACCAATTTAGAGCAATTAGCAAGATAGAGTTGTAAGCAAGATAGGAAATTTAGAACATGGAAGTATGCATATAGAAAGGTACCAAAAGAGAGTGCCAAAGAATAAGGCTATTGGTTGAGAAAATCTAGTTGAGAGGGAAATTCTCATTCAATAAGCCAAATGTATATTCTGTGCACAGTGTTATCGGCCGAGTTCTGTGCATTGACAACTCGACCGATGACAACTATTGGCAACACCCATTGGTGCCTATCGGTCGAGTTTCAAATAGGACAAACTCGACCGACAACTCTGCTGTCAAAAAGCACATATATATCATGAAAACATATTTAAAGGCATGCAAAAAAAATACAAACCATATCCAAACATGTCTGAGCAAGTTAGTAATGCACTATAGAAGCATTTGAAACAGCTTTTCAGCAAGAGTGTGAATAGAAACATAAAATACTACTTTTGACTCAAAAACCATATGTATATTGCACACTATCTTGACAAAACAAGTTAGGATTGGTTATAAGCAAGAGAAACAGTGCCTTTGTGCTTACCATTCCTTTTTCCACTTGTTGTCACCCTCTACACATCTCACCTTTCTTCTTTCATGTGGATTGAGAAGACAATTTGCAATTCAATAGCTCAAGTCAATCCATTTGCAAGTACCTACAAGAAGAAAGATGAAATGGTCCCCAATCATGTTTTTGGGTCCAGAGGGGTTAGCTTAGCAACCCAAGTCCTATTGCTCTTGGGTGCTTTCCTAAAAGGACAACAAGTAGAATAATGACCAATATCATTGCAATAGTTGCATGTGCCCATAGTCTTGGAACTAGAGGATTCTCCATGGAATATTGGAGGTCCTTTACCTTTGTTGTTCCTTTGACTACCATCATTATCATGCATAAGAGAAGTAATAGTAGAAGAAAAATGATTGATATTATCTCTAGCATGCAAAAGATCATTTTCTAAGCAAAGAGATTTAGTTAAATAAGAATCTCTATCAATATGAAGAGCAGCTACATTATTCTCTCTACTAGTAGAACTAGAACAAGATTCAAGCACATTGATTTTAGCAAGCAAGGAGGCATTTTCTGTTTCAAGCAAATCAATCCTAGAAAGATAAACACCATTTTCAGATTCTAATCCTTGCAAGGCAAAATCTTTGTCCTTGTTTTCAGATTTAAGAACATCAATATCATGCATGAGAGAATCAACAATTAAAGTATGCTCTTCATTAGAACTAGGCATGAGAGGTTGAGCTTCTAGAAATCTAATCTTATCAAGCAAACTAGCATTTTCAAGTTTAAGAGAGTCTACTTGGCCAAGACAAGCATTTTTGTCATCAAGCAAGCAAGAATTAGCATATTCAAGATCATCTAGTTTTACATGCAAATCATCAACAATTCTAGCAAGCTTTTTCTTTTTCCTTTTATAAGACTTAAGAGAGGCACAAGTATCATGAATAATAGCTATCAAAGATTATTTATCTAAAGAGTTTAGATTTACCTCACTTGAGTCTTTACTTGTTGATTCCATGAGAGAAAAATGGCATTCTCCTTCTTCACTAGAGCTTGAGCTTGATCCTCCACTTGAATCTTCACTTGAGCTTGAGTTGGAGGAGTCACTTGAGCTTGAATGCCATTTCTCCTTCTTCATGCACTTCTCTTCTCTTTCCTTGTGATGATGGGTCTTCTTGCCTTATAGACAATCTATCTTGAAGTGACCCTTCTTTCCACACTTGAGGCACCAGATGGAGGAGGGATTCTTGCCTTTGTAGAATATACCCTTGGAGTACATGGCATTTTCTTCAACTTGAGAGGATGGGGAAGCTTGACCAACAATAGCCTGGATTTCAGCTTTGATTTCAGCCTTATTCATTCTCGTGAGTTCTTTCTCTTCTTGTCTTTCTACTTCCTCTTGTCAAGTGTGGCTTCATGTGCTTGTAGATTTCCAATGAGCTCTTCAATAGGAATATCCCTAAGAGGCCTTTCTTCTTCAATGGAAGTCACCTTGGGTTCCCACCTCTTGGGGAGAGTTCTAAGGATCTTTGAGTTGATCTCTCCACTAGACATAGGATGACCTAGAACTACAAGACAATTCACAATGGTATTGAGCCTTGAGTACATGTTGGCTATCTTCTCCTCCTTTCCCATCTTGAAGTTCTCAAGCAGCCCTTTGAGCATGTAGACTTTGGTTTCCTTCACTTGATCTGTCCCCTCATAGGTGATGCATAGCTTTCTCCATACCTGATAGGTCATCTCACAAGAAGAAATCTGGTTGAACTCGGTGGAGGTCATGGAGGCATAGAGGATGTGCATGGCTCTAGCATTCAAGGTTGCTTTCTTCAAGGTAGCATCATCCCATTCTTCAATCTTTGTCTTTGGTAGCTTGTATGGGCTGTTCACCATTTTCCACATCTCAAGACTTGATCCTTGGATGTAGAATTGAAGCCTTCTTTTGCAATAGAGGAAATTGCTCCCATCAAATATTGGAAGGATGATAAAGTATCTCCCTCCTTGGTAGTCACCCATCTTCTCCTACTTGTTGAAGTATGCTTGGAGAAGCCCACTCTGATACCAATTGTTGGTTCCTAGATGGGTGATTGGATGCTCTAGAGGGGGGTGAATAGAGCTGAATGCACTTAAACAAAATTCATTAGACCTTCAAGATATATCACAAGATAAGGTTTCTAAATAGGAAGTTTGAGTGCAACTAAAACATGTATAGCAAGGGAGAGAGAGATTGAACATACACCAATTGAAAAGCTGTTTAGAGTGGTTCCACACTTCAAATTAGAAGTGAGTCAGTCCACTACCTAGAGAGGTCAACCTCTAGGATTTCTTAACCTTGCACCTTCATTATATTCATTATGAGAGATACAATACATGACCACCAAAGGACTTACCTATCCAATACAAAGAGTCTTCAACCTTACCAAGGACTTACCTGCTTTGCAAGAGTCTTTCGCCTTCTTCCAAGGACTTACCTACTCTTGCACAAGTCTTCATCCTTCAAGGAATTACCCACTCTTCTTGGATCTTCCGCATTTGACTACACCTTCACTCGGAGAAGCTTCCACCAAGGACTTACCCACTAGAACAAGGAGTCTTCTACCTTCACCAAGGTCTTACCCACTCTTGCTCCAAGTCTTCAGGCTTGATCTTCACCAAGGGATGCCTTCCCTTTTTCTTCTTCACCTCTCTTAACCAAGAGAGAGAACCTTCATCTTCATGGTTGAAATGAGAGATAGGGAGGTGGTGGAAGTGAGAGCCTCACAAGATATACATGTAGGATGAGCTCTCTTACAAATCTCCTACTCACTCTAATGGATGTAACAAGTGATTAAGCTTAGAGAGAGAGAGAGAAGGTTGTAGGATCACTCAACTATAGAATAGGGACCTTCATAGTGCTTGGCAAACCATGGGATGAAGCCCAAGGGGTCCTATTTATAGTTGAGGATGCCTAGAAGCCTTTGGGAACACTTGAGAATAAAAACTAGCCATTTTGTGGCTTGCAACGGATATATTTTCACTTGTTGCAACTCCACAACGGCTAGAAGCACTTTTCTGCACTTTTTCGTACAGTGCAATCGGTCGAGTTTCTATACGGGTAACTCGACCGATAGAGTAAAAGACAAAGCCAATATTCAGACCATCGGTCAAGTTTGTCCTGGGGAAACTCAACGAACACTGAAAATCAAATTAGTCAGGTACTCCATCGGTCGAGTTCTGTGAAGTGTAAACTCGACCGATCAAAAGTCATTTTCAAGATCCAATCAGGATCGGTCGAGTTTGTAACTTGACCGATGAACAACCTGATGTGAATTTTGGAAAATGTCTTTTGAGTGCTTAAATATTCGATCTAAGTGCTGCTGATTTTTTCTAAGCTTAATTACAAGTCATACAATCATTACAAGTGATTTACAACATGATTCTAATGGATTTACATCATATTACAAAAATGTGCACTTGTATTGACTTTGACTTGTCTTTTCTCCAATTTGATATGTGCAAGTTAGGGCATTTGGAGTGTGTCTATACCTAATCTGAAATCACTCAAGTAGAGACATTAGACACAAATATGTGGAATGTTTAGTCATCATCAAAACACAGGTTTAGTCAACTTAGACGTGAGTCAACATTGACCTAATTGACCTTGAGTCAACAAGTTTGACCTGGCCATCATGGAAAACCCTGTCCGCCAGTCCATGTTTGAGCAGTTCATGGTGATGATGATGCACATGGCAACAGAATGCCCATGTCCCAATCAAAGGCAGTTGCTCCCAATGCAGAATCTTTGGGTTCTGGGAAGACCTTTGAAAGGTTGAGGCATGTAGGGGCTGTTGAGTATGCTGGTATGGTGGATCTGATAGATGATGACCAATGGTCGATGGATTTGGAAAAGGCCTTTAAGATCCTTAATATCCCTGAAGAGGATAAAGTGAAGCATGATGTATATATTTAGAAAGGGAGTGTTGGTCTTTGATGGGCCATGAGGAGGAGAATAGACCAGGTGTGGCTATCAATTGGGAAGATTTTTGATGGGAGTTTGTGAGTTGGTACTTACCGGAGACCTATCTTAATGAGAAGATCTCACAGTTTGAGAGACTCTGATAAGGAATTATGTTGATCAACTAGTATGAGGCTAAGTTCATTGAGATTCTAACATTTTGTCCTCACATGAATGTGATAGATAAGGAGAGGATCAAACTCTTTGAGAAAGGTTTGAAATTTGAGTTGACTACATTTATGTCATCCCTAGAAAATAGAGAGAAGTTCGCCACGTTTGTGGAGTCAGTCAGAAGAGTGGAACTATAACGACCCCCTCCCCCTATTATCCCCTATTCAAGCGGACCGAGAGGGCAATGATCATTATTCGAATATAGGACTGAAGGTTTATCAAATAACTAGAAATAATTAAAAAAATCACCATCATTAAAAGGAGTTTAGTACAAAAATAACTTTCCACAAAAGAATTACATTATAGAGTTTACAACATGAAGATAAAACTATATATAACATCCATAATTACATTAATGTCATGTTCTTGTTGGGTTCTTCTTTCTCGGATGTCCATTTTCGTTATAATTGCAGAACAACAATAGTTTATCCTAAAATGTCGAGAAACCAAAACATGCAGTCAATATAACAAGTTATAATTGTATGTAGGGGAAACAAAATAAGCGCATGTATTTGTAGCAACATGGCCATCTATATGACAATTATTAAATTACCTAATCAGAAAGTATTTTAATTTTTGTAACTTCTCATCCCATCATGGTTGATTCACATCAATATCACCCTCACTGGGGTCTAGCCCCTGTAATGTACGCACATATCATCCCATCCAGGCTTGATATTTTTCTTGGCCTTCCCATCTGGGCTAGACTTCTTATATTCCCATCCCATCCGGGCTTGGTTATCTATTAGTCTTCCCATCTGGGCTAGACAACTCATATAACAATCACATTCAGGCTTGGTTTTCCATTAGTAACCTTCCCATCCAACCTAGGTTCATCTTCCATCTAGGTCATGAGCAAGTTATTATATATCTATTGTGATAATTGTAGTCACTTCAAAGATTCCAAGAATTAAAGAAACATCCAACATTCATTTTTCAACCAATCTGGTAAATCTCGAGAAAACGTCGATAGGTTGAATCCCTCTCAACATTACTCTAAACCATACATGCTTCTCATTTTACCACCATTATTATATTTCTTGAAGTGACAAACCTCCATCACTCTAGGGTTTGTGCAATTTAATTATCACTTAACTTCCTATATCTTTTCTCATAAGGCTTAGTCATCTCCTCAAAGTCTCTAGGATAGCAGTACTTTTGGAATGATCTCATCTGTATGCATCTAAGGAGTGCCTCTCCCATTTTCCCCTTGGGTCACATGAACTCATAGAGGTGGCCAACCTCCTAACCCATGGGCCTTGGGAAAACATAGCCTCTACCTCCCGATCCTAGGGTCTTGTGCATTTAGGGCACAATCAACTACTACTCCCATCAGTCTTATCCCCTTAGGATTGACCTAGGGTTCTATTTAGATGTCATAACTATATTTTATCTCATACCACATCTTACTTGAGGTTTTCTTGATGATATCCAAGCACATTATTTTCTTTATAATTCTTTCACCCAGATTTCCTTCACCTCTTAGGGTAACCATAGTTTTCATTATGCTCCTTTGTTGGGCTCATGGTGACCTACCCATATGGGCCTGGTCCCGTTTATCGGTCACTTCCATAGTGACTTTCCTTCACGTCCCCTGGAGATGGTTTCACATGGGTGAAAAGAATCATACTCAATATACATGCTTCCACGTCTCATACTCTTAAACTCTCGAGCTTTCAGTGACCTTTAATGTTATCTCAATTCGTATACTAATTTATGAACTCACTCCTTTAAGAAGGATCATGTCCCAGGACAAGATAAAACTAGTACTTAGCAGTCGCAAGGATCTAAAAAAAAACTCAAATCCAAACTTCTATTATAACTAGAGGACACGTCCCTTAGGCACAATTCCTATTTCCACTTCCTCATATAGGTCACATTCCCTCTTACATGTTCATTCTGAATTTAGCTAGTCACTGTCCTTTATCATATTTCATGCATGTGGCTAACCATTAGCAAGTCAAGAACCTATTAAACCATTCCTAAGTTTTTCATTATGACATATCGATTCACCAATTTCTCAACATTAAACAAGTTCCAACTTGTGTGAGTGGCTCATCAAACATATATCATAGTCCCAATGGGGTTTACTTTAACTCAAAACTTTAGATTCCATTCTTAATCTCTATGAACTCACTCATCCTTGTGAACACTAGATACCACCACTTCCCCTCTTTGGTCTAGGAACCTTGGGTTTACCTCCTTATAATAGGTCACCTAAATTGCATAACTTAACCACTAAGGCACGTACCGAGCCAAAACATGACGTGGTATATTCTTCTTAGATTCCTACTCACAAATACTCTTATCTAACTCTCTCTTTCACGTAAACAACCCTTAGAGTCCTACTCAAGGGATTACCAACCTGAGTATGAGGTTTCACAACATATTACCATTATGCACCTCTCTAGGATCTTGGGACACTCTTCACCTAGATGGTAGCTACTCATATCATATACACATTTTTATAGGAAGCCTCCTTCTCTACCTCTAGGTTTTGGTCCTTTCAAGGACATTTGGGGTGCTAAAACCTCTAGGGATCATGCATACAATAACTCAACTTACTCACTCAGGGGCTGTCTAGTTTAGGCATCATACACATATTTCTCATAATTCCTCATGTCTTGGAGTCTAGGTTCTCAACCCTTCCGAGTCTCACTCATTCATAAGTTAACCCAATAATTAATCATTGCACTAGAGGTTCTATTTTGTAGAAGGATTCAAGGCTCATGTCGATTCACATCCTATCTTTTAGAAGGAGCACATATACTTGCATCCTCTAATCCTATGTCAAACTCTCAGTCCCACTGAGGTCACCATAAACAATATCATCTCATTTTTTGTTACTGAACTCCTCGTACATTCCATCTAGTATGCCTATCTTGTAATCCAACATGCATAAACCCTTTTAACTTAGAACTAATCCCTTTTCAAGCCTTGACATCATTTTCTCTCATGTAGATGCATGTCTACCTCCTACTTGTATCTGTGAGGGGACACACTTCCTGTTAGGGTTCCTACCAGAAGGAACTTAGACTATCTGATCATAACTCGATCTTAAGGTTTAATTCCCTCGAGATCATTTCTCCACTCATGGTTTGACCCACCTTAGGTTGGGAAACCAAACCTAAAAGTTACACTAAAGGGTTTCATATCTCTATACTTATTTCCTATTCTTAGTATGTACACTCATGCCATATCCATATCCTTTATGTCTTACTTGATGTACCTGCATGCATGAGCTACTTGTATTTTCTATTTCCTCTCTTCATCATATAAGATGAGGATTTAAGGTTAGGGTTAGGTTCCATGCACCAACACCTTTAGGTTTTCTTAAGCAGTCTAGACTTTTATCCATAACATCTTCATTACATGCATTTTATTGTTTGGCACAGATTTCCTTTATCCTTAATTCTCATAACCCTAGCATTTAGAAAAAGGTGAGGAGACCACTCACAGGTTCCTAGGGTTTGGTGAGTGAAGGGGAACAGAAGTGATGAAAAGATGAGAAAATCCTATAGGTATGTTATTTCAAGTAAAGTCCTCTATCTTTGGCCAGACATGAAGAACATGCCCGAGAGTCCTTGTAAACTTAATAGCAGTGTAGAGGAAATTCTTTCCAGACCCCGAGTCATGGTCCTTTCTAGACATCATCGACCTTGGAAAACACTTTAGTAATTCCCTTTTAGGCTCTACAAAATTATAAGAAATTTGATAATTATTAGAGGGTATATGGTAAACCTGCTCTGATATGAAATGTAACGACCCCTTCCCCCTGTTAACCCCTATTCAGTAGGACCAAGAGGGAAAGGATCATTACTCTAATACAAGACCAAAGTTTTATCAAATAACTAGAAATAATTAATAAATTTCACTATTATCAAAAGGAGTTTGGTACAAAAATAACTATCTACAAAGGAATTACATTCTAGAGTTTGCAACAAGATTATAAAACTATATATAACCTCCATGATTACATTATTGTCTGTTCTTGATGGTGTCTTCTTTCTTGGATGTCTATTTCTGTCATAAGTGCAGAATAACAACAGTTTATCCTAAAATGCTGACAAACCAAAACATACGGTCAGCATAGAAAGTTATACTGGTATGTGAGGGAAACAAAATTAGTGCATGTGTGCAACAACATAGGAATCCATAAGACAACTGTTAGATTAGCTAATTAGAAATCATGTTAATTTTTGTAACTTCTCAACTCATTATGGTTTATTCACATCATTATCACCCTTACCAGGGTCTTTCCCCTGTAGTTGGACATACATATTATTCCATACAATCTTGATATTTTTCCTAGCCTTCCCATCTGGGCTAGACTTCTTACATGACCATCCCATACGGGCTTGGTTTTCCATTAATCTTCCCATTCGGGCTAGGCATCTCAAATAACCATCCCATTCGGGCTTGGTTTTCCATTAGTAACCATCCCATCCAGGCTAGGTTCATCTTCCAACTAGGGCATGAGCAAGTTATTATATATGTATTGTGATAATCATAGTCACTTTAAAGATTGCAAGAATAAATAAACATCCAACCTTCATTTTGCAAAAAATCCAATAAATATGAAGAAAACTTCGATAAACTAAACAAGTAACCATAGGTGTATCCACATACCTATTTCAACAGTAACTTGAAGTCCACGCAAGATCAATCAGAATATCCAAATAAGAAACCAAGCATTTTATCCTAAAAGTTAAAGAATAACATTCATGTATCATTATTCTATCAAAGATATTCCATTAGACTTACTTGGGTTCAAAGATAGGGTTTTATTAATTACTAAGCCCTAATTATCACTTTTATGACCTTTGGAGTTGACAAACCCTAATTTCATCATTAGTTTCACTTTTAGCCTTCAAGAAACCCTAATTCATCAAAATATGTTAATAAGTTTACATAAGTTTCAAGGTGTTCTTTTTATCTATAAAAGATCCAACTTTTATTATCAACATCAACTGAATACAATAAGGTCATCAAAATCAAGAAGTTAGGGTTTTCATCCATGAATCACCTTAAAGTTGGTAACTTTAAGTACTTTTTGAACTAGAGATAAAATTAGCCTTGAAAATATTTTAATTGTAATCCTTACATTTTTTTGATCACCATTCATATATAACATATCTTGATATGAGTTATCATTTATTTATTATGAATATTGTAATATTTTGATAATCAGACCAATCACGAGATGCCACCTTGACTGCCATCTCCCCTTCCAAGATGGATGTGGGCCTAGGCCAAGCCTATAGGCTCAGCACAACTAGGCAAGATGCGCCTGCATGTCTTACACCTAGAAAAGGTGCAAAAAGTTGTTATGTCCTTACCTTGTAGAATCTCCCCCAGGGCAGGGAGGACCATTCACCCACCTGGTCATCTCCTTTCTTGCGGTGAGGCTAGTTTGCTGGTGCGGGTTCAAGGGAAGTCAACCTGATGTTGACTCTGGTTGTTAGGGCCATCCAACTTAGGGCGAAGGTTGCAAAGTTACCATCAATGCCTACCGAACTTATTAGTGGTGGTTGATCGTTCGGAGTAGGCGAGATCAGGGGAAAGATGAAGGAGGTTCGCTGACAGATGTAGTGAATAAAGGAGGTCGAGAACCATGGTTTGGTGATGGAATTGGCAGTAGGGGAGGGTTTCATCGAGTTCCTTTAGGTCTCTTAGGACTTCTCTGCCTCTTGTGAAGAAGTATAGCCCCTTTTATAGACCTGACTTTGCAAGAAACTCTCCATGGAGCCTGGATCTAGATAACCATTGGGAAAAGTCCCAATCCTTTATAATGATAGGGAAAATTAGGGTTAGGCGAGTTCACACTGGTCTCCCGAATCTACTGGAAGAGTCTTTAGGTGCCGACATGGATCAGAGAGAGGGGAAATCAAATAAGAAAGATATTAACACTATTCCTAACTTTCCTTTATGTTCCAAGCTAGACGATGAGTGAGAGCCCTTGGATTTGAGATCCTACGACTCAGATCAGATGTGCCAACCGAAGGAGCCAAATTATACTACCAGGAAAAGATAAATTGTGACACTTACTACTTTCCATCTATATTTCCCACACTTTAGGGATTTTAATAAACTTATTAGAATAATACAACAGTAGAACTCATGAAAACTATCATACAAGGGAAATTTGAGAAGAAATGCATTCTTTAAAATAAAACACACAACTTTCAATCAAGCCCTTTTTATAGAATAATTGTGTTACAATCATTTAAAATACAAGAAAAATTGAGGTTATAACATAAACGATCGGTCATGGAGAAGCATGGGGAGAACACCAAGAAGAGGCTGACACAGTACCAGGGACATTCTTCTGGAGGCTTTAAGAAGCCTAGGTTTTTAGCACCTCAGTCTAAGAAGAGGTCAGGTATGCAGACAAAATGGTCACCAAGTAGAGGCAGAGGTCGTAGCTTTCCACCTGATCCAACTCACAGTTCAGTGTCAACGTCAGTGATGGGGACCTCTAGGCCACATTACGAGACCAAGACTTACCATTAGTGTGGACAAGTAGTACATTTGATGTGGTCCTATCCAGTAAAAGATGACGAGGTGATCTAGCAGCCAAGACAGAGTCAGCAAGGGTCACAGTAGTGACAACATTTCAACAATTGTATTGGTAGAGGATGTAGACAGACAACGCAGGTTGGTTCGTCTGGGCAAGCCATAAAAGGAAGAGGGAGACAACAGGCAATGAATCGATTTTACACCATGAAGTTAGCCGGACAGAGTGGTCAACCCGCTAGTTGTGACATGTCACATGGAGTTATTACTTTATATCTATTTTGGTTGACCCAGGTGTGACACACTCTTTTATCACTGGAGAAATGATTGCTAGTTGTTCTTATCCTGTTAGTCATAGACATGATAGTCTTCATTCATAAACCCCTTTAGTTGGTTCCGCCGAGCTGTGGGAGGTGTGTCCTTCCTGCGTCCTTTCTTTTCCAGGGCACACCATTCAAGTGAATCTCATACTACTTGACATGCATGGAGTCGATGTGATCCTTGGAATGGATACCCTGGAGAAGTATTAGGTGGTCTTGGAACGTAGTTCCAAGATGGAGACATTTGTCTATGGTGATGTGACGTGGGTCTTCCAAGGACATAGGAAGATTCTTTTGATGTGTTTGATGTCAGAAATGGTGGCATAGAAGATGATGAGGCAAGGCTGTGATGCGTTTTTGGTGTATGTGGTGGATACTAAGGTGAGGAGTCCTAGTATCCAGGAGGTACCAATCATTTGTGAGTTTTAGGATGTGTTCCCAGATGAGTTTCCAGGTGTTCCTCCACCTCAAGAGATTGACTTTGAGATCAATCTAGTTCTAGGCACACAGTCGATAGCTCAGAAATTGGATAGGATGGCACCAACTGAGATGTCAGAGTTGAAGAAACAATTGCAAGAGCTTCTTGAGAAAGGTTTCATCATGTTGATTACGTCAATGTCGGGTGCTCTAGTGCTATTTCTGAAGAGGAAAGATGGATCAATGAGGTTCTGCATCGATTACTAGCAGTTGAATAAGGTAACGATAAAGAACATGTATCCTTTTCCCCAGATTGATGATCTATTTGACCAGTTGCGAGGTTCCACTATGTTTTCAAAGATTGACCTAAGAGCGGGATATCATGAGTTGTAGAAAAAGGTAGGTGACATACCCAAATCAGCTTTTAGGACTTAGTATGGTCATTATGAGTTTGTGGTTATGTCGTTTGGACCAACCAATGCACATACATGGTTCATGGATTTGATGAACAGGTGTTCCGGTCGTATCTTGATCGATTTGTGGTCATGTTCATAAATGATTTCTTGATATACTGTAGAGATAGCTAACAACATGAACAACATATTTTCCAAGAGTTGACCTTGTTGAGACAACATCAGTTGTACGCTAAGTTCAACAAGTGCAAGTTTTGTTTGAAGGAGGTGTCTTTCCTTGGACATATGATATCTTCTGAGGGTATTCATGTGGACCCCAAGAAGGTTGAATCAGTGATAGAGTAGGAGCAACCAAAGATGCCGATAGAGGTGCAAAATTATGTGGGTTTGACATGCTATTATAAGAGATTCATCAAGAGCTTCAGTACCATAGTGTTACTTCTAACAAAGCTAATGAGGAATGATGTAGATTTCGTCTAGGATGACAAGTGTCAACATGCCTTCTAGTTGTCAAAGGAGAAGTTGACTATTTTGTGAGTTTTGGTTCTTTCTTAGCAAGGTAGAGGATATATCGTCTTCTATGATGCATCAAGGAATGGTTTGGGTTGTGTGTTGATGTAGGACAAGAACATGATTTCTTCTGCTTCTCGGTAGCTTAAGAAACACAAGGAGAACTACTCAACCCATGATTAGGAATTAGATGCAGTGGTCCATGACTTGAAGATTTGGAGATACTACTTCTATGGGGAGAAGTTATATCATCACATATCACAAGAACTTGAAGTACATCTTCTCATAGTAAGAGCTGAATATGAGATAGTGATGCTGGATGGAGTTAATCAAAGAATATGACTGCACTATTGACTACCATCTAGGGAAGGAAAATGTCATAGAAGATGTGTTGAGTAGGAAGTCTTCTTCCTCATCTTCCGCAGATAAAGAATAACTATGTTTCTTGGCATGCCAAAAGTGAGACATGTTGGTTTCCTTGCATTAGAGGAATGCCCAACTAGGGTGTCCTTATTAGCAGGACTGATGGCTTAGTTACAAGTGAAGCCCATGTTGAGGCAGTAGATTAGAAAATCACAACAAGGTGATACTATGATACAACATATATGATCAGAGTTCAGAAGCGAGAAGCGTGACGGTTTCCATAAGTCAAAGGATAGGACAATGTGTAGCCATGATAGAGTCATGGTTCCTGATGTTGATAATCTGAGGAAGATGGTTTTGCAAGATACTCACTCTTTTATATACACTATGCATCCAAGTATCACCCTGATGTACCACAATCTGAAAGACCTATATGGGCGGCCTAGTTTGAAGTGCGATGTGGCTGAGTTCGTTGCAAAGTGTGCATTATGTCAGCAAGTTAAATCTGAGCATCAGAGGCCTGCAAGGACTTTGCAACTGTTGCCTATACCACAGTGGAAATGGGATCATGTTATGATGTACTTTGTGGTTGGTCTCCCTAGGATAGAAAAAGGTCCTAATTATATTTTGGTGATCGTTGACTGGTTGACTAAGTGAGTGCACTTCCTTCCTGTGAAGACAACATATGCAATTGAGAAGCTCTCTTAGATATATGTTGATGAAATCATTTGTTTGCATGGTATCCCAGCTACAATCATGTCAGATAGAGGTCCTCACTTTACCCACTATTTTTGGGAGCGATTGCAAACATCTATGAGTACACAGCTAAATTTCATCTCAGCATTCCACCCAAAGAGAGATGGACAGTTTGAGAGGACCATAGAGACTTTGGAAGATCTGCTAAGAGCTTGTGTCCTGAAGTTTTTGGGTAGTTGGAATGTACACCTTAGTCTTATAGAGTTTGCCTATAATAAAAGTTATCAGAGGAGCATTGACATGGAACCATATGAGGCTTTGTATGGGAGACGTTGCAGATCCCCGATGTCTTGGTACAAGACCAGTGAGTATCAACTTCTCGTTCCTAAGCTTGTACATGAGACAATAGAGAAGATCAAAGTGATTCAACAACAGTTAAAGGCATCACATGATAGGCAGAAATCATATGCTGATAATCATCCCATGCCCTTAGAGTTCAAAGTGGGAGACAAGGTATATCTCAAGGTCTCTCCTTGGAAGGGTTTTTGAGGTTTACAAAGAAGGGTAAGTTGGCTCCCAAGTTTATGGGACCTTACCCTGTGGTGGCACGTGTTGGGAAGGTGGCCTACAAGTTGGAGTTGCCACCTGAGTTGCACAGGTTGCATCCAGTGTTCCACATGTCCATGTTGAGGAACTGCCACCCATATACTGAGTTAGTGCTACAACCTTTGGAGGTTGAGTTGGAAGAAGATATGCCATATGTTGAAGGTCCTGTGTTGATCCTTGATAGGAGAGTGAAGAAGTTGAAGAAGAAGGATATCCCTTTGATAAAGGTTCTGTGGCGTCACTGTAGTGTTGAGGAAGCCACATGGGATTTAAAGATAGAGATGCGTAGGACATAGGATTTTGGGGGCGAAATCCTTGTTAGGGGTTTACGGTTGTAAGACCCCTGACTTATACTTTTGGGCTAACCTTGTTTTCTTTGCTTGGTTGGATGCTTAGAAACTAGATCTAATCCTTTGAAACGTTTTTAGAACATGTGATGAGCTTATGTTTCCATTTTGGTCCTATTTGGATGAAGTTTGAGCTTTGTATGCTTGTCTTAAGCCAAATTGCAATTTACCCAAGTTTGAAGGTTATCTTGCAATTTGTTACATGTAGAGTGTGTTTCCTATGACTTAGCATCATGAGAGAGAGTGAAGCTATGGGGTACTTTTCTTGGACCATGGTTGATGATGTGACACCTTATGGTGATATTAGGGTTTCTAGGGTTTTAGCGTTGGAGATGTGTAGCGACCTTGAGCTTCTGAAGAGTGTGTTGCAACCGCAACATCACTATTGGATCAATGTTTTTGTCATGGAACCATTTGTTACCCTCTCCTACTCCCATTGACTACAGATTCAGTGACAGTAGGGATTGAGCACCCGTACATAGAATGGCACATAGTTTCACACAAGCAATATATATGAAAAAGACAATAACAAATTAAAGAGATGACAAAATACTAAACATGGAGATAGAGATATGTACCCATTTCTAGATTTGAGTATACCTATTTGTATTTCATTTCACAGCTAAGAGTCTTGAGTGCAGTGGATCTTCATTTGGCAACTACAAATTTGATAAACATAATATATTAATGATAAATCATTAAGTACTCTATGAAAAGGCATGTAAACTATTTAAGAGTATAATAAAAGTTTCTTGGCTAGAAACATCATATAAAGTAAAAAATCAAAACAAGGAGAGAACACTTAGCGACATTGTTTAATGAAAAGTGTGGTTTAAGTGCAATTCTATTATATTTAACAACACATTATGTCCATTGACCACCTTCCCATTGGAAGGGTCCGTAAGGGTGATCAATATTATCTAACCCTTTTCATCGACGTGGTCCACTTATCTTGACATCTCAAGTAAGGTGTCCAACCTTGTTCAGTTACCTCGAGAATACAAGCATGTACACAAGGTTCGTATAATGGACAAAGTCAATTATGTTCAAGGTTTGTTCAACATATTTGAAGCAAAAAGAATGTACAAATCATAGGGAACAAGTAGCTCAAACAAGTAATTAACACTACTACAGAAATGGCTTATGAAGCCACTTTCCATGCGTCGGTTATTAAATAAGAACCGACGCCTAAAACCTACATCGTCGGTTTACAACACAAACCGACATATATAGTATACGAGTGGCCAGACACGGGTATCACTTTCTATTTAGTGTCGGTTCTAGAATAAACCACCGACGCCTAAAGTAGCCCGCGAAATCCAATTTTTTCGAGCAAAAAAAATTGCGCCAAAGTATCAGATACAATGTCAGTGTTTTACCTAATAACCGACGTTGAATGAAGATAAAATTTGCGCCAAAAGTTACAATATGGGCATCGGTTTTCTTAGAATAACCGACGTTGATAAGGTGTGCCTGCCGTCCCCACCAAAAAAATTAGGGTTAAGGAATGTCCAATTGACGTCGGTTGTCTTTTGATAACCGACACCTAATAGTAAAGGTGTCGGTTGGTATGGATAACCGACACCGTTTAGTAACTTAATAGCCCCCACGCACAGCGAACTCTTCCCCCTTTCTCTTCTGTTTCATTGAGATCGTGTGATTTTGCTCCGACGATTCCCGACCCTGCTGCGTTGCCTGCCTCCGTGCCGCCGCCTACTGCTGCTGCAGCTGCTCGCCACCGCCTCTGCCTACCTCTCCTTCTCTGCTCACCGCCGGTACCCTCTCCTTCTCTGCTCGACGCCAACACCTCTCCTTCTCTGCTCGCCTGCCTCCGCGCCGTCTCCTGCCGCTGGTGTGCTCACCGCTGCCTCCGTCTCCACGCTGCTACCAACAACCAACAGTAGGCCCTCCTTTCTTCATCACTGGTTCTCTTGCTCTTCTTCTTTCTTCTCCCTCTCCTTACCAACAGCAACCACGGCCGTGTGGGCTGGCATGGCCGTGGCTGTGTTGGCCGACAACACAGCCGTGCTACCCAACACGGCCGTGTGGTTGGCCAACACAGCCACGGCCGTGCCATCCCACACGACCGTGGTTGCTGTTGGTTATTACTCTTCTAAAATTATTCTTATATTGTTGAATCAGGTCAATGACCACACCTGCTATTGTTCCTGAATTATGCCATGTATGTTTGTACAAAGTGAATCTTATCGCTCTAATTGTGAATTATTGCATGTTTGAAACTATTGAATTCTTGATTTATTATTTAATAATGCTCTAACTGTGAGTGATGCAATGTAAGTGAGCAAATACATGTAGTGGATATGTACTCATTAGCCTAGGAACCCATCCAAGATTTACTCATTAGAAGTAAATCTTGGATAGTCCCCGGTTTGGGACTGTTCTTGAACACCTAATCTCACTTAGGACGTAAGTGTATAATGTGTATTGGGTTTTTGAGAAAATTTCAGTAGCATTTCCTCGTTTGTTCTCTAAGTACATATGTACTTAGAGAACATCGGGGAAATGCTGCCGAAATTTTCTCAAAAACCCAATACACATTATACACTTACTAGTGAGATTAGGTGTTCAAGAATGGGATAGGTGGTACACATTTATTATATATAAGAATGACATCACATGTATTTGTTGGCCTAGAAACCCGTCCAAGATATACTCATTAGGAGTAAATCTTTAATAGTCCCCGGTTTGGGACTGTTCTTGAACACTTAATCTCACTTATTAGGATGTAAGTGTATAATGTGTATTTGGTTTTTGAGAAAATTTCGACAACATTTCCCCGTTTGTTCTCTAAGTACATATGTAGTTAGAGAACAGCGACGAAATGCTGCTGAAATTTTCTTGAAAACCCAATACACATTATACACTTACTAGTGAGATTAGGTGTTCAAGAATGGGATAGGTGGTACACATTTATTATATATAAGAATGACAACACATGTATTTGTTGGCCGGCCTAAAGTTTTAACCATGCAAAAACTCTAATCTGTTAACCCTAGACCCTAATCTTGTTGTAATGTATATTTGATTTCTCTTTGATCATAGAATGGATAGATCATGGATGTCCATTCGCAATCGCTGCACCCCAGAGTTTATTTCTGGTCTTGAGCAATTTATTAGATTTGCCGAGAAACATAGGAAAAAACCTGGAGATAGGTTCTACTGTCCATGTAGGCATTGCGGTAACAACTTGAAAGTCAGCACTGGTGACGAAATCAAAAGTCATGTCATGTGCAATGGGATTATAGAAGGCTATACAGAATGGCACTGGCATGGAGAGATTTCAAACCCGAAACCAGTGGATGTCGATAGCAGTGCTTGTGTGGAAGAAGAAATTGCCTACGATGACGTAGATGTGAATGAACCAGTTCCAGTAGACATCGTTGATGCGATGCTGGATAGTTGTGGGGTAGAGCACACCGATCCACCTCCCATTTTTAGAAACATTGTGCATGATGCTAAGATACCATTATACACAGGTTATACTAAGTTTACGAAGCTTAGCACTGTGTTGAGATTGTATAAGCTGAAAGCTAACAATAGATTGAGAGACAAAAGCTTCACGTCATTGTTGTCTTTGTTGAAAGAAATGCTTCCTGAAGGAAACGAGCTGCCAATCTCAACATACCAGGTAAAGAAATTGTTGTGCCCAATGGGAATGGATGCCAAGAAGATACACGCATGCCCGAATGATTGTGTATTATTTCAAAAGGACTATGCAGATTTGAAAGATTGTCCAAAATGTGGTGCGTCACGGTATAAATTGACGACTTCGGGGGAGTCCAAAACTGGTTCTCCTGCCAAGGTGATGTGGTTTCTACATATAATATCACGGTTTCTACTCTTGTTTTCCAATCCGATAGATGCGAAGAATTTGAGGTGGCATGCAGATGTTAAGAAAAATAATGATGGGATCCTACGACATGCGTCTGATTCCCCACAGTGGAAGAAGATTGATCTATTGTACCCTAAATTTGGTGAAGAAGTCAGGAATCTAAGACTTGGGATTTGTACAGACGGGATGAATCCGTACGGGACATTGAGCAACCAACATAGCACTTGGCCAGTCATGCTTGTTATATACAATCTTCCTCCCTGGCTGTGTATGAAAAATAAGTACGTAATGCTGTCGTTGTTGATATCGGGCCCTAAACAACCTGGAAATGATATCGATGTTTATCTTGAACCTATGACTGATGACTTAAAGAAACTCTGGGGTGAAGGTGTGATGACCTATGATGCTTCACAAAGAGAGACATTTTGTTTGCATGCTATGTTGTTTTGCACTATTAATGACTTTCCAGCATATGGGAATTTGTCTGGATATAGTGTCAAAGGAGCTAAAGCGTGTCCTATATGTGAAGAGAACACTGATTCAACAAGACGAAAACATGGCGGTAAGACTGTATATCTCGGTCATCGAAGGTTTCTTCCAAAATTCCATCCGTATCGTAGGAAGTGCAAAGCATTCAATGGATTGAATGAGGAACGGAGTGCACCTAAACCTATACCAGGGGAGGTTGTTTATGAAAGAGTAAAAGACTTTGTTGAAAAACACTAGAGGGGGGTGAATAGAGTTTTAAAATAATTTTAACAATTTATTGAACTCAAACAACCACAATTGAAAATTGGAAGAAGGAGACAGGTGTTTAGAGTGGTTCCAACTTTAGAAAATACTAAAGTTGTCAGTCCACTACCCGGTTGCTTACCCAACTGGGATTTTGAAAGTATTTATTTTATTACCTTCTCAAGGATTTATACAAAATACAATACTTTCCTTTACACCCTTTGAACAGCCTTCACTTGAAGTAGGTGCACCAACTTTGAGGTAGCCTTCTTGAAGTAACTCCAAGCTCCCCCTTGAAGTAGCCTTCCTCTCTAGAAGTAACCTCCCGTTGCACCAGCCTTCTGAAGTAGCTCAAAGTCACCTTCTTCACCAAGAATATCTCCACCCTCTCCAATCAGCAGCCTCCAACCTAGGAGTAGCAAGGAGAGTACAAACGGTAAGAGAGAACAAGAAAGGAAAAAGGAAATTACAACTTATCCTTTGTAGCCCAAGGCTTGATTTGCCTAGATCAAGCGTATAGATCTCCTAACCAAGTGTATGAACTTGTGATTGCAGTGGGTAGGAGATACTAGCCTATAGGACACGAATTTTCAGCTAAGGAAGGAAATGACCAATTGTCACAATGCTCAAATTGCTCATAAACAGATTGCTCAAAGTATGCTCAAGGATTTCTCAAGTATAACAAGTGAGTTTGAGTGTCCTATGGCTTGTCCTATTTATAGGAATGGCCTAAGGATGCTTAAGGACGTTCAAGACAACTTCTAGGGGTTTCTAAGTGCTTAACTAGCCGTTAGGTACAAGTTTATTGCTTTAACAACGGCTAATTAATTAATTCTGTAGTTGCTGTCAGAGACCATCTCGGTCGAGGAATGGTCGACCGAGACACCTACTCGGTCGAACTTTTGTCGACCGACAGGCTCTCTGGAACAAGTGATTTGCAACGTCTATCTCCAACTGCCAACTACCTTGTCAGTTGTGTCTAACGACTACTTTGGATCTTTCTCGGTCGAGAAGATTGTCGACCGAGAGTGTCTCGGTCGAGGAGTTTGTCGACCGAGATTGATCCTGTTTCAATGTTTCAATTTAGGCACTAATTATATGTATGAGTGTGCAAATGTAATCCTATTTGAAGGGGATGACCTGTCTAAATGTGGTGTTTAGCTAGGGAGAATCTAACACTTGATTTACATGAAATCTAAGTACTTGTACATTATATATTTGTACAAGTTTTTACAAGGCGATTACATTTCATGAAAATACAAACATATAAGCATATGGATTTCCCTAATTGCTTTTGTCATCCACCTTGTTACTGCACACTCAAGTAGCTTGTTAGATCAATAAGAATGAAATGTTTGTCATAATCAAAACAAAGGGATTTATAGATGTCCATTTAGCCAACAATCTCCCCCTTTTTGAAGATGACAAACATTTCCAAAATATAAATGAAAGAAATATAAAACATATGAGTTTCATACCTGAAGATTACCTTTTGTAGCCATTCTTGTTTTGCAAGTAAGTGCTTGGCCTTTTTCATTATGAAACTCAGTTATTATAGTTTTGATCTTTATTGTATTTTGATATTCTTTTCTCCCCCTTTGTCATTTCAAAAAGATATCCATGTTGAATATGTGATATTACTTCTCCCCCTTAATTTTATACAATGCTCCCCTTTAGATAGATATCCCAAGGTATAAGTGCTTTGCAATAGATGTCAATTTAGCCATAACTTTAACTTTTAGGTATTTGCAAAGATTTTCATTCTTTTTGATTTATTTGTATTTATTACTCCCCTTATTTTGTATGCTCTACAATAGTCTTATAATCCAAATTCAAATGATGCCAAAAAAAAAGATATCCATTATAAAGATAACCAATTTCATTACAAGCATGAAAAGATAGCCAAATCATGTAAAGATAACCCATTTATTACAATTTTGCAAAGATTTCATTACAACTAATACAACTCCAAATCTCACTGGAAAGACTTAAGAATTACATCAACATCAGGGTCTTTCCCAAGAAAAGGCTCAGCTCCATAATATTGGACCAAAGTTTGCCACTCCAGAGCACCTGTCTTGGTTAAGGCATATGCCTCCAAGAAGGTTGGAACACGATCAAATCGGAAATGAGCAACAATATCTTGTAGTTGTATTGATGAAAACTGAGTATGCGTGAGATCTGTAGATGATGGAGGTGGAGGTTGATAGTAGTTGTAAGATGGATTATATGGATTGAGCATGCCAAGATTTAAAGAATAGGGATATTCATCTGGTTGGTTTGGAGAAAGAGTTTGCATTCTTTGGTTTAGATAAGTCATGGCATGATGGTTATAATCTAGTTGTTTACTAAGATGATATTGTGACCCAGCAACATAGGTTAGAGTGTTTTGGATGGGATCATAGGGTAGGCTGGTAGGAGGAGGTGGAGGTGGTATATCTTGGGTAGATGTCTCTCCTTCTACCCTAGCCCTCTTATGACCGAAATCAATTCCCATTTTTTCTACAGTATTCTTACTTATTTTTTATGGTCTACGCTCCCATGTATATCCCATATCCTCAATTTGGGTCTTAAGAAAATGTTGAGTAATTTGGCATACAAGATCAGCATATGGAGGATTTCCAGAAAACTCAAGCATGTTTTTAAGAATGATGCGGATAAAATTTGTGGGAATACGTTGGATAATAGCATATATTAGACACATTCGAAAAATAGGAACTTCAGACTTATTTGCTCTAGGATGTATGTTTGTTGAAACAATAAGGTTTACAATCCTAGCAGCTGGTTTGAGATTGATAGCATAGTATGTGCCTCTATCTTCGTGACAGGTTGTATTGGATTGAAAAATGGTTCTTTTGATGTCACTAAGACTAACGGTATGGTTATCTTGGGAAAATTGATTAAGTGGGTTTCCAGTGGTAAGGTCAAGGGTGTCTTGATATTCATCTAGGTCAATATTTAGCATGTCAAGAATATCCTCTTCAGTAAATCGAAAGCTATGCCCATTGACCATAGTATAGAAGAAGATGGTTTCATTTTCAGAATGGGAGATGAGATTAGCATAGAATTCATTCACTACCTTGGTGGAATAGGAAGGGAAAGAAGGGTTGATGAATTCTTTCAACTTTTGCACTTCAAAAAGGTCCTCCAAGTCGACGATGTTGAGGAAGTCCATAACTTCAATTGGTCATCGTGGGAGAGGAGCTTTGGAGGAGAGCCGTAGATAGCGATGACCAGCATCTCCGTCGACGAAGGCAATGTCGTTGATGATCGTCAATGGTGCAGTAGCTTCCCTTTGTTTCCTGCCAGTGACCTTCTTCTTTCCACGAGCAGAGGATGATGCCATTGCGTTTCTTGAAGGTGGAGAAGAAGCAAGGAAGTCTTGGGGATGAGGATGCTAAAGATTTGCACAAGAATTCACTAGAGAGAGCCTATGGAAACAAGAATATGAAAGTGTGAAGAAGTGACCTGTTTTTGGTCCCTTTTATAGCAATCCAGTGACCGGGTCGGTCGACAATTTGTCGACCGAGCGTCCGCAACGGTCATATTCCAGACGCGCCACTCGGCCGTCCAACGGTCGACTTGCAACGGTCGGCCGTTAACGGTAACGGTCGGATTGCAACGATCATATCCCAACGGCTCTTTCTCGGTTGAGCAATTGTCGACCGACACTGTCTCGGTCGAACAATTGTCGACCGGAAGTGTGTCCGATGTTAGGTCTGTCTAGATTCTGTCGGTCGAGAGAGGTGGGCAGACCGAGAGGTTTTCGGTCGAAGATTCGTCGACCGACAGACTTACTGGGTACAAATTTTTAAGCTGATTTTTAATGCAAATGATAGACTGAATTTGTAGAGCATATATATATTTTCTAAGGGAGTAATATTTTGTTTTATTATTGACAATATTGGGACAATTTTGTGATCATAATTTGATTTTTCTTTTAATCACAATAAAATGATATTCAAATAGTTATTGTGTCAAACTTATTTTAGGTCGAATTTGACTACGACCATAGCGCCCCTTGGTCAAATTTCATTTTAACCGAGAGGCAAATTTGCAGATTTTCAAATTGAATATATCGAGTATAATATCTGCATAAAATTTGATTAAGAAACAAGTTGAAGCATAATACTTAATATGAAAACATTTGTCCTTTTCTTAAAATATAGGCTTTGCTGTAGTAATATGAATATCAAATTTCACGTCGTTTAGTATCCTCATAAGATTCTTTACTGAAGGCACACTAAATATCTCAAGTCTTTTAAAGATACTAATTGAGAGATTTTATCTTATGTGTTGCAAGCATAACATATTACCAATAAAGCATTTGCTTGCCTATCATGGATCCATGTAGACAATTATCTATCAAGCTAATCACAGTACCAAATGGTGAAAGCATATCCATGATGTAATAACAGAACAATAATAGTAAATAATCACATGATTTTAATCACATGATTTCTATATGGATAGACCAGAAAATAAAGAAATCATGTGAATAATGATAGAAATTTTCTTTTCATTAAACTAAGCATAATTTCAGTTTAAACTTCAATCATTTAGGGAATAAACTAATATTAATTTAAATTTGTAGGGATGATTTCCAAAATATATATCCAATCATTAATCATGAATAGATAGCAATTTTATCAAAGAATTCAGCAATTTTGCAACAGACTGGAAATCAATGACATGCTCGGTCGATAATTTCTCGACCGACAGTATCTCGGTCGACAGTCTCTCGACGACAATATTCCTGAAACTGTTAATTGCTTCCAAATAAAACATAATTATGCAAGTTAAATATTTAGATACTTAAATTTATTTGTTATCCCATTATGTTGAGTTGAGATAGACGTAGAATTATGCAACTAAGGTTCTTGGTCATATCTCAACTTAATTGCGTTTATTTAGTTTGGAGGTTTTGGAACCCAAACTAACTCAACATCTTTTCTTTTGTAAGGACATGAAAAGGAATAATGACCAAGGCGCAAACAATAATGACAGCATATCGAGTCAACCTCATATCTTTTTCTATGGTTGTGTGCAGTGTTGTCATATCGTGATGATGTTCCTTTAGGTACATATATAGATTGATGTGTTTGTGACTTTCTCCAACTAGGTTGTTGATAGGATTTCCCTTTAGGCTTGTAACCTAGTCCTCTTCTCCCGATTTGATGATAGGGATTATCTAAGATTTTATCAAGAATGCCATTACTATTCAAATTACTAACTTTTTGTTGTAACTTGGCAATCTCTTCCATTCTCTTCTTGATATCTAGTTTTGCTTGATCTAGATTAGAATACAATGAATTTCTTTCTTTGACAATAGAATCATAATCTAGATGGTTGCATAAGATGGGTTGTTTTTGAAGATCATTCACTTGACTTTGCAAATTATTTTTCTCTAAAGAAAGTAGATTACAATTTGCCTCTATAGATTTTATCTCAATATCATGATCTTCAATGATCTTTTTAAGATCTTCGTTTTCAGATGTAATAGCAAGAAGCTTAGCATGTAATTCATCATTTGCTTTATTAGATTTCTTTAATTTCTTCTTGCATTCAACATATTTAATATGTGTTTCTTCAAGGCTAGAAACTAGTTCTTCTTTAGATAAATCAAAAAGACTTACCTCTTCTTCTTCTTCCTCGCTAGTTGTAGCAATGAGACAATCTTTGTTCTCATCTTCCTTCTTTGATCTCCATGGGAATCTAGTTGTTGTGTGGCTTGTTCCTAAGCACCAATTGCAACATGTTGTAGTTTTGTCCAAGCAGCACCTTTTGTTGTGATTGTAATCACCATTACCCTCCATTCTTCAAGACCTGGTTAGGGTTCCTTGAAGCCCGCTCTGATACCAATTGAAAAACACTAGAGGGGGGTGAATAGAGTTTTAAAATAATTTTAACAATTTATTGAACTCAAACAACCACAATTGAAAATTGGAAGAAGGAGACAGGTGTTTAGAGTGGTTCCAACTTTAGCAAATACTAAAGTTGTCAGTCCACTACCCGGTTGCTTACCCAACCGGGATTTTGAAAGTATTTATTTTATTACCTTCTCAAGGATTTATACAAAATACAATACTTTCCTTTACACCCTTTGAACAACCTTCACTTGAAGTAGGTGCACCAACTTTGAGGTAGCCTTCTTGAAGTAACTCCAAGCTCCCCCTTGAAGTAGCCTTCCTCTCTAGAAGTAACCTCCCGTTGCACCAGCCTTCTGAAGTAGCTCAAAGTCACCTTCTTCACCAAGAAGATCTCCACCCTCTCCAATCAGCAGCCTCCAACCTAGGAGTAGCAAGGAGAGTACAAACGGTAATAGAGAACAAGAAAGGAAAAAGGAAATTACAACTTATCCTTTGTAGCCCAAGGCTTGATTTGCCTAGATCAAGCGTATAGATCTCCTAACCAAGTGTATGAACTTGTGATTGCAGTGGGTAGGAGATACTAGCCTATAGGACACGAATTTTGAGCTAAGGAAGGAAATGACCAATTGTCACAATGCTCAAATTGCTCATAAACAGATTGCTCAAAGTATGCTCAAGGATTTCTCAAGTATAACAAGTGAGTTTGAGTGTCCTATGGCTTGTCCTATTTATAGGAATGGCCTAAGGATGCTTAAGGACGTTCTAGACAACTTGTAGGGGTTTCTAAGTGCTTAACTAGCCGTTAGGTACAAGTTTATTGCTTTAACAACGGCTAGTTAATTAATTCTGCAGTTGCTGTCAGAGACCATCTCGGTCGAGGAATGGTCGACCGAGACACCTACTCGGTCGAACTTTTGTCGACCGACAGGCTCTCTGGAACAAGTGATTTGCAACGTCTATCTCCAACTGCCAACTACCTTGTCAGTTGTGTCTAACGGCTACTTTGGATCTTTCTCGGTCGAGAAGATTGTCGACCGAGAGTGTCTCGGTCAAGGAGTTTGTCGACCGAGATTGATCCTATTTCAATGTTTCAATTTAGGAACTAATTATATGTAGGAGTGTGCAAATGTAATCCTATTTGAAGGGGATGACCTGTCTAAATGTGGTGTTTAGCTAGGGAGAATCTAACGATTGATTTACATGAAATCTAAGTACTTGTACATTATATATTTGTACAAGTTTTTACACGGCGGTTACATTTCATGAAAATAGAAACATATAAGCATATGGATTTCCCTAATTGCTTTTGTCATCCACCTTGTTCCTGCACACTCAAGTAGCTCGTTAGATCAATAAGAATGAAATGTTTGTCATAATCAAAACAAAGGGATTTATAGATGTCCATTTAGCCAACATTTGTCAATGAATTTGGTAAGAGATCACAATGTACTTTGGCCACACGGAGTGAAAAATCTTTATTCAAGAAGAAGTCAATATTTTGGGATCTTCCTTATTGGAGTTCTTTGACAGTCATGCATTGTATCGATGTCATACACGTTGAGAAAAATGTCTGTGATAGTGTCATCAGTACTTTGTTGAATATACCAGGTAAGACTAAAGATGGGATAAAATCTAGACTGGACCTACGTGAAATGGGAATAAGGTCAGAATTAACAGAATTTCGTGAAATGGAAAATCGGAGAACATACTTACCTCCCGCTTATTACACATTGTCTAGAAAGGAGAAGAAAGCTTTTTGTGAATGTTTGGTAAATGTTAAGGTGCCACAGGTTTACTCATCCAACATCCGTAGATTGGTATCAATGAAAGATCTGAAGTTGATAGGTCTTAAATATCATGATTGTCACACTCTAATGCAGCAAATATTGCTTGTGGCAATTAGATCTATATTCCCGAAGCATGTAAGGTTTGCAATCACCAGACTTTGTTTCTTTTTCAACAGTCTGTGCAGCAAAGTTATTGACCCTGATACTCTCGATGAATTGCAAAGAGAAGTGGTTGTTACCTTATGTCAGCTTGAAATGTATTTTCCTCCGTCGTTCTTTGATATCATGGTACATGTTGTTGTCCACTTGACTAGGGAAGTGAAAATGTTGGGACCAGTTTTCTTGCATTGGATGTATCCCTTTGAACGATACATGAGCGTTTTTAAAAGTGATGTTCGAAACCGTCATCGGCCTGAAGGGAGTATTATCGAGGGTTATGTGGCGAGAGAGGTTATGGATTTTTGCAATGACTTTCTCAGTGGTAATGACACTCCTGATAATGACAAGAATATTGACGAGCAATTTGGCAAAGGAATTTTGGGATCACGTGTGAAAGTAATCAGCCGTGAGCAGTTGGAACAAGGTCACTTGTATATTTTACACAACATGGACGAAGTGAACTTTTATATCGAGGAACATACCAATTTCATAAAGAGACAATATCCTCGAGCCAATACAACGTGGCTTGATAGAGAGCATAACAAGAAATTTATTAAGTGGTTTGAAAAAAAAGTCTTACATCAACTATCTCAAACACCAGATGATATTACTAAAACTATCAAATGCCTCGCCTTTAAACCAAAATTGACTGTTATGTCTTATGAAGGGTATGACATTAATGGATTCACATATTACACTAAGCGCCAAGATGATAAGAGTGTCGTCCAAAACAGTGGGGTCACCCTTCAAGCATCGACTATGTTTTTTGCAAGTGCAAAGGATAAGAGTCCACGTGAAGCTAAAATGTCATATTACGGTGTCATTGAAGACATATGGGAGTTTGACTACATAGATTTCAGAATTCCGCTCTTCAAATGTAATTGGGTTGATAACACCAAAGGAGTTATAGTGGATGAATTGGGTTTCACTTTAGTGAACTTTGAAAAGATTGGCGAGAAGGATGAACCATTCATATTGGCATCACATGCGAAACAAGTATTTTATATCGATGATCCTGCAAATGATAAATGGTCGGTTGTTCTTCATGGTAAAAGACAGTTCATTGAAGATCCTATAGATGAAGAACAATACTATGATAAGTATGATGACTCCAGTCCATTCTCAGTTGGGTTGCCAACACCAGCAAATATTGAAGCTAATGATGACTTGAATGTGTGCGGAGATCACAATGAAGGATTGTTAATTGATAAAAAATCACAATATTAGAGGCATGTTTATACAATGTTTTTTTATATGTTTTATTTTTCTTAATGTGAACTTTACAATGTGAATGTGAACTTTACAATGTGAATGTGAACTTTACAATGTGAATTTTACAATGTGAATTACTTTATAATGTGAAATTTACAATGTGAATGTGAACTTTACAATGTGAATGTGAATTACTTTACAATGTAAACTTTACAATGTGAATGTGAATTACTTTACAATGTAAACTTTACAATGTGAATGTGAATTTTCAGATGGCTGAGCATGCTCCTGATGACCATGCTGATGATTACCGTGAGGGTGAGGACATCAATGCACCGCCTCACAATGTAAGTTTTAAAAATATATCATATATTTATATCTATATGTCCATTTATAGTTATATCTTGTAAATGTGTTTATTTTGTCAAATTTTAGGTTGATGATGCACATGTACCATCTGAAGCACTTGAGGCACTTGATCAACAACACCAAAAAGTTGATAGGAGAAGGGGCATCACTATGATGAAGAAGTTAATAGTGCAAAAGGGCAATGGACCCAAACTTGTTGTGGATTTTGATAATGCAGGAAATGCATCTGGTGTGAATCGCAATTCATTTGTTTCATATCTTGGGTATGTTACTCGCAACCATTGTGGTTGTATGATAGATTCTTGGCATAACGTTTCTAAGTAGAAGAAAGACGTAATATGGAGGGATTTATGCATGAGTTATTATTAATTTGCAATTATATTTTGTAGATTACTAATTTTTTGGATACTAGTTAATAGCAATTCTAATTTTCAGAGTATATTTGAATTGGATGAAAAGCTGCATCGTAAATACGTGATGCAACGCTGTGGGAGAGTCCTAAGGAACTATAGGACAAATCTCACCCGAGAATACATAAAAGAAGCTGACAAGAGGAAGAAGACAGCCACTGAACAGTGGAACTTCCTGGACAAAGAAGAATGGGATGCGTTTGTTGCTTCAAGACAAATGGATGAATTCAAAGTATTAGGCGTCAGTCCCAATCTCATTAATATATGTTGTATTCACCTATTAAAGATTAACATTTAGTGTTACTAACCAAATCATTAATGTGCATACTAACTAGGCCCTCAGTGAGACACAAAGATCAAGGAGTGCACTGAATGTGCATGACCACACAATGGGTCCAGAGGGGTATGCAGGCATTCGCCAAAGACTACAGTCTGAGGCTACTGCTCAGTCTGCTGCTACTCAGGAGCCCTCCACTGTAGGTAGCACACCTCTGCTTCGCCATGATATCTGGATAGCTAGGAGGCAAACTAAGAAGGGAGAAATAAGGAAGCCCGCAACTGCTGAGGCGGCTGCAAAAATGGTAAAATACAACTCTTACAACAATCGTTCAAATATTGATTATTTGTGGTGTTTACTTAATTACAAATTTTTTTTGGCGATTAGCGGGAGCTGCATGAGCTGAGGAAACAAGGCAAGTTCATCCCTGAGGGCACAAGGGATGAATTGACAGTTGCTCTGGGTAACCCAGAGCATCCTGGACGTGTTAGGGCTGCAGGCGCTGGTGTGGGCATCAAATCTTTTTTGGGCCATCCCAGTGCAAACATGTCCCAAAAGTAGGACTTTCACAAGAAGAGGTAACATATTCTTTCTTTATAATGTTACTGTAAAAAGAGAATTCAATAATTAGAAGCTAACGTTTCTTTTATCCATGTATAGGTAGATAAGCTAGTTGATAGGAAACTAGAAGAAGCACTGAAAAAGTGGCAGACATCTCAGACTGCCACTTAGCAGAGAGTACCTATCATAGCATCCCTCTCTACTCCTACTGTAGAGGTTGGGAGTAATCCTATAGACCCACCACCTAGCACATCCACTGTAAGTATTTTTATGACATAGTAACTAGTTTTTTAATTCAAGATGATATGTTTTCAAGATGATATGTATATATGAATATAACATTCTTTACAAAAAAATTTGTAGGGGTTGAAGCCATGCCATCTAAAAGTTAATGAATATGTTGTTGCAGAGGCGTCGACTTACCCATCCCTACCAGGGGAACTGTTTCACGGGTCTCCATTACCAGCTGGTTGGATTCGTGTGAGCCCGGTACATATATTCCCCAAGTGGATTGTGAAACACTTGGTGAGGCACTAGGCGGAGTGATATTGTGGCTAAAAGTGGATGTCATATTTACTGAAATTGTATGTTAAATTTACATAACATTAAATTGTTAGTGTGTTTATATGATGTCAGTTGATCTGAAGTTATTATATATATATACAGGTTAAAAAGAAGACACCCACAACATCTAGGCCTCCACTTCCACCTCCTACATTACCCAGTTGGGTTCCACAGGACCTAACTGTCCTGTTAGGTCCTAACTATAGGGGTATGGCAATATGGTTAGGTGAACATGATATAAATTGCCCTATAACTATTTCTTTAGATTCAGATGTTGCAGGTCAATCATACGAAAGCAAACTATTTATACAAGATATTTTGGAGTTGTTTCGATATGATTGGCTAAATACATCTGTGATAGAGCTATGGATAAGGTGAGATCTTATTTATACATCCATATACCTTTGCTTATTCTGGTGATCTGGTTTCTTATTTATTAATGCATGCGTAATTAATACATATTTTGCAGCTACTTAGACAAGATATGTGCAGATTTTGCATTCGAACATGTAGGATTTTTGATTCCATCTTTGATTAGTCTAGCAGCTAAAGACCCTCTGTCAGTTCAACAATACTGCTGTGAGGCTTTTTCAATTTTTGCTCAAAATAAGAAGACGATGATAATGGCTCCATTCAATGTAGAGTAAGTTTACTTTTCTTATTATAATTTGGACTTAAGAAAATTACATTTTTATTTTGGATTTTGAGTTATTAATTTTTAACTTTTTTACCTCTAGTGGTATGCATTGGGAGTTACTGGTTATTGTCCCCGAGACGTTCACTGTCTATTATCTAGATCCTAAGGGGAGTAAATTGAATACAAAATATGGACACATAATGAAAATGGCATTATTCCGGTGAGAAATATTTCATTTTCATATCCGTTAACATATGTTATTACATTACTATTTAATTATGCAATGTACTATGTTACATCAACATGTAGAGGTTTTGATGAGTTCAAAAAGGCTGGAGGAAAGGTCCCCACGAAAAAGAACCAGCCAATAATTTGGAAAAACGTGAAAGTAAGTTCCCAACTGCAATATATGTATATATTATTTATGTGAACATTGCTTAATTAGTTGTATTTTTTAATATTTTGTATGTTTGAATTTATAGTGTGCCACACAAGACAACGGATGGGCATGTGGATACTACGTGATGCGATTTATGCACATGATTATCAAATATGCCGCAATGGACATCGATTGTATTGCTGAGGTATTATATAGTCTCATTAGATAATATGAAATATATCAATCTTATTTATAGCTCATTAATTATATATATACATCATTCTCTTTATAGGTGTTTACAACTGACCACACTACAGGAAATTCCTTACTAGATGTACATGCTCCCTATACGACGGGAGAATTAAATGTAGTAAGAGAAGAATGGGCAACAACCATACAAGTAGTGGGGGATTTAATATATAATTGGGATGTTGATAGCGAATAATGACTAAAGAATGATATTTTGTAAATGAATTTCTGAATTATAATATATGTGTGAATGTTTCTACATGTCTGGATGTTTCTACATGTGTCTGAGTGAAAATGAATGAAACTGTTGGTTGCTATAAGAATGTTTCTATATGTGTGAATGTGAAAATGAATGGAACTACAGATTGCTAGCTACATGAATGTTTCTAAATGTGTGAAAATCAAATGGAACTGCAGGTTGCATTGCTAAATGTGTGAATATTTTTTTTTGTTAATTTTGCAGGTTTGTGGCCTGTTGTTGGCTGATATCAATGGATGTCGTAAAACCTGCAGTTCATAACTGAACTGCAGGTTTCTCATCCTACGACCAGCCATACAGCAGGTCTGCAAACTGACAGAAAAAAACAAAAAATAGGCGTCGGTTATTTTTATAAAACCGACGCCAAATAGTTACAGTGTCGGTTTGTAATAGAAACCAACATCTATTTCCTTAACACCACGGCCGTGTTGGCCAGCACGGTCATGGCAGCGGACCAGACACCACGGCCGTGCTGGACAACACGGCCGTGGAAGCGGACCAGACACCATGGCCGTGGCAGCGGACCAGACACCACGACCCTGCTGTCCAACACGGCCGTGTTGGGACTTATATGGCGTTGGTTATTAGCTAATAACCGATGCCTATAGTGCCCAAGTTGGCGCCCTTCTGTGGTGCGAAGGTATATGGCGTCGGTTTCTTAGGTAATAACCGACACCTATAGTGCCCTGCTGGCGCGTTTTCGTTGGCGCGCGAAGGGTTTTGGCGTCGGTTTTTGAACCGACGCGTAACGGCTGGGCTTTTAGCGTCGCCCACATAGGTGTCGCTTAGAAACCGACACTAAAGGCCTTAAATAACCGACACTAAAGGTCGGTTATGTACTAGTGTAACTAGCCAAGCATTCATACTTGAATACATACAAACAAGCCAATACCATATTAGGGTCAAGAGATTAAGTGTACCTTGCGAGGTGAGTACAAGTTGTGATAAGATCTCAAGAGGTGGTCCATCCCAAGTGGACCTAAGATGCAAAAGATACATATCAAGTCTTAGATTACTATGGTATGATAAGATAAGCATCATATGAGTCATTTGGATGTTTCCACAGAACTAGGTTTCAAAAAATCAAGTTAGGTCCAAAGTTCGATGCATGCATATAATCAATCAACCATAGTTCAAAGGTCACAACGATGTCTTAGGTCTAGATCATAGATCCACATCATGAGTAATACTATATAAGGATAAGGTCTAATTAAGTTGTAGGGGAATCATGATATTTTGATTCCATCGATGTTCAACCATGTAAGATCATAACTAGGCATATTAGATCAATTCATTAAATAAGGTTACTTTCCAGGTCATAGAGCATTAAGGTAAATGGGGAATTTAGAGCTATAGTATGATAAATTCTACTGATTTGAAGTTACAATTATATCATGGATAATATTAGAGCACCATAATTATAGGGTTAGGGTGCCATAGATTAACATGTACAATTGGAGCAAGTTAGGTGTCATAGGTAGATCATATGGAATCAACAAGCAACTGAGTGTGTTGCATGGTGGTTTGAAATCAGTAGTCATAAAAGAATCTAATTTTAAGGCACACATAGGGATTGTATCACTTAGAGATCGACATTAGCACAAAGATTAAAGTTCCAAACATTTAAGTATTTGAACATTACAATTAGGGGCATAGTAGTGCACAAAGGTGGATCTTACGTCTTACAAGTTACTAAAGGAAAACATAGCATAAGACTTTAGTCAAACATGACACTTAGCATAAGAAAGATTACTAATTTAGAGAAATAAAATGATTTGGGTGCATATAATCAAGTTGAGCATCAATCTAAGGATTATTTTGCATCAAAGTCTAGGATACACATGTTTCAAGGTTCCTTCCACTCTCGTAGGAACGGCTGCTCTCCCCGCTCTCACCCTAGCGCCGCTAGGGTTTCGTCTTGCACAGGCGGCTGGCTGGGGGGAGGGGGTTTGGCCACCGTAAAGCGGTGCCCCGCTCCCCCTCGGCCTCTTCTCGCCCGTCATCAGTAGGGTCTCTTCTTCGGGAGGTGTGTGGACGTGGTGTCTTTGGAGGCAGCGGTCTTCTTCCTCCCTGTCGTTGAGCCCGGCTGCGACGAGTTTACTATCCCTTTCTCTTTTATTGGCTTTCTGTTTAGATTGTTCTTTTATTTTGTCTATCTTGCTGTTAATCAGCGTTTTTTTCTCTTCTCGTGGTAGATTTTTCTTTCTCGGTCAATTTTATTGTGGAGTTTGTATGGCAGCAAGTACGGGGAAAATATCCTTTTGGAACACCGATTTGGTGCAGGTACTCTACCACATATACATACTCAGGTTGAAGGTATTCCTCAAAGAAAACTGCCTTATCTAGCGAAGGAGAAGAGGAATCTATACATCACTGTCCTTATCAAATTCCGATATGAGTTTTTGTGGTGGTTTGTATCTGTTCTTGATCTTTGTCTGGTCTTTTAGTTTATTTTCCTCCTCATGTAGATGCCGTATGACCCCTCCATAATGAAATTTGTCTATTTAACTTAAAAAAAGGTTCCTTCCATTAATAAGGGTCATTAATAGGACAAAACATGATACGTTTCGAATCAAAGACACAAGACGTGATATGTTATTGACTGGGACCATCAGAACCAAAAGTCCTTGCCCACCAGGTTGAGACCTCTAATTGGTCTACAGAAGGCCATCCAGATCACTAGGAAAAAGAAAGAGAGGGGAGTGGGCAGCGCGCACGCGGGCGCCCTCAACTGGGCCCAAATCGGCCGGCCGAAAGGCAAAACTAATGTATAAAATGCTTTAAATTATGGTTTCAAGGTATAACCACTCAATTGGGCATAACTTTCGCATTCAAGCTCCGAATCGAGCAAAATTCAGTGTGTTGGAATCGTGAGAAAGTCCTCTACATAATGAAGACAAGGTCATGGTACAGTGAGACACATAAATGAGTTCAAAATTGAAAAATATATGAGGAAGTGTAAACATGGGGGCAAACTTGGTTTCACATCAAATTGAGGGTCACTACTCATGTGTGAACTCAAGATAAGCCCAAAAAGACTCAAGACATATCAAATCATAAAACAATTAGGTGTAGAGTGAGATATTAGTGCCAACATGAAGTGCATGGCACCCACATGACTGAAAGAGAAAATCCCAGGTTCTTACATCCTCGCCACCTTAATATAAATTGTCCCCAAAATTGAGTCGATCCATCAATTGAGATTTGAGATTTCCGATTCAACATCAAAGTCATCATAGTATTATCATCGGGTATCATCACCCCTTACAATATCCTTCACATTCCAAAATCGAGTAATTGAGCATTATGGTCAACACATAGTCGCATATATCATCAAATTGGAATTATCATCACATGAGGCAGAATTTTGAAGGGATTATCCTATATATCACCAATTTTGGAGAGATCATATTTTAAGTTAAAGGAATAGAACTCTTTAAATCAAGGGTATCGTGACTTTCATACCCAATATTTTAGAGATCTAGCTTCTACACTAGCCTAGGTGGGGTTATACATCCATGATCAAGATTTCATATTTCAACAATTCAAGACCTACATCATGTTTCAACATCGTGATTTCATGCTCAAAATCAATGGAAGGGCCCACCCTGGTCCATTTGGAGCTTAAACCTAAGTCATAAATAAAGCGAGTCAACATAATCGTCATTTCAAAATTTTTAGGTTCAAGAACAACAAAGTCATCACTCATATATCAAGGGTGATCTCTAGATCCAAATAGGGTGATTAGAAGAGTCAAAGTCAAAATCAAGATCAATAATCATGAGTCAAGATTTCATAAATCAATGTCGAGGATCAAGTTTGGGAAATCAAAGTCATAGGTCCAAACATTTCGAAGCTTGGATTTAGGTTCCTATTTAGACCTTAGGGGTGATCATTCATCCATATACATCCATCAAGCAACTATAAAGCAACCTTTCATAGTATCATCATCAAATTTCATTGTCATGGTATTCAAGGTTGATGGATGATCTAAACCTAGGTCTTTGTAGGAACTTAACCACTAACTATAGTCAACATCATCATATTTCAAGATCATCATCAAATTGAGATTTCAAGATCAAGTATCAATATCATCTTAAATTTGGCCTATTAGGGACATAGGTCAAGGAATAATTGGGGGGAGAGGGATTGACTTTCCAAACTCTAAATAATCAATGTGATGAAAATTTAGAGTTAGTCATAATAGGGGCGTGACCTAGGTTTAGGGAGTCATAAATCAACTTCCACCCTAACATAGAACATTATAGACTCCAATAATCATGAGCCATCCATCATATCCAAACATGAAGAGTATCAACTATAAAATCGTGTTTCATAAGATTACGAGTCAAACATTAAGATCATTGATAGGGGAACCATATTTCAAGATTTTGCAAGGTCAAAGTCATCATCACATTCCCTTCCTTTTAAAATCAAGGAAACGGTAGACTTTGGAATTTGAGAAGTCAAATTGAGAACACAAGGGTTTGAGAATCATTGGGTGATATGGAAATCTAGATCCATCATATTATTCAATTTGAGTCTACAAGGAGGAATAATAGTCAATGGGGGAGTTTCCTCTTATAACTAGTCTTCACATGAAAATATAGGGTTCCAAAGACTTGATCATTTCATGGAACAATCATTGCACATATCAAACAAGGGGGAAAAGTTTTCTTAACTATGTTTGAGGTTTGATGAAAATAGGGTAACATGGGTTTAATCAATAGAGACCTCATTAAATATGGGGGGTAAAACATGGTTCCACCTTTTTTCACCATATCAATTGTCAACTTCAAACATAAAAAGCACTAATATCTGATTTGATAACATTGGGTTTGCATGAGTAAATCACTCTCAAGAGTACTTTCTTACATCAAAATAGGGTTTTAAGTTAATATCAGATCATAACATTATCAATTTAGTCAACCTTCATAATTTCAAATGAATTTTAGTTTTCCCCATGCATAAACTACCCAAAATTGAGAATTCATGTGATTAATGGTCATGAGAAGGATCACATGAGGTGACAAGAAAGATAACCAATCATTCTCTACTTGGGTTGCATGGGTGGTCCTTAAATAAAAGGTGATATGGTAGAAGACTTTCTAAACATTTAAGGAAAGGATTTTAATCCTTCCTGGGTTCTTAGAAGGTGTTATGCCTTAAACATATATAGAGGCCTATGTGTTTAGCTCTGATACCACTTGTCATGAATCGTTTGTTACCCTCCTTCTACCCCCATTAAGTACAGTGTTAGTGGTAGTAGGAATTGGACACTCGTCCATAGAATCACACATAGTTTCACATAAGCAATATATATGAATAAGGCAATAACAAACTAAAGAGATGAAAATATATTAAACATGGAGATAAAGATATGTAACCATTTCTAGATTCGAGTATACCCATTTGTTTTTCAATTCATAGCTAAGAGTCTTGAGTGCAACAGATCTTCATTTGGAAACTACAAACTTGATAAACACAGTATATTAATGCTAAAGCATTAAGTATGCTATGAAAAGGCATGCAAAATGTTTAAGAGTATAATAAAAGTTGCTTGGCTAGAAACATCATATAAAGGAAGAATCAGAAACAAGGCAAGTACACTTAATGACATTGTTTTATACAAAGTGGTTTTAAGTGCAATTCCATTATACTTAACAACATATTATAGCCATTGACCAGCTTCCCATTGGAAGGTCCGTAAGGGTGCTCAAGATTGGCTAACCCTTTTCATGGACATGGTCCGCCTTATCTTGACATCTCAAGTAAGGCTCCCAAACTTGTGCCCTTACCCTGAGAATACAGATAGGTACACAAGGTTCATATAATCTATAAGTTCAATTATGATCAAGGTTTATTCAACATACTTAAAGAAAAATGAAAGTACTAATCATAGGGAACAAGTAGCTCAAACAAGTAATTAACTAGCCAAGCATGTATATGAGAAAACATTTAGACAATCCTCCACCATAGTAGGGTCAAGAGATTAAGCGTACCTTGTGAGGTGAGTATAAGTTATGTTAAGATCTCTACAGGTAGTCCATCCCAAGTGGAAGTAAGATACAAAAGATACAAATCAAGTCTTAGATTACAATGGTATGATAAGATAAGAATCATATGAGTCATTTGGATGTTTCCCTAGAACTAGGTTTCAAAAAATCTAGTTAGGTCTAAAGTTCCATATGTGCATGCAATCAATCAACCATAGTTCAAAGGTCAGCTTGATGTCTTAGGTCTAGGTGATACATCCATATCATGAGTAATACTATATAAGGATAAGGTCTGATTTAGGAATAGGGAAATCATTATATTTGTATTTCCATCAATGTTCCGCCATGCAAGATCATAACCAGGAATATTAGACCAATTCATGCAACAAGGTTACTTTTCTAGGTCATATAGGATTAAGGTAAATGGGGAATTTAGAGATATAGTATGAGGATTGTACTGATTTGAAATCATCAGTATATCATGGATAATATTAGAGAACCATTCTTACAAGATTTGGGTGCCAAAGATTAACATGTACGATTAGAGCAGGTTAGGTGTCATAGGTAGGTCATATGTTATCAACAAGCACCTGAGTGTGTTGCATGATAGTTTGAAATCACAAGTCATAAAAGGGTCTAATTTTTCAGGCACACATAGGGATTGGATCAATTCGAGATCCACATAAGAACAAGGATTAAAATTCCAAACATTTAATTATTTGAGCATTACAATTAGGGCATATTAGAGCACAAAGGTGTGCCATTACGTCATACGAGTTTCTTAATGAAAACATAGCATAAGACTTTTGGCAAACAAAATACTTAGCATAAACAAGATTACTTATTTAGAGATAAAATAGTTTTGGTGCATAGAATCAAGTTGAGCATCAATATAAGGACCATTTACATCAAAGTCCATATTACACATATTTCAAGGTTCCTTACATTAATAAGGGTCATTAATAAGAAAAAAGATGATTAGTTTCGAATGAAAGACACAAGACATGATATGTTACTTATTAGGACTGTCATAAGCAAGTGGGATTATTATATGATCATGGTTTGGCATTAATCACCATTGAATTTAATAAAAGAAATCAAGTGATGCAATTTTCAAAATAACAGAAGATACGAGTGGAATAAGACATGAAAACTAGGTTCATTGGATAAATATCATCGAGTAGATCAAAATTCATATATCATACACCATGTTTGGCCAAAGGATGTGAAAGATATCAATTTTAGAAATATTTGATTTTATACTATAAAGAAGTCAGTTTAGTGCGTTACATATTTATGTGGCTCAAAATATGGGTCGTGGATCCTTGATCAAGAGTCTCTATTGTGATGCATTCACCCGCCTACATCTTCTATTTGGCAATCAGTGGTGTGGGACGCCGAACTGTCTTTGGTTGCCGCTCACCTAGACTGGGCCTGGTCCCACTCATAGATGGATGGTTAGATCTCAACCCTTGGTTCCTCGATCAAGGGAAAGGTCTTTGTATCTCCTATAATGATCATCTTGAATGGTAGCCTGGACGTACTGTGGCGGTGCCAAACGCTGGAGGGGGGGGGGCATAAACAAGGATGTCGACATCGATCCACTCAGAAAGGAGACCGGGAGTCTTCAGTTTGGACTCCTGAAGTCATCCATGACTTGATTGTGGGCACTGGAAGCTCGAGAGGAGAACTCCCAAAATGGGAAAGGTGGCCACTGCCATGAACTGGTGGGAGAAGGTGAAGAAATTTGGGGTGCTAGGGTTGTAAAATCGAGAGGAAAAAGGGTGAAGAGGGTCAGGGGAGGAGTTTTATAGGGATAGGAGGGATTGATTAAGGCAAAGAAGGCACGTAAAAGGAGATTTGGTATGGAGCCATGGAGGGGTGGGTAGGTGGATACCATCGTCGATAACTCTGGTGAGTAGTATGGAGGAGCAAGATGGCTTTTCAGACGTCGGATGAGTGACCAGATCTGTGAGTGAGAGATCCAAGGGACAAAAGTCCTTGCTCACAAGGTCGAGACCTCTATTTGGTCTGTAGAAAGCGGCCTGAATTGCAGGGGAAAAGGAAAGAGAGGGGAGTGGGCCACACACATGCGGGTGCCCTCAATTGGGCCCAAACTAGCTGACCAAAAGGCAAAACTAATGTATAAAATGCTAGAAATTATGGTTCCAATGTATACTCACTCAATTGGGCATAACTTTCACATTCGATCTCCGAATCGAGCAAAAATTAGTGCATTTAAATCATAAGAAAGTCATCTACATAACGGACACAAGTTCGTGGTAGAGTTGAACACATAAATGAGTTAAAAAGGGAAAAGATAGGAGGAAGTGGAAACATGGGTTCAAACTTGGTTTCACATCAAATTGAGGGTCACTACTTGATGTGTGAACTTATGACAATCCCAAAAAGACTCAGGAGATATCAAATCATAAAAATTAGGTGTAAAGAGAGACATTAGTGCCAATATGAAGTACATGGCACCCAAATGAGGAAAGAGAAAAGCCCAGGTTGTTATAGTTGAAACCACAATGCTTGCCCTAGATGATATTTGTTTCGACCTTGGTGATCTAGAGGCAGTTTGATATAGATGGTTTGTCTTATTTTGATGTGTTTCGACCATGTTTTGTGTGGTGATATTTTGTAGTTGTTTCTACATGGTTCCTTGATGTTTGTTTTGACCCCTCAGGTGGTGGTGACCCATGTGGTCTATACCCTACCTAGGTTGTATCACCATATGTTGCATGCATATGTTTAGTGGTTGCATGGATGTTTTCTTGGTGGAAAAGTACCCTTAAGATGCCTTTAGGTGTAGACACCTCATACCTACCTAACCTACTTCCTCCCTTGAGTATATAACCTCTCTCCTCTTCACACAAGTATCCTTTTTGGCCCTCCTTCTTCTCTACACTCTTGTCATTGTTGTTGGAGCTTTGAGGAGAAAATAAGGACTGATCTTAGAGCTTGGGTGGTTGAGAAACCTTTCATGTGTGTTTTTGAACTTGATCACCTTCCTTGTGGTGATTGTTGGTGATCCACTTTCTTGTTAAGTGGTTTTATCTCCTTGATCACATTTTATTTTGGCATTCTACCCTACCTTCTTCTCTCTTCTTAGTCATACACTATGGTTCATCCATGGTGGTCATCTTTTAGAGAACTCATCTTCATAAAGGCCATAGACTATGGTTTGTCCATGATGGTATCTAGTGGACATGGATCCTTCTCTCTCTCTCTCTCATCTTCTTCTCTCTTGATTGGCTAGGTTTTAGTGTTTTTCTTCATCTTGATCTATCCTTTGACCTTGGTGTGTTTCCTCTTTCTTGAGGTGATCTTGTGGCTGAGAGTTAATATTTGGTGGATCTTCATCTTCTTTCTTTGAGATCGAGGTCTTGGAGCTTGTTTTCTACATAAGGCGGGTTATATAATTTCCCCCTATTATATTTTTTCACTATAATCTTGCTTGCATGTTACTGATTTCATCTATAAAACATGACCCTTATGTGCTAGATAGAGTTATCATGATCTAGAGATTTGGTCTTGGTGATAATCATACATTATTTTGCTTATACTCCTAAACTCTAATTTCATGCAACCAATTTTGGTGGTGATGATGAAATGCATGCTTAACCTTTCTGCTTGCTTTTAGTTATAGAATATATTTCTTTGTTCATGGTTCATCTACCTTGGATAAGAGGAGGTTTTAGTTTTGTTTGCATGCATGAGAAACTCGATTTTCATTCCTTTTATCATGATTCTTTAGATGGCTTTTCTTGATACATATCCTAGGGTTTTGTTGAACATCTTGTGTGGAGTTTTTGACTTAGATGGTGCTAGGTTTCCTTGGGGTATATCTTCTATTTTGACCATGGTTTGGTGTTTATTTGGAGTTAGTTGGGTGGCTGACTTGAGGTCGCTCCACCCCTTGATCCTTCCCTTTGGTATCTACACATATGGGTGGTTGTTGAGGTCGCAACAACCCTAAACCCTAGATGGTATCGATATCCATGGTTCTTTGTGTTCGTAACAAGGTGTTTTATGTGTGTTGGTTGCAACATGGTGGATTGAGCTTGGTGGTCGCAATACCTAGAGGGTGGCTTGAGCTTGATGGTCGCAATACCTAGAGGGTGCAACAAATGCATGATTTTTACACATGCTTACATCAGTGTAGGTTGCAACACCTATAATTTAATCGATCGCAACAAGTAGTTAATGGGTATTATGTGATGATGTGAATGTGTATTATTAATATTAACCAATGGTGCTTGACCCTTATACTCTCAAAACATGTGGGAGGTGATGAATCTAGGTTTTGGTGATTGAATAATGCTATGAAACCCTAATTGGCTATACTTGGAGACCCTAACCCCAATCCTAGGGTATGCTACTTGTTGATTTTATTGGATGAATAACATGTGATTATATTTTCTCTCTCCTGTTATATGATTCTAGACATGCATGTGAATGAATAAATGTCATAGCTAGTGAATGATATGGTGTATGTGATGTGATACATGGTGATGATTATGAGCCTCTATAAGGCAAGTTAAGATATAATGTGATACAAGAATTATGTGATTGGGTCCTATGACCTGGCAGAGGCTCCATGCCTAATGTGAGGTGTTATCCTCAAGAATTGATATGAGGAATTGATATATCATGACAATGTGATAATTGTGATAGCCTTGCATGACACTAGTGTCATATGATGGTGTGACAAATTCATGTTTCAAACGTTTTATATCTTCTGGAGTTTTACCATGCCCTTACTTATGTAGAATTTGTCTGTAGTTTGTACATTGTAACTTAGTTGATGCTAAAAGACACCAAATTGGCATAAAAAATCAAGTGGAACCTTAATCATGTAGTTTCCCTATCCCGTAGATCCATATTTGATGTATGTATTAGTTGGATGGTGAAACAAGTTCTCCCTTAGTGGAAGCTCATAATCGTATATTGTTGAGTATATGGATTTCATAGGATTGGCAGCGGTCATACCCTGGCAGGAGAATGGTCGAGGCCATATCTTGATGATATGTAACAATATATATATATATATATATATATATATATATATATATATATATATATATATATATATATATATATATATATAGTTAGGCTAGAATACACTCGAGTGTACAAATGATGTTGCACACCCCAATGGTGTTTGCCTATCTAGACTATGTTTTTCAAAAATATAATTAATTGATCTTCATGGTTACAATAATAATAGGCCACATAAAAAATTTGAGCTGATTTGGATGAGTGTAAGTCACTCATCCAAGGACAACAAAATCGACGCACAAAACTAATTTGAAATGCATGATTTTTGGCTCCTTTAGATGCACGACCTATAATTGTCTAAATGAGCTGAAATTTATTATATAGTATGTTCTTAAGGTATTTAAGAAGATCAATGGTTTAGATTTTTCAAAAAGTTACTGCATATTTAAAAATGACTGAGGTGTACGGTGCCTCCGATATACTTGAGTGTACACTAGCTTGACTCTCTCTCTCTCTCTCTCTCTCTCTCTCTCTATATATATATATATATATATATATATATATATATATATATATATATATGCAACATGTACATGGTTACTTTACCTTGCAAACTGTTACTTTTCATGCATAGATAGTTCCATTTGCAGCAACAGATTTCAAAATACAATTACATATATATTTCCTGTGTATTCTACCCGATTTTACTTTTTTAGTCATATACTTACTTTGTTATCAACATAGTTACTTTTTGGTCCTTTCAGTTGCTTTGTTTTCCATATGGTCACATTCGGGACTGACGGGTAGCAAAAATCCAGGCTACCCACGTAGATATTCAATGAACGTCCATATATATATATATATTATATATATATATATATATATATATATATATATATATATATATATACATATCCAATCACCACATATATAGTACGTATCATATACATGCTATATCCCACAAGAAAATGTGTGAAGTGATAAAGCGATGATTATGGATGTTCATTGAATACCCGCGCGGGTAGCCGGGATTTTCACTACCCGTCAGCAGTCCTGAATGTAACCATATGGCAAAAAAAGTAACTGAAAGGACCAAAAAGTAAATATGTTGATAACAAAGTAAGGATATTACTAAAAAAAGTAAAATCGGGGAGAATACACAAGAAATATATATGTAATTGTATTTTGAAATCTGCTATTGCAAATGGAACTATCTATGCATGAAAAGTAATAGTTTGTAAGGTAAAGTAACCATGTACATGTTGAAAGTAAGAAACTTGAAAAAAAAGTAACCAAAATAGGGGGCAGGTAGTGTTACAACCTCAATTTTGCATATGTTTTCATTATTGAATTGTAAAGATTTTTGTGAATATGGACTTAATTGAAAAGGTTGTATGCTTTGCTTCAAAAGATGGATTTCTTTGCAAATCTTCCTTTTGATAGGAATTTCGCGGTTCCTATTATTATATTAATCCAATAATGGATATAAAAGAGAAGAAAAGAAGAAAAGTCCAAATAATCGAAAAAGATACAAGGTAATGGATTTTAAGCAAAGTAATTATGAGAAATACCTGGAAATCTCTAGAAAGTGGCATTAATGGACACAATTGAATAAATTTCGTTTACATATGTTTTATAATGGAAGAAATAGAAAAAGAGGAAAAAGGAAATAAATGATAAAGAGAAATCCTTGAAAAGAAATCTTTTAATAAAAGAATAAGTAATGATAATGAGAAATAAAGGATGTGGATGCATCTAGAAGGATAATAAGCATCCTTCAAAAAGGATTTCGAAATCAAAGGGTTCCTTGGGGTCCAAGGAGTCCCAAATAGCAAGATAATGGTTTGAGGAAAGAGAAAATAACCATTAAATGAATTTTATTAATGAGTAACTTGCCTTTGAAGAAATAGTCCTTTTCTTTTGGAGTTTTAGACTCAAACTAGACATGCAAGTAGATAAAGGCAAGAGAGAGAAACCCTTAAAATTTAGTTGGAAAATAGTGCACGGTTTCCGAGTTATGCAATTTGCAAAATTACCTAAACTTAGGTTATTAATTGCCTAAGGATTTGATGTCACGATTTAATTGGATTATCTTTCCAATTCCCTGATTTTGGGCTTTATGTGGACCGTTGGATCACAATCCAACGATCAAGGATGACTCCCACATGAACGAGGAGTCCTGCTCTAGGTAGGTTGGAGACGATCCAAACTCAGATCATTGTGCAAAGAGGAAAGGGAGTTAGATCGCAAGAATAGCACCTTTGAACTCGGGAGGGAAATCCGGTGAGAACCAACCCTACTTGTTAGGGGTTTGGTCACCGATTGGGAGAGTCCCCAGTCCAACAGAGATCTACCTCTGACCCTATATATAGGCGAGGGTTCATGAGGGAACCAACATGCTAATTCATCAACCCACAACCTTCGGAGAGCGGCGAGGAGAGATTCTGTGTTGCCAATTCAAAGATCCACCCTGACCTTCCCCCTCGTCCACCCAGTTTGCCTTGCCAAAGTTCGGTGAGTTGGAGGTGGGGCTAGCACATCAAGGATGAGCAATTGAGGCTGTGGTTGAGTTCGAAGGAGGGAGGTGAAGCTCCCTAGATGATAGGCATGCTCATAGGTGGTTGGAACCTCAGAGTCAACCTAGGAGTTGACCGCGTGGACGAGACAGAGCCGACACGAGGAAGAAGAAGACCCCGTGGTCTTTTACAAGTTTGCCCCTCCATGCCTTCAGTTCAGGTAAGGGCAATGATGTCCTTTGCTTCCTTCAATTGTGAGTATGGTGTGTCTTTGTGGGCCATTGGATTTCTCGTGGTCCAGTGGACCATGGATTGGATGGCCAACATTTTTCTAAAAAAATAACAAATAATTCAAGTTAATGTCTTTTCTTGCAAAAATCATAACTTTTGATAGGAAGCTCCGATGAATAAAGTCAAAATATGAAAATTGATCCTCAGAATGAGAGGAACACAAATAAATTATTTTTGAAGCTTAATCCAGCTTTCAATTCATAAATTATGTAAAGATGCTATCTTTAATGGTTTAATTGATGACAAACCCTAATCTTTGATGATTAATGAATTAGAAAGGGTTATATGGATGTTTAAAGTTGATATTACCTGTTGATTATAAAAGATGCATTAGATCTAAAAGGATGAACCTTATGCATAATTTGATTAATTTAGGGTTCCATGTGCATAAATAAGCTTTAATGGGCCTTGAAACCCTAATGTTAGTAATTATGTTTCTTAACGGTTTCAACATGTCAATTTCATGTATAAAGCTGAGATTTGATGGTTCTAAGCTGTTTTGAGTATAAAAGTTCCTAATTGTGGATAAATACCCTTAATTTGGTAATTAGGATTTTCTAGTGGAATAATGTAATAAATGGAGTTCATATGTGAATTAGACCATAATGAAATATGAGTTGTCAATTCAAAAGAAACCAAATATGATATTTGGGTCTAAGGATCTTGACATGACTTAAAAGGATAAAACTGGTAGTTTTAATGTAAAAGAGGCGAAATAGACTTAATGGACTTTTAATTGTGCATGTAATCCGAAATTAGGGTTGTATGTTGTAACCTTAATATCTTTCATGAGGAGTAGATGAGATAATTAGGGTTTGGGAGTATTTGTATAACATTGGGGTTTAAAATAGTAAAATGAAGTGAAACCCTAATTACAATGGAAACCCTAAAAGTGGACTAGAAGCCCTAGGAAGCGAGCTAGGTTTAATAGACATTGATAGCCTGATCAATGATAGGAAAATTGGATTCATATTTTAGGATCATCTTGTGTGCTTGCTTGATTACTGGATTACTTGCTTAGTTGGATTGTTTCTGCACTCAAGTCAGCCTGACAGGTATGTGGTTACGCTTATGGTTAATCTCTTTAGTTTCACATTGATTCTCAAATGTTTTATCAGTTTCCTGATAATAACTACTTGGATGACTTTTATTTCATGCAACTATAGAGTGACTATGATTATCACAATTATAATAGAAGAGTGTATTCTCGCACCTACATGCCACCCTGATGGATGATGCCAAAGGTCAAGCCCAGGAGGGAAGACCAATGAGCACCATGAGTGGTGACCCCTGACACCAAGCTCAGGATTGAGAATGTGGTATTTATAGAATGACTAATGGGCACTATGAGAGGTGACCCCAGGCACCAAGCTCGGGATTGAGAAGGTGGCCTTAAGTCATTGGAAAAAGAGAAACCCGAAAGGGGTATGCCAGGGTTAGGCAAAAAGCAGTGGAGAATGTCACACTGAAAGCGTATTTTGGCTTGTTAATTAACTTGATTGTAATATTTAGATTGTTAGCCATATCTGTGAAATTTTGTGTAAAGAAGTGAAACCACTTCCTTTCTAAAAAATTGAATAATAGAACCTCCAGTCCAAACACACTCAGAAGGTATGATGGAGTGGGTGTAAAATTTTAAAATCTTTATATAATGGTAACAAAAGACCAAAGTGTAGCATTAAAATAAAAACATGACTATATTCAATTATAAAACAAAGGGTTACAAACTTACATCACAAGGATCCATGTAGAGGAAATCTAAACCACCTCAAGATTGTCTCCAAGCTCTAACTTCTCAATCTAAGTCTAGGTCATCAAGCCTTGTCATCCAAGTCCTCCACCTAGGGTTGGAAGCATACCCCAACAAAAGAGAAACAACAAGAGACATTAGCAAAAGCTGGTATGTGCATACTAAAAAGCAAACTTGAGAAATTTATAAAGAATAAGGGACAACAAAATATATAAGGCTTCCCATGCAAGAGATAAGTACCACCCAAACGGGTATCAAGAGAAAAGAGTCATAACAAAAGGGATACTTGCCATAAAATAATAAAGTAGTGCCACATAAGCACATATCAAGTTGTGGTAACATAACCCATCAACAATGTCATCAACCTGCATGCATGTGAGATAAGCATAGACCTAGGACAATATAAAGATAATGGCGGCCAACCCCCATAAAGCTGAAGCCTGATAGAGAATGGCACATAACCAAACTCCCAATATATATGAAATTGGGTCAACACCATAAAGCTGAAACCCGGGTATGGGGCACATAACCTCCATCATAAAATAATAAAGGGCACATAACCCCAAAACCAATGCAATTACACTAGTCTAGTGCTACTGAATCACATAGCATGTTTAATGTAGAGGCAAGTAGAAAAGTATAGTCAGAATAAACAATGTTGCCATCACACAATGGTCAACACAACATATAACAATCCACTTCAAAGTGGGTATATATCACCAAGTAAACTTCCACATCACAGTGGGAATATATCAACAAGTAAACTTCCACATCACAATGGGCATATAATATCAAAAGTCCAACATGCACTAAGGCATATGAAACAAAGTCAAGAGAATATCTATGATCACAAGATCACTAACAAGTAAGATAGTTCACAAGAACCATGATATCAAAAGATAAGAGAAATGTGTATAGGCTATTGTCCATAGGACCAAGAGAAAGACAATTTAGAATAATTGCTCAAGAAGAATAATTGGGGATGCAAACATACATCAAGAGAGGAAATAGATTTATTTATCAATATAAAAATAATGTGGGATGCAATCATACCTCAACTTCAGATTCCAAAGTCACATCTAGGTCCAAGCCTAGGCATCCAAAGAACCTATTAAGCATATATGTAGAATTAGGGTTAGATTTATATTAATTATAAAAAACCCTAAAAATCACCTTTTTATCATTATGTGATTTAGGTTATAAAAACCATTCCATATTTTATTTTAGGTTATTAGGAGTCCAAAACATATTTTATTATATTTTTCTGACTTATAGATAATTAGTTATGATTTTTCAAATTAATTAATCATTAATTACATCCATTGAAAAACACCTATTATTAATCTTTGGATTTAGTCATCAAAACATGTACCATTAAAAATCCCTTCTTTTTCTAAATCCAACGAGTATTTATTTGTAATTTTATGATAAACAAGTAATTAGTTATGATTTTTGCAAAACTGACCAATCACAAATCAAAGAAAAGCCATGTCATCAATACTACAAAGAGGGGAAGGGAGAGAGGGAGTGGGCCGCAGCTCTGAGTTGTCCCAATCATCCAACTCAGCCAAACAAGGCGCAAGGGTAGAAGAAGCAAAACCTGCGAAATGACTAAACTAATCTTGGCACAAAATTAGAAAACGGAGGGCGAGCGGGGGCATTATTATAACTTGGCCGAAGCCTATTTTCAACCTTGCTCGCACGCCATGGCGAAAGCAGGTGAAGGTCTGAATTGGGAAAAACTGAAACATGGCACGATACAAAGAAACGAAGGTACAGAAACAGAGCTTAAGGCAAAACGAACTCACCACCGAAGCGAATCGGAAAATCCACAGTGTCCACGTCCCGCACAAGCCGCCGCAAGACAGGAGGGTAAACTTGACCGACGAGGGTCCATATCTCTCCAACAAGGCTAATTGAGGTGTGAGGAGGGATCGTAGAGTTCGGACGGAGCCGAGGGAACCCAACAATATTTGTGGGGTGCGGTAAGGAAGCATCTCGAAAACCATGGAGAAGAAGGAAATTGGGGGTTCCTTTTATAGGCCACTATAGAGGTGGTTCTAGGGGGCGGGTTGAGCGGATTTGGAAGGGGAATACAATGCCGAAGAAATCTCGCAAAAAGGTTAAGAATCAGGATAGCAATCCTCAAAAAACCAGCCCCGCTGGTACTGTTGCCGTGCACCCATCCTACTCGAGGAAGGAGATGGGTTCTGCGTCGTTAGATCAAGATCGGACGGTCCAGATCCAAGACGAAATTAGAAAAATAAATAGAAGTTGCGGGACACATTAAATACAATCCGACTAAAGTCATTTATTCAATTATTTAGTTTTTCTCTCTCCTATTTTGTGGGTACAAACGAACTCCAAATTAGGCAAAATTTTGCACATAGGCCAATTAAAGCATGTAGATTCTGATTATGAAATTAGATTTACCTTTTGAGAACATTTAGTGGGCTAACTAAATCAAAACATATTTTCTCTTTCCTCCTTTATTAATGGCTTTAGGATTATCCATATTTTATGAAACTTGACCCACAAGTCATATTTAATGTGTTGGATACAAATTTTCCATCAATTTTACATTTTGGAGTTGTTTGCATATTTATTTAATATTTTGAAAGTTCTACACACATTCTCTCTCCTGATTTCACCTTTTAAGCAAACTTTCTCCAAATTGGATGAAAATTCACCCAAAGGCTATATTTTTTATATAGATTACGAATCTAATATTATTTTCCTCGTTTGAGGTCAATTATTATATTTATTTATTAATTGCACCTTTTAGGCAATTTCTCTCTCCTAACTTAGCATATTATTTCAAGGTTGTCCAAATTAAATGAAAATTGACATGTAGACGTATTTTGGTGAGTAGATTACAAATTTGAAGTCTATTCTTTATTTTGAGGATTTCTTATATGGGTTTTGTCATATGGCCCATTAGAGGCCCATTAGATCATTATGCATCCAATTAAGTTATTCATCATGTTATTATAACCAAATAAATTATATGACATATTATATAACATTATTCATGAATTATATTATTGGGTACATCGCTTAAGCCTAACCTCAACCTTGTTTGGTTACTACCAAAAGATCAAACTTCTAGGGTAGGGTTCGAGATCTAGTATGTTACAACACTCCACCCTTTAAAAAGGATATCGTCCTCGAAATCTATTGATCCAAACCTCAACCAACTGACTATTCTCCACCCTTAAAAAGGATCAAACTAACAAGTCAAACTAAACATATTTTTAAAGCTACCCACATCTATTAGTGTGAAAGTTTTAGGGATTTATATGTTTTTCAGGTATCCAACTAAAAGTCAGAACCAACTTAGGGTTGAGTTTTTGGTCCTCGTCTCTAACCTATCAACCCTACATGAACATACAAAAATCATAGGGTAGGTCAACTACACCTTTATCTCAATCCTAGTCACACAACTAGGGTTATATACTACTCAAACTAGAGTTTCTCTTCATTGTGACTTAGTTCAGGAAAACATCGATAAATTAGAGAAAATTTTTGTACATATAGTAGTATAATGAAAATAACTTTTTCTTTAAAGAAACACATGATAAAAAACAATGGTGAGCTCAAACTCAATGCGAAAACTAAGTCACAATATTTCCATAACAAGATCTCCCAACATATTCTCATCCTCAAAACAAACCTTATTGCATACACAAATCATCATTGATCAAATCTAGGGTCAACATCTCACTAAGAGCTATCTAGAAAAGTCAAGGGATCTATAGGGAGACAAAATTGAAATAGTCGATTCTGACTACCATGGGATCTGATACCATGCTGTAAAGAAGTGAAACCACTTCCTTACTAAAAATTTGAACAATAGAACCTCCAGTCCAAACACACTCAGAAGGTATGATGGAGTGGGTGTAAAATTTTCAAATCTTTATATAATGGTAACAAAAGACCAACGTATAGCAGCGGAATAAAAACATGACTATATTCAATTATAAAACAAAGGGTTACAAACTTACATCACAAGGATCCATGTAGAGGAAATCTAAACCACCTCAAGATTGTCTCCAAGCTTTAACTTCTCAATCTAAGTCTAGGTCATCAAGCCTTTTCATCCAAGTCCTCCACCTAGGGTTGGAAGCATACCCCAGCAAAAGAGAAACAACAGGAGACATCAGCAAAAGCTGGTATGTGCATACTAAAAAGCAAACTTGAGCAATTTATAAAGAATAAGGGACATCAAAATATACAAGGTTTCCCATGCAAGAGATAAGTACCACCCAAACGGGTATCAAGAGAAAAGAGTCATAACAAAAGGGATATTTGCCATAAAATAATAAAGTAGTGCCACATAAGCACATATCAAGTTGTGGGCACATAACCCATCAAGAATGTCATCAACCCGCATGCATGTGAGATAAGCATAGCCCTAGAACAATATAAAGACAATGGCGGCCAACCCCCATAAAGTTGAAGCATGATAGAGAATGGCACATAACCAAACTCCCAATATATATGAAATTGGGTCAACCCCCATAAAACTAAAACTCAGGTATTGGGCACATAACCTCCATCCTAAAAGCATAAAGAGCACATAACCCCAAAACCAATGCAATTACACTACTCTAGTACTACTGAATCACATAACATGTTTAATGTAGAGGCAAGTAGAAAAATATAGTCAAAATAAACAATGTTGCCATCACCCAATGGTCAACACAACATATAACAATCCACTTCAAAGTGGGCATATAGCACCAAGTAAACTTCCACATCACAGTGGGCATATATCAACAAGTAAACTTCCACATCACAGTGGGCATATAATATCAAAAGTCCAACATGCACCAAGGCATATGAAACAAAGTCAAGAAAATATATATGATCACAAGATCACTAAAAAGTAAGATAGTTCATAAGAACCATGATATGAAAAGATAAGAGAAATGTGTATAGGCTATTGTCCATAGGACCAAGAGAAAGACAATTTAGGATAATTGCTCAAGAAGAATAATTGGGGATGCAAACATACATCAAGAGAGGAAATAGATTTATTTATCAATATAAAAATAATGTGGGATGCAATCATACCTCAACTATAGATTCCATAGTCACATCTAGGTCCAAGCCTAGGCATCCAAAGAACCTATTAAGCATATATGTGGAATTAGGGTTAGATTTATATTAATGATTAAAAACCCTAAAAATCACCTTTTTATCATTATGTGATTTAGGTTATAAAAACCATTCCATATTTTAGTTTAGGTTATTAGGAGTCCAAAACATATTTTATTATATTTTTTTGACTTATAGATAATTAGTTATGATTTTTACAAGTTAATTCATCATTAATTACATCCATTGAAAAACACCTATTATTAATCTTTGGATTTAGTCATCAAAACATGTACCATTAAAAATCCCTTCTTTTTATAAATCCAACGAGTATTTATTTGTAATTTTCTGATCAACAAGTAATTAGTTATGATTTTTGCAAAACTGACCAATCAGAAATCAAAGAAAAGCCATGTCATCAATACTACAAAGAGAGGAAGGGAGAGAGGGAGTGGGACGCAGCTCTGAGTTGGCCCAATCATCCAACTCAGCTGAATAAGGCACAAGGGTAGAAGAAGCAAAACCCGTGAAATGACTAAACTAATCTTGGCACAAAATTAGAAAACGGAGGGCAAGCGGGGGCATTATTGTAACTTGGTTGAAGCCTATCTTCAACCTTGCTCGCACGCCATGGCGGAAGTAGGTGAAGGTCTGAATTGGGTAAAACTGAAACATGGAATGATACAAAGAAACGAAGGTACAGAAATAGAGCTTAAGGCAAAACGAACTCACCACCGAAGAGAATCAGAAAATCCACAGTGTCCACGTCCCGCACAAGCCGCCACAAGATAGGAGGGTAAACTTGATCAGCGAGGGTCCATATCTCTCCAACAAGGCTAATTGAGGTGTGAGGAGGGATCGTAGAGTTCAGATGGAGCCGAGGGAACCCAAAAATATTAGTGGGGTGCGGTATGGAAGCATCTAGAAAACCATGGAGAAGAAGGAAATTGGGGGTTCCTTTTATAGGCCACTATAGAGGTGGTTCTAGGGGGCGGGTTGAGCGGAATCGGAAGGGGAATACAATGCCGTAGAAATCTCGCAAAAAGGTTAAGAATCGGGAAAGCAATCCTTGAAAAACCAGCCCTGCTGGTACTGTTGCCGCACACCCATCCTACTCGAGGTAGGAGATGGGTTCTGCACCGCTAGATCAAGATCGGACGGTCCATATCCAAGCCGAAATTAGAAAAATAAATAGAAGCTGCAGGACACATTAAATACAATCCGACTAAAGTCATTTATTCAATTATTTTGTTTTTCTCTCTCCTATTTTGAGGGTACAAATGAACTCCAAATTAGGCAAAAATTTTCACAGAGGCTAATTAAAGCTTGTAGATTCCGATTATGAAATTAGATTTACCTTTTGAGAACATTTAGTGGGCTAACTAAATCAAAACATATTTTCTCTTTCCTACTTTATTAACGGCTTTAGGGTTATCCAGATTTTATGAAACTTGACCCACAAGTCATATTTAATGTGTTGGATACGAATTTTCCATCAATTTTACATGTTGGAGTTGTTTGCATATTTATTTAATATTTTGAAAGTTCTACACACATTCTCTCTCCTGATTTCACCTTTTAAGCAAACTTTCTCCAAATTGGATGAAAATTCACCCAAATGCTATATTTGTTATACAGATTACAAATCTAAGATTATTTTCCTCTTTTGAGGTCAATTATTATATTTATTTATTAATTGCACCTTTTTGGCAATTTCTCTCTCCTAACTTACCATATTATTTCAAGGTTGTCCAAATTAAATGAAAATTGACATGTAGACTTTTTTGGTGAGTAGATTATGAATTTGAAGTCTATTCTTTATTTTGAGGCTTTCTTATATGGGTTTTGTCATATGGTCCATTAGAGGCTCATTAGATCATTATGCACCCAATTAAGTTATTCATCATCTTATTATCACCAAATAAATTATATGACATATTATATAACATTATTCATGAATTATATTATTGGGTACATCTCTTAAGCCTAACCTCAACCTTGTTTGGTTACTACCAAAAGTTCAAACTTCTAGGGTAGGGTTCGAGATCTGGTATGTTACATTTTGGTTGTCTCCACATACGGGCATATTCATTTATGCTGACCGACGTTTTATTTGTCGGCATTTTAGGTACAAGATTGTAAAAGGACAAATAGTAAAGTGGCATATGTGGAATTAAATAAGAATTAAAGTACAAAGGAGGATTAGTTAGAATAGACTCCAGATGTGGTTAGAAGTAGATATCCAAGTTTTTGAAAAAGGTATGCAAAGTTTTATTTTTATATCAATTTTCAGTTTAGTCTGGTATAATTTGATAAATATTATTGATTATTTGTCAAACCTTTGATCATGTTAATTGGGATAACGGCTCTGACCTTCGGGTCTCCCTTAATTCGGGGTTACCGGGAGGTGGGGTCATTACATTTGGTATCAGAGCATAGGTTCCTCATTTAATCTGTAATAATTATTAAATTTTACAAACTCTATAGAACCCAAGGGAGTTTTTAGAGGATTTTCCAAAAGACAGAGGTGTCTAGAAAAGGATCACGTCTGGGGGCTTGAAAGATTTCCCTCTACACCTCTTGTCAGAATATGAGGACTCCCAGATTAGTGTGACTGCCTGGCCAATGTCTCATGATTTGACTCGAAATAAGATACCTTTAGGACTCTCTCATCTTGTTCATCCCTTCTCAACTCAAATGTTATTAAGGATGTTAAGGATTAGGGTTTTCTCTATTTTCCTCACCCTCTTGAGGAATGAGTAAGGTTGATAAGGTTTAAGGAATACTCCACCAAATTAATGAAAAGCATGTAAATAAGATGTCATGGACATAAGCTTAATAGTTTAAGTGTAAACTAAAGTATAGCTACATGCTTAGGTCAAATGACATATGTTGTCATGCCCTCGGGAGAGACCTGAGGCTAGACATCCTTTTCAGGAGGATGAGTGGAGAAAGTTAGTCTTGGAGGTAGAGACCTCCATTATAAGTAAAGACCTGGCACATCCTTTGGGGATGATGCTAACCCTAACCCTAAGTGGTGGTTAGAGAGAGAGATGGCATGATGAGTTAGATGTCATGATAGACGAGGGGTGTGGACATGCTTTTAGATGCCCATGATGTTACGAGCCATGTGAGGTTGGATGGCCTAGTACCTTTAGCGACCCAACCCTGGAAAGCGCCGTGCATGTTAGAGTGAAGGATAGCTCCTTCATTGATGAGGTTAGTGAAGAACCTATAGAAACCCGATGGGCTTATATGGGCATGGCATATTATGCACCCAGAATATGTCAGTAGTGCGAGCAGTAGGTTGAAACTCTGGCCAGGAGAGTATGTTGGATAGCTTATGAGATGAGCATAAAGGACTATGGATAATCTTGATCAAACATAAGTGAACATAGGCTTCACCCATGTAGGGGTATACTTATGAGCTTGATCCTTCTTGGAGAGAGGACCTCTAGTAGTAAGGCTGGTTGTGGAGTTAGCTCTAGAGAGAGAGAAGGACCCAAGCAAGAAGGTTGGAAGCTTAGACTGCAAGATATGAGGAACATTGGGGAGTTGAGGATGATGCGACCTAAATGGATGATAACGATTGCCTCATGCATGTTTCTTGGAAGCTGATGGTATCTTGGTTGACTTTAGAGGAACCAAACCCTAGAGGGAGGATGAGACCACTATGTGCCTATGGTATAGGTGTTTACCTTCTGAGATGGGAAGAAGAGTTTATTAGACCCTAAAGAGGCTTAGTAAGAGGTTGTGAAGCCTTACACCTAGTTGAGGAGGACTCAACTTTGTGTTCCTAGAGTAGAAGGATGACAGGAAGGGCATGTCATACCTTGTACATGCTTGGTTCATGGTTAAAAAGTTGAGAATTCAGTTGGACATCCAAAAAGGGAACCTAGGGTTCTTAGACCTAAGAGGGGAAGTGGTGTACCTGATGCTCATGATGAGATTTGAGTTTCTATAGATTTGAGCATGGCACTCCTCATGGTGAGAGGAAAGGGAAACCCCTTAAGTCTAAGGTATGTTTGATGAACCCCTCACAACTAAGTTGGTGACACGGGAAGGTTTGTTCTTGGTCCAATGTTGAGGATGAGAACAAGTATGACCTAGCATGGTTTAGTAGGTGGTCTTCTTGTGCCTTAGTAGCTTGCTAGGGTTAAGCATGATGTAAACCCTAGACATAAGGACGTCTGTGACATTTGTTGCTATCAAGAGATAGTTTCCTCCCATCCTGGGAGAGGGACCCTTTTGTAAGGTGTATACTAGTTTCTATTGGTTTTGAAGTAACCTAAGGAGGTCTCATAGGATCTTGATAAGCTAAGGGAAAAGTACATAGTAAGATAATGAACCTTAGACCCATATATAACCATCTCTAAGCACATGTGGGTGGGTTACCATGGAGGTAACCGGTATGGGGCCTGACCAAGGTAGGTAGGTCGCCAGGACCCCTATGAAATGATGAAAGTCAACCTAGGAATTCAGAGAGAGATGATGGAGACTTGGGTAAGGTTCTGAGTTGGACATGTACTATACCTGAATCCTAAGTCTATTCTAGGGTCAGGTAGGGAAAGAACCGATGGAAGTAGGAGTTGCCTAATTCCCTAGTTGCACATGACCATAGGGTCAGGAGGTAATAACTATCATTGTTTGAGGGCCATGGGTTAGGAGATTGATCGCCTTCATGAACTCATGGGACCCAAAGGGGCAGATGAGGAGGGCACTCTCTGGATGCATAAGGGAAGAGGAATAACCCCAAAAGTGCCAGCACCCTACAGACCTAGAGGAGATGACCAAGGATTGGGTGGTGACCCAAGTAGGTTCGAGATTAGTTTTCCATGGAAGTAACTTGGATGATTGTGATGTTGAGACAGAAGTTGCACGCTTCAACTTAGATTTGAAGGTGTACTGGAAAGGTGGGATGTACCATCTCTACTCTTGGAACAAGAAGAACTTTGTATTTGGACTACAGCCAAATGCTTATTTCCTCTTGTTATGGGAGTGAGAGATAGGACAATACGCATGCCATACACCAAGGATAAAGATGATGTGAGTTGGAATGTTTCTATGAGGTATGAGGACAGAGATGATAACATACCCTTATAGAGTGGATGATATGTGGATGGTTTACAAATAGTAAGAGAAATAAGGTAGTCATCTTATGAGGATGTTTTTATCATGAGCTATGAGTTATACGAGGTTGAGTTTGAAAACCAAGAGGATGAGCTCAGAGTTTCTTGATGAAGATAGACTTAGAGTCCATGATGAGATTATAAGTGGAATACATAGAGGTGTATGTTTTCAACACAAAAGGATGTGAGGTGATAATGGATGCTCTGGTTGAGATGCAACTGCCTAGTTAGCTAGAGGCTAGAAGAGGCTGTTAGGTTAACCCTAAGTTTGAAAAAGGAGATATGTTTGGGCTAACACTCAGATGTAAAGAGATCTGTTGAACAAGTTAGTAGTTGTTTGGTTAGCCATCCTAGGCCTTGATGCAATAAAAGGATAGAACCTCGTATGCACTTCTCTGGAAAAGAAGGTGATGAGACCCCAACTAGAGTGGTTTAGGGTTTCCAAAGAATCAATCTTGAGGAATCATGACATACAAGCGATCATGATTTTAAGTTCATCATACACCGTGGTACTACTAGGATAGTAAGTTGCAGTAGTACTGTGAATGCTTAAGATGAAGTTGCACATGATTTGTCACCATGCATGTCAGGAGGTGAAGGATGAACACCAATAACCCTAAGAGTTGATGTGGAGGATAAAGAGTCATCGAGAGGGAATGGGAGTTCATCACTATGGATGTTGTGGTAAGTCTCCCCTATACTAAGGAAGGTCAAGATGCAATATGGGTTATGGTAGATCGCCTTACCTAGATAACATGAGAAAGAAAGAATACTATCAAGGGATGGATCTGGTTGAACTACATATGAGAGAGAGATGGTTCAACTACATTATGATGCGAGTTTAAAAGTTCTTGAGTATAACCTAAAGATTTACTTCCATGTGGTGGAAGTAGGTACATGAAGAACACAATGCTAGTACAATTTATCACCACTAACTAATGGTTGGTATGATCCAGACTAGAGGGTCTGATAATAGTATGTGTGCTTGTTTAGAGTGATGCATAGAGACAGTTCTTGTCCTTTATAAGATGTGATGATAACCACCATAGCCAGTATCGGGATATAAATGAGCTCTGTAATGGAGGCTGTGTCGGTCACCACTTAATTAAGATGATGTTGGTGAAGGGACCTCATGAAGGTCAGTAAAGGACCACAGTGTGTGCAGATGAAGTTGCTTTGATCGTGCAATGGCTGAAAGAGAGCCCATGGGTGACATGAGTCGTGAGATGATGCAAAGAAGACTGACATGCAGTTCACTATGGGAAAGTATGTGATGTGAAATCTGACCCCTCTAAGTTATAGCTAATAGAAGCTGAGTCCCGACTACATGGGTCCATTTGAGATGGATTAGTAGAGATGGTTATGTTTAGCCTTACCCCTCAGGATAACATGATGTATAATGTGTTCCATGAGTCCAATATAGAGCACTATGTGAGGTACCCAAGCCATGTGCTGAGCCATGAAGCTATTCAACTTTATGAGAGGCTGAAATGTCCTGAGTCACCTATGAGGGTACGATATACCAAGGTGAGAGAGAACTCAGATGAAAGAATATGAGATGATGAAGGTTCTTGGGAAGAACCATGGAAAGGGTGAAGCCACATGGGAGCCATGATGGACATAAGAAAGGCTTATCTTGTTTGTTTGTGTGCCTGGTGGAATTTTGGGGGCAAAATTCCTATAAGAGGGGAAGGATGTTACAACCTCAATTTTGCATATGTTTTCATAATTGAATTGTAAAGATTTTTGTGAATATGGACTTAATTGAAAAGGTTGTATGCTTTCTTCAAAAGATGGATTTCTTTGCAAATCTCCCTTTTGATAGAAATTTCGTGGTTCCTATTATTATATTAATCCAATAATGGATATAAAAGAGATGAAAAGAAGAAAAGTCCAAATAATAGAAAAAGATACAAGGTAATGGATTTTAAGCAAAGTAATTATGAGAAATACTTGGAAATCTCTAGAAAGTGGCATTAATGGCCACAATTGAATAAATTTCATTTAATATGTTTTATAATGGAAGAAATAGGAAAAGAGGAAAAAGGAAATAAAGGATAAAGAGAAATCCTTGAAAAGAAATCTTTTAATAAAAGAATAAATAATGATAATGAGAAATAAAGGATGTGGATGCATCTAGAAGGATAATAAGCATCCTTCAAATTTTTTTTCAAAATCTAAGGGTTCCTTGGGGTCCAAGGAGTCCTAAATAGAAAGATGATGGTTTGAGGAAAGAGAAAATAACCATTAAATGAATTTTATTAATGAGTAACTTGCCTTTGAAGAAATAGTCCTTTTCTTTTGGAGTTTTGGAATCAAACTTGACATGCAAGTATATAAAGGCAAGAGAGAGAAAACCTTAAAATTTAGTTGGAAAATAGTGCACGGTTTCCAAGTTATGAAATTTGCAAAATTACCTAAAGTTAGGTTATTAATTGCCTATGGATTTGATGTCACGATTTAATTGGATTATCTTTCTAATTCCCTGATTTCAAGCTTTATGTGGACCATTGGATCATGATCCAACGATCAGGGATGACTCCCACAGGTGCAAGGAGTCCTGCGCCAGGTAGGTTGAAGACGATCCAAACTCAGATCATTGTGAAAAGAGGAAAGGGAGTTAGATCGTGAGAATAGCACCTTTGAACTCGGGAGGGAAATCCGGTGAGAACCAACCCTACTTGTTAGGGGTTTGGTCACCGATTGGGAGAGTCCCCAATCCAACAGGGATCTACCTCTGACCTTATATATAGGGGAGGGTTCATGAGGGAAAAATCATGCTAACTCATCAACCCACAACCTTCGGAGAGCGGCGAGGAGCGATTTTGTGCAGCCAATTCAAAGATCCACCCTGACCTTCCCCCTCGTCCACCCAGTTTGCCTCGTCGGAGTCTAGCGAGTTGGAGGTGGGGCTAGCACAACAAGGATGAGCAATTGAGGCCATGGTTGAGTTCGACAGAGGGAGGCGAAGCTCCCTAGATGATCAACATGTTCACAGGTGGTCAGAACCTCAGAGTCAACTGAGGAGTTGACCGCGTGGATGAGATAGAGCCGGCGCAAGGAAGAAGAAGACCATGTGGTCTTTTATAAGTTTGCCCCTCTGTGACTTCGGTTCAGGTAAGGGCAATGCTGTCCTTTGCTTCCTTCAATCGTGAGTGAGACGCATCTCTGTGGGCCATTGGATTTCTCATGGTCCAGTGGACCACGGATCAGATAGCCAACATTAAAAAAAAACAAATAATTCAAGTTAATGTATTTTCTTGCAAAAATCATAACTTTTGATAGGAAGCTCCGATGAATAAAGTCAAAATATGAAAATTGATCCTCAGAACGAGAGGAACACAAATAAATTATATTTGAAGCTTAATTCAGCTTGAAATTCATAAAGTATGTAAAGATGCTATCTTTAATGGTTTAATTGATGAAAACCCCTAATCTTTGATGATTAATGAATTAGAAAGGGTTATATGGATGTTTAAAGTCAATATTAACCTATTGATTATAAAAGAAGCATTAGATCTAAAAGGATGAACCTTATGCGTAATTTGATTAATTTAGGGTTCCATTTGCATAAATAAGCTTTAATGGGCCTTGAAACCCTAATGTTAGTAATTATGTTTCTTAATGGTTTCAATTGGTCAATTTCATGTATAAAGTTGAGATTTGATGGTTCTAAGGTATTTTGAGTATAAAAGTTCCTAATCATGGATAAATACCCTTAATTTGGTAATTAGGTTTTTCTAGTGGAATAATGTAATAAATGGAGTTCATATGTGAATTAGACCATAATGAAATATGAGTTGTCAATTCGAAAGAAACCAAAGATGACATTTGGGTCTAAGGATCCTGACATGACTTAAAATTTTAAAAATGGTAGTTTTAATGTAAAATAGGCATAATAGACTTAATGGACTTTTAATTGTTCCTGTAATCCAAAATTAGGGTTATATGTTGTAACCTTAATATCTTTCATGAGGAGTAGATGAGATAATTAGGTTTTGGGAGTATTTGTATAAAATTGGGGTTTAAAATAGTAAAATGAAGTGAAAACCTAATTCCAATGGAAACCCTAAAAGTGGACTAGAAACCCTATGAAGCGAGCTAGGTTTAATAGACCTTGATAGCCTGATCAATGATAGGAAAATTGGATGCATATTTCATGATCATCTTGTGTTCTTGCTTGATTACTAGATTACTTGCTTAGTTGGATTATTTCTGCACTCAAGTCATCCTGACAGGTATGTGGTTACACTTATGGTTAATCTTTTTAGTTTCACGGCAATTCACGGATGTTTTATCAGTTTCCTGAAAATAACTGCTTGGATGACTTTTATTTCATGCAACTATAGAGTGACTATGATTATCACAATTATAATAGAAGAGTGTATTCTCGCACCTACATGCCACCCTGATGGATGATGCCAAAGGTCAAGACCAGGAGGGAAGACCAATGGGCACCATGAGTGGTGACCCCAGACACCAAGCTCGGGATTGAGAAGGTGGTCTTTATAGAATGACTAATGGGCACTATGAGAGGTGACCCCAGGCACCAAGCTCGGGATTGAGAAGGTGGCCTTAAGTCATTGGTAAAAGAGAAACCCAAAAGGGGTATGCCACGGTTAGGGCAAAAGCGGTAGAGAATGTCACACTGAAAGTGTATTTTGGCTTGTTAATTAACTTGATTGTGATATTTAGATTGTTAGCCATATCTATGAAATTTTGGTTTCCTCCACGTACCGACATATTCATTTACGCTGACCGATGTTTTGTTTGTCGGTGTTTTAGGTACAAGATTGAAAAAGGACAAATAGTAAAGTGGCATATGTGGAATTAAATAAGAATTAAAGTACAAAGGAGGATTAGTTAGAATAGACTCCAGATGTGGTTAGAAGTAGATATCCAAGTTTTTGAAAAAGGTATGCAAAGTTTTATTTTTATATCAGTTTTCAATTTAGTTTGGTAGAATTTGATTATTATTATTGATTATTTGTCGAACCTTTGATCCTGTTAATTGTGATAACGGCTCTGGCCTTCGGGTCTCCCTTAATTGGGGGTTACCGGGAGACGGGGTCGTTACAGGAAACTACCCGTGTGGGTATTAAAGATTAGCCATATATATATACATATATATATATATTTATATATATAGGGCATTCATTCAATACCCGCATGGGTAACCTGGACTTCGCCACCTGTCAGCCAAAAGAGTAACTATACATTCAAAAAAGTAACTTGATGGTCAAAAAAGTAATTATGATGATAAGAAAGTAACTATACGAGTAAAAGTGTAAATTTGGGCAGAATACATAGGATATATATATATATATATATATATATATATATATATATATAAAATTGTATTTTTGAACATGTTGTCGAAGTGTAACTATATATGCATGAAAAGTAATAGTTTGCAAGGTAAAGTAACCCTCTACATGTTAAAAGTAAGAAACACCAAAAAAAGTAACTGAAATAGGGGGCGGGTAGCTACCTATATAGGTATATATATATCCTTGGAGAAAGAATAAACAAAATTAAGAGAGAAGATATCATGTCATAGAAGGTATAGAGAAGTAAGGCTAGTGATCTTTGGTAATATACCTTCGTTTCTAGAAAAATATGTTTGATAATCTCCATGAGGATGATAATGTAATGCTCACTCTTCACTCATTGATCCAAGAGATAGAGGAGAATAGAGGGTAGTAAATCCTTGGATGGTGAACAAAAATAATGTTGCGTAAGAGAAGTGTGTTTATCTTGGTTTTGATATAAAGAATCTTTATTGTTTGTAACGTTAGGGTTCACAATGTGTGTACCCCGTAAATTTATAAAGAGAGCAATTACATAGAGGTCCTTATAGAATAGGAAAATAACAACTGAATATAGAGAACTTAAATAAAACACTATTTAACACCCCCCTCTAGTTGGAGCATAGATATCAATCATGCCCAACTTGTCCACAAGAGAGTGGAAATGTTTCTTGGCCAGCAACTTTGTAAAGATATCAACAACTTGGTCTTCTGAACGAGTAAAAGGAGTGCAGATACGACCAATCAGGATAGATTCTCTAATAAAGTGGAATTCAACTTCATTATGCTTGGTCTACTCATGAAAGACTAGATTATTTGTAATAAAAATAGCTACTTTATTATCATAGTGCATAGTAATAGGAGTAGAAGATCCCACATCAAGTTCTTTTAGAAGAGACTGAACCCAAAGAAGCTCACATGCAGTATGAGCTATAGCACGATACTCGACCTCAGTACTAGATCTGGAAACAACATTTTGCTTTCACTACTACAGAATACGCCTTTGGCGTCAGTTATTTAACCCCCTTTGGCGACGGTTTTCAAGCGACGCCTATGTGGGCACCGCTAAAGGTCAAACTCTTCAGCGTCGGTTTTCTAACCGATGCCTATATGATATGTTGGCATCGGTTATATATAGTGGGCCGACATCTATAGGGTTCGTGCCACAAAAAAGGGCACTACCTAGGACATTTTCTGCGTCGGTAAACAACTGAACAACCGACGCCATACTCCCAGACGACACGGCTGTGCTTCGCTGAATGGCCGTGTTTAGTACTATAGGTGTCAGTTTTATACGAATAAGCGACGCCTTTTCCACCACGACCGTGCTTTCCTGCACGGTCGGGTTGTTTGTCATATTAGGCGTTGGTTTTTATCCAATAACCGATGCTATAGGCCTTTGATGACAGTGTTATATAAATAACCGACGTCTATACTTTAATTTTTTTTTCTTATCAGTTTGCAGGCCTGCTATGGCTGGTCAACAGGATGAGAACCTGTAGTTTAGTTTTCTGAACTACAGGTTTATGACATCCATTGATATCAGCCTACAAACAGGCCACAAACCTACAAAATCAACAAATATTTTTTCACACAAGTAGATACATTCAGACATCAATTCCATTCTCACATTCACACATGTAGAAACATTCAAATACATGTAGAAACATTCAAACATGTATAAACATTCAGAAATATTCATTTACAAAATATCATTCAACATCGCTATCAGCATCCCAATTATATCTTACAATCGCCACTGCTTGTATGGCTTTTGCCCATTCTTCTCTTACTTCATTTAATGCTTCCATCGTATACGGAGCATGTACATTTTTTAAGCGTTTACCTATAGTGTGGTCAATTTTAAATACCAACAAAGAGAATGATGTATATATATAAGTAATAATATAAAAATAAGATTGATATATTTCATACTAACTAATGAGACTATATATAATACCTCATGTATGGTATTAATATCCAATGCGGCATGTCAGATAATCATCTGCATAAATCGCATCACATAGTATGCGCATGCCCAACCATTGTCTTGTGTAGCGCACTACAAATTGAAACATACAAAATATTAAAAAATACAACTAAGCATAGTGCACATAAATAATATATGCATTGGAGTCGGGAACTTACTTTTACGTTCTCCCAAATTATTGGCTGGTTCTTTCTCCTTGGGACATTTCCTCCAGCATTTTTGAATACATCTAAACCCCTACATGTTAATGTAACACAATAAATTGCATAATTAAATAGTAATGTAATAACATATGTTAACGGATATAAAAATGAAATATTTCTCACCAGAATAATGGCATTCTCAATATGTGTCCAATTTTAGTGTCCAATGTACTTCCCACAGGATCTAGATAATAAACAGTGAACGTCCCGGGGACAATAACTAGTAACTCTCAATGTCTACCGCTAGAGGTAAAAAAGTTAAAAATTAATAACTCAAAATGCACAATAAAAATGGAATTTTCTTAAGTCCAAATTATAAATAAAGTAAACTTACTTGACATTGAATGGAGCTATTATTATCGTCTTCTTTTATTGACCGAAAATTGTAAAAGCATCTATACAGTATTGTTGAACACTTGTTGAACACTATCAGGGTCTTTAGCTACCATACTAATCAATGATGGAATCAAAAATCCCACATGATCAAATGCAAATTGTTTGCATTGATCTTCGACTAAGTAGCTGCAAAACATGTATTACGTATGCATTAATATATAAGAAACCAGATCACCGGATCTTACACAAGGTATATGGATGTATAAACAAGATCTCACCTTATCCATGTCTCTATCATTGATGTATTCAACCAATCATACATAAATAACTCAATAATATCTTGTATAAATAAAGAGCTATCGTATGATTGACCTGCATAAACTGCTTCTAAATAAACAATTATAGGGCAATGTATATTATGTGCCCGTAGCCAACATGCCATTCCCCTACAAGAAGGACCTAACGGGTATTTTAGGTCAGTTGGAACCCAACTTGGTAATGCAGGAAGTGGAGGTGGAGGCCTAGGTGCTCCGGGTGTCTTCTTTTTAACCAGTATATATAATTTCAGATCAGTTGACCTCATATATACACATTAACAATCTAAAGTAATGTAAATTTATCTTACAATTTCAGTAGTGTAGACGACATATGCTTTGGGCCACAATATCACCCCACCTTTTGCCTCACCAAGTGTATCAATATCTGGGTGGGCATATGGAAATGCAGCTTCCCTCCAATCGGGTAATACACATATCGGGCTCACACGAACGTAGCCCTGCGGCATTGGAGTCCCATGAAATGTTGCCCCAGGAAGGGACTGGTAAGCCTGCGCCTCTACAACAACATAGTCTTTCATTCTTAAGCAGCATGGCTTCAATGCCTACAAATTTACGTAAAGAATTTTATACATATATACATATCATCTTGAAAACATATCATCTTGAAAAGACTAGCTACAATGTCATAAACAATACTTACAGTAGACGTGCTAGGCGATGGGTCTCCAAGATTACTCACAGTCTGTGCATCAGGAGAAGAGTGGGTCGCCATAGGCTGATTGGAAGCCTGAGATGCCTGCCACCGCACTATTTCTTCCTTGACCTTTTCAGCAACTATATCATTGACCTTCTAAGGTCGTTTACATAGAAAACCCAAAACACACACTTGTAGCCATTTTGACTTGAACTTGACCCATTCAAGGGCTTTGGATTTTAGATCATTTTCATGTAACTAGAAAATAATGAAAAATCAAATCTGAAAATGATATTGATATTAAAAAAGCAAACATTTAGATTCAATAAAAAAATATAAACATACATGCCTCTAAAATTGTGATCTTTTATCAATTAACAATCCTTCATTGTGATCTCCGCGCACATATAAGTCATCATTAGCTTCAATATTTTGTGGAGTTGGCAACCCAACAGAGAATGGACTGGAGTCATCATACTTATCATAGTACTCTTCTTCATCTATAGGATCTTCAATGAACTGTCTTTTACCATGAAGAACAACCGACCATTTATCATTTGTAGGATCATCGATATAGAATATTTGTTTTTCTTGTGATGCCAATATGAATGGTTCACCCTTCTCGCCAATCTTTTCAAAGTTCACCAAAGTGAAACCCAATTCATCCACTATAACTCCTTTGGTGTTATCAACCCAATTACATTTAAAGAGCAGAATTCTGAAATCTATGTAGTCAAATAACTTTGCTGACATAGGGTAACAACCACTTCTCTTTGCAAATTATCGAGAGTATCAGGGTCAATAACTTTGCTGCATAGACTGTTGAAAAAGAAACAAAGTATGGTGATTGCAAACCTTACATGCTTCGGCAATATAGATCGAATTTCCACGGGCAATATTTGCTGCATTAGAGTGTGACAATCATGAGATTTAAGACCTATCAACTTCAGATCTTTCATTGATACCAATCTACGGATGTTGGATGAGTAACCATGTGGCACCTTAACATTTACCAAGCATTCACAAAAAGCTTTCTTATCCTTTCTAGACAACGTGTAACAAGCGGGAGGTAAGTATGTTCTTTTATTACCCATTTCACGTAATTCTGTTAATTCTGCCCTTATTTCCATTTCATGCAGGTCCAGTCTGGATTTTATCCCATCTTTAGTCTTACCTGGTATATTTAATAGAGTACCAATGATGCTATCACAGACATTTTTCTCAACGTGCATTACATTGATACAATGCCTGACTGTCAAAGAACTCCAATAAGGAAGATCCCAAAATATTGACTTCTTCTTGAATGAAGAATTGTCACTCCGTGTGGCCATACTACATTGAAATTTCTTACCAAATTCATTGACAATGTCTTTTACTCTTTCATAAACAACATCCCCTGGTATAGGTTTAGGTGCACTCCGTTCATCATTCCATCCATTGAATGCTTTGCGCTTCCTACGATACAAATGGAATTTTGAAAGAAACCTTCGATGACCAAGATATACAGTCTTGCCGCCATGTTTTAGTCTTATTGAATCAATGTTTTCTTCACATATAGGACACGCTTTAGCTCCTTTGACACTATATCCAAACAAATTCCCATATGCTGGAAAGTCATTAATAGTGCAAAACAACATAGCGTGCAAACGAAATGTCTCTCTTCTTGAATCATCATAGGTCATCACACCTTCAGCCCAAAGTTTCTTTAAGTCATCAATCAGAGGTTGAATATAAACATCGATATCATTTCCGGTTTGTTTAGGGCCCGATATCAACAACGACAACATAATGTACTTATTTTTCATACACAGCCAGGGAGGAAGATTGTATATAACAAGCATGACTGGCCAAGTGATATGTTGGCTGCTCAATGTCCCGTACAGATTCATCCCATCAGTACAAAGCCCAAGTCTTAGATTCCTATCTTCTTCACCAAATTTGGGGTACAATAGATCAATCTTCTTCCACTGTGGTGAATCAGACGCATGTCATAGGATCCCATCATTATTTTTCTTAGCATCTGCATGCCACCTCAAATTCTTCGCATCTTTCGGATTTGCAAACAAGCATTGAAACCGTGATATTACAGGTAGATACCACAACACCTTGGCAGGAGAACCAGTTTTGGACTCCCCCGAAGTCGTCAATTTATACCGTGACGCACCACATTTTGGACAATCTTTCAAATCTACATAGTCCTTTTGAAATAATACACAATCATTCGGGCATGCATGTATCTTCTTGGCCTCCATTCCCATTGGGCACAACATTTTCTTTACCTAGTATGTTGAGATTGGTAGCTCGTTTCCTTCAAGAAGCATTTCTTTCAACAAAGTCAACAATGAAGTGAAGCTTTTGTCGCTCCATCTATTGTTAGCTTTCAACTTATACAATCTCAACACAGCGCTAAGCTTCGTAAACTTAGCACAGCCTGTGTATAACGGTATCTCAGCATCATGCACAATGTTTCTAAAGATAGGAGGTGGATTGGTGTGCTCTACCCTACAACTATCTAGCATCGCATCAACGATGTCTACTGGAACTGGTTCGTTCACATCTACGTCATCGGAGGCAATTTCTTCTTCCACCCAAGCACTGCTATCGACATCTACTGGTTTCGAGTTTGAAATCTCTCCATGCCAGTGCCATTCTATATAGCCTTGTACAATCCCGTTGCACATGACATGACTTTTGATTTCCTCACCAGTGTTGACTTTCAAGTTGTTATCGCAATGCCTACATGGACAGTAGAACCTATCTGTAGGTTTTTTCCTATGTTCCTCGGGAAATCTAATAAACTGATCAAGACCAGATATAAACTCTGGGGTGCAACGATTGCGAATGGACATCTATGATCTATCCATTCTATGATCAAAGAGAAAACAAGTATAGATTAGGACAAGATTAGGGTATACACTTACATCCTATCCAAGATTTACTACCATTATCTACAATGAAGCCGGACTCCATACAAACAATATATAATTTAGTGATTTTTCATTCTAATTTATACCAATGTACAAGTAATATAAAGAACAATGATCTTGATTCTAGAGTGTACAAGACATAATAGTGATTACTGATTTTGTGGGGTGATATCATTTCATAGGATTTATAGATTCAAATTTAACAAGTGTACAAGTTGCATCATTTTAATACTCTAAAGGTGACTAGTGGGTCATAGCACATAAAAGATGGCATTACAAGGAAAGTAAGCAAGCTAGATCAATTAACTCTCATCTCAAGGGAACATTAGTTACTGAGGGGACTAGGAAAGAGTGCTTTTAATCACTAGGATCATACAAGTAGCAATGTTGATTAAGTCTATGTGCTTACTAAAATAGAACCATTATATGGAACTAATCCTACATTATACACATACTTTTCCTGAGTAAGATAATGTGCACTTCATGGAATTATTAAGATCTGAATATATATAAGTTGTTTCTACATACTTTGATGGGATTTTATAACATTCGAGTCTTCCATTTAAGGCATTAGATGCATATATTGAGATAAGAATCCCATGTGATACACACGATTGAGAATCTTTCACCATACTAGGAAAATACTATAGCATGTCCTCTCTAAATCTAGGTTCAGCATATACATCCAAATTAAATACACAACTAGATATTCATTTAGGTGTTAGACATTCATTTAGGTGTTCCTGATAACTCGCAGGTATGCACAACTAGACAACTGTGGCGGAGCAGTACTGGAGGAAGCATACCTTTCGGTAGCGGCGGCGGACAAGTAGGCGAGCAACAACAACTGACCTCCCAGCAGTGGTGGTGGTGACCGACGAGCTCCAGGCGGCAGGGCAGGAAGGTGCAGCGGTGGCCGGTGTGCTCCAGGCGGCAAGGCAGACAGACCAGCAGCCGCAGTAGGGTGTGAGTGCAACGTCGGCGGTGGGTGGCGGTAGGAAGGAATAGCAGGAGCAGTGGCATCGGCGGGCGGCAGCAAGGAGGAAGGCGGCGTGGCGACGAAGCAAGGAGGAAGGCGACGGGCGGTGGCGGTGACAGAGAGCAGCACCAACGCCGTCGACGGTGAGGAAGCAGTAGGCAGTGTCGGCGGCGAGCGAGAAGCAGCAGGCACCAGGAGGCGAGCAGCAGCGGGCGATGAAACAGAAAATGATGAAACAGAAGAAAGGGGACAGTGGCCATTCGAGGGTCTATTAAGTTGGTAAAAGGTTTCGGTTATAAAATATAACTGACACCTAACGTCTTCGGCGTCGGTTCTACTTAAATAACCGACGTCCAATTAGACAAGTTTTGCCCTAAATAATATGGCGGGAACCATTATCGGCGTCGGTTATCAACGGATAACCGATACCTAAGCTGGAACTTTTCATGCAATTTTCCATCTTATATAGGCGTCAGTTTGTTGGTAAAAAACTGACGTTGTATGTGCCAAATTTTTTTCGCTCGAAAATTGGATTTTGCGAGCGATTTTAGGTGTCGGTTGTTTGTTATGAAGCCGACGCTGAATACAAAGCGGTATCCATGTCTTGACTATAGACGTCAGATGACCTACATCACCGACGTTGAATGTTATAGGCGTCGGATTTCCTTAATAACCGACGCCCAGAAAAGTGACATTGAACGCTATTTCTGTACTAGTGTTTTTGCTTCGCCAGGTAACCAGATTTCTACCAACAAAGGTACAATAACTAGAGGTAGATTTTCTGTCTATCTTGCTTCCAACAAAGTCAGAATCAGAATAGCCTTCAAGAGAGAAATGACCATGTTTTCTATAAAATAGGCCTTTACCAGGATATTTCTTCAGATATCACAAGATATGACAGTGCTTCCCAATGACACTGTCTAGGCTTGTCAAGATACCTGCTAACAAGACCAACAATAGTAGAAATATAAGCTCTAGTGATAGTCAAATAGATCAGTTTGCCAACCAGTCTTCTATGTCTTTTATAGTCAGGATATAGAGCAGATTTACCATCATCCCAATTCACATTAGGATCTAAAGTTGTATCACTAAGCCAAGCTCCAAGCATATTGGTTTCTTATAAAAGATCAAGAACATAACAAGATCATTAACAGTCTTAGAAACTTCAATCTCTAGAAAATATCTCAGTTTACCCAGATCTTTAGTGACAAAATGCTTGCATAAGTAGGCTTTAGTATCATTAATTGCAGAGAGATCACTTCTAGATAAAATAATGTTGTCAACATACACAATAAGAACCACAATACCAGAGGATGTCTTTTTAATAAAGATGGAATGAACAACATGTGATCAGAGAAAGCTATAGGTAGACAAAATCTTGCTCAGTTTATCAAACAAGGCATGTAGACTCTGCTTGAGTCCATAAATAGACTTTTTGAGGTGGAAGACTTTATGTGACTCCCCCTGAGAAACAAACCCAGGTGGTTGTTCCATATAAACCTCCTTTCAGAGATCACCATAAAGGAAGGAATTCTTCACGTCCAGCTGGATAAGAGGCCAATCTAGATTGATTGCTACAAAGAGAAGAACTTGCATAGAATTTAGCCTGGCAACAAGTGAAAAAGTTTCAAAGTAATCAATACCATAAGTCTGAGTGTACCCTTTCTCCATGAGGTGGCCTTCAATCATTCAACACTTCCATATGGAAGATACTTGATAGTGTAAACCCAATGAAATAAAATAGGTTTGCAAGAAAAAGGAGGATCAACCACATCCCAGGTACCTCTCTCAATGAGAGTAGCCATCTTCTCAGTCATGGATTGTGTCCAAGCTATACTCTATAATGCATCATGTACATTTTTGGGTACAGAGACAACATAGAGAGAAGCAACAAAATTACTAACATGAATAATCAGATGAGCGGTAGAGACATAGTTAGCAACATAATGAGATGTACATAATCTAGTACCTTTCTTGAGAGCAATAGGTAAATCTAAATCAGAAGTTACCCTAGTCGGGGTAGGACCTTCTAAAGGAGAAGATTGGTTGTTAGTGGGGGGGGGGTCTTGAGCAGGAGTAGGCTGTGGTGGTTGATTCCTACATTGGTAAAAATGTGAGGAGGAGACATAGTCTCAGCAGGTTACACAATAGAGTAGAGCTACTAATATTGAATAGAGGCGTTGCAATCAGATCTGAACGCAACATGTTCCCCTCAGTAGAGTAATATGGAGTATCCTAAAACAAAATGACATCACTACTCGTGAACCATTTTTTATTAATAGGATTATAGCACCGGTATCCTTTCTGAATCTGTGAGTATCCTAGAAAATACATTTTTCAGCTTGAGGGAACAACTTGTCTTGAGTAGGTCCAAGCAAGCGAACAAAACAAGTCGACCAAAAAATTCTCAGAGGTACAAAAAAAGAGGAAGATTGGGTTGTAGTACTTGTACATGAATCTTATTCCCAATGACAGATGAAGGAATACGATTTATCAAAAAATAGCCAGTAAGAACCGCTTCTGGCCAAAAATGTTTGGGAATATTAATATGTAGCATGATATTTCTAATAACTTCAAGTAAATACCTATTTTTCCTCTCAACAACACCATTCTGTTGGGGTGTATAAGCATAAGAAGTTTGATGAATTGTACCCACAGAACAACAAAATAATTCAACATTTGTTTGAACAAATTCCAATGCATTATCAGTACGCATGATTTGAATAGGCATAGAATACTGAGTTTTAATTTCAGCAAAGAAGAACTTAATAGTTGGAAGAACTTGGGATCTATTTTTCAATAGAAATAACTAGGTAGTGTGCGAGTAATCATCAATGAACAAAATAAAAAAAATTATTACTAGAAAAACTTAGAACATGGCGAAGACCCCATACATCGACATGCACCAAATCAAAAATATTTTTGCTAACAATCTGAGCTTTTTTGGGAAATACAGTTCCAGACTGTTTGCCTAACTGATATGCCTCACACTAAAAATTGTGCATTCCTACACCAGAAATAACATGTTTTAATTTATCAAGTAACGAATGCCCATGTCTAAAATGCCATTGTAATGCTAAAACAAAAGATGATAATGTTGAAGTGAGAGCCATAGTCCCAATCCGCTTCAAATCATCCAAGTAGTAGAGTCCATCAAGTCCTTCATGCCCCCCCACAAATCTTCATCCTAGTGCGAAGGTCCTGAAAAACACAAGTACCTGATGCAATGGTCAAAATGTAGTTCATATTGCGTACAATTTTACTAATAAATAGTAAGTTGAGCAGAAAATTTGGCACATATAAAGAAAATCGTGGAAGGACTTGAGCAAATATATAACCAATGCCAAATAAAACATATTTATAACCATAAACAAGCACAATAGTAGATTTGGAACAAGGCTTAGACAATTTATAAAAGAGAGAATAGTTGCCATATATATGAGAAGAGGCTCTAGTGTCAATCACCCATTTGGTATTACCAACATTAGACGAAGGAGCACTCAAGAAGGCAAAATCACAACTAGTGTAAGTGTCCATGTGAGCTCTGGATTCAATAGTAGATGAGGAGGAAGCACCAGTCCTCTCAAGCAAGAGACATTCCACCTCAGAGCGGATGAACTCAACAGTGGAGGCGGTCGAGGGAGAAATAGAGGTTGTCTGAGAATCACTCTCAGATGCAACATTAACCCACACAAGTGTGCCATGTTTCTTCCAACATTTGTCTTCAGTATGATTGTTGTGGCCACAGAAGTCACAATATCACTGAGTAGCGACACCTCCAAAAGTATCAGTAGAAGAGCCACGACCAAAGGATCCATGGCTAAGTGACCCACGTCCCCATCCAGAAGTAGAAGAATGGTTGTTCGGAGGTTGACCGTGACCCCTACCCCAAACACAGCTAGACATAGAAGCAAGGGCAGTAGTGTCAACCGCGTCAGAAGGTAGATGTGACGTCGAAGCTGATAGTCATTATAGACGTTGAAAAGCACTCTCCAACATGGGTAAAGGATCACTGGTGAGAATCTGGTTGACCACACCAACATAGGAGTTAGGAAGGCAAAAGAGGAATTGGAGAACTTGGAGTTCCTATCATTGTCATTGCATCGTGGCTAGTTTAGTAGATAATGGATGAAGATTCTCAAGCTCAGCCCATGCCTTTAAAGGTCAAAAAATAGTCAAAAATATTAGGCCAAGTGAAGTGCATATGGGACAACTATTTGTTTAGGTCAAACACCTTCTTCGAATTCTTACTATGCGAGTACATGTTGGCCATTTGATCCCACATCTCCTTGGCAGTTAGGAGTTGAAGTAGAGTAATGCTGATGCGGGGTTGACTACTGTTCAGAATCCACATAATCATGGTTGAGTCATCCTTGACCCACTCATCATAGATATTTTTCTCCTTGGAATCAACAGTAATGGGCAGAGTAAGAGGCGAAGCCTCAGTCATATGGGAATGCTTGCCTTGTGACTTTGTAAAGATCTCCATGAAGCAAACCCAATGTTGGTAGTTGCACCTATCTCATTTCACACTAGTCACTTGATGACAAAAGTCCCCATGGGAGGAGGCCACAAGGGAGACCAAGTCCAAAAACATTAGTGAATAGCAGTAGGAGTAAGAACTACCTAGTTCCTCTGGCTAGGCAACAATAGGTAGATAGAGAAACTGGAAGGACCATCTTACATGTAGACTATATCGAGGCACAACAGAGAACCAGACAACTCAAGGATTGACACAAACATATAGAAGGGGTAGGGCTCCTAATACCCTCAACACGAATAGCCGGAGGCAAAAAAGATCGTGTGGGCTGCACTAATAGGCCAGCTTCACACACGGACAACCTTCAGTGGCGGCGACAGGGAGGGTGGCGGCTAGATCACCTGCTCCGATACCATCTTGAATTGTTTGTAAGGGTTAGGGTGAACAATGTGTGTACCCCATATATTTATAAAGAGAACAATTACATAGAAGTCCTTATAGAATAGGAAATTAATAAGTGAATATAAATAACTTAAATAAAACACTAGTTAACAAAGAAAACATTAGGGGTGGGAGCGTGACCCTTTCGAAAGTGGAGGCTAACTTGTCATAGTAAATCATGGGAAGCATTAGGTTTGGCCACTTGTAATATGAAGATCTGAGATAAGTCAAGTCTTGAATTCTTAATAAACAAACATAATGGGTTGGGTAACTTTTGAAAATTAAATGCCTTTTTCTTGATTGGTTTTTAATTGATGCCTCTATACCTTTGTGTACAATAAAAGGAAGTGTAAGAACCTATTACACTAAAAGAGATTACTCAAAACACAAAACATGATTACTCATTGATTAAACACAAACTTAGAAAATAGGGTAAATTAAAAATGATTTCAACATTTCCCAATTGATAAGGAATATTTACATAATACTCAATGACCTTTACAACTACCATGTAGCCTCAGCTACAGCATAAAATTTACAAAGGAACACTATCCACATATTTCAAATGTACAAGCATCAACATGCCATCGAAAGCTCAAATTAACCAAAACATCATACATAAAATTTTCACCCAGACTTGAGAGTACAAGGATGACTCTAGAACACACTAGACACTAAGATACCATTTCTAGGGTTCATCACCTCAGTTTCCCTTGCTAACATGGTTCTGCTGCCGCTGTTTCTGATCACCTAAACTGATGTGGTGACCCATGAGGTGAGACCCAGTCCCAGCAAGGAATATAACTCTCTACAACAAATATGGATTACATCATATTAAACAGTAGATCACTGAGTAGTTGGAGGATTTAATAATCAATTGAACAAATTGAATAGTTTAATATGCCAAACAGATTTAGCAAATAAGATTAGCAACAAGTATGATTATCAATATATATGAAAGTAACATGTAACTTTATTTATCTAGATAGATATCTACTCAAATTTCATCAAATTGCATCTAATAACAATCATCATCATTAATCTAACTATCATCATATGCCTTGCTAACATCACAACCAATCTAGTAGAATAAGCATCCCTGCCATCATGAGTATGTCTAGTAACATAACATGTCTATCAACATTAGCATGTCAAATAAAGGGAACATATATATATCATAAGTAGAAGTAACATCATAGAACAATGAATTGCATAGGTACGATTAGTAGTTTAAGCATTTCTAATTACATAAGCATGGCAAGAAATATTAAACATAGATAGCAACATCATCTTAACTATCGATATCAGTATACATGACAACATAAGCATGTTTACAACATGAACATAACTACAATATAAATATATCTATCATCTCTTAATGTACTATACATGATCTCAGTGAAAAGAAAGAGAATAAGGGTTATCATCTAATATGAAGCATTGTGTATAACCCTAAATATATATGCTGCATGACTGTATTACATCTTTTATTAAGCCCTGAAGAGTTTGAGTCGTATCAATCAAAGTCCAACTGACCACCGCATGGTTGCAATCAGTTCCATATAAGATCTAGGAAGAGCCAGACTCCAAGATCTTCTTCATACTCTGTCAGTATGAGTCTACATTACTGTGATAGATAGTCAAACTAAAAAACAACGACATATAGTACTGTAACTAGCCCACCTTGGTACCACTCATGATGCTAGAATCTAGGGTATTTAAATCCAATCACTGAGGTAGAACCACAATTGTCCTCTAATCACATCATGTTATACTCATTGAAACTCGACCACATTCATTCTAAAAAAGCGTTCTAGGTATGACCACAATCATCCTCCCAAAACACTTGGTATTAGGATGATAAGCACCCCACATACTCAATAGTATGTGCTCTGAGTTTACCTTAGGAGTACTCATTTCACAATCCAACAAGTTCTGACACTGAAGATGATTTAGTGGCACAAGGCACTACATGATTAGGGTTTCACTTGATTAGTTATCTCCAATTGGGTGGATTAAGGCTGCATCAAGCAAGTGGACAAACAAACCCTAATTCATCTCTAGCAAACATTACTATATAACAACTTCATAAGATATAAAGTGTATGCGACATAATTTCTCATCTCAATATCATAGGGCACTATTCACTGATCAATCAAAAGACTATACTTGTCGTCACATCATCATCACATGGTACTATTCATTGCCATTCAAGAGACTACACTTGTCATCACACTATCACATGATATAAATCCTTCACAATACCACAGGGTATCGATCCTTGTCATCATAAGAAAATTACACCTCATTCAGGGATCAACCATGCCCAAAGGTCATAAAGACCATCACATCATTCTTTGCAAGTTCATCATTATCTTTCCATGCCTTATAACAAGGCTCAACAAACATTACCACACATGTGATGCACAAGCTCAACATGATATTTCATTTAGTAACTAAAAGATATTTACAGGATAACTTTGTAGGGTTATCTTAGAATGTAAGAGCATTTTTTTATTATATCACATATAAGGAAGCAATATGATTGGTCATTGTCATACTTATAGTGTACAAGTTTAGTATAAGAAAGCATAAATCATAAAGCTATGATGACCACTATTTAACACATTAGAGTTTCAATCATTCATTAGGAAGAATATTCCATCCTTATATTAATCATTCAAAGAAATGTAAAATGATTAACCATCATTATTTACTTGAATTAGGGTTAGGTTTAGCAAGGTAAGTTACATTGAAGATATAGTTCAACATTCATTTACAAACCTTAACCCATAACATCCCTATATAATATTGGATACATAAGGCACAACATCTTCATCACATTCCATACTATTCTCAAGTATGGATCCACACATATATCAAGGTGTAACCATTAAATTATAATTTACTAGAGCTCCAAAACAATAAGAGAGACTCCATTATTCTATTATTCCACTAAGGAAGGTTGATTATAGTTTATCACCATCACCTGAGCTCATTAGGATTAAGTGTAACAAGCTATATCCCATTAGGGTTACATATCAACCCAATATGGTCATTATCCATTCATTTCATATGAGGGAAAAGGTAAGAGTACCTTATTAAGGTCAAATCTCCATTTTTTTCAACATCATTAAACCCATATCACAATACCACAACACCACACAGAACCATTGGATGTTGAAAAGGTAAGACCATTGGTTATTTACATAAATAAACACCTTAAACCTACCATATGTAAATCCATCGAGTTATGACCTAGAAAGAGTCACCATTAAACCCTAAACATCACTTATTTAATAACATAAAGGGGTAACCATAGGTTGTGGGATTAAAACCCATAAGTGGTTGTACATTTTAAGCAAGCCAACATCTCAACGATCAAGCTTCTTAAATTGATCATGTAAGGGAAACCATACAATTCAGATTATTAGAAATCATATATATTACTATAGGTTTCAATCCAAACCATTGGATGTTGAAGAATACAATCTCAATCATTGGATCAAATCCATTATTAAAAACTATTAGATGAAGAACAATTAGATCCTAACCATTGGATCAGGTTCATATTTCAAAACCATCCATTGGAGTATAAGTCTAACCATTAGATCAATTAAACCAAGAAACCATTGGTTTAGGGATTAATTGGTGCTAAAAATACCCTTTAAATCACCATTCTTGGTGATGACCTAATCCTCCATTGGTTGTGATCATTAAGTTCCCATCGGTTGTTAGAAAAGCACTATATTCATTTAACACCATTAGATGTTAAGCTAATGCAATCACTGATTGATAACATCATTAGAGAATCAAACCATTGCTCATTGAGATTCCAAGAGAGTATAACACTGAACTAAGGTGTGACTATGGATTCAAACCATCGTTCATCACATTTTGTGCTCACCTTAAGTTTCATGAAGACCACACCATCGGGTCATGTGTTTTGAGAAGAAAACAACCTAGAAACCCTAATATGGACCATCAGTTGATAGGTGCTTAGCACCATAGGTGGTGATACCAACCTAATCTAAGTCATATCCTTGATTAAGATGTACTTGCATATGATTACAGGTTCATCTACAACTAGAAACAAAATAGGAAACACCATAAAAATTGAAATCCCAATGGTTAACTCACCATTTTTAAGAAAGAACATGAGATAACAAGCTTATAGTAAGCAATACAAGTAAAGAGGGTTATAAAATTCGCCTCTATTGAGAATAAAATACTTCTAGAAGCAAGAAACTTGAGCAAAGAAGTCAATAAAACCCATGTTTCAGATCTGAACTCGGCCAAGTTGGCACTTTTCTCCGTAAAGAAGCAAAACCCTAAAAGAAGAAGCAAGAAAGGTAGATTCTTGAGTTCTAGAGAAACTTCTACCATGGAAAAGAAAGGTTTTGACCTAGACAAAGGTAGGAGGAAGAAAAATAGAGGAAAGAAGGCAATACCTTTTTAGGTCAAGATCACCAAAAAGGAGGCTTAGAAACCCTAATGGAAGCAAATTGTAACCCTAGATGTTTTACCAAGAAGATCCACATTTTCTTCTTCCTTTGACAACATCTCCGTGGACAAACAGAGGAAGTACAATGATATTAGCAGAAGGGAAGTGGTAGAGATCAAAATTTTTATTTGGTAGCTTAAGGATAGATATATAAAGCTTGGATGATAAGGTAGGGAAGAAGCATGAGGAGTACAAGTAGCTCCCAATGTGTCAATGGCCTTAAACTATTAAGGATATACAAGAAACCACAAATGCAGATGCCCCACCATTCATGGAGACCTGCTTAGTTACCATTTGTTTAATTCCCAATCCAAAAAAATAAACCATTGGTTGATATCTCCTAAAGGTAGCTCATCCATAACGAGGTAAAACCTAAAATACCTTTGAAGAAAACACTTTCAAAACAAGGTTCAACTAGTCCCCCCATGGCTGAACATGATAAAAAATTATAAGATAACATATAAGGAACATATGGCATGTTATAAATTTTAAGTAAAACCCATATTTGGGTAAATTACATAAAAGTAAAAAATGTGCATAAAATTGCATAATTTGCACAAATAGTGTCCAAATTGGACCAAATTTACAACTTAAGCTTGTCTTATGATTCCAAAGAATATCACAAGGTTATATTAGGGTTATAAGAATATAATTATGGTTATTAAGCTTTTTTAACACTTTAAGCAAGGTTAGGGGTCTCTCAACCATAAACCCCTAGTACAGATTTTCCCCCCGAAATCCAAGGTAACTAAAGATGGATACTTATCATGCAAATCATTCTCAATCTTCCACATGGTTACTTTCATGTCATTATGATGTCACACTATTCTCATAGAAGACATATTCTTCTCCCTCAACTTTTGAATCTCAACTCTTGCATGTGTCACCTTGGTTCGACATACGAACTGTTGTGCCACCTGTATAGGTTTGGTAGTACCTTTCAACTTGGGACTCTAACTGTCATCTGAGACTATACTATTTGTTGTACCACCCATCATTTATAGGTCATACTTGATGGCTCTTATCAAACATGAAACATCATGTCTCTCTTATCCTATGCTACTTTACAAAGTTTCATATCTATGCTCCTTTAATGATTGTTGTAATTTGCAACTCAATCAATAAGGTGGGTATCCCCTAATTGTCAAGAACTATAAGGCATATGTTCTTCAAAGATTCTTTAATAAACTGAATGATGGATTGTCCATCTATCTAGTTGAAGAAACATACACTTGTTCACAACCATAATCAAATATAACTTCCCGATTGACCTTGTTAGGGGTAGGGCAACGAAACTATCTTCATCTTACCAAGATTTAGACAACCCACATAGCATATGTACTATAACTCCAAGAGGGTACTCTAGTTAACCCCCAACTCACTCTTGTTGAAATTGTCACATGTGAGTATAGTTTCTTCAACATTCTTAAGATTTAGCAAAGATGTTAACCATGCTACTAACCATCTCTAAAATACTTTGAGATGTCATCATTCAAAGCTTGTCACAATTTATGAGACATAACATGATTACTTTGTTCCTCCTATTAATGAATCTATTGATACATTGGTTAGTCTAGACGACATAACTCTAAACTCGTCATGGTCATGTAACTTATGTAATCCACTCTAACTCTTATCCATTGATATTCTAATCTAAGGTTTATCTTAAAGGAACAAGGTAACACATGTCTGTTGATCAACATACCATCTATCCATTATAGTGGTCTTCTCCAACTATCAACAGACCATACACAACAATATAGAATCACTCTTCTTTTCCCAAACAACACTTGGAAGATCCACATCGTCTCTCTCACTCTCACTCTATTAGGGAGGAACACTGGGAAACTCATCTAATAGATATCTTTAACTCATATATAACTAACATAGTCTAGATACTAGGATTCATTACCTTGGTATCCACTACATGTGCTATAAATAACTGATAACCTGGTTTCATACAATTCCACAACATCATAACCAGCTATGAACATATAGGAGGAATCCCCCTAACTCTCAAAAGGATAAAAAAGCATGCTCATTACAAAACATTAAGATTTTTGAAATATAGTCCAAGGTAATCACACATCATATCAAGATATCCATCCTAGAATTACAACAAATCCACACTTACCAAGTGGCATGAGATCCACTTGTAATCTATGCCTAAAAAAGAATGGAGCACAAAGGGAAGGACACTTCTCACATCAAAGAAGCATTATCCAGGGGTCACTAGCAAAAGGTAACTATATCTATTTTTTCCCATGAAGGTTACACTTTTTATGTATCATTTTACCTCTTACAGCTTGGGTTCTTTGCCATTAGCATAGGAATTATTAAGATTATCACATCTAATTGCTCTTTTCTCATTAACTATTTATCATTCCTATGTATGTCCTTTTATGCAATCATGTTTCTCAACCACTTATCAATGAATAGATCATCATATTCCACATTTTCTTCATTAGACAGGGATCATCTCCCTTAATTTCTTTTATATGTCATGAAGATTTTGCATTAGACTTCTTACACACATAGGTTGGTCTAAGATTAACTCAGGTTCCACTTTATTCATCTGCCATGGTTCTCATTCATCTTCTCATATTATACTTATAACATGAAGTCTCTCCATCTTATGTGGATTGCATACCTTGAATCACTTTATTAGCACAAACTTATTTGTCTTGTACTTTATTGTCTTCTTGAATTATAGCTTAAAGAACTCCTCTTTTTCTTATTTGTATTCATATTTAGGTTTCATGGTGTTGTATCTTTCTCTTATAGTTTCCAAATATTCAAGTTTAAATATGTTATGATGTAATTCTCATTTTCTTTAGGGTAAGATTTATATATATGCACCATGATTTTTGATTTGTTATGCTCTATAGATTGTTTTGAAATGACTTCTTGATCAAAGTAATCAGAAAGAGAACAATGTAAGAATTCTATACTTACCTTTTCTTCAATAATTGAATACCTGTCCAGGGCAACCAAATACTGAGATTAGGCATTATGCACCATATTTTTATGTCATTTTCATAACTTAGACATCATCCTAGTGTCCATGTAGACTCAAAAAACTTAGAGCTCTGATACCAACGTGTAAGAACATGTTACACTAAATGAGATTACTAACACAAAACACAATTACTCATTAATAAAACACAAACCCATAAAATAGGGTAAATTAAAACCAATTTCAACATTTCCAATTTGCCCAGGAACATTTACATAATGCTCATAACATTTAAAACTTCCATGTAGCCTTATACAACACAAACTTTCCAAAGGAAAACTATCCACATATTTCACATATACAAGCATCAACATTCTATCCAAAGCTCGATTAAATTAAAAAATCATATATAAACTTTTCACTCGGACATGAGAGTATAGGGATGACTCTAGAACACACTAGACACTAAGCTACCAATTCTAGGGTTCATCACCTCAGTTTCCCTTGCTATCATGGTTCTTCTTCCGCTGTTGCCGATCACCTAAAATGATGTGGTGACCCACAAGGTATACCCAGTCCCAACGAGAGATATAACTCTCTCCAACAGATATTGATTACATCAGATTAAATAGTAGATCATTGACTAGTTGGATCATTTAATACTTAATTGAACATAATGAACAATTTAAGTATGCTAAACATATTAAGCAAATAAGCTTATCAACAAGTATGATTATCAATATATATGTAGGTAACTGGTAAATCCATTTCTCTGGATAGATATCTACTCAAATTTCATCAAATTGCATCTAATAACAATCATCATCATTAATCTGACTATTATCATATGCCTCGCTAACAACACAAGCAATCTAGTAGCATAAGCATCCTTGACATCATGAATATGCCTAGTAACATAACCTGACTATCAATATTGTCTTGTGAAATAAAGGGAACACATCTATATCATAAGTAGAACTAACATCATAGAAAAATTAACTACATAGGCATGATTAGTAGTTTAAGAATTTTTAATTACATAGGCATGGATAGAAATATTAAACATAGCTAGCATCATCATCTTAATTATCAATGCCAGCATATATGACAACATATGCATGTTTACAACATGAGCATAACTACAACCTAAGCATATGTATAATCTATTATTATATTATACATGATCTCTGTGAAAAGAAAGCAAACAAGGGTTATCATCCAAAATGAAGTGTTGTGTATAACCCTAAACATATGTGCTACACATCTGTATTACATCTTATATTAAGCCCTGGGGAGTTTGATTTGTACCACTCAAAGTCCAACTGCCCACTACTTGGTCACAATAAGTTCCATATAAGATCAAGGAAGAGTCAGACTCCAAGATCTACTCCATACTCGGTTTGTACGAGTCTGCACCGCAATGACATATAGTCAAACCCCAAAATAGTGACATATAGTCTTGTAACTAGCCCACCTTGGTATAGGTCATGACGCTAGCATCTAGGGTATTCAAACCCAATCACTGAGGTACAACCATAGTTGTCCTCTAATCACATCATGTTATACTCACTGAGACCCGACCACTATCATTCTCAAAAAGATGGATAGGTATGACTGCAACCATTCTCCCAAAACACTTGGTGTTAGGATGACAATCACCCCGCATACGCAATAGTATGCACTCTGAGTTTCCCTTAGGAATACTCATTTCACCATCCAACAAGTTTTGACACTGAATATGGTTCTATGGAATAGGGCACTACATGATTAGGGCTTCACTTGATTAGTTATCTCCAATTGGGTGTATTATGGCTGCATCAAACAAGTGGACAAACAAACCCTAATTCATATCTAGAAAACATTTCTATATAACAACTTCAGAAGATATAAAACATATAAGACATAATTTCTCATATTAATATCACACAGCACTATTCACCTATCAATCAAAGGACTATACTTGTCATCACATCATCATCACGTGGTATTATTCATTACCATTTAAGAGACTATACTTGTCCTCACACTACCATAGGATATAAATCCTTTACAATATCACAAGGTATCGATCCTTGTCATCATAAGAGGATGACACCTCATTTAGGAATCAACCATGCCCAAAGGTCATTCAGACCATCACATCATTCCTTGCAAGTTAATCATTATCTTTCCATGACTTATAACAAGGTTCAACAAACATCACCACACATGTGATGCATGAGCTCAGCATGATATTGCATTTAATAACAAAAATATGTTTATATGATAACATTTTAGGGTTATCTTAGCATTTACAAGCATTCCTTTATTATATAATATATAACGAAGCTATATGATTGGTCATCATCATACTTATAGTGTACAATTTTACTATAAGAAATCATAAATCATAAATATATGATGACCACTATTTTACACACTAGAGTTTCAATCGTTCATTGGGAAGGATATTCCATCATCATATTAATCATTCAAAGAAAGATAACATGATTAACCATCATTATCTACTTGCATTAGGGTTAGGTTTAGCAAGGTAAGTTACATTGAAGTTATAGTTTAACATTCATTCACAAACCTTAACACATAGCATCCCCATATAATCTTGGATGCATAAGGCACAACATCATCATCTCAATCCATACTATTCTCAAGTATGGATCCACACATATATCAAGGTATAACCATTAGGTTATAATATACTAGAGATCCAAAACAATAAGAGAGACTCCATTGTTCTATTATTCCACTAAGGAAGGTTGATCATAGTTAACCACCATCACCTGAGTTCTTTAGGATTAAGTGTAACAAGATATATCTCATTAGGGTTACATATCAACACAATATGGTCATTATCCATTATTTTCATATGAGGGAAAAGGTAATACTACCTTATTAAGGTCAAATCTCCATTGGTTCCAATGTCATTCAATCCATATCACCATACCACAACATCACCCAGAACCATTAGATGTTGAAAAGGTAAGACCATTGGTTATTTACATAAGTAAACACCTTAAACCAACCATATGTAAATCTGTCGAGTTGTGACATATAATGAGTCACCATTAATCCCTAAACATCACTTATTTAATAAAATAAAGAGGGAATCATAGATTGTGGGATTAAACCCCATAATTGGTAGTAAATTTTAAAGAAACCACCATTTCAACAATCTAGCTCCTTAAATTGATCATGTAAGGGAAACCATCAAATTCAGATTATTAGAAATCATATATATTAATATAGGTTTCACTCCAAACCATTGGATGTTGAAGAATACAATCTCAAAATATTGGATCAATTCCATTATTCAAAACTATTAGATGAAGAAGTGTTAGATCCTAACAATTGGATCAACTTCATATTTCAAAACCATCCATTGGAGTATAAGTCCAACCATTAGATCAATTAAACCAAGAATCCATTGGTTTAGGGCATAATTGATGCTATAAATACACAAATAAATTACCATTAGTGGTGATGACCTGATCCTCTATTGTTTTTGATCATTAAGTCCCCATAGGTTGTTAGAACAACACTATATTCATTTAACACCATTATATGTTAAGCTAATGTCATCATTGATTGATATCATCATTAGAGAATCAAACCATTGCTCATTGAGATTCCAAGAGAGCCTAACACTGACCTAATTTGTGACTATCAATTCACACCATCCTTTATCACCCTTGGTCACCACCTTCGGTTGTCATGAAGACCACACCATCGGGTCATGTGTTTAGAGAAGACAACTACATAGAAACCCTAATACGGACCATCAGTTGATAGGTGCTTAGCACCATAGGTGGTGATACCAACCTGAAATAAGGCATATCCTTCCTTAGGAAGGACGTGCACATAATTACAGGTTCATCTAGAACATGAAACAAAATAGGAAACACTATAAAAATCGAAATCCAAAACAAGCTTAGCTTCTTAATGCTTAAATCACCATTTTTAAGCAAGAACATGAGCTAACAAGCTTATAGTAAGCAATATAAGTAAAGAAGGTTATAAAACTCACCTCTACTGAGAAGAAAAGACTTGTGTTAGAAAGAAACTTGAGCAAAGAAATCAAGAAAACCCAAGTTTTAGATGATAACTCGGCCAAGTTGGCACTTTTCTCCACAAAGAAGCAAAACCCTAGAAGAAGAAGCAAGAAAGGTAGATTCTTGAGTTCTAGAGCAACTTCTACGATGGAACAGAAAGGCTCTAACCTGGAAAAAGGTATTAGGAAGAAAAAGAGAGAAAGAAATGGAGGAAAGAAGGGGATAATTACTTGTTTAGCTCAAGAACACCAAGAAGGAGATTTAGAAACCCTAAAGGAAGTTGTAACCCTATATGTTTCTACCAATAACATCCACACCTTCTTCATCCTTGGACAGAAGCTCCACGGAAAAAAAGAGGAAGTATGATGATGTTCGAAAGAGGGAAGTGGTAGAAAGAAAAATTTTTAGTTTGAGAGCTTAAGGATAGATATATAAAGCTTGGAGGATAAGGTAGAGAAGAAGCACAAGGTGTACAAGTAGCTCCCCATGTGCCCATGGCCTTAAACTATTAAGGATATACAAGCAACCATACAAAAAGATGCCCCACCGTTCATGGAGACCTGATTAGGTATCCTTTGATGAATTTCCAAGCCAAACAAATAAACCATTGATTGATAGCTCCTAAAGGTAGCTCATCCATAAAGGGGTAAACCCTAAAATACCCTTGAAGAAAACACCTCCAAAACAAGGTTCACTAGGTGCCCCATGGATAAAAAAGCTCTAGAATGATAAGATAACATATATGGAACATAATGCATTTGATAAATTGCAAGTAAACCTCATATTTGGGTAAATTTCCTAAAAGTCCAAAATGTGCATAAAATTGTATAATTTGTACAAACAATGTCCAAATTGGACCAAATTTGAAACTTAAGCTTATCTTATGATTCCAAAGCATATAATAAGGTTACATTAGGGCTCTAAGAATACAATATGGTAATTAATCTTGTTCAACACTTTAAACAAGGCTAGGGGTCTCTCATGAAGAGTCTTGATCACATTAAATTTCATGTTTTGCCTCAATAGAAAAAAAAGAACAACATTGCACCGAAATAAATTTCATTATTGTTACCGGTCAACTTTCTTGCCCAATTTGCAATTAATATCCTTAAAATGCTTTATTGACTTATTAATGTATGGTCCTTGACTCTGTTGGTGTATATTTCCATGATAGGAATTTTGAGAATATGCAATGCTAGTCAGATGACTAGAAGCAATTACTAAATGTACTAATTCTTTATAAAATTAGATTATGCTTCCAAGATAGCTTGAATCATCCAATTACAACATAAGATGCAAAAGTTAGAGCCATTTTAGTGATCATGTTTAACTATAACAATCCTCACTCGAATTATAGGAGTTGGGGAGTGAGGATATTGAATTTTTGGTCTTTTTTTGGTATGTTTATCAAGGAATAAATATTGTACAATTCCAATTGCAAAACCTAAAATAAAATACATAAATGCAATGCATATCAAATAAATTACATAAAATACTAAAATATAAAATAAAAGTAAATATGAAGTGAAATGTAATAGAAACATGCAAAACTAATTACTAGTATGCAACTATAAACATTATGAATAAATATTCATCACCCCTGCAAGATTGAACATTTCTTGTCCTTATGTAACAAAAAATTCAAAACATGCTTTAAAAATACTTTCAACCAATGTACATGCCTGATACACACATCATGCTTGGTTCCTTGTCATCAATATGTCCTTGCAACCCAACCTCATGAGATCTTGGAATATGACTTGTCATATCTAGTTCCCAGCTTCACTTGATAATACCACTTTGTCATCACCATTCCCAATAAAACACATTTCTAAAAATTCATGAAAAATGAAGAATTCTACAAAATCCCAAGTATCTACAGAATCCAACAGTGGAGTTTATCAAATGGATATCAATGGAGCATGAAACTAGACCCTAGGTAAAAGAAGCGTGAATGGGAGTACAGAAGGAAGAATGCATATCTCTCCTCTATTGATTTGAGAATGCAGTTTTTTTTACAAATACATGTTTCAGAAATAATCTTTTGTGCACATTGGAATCTTTTCTGTAATGATACACCCTATTACATAGAAAGGGGTATGGACAAATATATTATATAATTAATAGGTGGTGTGGTAATTTGAGCTTTGAGTTTGTCACATTTCATGTATATGTTTTATTTTTTGTGGATGGAATGTAAAAAGATGGAAGAAGTGTAGAAGATGGTTTAGATAATTTATAAAACATTTTTATCGTGAAGTTCATTGAGTTATTCCTCTAATTCACTACACCTAGATAATGATATGACTCAATGATGCACGGGAATTTAAAAGTTATGATCCACTAATCAGTAGGAGAAATTTCATATTTGATACCTATTAGTTCATATAGAAGCTACCATCTTTTCTCGGGAACGTGGTGCTAATAGTCATAGTCTACAAAGGGTAATTTATAACCTTTAATTGTTTTTAGATACATATTTATCATCATGAACTTACTTTGAACATGAGGGATGTAATGAAAAATTCAGCTATGAATGTAAAAAATTAAGTTAGAGTAAGACGAATAGATAATAGCCTCAACTAACATTTAAGAACAAATAACTAAAATAGGAACAATTTTTAGGTGTATTGATGCAAGTAATCTAAGTGCAGATGAAACACACAAATCTACCATGATGATATAAAACAACAATTTAGAGAAAGATAGGTGTGGGTGGAAAGGAGTATCTACCACCCAACCTCCAAGCTGTCCTTAGAAATCTTATAGTCCCTGAGAAAATACTAAATATAAGATGGAGGGGAGCAAATATTCCATGCTTATCTAGGTGGCCCTGAAAACTCAAATAATGTCCAACTGAAAGGAATATGAACAAGGGCTGACATCTTGTTCATGAGAGCTTCATGGTGCAATATGTGAACATGTGGTCATGGTAGTGTCACGGAACCATTCTTACCCCAATCCCAATCCCACGGCCTAGACAGTGATAAAGGGATTGAAGCACCCATCCATGAGTGGTCCAAAAGGATCTATCACACTGGCATAAACAATAGGAAATATAAACTCAAAACTGGATATTTAAAGAACAACTAACCCAATATGGAGATATATCTGATTTATCTTTGTCATCAGAGTATGTAGAGTGCGGAAGCGATCTTATTCAGTATTCCATTTGTATTGCCCAAAATCAAGAAAATCAAGAGACAATCATGCAATTGCACGGTACGCTATCAAAATCAAGTAAAATATTTTATAAGAAAATAAGTATACTTGGCAGGACTTATATTTCAAAAGTATAATAAGTAATTTGCAAGAACCAAAAGTTATTTGACAAGTTTTTCAAATGATTCGATTTTTATTACAAGTTCCCATTATGCTGTAATTCGATAAGCATGCTTATATATTTTTGTGTGACTTTATCACCTCAACGTGATGGGGGAAGACACTGGGTTCCTTCTCTCCATATGAGGTAGGAAGAAAATGTACAAGTCCCATCTCTCAATGAGGGGGTCGCTTGCACCCAATATCAACATTATCAACATTATCAACATCATCATCATTATCAATATACAAACAACCACAATGGGCATGCAATTTATGTTTTCATGTTTTTCAAAATATAGTATAGAAAAATAGAAGACTAATCATAGGGAACAGTAGCTCATCCAAGTAAGTAGCCAAGTATACAGTCAAGAGATACATAAAAGTATCTTCAATACAATCAAGAAGGAGTTATATAATAGCATACCTTTCACCAAGGATTTCAAGTATGATCAAAAAGTAATAGGTAGACCCTTCGAGTTAGATCCTAAATCAGAAAGTTTGGATCAAGGTTTAAGATCATGATATTTGCAGATCAAGTTTCAATATTCGAGATTAGGGTTACACATTTCCTATGTCAACCTTAGGGTTGGGTCATTCACTTTTAATCAATATGTCCAATATTATTTCAAGTGTCACATATTTTGAGTGTGAATGACTTACCTAGGTTTTCTAGTATCATATGTGTTAACCCTAGTTTATGATCATTATCCAAGTCATCATCAGTTTCTAGATTGTCATCATTGTACTTAATATAATTGGATTTCAAGATCAGATCAAGTCAACAAATATAGATCTAGATCATAATGATTCATTTTCAAGAGTAGATGAGTTACAAGATCAAATATAAACTCATATTTAGTCAAGTTTGGTTTCAAGATGATCATTATAGTCAAATTCTAGGGTTTTAAAGATTAAACATCATTTTTGAATCATTTGTCAAATTAAATTAGAAAAGTAATAATATATAGGGATATCAGTGAGCAAAATCAAGAATTAGGCTTCAAAAGTATTTTTAGTGGATTCATTGGGTTATTATGATCAAAATAGACTATTTATTTCTGCATTTTGGATCTAGGAATCAAGAGGTACGGTTTTTTCAAGAATCAATCAATTAATATGAATATTAAGTAGAGAGGGGCTATTTACCAGAAATGAAGAAGAACGAGGGCTGTTGATCTGTGGTCAATGTTTAACCCATGTGGCAGATCGATGGCTGAGAGATTCCATGCTCCTAGGTACGTGCTTGAAAAGTGAATGAGAGAGGGGAAGGCACCCGAAGCTTGATAGTCGTGGATCTGGGGTCTTGTTCAAGTCTTGACCGCGATCCAACGGTCACTGCTAATCGACTCAACCCAACGACAGTCTCCGCGGGTGATGATGTCTCTGCGGTGCCACAACAGAGTAGGTGGCTGGAGAAAAGGGGAATGAGAGAGATAGGGCACGATAAGGCAAGAGAGGGGGCCGTTCGAGTTTGTCAGAGTCCCGTAAAGTGAGAGGTGGTGGCGGATTGAGGATAGGACGTGCAGAGGTGAAATGCCCAAAAAAAGGCTGCTCGGCAGCACTGCTTGGAGCAGTAGGAGGTCGGGGTGATTTGAGAGTGAGGGAGTGAGCAATGCACGGTCTCGTAGCTTTGTGTGGTGTAGGCGAGCATGAGGGGCTCCTTTTATAGCACTCAGGGTAGGTTTTAGGGCTGAACGAGGCTTTTCCCTTAGCTATGGCCACCGGACAGAGAGGAGTAAACAAGAGGGGGTTTGTTGGAGACGCAACAATGCTTGAAACCCAGTCTTAATAGGGTTCTTCAAATTCAAAATCGCGACGCAATGATTTTGGCTCGCTTAGAAACTTGAATCATGGTCGAGGGCGCAGGTTTGGTTCATCGGGTTGCATTAACGCCTCCCCGCAATTAGCGGGAGGTTGATGACAACTCAACTGCCATTAGATTAGTCTTAGATCCATGAGAGGATGATCTAAGGGCCATAAATTTCCCTTGACCCCTTTGCTCCCAGATCGCTGATGTGGCATAGCAAAAAAGAAAGCAAATAAAAAAATGAATGGGTTTTCAATACATTATCTTCAAAAATTCGTAAACAACTGTAGGAATGTCCAAATAAGCTAGAATTTGGACCATAGCTTCACAAAAATGTGGAGAGTATTTATAAAAAGTTTGAGAATAAAAAGATGAAGTTTTATTAACAAATTGTCCTCTTTGGAAAAAGTGATCAATTTATCAAATTTAAGGTGTTTTAATGTGTATAAAATTCACATTGATCACCATATTTTGGATTTGACTCTCAACAATGATTGTGAAGACAAGAAAAAATTATTTGAGACCATGAGAGAAATATAATGAGGTTAAAAGAGAAATTATCTCATAATTTTGATAAAATCCACTTTGTCACATCCTTCCCTCCTTAAAAGAAATTTTGTCCCCAAAATTCAAAACAACCTCAAAATTGGGAGTATTCAAAACTAGATCATATTCTCAAATATTGGGGTATCCTCAACTATATAATCAAAACCATGTCATCAAATTTCAAGTAGTACAATCATCATACTTGGGATTCCATGTTTCATATCATAACTAACTTGGTCAACATCGCTTCATCATCGAACAATTGAGTATCAACGTCAGCACATATATTGTCCAAAGTCATCATATGTGTCACAAATATGTAAAGCATCCCATTGATCACAAATTTGGAGAGATCATGTTTTTTGCTCAAACAAATAGGGTTTTTGAATCAAGTGTACAAGGTGACATTCAATCCTAATATCTCAGGGTCCTAGCTTCTACATTGGCCTAGGTGGGTTATATATCCATGATTTGAAATTTCAAATTTCAACATTTCTAGACAACATTATACTTTCAATATCACAATTTCGAGCTCAAAATCAATGGGAGGTCCCACCCTAGTCCTAATGAGAGCTAAACCCTAAGTTATAAATCAAGAGGGTTAAAGTAGTCATCATTTCAAAAATTTCAAGATTTGGGATTTTGAAGTCATTAGTCATATATCTCAAGGTCCAAATAGTGTGATCATAAGATTTGTATCATTATTGAGATTGATAATCATGAGTCACAAGTCCATTAATCAATATCAACAGTCAAGATTTTAAGTGCCAAAAGTTATAGGTCCGTAATTTTGAAGCTAGGGTTTAGATTCCTATTTAGACCTTAGGGGATATCACTCATCTATATTCAATTTCTAGAAACAATATTCAAGCAATATTCGAGCAACATATCAAGATTTCATTATCATTGTATCCAAGGTTGATGAATGATCTACACCCTATCTATCTAGGAAGTCAACCACAAGATATTGTCAATATTGTCATATATCAAGAACATTATCAAATCAATATTTAAGATCGAGTATCAACCATGGGTTTAACCTATTAGTCTTAGGTCAACCGGTCAAAATAGGGTGAAAGGGAATACCTTTCCAAACTCTAAATAATCAATAGGATGAAAACTTAGAGGTAGTCATAATAGGGATTTGACCTAGGTTAGGGGAGTCATGAGTCAACTACCACCCTAATCTGGTACATTACCAACATTAGTCATTATCAATTGAGCTTATTCAAATAGGGTGAGTATCCATGATTAAATCATATTCCATAAGGTTATGACATCTAAAATTCAAGATCATAATAAGGCAATAATGTCAAGATTTTACAAAGTCAAGTTAATCTTTGTATCCCTTTCCTTTCATAATCAAGGTAGTGGTATAATTTGGAAATCAAGGATTTGAATTTGGAATTCAAGGAATTAGATCATAATAGTGCAAAATCTAGGCCCACAATCATCATATCAAAATCGAGATTGCAAAAGGCATCAATAGTCAATTGGGAATTTACTTTTTGTATCATAGTCTTACATCATGATTTTGTGAGTCATTAAGATTAATAATTTGATGGCATAATCATGATGTGCATCAAAATAGGATAAGAGTGTACTTAACTATGTTTGAGGTTTTATCAACAATAGGGAAACATGGGATAATCAAATCAAGACCTCATCAGCAATGATGTATAAGGTATAAGTCATCCTTATTTCATCAAATCAAGATTTACCTAAACATAGGAAGCATGTAGTCTAGTTTGGATAAATTGAGTTTACATGATATTAAGGGTCATACAAGAGTATTCAAGTTTAAAATTTGATCAAAATCAAGTTTTCAAATTTAGGTCAGATCATGGTATCAACTTTTCAAGATTTAGCGATATTCATTTTTCCCATGTGTAAGCTACCCATAATCGAGACATCATGTGGTAAAGGTCACAAGAAAGGACCACATGAGGAGATGAGAAGACTACCTAATCTTCATTTACATGGGTGGCTTTGGATTGTCCTTAAAGAAGAGATGAGATGCTAGAAGACTCTCTAGGGTTTCATAAGAGAACCTTTAGCTCCAGTTCTAGATCAATTAAGGCCAGGTAGAGTGGGGGATCTCAGCCACCATGAAGATAGATAGGAGAAATTATGCCAGGACCCCGAGCCTACACACCTCAATTTTCAGCATTATGGACTTTAGGGTTTCTTGGGTGTAAGAGACTTGAGAAATTATTTACTTCAAGTATATGGGAGTGTGTAAGATCTGATACCAACTGTCACAGAACCATTCTTACCCCAATCCTAATCCCACTGCCTAGACAGTGATAAAGGGATTGAAGCGCCCGTCCCTGAGTGGTCCGAAAGGATCTATCACACTGGAATATACAATAGGAAATAATAACTGAAAACTAGATATTTAAAGAACAACTAACCCAATATGAAGATATATCCAATTTATCTTTTTCATTAGAGTATGTAGAGTGTGGAAGCGATCTTATTCAGTATTCCATTTGTATTACCTAAAATCAAGAAAATCGAGACACAATCATGCAATTGCACGGTACACTATCAAAATTGAGTAAAACAGTTTATAAGAAAATAAGTATACTTGGCAGGACTTATATTTCAAAAGTATAATAAGAAATTTCAAGAACCAAAAGTTATTCAACAAGTTTTTTAAACGATTCGATTTTTATTACAAGTTCCCATTATACTGTAATTCGAGAAGCATGCTTATATATTTTTGTGTGATTTATCGCCCCAACACAATGGGGGAAGTCACTGGGTTCCTTCTCTCCATATGAGGTAGGAAGCCAATGTACAAGTCCCATCTCTCAATGAGGGGGGTCGCTTGCACCCAATATCAACATTATCAACATTATGAACATCATCCTCATTATCAATATACAGGCTGTCATAATGGGAATGCAATTTTTGTTTTCATGTTTTTCAAAATATAGTATAGAAAAACAAAAGATTAATCATAGGGAACAATAGATCATCCAAGTAAGTAGCCAAGTATACATTCAAGAGATACATAAAAGTATCTTTAATACAATCAAGAAGGAGCTATATAATAGTGTACCTTTCACTGAGGATTTCAAGTATGATCAACAAGTAATAGGTACACCCTTTGAGTCAAATCCTAAATCACAAAGTTTGGATCAAGGTTCAAGATCACGATATTTGTAGATCAAGTTTCAATATTTGAGATTAGGGTTACACTTTTCCTATGTCAACCTTTGGGTTGGGTCATTCACTTATAATCAATATGTCCAATATTTTTCAAGTGTCAAATTTTTGAGTGTGAATGAGTTACCTAGGTTTTATAGGATCATATGTGTTAACCCTAGTTTATGATCATTATCTAAGTCATCACCAGTTTCTAGATTATCATCATTGTACTTAATATAATTGGATTTCAAGATCAGATCAAGTCAACAAATATAGATCTAGATCATAATGATTCATTTTCAAGAGTAAATGAGTTACAAGATCAAATATAAACTCATATTTAGTCAAGTTTGGTTTCAAGATGATCATTATAGTCAAATTCTAGGGTTTCAAAGATTAAACATCATTTTTCAATCATTTGTCAAATTAAATTAGAAAAGTAACAAGATCTAGGGATATCAGTTAGAAAAATCAAGAATTAGGCTTTAAAAGTATTTTTAGTGGATTCATTGGGTTTTTATGATCAAAATAGACTATTTATTTGTGCATTTTGGAGCTAGGAATCAAGAGATATGATTTTTTCAAGAATCAAGAAATTAATCTGAATATTAAGTAGAGAGGGGATATTTACTAGAAATGAAGAAGAACGAGGGTCGTTGATCTGCGGTCAATGTTTGACCCACATGGCAGATCAATGGGTGAGAGATTCCATGCTCCTGGGCACGTTCTTGCAAAGCAAACGAGAGACGGTAAGGCACCCGAAGCTTGGCAGCCGTGGATATGGGGTCTTGGTCAAGTCTTGACCGCGATCCAATGGTCACTGCTAGTCGACTCAACCCCACGACAATCTCCATGGGTGACTATGTTATGGCGGTGCCACAACAGAGCAGGTGGCTAGAGAAAAGGGGAAAGAGAGAGATAGGGCACAAGAAGGCAAGAGAGGGGGCCGATCGAGTTCGTCAGAGTCCCGTAAAGCGAGAGGTGGTGGTGGATTGAGGATAGGACGTGCGGAGGTAAAACGCCCAAAAAAAGGTTGCTTGGCGGCTCTACTTGGAGCAGCAGGAGGTTGGGGTGATTTAAGACTGGGGGAGTGAGCAATGCATGGTCTCGTATCTTGGTGTGGTGTAGGCGAGCATGAGGGTCTCCTTTTATAGCACTGAGGTTAGGTTTTAGGGCTGAACGAGGCTTTGTCCTTAGTCATGTCCACCAGACAGAGAGAAGCAAGAAAGAGGGGGTTTGTTGGTGGCACAACAATGCTTGAAACCCAGTCAAAATAGGGTTCTTCTAGTTCAAAATCATGACGCAATGATTTTGGCTTGCTTAGAAACTTGAATCATGGTCGAGGGCGCGAGTTTGGTTCATCAGGTTGCATTAACACCTCCCCGCAATTAGTGGGAGGTTGATGACAACTCAACTACCGTCAGATTAGTCTCAGCTCTGCGAGAGGCCGATCTAAGGGCCAGAAATTCCCCTGACCCCTTCGCCCCCAGATCGCTGATGTGGCATAGGCAAAAAGAAGGCAAATAAAAAGCAAATGAATGGGTTTTGAATATATTATCTTCAAAAATTTGTAAACAACTGTAGGAATGTCCAAATGAGCTAGAATTTGGACCATAGATTCACAAAAATGTGGAGATTATTTATAAAAAGTTTGAGAATAAAAAGATGAATTTTGATTGAAAAATTTTCTTCTTTGGACAAAGTGATCAATTTATCAAATTTAAGGTGTTATAATGTGTATAAAATTCACATTGATCACCATATTTTGGATTTGAGTCTCAACATTGATTATGAAGACAAGAAAAAATTATTTAAGACCACGAGAGAAATATATGAGGTCAAAAGAGTAATTATCTCATAATTATGATAAAATCCACTTTGTCACAGGTAGCTCAAATGAACTTTGGGTATTTGTGAACTAAAGTTAATTTTCATGATGTAGTCCATTCAACACGATCCCGAAATACTCCTCCATCAGTAAGGTTAGTAAAATAGCTACACTAGATCTACAAGAAGTGTTAGAAAGTAGGAGTCGTGCCTCTTTGGTGGCCTCAGGATCTGTTAGTATGTGGAGACTGGAGGCATACTACCTACTTTTATAGCAAAGATAGTATGCAACAAATCTACAACTTGTGCTACCAATTGTGCTAGGTTAAGTAGAGGATTTGATTCTTCTCATCACCTAAGTCTATGTGAAGAAGATGTGTTTTTGGCATAGAAGGAACCATCTAATCTATAATATCTATCTAGTAAATAGTTTAAGCATTTGTGCATCCTCCTAGTCTATTTCTCAATTACCATCAAAATTAATAGAACTAGTGGGATCAATTACCATCTCAACATGTGACTCCAGATCATCCACATGGAACTCATCCAATTCATCAATGGGTCCTACTAGATATAGAACTAGTGAGGTGATAGAAAAATGAATTGGTGGTGATGTGTAAACCTTATGTTTGAGCGGTAACTCATCATTTTGAACAAACAAATATCCAATACAAGTTGGTTGTTCATCTTCAAAGATAGTGTCTACCAACATTTTTTAATCATCATATTCATATGGACATGGGTCTAAAATAGAGAAACATGGTGGAGCCACACGTTTTTGGGAGAGTTGTGCTTTCATATGAGCAAGTTGCACATCTAATCATTTGTTTTGGGTATCTCCATCACCTAGAATTGATTGTTGGATATATACCATTTCTTGTTGGCTAGATAACACCTTAAGGAGGGCATCCATCTTCTCATATGTGTTAGGTAGATATTAGTCTACATTATAAGGCTCTCCAATGTAACCTCCAGAATAATGTTAATTGTAGTCCACTTCATTTGGATAATCAACCACATAGCATGGTTCCTCATAGTAGCTTTCAAAATATGGTAGATTAGAATTGACATAGTATCCACCTGCATAATTTATGAAATTCCACACAAAATGATTTATCAGAATACTACTTTTAAATGTGGGGAAGTTTTAGGCAGTTTACTAACGTATGGTTCTAATAATCACACACCTGACATTGCTCGAGTTGCAGCACTGACCACTCCATTGTAATATGTTGCCTAATGTTTTGAGATATTTGAATGTCTGGGTTGAGAAATTTTTTTTCCAATGAATTAAGATAAAATATATTTTTCTTTCTTAAAATATGGGAAAATTAGAAATTATCAAAATCTAAAATAAAAAGCCACTAAAAATATAATATATCTAAAATATATTAAAGAACCAAACTAAATAATTAAAAAAATTAAAAATTACAGATAAAAAGTAAAAAAAAAATGAAAAAACTAAGAAATTATAAAATAAAACTAGGAATTTAAAACCAAACTAAAATTACAAAAAACTAAGGAAGAAAAATTCTAAATTATCTCAACTTTTAATTAAAAAACTATTTCATTGTATTGAGCAATTGTGATAAAATTTGATGTGAGTTTTATTATTCAATAGATTCTCTAAGATACATCACCCTAGGTTTTAATCCTTTTTCTACATGCAATATCACACACATGTAAGTGGAAAAGTCTATAATTGTATAGCTACAAGGTTGGAACCCAAATGAGAACTTGATTAAGAAAATATGATTGAAACTATTATAGAGAATGATGATTAAATGTGGTTGTTCAGAGAGTTGATTAACTAAAACTAAACTAATAATTTCGATGCAATGGAAATATTTAAAAATAATGTTGAATTCAATATTTAAAAGAACTAGGATATATGTACTTCACTGCCATCACCTACGTCACTATTCTAACTATTAAAACTCAATAATTGTGTCTAATTTGACTAGAACCACATGAATTTGTCTCCTTTCAGAACATGAACAAAAATAAGAATCTCATTCCCTGTGGGTTTGAAATTATGTTACCCATGGATCATTACCCAATCAATACATATCACTCGTTCCATGATCTCTTCCATAATTCTATGGATTCATTTGAGTATCTAATCTTAAATTTTAGGATTTCAACGTCTAGGACTATATCAAACATGCAAATCAAATGATTTATCCAAAGAGCAAGAAATAAATGAATAATGAACAATATCATTACCCAATGTACTAAGTTTTGTAATTAATTAGAACAAAATACGTGCAATGCAGAAACTCCCCATGCCCTAGGGATGGAGTCTGCTTTCTCATATCCATGAAAATGCACAAATGCAAAGCAGGAAAGAACACATCATATCAAATAAGATAGAGGTTTATCTCTAACAATTAATCTTTGTTTGTGAAGCAATAGTTCTAATGATCTCTACATGGAAGAAAATAATTTACTCTCTCTTAACTCATTTCTCTAAGAGATATGATACAATAAATGGAAGTCAATCCTCAGATGGTGGGCATAAACAATGTTGTGGGGATTACTGTGGCTACCTTGCTTTTCATCATGGGTCACAATATATACTAAAGGTTGGATCACAAGGATTTTATCCCCTCTTGAAAATGGAGGTTGACTTGTATTTATAGTTTATCAACCTAGAATATAAATATTCATGGTATGTCATGTCTTGAATTCTAAATAACTGATTGTAATGGGATATGACACTTTTGAAATCTAAATGCTTTGCTTGGTGGATTTTAATTGATGCTACGATAGCTTTATGTCAGGTCAACGGAATATCATTGACCATAATAACTGCCACATGTTTGCCTCAATAGGCAATAAGGAACAATTTTGCGTCAAATTTTATTTAGTTATTGTGACTGCTCAACTTTCTTGACTCATTTGTAGTTAGCATCCTTGAAAGGCTCAATTGACTAACTAATGTACAATCCTTGACTCCTTTAAAACATATTAATGATATAGGAGTTTCAATCAAATTGGGGGATATCCTACCAACTTGAAGAGATTATTAAATATAATTGTTGCATGCTTAATAAAATAATGCTTCCAACCAAACTTCAATCATCCAATCACAACATCTAGTTCAAAATTTATTGTTATTTTAATGACCATGAATACTGTAAATATCCTCACTCCAATTAAAGGAGTTGGGGTGTGAGGGTGAGCAATACGTGGTCATTGTCTTTTGGCTTTCCATTGAGGAATAACTATTTATCTCTTGATCTTGCATCAACCCATAAATACAATACAAAAATACATTAGATACCAACAATATACACAAAATTTTTAAAAAACTAAAAGAATGAACTATTTAGTGAAATGCAACAAAAATTTGTAAAACAAATTATTTAAATGCAACTTAAAATGCAACAAAAAGACATTCATCAATGATATTGGTGAGTCTCCTCCTCATTTGCATCCATAGAGGCACAAAAATGACCCAAAGCGGGCTCAGGTATCTCACCCTTCATGGGAGGGTGATCTTGTACGTACATTTGGATATGTGCAGTTAGATAAGTATGGTTGTAGTTGAGGTTTTCCAGTATGAAATAGTTGTGATTGGGAAGGGCATGTTAGATGAGGATGTCTCTGAACAGTAGGAAGTAGATACCTTTCTCTTAGTATCTCACCCTCTATGGGAGACTAGTCTTGAGGCTCACAGATACTTTATGCCATTTAAGTGGCTTGTTTTTTGGGTAAATCCCTATTAGAAAATATGTGTAGCTCAGGCAAGAAGTAATGGAACTGACCAATTTTCCTTGTGTATACTAGGAGATGACATTGCATATGGCCACCAGAGCAAGATGCTCAATCAATGTGCTGCCCCAGTAAAATATCTCATCACTCCTCATGCTCTAGAGGTAATAGAGGTTAGTGTAGGAGACTAATTGCTAGATGCTACCTCGAATGGACATGGTGCAGGAGTGAGTGTGATGTAGATATTATGGCATGGGGTTGTGCATGTAGGATGCATTTTCCTAGTTGGGGATGGAAGGAAGAAAACCAAATAGCTCTACCCAGAATTTTCCAACACTAAAATTCTCAGTGAAATGGTTGTGGTTGTTGGTGACACATTTGTCGAGTCATTCCTTATTGACATATTTAAAGATAATAGTTAAGTCAATATCTTGCAATGCGTTCTACCCACCAAAAATTCAGGAGAAGTTGTACTCCTTGTAGAAGGGGCAAACTTTAAATTGGAAAAGGGCACTTAGGCATTGCATAGAATGTTCTCAACTATAGGCTGTAGCCCCCTCTTTTAGAGGGTGTATGGGAATCCACTAAATACTTTCACCTTGACAGTGTAAAAAAATAAAAAATTAAACTTATAAATGGATCCTCAATTGGAAATGTAACTTTTCAAAAGTTTAAGTTCATTCATCAAGAAAAACCTAATGTGACTATAATACCCAAATCTAATGTTTAAAGAAATATACAATCAATTAAGCAATATTTATGCTTTTATGGCTACATTTAATCCAATATCCTTTTACATTAAAGTCTAAGGAACTTTCTCTCACCTCCAAGGAACCTCATTATCATTAACAAGAATATGTACCTTAATTGGGATAATTTCACACAGTAGACTCAATTACACTATGATAAAACTATTTGAACCTAAAAGGAAGGTCACTTTTATTAGGGGGTCAATCATAATGCATTGAATGTACAAAAGTGATGAAAACTACATTATGATCATAACTTAACTTTTAGTCATCCAATTTAGAAAGTACCTAAATGAAGATGTTCGAGATCCTACAATGCACCTACTATCAAAATTTGAGACCAATAGGACTTTAGATGACCCCTATAATGAATTTAGTCAGTTTATATATTGTTTACCTTAAATTACCTTCCATTTGAATTAGTTGTATCAATTTTGTAAAGTATGATGCAATTTCATGTGTCTCCTATCCTTCATAGCTAAGTTCTAGACATATCATTCGTCACCACGATGGAGTCCATTTCAGAGTCAGACTTCAGATCTAATAGATGTGAGGGCCTTCTCCCTCACCAGATTCTGGGTCCCTATGGGACTCCTATAAGTTGCGGGAATCCTCCTAGCATAATCTTACTCTCATCTACAAACTTATCCCAATAGAGCCCATTTTCTCTTTTGCCATATCTTCCCAAGTTGATCCAACTTAGTATCTTTGGGGTTTCATGCCGGGACTCCTCTTTGCTATTCCATGCTTGGACCTTCACAAAATCCCCTCGCGACCCTAGACAACCAACTATATATAATTTGACTCCAAAACATTCCTAGAGGGTGGATAAACACTTCTATAACACTAGTTTTGCATGAATCCTCCTCAACCATACCTAATAAGGATCATCTACCTAAATTGCCTACTAACTGTTCGCAATGGTGACTCTAGTACTCGCATTTTAAGACAAGACTGTAGGAAGATTCTTAGACCCTCCAGGATGCCCATAGACCCTTCAATTTCAGTCAGGAAGGTATCAATCCAATTTCCCCATTTTTTCTGCTTTTATGGCTTGTTTGAAAATATTACCTCCTTGGACCTCATCATGTCTCATTTTCCTACTTTCAACCTTCGATGGCATGTTTCAGAGAAACCCAAGTTTTTAGCTTTTCTCAGGCATGCTTCCGATGTGATCTCCATTCTACACCAGCTCAATAGTAATGGCGGTAGTAGCATCTTATTTCCTGAGGATAAGGGAATGAGTGTTAAGGGTCCCTCTGATTGAGAGGACTAAGGATCACGACCCCAATTTTGGTTCATCAAATCAATGTTTGGATTACCGCTCTGCAATCAAGGATCATACACAAGTTTTGGATGTCGATTCATGAACTGGGCTGAGGAAGATTGGGAGTCTATAGAGTATTTGTTTACCCCTCACATCTATTTATCTTTTTTTTTCATGCACCCCATGGGTACAATATGAATTTTGGACTCTTGTCGTGTTGACCACCTCGTGGAACCATACCATGGGCTCTTCTAGCATGTCTGCATGCGATTGGCCCAATCGGGTATTACTGTCCAATTTTGAATAATGTGTCACATGTAGATTTATATCGCCTTCTTGTTGGTTGGATTTTGAAAACCCATAATAATTATTTAGTTCATGAAAACCTAATCTTTGTTGTGACTACAATGATGAGAACCTTGACTTTGTAATGGCACTACATGACTGTCCTTGAAACGAACTTGTCTTCTTCCTTTCTTTGGTCTCACACTTCTCGAGAGTAGACCTTTCAATAATTTTCACGGGCTCCACAAATGTAAATAGCTTCTCCTTGTTCTCCATAGCAGATGCTATTATAGACAACTCAAAACTCAGACCTTTCCCAAAACTTTGAATCATCTCCTTCTCTATCATTTCCATGTGAGGATAGGACCTTAAAATCTCCATAAATCTTACTTCATAATCATTGATTGACATTGACCCTAGGCACAACTACTCAAACTAGGCTATCTTCTTGTCTAGATATGTATCAGGGAAGCAATGGCTCACAAACTCTCACCAAAACTCTTCCCAACTCACCACAACTTGCGGTCTCCTCTCTTCATCTATGGCCCACCAAAGGACAACACTGCCCTTCCATAGGTAAATAGCATGTTTTACCTTGTCCTCATCTGGGATGTTTAAGATCTTAAATTCCTTTTCCAACTTTGTTAACCACATATCGACTTCTGTTGTACCCACATACTCAGTAGCTCCCATGTGCTTCAACCTTTCAAACATCTTCCCCGAACCCTAAGATTCTGCATTAGAAACATGTGTCCTAGGTTGAGTTGCAGACATGCTATTCGCTAAGTTTGTGATCGTCCGCATGAGTTATCCAAACATGCACTAAAAATATGGATTTTCCATGGCCACAGGGTCAAATAGATGTGGTGTAGGATGTGATCACCCCATCACATGTACTCTTCCATTAGGTACCAGCCTCCTACGCCACCTCCTGGTGTGACACAACTACTCTCCACATACTCTTCATGTTGTCCTGACATATTTGCATAATCATAAGCTATGATTAGATATGTTGTATTATGTAAGAACAAACACAAAGCCTAAGTCCTACGTCCTTATAGACTCAGCTAACCCTACGCTCTAATACGAACCATGTTTAACTCTCTTAGGGTTAAGAAAATAATCAATTGAACCACTTGATGAGCATCATTGTGACACCTCGCCACGCTAAATGAGATTAATGAAATCATAAAAAATGATTGACTGCTCACTAATCACATGGCCAGAAATACGGAAGAATTAAAACCAAATTGCACATCATGAACAAGTTTTAAAACATGTCCATAAAGGTCCATCTTTACATAAATCATATACCATAATAGGTATTTACATCTATGTCGAGTGATCTCAACCACATAATGTATACAAAAGAACTATTTCCACATGTACATGCCATATATTACAAACATTGGCATACTGCCAAAATCCTGTGTCAATACAAGTATATCATCTATAAAACACATCCCATACCCGGACCTAAGAGTATAGGGATGACACTAAGACTCCACAACATATAACTGCAACTTTCCAACCTTCTATGTTTATAGATCATCAGGTTGTTCCCCTTCAACTACATGATCTTGACTCTATCACCGACGACCACCTAAAAAGATGTGGCAAACCACATGGGTGAGACCCATGTTTGAGCAAGAGATATAACTTTATCCAACATATATTGATTACAATAGAATATATAATAGTAAATAAATTGAGCAGTCATAGCATTTGATAAGAAATTGAGAAGATTGAATAGTTCTATCATACTAAGAATGTTAAACACATAAGTTTCACAACAAGTATAATTACTCAATTTTCATAAGATTGCATCTTGTAAGAACTTTGTAGTATAAAGAAAAGGCAAGGGATAATCAACCAATGTGAATTGTGTTCAACCCTAGGAATCATACTACACAACTTGTATTACATCTTTTATTATATTTCCCTAAGGGATTTGAGGAATACCACTCAAGTCCAAATTGACCACTACTAAGTCAAAATAATGCCATACAAGATATAGGAGAACTAGATTCCTAAGATCTTCAAAATCATTGCCTACTAATTGTTTGCAAAGGTGACTCTAGTACTCACACTTCAAGACAAGACTGCGGGAAGATTCTTAGACCCTCCAAGATGACCATAGACCCTTCAATTTTAGTTAGGAATGTACCAATCCAATTTCCCCATTTTTTTGCTTTTATGGCTTGTTTGAAAAATTTACCTCCCTCGACCTCTTCAGGTCTCATTTTCCCACTTTCAACCTTCGATGGCATGTTTCAGACAAGACCAAATTTTTAGCTTTTCTCGAGAATGCTTCCTATGTGATCTCTAATCTTCACCACCTCAATAGTAAAGGTGGTGGTAGCATCTTGTTTCTTGAGGATAGGGGAATGCGTGTGAAGGGTCCGTCAGACTGAGAGTACTCAAGGATCACGACCCCAATTTTGGTTATATCACATCAATGTTTGGATTACCGCTCTACAATAAAGGATCATACACAAGTTTTGGATGTTGATTAATCAACCGAGTTGAGGAAGATTAGGAGTCAATAGAGTATTGGTTTACCCCTCACATCTGTTTATCTTTTTTTCATGCACCCCATGGGTACAATATGAATTTTGGACTCTCATCATGTTCACCACCTCGTGGCACCATACCATGGGCTTTGCTAGCATGTCTTCATGAGATTGGCCCAGTTGGGTATTACTATCCAGTTTTGGATAATGTGTCACATGTGGATCTATGTTGCCTTCTGATTGGTTGGATTTTGAAAACCCATAATAATTATTTAGTTTAGAACAAACTGAACTTTGTTGTGACTACGATGATGAGAACCTTGTCTTTATAATTCCACTACATGACTATCCTTGAAACTGACTTGTCTTCTTCCTTGCTTTGGCCTCACACTTCTCGAGAGTAGACCTTTCAATCCTTCTCATGGGGTCTACAAATGTAAAGAAGTTCTACATGTTCTCCATAGAAGATGTTGTTGTAGACAAATCATAACTCAGACCTTTCTCAAACCTTTGAATCCTCTCCTTCTCTGTCATTTCCATGTGAGGATAGAACCTCAAAATCTCCATAAATCTTGCTTGATAATCATTGATTGACATCGACCCTTGGAACAACCACTCAAACTGGGATATCTTCTTATCCATACATGTCTTCGAGAAGTAGAGGCTCACAAACTCTCACCAGAACTCTTCCCTACTCACCACAACTTGCGGTCTCTTCTTTTCATCTATGGCCCACCAAAGGCAAACACTGACCTTCAATAGGTAAATAGCATGTTTCACCTTGTTCTCATCTAAGATGTTCAAGATCTTAAACTCTTTTTCCAACTTTGCTAACCACATATCAGCGTCTGTCAGGTCTGGTGTACCCACATACTCAGTAGCTATCATGTGCTTCAACCTTTCAAACATCTTCCCTAGACCCTGTGATTCTACATTAGGAACATGTGTCTAGGTTGACGTGTAAACACGCGATATGCTAAGTGTGTGATCATCTGCATGAGTTGTCCAAACATGGACTAAAAATCTAGATTGGCCATGGAAGCAGGGTCAAATGGATGTCGTGTAGGCTGGTCTGGCATCATCACATGTAATCTTCCATCATGTGTCGGCCTCCTACTACCACCTCCTGGTGTGAAACAACTAGTCTCCACATGCTCTTCATTTTGTCCAAACATATTTGCATAAGAAAAAGATATTATTAGATATGTTGTATTATGTAATAATAGACACAAAACCTAAGTCCTATGTCCCTATAGAATCAGGAAACCCTACACTCTAATGCCAACCATGTTTAACTCTCTTAGGGTTAAGAAAACAATCAATTGAACCACTTGATGAGCATCATTGTGACACCTCTTCATGCTAAATGAGTTTACACAAAACATAAAACACGATTAACTACTAACTAATCACATAGCCAGAAATGCAGAAGAAATAAAACCAAATTGCACATCATGAACAAGTTCTAAAATATTTACATAAAGGTCCATATTTACATAAATCATATACCATAGCAGGTATTTACATATATGTCTAGTGATCTCAACCACATCATGTATACAAAAGAACTATTTTCACATGTACATGCCATATATTACAGACATTGGCATACTGATAAAATCTTGTGTTGATACAAGTATATCATCTACAAAACACACCCCATACCCAAACCTAAGAGTATAGGGATGACACTAAGACTCCACTAAAGATAAATGAAACTGTCCAACCTTCTATGTTTACAGATCATCAGGTTGTTCCCCTTCGACTACATGATCTTGACTCTGTCACCTACGACCACCTAAAAATATGTGGCAAACCATAGGGGTGAGACCCATGTCTGAGCAAGAGATATAACTTTCTCCAAAATATATTGATTACAATAGAATATATAATAGAAAATAAACTGAGCAGTGGTAGCATTTGATAAGCAATTGAGAAGATTGAATAGTTCTATCATACTAAGAAATTTAAACAGATATGTTTAACAAAAAGTATAATTACACAATTTTCATAAGATTTCATCTTATAAGAACTGTGTAGTATAAATACAAGGCAAGGTCTAATCAACCAATGTGAGATGTATTTAACCCTAGGAATTATACTACACGACATGTATTACATCTTTTATTATATTTCCCTAAGGGATTTGATGAATACCACTTTAGTACAAACTGACCACTACTAAGTCGCAATCAATGCCATACAAGATCAACGAGAACTAGATTCCTAAGATCTTAGAAATAAATGCCTACTAACTATTTGCGAGGGTGACTATAGTACTTGCAATTCAAGAAAAGACTGCAAGATGATTCTTAGACCCTCCAAGATGCCCATAGACCCTTCAATTTCAGTCAGGAAGGTATCAATCCAATTTCCCCATTTTGTTGCTTTTATGGCTTGTTTGAAAAAATTACCTCCCTAGACCTCTTTAGGTCTCGTTTTCCTAGTTTCAACCTTTGTTAGCATGTTTTGAACAAGCCCAAGTTTTTAGCTTTTCTTGGACATTCTTCCTATGTGATCTCCAATCTTCACCACCTTGATAGTAATGGTGGTAGTAGCATCTTGTTTCCTGAGGTCAAGGGAAGAGTGTGAAGGGTCCCTCTGAGTTATAGGACTCAAGGATCATGACCCCAATTTTGGTTTATCACATCAATGCTTGGATTACTGCTCTACAATCAAGGATCATACTTAAATTTTGGATGTTGATTCATCAATTTGGCTGAGGAAGATTAGGTGTCGGTAGAGTATTGGTTTACCCCACACATTTGTTTATCTTTTTTTCATGCACCCCATGGGTACAATTTGAATTTTGGACTCTTTTCATGTTGACTACCTCGTGGAACCATACCATGGGCTTTGCTAGCACGTCTGTATGTTATTGGCCCAGTTGGGTATTACTATCTAGTTTTGGATAATGCGTCACATGTGGATTTATGCCGCCTTCTGATAGGTTGGATTTTGAAAAACCATAATAATTATTTAATTCAGAAAAACCTAATCTTAGTTGTGATGACAACAATGAGAACCTTGGCTTCGTAATTCCACTACATGACTGCCTTTGAAATTGACTTGTCTTCTTCCTTTCTTTGGCCTCACACTTCTCGAGAGAAGACCTTTCAATCCTTGTCACATGCTCCATAAATGTAGAGAACTTCTCCATGTTCTCCATAGCAGATGTTATTGTAGACAACTCAGAACTCAGACTTTTCTCAAACCTTTGAATCCTCTCCTTCTCAATCATTTCCATGTGAGGATAGAACTTCGAAATATACATAAATCTTACTTTATAATCATTGATTGACATTGACTCTTGGCACAACCGCTCAAACTTGGCTATCTTCTTGTCTTGATATGTCTCAGGGAAGCAAAGGCTCACAAACTCTCACTAGAACTCCTCCCAACTCACCACAACTTGTGGACTCATCTCTTCATATGTGGCCCACCAAAGTCCAACACTGTCTTCAATAGGTAAATAACATGTTTCACCTTGTCCTCATATGGGATGTTCAAGATCTTAAACTCTTTTTCCATCTTTTTAAACCACATATCAACATCTGTCAGGTCAGTCTATTGTACCCACATACTCAGTAGCTCCCATGTGCTTCAACCTTTCAAACATCTTCCCCAGACCCTGAGATTCTACATTAGGAATAAGTGTCCTAGGTTGAGGTGCAGACACACTATATGCTAAGTGTGTGATCGTCTGCATGACTTGTCCAAATGTGGACTAAAAATTTGGATTGGCCATGGCCGCAAGGTCAAACGGATGCGGTGCAGGCTGTTCTGACCTCGTTACATGTACTCTTCCATTAGGTATCAGCCTCCTATGGCCACCTCCTGATGTGACAGAACTACTCTTCAAATGCTCTTCATGTTGACCAGACATATTTGCATAAGCATAATATATGATCACATATGTTGTATTATGTAAGAACAAACACAAATACTAAGCATATGTCCCTATAGACTCAGTAAATCCTACACTCTAATAACAACCATGTTTAACTTTCTTAGGATTAAGAAAACCATCAATTAAACCACTTGATGAGCATAAATTTGACACCTCATCACACTAAATGAGATAAATCAAAACATTAAACATGATTAACTACTAACTAATCACATATCCAAAAATGTGGAAGAAATAAAACCAAATTGCACATCATGAACAAGTTCTAAAACATTTACAGAATGGTCCATCTTTACATAAATCATATACCATAATAGGTATTTACATCTATGTCTAGTGATCTCAGCCACATCCTATATATTACAAACATTGACATATTACCAAAATCTTGTGTCGATACAAGTATATCATCTATAAAACACATCCCATACCCAAACCTAAGAGTATAGGGATGACACTAAGACTCTACTACAGATAACTGCAATAGTCCAACCTTCTATGTTTGTAGAATTATCAGGTTGTTCCCCTTCGACTACTCAATCTTGACTCTATCACCAATGACCACCTAAAAAGATGTGGTGAACCACAGGGGTGAGACCTATGTCTGAGAAAGAGATATAACTTTCTCCAACATATATTGATTACAATAGAATATATAACAATAAATAAATTGAGCAGTGGTAGCATTTGATAAGCTATTGAGAAGATTGAATAGTTCTATCATACTAAGAAAGTTAGAGATAAGTTTCAAAACAAGTATAATTACTCAATTTTCATAAGATTGCATCTTGTAAGAACTTTGTAGTATAAAGACAAGGCAAGGGCTAATCAACAAATGTGAAATGTATTCAACCCTAGGAATTATACTATACAACTTGTATTACATCTTTTATTATATTTCCCTATGGGATTTTAGGAATACCACTCAAGTCCAAACTGACCACTACTAAGTCAAACGAATGCCATACAAGATCTCGGAGAACTAAATTCCTAAGATCTTCAAAATTTTTTCCTACTAACTATTTGCAAAGGTGACTCTAGTACTCACACTTCAAGACAAGACTATGAGAAGATTCTTAAACCCTCCAGGATGCCCATAGACCCTTCAATTTCAGCCAGGAAGGTACCAATCCAATTTCCCTATTTTTCTTCTTTTATGGCTTGTTTGAAAAATTTACCTCCCAGGACCTCTTCAGGTCTTGTTTTCCTACTCTCAACCTTCAATGGCATGTTTCATACAAGACCAAGTTTTTATCTTTTATCGGGCATGCTTCCTATGTGATCTCTAATCTTCACCATCTCGATAGTAATTTCGGTAGTAGAATCTTGTTTCATGAGGACAAGGGAATGAGTGTGAAGGGTCCCTCTAACTAAGAGGACTCATGGATCACGACCCCAATTTTGGTTTATCACATCAATGTTTGGATTACCACTTTGCAATCAAGGATCATACACAAGCTTTAGATGTTGATTCATCAACTGGGCTGAGGAAGATAAGGAGTCCATAGAGTATTGGTTTACCCCTCACATCTATTTATCTTTTTTTTCATGAACCCCATGGGTACGATATGAATGTTGGACTCCTATCGTGTTGACCACCTCATGGAACCATACCATGGGATCTAATAGCATGTCTACTTACAATTAGCCCAGTTGGGTATTATTGTCTAATTTTGAATAATGCGTGAGATGTGAATTTATGTCTCCTTTTGATTGGTTGGAATTTGAAAACCCATAATTATTAGATGATGTTGTAGACAACACAAAACTCAGACCTTATCAAACCTTTGAATCCTCTCCTTCTCTGTCATTTCTATGTGAGGATAGAACCACAAAATCTCCATAAATCTTTCTTCATAATCTTTGATTGACATCGACCCTTGGCGCAACCGCTCAAAGTGGGCTATCTTCTTGTCCAGATATGTCACAGGGAAGCATAGGCTCACAAACTCCCAGCAGAACTCTTCCCATATTCACCACAACTTGTGGTCTCTTCTCTTCATCTATGGCCCACCAAAGGCCAACACTGCCCTTAAATAGGTAAATAACATGTTTCACCTTGAACTCATCTGGTACTTTCAAGATCTTAAACTCATTTTCCAACTTTGTTAACCACATATCAGCATCTATTAGGTCTGTTGTACCCACATACTCAGTAGCTCCCATGTGCTTCAACCTTTCAAACGTCTTCTTCGAACCCTGAGATTCTACATTACGAACAAGTGTCCTAGGTTGAGGTGCAGACATGCTATCCGCTGAGTGCATGAACGTCCCCATGAGTTGTCCAAACATGGACTAAAAATTTAGATTGGCCATGGCCGTAGGGTCAAACAGATGTGGTGCAGGCTGTTCTGGCCCCGTCACATGTACTCTTCCATTAGGTAGAGACCTCCTACCGCCACATCCTAATGCGATACAACTACTCTCCACATGCTCTTGATGTTTTCCATACATATTTTAATAAGCATAATCTATGATCAAATATGTTGTATTATGTAAGAACAAACACAAAACCTAAGTCCTATTTCCATATAGACTCAAAAAACCCTAAGCTCTAATACCAACCATGTTTTGGCAGTATCATACTAAGAAAGTTAAATACATAAGTTTCACAACAAGTATAATTACTCAATTTTCATAAGATTGCATCTTGTAAGAACTTTGTAGTATAAAGAAAAGGCAAGGTCTAATCAACCAATGTGAAATGTATTCAACCCTAGAAATTATACTACACAACTTTATTACATCTTTTATTATATTTATCTAAGGGATTTGAGGAATACCACTCAAGTCCAAACTGACCACTGCTAATTAAAAATATGCCATACAAGATCTAGGAGAACTAGATTCCTAAGATCTTCTCCACCCTCAGTCAGTACAAGTTTGTCACAATGATACATTAGGTTAAGCTGCTAACAACCTAGTCCGTCCTGGGTACATGTCACGACACTAGTGATAGGAGGTGGGTATGCAAACCCTACCATCCGAGGTACAACCACAACTTTCCTAAATTTCATATCATATGCAAACACCAAGACACGACTGTAGCCGTTCTCAAAGTAAGGGATAGGTATACGCTTGGGGTCAGGATATCAAGTACCCAACATATTAAAAAATATGCACTCAAATTTTCCCTTAGGATACTTGTTTCACCATCCACCAAGTTTTGAGATTGAACATGGCTCTATGGAACATGACACTACATTATTAGGGTTTCACTTGATTAGTTATTTCCAATTGAGTGAATTAAGGCTTCATCATTAAAATGAAAATACAAACCCTAATTCATTTCTAGAAAGAGTATATGTATTGCAACTTTATAAGATATAAAATGTTTGAGGTATAAATATTAATCACATTACCACATGGTATCATTCATTGCAAATTAATGAACCACACTTGTCATCATACCATTATAAGGTACCAATTTCTTATACTAAGTTATAGGGTTCCAACCCTTATTGGATCATGAAGAGGATTTCACCTCAATCAGGGCTCACACATACCCAAAGGTCATTTAGACCATCACATAAATCTTTGTAAGATCACCATTACCATTCTATGTCTTAAAAAAAGCTCAAAAGATCATCAACACATGTGTCCCATAGATTTTAACATGGCAAGGCACTTTGATATTCAAATAGTACTACAATGTGGTTTCAACTCAAGAAGAGTGTAATAAATTGTCACATTATTCATTCAAGAGGGTTGATTATAACCAATCACCATTATTCAGTTACATTAGGGTTAGATGTAACAAGCTATATCACATTGGAGTCACACATCACTTATTATGGTGATATATCAAATATAATCATATGAGGACAAAGGTAAGTTCACAAGTTCAAGGAGGTTGTGCCATCCAATTCTCATTATTAGAACCAATGTATTACATAGTAGATTCATTCTAAACCATTGGATGTTGAAACATTCTGTATAAAACATTGGGTCAAGTTCAGTATTCAAAACCAACTATTTCAATATAGGTCAAATCCTTGAATCAGTTGACTTAAGGAACCATTGTTTTAGGGTTTAAATGAAACATCAAATGGAACCTTAACCCACCATCAGTTGTAACAACTTGTGCCACCATTGGTTTTGACACATTGCATCACCACCGGTTGATAGGGTTAGTACTACTATCATTTTTCACCATCGGGTGTTTACTGATGTCACTATTGGTTGATACCATCATTAGGGCACCAAACCATTGATCATTAAGGTTCCAACAATGGATAAACATGGCCTAAGGTGTGACCATCGATTGAAACCACTAGTTTTCACCCTTGGTCACCACCATTGGTTGTCATGAATACAACACCACTGGTTGTTGCAATGACAACACCATTGGGTCATGTGTTAGAGAAGAAAACAACCTAGAAACCCTAATATGGACCATCGTTTGATAGGTACTTAGAACCACCAGTTGTCATACCAATACTAACCTACGTCATATTTTACCTTAGGTGTGCACATGTCTATAGGCTCACTTAGAACTAGAAACAAAATAGGGAACACCATAAAAATTGAAACCTTGAGCAAGCATACCTTCTTAAGGCTTAGATCATTATTTTTAAGATAGAACATGAGCTAACAAGCTTAATAAAGCAATATAAGTGAAGAGGGTTATAAAAATCACCTCTAGGGAGAATATAAAATCCCAAAAAGCAAGAAAAATTAAGCAAGGAAGATAGGAAAAACCCTAGGAAATCTCTAAAATTGACCAAGTAGCACCTTTCTCCTCAAGCAAACCCTAGTAGAAGAAGCAAGAAAGGTAGGTTCTTGATCTCTAGAACAACTTTTACCATGGAAAGACATGGTTCCAATCTAGAGAATGGTAGGATGAAGAAGAAGGGAAAAACAAAAAGAGGAAAGAATATATACTTACTCATTTAGGTCAACATCACCAAAAGGGAACTTTAGAAACCCTAAAGGAAGCAAAATAAAACCGTAGGTGCTTCCACAAAGAAGGTTGATGCCTTCTTCTTCCTTGAACAACTACTCCTTGGAAAAACAAAGAGGGGACGAATTTTTTAGTAGGAGGGAAATGGTAGAGACCAAAAGTTTTGGTTGGCAACTTAAAGATAGGTATATAAAGCTTGAGGATAAGGAAAGGACCAAGCTTGAGGTGTCCTAGTATTTCCCCATGTGTTAATGGCTAGGACCTACTATAGCCATGCAACAGTAGATCCACCAGTCGTGGAGATTGAAAACCACCATTTCTTGGCTTCCCAGGCTATCCACCGGCTATTGAGGGGTGCTGACTATCGTTTGTTCATGTCTAGATCAAATAGGTGGTTGAACCCTCATTTGATCACCCTATAAGTGAAGCATCGGTTCATAAGAATCCAAACTAGAAAAACCCATCAACCTAGGGCCCTTATAGGATGAAAACTTGTTGTCCCACCATTTTGTAATCACCATTTGTTGACCAAACCAGTGTAACCATTGGGTGTTAGCCTTCAAAGAGGCTCATCCATGGAGTGGTAAATCTTAATTCACCCTTGAAGAGAATCACCACCAAACCAAGGTACACTTAAGTGCCCCATTGCTAAAAAAGATCAAGAATGATAAGAAAATATCTAAGGAAAATAATGAATGTGAAACATTGCATAAAAACTTCCCATTTGGCTAAATTGTAGAAAAGTCCAAAATGTACATAAAATTGCATAACCTACACAAACATTGTCCAAATTGGACTAAACTTGAAACTTAAGCTTTTCACATGATATTAAAACCTATTATAAGGTTAAATTAAGGTTATAAGCATTCAATTATGGTAATTAAGCTTGTTTAACACTTTAAGCATGTTTAGGGTTCTTACAGCTATAAACCCCTAACAAGGATTCTGCACTCGAAATCCTACGCAAAGAAAGATGGGTACTTTCTACGCATCTCCTCATCCAACTCTCAAGTTAATTCCTCTACACATTGATGATTCCACCAAACTTTTAGTAACACTATATCTTTCTTCATAAACTTGCTTACCCTCCTATCTAGGATCAACACAGGACCCTCAACATAGAAAACATCCTCATACAACTCAACCTCTACTGGTTGGATTGTATGCTCTATATCTGGATGGCATTTCCTCAGCATGAATATGTGAAAAACATTATGCAACATGTGTAGCTCTGGTGGTATCTTCAACTTGTATGCTACCTTTCCAACATGAGCCAAGATAGGGTATTGTCCCATAAATCTAGGAGCCAAGTCAACCTTTTTTCCAAACCTCAACATACCTTTCCAAGGATAAACCTATAAATACACTCTATCTCCCACTTGGAACTCAAGCGGTCTATGATGGTTGTCAACATAGGACTTTTGTATGTCGTGGGCTGCTTTCAATTGTTGTTGTATTAGTTTAATCTTCTCTATAGTCTGTTATACAAGCTCAGGACCTAAGAGTTGATACTCACCAGTTTCATACCAGCAAAGTGGAGACAAACAACATCTCCCATACAGAGCCTCATAAGGAGCCATATCAATGCTTCACTAATAGTTGTTGTTGTATGCAAACTCTACAAGACTCTGATGTATATCCCAACTATGTAGAAATTGTAAGACACATTGTCTCAAGAGATCCGACAAAGTATGATTAGTCCTTTCAGACTGGCCATCTATCTACAAATGGAAAGTTATGTCAAACCTCAGTTGTGTTCCCATTGCTGAATGCAAACGTTCCCAAAAATGACTTGTGAACTATGGACCTATGTCAAAAACTATAGTTAGTGGAATGCAAACCAGACTGACTATCTCATCAACATATATTTGTGCCAACTTTTTTACTATAAATGTCATCTTAACTAGGAAAAAGTGAGCTGACTTGGACAATCTATCTACTATTACCCATACAGAATCATGACCTTTGGCCGTCCTAGGAAGACTAACCACAAAGTCCATAGTGATGTGATCCCACTTCCATTGCGGTATCAACAAACGTTGTAGTTTCCCTATAGGCTTCTTGTGCTCATCCTTGACCTACTAAGAAACTATACATCTGGCAACTAACTCTACCACATCTCACTTTAATCCTGACCACCAATGCAAGTCAATTAGGTTGTGGTACATCTTGGTACTACTAGGATGCATCACATACATCAAAGAGTGAGCTTCTTCCAGTACCATTTTCCTCAACCCATCAACATCAAGAACTACTATCCTATTGTTGAAAAAGTTTGTACTGTCATCATCCCATTGGAAGCCATCATGCTTCTCACTGCCTAACTCTGATCGAATATTATGTATCACAATATCATTCTATTGTGCTTCACGAATCTATTGTCTCAAAGTAGGTTTTACCTATAACTGGGCTAACAATCCTACCAACAAAGAAAATTATAGCTGTACATTCATCTAGAAAAGGGACACTAACATATCCCATCTATGGCACACCAAGGACTGCATTGTCTGTAGATGATGATGAAGACGACTTCCTGCTCAACACATCATCTGCCACATTTTCTTTGCCTAGATGGTAATACCTCATGCAATCATAATCCTTAATCAACTCCATAGTTCTCCTCTTCCTCATATTCTTCTCCTGCTTCGAGAAGATGTATTGTAGATTGTTGTGGTTGGTGAATATTAGATACTTCTATCCATAAAGGTAGTGTCTCCAAACATTTAAGGCATTCACCACTTCTATAAGCTCTAGATCATGTGTTGCGTAGTTCTCCTTGTTTTTCTTAACCTATCACGATGCAAAAGAAATCCCATTTTTATCCTACATGAACACGTATCCCAACCCATTCTTCAAATCATCACAAAAGATAATATAGCCTTTCCCTTGCTCTAGCAGCACTAACATTGGTGCACTTATTAACAATTCTTTCAACTATTGGAATGAATGTTGACACTTGTCATTCCATGCAAAAGGAACAACCTTCCTAGTTAACCTAGTTAGGGCTAACACTACATAACTGAAGTTCTTAATGAACCCCCTGTGGTACCCTGCCAAACCTAGGAAACTATGATTCTTGGTTGGTGTCTTGGGATATTCCCACTCTAGTATAGATTCAATCCTCTTAGGGTCTACATAAATGCCTTTAGATGATATAACATGTCTTAGAAAAGACACTTCAGATAACTAGAATTTGTACTTGCTAAACTTAGCATATAGTTTGTGTTGCCTCAAGAAAGTCAATTCCTGACGAAGGTGTTTCTCATGTTGCTTACTATCCTTAGAATATATCATGATGTCATCTATGAACATGACCACACAATGATAAAGAAAAGGTCAAAATCCCATATTCATTAGATCCATAAAGGTTGTAGGTGCATTGGTTACCCCAAATGGCATAACCAAAAACTCGTAATGACCATGCCTAGTCCTAAAAACTGACTAAGGTATGCCCTCTACCTTAATCCTCAATTAATGGTAACTTGACTTCATCTCTGTCTTCAAACATACAATGGCACCTCTCAACTTATTAAAAAGAGCATCAATCCTTTATAATGAACACTTCATTATGGTCACATTTTTCAATTATCTGTAATCTATATATGACCTCATTGATCTACCCTTATTCTTAACAAATAAAATGGATCACCATAAGGAGAAATTATCAGCTTCATAAAACCCTTTTATAACAATTCCTGTAACTATTTATGTAACTCTTGCATCTCTATTGGTGCCATCCTATATGGTGACTGTATTATGGGTTGTATCCCAAAAACAAGATTGATTTCAAAGTTAATCTCTCTAGGAGCGGAAATTTGGGGAAATTCCTAAGGAAATACATCCTCAAATTCTCGCACCACATGTACTTATTGGTTACTAGGACCTCTCACCTTAGTATCCACAACATGTGCTAGGAAAGCCTCACATCCCTCTCTCATCAATATCTCTTATGTCATAACTAACAGAAACATGTGGGAAGAATCTTCCTGTCAACTTGAAAGGTCCATGAGACATCACTATCATGGAACATTACCGCATTACAACTATAGTTCAACATCACCTTGTATTTACCCAAGGTATCCATCATTATAATCAAATCAAATCCATGCATGTTAAGTGGCATGAGATCTACTTGAATGTTGTGTCCTGAAAAACAAAGAACGCAAGAAGAACACACTTCCCGCAACTCGACAGAACCAATCAATAGAGTCTTTAGTCGCTGGCTATTAGATCTATGACTAATAGGTAGATAAAAACTAGTTATCACTTCTCTAGTTATAAATTAGTGTGTTGTGCTAGGGTCTACTACCACATATATGAAACAAGAAGCAAACAAATCAGAATGAAATAACTCCATATGACCTGTCACTACTCATAGATTGACCATTGCTTCTGGTTGGCTCATAGATTAGAACCTAGCCATCGCCAATTGCCGCCCATGTCCTCTGTTAGCTTGTCTAGAGGAACCTACATGTGAGTCTTGACTACATTTTGTTCCATTACCACTACCAAACTATCATTGTTATGATCAGTGCTGACTCTACTTGGCTACATACTCACCTCTTCAAACTTTAGAGGGTATTCCATCAAATATGCCATGTCTGTCCACACTGATGACACACTAAATTATCACTCTATGGTCTAAATGCCCTATAACTGAGATTGATGATGAGTTGTGAGGTCCTGTCGGTGAAAAATGTGACCTGTACCCCTACTCAGGGTTCACTACGATGGTGCATGTGATCTTAGTTCAGTGAAGGTTGACTTTAGTTGGGATAATGACAAGAAAAACATTGGCTTCATAAATCCTCCAAATGATTGTTCCTGAAACAGAGCTATTCTCTTCTGAGCTCTTACTCATGCTTTTCTATAACAGACCTCTCAATCCTCCTTACAGATTCCACAAAGGTGGAAAACCGTTCCCTATTTTCCAAGGCTAATGTTATTGTAGTGAAATCTGTACTTAGGCCCTTCTCAAACCTACAAACCCATTCATTTTCCATTGCTACCATATGTTGTAAAAACCTCAGAAGTTCCATAAAATTTGATTCATACTCATTGATAGGCATCGCTCCCTGAAGAATCTTCTCAAACTGAGAAATTTTCTCATCTAGGTAAGTATCAAGAAAGTATCAGCTAACAACTTTTTGCTGAAAATCCTCCCATCTTATCACATCTCCTGGCCTCTTTTCCTCCTCTATGGCCCACCAATGTCCAAAACTACCCTTCAAGAGGTATACAACATGCTTTACTTGTCTTCTTTAGGGATTTTCAGGATTTTGAATGCCTTCTCCAGCTCCGTAAGACACATGCCGGTCTCTGGTGGATCTGATGTGCATGCATATTCATTTGCCCTGACATGTCTGAGTCATTCAAACATCTTACCAACACCTTGTGATTCCTCATTAGTGATGGATCCCCTAGCTTGAAATGTTGGCACTCGATCCGCTAGATGTGTAATCGTGGCCATCATCTGTCCAAACATAGACCAAAACACAGGGTCGACCATAGTTTTTGGGTCAAACTGAGACAATGTGGGTTGCTTTGGCCCTGTCTCTGGCACTCTTTCTTCACGTGCCTACCTCCTAGAACTACCTCCTGGTGCAAAATAGCTACTTTCCACATGTTCTTTGTGTCCTCCAAACATATCTACATAAGTATAAGCTATGATCATATATGTTAGATTCATAAGAACATACTCAACCCTAAGTCCTATGTCCTTGTAGACTCAACAAAACTAAAGCTCTGATACCAACTTAACTGTGACACCTCATCATTATAAATGAGATTACTCAAAACATAAAACATGATTAACTACTAACTAACAACATATTCAGAAAAGCAAAAAAAATTAAAACCAAATTACACATCATGAACAAGTTCTGAAACATTTACATAAAGATCCATCTTTCCATAACTGATATACCTTAACAAGTATTTACATTTTTGTCCAGTGGTCTCGGCCACATCCTGTATACAAAAGAACTATTTCAACATATATATGCCATATATTACAAACAATATCATACTGCCAAAATTTTGTGTCGATACAAGTATATATCTATAAAACACATCTCATACCTGGACCTAAGAGTATAGGGACGTCACTAAGACTCCACTAAAGATAACTACAACTATCCAACCTTCAATGTTTATAGATCATCAGGTTGTTCCCCTTCGACTACACGATCTTGACTCTGTCACCGACGACCACCTCAAAAGATGTGGTGAACTACATGGGTGAGACCCATGTCCGAGCAAGAGATATAACTTTGTCTAACATATATTGATTACAATAGAATATATAATAGTAAATAAACTGAGAAGTGGTAACATTTGATAAGCAATTGAGAAGACTGAATAGATCTATCATACTAAGCAAGTTAAACATATAGGTTTCACAACAAGTATAATTACTCAATTTTCATAATATTGCATCTTGTAAGAACTGTGTAGTATAAAGACAGGGCAAGGGCTAATCAACCAATGTGAAAAATATTCAACCCTAGCAAGTATACTACAAGGGTTGTATTATATCTTTTATTATATATGCCTGAGGGATTTGAGGAATACCACTGAAGTCCTAGCTGACCACTACTAAGTCAAAATCAGTGCCGTACAAGATCTAGGAGAACTAGATTCCTAAGATCTTCTCCGCCCTCAGGCAGTATGAGTCTGCCACAACAACACATCAGGTCAAGCTGCTAACAACCTAGTCTGTCCTTAGTACAAGTCATGACACTAGTGAGAGGAGGTGGGTATGCAAACCCTACCATCAGAGGTACAACTATAGTTGTCCTTAATTTCATCTCATATGTAAACACCAAGACACAACTATAACTATTCTCAAACTGAGGGCTAGGTATTACTATAGTCATTCTCCCTGTCACTTGGGGTCAAGGTATCAGGTACCTTGCATACTCAATAATATGTGCTTTGAGTTTTCCTTAGGAATAATGATTTCACCATCCAACAAGTTCTGGCACTGAAGATGGTTCTATGGCATAGGGTACTACATGATTAGGGTTTCACTTGATTAGTTATCACCAATTGAATGAATTAAGGGTCTATAATTTGAAAGGAGATACAAACCCCAACTGATTTCTGAAAAGAGTATATGTATTGCAAATTCAGAAGAAAAAAATGCTTGAGGTATAAATCTTAATCAAATTACCACATGTTATCATTCATTTCAAATTAATGGACCATACTTGTCATCATACCATTACAAGGTACCCATTTCTTATCATAAGTTCCAGGGTTCCAACCCTTATTGGATCATGAAGAGGATATCACATCAATCAGGGCTCACACATGCCCAAAAGTCATTAAGACCATCACATCAATCCCAATAAGATCACTATTAACATTCTATGCTTCAAACAAAGATCAAAAGATCATCAGGACATATGTGTCTCATAGATTTTAACATGGAAAGGTACTATGATATTCAATTAGTACTACATTGAGTTTTAAACACAAGAAGAGTAAGATAATGTCACATTAATCATTCAAGAGTGTTGTTTATAACCAATCACCACTACTTAGTTACATTAGGTTTAGATGTAATAAGCAATATCACAGTAGAGTCACACATCCACTTATCAAATATAATCATACGAGGGAAAAGGTAAGATAACAAGTTCAAGGGTGTTGTACCATCAAATTCTCATTATTAGAACCAATGTATTATACAATAAGGTTCATTCCAAACCATGGGATGTTGAAGCATTCAATCTAAAACATTGGGTCAATTTCATGATTCAAAACCATCAATTGGAGTATAGGTCAAATCCTTGAATCAGTTGACTTATGAAACCATTTGTTTAGGGTTTTAGATGAACATCAAATGGAACCTTGACCCACCATCGGTTGTAGAAACCTGTACCACCATTGTTTGTGACACATTGTATCACCACTATTGATAGGGTCAACGCTACTATCATTATTCACCATCAGGTGTTGTACTAATGTCCCCATTGGTTGATACCATCATTAGGACACCAAACCATTAATCATTAAGCTTACAACAAAGCCAAAACCTGACCTAAGGTGTGACCATTAGTTGACACCACCGGTTATCACCCTTGGTCACCCCCATTGGTTTTCATGAAGACAACACCATCAATTCTTGTAATGAAAACACCATTGGGTCATGTGTTTGAGAAGAAAACAACCTAGAAACCCTAATATGAACTATTATTTGATAGGTTATTAGCACCATCGCTTGTCATACCACCCCGACATAAGTCATCTTCTACCTTAGGAATAACATGTACATGGTTACTAGTTCATCTAGAAGTAGAAACAAAACATGGGACACCATAAAAATGTAAACCCTAAGAAAGCATAGCATCTTAATTCTTAGAGCATCATGTTTAAGAAAGAACATGAGCTAACAAGTGTATAGAACTCACCTCTAGGGAGAATTTCAGATCCCAAACTACAAGAATATAGAGCAACAAAGGTAGCAAAAACCATAGGCAAGCTTTGAAATTGGCCAGGTAGCATCTTTCTCCACAAGAGAAGCAAACCCTAGTAGAAAAAGGAAGAAAGGTAGGTTCTTGATCTCTAGAACAACTTTTACCATGGAAAGTCATGGTTCCATATTGGAGGAAGGTAGGAGGAAGAAGAACAAAAAAATAAATGGAGAAAATAAGGAGAGTTTTACTCATTTAGGTCAAGATAACCAAAAGGGAGCATAAGAAACCCTAAAGGAAGCAAAACGAAACCCTATGTGCTTCCACCAAGAAGGTCATCACCTTCTTCTTCCTTGGACAACTCCTCCATGGAAAAACAGAGAGGGGATGATGTTATTACCTAGGAGGGAAGTGATAGAGATTAAAATATTTGATTAAGAGCTTAATGATAGGTATATAAAGCTTGAGAATAAGGAAAGGACCAAGCTTGAGGTGTCCTAGTAGATCTCCATGTATCCATGGCTAGGACCTACTATGACCATGTAGTAGTAGCTCCACTGGTTGTGGAGTCCACCAGGTAATTGTTTGGTGGCTTCCCAGGCAAACCATCAGCTTTTGAGGGGTGGCGGCCATCATTTTTTCATGTCTAGATCAGTAGGTTGTTGAACCATCATTTGTTCACCCTATAAGTGAGCCATTGGTTCATAAGAACCGAAACTAGAAAAATCATCGACCTAGGGACCTTCTACGATGACCACATATTGTCCCACTAGATTATAACCACTATTTTTTGACCAAACCAGTGGAGCCACCGGGTGTTAGCCTTCAAAGAGGCTCATCCATTAAAGGGTAAACCCTAATTCACCCTTGAAGAGAATAACCACCAAACCAAGGTACAATTGAGTACCCAATGGCTCAAAAAGCTCACGAATAATAATAAAACATCTAAGGAACATAATGCATGTGAAAAATTTCAAGAAAAACCTCCCATTTGGGTAAAATTTAGAAAAGTACAAAATGTACATAAAATGCATAACTTGCACAAAGAATGTGCAAATTGGACCAAACTTGAAACATAAGCTTGTCACATAATATTAAAACCTCTCACATGGTTATATTATGGTTATAGGCTTTAAATTATGGTAATTAAGCTTGTAAAACACTCTAACGATGTTCATGGGTCTTACAATCATGACCATCAGTTGTTGATGGAAACATAACCTTCAATTCTTCAAGCACAAGAAATTCCATCAAAACAACACCTAAGAGTAAACCATCGATTGTCACATGGAGACAAACCATCAAATGGTAAGACAAGCGAGAAATACGTCCAACGCACTAAGGAAAAGCCATCATTTTCAACACTTAAGGAACCATCATTTCATGGACATGCAAGGTCTAGAACTCCCACTTTCAAAGAAGAAACATGCATTAGGTTAAGAGGAACATCTAGGAAGATTATCTACTCAAGAACTACCACATGAGATCAATACCTTGATCAAAGAAAAATATTTCAACATGATAGTATGTTTTAGAGCAAGATTTACATGTAGGAAGCCTCAAGGAAGAAAATGAAGGTCTAAACAATAAGGTAGCTTAAAGAGAGAAGAAAGAAATCCTATCATGAGCACTCCACATGTCTAAGATAACTCCTTTCACCAAGAATAAGGAAAACCTAGGTCAAAGAAGAAGAAAGAAGGCTTTATTCAACCTCTAGCTCAAGCTACACCAAGAACCATGGACACGACCAAGAACGAAGAGAGAAGAAGGAGAGAAGCAAATAAAACAAAGGAAAGAAAATGATCTTACTTGTTTAGGCCAAGAAACAAGGTAGGGAAGCTTCACACAACCCAAGAGAGGGTAGGTCCAAACCCTAGAAGCACATGCAAGGAAACTTGGCCAAGCTTCTTTCACTAGATATCCTTCTCCTCTGCTAAGAAAGAGGGATAGACCTCCGAGCAGCAAGAAGATGGAGAGTGTGTGTAAAGGGTTCATTTGGGTGGAAGGCGAGATGTATATAATGCTTAGGGTGAGAGAGAAAGGTGGGTAGACGTGTCAAAACATGCATGCCATGTGTACAAATGTAAAAATCAGTCCTTATCCATGCATGCTAAAGTTCCATCAGATATTTATCAAGGTCTCTCATCGGTTCATGCCTTGGTGAACTCATCAAGGTGTGTTATTAGTGAAACCATCAATTTGTTCACAAAACTTACCCATTTACCAAAATTGACCATCCATGGATCATGCACATCAAATTGGGTTTCCATTGGTTCTAGAGTGTCAAGGTAGAGGCATTTGGCCCTCAACTACAAGGTCATACCATTGAATCTTCCATATACTTAGAAAAATTATCAACATACTTAGATTAAGACCCTGGATTTCAAACCTACCAAGGGAAGATAAACAAACCGATGGTTCATATAGGTATCTATAGATGCAACTATAATAAACATTAAGAAGAGTACTATGAAGTATGACATACATGTAACAAATTTCAAGACAAACCCTGGATATGGAGAAATTGCATAAAAGCCCTTATAAACACATAAAATTAAAAAAATCCATCAAACAATATCCAAATTGGGCCAAACATAAAACTTAGCTTTGTCACACAATATCAAATCATTTATTAGGGTTTGACTAAGGTTTTAAGTATCCAAATAAGATAATAAAGCATTTTCAACCACAAAGCAAGGCCATGGGTCTTACACAACCCGAATAATAGCTCAAGATTTTCACAAGATCTTATTTGTGGGGTGTCATCTACCAAGAAGACCCAATCATTTATATTAGAGTTTATTTAAATTCCAAATCGTGCTTAGATGTTAAATGATATATTTAAGAACTAAAATGTACTAGATTGTCTTTAACATATGTATAAACCAATTTAAATATTAATGCATGATGATTGTTTACTTTATTTGGAATGTTTATTATTCTTGTGCATCCCTTTGAGCTAAAGTCCCTCATGAAACTGAAGCATGGGAGTTTCTTCCACTATTACATGGATGCTTACAAGGGGTATAACAATAATGTCATATGATCATATAAGTAGATGGCTACTAGGAAAAACATAGATTCATATGTTCTAACTCTATGTATAGAAGGTGAAAGTTAAAGGTATTAGAAATCAAATTACAAGTCTAGACAAGAGACACAATTTTAGATAAGGATTATGGTTATGCACCTAGATATTTAGGATTTTTGTGTTAACTTTATAATTGTATATAGCATGCTCTCTCTCTTTACCACATGCTTGTGGTATGGGACACAAGCTTATTGGGTTTTGTAGAGAGAATGTTATGTGCATAATCATTCTTGTCTTGTCCTTTCAAGTACATATGGTATGGGACTTGTGCATAAGGGAGGTGCTAAGATAAGTGTGATAAGACATGTCACCTCTAAATATAGGATTGGCCGACACATATCTAGTGGCGACAAAGAAAAAAAGTGTCAACATTAAATGTTTAAGACATGTAGTCACCTAAACCTAATCATATACACACTAAGACCAAGCATGCATACAAAGGGTAGATAACTTGACACAGGTAAGTCAGAAAATCATGGACATGCTAATAAATAATGATTTTTTATTATATTATCTTATGTTCATCATGCATCACTTCCATTCTAGTGGATTATGGAACTATGAAAATCACATTCAAGATTAGAAATCTTGTTAAGATAAGAAAGTTCTCATGTAATTATGTTTACGTTGAGTAGGTCATATCTTAGGTATGTTAATGTGACTTTAAGATAATATTGGAGAATTAGCATACATAGATCATGTGAAACTTTAAGGTGGGTAGTACCATTTAAATTTTGAGGTTGAGATTTTTATTAGGTGGGTAGAATAGTCACATCCTAAAAATTAAACTAATGAATGGATCCTTAATTAGAAACCCTAACTTATCAAAAGTTAAAGTTCATGCATCAAGCAAAACCTAATTTGACTATTATACCCAAATCTAATGTTTAAAGAAATGTACAATTAGTTGAGCCATGTTTACCCTTTTTATGATGATGGTTAACTCAATATCATTTAACATTAAAGTATAAGGAACTTTTTCTCACCTCTAAGTAACTTCATTATAATTAATAAGAATACAAACCTTAATTGGGATAATTTCCCTGAGTAGACTCAAATATACTATGAAAAAATCAATTTAAATCATAATAGATCGAAAGTACATAAGTGGTGAAAATTACATTATGGTAATAGTTTAACTATCAATTATCCAATTCAGAAAGTACCTACATAGGTATGTTACAGATCCTACAATGCACCTACGGTCGAAATCTGAGACCAAGATGACCTTATATAAACCCTATAATGAATTTAGAAAGTTTCTATATAGTTTTCCTTAAATATCCTACCATTGGAATTAGTTATATCAATTTTATAAAGTAACATGTGATTTCATGTGTCAAAATCCTTCATAGATATGTTTTGCAAATATCATATATCACGTTGATGGAGTCCCTTTTTGTGTCAGACTCCAGATCCTACAGATGTGATGGCCTTCTGCCTCACCCGATTCTAGTCCCTATAGGACTCTAAAACCTGGGAATCCTCCCATCATAATATCACTCTCATATGCAAACTTGTTGCAATAGAACCCATCTTCATTTTAGCCATATCCTCCAAAGTTGATCCAACTCAGACTCTCTGGAGTTTCATGCATTAGAGACCACATACATTGAGACTCTTCGTGCTATCCCTATTTTGACCTTCACAAAATCCCTTCGCAATCCTAGACCACCAACTATATATAAGTTGACTCCAAAAAATTCTTGGAGGGTGGATAAACACTTCCACAACACCATTTTTGCATGAATCCTCCTCAACCATACCCGATGATGATCAACCACCTCCATTGCCTATTGATTGTTCACATAGGTCACTCTATTAATCAAACTTCAAGACAAGACTGTGGGAAGATTCGTACACCCTTCAGGAAGCCCACAAGCACTTCAATTTTAATCGAGAAGGTACTGATCCAATTTTCGCTTTTCTCTACTTTATGGCTTGTTTGACCAAATTGCCTCCCAAAACCTCATTAGGTCTCATTTTCCTTCTTTTCACTTTGATGACATGTTTCATACATGACCAATGTTTTTAGCATTTCTTGGGCTTGCTTCCTACATGATCTCCAACCTTCACCACCTCATCATTATTGGAGGTAGTAGCATCTTGTTGGCCTCTGGGTATAAGGGGCTAAGAATGAAGGGTCTGTTTGACCAAGGGACTCAATGATCTCGATCACAATTTTAGTTTATCACGTCAATGGTTGGATTATTGCTCCACAATCATGGATGAGATGCAAGTTTTGTGTGTTCACTCATTGACTGGTTTGAGGAAGATAAGGAGTAGATAGAGTATATGTTTACCCCACACATCCATTTATCTTTTGTCACATGCCCTATGGGTACAATGGGAATTTTAGACCCCTGTTGTGTTGACCTTCGTGTGGAGTTGGACCATGTACTCTGGACAACATGTCCACATGTGATTGGCCCTATTGGGCATTACTGTGCAATTTTGGATAATGCATCACATGTGGATTTATGTCACCTTCCAAATGGATGTATATTGAAAATCCATCACAATTATTTGGTAACTCCTATGGGGTTGACCCATATATGGTTTTTGATCTATTGTTTGAGATCGAGACGATGGACTATGATTATGAACTTCTTTTAACTAATATTTTACCTATTTTACAGAAGAACAACCCTGGAAACTAAGGTGAATATAATTATTAATGAATTACTATTGAATGAACATGATAATTAGCGTTCAACCAACCCAAGATCATGATTAGGGTTTCATCAAACCAAGAAGAACAACTAAGATTTTCTATACAAGAGAGGTAAGAGGGTCCATATACTTTGAGTATTTAGTATGCATTTTAATCACCTTATGATTATTATGATGATGATCAATATAGATTAAATGCTTAATTATGTATTTCAAATTAAATATTAACTCCATGAAAGATACCCTAAAGTTATTAATTGAGTTGTTTCCTTCAATATTATTTCAAGAATGCAAATCATGTTCATGTGCATTCAGTTCAAGTTAATGATGAATCATGTAATGGGATGTACTATTTTGTTTTCATCATGTTAATGTTGAGCACATATGGATTATGAGTTCAAATGGAACATTATGGCACATGCGTGCAATCATGAGCTCCATTGAGGCATAACTAATGACACTCAGGTGCAAATCATGAGCTCAATTGAAGCATAACTAATGACACTCAGGTGCCAATCATGAGTTCAAGTGGAACATTAGTTGATCCTATGGGTCTTATGAACACAATTGATGCATAAGAGTAAAGGACATTATAATCATCTACTAATAGCATATTATGTGAATCCAAGATTTATTTTTTAATTATTTTCATGCTTTTACTTATTGACAAGTTACTATATTATTATAACAATGCTCAATGCTTCTTAGTCTAACGTGTTTCCATATTGAATGCATGGCTGGGGGTGCAATGCCCTTAGTTATCAAGAAACATGAAGGACATAATCATATGCATATCAACCTAAATAATAGCTCAAGATTTTTACAAGGTATTGTTGGTGGAGTGCCATCTACCAAGAAGATTCAATCATTTATACTAGAGTTTGTAAAAATTGCAAATCATGCTTAGATGCTAGATGATATATGTAAAAACTCAAATGTACTACATTGTCTTTGAACAATGTATGAATCAATTTTCGATAGTAATGCACGATGATTGTTTTATTTGTTTGCAATGTTTATTATTCTTGTGACACACCTTTGAGTTAAAGTCCCTCGTTCTATGGAAAACATGGGAGTTGATTCCACTTCATGTAGGATTAAAGGGGTGTTATAGATAGCCTTCCTCATCTTATATCTCTTAATCTCTTTAAGGGTGACTATCAACTTGTTCTTTTGGGCTTTGGATTGATGTGTTGAGGTGGAAAAACGTTTGTGTGCCACTTGGAGTTGTGGATGATTATTGTTGTGCTGGTTCTTGCTGTGAGGAGGAGTCTCCACCATGAAGAACAAACACCAACCAATGTGCATCAATTTCTCCGATCATCCACTTGCACAACCATTGAGTGTTTTAGTGTTGTCAAAGAGAGATTTGTATCTATTGGCCTACCTCTCCCAAATTCAGATATCGCCCTTTGCATCCAAGTAGATGAGGCTTAGATTTTTCAAGATCTTACAAATTGTTTGATCAAATGAGTAGTCCCCACTTCCTCCTTACATCATAGGTATGTTGGTTTCTTGTTGGGAAAATGAGTGGCCTGACAAAATAAATGGGTTAAGTGACTAGAAAATGAGATGGGTGACTGGAGTAATTTTGGTCAAGCAATTATGTTGATAGCTCCCTACTTGATGACATGTTGTTGGACTCTAATACTAGTTTATTTATTGAGAAGATGTCATAGGTGCATGACCACACATAGATCGGGTGCCCGGTGGAGTCGGCCATCCAACCAGTAGAGTGGATGAAGTGTGTTGAGGGTTTGTCTTTGTCAACTGATACATATTGGTCAAGAGACCAACAATGTTGAAGATGGGACCTTTGAGTAGTGGGTTGGCCGATTATGTTAGTTATTTGGGTGACCCGCTACTATGATCAAATGGGGTAGGTGATCATATGGTTGGTTGGCGGAGAAGAAGAAGTGTCTATTGACGAATGAGTTACCCATCCATGCAACATGAGTCAAGCAACAAGTAGTATGCAAAGGCTAGATAAGATGATGTTGGTGATGATTATAATATTGGGCATGTTACCCAATTGGTAGAAAAGGAGAGTTGGGGATGAGTTGGTCCATCATTTTTAGAGGTGTTCCAGTCAAGTAACTTCAATGATGGAGTTCCAGGGGAGGATAGCATAAGTGCTTGATTAGGAATAGATGAGGTTCTCTCTCTTGCTAGGGAAAAGGGAATAATGAATAATGGTGTCAATCAAACTTTTCCAAGGAGCGTATATGTAACCAAATAGGTCCTACTCACCCAACTTGCTAAGAAAGTCAGTCGACTGGGTACTTGAATGTGTTTATCGTTTCCTAACCAGTCACTTGAGTAATGAAATGAGACATTTGAGTGATCATATTACTCCCTTTGGACATTTTGCAATGATATTTCAATCAATTAGCTTTGATGGGTGATCAACTGGCTTGGGGAAGATTTTATCCTTTACAGCTTGGGTCTCTCGACTTGTAGATGGTCTAGATGATTAGTTTTAGGAGAGGGTAGCAACATACATGCCAGCAAGCTAACTAGCTTTCCCATCCTATCAACTCACCTACAATTGACACTCTCAAAATTAAGGGCCTCCCCAGTCAACCGACAGGGTGTTCTAGTCACCAAAGTGGGGGTTTGGCAATCTCTTCCATGCTTGAAGTTTGTTATGGTAGAGATAGGAAGGAGGGAAGTGACCCTTGTATCTTTGTTCAACTTTTGATAATTGATGCCCGTTCTCCAAATGTGACAGTGCGAGTGGGAAAGAACAAATAATTCTTCTCATTTAGGACTACAATGGTGCTTTCACTCTTTGGGACCACTTGAACATGACTCACCAATGGTGAGTAAGAAATAGGGCAGATGATCCTAGAAACTTATAACTGGATGACATCTAGTTGGACCACCTCCTTCATGTTCAAGTACAATCTATGATATGGGTCTCTAGATGGCTTGTAATCCTCCACCATGGGGATCTTCTACATGCAAATAGACAAAGACACCTATAAAATCTATCATCATATACAACAAGTCTGATCTCCACTTCCTTAGCTCAGTTAGTAGTCTATCTTCCAATTATGTGGTAAAGTCATAATTTGTTATGACAAAGCAAACCTATATCTCATCTTTAAAGGCATATTTCAATCACTCAGGTAGGGATTTCATCTTGTTTTCCTTGGCTGTTGGTTCTTTGTCTTCAACATTTAAGACTGATTTCAATTCATCAAATTCCTTCTCAAAAGGAAAAAAGTGGAATAAGAACTTTTCTTCCTTTGGATATTCCAATTAGGAAGCTTCCAGATTAATTAAGGTTGTTTGTATGGGGGTCATTCAACATCAAGCCTTCTTGTTTTAGCTGGTACAACTTGTTAATACCATCATGAAAAAATCTTCTTCACAAAACTAGGCCCCTTCAATCTATGGAACATAGAAAATTCCAGTGTCTCCTTCCCTAACCTCAATAGTGATATACCTACCTCAACAACAATGAGGTATTGTGCAATAGTCAAACAAGGATGAAAAAAATGAGAGGGTTTCTAAGATCCTCATTGATGTTAGTCAAAACAAAATCTCAGGGACATATGAATATTTTCCCACACTGACTGGAACAACATTAGTGATCCCCATGTATTTGGTCATTGATGAGTCTTCTAGCTAAATCATCATGGGTGTAGGTAAAAGTTCAATAAACATAAATCTATAATATAAGTTGTATGATATGATCTAGATACTTGCCAAGATCTACAAATCCCTTCTAGTAGGCACTATACCTATGTAACATGTCAAATGAATTGGGCTCCTTTTGCTTCTTTGACAGCTTGTTTAGGACAATATATGAATCTATCTTGGACAATCTCAAAATTTCACATTCTTCATTATTGTATATCTAGGTGAGAACAATCCTCACTACATGGACCAATCAAGAATGTGAGCAAGTGTATCTAAGAATATAATGTTAACATGAAGATTTTTATAGCTTTCTTGAGCATCATCCAATGAACATCAAGAATTGTATGTTAGTCTTTGCATGTTTCATCCATGTATCATCTATGATCCCTCTATAGTTCACTTGATTCCTAAAGCTCTTTTGTAATTATTCTTGAACCAAGGGGGTGTGAAAGTTAATTATTGGTACTGTCTCATCCAAGACGTAGTTTGTGCACCTATAGCATTTCCATACTGAAATGTAAATGATTTATAATTTGATTGGGACTATTTTAGCCTTGTCCCTAGATGCTATGGATGGCATTCATATCCTCCACTTCATTGTATTCTCCTTGGGCCATTGAATTATTCACCATTATGTCACAAATAGTATATGTTCTTTCCCTAGGGAGACCCCTTGAGATTAAGATTGAAATTATTTTATAAGTGTCTCTAAGGGCCGATAAAATCACTTAATAATTGGCTCAATACACTCTATTTGCATCCTTCACGATTGCACTAGTCGAGTGACTGGGTGATCATTGTGATGACTAGACACTCATCCTTTGGCTATCTTGACCCCTACTCAATTTTCTAGAACGATGAGTTTATAAGTTGGGTCGTGCTTTGACTCTTCCACTTCATGTAAAGAGTATTCTAGTTGGCTGACTAGCTTGGTGAGCCGAACAATTAGTTTGCTGATGAACATCACTAATGAAATCGAGGGCAATCAATTAGTTATCTAATCAATCGAGTGGTCTTTGCTTGGGGACTGGAGGGCGATCAAGGTTTCTGATATTCCTATGAGATGTGTCCATAAGAGGTAGTCCAACATATTAGTATAGTTGGGAACCTAGTTTGGGAATGAAGCTACCTTCATTCTTCCTTAATTCATATGGCCAACTGGTGATACCATTGTGGGCCTTCCAGTGTATCATGGTTCCTGAAATAGGCCTTATATCACATCCCAATGGTTGGAGGTGGGGGATATGGATCTGGCACATCGTGAGGATTAACTTGAGTCAACCTTGGTGTTTTTTCCTACAATAATAGTGAGAATTTTATATGAGATAAATAAAATTAGGAATAAAAGCAAAAATGATCTATTTATGTTAAATTAGGGAAATAAGCATGTGAAAATGAATGGAAATACTCTATGATCTGGAACTAAAATGAGATGAATATGCATTCATAAATTAAACCCAAACATGAACTTTTCTCATCCTTGACTAACATAAAATCAGAAATAGAGTGCCAAATAGTACTACTAGAATGTCATCCACTGTCTCTCTTTTGGGAGAGATTTTATCCCTACCACTTGAGATGGCCAAGCAACTTGATTTCTTGAAATCAGAAAATGCAACTTCAACTACCCTCATTCCCAATTTCACAAAACAATACTTGAATCTATGTCAAAAATCCATAATGGAAGTCAGGAATTCTTGAAGTTGAAATGATCTACAATATCTAATGAAACTTGCACAAGAACATAACTAGCTAGAATAGTGTTTTTGGGGTTGTGAAGTTCCCCATGAACATTATTTTCCTTCTTTTTGTGTGAATTGACATCTTTTATTACTTTTTTATATGCCATTATTACATGCAAGGTGTATGGAAAAGTAGGGAGAGTGAGGGGGGTTGCGCCACACAAAACTTAGGCTTTGGTGCTATATTTGGCTTTCTTTAGTTTTTGGTGAATGGGTGGGGTATGGGCTGATGGTAAAAGTGTATAAGAGGGGTTGAATATGTGCATCTAATTTTTGGGTATTACGAACACTAGGAAAATTATCACATCATTTTGATTACATGATGCATCATTAGAGATAAGAAACTTTCCAAAGCTAATCCCACTAGTCCATGAAATGGGACATCAGATTTGATTCCTATCAATCCTATACATCATTCCATAATTTTCAGAGAATAATAATATTGAGGTCCTTAGTGAATGCATGGGTTCTATAAATTGAAATATATTAAAATTAGTACTATGTGAAACATTTTCTTCATTCAAGGGGGGTACATGATGAAAGGAAAGTTAAAACATGTAGTAATTAAACATGCAGTACAACCATGAAGGTAAATCTAAGATGACTAGATATTGGTTGAGAACATGCAATTGTATTAATGAATTGTTTTTAATTTGTAAGAAATAACATAAAAATTGAATATAATATGGGTTGAATAGGTATGTACTACCTATCCCCACCCCAAAATTAGAAATTTTCTCATCCTTGATCAACCAATAATTTGAATGGAGAGGACAAATCTAACTAGAAAGGCCATCATCCATTATTATGACTTAGAAGAGGTGTCACCGATTACTATTGAAAAGGTGCTACTCTGACTACATGTATGAACTGTATGACCACTCTCTTGGGAGGTCAAGACAATCATGTTCCCAAGATGTTTTTTGAATGTTGGGATGTGCTGGCGGCAGTTCAATATATTATCACCCCAAATATGGAAAAGTGGGAAGGAGTATGTTTGACTTACTTCATAACCTTAATATAATGTCTTGATGTACACAAAGTCACCCTGGTTGATGTGCTATTTCTCATGAGTCTGTACCATACATATGGTAGAGCTAATGACCTTGAAAATGTTGTTCCCACTCCATGAAGGTCTGTGAAGTCTAGATTGCCCCAATTGTTTCTTAAGGCTTAGTAAAATCAAATGGGCCATGAGGTGTTGCACCATCTAGAATTATCTACTTGGTTCATCATTGAGTGGGTGGAGGGTAAGAGTTGGTCTACTCCTCATTTGACTCCATGGTGGAACTTAAACAACCTAAGGCTGGATTAGGTATCTCACCATCTATGGGAGGGTGCTCTTACCTTTGGATATGTGTAGATAGCTTAATGAGGTTGTAGGTGAGGTTCACCACTACAAAATAAATGGGAATGAGCAAACAAAGTTGGGTGAGGTTGTTTCTAAACAATAGGAAGAATATCCCTTTCTCTTGTAATGCACATATGATCACTAAGGTATGTAGATACATGATGTCAACTAGGTGGATTTTCTTATTGGTCATTTCCTAGTATAGAGTGTGTGCGTGCGTGGCCCAGGTAAGTAGCAATGGAAGTGACCAATTTGCCTTGAATCCCTTCGACTTGACATTCCACATGACCACAAGATGAAGATGTTCAATTGGCATGCTTGCCCAAGTTAATGTTTCATCATTCATTAGTCTATGGAGTTAGTATTGATCAACATAGGTGAGTAATCCTTAGGGGCCATCCTGGGTGAAAATGGAGTAGAGGAGAATGTGTTCCAAATAATGCATCATGAATTTGTGCATGTATGATGCCTTTTCTTTATAGGGGAAGCAAGAAGACTAGTTAGATCTTCCAAGAATTTCAGACACTAAATGTTTAACTAAAAAAAGTAGTGGTGGTTTTGTTGTCACATTTTTCAAGCCAATCCTTATTGATATCTTGATAGATACCAATGTGGTTAGTGTCTTGTAATGTGTGCTGCTCAGGATATATCCAGAAGGAGCATATATACTGGTAGTCAGTGGTCTAATGCTTAGTGAAGGAGGCAAGAAACTTGAGGTCTATCTGCTTGTAGATGGGGCAAACTTTTAAGGGAAAAGGGACACTCGGGAAATATATTGCATTCTCTCAACTGCAAGTCTAATCCCCAACTTATGAGGGGTGTTGGACATGCCCTAGAAAGTTGCACACTAACATTTTCCAACATCTTGTATCTCTTCTTCTATTTGGGGGTGATTGTCAACTTATACCTGGTTAGTTGTGGACTAACATTTGAGGTGTGGAGAGGCTGGAAAGCTCCTTGTGTGAACTACTAGTGGTGGATGATATTTTCATGGTGGTGCTTGCCATGAGGAGGTGCCTCCACTATGAATAACAAACATTATTTTGTGAGCATTAATTTCTTCAAACATTCACTCTATAGATAATGGATAATGTAGTGTCATGAGAAAGGGATTCATATCACTCAGATGTACTTGACATCTCCTAGACATATTCAGTCTACCTCTATCAAATTCAGTTATTATCCTATTGCAACCAGGCAAATAGATATGGATGTGAGAGGAAAGGTGTAGCTATCCTCTCTAATTACTTTCCCTTTTTCTTCTTAGAGGTGAAGGGGTTGATCTTATTTAGGAGATCACAACCTTAATTGGTAGATGAATAGTCTAAAGATCATCCTTGCATCTTTGGCATGTTATCTACCTACTTGGAAATGAGAATTATGGCTTCATGAATGGGTCAAGCATGAAGACGGTTGGTTGGGTGACTGGAGTGGTGTTATCCAACCAGTTGTGTGGACAAAGGCCCTACTAATTTACAAGTTGGGAGACTGGAGAACTAGTCACTAGATTGGGAAGATAATAGAGGTGCCAAATCAAGGGTCGATTATGTGACCAAAAGAGATGGTCAGCCAATTAGTAGAGTAGATGGAGCACACTAAGGTTGTGGGTTGATCAATAAGTGGATATAGGTTGGGAGACCGACGATGTTTTGGATGGGACCTTAGAGCAGTGTGGGTCGTATGACTAATGGTAGTTAGTTTGGAGATTCAGTGCTATAATTAGAGCATGGTAGGAGATGAGATGATTGATTGGAAGAGACAAAGAAGCATATACTGGTGAATGAGTCACCCAACCAATGTGAGTCGGGCAATAGGCAATGTGTGAATGGTGGAGAAGATGAGTGTCGTGATGATGACAAATTTGCATTTGTTACCTAATAGATAAGGAGATTCATATATGAGATGGTTGATCGAGGCATGCTGGTCGGGAAACTTGTGGTAGTGTAGAACATGGGACCAGGGAGGTGTGGGAGGCTAGTACTAGTGCTAGACAAGGTAAATATGAGGTTCTCTCTCTTTCTAGGTTAGTGGTGAGAATTAATCATGTTGTTGATCCACTTTTCCGCATGAGCATTTATGTAACCAAAGCGATCCTAGTTACCCATATCGCTAAGAGAGTTGGTCGACTTGGTATTGTAATGTGTTTCCTTGTCCAGGATAGTTTATTGACTCACAAAGCAAGTCATTTGATTGTATATAATAAAAGCTCCCTATGAATTTTTTTTGCAATGATGAGTCACTCAATTTGCTTTGATGGTTAGTTGAATGTCTTAAATAATCTTTTATCCATGTAACCTTAGATCTACCAACTTATTGATGGGTAAGATAACTAGTTTTTACAGGGGGTAGAACCATATATGCTAGTTGGCCGAATAGCTTACCTAGTCGACCGTCTCACCAACAATTAACACTCTCAAAATTTTGGGCCTCCCTAGTGGGTCGATTGCCTATTCGAGTCATTCAATTCAGAGGATTGCAATATCTTCCATGCTTGAGTTTTTTCTAGTCACATATTGCGAATAGGGAAGTGATCCTTCCTTGTGGCTTTGTTCATCTTCCAATAATCTGTTCACAATCTACACCCCATGATAGTGTGAGTGGGAAGCAACAACTCATTCTTCTCATTTATGACTGTAGCAGTGCCTCCCTTCTTTGAGACCACATGAACATGACTCACCCACAGTGACTCAGAGATAGGGTAGAAAATAATAGCATTATCACTTCTAGCTAGACCACCTCCTTCATGTAGGAGTTATATTTGTGCTAGTGGTCTCTAGATGTCTTGTAATCCTACACCATGGGGATCTTATGCAGGCATATGGCCTAACTAAAACATATAAAATTGTAATATATTACCACAAGGATGATATCTTCTTTATTAGCTCAGTTAGGAGTTTGTCTTCCTATTCTTTGGTACATTAAGAACTTATTATGATCAGATAGATTGTTTTCTCATCTACAAATGCTCAGATAGGGGTTCCATCTTGGTTGTCTTGAAATCTAGTGCTCTCTCTTCGAAAATTGGCATAGATTTCAACTCCTCAAAAATATTTTTTAAATCCTCCTCAAAGCTTTTAGGGTGGACCAAACCTTGTACCACATGTGCATAATTTAATTATGAAGCTTCAAGATTAATTAAGGTTGTCTATAGGGGGTAGAAAACATCATACTATCTTGTTGGATATGGTGAATATTGTCAATACAATCAAGTAAAAGACTTCTTCATGAAAATTGCCCCCCTTCAAACTGTCAAACACATAGAATTGTAGCATCTCTTTCTCTTACATCATAAGTAATAGACCTTACTAAAAAATAATGAGGAATCATATGATAGTAGGAAATAGATGACCGAAGATGAGAGGATATTTGTGATCCTCTGTGATTTTCATAACAACAAAAGCATAGTGCAAATATGAATCTTTTCCCACCTTTGTTGGAACAACTTCATTGATCCCCATGGATTTGGTCATCAAAGGGTCTTCTAGTTGAATCATTATGGTCATAGGTAGAAGTTTAATTAACCCAAATCTCTAGTATATGATGTATGGCATGATGTATATACTAGCCAAGATCTACTAATCTCTTCTTATAGGATCTAGTCCTATATAACAAGTGATCCCAAATGAACTAGGTTCCATCGTCTTCTTCGACATCTTGTTCAGGACAATATATGAAGCTATCCTGGGAAAATTCACAATTTCTTACTCTTTAGTAGTTAATTTCCTGGTTAGATTAGTCTTTAAATAGTTTTATCATGTAAAATTTTTAGTAAGTTCATCCAAGGATAGAATGCTGACATAAAGCTTTTTCATAGATTCCTTGAACATCATGTAAAGGGCATCTAGATTTTTATGTTTCAAACTATTTTAATGGGGGGGGGTCTTGGATTGTACATTTCAATCCCAAATTGAATAGTCTATGTGTCTTCATATATCATTTACTTTTTCATTATAGTTCCATGATTCTTGTGGCTCTTCTATTAATTATTTTGGAATCCTGGGGGTGGGGGGAATTTGATTATTAACCTATTTTGACCTCAAATAAGAGACATTTTCTACAATATGGGATTTCCATACTAGAATGTAGATAGTTTTTTATTTGGTTTTGATTGTAGTAGACTTTTCCATGGATGCAATATATAAATGGAGTCAAAATCCTCGACCTTATTGCCAACTGCTGAGTCCTATGTGTTGTTTACAATGATGTGAAAGAGAAACAAACACCAAGAGTAGAGCGATCATTGCCCTTAGAAGCTTCATCGAAAGAAATTTGTATATTTTAATTGTCGATAGAGTGGTTGTGATTTCCCTCTTCTCTCTCATAAGCACAAAATGAAGTCTCCAAGATGTGTTGTGTCAAGGACAATCTCTTCAAAGACTCAACAGTGGACTTGAGGTCAAAACTATCTTCTACCTTATCATCCTTGAGAGAACCACCATATCCTCTTTCTAATTAAGAATGATTTTTAGAAACCCACTTTAAAACCTCCCAAGCACTATAAATGTTTTGGAACATGCAATTTCATCTAGAAAAGGAATCCAATTTTTTTTAAGATTCAACCAGTTGCACCTATCATTGTCATAGTGCATGCATCGACAAAGATGTTTCCCAATATTAAATAAGTCATTCACCTAGGAAAATGGCAAATTGAGTGATCTATCCCCTTATCTCATATGGGAGGGATGGTGGGTTGAACTATACTGGAAATATGGTTGCAATCCCTTCCAAGTTGTGATATTATATCCCTCCATGGAGTTGTAGTATGTCCTAACCTTATACATCAAAGTATTTAAATAGTCAAAGTTTTATAAAATCATTAGAAACTCTTTGCTACTTGTTCACTGCACAATGGTACAAGAAACTTCAGAACGATCTTGACAATCTTAGCCCTTGTTAACTTTGTAGGGATGATTCTACATCATAGTGACCCATTGTGAATGGATCCCAAACAGTAGAATTGTAATGGCTGGAAAAACCATGGACTGATGGCCATCCATTTCTTTAGGGATAGAATAGTCCCTATGCTTATTTTATAGCTCGACTTCACAGACTTTATCTTCTCTTTCCCAATTCTTTTATGTAATAGAAACCATGGTTTCTTTCATAACTGTTTCTATCTAGGAAGAAATAGCATGATTCGACAAGTGGCGACTTTTTTTTCTCATCCATGCTACCTCTATTCTCTTTATTTAGATTGTGGAACATTCTTTGTATTTTCATATTGAATATAAAGATGCAGAGTCTACAATAGTAGAGCATGAATACATTATACTTGTACTTAAAACAAGGAGTAACAAGATTCAAATAGTAACAATTATATAATTTCAAGTAGAAAATAGTTAATATCAATTGAAATAGTAAAATCCTAATTAATCTCAAGTAAATTTGAAAACTATTATATTGTCCCTATCAATGGAACCAAAATTTGATGTGTAATTTATTACTCAAGAAAATTCTCCATGGAAAAAGTCCCTATACATTTACAAAACTATATAAAATAATCATTATTCATAAGTAAATATATCTTATAGTATAGTTTTAGGATTGAACCCTAGAAAAAACCTTTTTAAGAACTTGTTATCTAATCTGAATTGATTGAGATAAATGCTAAAACAATTGTTTGTGTGATTTATCATCTAAATTGTAGGGAAATTGAAAAAAAGGAGAGTGAATCAATATTAAAGGAATTTGGCAAAGATGGGTTTTACAACTACAACCACGTACTCGATCATGCATGTTGCATTCCTCAGTACTATAATCCTTTGTTTTGGAGTAATGGAATTTTTATCCTTTCTCTGTATGAAGCTCATAGAATGGTTTCCCTACATGGTTGAGGTATCAGTACCTACATATCACTAACCCATCTCTCCACAAGACACCCACTCGTGATCACAATTGGGTTCAACATTTATCATTCAATATTGTAATCCTAGATTATTGGTATGTACATCTAGTATTATAATAAATATTGATACATTGTGATCAATCCACAAGGCATACAAGAAAAAAATGATAACAGTCAAATATACTTAGCTAAGCAAATTGATAATGTAATGTACAAAGTACATTTAATAGGGATACTCACGTACCCTAGTGGGGGAAACTGTTTTCTATATTGAAGAAGTGTAAGTAAAAGAACAAAGAGAGAAAAGCCAATCTGTGTCAATATAGATAAACATTGTTGAAGTTGTCGTCTCTGGCAAGCAAATCCACATCTTTAGCTGCACAACAATCTGACAAGATTCTAGGAGGACAGTATTGTATTTTGGTTTGCTTTGTTCTTCAAGTTAGAAAAATTAGTTCCAGGTCTAGGGAGATGTCATGTGTAAATCAGGTCAAAATTATTTGTATAATAGTGTTTTTGGAGGAACAAAATCACTCAAGTATTGGCATCATAATGCTCAATTTAGATCCTTTAGTGTTTGTGCCTATCGAGAAATTAGCCACTCATCCTTTGGCTAGCCTAAACCCCAATTGATATCTTGGTGTAATGGATCATGAGGATGGGTTTTTTTTTAGTCTGCTACTCCTCATCATCAAGATTACTATCATCTGACTCATAGGGAAAGTCAGGTGTCTGGTTTTCTTACGAGAATCACCGTAGAAACTTGGGTCGATGGACCCCTTTGCCAACTAGTCCACATGCTTTCACTTGGGGGAATATTTCTACTAGCTACTAGGGTGATGGCAGGATGTCAAGGGTTTTTATCTTCCTCTGGCATATGCAAATTAACCAGTCAACCAACTTGTGAGGTGAGTTCATTGAGTGATTTGTGTGTGATCATTCAACCCTAGCTCAATGGACTGGATGGTGTAATTGGTCTCTTGACTAGCAAATCCAATATATCATGGTTCTTTAAATAGGCCACAAATCACTTCCCAATAGTCTTCGATGGGGGAAATGGATACACTGTAGAAGGAGGATGACCTTGAATTAACCTTGGGATTTTCCCCTTAAAAATAGTGGCAATTTCATGTAAAAAACTTGGAATAGAAATAAAAGAAATTTGATATAATCTAAGTGAAATTGGGGAAATAAGATTGTGAAAAATCACTATAATTTGTGTTATTAAAATGATATGAATATACATTCATCAATTACCTCGGTCATGGATGAGTATCACTACTTGCTTTGTCCTTGAGGGAGTATGGGAACAATATGAGTAGAAAGAATCATCCCTGATTGCTTGGATATGGAATGTAAAACGTGTTCCCAAGTAATCATTGACATGCTTGTACTAACCTATAGAAAGTAGGAAGTAGTCACACAATAGTCAGTAGGATGGAAAAGATTTGCTTGGGCATTTGGTATGCTCTTGTAGTAATAGGAGAAGTATAGTATTTTGGCATGAAATAATCTTGTAGTGTTTTTTGAGACTATGGAACTTGAGGATCTTGTTCTTCAAGATGGTGGCATTCACATTCACCATGGAGTGGTGTTCTAGCATATAAAATTGTCATATTTTCATCCCTTTCTTCTTGTCTCCAATGGTTTTATCTCCTTCTCTTTCCTATCCTCCAAGTCTTGACCAAGTATTCAATAGAGAGAGACCAATGAAAAGACATGCATTGGCACATGTACATTGCAAAAGTAGTACAGTTATAAATCTAAAATGCAGTGAAAACTCAAATAATCAATAATACAAATGGTGAGGGCAATTGGAAAAGTCAAAGTAAAATGACAAACTAGGCACAATGCCACTCTTCCAAGCAATGGTGTAAAAAGGTTTGATGTCCCTAATCCCACTGGGCTTACAGAAGTCTCTAATGAGGTAGATTATCAATTATATAATCTTCAAGTGCTTAAGATTCAGATGTAGGTATAAAGGTGGTAGGTATGGGGTCATATTGCATACAGAGAGTGCGTCCTTGAGAGCTTGTATTGAATTAACTAGGTCGCACTAAAGAGAATATCTTTTTGAGGATTTAAAGTTGATTATATTTTATTAAACTGAGTGATGCATGCAATTAATAAGGGAAAGATAGAAAGGACCTTCTAGCGATTAGGACCAACAATTTAGCTAATATAATTTAATACTACACTAATCAAGAGATTGAGAAATTGACTATAGTAAACTAGCAATGTCAATTAACAAAAAGACGCAAAATAAGACTAAGCTAGGTTAACAAACAAAAAAACCAACTTGAGGAAAGAACAACTAAGGTTGAGTAACCCTAACTAGGAAAATTCACCATGAGCTAAACAATTAAGCTAAGAAATAATGACTGAAAGATAACTAACAAGTCACTAAACAATTAAATATTTTAATAAAGCAATTAGGAGAGAGGGTGTAACATCCCTGGATTCTGTCGTCTCGAGTCTTAGAAGGCCGGAGAGGAAAAATTAGTAAACATTACTCAAAGTAGCAAAGTGTGTTGCGGAAGTAATATGTGCATACATGAACATTCAAATATAATGCATACACCATAAACAATCTCAACATTCAACATGTATAGCTACTACATGAATTGTTACAACTTACATTTGCATAATTTAAGAAAGAAGTTTTAAGAGTCTATTAACATGTATGCTAATAGGATCTAATAACAATAGGTAAACTTGTACAACTGCTCACTCACATCTTTTGTCCCATGCTAGCTCTGAACCTAGAAAATATGTGAAACAGACGAATCAACAAAAGTTGTGTATGTGGGTGAAATACTTGTATAGTAACATGCATAAAGAAAGATTAGAAGAAAGAAAGTAAAAGAAAAAATTATTTAATGTGATAATCAGGTAAACACATATTTAGCAGTCACTACTAAGTGGTGTCACACTTCACATTTTCTCGCCCCTTGGGCCATGAGGATCCTTGCCCCTTGGGCTATGGGGTTGTGTCGACCTTATATTTAGAAATAGAGGGAGCGAGACAAAATGTAAACACTTAGTAGCTACACTCCATCCATTTTCTCTTTTTTGTTCTTTTATGTTTGGCGAAGAATATACTATTAATATGCATCCAAGAATTTATATGCAAATACAAGTATCCAAAGTACATCATATCATTATGTATTCATGAAAACTAGTCTTATACTTAATCAAATCCATGTAGCTCAGTTCAGAGATTCCTTATACATCCAAGTTCATCTACTACTCTGGTCACCACCTAATTATAACAATTAACCATCATTAATATAAAGTTCACCGCTATTAATGGATTTAGGCCCATATTAGGGTTTAGGTCAAACCTAGGTTCAAATGAGATTAAATGTGTATCTGATGTTTTTCAACTATTCACAATGTCATATTAAGGTTGTCGCATAATTTTCATATTTTCCCGCTGATTGGTCAGTTTTCTAGAATTAATATGAGGTTTAATCTATATAATTATGCATTAATAAATAAGTACCTAATATTTTGGCATACTGCTCAAATAAAAGGTTGTATTTAGTATCTAAATGACATTAGGGTTTAAGAGTAATTTATCCAGATTTAATGTCCACTATATGCAAATTATACTATTTAGTATATGATCAAGCTATGGCCTCAATTCACCTATGCAGACGATGCCATCATGTTGGATGCATGTAGATAGAAGAATGAAATTGATCCACCCTTCAAGAACCTCTGGTTCAAAATGCATCAACCAAGATGGAGCTTGATCACCTATAAAGCTATAAAGAATCTACTGCCAACTTGGAATAATGGAGTTGATGATACGTGCTGCTTGTGTTATTCTCATACTAAAAATATCGCACATCTTTTTGGTAGCTTCCCCTATTGGAAATATATATGGCGTCATGCCCAACTCAAGCAAAATGTCTGAATGTCATACAATCTCTATGACTGCCTCACTGATGTTAATAGAAGAGGTAACGATACACACTATCTAGTGCTATGGACGATCACTACATGTGTTCATTTCATCTAGCAAGAATGAAATAAAAGGAAGCATGGTGACCAAGGAATGGACTACCTTAGGCTATTCACTAATATCAAGAAAGAACTTAAGTTTCTTTACAATTTGCACAAGGATAAGCTAGCAACAATTTCTCCTATTGTAATTAGGAATTGGGAACTATAACCAATACCTAAAGCCTTAATGCTAGCTTGCTCCTTAATTTCATGTAAGCTATAAGTTGTTTATAGCTTGTACCTTTGCCCCTCTTGTAGGGTTGAAAATATATTTACCTAATTTTTTCCAAAAATAAAATGGAGTATTTTCATCCAAATAAGAAACCTTCAAATTTAACCACGAAAAGTCTATTATAGAGATCTAGTAATATGGTACACATTTTTCTGAGTCTGGTGATATTTTTGGGGCATTTATTGGCAAAGGGAGCTATTTACTAGGCATTTTCTAAGTCAGTGATATATTCAGAAAATTGGGAGAACATTTTACTTTGAGGTAAGTTTACAGCCGTTGGATATACATGTTGATGAGAGACACATCTCCACGAAGGGGAGAGGTGCTGCCCCTTCTGTTAGCTCATGTTGAGTCAAGCGATCCAGGTGGTTTTTGGACCCCTTAGCCCGGTTCCTTTCATTCTCACGCGATCCAGGGTTTGTCACCTTCTCTTTGTGATCGTCTCCTTTTATGAACTAGGGAGATCCGTAGAATAGATCATCAACAAGGGATCATGCTTGGTCCTCGCCTCCTCACATGACTCTACCACGACTCTTGTGCTTGTGGATAGGGCAAGAAGCTTTCTGGTCTTTGTGGTGCTGTGCAACACCTCCTCCACACCTAGGAGCTGCAGGGCATCGCCGAGGAGTAGTTTCCGAAAAGGAAGGTGATTCCCTCAGTGATTGAGTTGTTCATGGTTGATAAATACCCTACTGAGAACCATGGATGATTCGTTGGTACCCAACAAATATGATTGTGGTCCTCAGAGGTGGTGGGGAAACAAAATAGGTCATTCCCTAGGTGTCCTCCTCCTCCATCGATGACTAGCTGGGTTGCCCTGGATGGGGGTCTTGAACCCTGCTAAACCCGACAAGCACCTAGCCTAACTTTACTGGTGGTTTTCTTTTATCTTTGATCTCCCCCTGATCCCTTACCACAATTTCCCCAATTCCACTGTCACCTTTATATGATGATGGAGAAAAAAAAATGAAAAGAAGAGGACTTGTCAGTAGGATTGGTCTACCTACGGCTCCATCTCAATCCACCAACAACCTCACAAGGTTTTAGGGATGATATTCCCTTCTTGATACTCTCAATATGCCTCTCAAAAGCTTAGACCTTGTCTGACTTCCTATTATGAAGAGTGATGATAGACAAAGCCAAGAAGCATTTGGCTCGTTCTCCCTCTTTAGGGAACCACTCTGCTAAAGTGAGAGGTCGATATGGTTGGGCTATTTAAAGATTGTGATTCACAAGTAAAATTTCCTTTGATTTCCCGGTCTACACCAGATCTAAAGGACACCTCAACCATGTTTTATTCCTCCATTTCTGGAGGTAGGTGATTGCTCGAGAGTCACCAGATCCTTTAGAAATAGATGACCATGATAGTGACACATCTGTGACCTTTGGTGCCCACTTAAAGCATGGTAGCATGACTTATATTGTCAGAAACCTAAATAAAAAATGACTAACAATAAGGTTTCTTCACATTATTTAAATGAATCAACCATATATTCAAACACTTATATCTCCTAGAAGGAACCTCAAATTGTGATGAAATTTTAAACACATCACCTCTATCATGTAATATCACAGCTTTCAAAAGTTGATACCAAAATCACCCTATCAGGTATACTAATTAAATTCTCCAAATAAGACTTATAAATAATTGTATTTAACTGGAATATAATTCATCAATTGCCAAACCATAATGAAACAACTTCAAATCCATTTCTATGATTATGATGCATATGAAGGTTCATTATTCAACCATTTGGAGTCCATGTATATCTCTAGTTGTTACATGAAGTCATAACTATCCCAACTTTATATTTAGGATATTAAAATGACATTGTACATCAATATAACCACTAACATAATTGATGGAAGACCTCCTTACTTTAATTGACCATTCAAGTTCCATTATTAAATCATTGTCATCAAATACTAGACTGGGTTTTGAACCCTAAAATCAAGGTTATCACATTTACCACATCATATATGGAATTTATCCCTCAAAATTCAACTAATATCATACAGGTGGTGATATCAAAGTGTCCAATTCACAAAGGTCACCACTTCTATGTACCACACCTCATATTTCTATGTGTATTCCAAGTCAACATATTAGAATCTAGAGCATGTTGGGTGTACCCACCCCACCTTATACATGATGAAGAATAACATTTTTTTAATTGAAGCATCATTTAATGGCTCAGTCATAACTTGATATTCTATTTATTCAAGGATTTACATCCCTTATTACCCTAAAAATTGGGGATTTATTTACTCATATGGGTTTGAGGAGGCATTACAAACTGTTTTATAATTAACCCCATTAAATCATGCAAGGTGATATCAAGATTTCAAGTTATTAGTTATTGGAATTATCATACTTAAAGTCATTTTTCTCGCTTATGATCAACATCATACTAGGATTTTATTACATGATAAGGGCTTACTTAACATGATTGAAAATTAGGATTTTACCCCAGTATGAGGGTTTTCATCAAACTAGAATCTGGGTCAGAATATTTGATGTTATGAACTTTATTTTTTATCATGTATTTCAAGCTCGTGATCTCAAACAAACATCTTTCATATATGATATGAAGGGAAATCGAATATATTGATTCCAACTTATCATATTTTCAAACTTGGATATCACGGGTATGATAGACGAAGAGAATATAGAATAGGTCAGGCTTCTACAAGTAACTCCTCATATAAAATCATCTATATAGCTCAAGTGAGGTTTCTAGCATCATATATTAAGAAAGAGGAGTAATGGGAACAACATTTATGAGTATCTTATGCACAAGGCATTTTATTCTCAGAACCATAGTTCCATATATTACCTCACTTATAGCTAATGATGAGATTCAAAAGCATAAGTCACTCAAGCTTGGACCTAACTCAGTTAAAGGATTGAATTTCCCATCATGATTTTTCTACCCATCACATTTTTTTACCCAACTCTCTCAACTAGGATTTATATCAAAAATATGAATCATGCATAAGGACTCAACTCATCTACTCAGGAGTAAGCCAACTTAGTACACATCGTTTCTCATATTTCTCATATGTTGGAGGGTAGATCCTATGACCTCCACCTAGTGGGTCTCACTCTCTCTACAGTTCACCATGTATCTCGTACTAACGCTGAAGGTCCTCCTTTGTAAAAGATCTCGAGGATCATGAATATTCAACCTTAACATAACTTAGATTTGCTTAAGTAAGAAAAGAATATGTACTCTCATCACCTGGACTTAGCTTAGATTAGCCAAAATTAGATTCAGACCTCATATACAACTTAGATTTTTATAAAAAAACTTATACCTTAGAGATCAATTTTTGTATAAGATCATCCATGCTTATATCATCTATCATTCTAGCTATCATCTACTTTAACTATCAAACATTTGATAAGGCTCTAGACATCTAAACTATACATCTCTCTTCTAGACTAATATCATTCCCTTTCACTTAGGTTGCATGAACACCTCCTACTATGCTGTGTGAGGAACACATTTTGATATTTACATATGTATAATAAAATATTATATAGTTTTCCTCCAAAATGTAGATGTTAAAAAAAACTAGAGAGGCTCGAACCGAATGGAAAATAAAAAAAATGAGAAAAACTGAGTGTCCCACACACATTATCAAGTCTAGTGTCATGTTGCCTAGTGAAACGGTGAGAATATAGTGCAGACTAGTGTAGCTACCCAATACATATGAGCTCTATATGGAAAGGGTTTAACACACTTGTCTAAACTTATTTCTCTAACATCTAGGTTCTGACCTAGAGGCTATGTCAAACCTAGTCCTTATACAACAACTTACTAAGTTTCTAGGGTTTAAGGTGAAAGGTGAAATTTAGTTTTATGTTTCATGTTGAGAAATTGTTAGGTGTAGCTATTGTTCGTGATCTGATACCAACTATAATGATCTTGGATTCTGTCATCTTGAGACTCAAAGGGCCCGAGATGAAAAATCCAAAAAATGTTACTCGAAGTATCAAAGTGTGTTGCGGAAGTAATATGCACATACATGAACATTAAAATATAATGCATACGTGATAAATAATCTCAACATTCAACAAGTATAATTACAACATGAATTGTTACAACTTACATTTGCATAATTTAAAAAGGAAGTTTTAAAAGTCTATGAAAATGTATGCTAACGAGACCTAATCGCAAAATGTACACGTGTACCATAGCTCACTCACATCATTTTGCCCATGCTAGCTCTGTACCTAGAAAATACATGAAATGGATGAATCAACAAAAGTTGTGTACATGGGTGAAATACTTGTATAGTAACTTGCATAATGAAAAATTTGAAGAAATAAAGTAAAAGAAAACATTATATAATGCGATAATCAGGTAAACACATATTTTAGAAGTCTTTTGATGTGATTGTACTACTAAGTGGTGTTGCACTTTACATTTCCTCACCCCTTGGGCTATGAGGATTCCCGCCCCTTGGGCTTTGGGGTTGTTCCAGCCTTATATTTAGAGAGAGAGAGGAGAGAGAACATAAAAACTTAGTAGCTACAATCCATCTATATTCTCTTTTCTGTTCTTTTATGTTTGGCGAAGCATATACTACTAATATGCATCCAAGAATTTAAATGAGAATACAAGCATTCAAAGTACATCATATCATTATGCATTCAAGAAAACTAGTCTTATACTTAATAAAACCCACATACCTGATTTAAAAAATTACTTATACATCCAAGTTCATCTACTACGCTGGTTACAGCCTGATTCATAACAATTAACAATCATTAATACAAGGTTTACCATTATTAATGGTATTTAGGACCATATTAGGGTTTAGGTAATACCTAGGTTCAAATGAGGTTAAGCATGTATCTGATATTTTTATACTATTCATGATATCATATTAAGGTTCTGGCCAAAATTTCATATTTTCCTATTGATCGATTTGTTTTCTGGAATTCATATAAGTTTTAATCTATATAATTATGCATAAATAAATAATGACCTAATATTTTGGCATAATACTCAAATCAAAGCTTTTACTTAGTATCCAAATGACATTAGGGTTTAAGAGTAATTTTTCCATATTTAATGTGCACTATATGCTAATTATACTATTTAATTCATCTTAAAATGAAGTATCTACATCCAAATAAGAAACCTTCTAATTTAATAACTCAAAGTTTGTTCTAGAGATCTACTAATATTGTACATATTTTTATGAGTCTACGGGTATTTTTGGGGCATTTATTGGCCAAGGGATCCATTCACTAAGAATTTTCTAAGTCAATGACATATTCTCGAAACTGGGAGAGCATTTTACTTTGAGTTAAGTTTATGACCATTTTGATATACATGTTGATGAGAGGCACATCTCCAAGAAGGGGAGAGGCACTTCCCCTTTTATTATATCATGTTGAACCGAGAGGTCTAGGTGGTTGTTGGACCCATTAGCCTGGTTCCTTCCATTCACATGTAATCTGGGGTTTGGCACCTTCTCTTCATGGTCGTCTCCTTCTGCAAACAAGGGCAATCTGCAAAATAGATCATCAGCAAGGGATCATGCTTGTTCCTCACCTCCTTACATGGCTCTGTTGTGACTCCTGTGCTCATGATGGGGAAGAAGTTTGCTGGTCTTTGTGGTGCTCTATAGCACGACAACTCCCCACCTAGAAGCTCCAGGGCACCGCCAAGGAGTAGTTGTTAGGAAGGAGGGTGATTCACTCAGTCCTTTAGTAGTTCATGGTTGAGAAATACCCTACTGAGAACCCTGGATGATCCGTAGGTACCCAACGAATATGATTGTGGTCCTCAGAGGTGGTGGGGAAGTAGAATCGGTTATCCCCTAGGTTTCATCCTCCTCCATCAGTGGCTAGCTGGGTTGCCCAAGATGGAGGTCTCAAACCTTTCCAAACCCGACAATCACCTATCCTAAATGTATTGGTAGTTTTCATCTATCTCTGATCACCCCTATTACCTTACCATCGTTTCCCCAATTCCACTGTCACCTATAGATGACAATGGAGAAAAAAATGAAAAGAAGGGGACTTGTCAGCAGGCTTCGGGTACCTATGCCTCCATATCAATCCACCATAAACCTCACAAGGTTTTAGGGATGATCTTCTCTTCTCAATACTCTCAATATGCCTCTCAAAAGCTCAGACCTTGTTTGACTTTCCACTATGAAGAGTGATGATAGAGAAAACCAAGAATCATATGGCTCGTTCTCCCTCTCTAGGGAACCACTCTGCCAAAACAAGTGGTCAAGATTCTTGGGATGTTTAAAGATTGTGATTTGCAACAAAAATATCCTTTGATTTCTCAGGCTACACCTGATTTAAAGGACACCTCAACCATGTTCTGTTCCTCCATTTCTGGAGGTAAGTGATGACTCTAGATTCTCCAAATATTTTATAAATAGATGGGCAGGATAGTGACACATCTACAACCTTTGTTGCCCACTATAGCTGGGTAGCGTGACTTATATTGTTGCATACCTAAATAAAAAATGACTAATAATAAGGTTTCACTACATTACTTGAATGGATCGACCATATCTTCCAACACTTATATCTACTAGTAATAACCTCAAATTATGATGAAATTTTAAACACATCTCCTCTATCATGTAATCTCACATCATTCAAAAGTTGAGACCAAAATCACCCTATCCGATCTACTAATTAAATTATCCTAATAAGACTTATAAATAACTATATAAAACTTGAATATAATTCATAAATTGTCAAACCATAATGAAACAAGTTCAAATACCTTTATCTGATTATGATGCATTTGAAGGTTCATTATTCGACCATTTAGGGTCCATGTATATCTCTAATTGATACATGAAGTAATATGTATCCCAACTTTATATTTAGGATATTCAAATGAAATTGTACATCAATATAACCTCTAAACTTACCGATGGAAGACTGACTAACTTTATTTGACCATTCAGGTTCCATTATTAAATCATTATCATCAAATACTAGACTAGGTGTTCAACCCTAAAATCAAGGTTTTCACAGAGGGTCATTTGGCAATAACGTAACAATGAACCATGCTGGGGTCTTACTCATGCACATACTTCCAACAAGCAAGACACTTAACTAAACAATTGAGGGAATAGAAGGTGGAGACATTGCTTGGACCTAAGAACCAGACGACCATTTCAAGACACCAAACGGCCAACCAGGAGGACAAATGAATGGTTCAAGAGTTGAATTGATCATCCCAAATTGGTTCAAGCACAGATCTTCATCAACAATAGGTTGCATATGATGTGGACCTTATGTGGTAGTAATTCCTTGTGGATACAAGGAATTACAATAGTATGGGTATAACCATCGCTTGTGTGTTTTCATTATTGCATGTTCTCGTTTGTGATTATAAAATGTATATGATACATATTAAGATGCTTTCCATAAGAAGCACACATAAAACGTTTGATCGACTAAGCATGGGCACCCCAAGGGTGGTGCACTGTCTATCTCGTGGAATTGTAATGGTAGTAATGTGGGCCTACAACACAGGGTGCATTACTATCGTGTTAGATTTTGGGTCAGGCTTAACTATGTGTCCTTAATGAGATTAAGCACTAGAGGCATGCATATGACTATGGCAAAGAGTTGTGCATATCATCTATCCAAGAATTGCATAAGATGCAATTGGCAAAAGTTATCTACCTTAATAATTGGTTATAGACGCTGGCATTGGCTGGGTCATAATTCAATTACTTTGGATCTTGACTCACTAGAAGATTGTATGCTGCAATCTTCTGAATTGATACATGAGGGTTATCAATTTGAACAAAATAGTGAGAATGATAATTAATTAAAGTCCTAATTAGTATCATTAAGTTATCTAATCAAACAAATCAAAATATTTTGAAACGTTGAATATTTCTTTATAGAATCTAAAGGCAAACACAAACACATTTTTATTGTGATCAGTCCTTGAGAAGGACAAAACTAAAGGGATTAACTTCCACATCTGATTTATGACTTGAAGAAGTTTTCTAACCTATAAGTGAAAGCTCTATGTCCTTGAAAGACCAGAGCAAGTGAAACCTGCTCCAAATACACCTAAATGTATGCTTATTGGAAGCATTCCAATGATGTCATATACATTTGAATACCTTATGCTATGTTGTATGAACAATGAGTTGCATGAACAACATGAATACATGAATATTCTTTACTTGGTAACACATCTTAAAAATCAAGAAATGTATTATGTCCTCAAAGCATTGTTTGAGTACAACTGACAGAGGGAGTTCCAATAGAGCCCCATGTGCTCAATATGATTGGACATGTAGAGTGACTAGAATTTCTTTGAGGTCAATAGTTGACCATTGATATGATTTTGCAAGCATTGGATGAATCATATAGACAGTTTATCAAGTTCTATCACTTGAGCAACTCAGCCAAACTATTGTCTAAGTTGGATGACATGTTGATGCAAAGCAAGATTGAAGAAGGAGAAATCTATGATAGTGATCAACGGAAATGACTCTAAGGGAAAAGGCAAGGTCAAGAAGAGTTCTGAGGTTAAGTTAAAACCTAAGTCTTCTACACACAAATAAGGAGAAGAGTAAGTGCAAAAGGAATCTGTCCTTTGAATTTATTGGAAAAAAGGAAGAAGAAAGAGATAGAGATCTTTACTTCAGGACCCAATAAGAAATAAGATAGAACTGCACGGAGTAGGGGTTTTTTCCACTACCATTGGAATATATCATTCAAGGGCATGTAATTGAATTAGTTAATTGCTATTATTAACTTGCCATTGATGAGAACATCATGTATCTTGTATGGGAAAGTACATCATGTATCGATTTTCCACCTGCCATCTGTGCTCCTCAGTCCTCCAAAGGGTTGGTTCATCTCAAGAAGTGATCACTTCATCCGGTATAGAACATCTTCTCATGGCGATGCATAAATTAAAAATATCCAATTTCTTAATACATTATATAAGGGAAAACCTCGAGTTACATTCGAGGGAAAATAGGAATAAGAGCATTAATTTACATTTTCAAAGGAGAGATATGACTGAGATATAAATAAGAATACACCATCAAACCATGCACATAATATCTGGGGTTGTTGGCCATAACCATGCTTAACATCCATCATCAAAACTGATTATAAGTGAAATGTGTAAATTGCATATATATACATATATACATATATATATATATATATATATCTGTGTGTGTGTGTGTGTGAGTGTGTGTGTGTATTACTTTTGAGGTGTATGCATTAACTAATCTAATATGAACATTAATCAGTTTAATCTTCACATCGTATGCAATAAAAATAAATCTGATCATAGATTTAAATCAAGATACACTGTCAATTAACAAAACTCTGATACCACTGTAGGAAATTAGAAAGATAGATAAGGAAGATAAAACAAGAATTCAAAACCTAATTCTCTAGGGCAATGACAACTATGTATCAAGAAATGAAGGTTTGTATGGTTATATTTGGTCCTACAGCAAGTCTAGGGACATTATCCTTGAAGTAGTAGCTTGCTTCTTCTCCAAGCAGCAATCGAACAATCATCACGAACTGCCTCCAGGTCTTTCACCACAGACGGCGGTTGACGAAACTCTCCTAGTAGCAGCCGAAGGATTTCTGCCTCTAGAGTAGTCCACACGGACGACTGTGAACTCCACGTTGTGCTTCATAAGCCAACAAGAAGGAGTTTTCTCCTTCTATCAGCGTACTAGTTATTGACATGTTCTCCTACAGTTGATCTTAGTTGTTCTCCCTTATTGTTCCTCCCTTCAACAGGTAAGACTTGCTCAAACTCTCTATTGGGTACCACAACTAAAGAGGACAATAATTTTCTAAGCAATTGATTCTCAATCGTGTGTGTTGGGAAGCCCCCAGTACCCCTCTACTTATATTAGAGTCCAAGATCAAGGTTCCAAGTCAGTGAGGGATTAGAAGGGTATGGAATCATGAATTTCTGGAAACTTTGAGTGGCAAACTGATTGGTTTGCACACCCAACAGCTCGATTTGTGCATGAGTCGGTCAGCTCAAATAGTGAACCAGTCAGTTCGTGTAGTTTCTTGTTCTGAATCACATTGGTATTCAATGTATGATTTATGCTTAACATGAAATCATCACCAATCCTTGATCCAAATGAATAGACCATTGAACCGAGTAACCCAAATGATGTCCCAGTCGGTTCACATCATCAAATGGTCAGTTGGGACAAGTGAGCTGATCGGTTCACTCCCTGTTTCTGTCATTGATCAGTAGATGTTGATTCCAATTGACCTAACACTCCAACCAACCGGTTCAACACTTGACCCGATCAATTCAGAGTCCAACCAGTCAATTTTAAACCTCAATTGTTTAATTGAATACCTAAACACCTTTAGTAATCAACTTAAACATCATTTATGAATATACTCCTTAAATCCAAGTGTATCCTATGCATGTGACCCTATAGATTGAAAATTACATTGGCAGTGAATGTCCATAACCAATTATGACATCACAAGTAAAGATAAGTGCCTAGTCACACATCATTGCTACCCAAGTAATTTTGAAAGTTGGAGAACAACTTCTACCTACAATTCATGATCAGTGTTATAGTGATCGTATATTTCCTTTGTCTCGGATATCTAGATTGAACTTAAGGCATGGAATCATCATCCTCTCAATGTTCAGTCCATGTTCCTTGAACTAGATAAGACTGTCTAAGATACATGTGAGTTAACATATCACATATTGAATCACATGAGTATGACCATACATTACTCAGTCTCACTTATCAAGAAGTCCTGGATATCAATCTCATAGGAGGGAGAAACCCCATCTACCTCACTCACACTCAGTCCCCATGTGTCACAGTGCACCCGAGCACCACCTTTATGAAAATCCTTATTCATGGTTACGATGGATGATGTCATAGTATACCAAATGACATATGATGTATGTAGTGACTTTAGGACTAAGAACCAAAATCACTACTATCACAATGAGAGATGATTATGATTACCATTTCATGGTCTCCATGTATCTCTCTCATGGCGGGTCTATCCCATACAATGTTCTCTAACATGTATCTGTCTGCTTGATTTGATAACACATATCATAACTAATGAGATTTTTTCATTAGTCAACAGACACTCTAGTCTTATGTATTACTATCGTCTATTTTGTTTCCATAGTAATATACAACTAGGGACATAATAAGAATGTATGTACTCTTAACATCCATATGATCTCATTGTTTAAGTCACATACTTGAAGACATACATCATCGAGTAACATCATTCTTTATACATCTAGTAAGTATGTGTCATAATAATTTCATGACTAAGACAAACGTATTAGATAAAATTACCTTTGTTATTATCAAATTAGGTATCTAATTCCCCATTACAATCATCATAATTGCCTCTCTGGGCATACATACCAACACCTCGAATGTCGCAGGAGGCATGCTCAGATGCACAACAATGAGTAGAGAAGTAGAAAGAAGATGAGCTAGAACAAGGTGATTGAGAAGGTCAATACAAGGTGGTGGAGGTCACACACAACAATAGTATAAGAGAACAATTTTGATACACATTAGATCTTTCAAAATAAAAAATTCTCAATTGGCAAAAGCATTTTTGGAGTCTTTTTTGTGTGTTAGAAATGGCTCAAACTCGTATCTTTTATAGATGAACACAATTACCAAAATTGGCAAACAAACAACCAATTTCCTCTAATAGTTATTGGTACGTATTCAAGTCTTCAAATAAATGGTTCTTTGGGCACCCTCAAATAGAATCAAAGAGACATGGACCACCCTTCTAATGACTAATGAATCTGGATAGAAAAATGGGAAGGATTTGATTAAAACAAAATTATAGTTTATAGATTGCTCAAGACAATTGTTTTTCTAAGGAAATTTAAGAATGAGAAATTGTGCATATTCAAATTTACAAAAAAAAAATTCGTTAAAGAAAAACAAAGAAATTTTGTTTAATAAAATTTTGAATCACAAAAATCGAGTCCAGTGCAGCAACATGGCAAGGCATGTCTGTGTGTGTGTTTAATTCGTCAAAACATAATACACCAATCAACCCAATCAACTTTAAATTCAAAAGTCCTATGAAAGCCCCACAAGGCTCAGAACCCCCTCCCATTTATGAGGATCCCTCTTATGTCTAATGTAAACAATGTGGGATAAAAGACTGCTGAGAGGATTCAAATACCGCTGACATATATGTCTAGAACACAACAATAACAATATCGCAATTTGAGTTCAATTTATAGAGTTAACAATTGAAGCATTTTTTAGAAATATGCATTCTCTAGAAATCATTTTTTTAGATGGAATCTGTGGCGACAACCTATCAGATTTATAGTTTTTCTAATTTCTTCGTTAGCAGAATGCGAAAGGTTTAACTCTTTATTTTCCAGAGGCAGATGAAGAATTAGTAGCGGGTTATCAAACTGAGTATTTAGGAATCCAATAAATTATAGTTTTTTAACCCAATTCATGCGCTTTGTTGCATTGATGCATCAAAATACCTTCCTGATGCGAGGCAATGATGTAATTTATGATCCCCATAAAAGCAACCTAATATATACTTGTAGCATCTAGTAACCAAAAAAATGTATGCCCAATACTTATGTGTTCCACCTGCTCCACTATCAACGTCGAACAAGCATGTTTTGCCTAAAGAATCAAGAACAATTTGATCCCAACATTGCATGTGTTAAGACCAACATGAAATATAACTGTTTTGTGGCCTGGATTGCATACACACACTTCTGACATTTGCATTTCCCTCCATTGCAACATTATATGTTTCCACGTGCTGCCTCCATCACACCCTTTCTCAAATTTGTTTATGCTTTAGGTGATAGTAACACGAAATGCCAGGCCCACAACTCTTTATCTTGATCATAATCTTCTTCTCTCACCAACATGTTGCCTTTTTTTCCTATTCCCGGCAATGGTGAACAATGTGTACATTGAACGGGAAGAAGTGTTCTCATTGTCCAACATAAAGAGCCACATGTTTAGTCCCTCATATCCATGCTCTTGTTAAACTAGACAAATGAAGATGGAAGGTCCATAAAAGTTTTCATACATATTACAAGAAGCATAACATATACCATTTTTTACCTCTCCGATTACTTCATCTATATATTTCTTTGTTTTACATACTCAGCCAATGACCATGACATGTAGGCATATCAATTAGGATGTGAGACACTCTAAAAAATCAACACCAAGAAATTATTGTCCTTTTTAAAAAATCTTGAAACTTTGGTCTACATGTTGAGCAAGATGGTTTAGAAAATTGTAATTGACACCTATCAGAGAGCAATACAATTGCAATCATGGTTAACATTCACATTTTTAAATTTATAATTAAATAATGACTTTAGTTTTATAAAAGATACTACCATTTGAATTACTATTGTCACTAAAGTTTTTAAGAATAATATTACATAATTATACATGAAATTCAGGGTAATGTTTTGTGTAATATCATATTACGAGGTATTTAATATCTCATTTCTTCTAATCAATAAGACTCATCATATATTTACAAGTCTCGGACACTAAAAGAATACAATAAGTGTATATAGATAATGAATCCTGGAAATGTTATATATCACAAAGGATTGTTTCATAATATTGAAATCATAAACATGTCATTGGAATTTTTTTTTTTTGAAAACCAGAGATGTTGTATTAATCACTAGATGATACAACGTACTCTTCAGCTAAAACAGGAAAATTACAAGTTGTAACTGATCCCCCTTCCTCTCCCAGACCTATTTTTGCTAACTGGTGTGGCATCGCATTCCCTTCATGCATAGTGTGAGAGAAAAAAGTTGAGCTGAAATAGCTAGCCTGCACTTTTATGTCACTAAACATCATTTCAGTTGGGCTTAAACCCTCCCTCTGTTTCTTGATCTTCTGCTAAACATTCTTTGCATCGGTCTCCACTTCAATCAGGTTTAGATTCATTGGAATGAATCAAAACTTATCCAAACTTTACCTTAGAAAAATCTCATAACTAGAAATTGTTATTAATATATGAATAGATAACATACATGCATACATTAAATATGATAAAGTAACAAATTTCATTATTGTATCATACTATCTGTGTTGTTGAGAAAGGAAAAAATTGAGTGGATACTTCCTTATACATGATAGGCTGAGTTTATACAATTAGAGGATACAATTGACATAATTGATTTATTTAAACTTGACATTTAGTTGATATGGTGATGATAAATAACTAATATTTTGTTAATTCTTATCAATAATGTTTCAATATTTTGTAATAGCTTTCAACATCTAATACTTATTCATTGACTTTCCTTAGGTCAAGTCAACATGCACACGCAATCTTTTTTCCTCTCGTATATGATAAAAACTTGGGATATGTGTTCGTTTTATAATATACAATCAAAACATATAGTAGATGGATACAAGAAACTATATAATGCACTGGTAGTTGTTTAACCTTCCCTTACAGTTATAGGTATATAGACTAAAAACTATAAGTGGTACACCCACCCAACATTTATTTATCGCATATTATGCTAATGAAGCTAAAAAATTCACATGATGTATAGATATATCTATCGTGTAAACGTTAATTATTACATTCTTATATATAATTGCATTTCACGAACTAGGATATGATTTTCTAGAAACTATAAGAGACTATACACCACTATTTGATTTCTACAACTCAAAGAAATTATTCAATTAGACTTATTTCCAAAACACATCGCACTATCAGAATGCTAAGCACAAAAATATTTTCCTACGTCACAATGTAGATGTTTTGGACATATATAAAGCACATATATCATGTTTAGCCACCCGTTTCGAGTTATAGTAGGAGTCATAAGACTTCATAGATGTAATGTAATACCAATGCTCAATTCTTTAATGCTAAAAAGAAAGCTAACACGGAAAATGTGAAATGTTATAATTTCAATAAAAATCTACAATATTTTTATATACAGACATATATATATGTATATATATATATAGAACTTATAAATGTGTGGGTGTTGTCTTTCTGCTAAGGTAGATGACAATATCAGAATTTTTAACTAATTGTTCTGTCAAAGTATCCTCTTGTTACTAAGTCATGATTAAACAACACGAACAGAAGGCCATTTGCTATAACAATTTCCGCTTGTACTATATGCATAAATATATAGTATTGTTCAATTACTTTTAAAAATAAGAAGTAATATGATTATAAGTTGGCTTTGGAAAATTCCAATACATTCTTTGGAATACACATTGTTAGGGTCATCGTCAATGATTGGTTGCATCCTCAATTTTTAGCATGACAGTCTACTGAAAAAGATGCCAACATTCACGGAAGCCACATTATAATACTTACCTTTAAAAATGGAAACTATGGTTTTCTTACCAACTAGAAAAACTTGAAAAAGAATCCTTTAAAAGGAAGGTTGGGGAAAGGTGGATTTCCTAACAAAATATAGTAGCAAACAGTTGTATAAACCAAAGGTTCTTATTTCTTAATGATGAACTATACATATTTTAGTTCATCTAATGGTGTGACTTATAGATGTTTTAGTGGTAACACCATAAATGATTTTTCTTCTTTTGTACTAAATTTTAAAATTCGGAATGATATATAAAATGGTGTGAGTTCAAGGAACTACCTATTTTCCCACGGGGAATATCTTCCCACGGTGTCCCTCTCACTAACTAAAAACACTAATACGGATTTAAAAAAAAATAAAGTTTGTTAGATGGAATGGGGAGATATTATAATAAACATAAATTAATGACAATGGATGTAGTGTAGCAAATAGAAAGAGGAGATGGATGTGAAGATAGTGTGATAAATAAAAAAATATATATTAGATTGATGTAGAATATTATAAATAGAGTTATTATAAAGGATAGAGAGATACTAGACATGCAAATAGACTATTTTTATGTACGTGCATTGTTTAATTATAAATATATGTATTACATTATCTATTAACGCAAACTCATTAATGCAAAAATGTGCTTTGTTCATATATAATAAATGTTGTCCATGTAGATGTTCATTATTTTATTTATATCAAATTGTTCATATATTTTTGTGCATTTATTATTCCTTTTCAAGATATGCATTGAAATGCTTTATTTCAATGTAAAAAATTTATGGTAGTACTTTTAATAATATAATACATGTTATTTCCCACTAAAATATGCATTGTAGTACTACAAGTGTATGATACGAGTATTATGTTATTTTATAATATGTTCATTTAAAATGACATAATTAAGAATGTAATCTTGCCACTATCCACTTCTTCAAATTTTGTTAGGTGATTGGGATATATTATGGAGAAAGGATCGAGAACCCAATTTGTAGTTCAATTATGTGTGAAAACATTTCTTAGATAACTTTATGTAACCAAAATCTCAATATTTTAATTTTTTTTTTGACAACAAATAGATTCATTCATTACTCAAGCCATACAACATCTACAAGTAGAGAAGTACAATCAGAAGAAACCTAGATCAGTCAAGAACATAGATCTAACACTACTACCACTCATATTGGAACGAGATTGAAACACTTCTGCATAGAACTCTCTTCTTCATGGCTGACCAAAGCAGCTATTGTGAGAGATACCTTCAACTTGAGCATAAGGCAGCGACATTAAGCATGAACCCGACCGAGATTCCGTCCGATTGTTGACTCTACCATCCATGGCACGGCTCGAGCAGCAAAGAACCTGAGGCAAAAACGAGACCAACCAGGGATCTCGTCACTCTCACGAAAGGAGAGACACCCAAACCCCGAAGGGAGAGACAAATGCCGAAGGAACACGGCGAGAAGAAGGCAAGAAACTGCCTAGAACTAGGACCAAAACAAAAGGCAGAGAGCCGACACAGACTGAAATGAAAAATAGAGCGAAAGCAGCAAAGCGAGAAACACCCACCCCCCGTAGATCTACGTCAAAAGCTTTGTGGCGGCCACCTCCTTGCCTCCACCAAGCGACCAGCTTCGCCGGAGACGAAGCCACCGCCCAAGAAAGCGCCGCTCCACCACCTTGAAGCCCCGATCTAAAGGCACGGAGGATGAAGGCGACAGAGAGGAGAGCCATCCAGCCACAGCCCCAGTGCCGCACGATCTACGAAGAGGATAGTCACCCGACGAATGCCCAGGGGGAGAGGGTGGCTACGCACCGGCAGCCGACCACCTCCCCCGAGCGGGAGAGTCCCACGCACGAACCCTAGCCACCTCTAAATCTCAATATTTTAATAGTACATGATTAAGAACCACTTCCTATTACACATTGTATTTACAATCCATTGGGTCATATGGGCTCTGAAACCTGTTTGAGGGAGGGGGGGGACTAAATCTCCTTCTAACTCAAAAAAAATCTCAATATTTTAATAGTACATGATTAAGAACCACTTCCAAACAATAATTATTATGACTGCAAGGACCTAGACGAGGAGTGGGAGGGACACTGACATATGTTGTTGTATGAAATATGTAGTCTACCAATTATTAATTGACACATAAAAATGGAATTTGAAAATATATCTATCTTTGTTTAGCACATACATCGATATTATTGAATTATGAAATGCATATTGTTTGTAAAAATTTTATAATGAATCATTTGTATTTTGGTTACCTTCTCTTTTAAAGGAAAGAACTATCATCTATTGCTATTATTATTTTCTACCTCCTTCCTCCCTCTGTTCTCTATCCTCAACTCCCTTGCCTTCTATCTCTAACTCCTTTTTTTCACTTTCTCATTGTGCAGAATTAAATACTTTTCAACATGTTGCATTGTCCAAGAAAGTTACTTTGTATTATTCCCATGTATTGCATTGGATCGATGAATAGGTTGAAATCCTATTTTGAGAGGCTTGTCTATGTCAGTATTGACAATCGAATCATGATCTTTAGTGAAGAGTACAAATGACACTTATACTCTCATTTAAGACCCATATCTTTTTTTTAAAGGAGGGATCAATCGTATTCATCTCGCATCCTCGTGCAGGCCCATCAAAAAGCATTCACCCAATACAATATACCCTAGCACCATGCAAAAGGAGCCGCCAATACAACCTCTCAACAACAGAAAACATAAAACATAAGGAAAAAACTAAAGCTATCTAAGTAAAACCACTCCACTAACTGGTGCATAGGGATCCAAGCATCATCAACACCATTCCCCAACAAAACCAACACAATCAAAACCATCCATCTAGTAAAAAGGGAGAACAACACATCTCCTAAGACATCTAGACAAACATCCCCACACTGTGCACTGTAACCCACCAAAACACCATGCAGAGCAAAGAGATTACATGTGAAGATGTCCAAAACAAAAGCACACAACGATACTCAGAAGCTGAGCCTCTTCATCTTGGGACCCCATCCCATCCTACCCAGTGAGCTATCAAAAACACTATCAAACTCATCTTCCTTGTCAAAGAGCATGATGTGTCTATCTTCTTCTGAGAGCCAGACTTCTTCCCTTGAGATACATATGCTCTTGGAGCTCCTACTTCTCCCATCGTCCTATCAAATACCTTGTGACCTTCTCCTAGTTGAGTTGCGGGTTAAAAATCTTAGAAGTGGCTTTTTTGGAAGATCTTTGGACTTAATGAAATCATCCAAGGGAAGGTGTTTGAGGATATGATGTCGACATTCATGGTCCACCACACATCGACTGTGATCAAACTATTAGGGGATCATGTCGTCAACCTCCTAATAGAACAAGGCTTTGTTCACATCAACAGAAACCATACTTGAGGGTGCTAAAAATAACACAGTCTCTATAGGAAGATGTAAGATGTATCCAAAGACAGTAAGAACCAGCTTTGTGTTCCCATATTAAGACTTATATCTACAAACTATATGAACCTCATGCGGAAGAGGAAGACTTTTTGTGTGCACTTAAAGTATTCAAAAATTCTTGGGCTCATACAATATGTATTTACTAATGGGTAAAGGGGGTCCCTTATTTCTCAAAGGTTTCACCATATTGTAGTCGCAAAATGTAACCAATATTCATCTAGTAATAGGATATTGTCCGAATAAACCTAATGGGCATGTTTTCCATAATGAATCACTAGCTAGCACTTAGATAGGTGGTATCCACATGAAATTTGACAATGACATTTAGTAACATTTGTAACTTTAAATCACCCATGCACCTCATCCTAAGATCCAAATATGGATCTAGATTCCTTTCAGTAGACACACATCATTGTCAGACATGTGTGAAGTGCATGTTTTTTTTACTCTTTCACTTGTACTTTCTTTTAATAAGAAAAAATTTACAATAAGATAGCATAGTCTAAAGAACTCGAAAGGGCATGCATTTGTATTTCCCTAAAGTTCAAAGGCCAAAGCTCAACAAAATGAAAAAGCAAGTTCTCATGACAGAAAAATAAATCCCAATTTTTTTTCATTTAGAGGAGAAAGAAGGATTTCTATATTTAATATAGGAAAAAGGTGGAGACAATGTATTTGGACGTGTAGAGTATAAGATGGGATAGAGGACATATAATGTATGAAAGGATGCATTTCTTGGTTTCCCTTTTCCTCTTCCTTTATTTCTTTGTTAATTTTATGTCTCTTGCAACCAATTTCTAAAAACATATTGGGAGATATAAAAATGGAATCTTAGTTGAAAAAATAAAACTAAAAATTGTGTTCAAATGAGTGTCCCCAACAAGAATTTATGGAAATAATTATAGAATGTGAGGGAACCTAATCCTATATACTATTATGAAGAAATCAAACAAATGCAACAGTTATATTAATTATTCATATTGAATTTGCAATGTATGAGGTGTAAGGAGACAAGCACACATACACAATGTGTAATGTGGTTTAGCAACCAATAAGGCTTCCTAATTGGGAATGTCTTTTCAACAATAAGACTTTTGAGAACTCATATATATATTCAAATTGAGAAGGATATTGTAACGACATGCCCCACTACCCAAGCCTCTAGCATAGTTTTAGGAATGACGACTAGCCCCACAGACTACCACTAGCCTCAACAATGTGCTTTTTCCTCACTCACATACAACAAAGGATCTACTTCCGTAATGGTTACTCATCCTAGTACTACTCCTAGCTGAGAACACTTAACTTTGGAGTTTTTAGTGGTGGCCTCCCTGAAAAGTAGGTGCACCTTGGTGATATGGGTAGTCCAACCAACCCTTTTAAGATCATTTTATGAAAGGTTTCAAATCTTGGGATGTTATAATATCCCCCACTTACACTCTTGACATCCTTTTTTAAGCTCAAATGTACTGGCTCATAATATTTCCCCATTTCAGTGCAAACCTAGAATGGCCTATGGACACCTAGCTACAGATCATGAATACCAAGTCATTACATCACCATGGATAGCCCTTTTCAACATGTTTGGACCTCATGACTCACTGGCATGACACATTCCCATGTGGGACCCACCTACTAGAGGGGTTAGCTTTTATTCCATTTGTAATGACCCCCTCTCCTATCATCCCCAATTAAGGTAGACTATGAGGGAAATAACCATTATCATAATTCCAAAATCTAGGTTTAGCAAATAACCAATAACATTAAAAATTTCATTAAATGGAAACAGTTTTGGAAATAATATGATGATAAAATATCCTCCATGGAGTTACATGGTATAATAAGAGGGAAACTAACATAAAATAGAAAGTAAATCTATGTATAAGTCCTCGAGTATACTTTAGTCATATTTTCTTTTTGTGCCATCTTCTGAATGTCCATATCTTCAAATATTTTATAGATTAATCTAAAATGTCATCAATCATACACGATCAATATATCTTTATACAGAGTATATGGTTACTTATGGATAACCTCTCCTATCAAATATTGATGATTCCCAAAGTTTCAAGAAGTTGTTGTTATTAACATGTGGTTGTTTCTAAAGGATTTGAGTCAAGAAGGAACCCTAGGTTAGGATCTTCCCTAGAAGGGTGAGCTAACCAATCAGTTTATGGAACAAGGTAACCGTGAATGTAACTTATAGTTTGAAGGATATACAAAATCTAAAAGCACATAATTGAGTATAACTCTTTGAACCTGAGTATGTTATCTCTAAGGGACATAATGAAAATTCATTAAGGAAGTGGTGGAATGTATGTAACCAATCCTCAAAGGGAAGGTCACCAAGGGGTCAAGCCGAGGAGAGATATCCACCATGATGACCAAGCCTAGGAGGGAAGGCCACTAAGAGGCCAAGCCCAGGAGGGAAAGGCTTCCCTACAAACCAATCCCAAAAGGGTGAGATACTAAAAGGCAAAGCCTAGGAGGGAAGGTTGCCATGCAGACCAAGCCTAGAAGGGAAGGCCACCAAGTATACCAAGTGTAGGAGGGAAGGTCATTAGGAAGACCAAGCCCAGAAGGGATGGCCACCAAGAATACGAAGCACGGGAGGGAATGTAACTAGGAAGACCAAGCCCAAGGAGGGAAGGTTGCCACGAGTCTAATGTAGGGACATAAAGTAAATATGGTGCACCTAAGAGATGGAAGAAACCCATGTTAAAAATTACAAAAGAAAATTATATGCTCAAAAATTGTCAGAAAAAGCTCAAGAAAAATGCATAATGAAATGAATTTATGAGATCTCCATAAACCCTAGGTAGTGTAGACACCTAAGTCAATCCTAAGGTCAAGTAGGGATATCTTAACATGCATAATACCTATGAGGTCAAGATGTGATCATGCTCTAAGTACATAAGACTATGAAATCACAAGATCCCTTCATGTGTACCCAAGCCCTATGGTGTCAGGAGATTGTCCTCGTTCATGAGTTCATGAGGCACAAGGGGTAAATGTCAGAGGCACTCCATAAATACATATGGCCCTTGTGGTCAAGAGGAGATCACCCCAAATGTACATGTACCCTAGAGACCTTAAAGGAATGTAAAAGGATGATGATGCATGAGATGTGGATATAAGGAATACAATAAATTCTGAAATAATGTTTAACATATAATGTTAAGTGAAGTTGTGCATAAACTTAAGATTTGAGGAAATTTTTATCCTTGAGATAATGAAAGTTACAAAAATGTGGATATTTATGATATTCACAATTTTGAGTCATTGTTGAGAGTTAATCAACCTAACATGAGAAATTAGAAAAATATTTGTGGATACACCAGCTCTTCTCTTGCCAAACTCTTATTTCCTCCCATTATTGGTATGAGAGGTTGGGTAGACACATGTTACACATAAAATTGACATATGATGATGAGTATCACAAGTGACAATTTAATCACCAAGTGATAATATCATGCAATTTATGATGTTGTGGAGACACCCTAGAATCAAATTTGGGTTCCAATTTCCGTTATATGAGAGTTTTTCATATAGATAAAAAATGGAGTTTTCCAAAATATTTGAAGAATTTTTATGATTTCAATAATTAGTGGAGTAATTACCTGATCCTAATTTGTAAGTCAAGATTTGGGTATAAAATAAGGATAATTTGATCTAAATTTTGGAGCACTTGAATATAATAAGGAATGTAAGCTATTAAATTTTTTTAGAAATAAGTGACTTTCCAAGTACTGCTGGTAACTAATTTAAGAATAGTTTTGAGAGATAGAAAAGGGTGTCTAGAAACATCCTTTTGACACCAAACTTGGTTCAATCTAAGATTATAGGATTATAAGTGAAGTATGATTAAGTGTGATCTAGGAAAGTAAATATCCAGATGTCTTTAGGCGCAAGGAAAGGTAAAAAGTGATTTCCTTGTTTGCAACAAATTTTGCCAAGTCCAAATAAGTAAGTCAATAGATATCCTTCAGTCAGACCCCACACATACAAGGAAAGATATGGGTTTTGGATGTGACATATTCTATTGTTAACTGCCTTGGAAACCAAGATATTTTTCTATGATTTTTGGAAAAGTGGATTCACCATAATAGAATCTCCCTCTTTTTGTTATCCTAATGTAAGTGATGCCTATTTAAGGTCACACCTTGCATGACTTCCATAGATATCTCTACTAGGTATCACAAGTATAAGGAGTTAAGAGGAGAAGAGTTAGAGGGTGGTATTGAGGATGGTTAAGGGTGAGAGATTATCTTTTAGATGTTTCAAACTCGCCATAAATTCTTTGCTCACACTGGTCCCTCTTTGGTGTAGTCGAGATACCCAGGAAGGTGGAACCTTCACCACGACACATGGGAGGTGTATAATGTTCCCTGGAGATATTGCTACCACAGAGGAGATCTTCCCTGACTAGATCTTGGCAAAGAGACCATAGATGGTTGAGGAGTGGCCGGTGAAGAGGAGGTGACTCCTATATCTAGGTGTAGTGTTGATGTTGAAAATAAATGATGTAAGGAAGATCAACCATGCACTACTCATCTCTATCGTGTCTAGCAAAACTCTTGGTGTTAATGTGCAAGGAGAGTGGGATTTAGGTTGTTGGCTTCTCACTAGAGGTCACAAGTGTATAGTAGCATGCGTAGATGAAGCATAACGGAGAATACTACATTTTGTCTACATTAGAGAAAGGCCGGGTGAGAGAGACAAATAGAGAGTGAGAGAGAGTGTGTGTGTGTGTACAACAAAGAGAGATAGAGTTGGAGGCAGTTATAGAGCACTATAGTAGTGAGGTGGGACTGAACCCTAGAGATCAGTGCCATCAACCACCACAATGTAGTCTCTATAGATGGTGTAGATGACAATGCCATGAACCGTTCAGAGGGCACTCCTCATGCAAGGATGAGGGAGAAGGGAGTAGAGCCAAGTGCATGTTGGGCCTAGATCGACCAGTTCATGCTCAGTCCTAGGTCCATGCCACTACCCACTCATCCAATTGTACCATGAGTCCCGAGTGGCATGGACCAATTATGGTTTCCATGTCAAGCATGCCCAAGGTATATTGCATGTAATATTAACCTTATAAAAAGCACAGAGGTCACTAGGATTACCCAAATACAGAAAAGCTATATAAAAAATTGATAGGGAGAATGAGTAGTATCCAAACAAAATAGTATCTTGACCTTGATCTGATCTTAATTCTAAAAGTATAGTTACCTCATTTACATAGCATAATTAATACATCAAAACCCTAGATTTGATAGTAAACATGTTGAGTACATTAAACATGTTTACTTTTTCCTATTAACATATTTTGCTAAATATAATGGGAATCTAAGATGATGATGACAAAAATTACGGTTTCATAGTCAATAATCATACATGTCTTGAGTTGGGGTTATGAAATCAAAGATCATAACTTGTTATAATATTAATACACATAATCTGATCCAAATGTCCATAACGAAAAGATATGACAAATCTAATATTAGGTTTTTATCTAATGTCTAGCATAGATTTGTAAACCTAATAAACCATGATGAGGTGGATTAAAGATTTGGTACCCTTATTCATTATCAAACCTAATACAACCCTAAAACCTAGTTTAGGACATATTATTATATTGGAATGTTTTGAATATGATGTTGAAACTTTAGGGTCAAAATACATGCAGATGATGTTGATTGAGTATGGATTTCTTGATCTACTTTGGATAATTGGATCTCTTTAATAAAGTGAATTAAATATTCTACATGGTGTCTACATGACAAAGGTATGTTGATATCATATGAATGCTCATATTATTGACTTCCAATGTTTTCCTATGATGTCTTGAGGGTTTGTTGAATAAAACTATAGGATGTTTATTTACATTCTATTCAACGGTAATGCCACTATGTATATAACACAAAGTAAGATATCACATTCTGAACCATTGGTTGATAGGCATCAAGGGATGATGTACATGATCCCTGGAACGCACAATAATTACAACCAAGATAGTGTCTTAAGCAAAGGTTAGAATTTGTAATGAAAATGCAAGTTCTTATCTCCAAGTACTTGGTCGATATAATATAGCCTTGATATCCTCCTAAATGCCTTTATTTGGCTCTTTACTTATTTAATGCTTCTTTTGCCTTTGTGGCCCATTCATTATATGAATCTTGCTACTACATATGTTGTCTCATTTACTTGGAGTTCTTGGATATTGTAGTTGCCTATGATGACCTATTTATTGATATTGTTTCTTGGGTTTTATTCCCAATGCTATGTTGCAATGTTGTTATATTTCTCACTACTGCCAAGTGACTATTAAGCATGATGTATTTTAGGCCAAATGACAATGTAGTGTACATGAGTACAAACCACCCACAGGGCACTGAGGTTTTAGTCCTCCTGTCGGGCACTGGGGTTTTAGTCCCCCTGCCATTTTATATTAGGCACTGGGGTTTTAGTCACCCTGCCACTTTTTATAGGCACTGGGGTTTTAGTCCCCTGCCACTGGTGAGGTCCGGTAGGTGCCTCACCCTACATTGAGATGACTTTATGTCTTAATATATTCATGCTATGTGATTGTTATTGTGGTGATTGAATATGGCAGTTTTCTCTCTCTTATTCATGTACTTGCCTCATTCCTTTTGAAATTTCTTATTGTAGAGAATCTTTTATATTGCAATTCTTTAGATTATTTAATTGTCCTAATTTTTTTTAATAACACATACTTTTATCTTTATCTTGTTGGATGACCCCAACCATCCAGGCGAGGATCAGAGTGCGCATGGAAGCTTGGTGAACCTAAGGCTAAGGATAGGACAAGAAGAAAAGGAACATATAGCTTGCATGATCATAGTTGCTTTTATGTATTAAGTTGCTTTGTTTGGAGACAATATTGGTTTAGTCTAAGTCTTCCTCTACCTAGATCCTTGTTCTTGTATAAAGATGTACCCCATTTGGGAAAAAATTTGTAATGTACTCTTTATACATTTTGAATAAAGTCAAGTTTTATTTCTTCTGCTGCCACACATTTGGTGTTTTTGTTTGCCATGATTTATAGTAGAGACTATGTCTTTACAGCATGGTTGAACATATTTTGGTTTCACCACATACAAATTATAGAAATATACTATTATGTATTAGTTCCCATGTTGGAAGTTCATATAACTCCTTATATGAAGATATCAAGACATGATGAATCAAATTAAATCAACTGAAGTCATTAATGCTAATTAGGGACAATTCATTATTACTTCTACTAGTATATTGGTTCCCATGTTGGACGTTCATCTAACTCCTCATAGGAGTGCCATTACTCATCTTGTAAACAATATTTGTGAAATAGTGGAAATTATTTACAATTATTTGTTATTTGTTGAATCTAGATCCTTGAAGATTTAGGCAATAACTCTCAACTTGAAGGTCCTTTTTTAATTTGGAGAAACTAAAAAAGTGAGGTTGTTACCTTTGCCCTCAGTTGGCCTTAATTGAATTGATTAAATAGGTCATCAATGTAACAATGCCCTGCCTCTCTTATCCCCAATTAAGGCGGCCTGAGAGGGAAACAACCGTTATAAAAATTTTAGGGTCCACATTGAGAAAATAACTAATAACAATTAGAAATTACATTGAATAGAAAAGAGTTTGGTAACAAAATGAAGATAGAATCTTATATAGGGGGTTACATGGTTTTATTAGAGGGAATCTTACTAGAAGAGAAAGAAAATATATCAATAAATCCCCCAAATTACTTGAGTCATCTTTTCTTTTTTGTGCCATCTTCTAGATGTCCATAGATTTAGATTTTGTAGATAAAGATAAAACTGATTCAATCAAAACACGGTCAGTACATTTATATAATGTGTACACAATGCAAACAATAAATGTGCATGTACATCCAACACCATAATAACCTTAACAACAATTATTACTAAATAATTAAATACATATTTTCTTTTATAACTTCTCAACCCCTAATTTCTCAACCTCTATGGTATACCATCTTGTGGGGGTTTTGTCCCTATAGTCGACTCACATATCTCTAGGACTTGGTAATAGTTTTCCCATCCCTCTCGGCTTGAGCTATTATTGACCTTCCCTTCCTTGTTTGGTCATCATTCATTTCCATAAGGACTTTCTTTATCTTTACATACATTCAACCCTTCAGAGATAGAATCTTGGATTTGAGCGAGTTACATTCATATATGGTGATACTCTTAGGGCCTTATACTTTCCAAGTAGTAAATAAACAACAAAAAAAGTTAATAGCACCACATTTGTGAAACTGCAGAAAACATTAGGATTCGACATGAGTGGTTATTCATAAGTAAACACTTACCTTTCTTCAGAGATGACCTAATATCCAAGTAACTAGGGCACATTCAACCAATTAATCAATATACATGTTATCAATGTTTATCACCCAAGTATTAATTTTATGTTCCGGCCAAATAACAACTAAGTCTTACTTGAGTCCTAAGTAGGGTTTTGGTTCTAACTAGGTATAAATCATGGTTAGGCTCCCCAAACCCCAATTATCACAGATTTAGACTTTTCAACTTAGGAAAACCAAATTTTGTAACATGTGAAACCATTATCCTAGGATAGATCCAATTATATTATTTTATCAAACTAGATCAAACCTTATTCATTAGGATTAGCTAATTAAGATATGATTATCAATTTCATGAATCTAGGGTTTGCACGTATGAAATATCATCGAAGTATCCATTACAATATACTTTTGGAATTGAAGACAAAATTAGGTAGTGCAACCTACTTAATTGAATTGAAAATAGTTTTTGATCATTTTCATATATATATATATATATATATATATATATTCATTATCATCCGAGTTACCATCTATTTTATAGAATTTATACAACAATAAATATGATCCTACTAGTTAGAGTTTTCCATGTCAATAGGATATATAAATATCCAGAACATGACATCACCCAATTTTAAACCCATGAAAATGACGCATTTGTCCATTACACTATGACATTTATGTCACGATGATGAGGTCATGATGGTGCAATCCCCCCTGAGATCATTCCCCCTCACACCAGTTGAGAATGGGGTCAACCCATGGTTGACTTTGCTGTAGGGACACAACAGTTGTGCTTGAGGACCCAAGAATCATTGCCAGTCACTACTGAAGCCAGATGACCAAACCATGGTGGCAAAGGAGGCCAAAAGTGGGGTCAACAAGTTTAAGAATAGAAAAAAACATGGAGAAGGACAGTTGTCAAATATCAAATAAGGCCACAACAAACGTCATGGATGTTCACAAGTCCATTCCCACCTCTCGTCACATGATGTGGTGGTCATAGACACATCTTTAGTGAAGCTCTTCAATCTTTAGGCAGTAATACTAGAGGAAGAATGAATATGATTCCTTGTCATCACTAAATGTGTCGGGCACCTTTAGGGAATGTTGGTGATGCTTCTGGCCAATGAAATTTCCCTAGGGTGCCTTGGTGTTTGAGAACGATGGTGGTGGTGCATCAACAATGGAATGGAATGTGACAGTGAAACTAGGTGTGCATGATGATCAATAATATATTTTTTGAAACACCAAAATCCACAAAATCCTTTCTATTTGTGGAAATTTGCATTCATAGCCCAAAATTGTTAAACACAAGATCAAATTTCAAGACTTTTCTAGTAAAACGTTATTAGTACAATATTTACATTCAAATATACACAAAAAATTTACATTCACACTGTAACATCCTTTCCCCTTACAAGAATTGTGTCCTTAAAATTCAGCTATTTATCAAAAAGGTAGAGATAAAACTTTTCCATTTCCGTCTTCAACTCCCATGTGGCTTCATCCTCATCGTGGTTCTTCCAAAGAACATTTATTATTTCGATCATTTTATTCCTAACCTATTTCACCTTGGACTCCACTATTCTCACAGGAAACTCAAGGTATGAAAACCTTCATTGGAGCTATTTGGGGTCGATGTTAAATACATGGGCATGATTCTTTAGATAGTGCTTCAGATTGGACCCAAAAAATATGTCATGCATCATGGTAACTATAGTGGTAGGGCAAGATGATATGGGGCCTCTCCAATACATTCTAGAATCTTGAATCGACCCACATACTAGGGACTCAATTTCCTCTATTCTTAGCTATAGCTAGGAGGGGTCAGATTTTCTGAAAGACATGGTCTCCTACAACAAATTACAAATTTTTTGCTTCACATCAGAACAATACTTTTTCCTATCCTTGGCTTTCTTCAACCTTTTATTGATCAAAGTGACTTTATCAACAAATATCTATAGTTCTTGTGGTGTAAGCAAGGTCCTCTCGCCGACATCATCCCAATGAAGGGGCGACCAACATGAACTCTAATAAAGAGTTTCGTATGGAGGCATCCTTATACTGGATTGGTAATTGATATTGTGGGAAAACTTAGATAATGGTGGATATTTCTCCCACGATCCATCCCAATCTAGAACATGTGCGCTTAATAGATCATCTACGGTCTGGATTGTACATTTTGACTAACCATCAGTCTGAGGGTGATAGGTTGTGTTGAACTTCAGCCTCATGTCGAGTTATTCAAAGACCTTTTTCCACAACTTTGAGGTGTCCAGGTCATATCCTCAAATATTGGAGCATCCTCAACTATATAATCAAAATTATGTCCCCAAAATTATCACCTCATCAACATTCATGTCTACTTAGTATAAACTTGTATTGATCAATTAGGAGATCAAAATATCACAGCTCCTTGATTGAGTTCATTTTCAAGTCATGTCTCCATACTGAGAGAGAATTGAGATCAAGAGTTGAGATTAAACATCATTGATAAAAATGGGTCATGTACTAACAAGTTTGTTAATCAAGAGTCAAAATTCAAATATTCATATTTTGGTTTCTAATAGTGCATGTCTAGGGTTTAATTCCTATCTAGACCACTTGTGTGGTCATTCACCCATAACAACAATCTAGCAATACTTAGAGATTTCAATATCAATTTCTTATATCAAGTATATTCGAGGTGGGTGAATGATCCAGACCTAGGTCATTTTATAAAATAAACCATATACATAGTTTCAATATTACCTTCCTCAAAATACATATAGTCAAGATCTCATGATTTTGAGTCAAAAGTTAAAACAATGGATGGTCTATTTGTTGGTCAATATAATTCAATGTCACATGAGTGAGTCAAATTTCAGAATTTGAGTATGGGGAGTCAAAATTCAAATCAGATATGAATTTTCAAATCAAAAGGTAGGTTATAAATCATAGAGTATGAATCTCAAAACAACATGGCATCATATTCTGATTTTCAAAGGTGAGTACAAGGTTCATCAAAAAGTTACAAAAAGGTTACATAATCAACATATTCTAATCTAGGTCTAGTATTGATTTTGTTGGTTCTTTTATAGCTAGTGGGTCTTGATATGGCCTTTCGAGTAATCACCAAATTTTTTGATTGACCATGTCCTCCTTTGCTATTTCAACTTCTATTTTGTATCCATCTCCACGACTACGGGCTTGGATGTGGGGGTAAAGTCAGTCATGGTGAGTTGGACTCCTCCGAGAATCATCAATGTTGTGCATCATGTCCATTTGGTCATATCATTCATCAATATCTTTTTTGTACTTCCCAAGCATCATCCTCGACATCCTTTCTTGGTTCATACCCTAATATCATCGCTGAGCCTAGGTCTTTTTACTTTTTCTACATCATCCTTGAGTTTTTCTTCATAAAATTTCTTTTCAGTCTTCCTTTTATGAATCTTCCCTCCTTGATCATTATTGGTTCCAGAGGGTCTTGCTTTTGGACTATGGTTTTTGGGGCCATCTACAAGGTACATGCATTTATGCATCCTTTAATCACGTAGGTCAAGTTAAGAGTACATTACATTATAGGATATTTATTTACATTACTTCACAATTTTTGTTTGGTTCTCATAATACTCAAAAAAAGGGAGAGTGCCTTTTGTATCATAGTCTTGCATCATGGTTTTGTATGTCCTAGGCTTAATCACTTGATGGCATAGTCAGGATGTTTATCAAATAGGGAAAAAGTATACTTAGCTATGTTTTGAGGTTTAGTCAACAATAGAGAAACATGAACTTGATCGAATAGGTACCTCATCAACAATGAGGTATAAACTATAAATACTTCTTATTTCCCCAAATAAATATTTAACTCAAACATAGAAAACATGTAGTCCAATTTTGGTTAAATCAAGTTTTCATGAAGAGTTCATGCATGAGTGTTTGATTTCAAAATTTTCATTGATCAAAAATCAAGTTTTCAAACTAAGGTCGACTCATGGCATCATTTTCTAAATCAATATTTCACAATCTCTAGTAATATTTATTTATCCCATACATGAGTTATCCCTAATCGAGAAATCATGTGGTAAAAGGTCACGAGGGAAGGACAACATGAGGAGATGAGAAGACCACCTAATCAACATCTACTTGGTTGGCTTAGGGTAGTCCTTAAAGAAGAGATGAGATGCTAGAAAACTCTCTAGGTTTTCAATGGAGAACCTTTAGGTCCAGTTTTGGATCAATTAAGGCCAGATAGAGTGGGGAATCTCAACCACTACAAAGATTGATAGGAGGAATTATGCTAGAATCCCGATCCTAGACAGAAAAATTTTCACCATTTTGGACTTTAGGGTTTCTTGATTTCAAGGGACTCAAGATGTTATTTACTTAAAGTATATGGGAGTGTGTATGATCTGATATCAACTGTCATAGAACCATTCTTACCTCAATTCCAATTCCCACTATCTAGAAAGTGGTAAAAGTATTGAAGCGCCCATCTCTGAGTGGCCCAAAAGCATCTCACACAATGACATATAGAATAAGAAATAATAACTCAAAAGAGGATATTTAAAGAACAAACTAACCCCAAATAGGAGATTTTTTTGCTGAGTTATCCTTGTCATCAAAGTTTATCAAGTTCAGAAGTGATCTAGTCAACAATCCATTTGGTTTTCCTAAAATCAAGTAAATCAAGACGCAATCAATGCAAAGGCATTGGTACGCTTTGAAAAGAGCAAATATTGAACAATTCAAAACATTTATCACAAGATGTAGTACTTGGCAAGAGTTATGTTCAAAATATATAACAAGTGATTTTTCAAAACAACATTAATCTGACAAGATGTTTATTTCGAACAATTTAATTTTATCACAAGTTGTCATTATGCTGATATCAAGAAGCATTCTTATATATTTTTTGTGGTTACATAGCCCCAACGTGATGGGGGAGGTCACTAGGATCCTTCTTTCCATATGAGGTAGGAGGTCAATTGACATGTAGAAGATTTGAGATCATTTGACATGTACAACTTCCACCCTCCAAATGAGGAGGTCACTTGTACTCAATATCAACATTATCATGATTCATGCAGTCATAATGGGAAATATCATTTATGTTTTCAAGTTTGTTGTAAACTGTAATATAGAAAAATGGTAGACTAATCAATAGGGAAAAATAGCTCAAACAAGTGCATAAATAAGGTTTCCCAGAGGTATACACAAGTATCATTCAGTACCAATAGTTTGTTCAAGGAGGAATTATATATAAAAGTGTACCCTTCACCGAAGATTTAGAGTACATATATGAACAAGTAAAAGGTCGACCCTTCGAATCAGATCCTAAATCAATAGTATTTGATCAAGGGTCTAGATCATGATGTTTAAAATATCATGTTTCAATATTTGAGATTAGGGTTAAAATATCCTATTTCACCTTAGGGTTAGGTCATCGACTTATGACCAAACAATTTTAAGATGTCAATCATTATTCAAGTGTCAAGATCATTGCTAGTATCAATGACCTACCTAGGTATTTTAGGAACATATGTGTTAGCCCTAATTTTATGAGCATTATTCAAGTCATTGTCAAGTCTTTAGGTCACCGTGATGAATTTGCATCATTGGTATTCAAGATTAGATCAACTTTCGATAGATATAATGAGTAAAGTTAGAGATCAAGTATTAGTTAACTGGATCAAAATAATTTCATAAAATTTAGGTTAATCATTAAGATACTATCATCAAGACTAATCTTTATTCAAAGAAATCATTTTCAAGATTGAATCTAGTCAACAAATCTATATCTAGATCACTAATGAGTCAAGTATGCTTTTAGTGTCTCAAGATAACCATCAGAGTCAAATATTAGGAGTTCCAAAGATTACTCATGATTATTGAGACATTAGACAAATTAATTAAGAAAGAGATTAAAGTATAGGGTTATCGGTGAGAATCATTTAGAGTCATGTCTCAAAAGTATTTTTAAATAATTCATTAGATTATTCTTATCAAAATCAACTATTTATTTGTAATTTTTGTTGCTAGGCTACATTTTCTATGATTTAAACAAGATCTGGGGATTATAACGATTTTTTCATGTGAGAGAGCGAATATACCTTAAAAATGGAAAAAGATCGACCGTTGGATTACACGATCGGATAGTTGACATTGCGCCACATAGGCATTGTGGCTTGCTAGTTCAAAGGTCCGGTTCAATTCCTAATTTGTCGGATTTAAGGCTTAATTTGTTGGTTCAATTGAACATGGTCTAATTTCCTCTGGACCGGATGTTCTCGGGTGTGTTTCTCCTTCTCTTATCACTTCTTCTCAAGCACATAAACATGATGGTGGGAGGTTCACCAGCCTAAGGGAACTAGGAGCAGGAGGAGTCAAGGAAGGCCGCAAAGATGTCATTCAACTTTGTCAATCCTTCACAAAGTGGATGGCTGACTTAATCGGTGGGTTGATGAGGCAATGGTAAAACACCCAAAATGGCCAGGCGACCTTTTGAAGCAGTAGGAGATCAGAGGGTGAAATCCGAAATGGTCAGGTGCCAAAGAGCATGAAAATGAGGGTTTCTCTTACAGAATGATGGAGGCAATCCATTGTGGTTTTTTTATAGAGTTAGGATTAGGTTTAGGGCAAGATTGGTCCTTAGTTGCAACCCAAGTTCTCCAAAGTAAGAAGGAGAAAAGGGAAGAAAGGTTTTAATGTTGAGTTGGGGCCTTAATGGTGGTCAAAGTGGGTATGGGTGAGTTTGAAATCGCAAGGCAAGGATTTTTTCTTGCTCAAAAAATCGAATAGGGGTCGTAAGAGGGAGATCGACCATTATGGGGGCCTTGTCTCCTCCCTGCAATTAAAGGCAGGTAGGATACGACCCCATGGCATATCAATGAGGCCTCCGATCCATGGGAGCCTGATCCGATGGTTAGGGTTCATCCCTAAAGAGGCCCGTAGATTGCTGACAAAGAAAAGACCAAATAAAAAGGCAAATAGAGGGATTTTCAACACATTAACTTCAATAAATCATATAAAATAGTAGAAAACTCCAAATGGGATGAAATTTGGACCATAGGTTCAAAAAAATGTGTCTAACATTTATAAAAAGTTTTAGAACCAAAATATGAAGTTATATGGGGAAATTTGTTTTTTGTGTAATGTGATGATTTAACATAATTTGTGATGTCATAATGTGTATAAAATTCACACTGATCACCATATTTTGAATTTGAATGTCAAGATATATTGGAGTCAAGAGTGAAAATATTGAGGGAAAAGGAGTAATTAATTCATAATTCTGCAAAAATGCACTTCGTCACAACTAGCTAAGCTTCCACTAGTTGGACATAGGAGTCCCCCCTCCTCATATTCTTCTATTCCTTCTTTTTTCTATACCGTAGGTGTTTTCCTATCTGAATCGCCTATAAGGAGGTAAGAAATGAGAACAAAAAATTGTATATCATATCACGATGAAAGAAAAATATATCTTAGATAAATCATTCCCCCACATGGTACTAATGTTATATTTTATTTCCTCTCACATCCCACAAAAATGTTTTAGATACATTATTCAAATAAATAATAAAAAGAAGAAGAGAGATCAACCATGAACATGGGTAGAGAGGCTTCCTCTTTCAGCTCTACTAGAAACAAGAACAAGATCCTATGACTCTAAGGGAGGAAAGAATAGAAATGGAAGTGGAATGGTGTAAACCCTATAAAACTAGGGTTATGGGTTAGAAGGTCATGAAATGTAGAGTGAATGGGGTAGGTGGGAGGTTGGTGGTAGAATTATATGCTAGTAATACTAACCTTCAAGTCCTAGTCCCCACTAGTGTGATATAGTGGTCTAAGGATCTAGGGTTTAGTGGTTTAAAATGGGTAGATCAATGTAAAGTAGGAAGGATTTCTTAGTAGAATGGTTGTTCTAGACATAATGGCCATTGTAGGTATACTGTTCACATTTTTTACAAGTGGGAAGAATCATCGTGGAGTGGATGGAAATGCCAAGTTTGAATTTTGAATGTTGGTGGCTCAGATGTGGTGGGTATGGTGGTCATGGTGTAATGAAGGTAAAACGACTGTGGTTGGAATTGTAACATCCCAGATTTGATGCCTCAGGTAAAAGAAATTTAAAAGGATTAGATAATAATCATATCTTTTGAAACTTAGGCTACAATTAAGAATAAGTATCACCTACCCATTACATATGACCTATTTGATCAACTCAAAATAGACATATTCTTCTCAAACATGGATCGGTGATCTAGGTATCATCAGTTACAAGTTAGAAAGAAAGACATCCCTAAAACCACTTTTCAAACTTTCTATGGTGACTAGAAATTTTTGGTTATGCCTTTAGGATTGTCCAATGCTCCACATGTGTTTATAAACCTCACAAACAACATCTTCCAGCACTACCATGCCACCTTTGTCATAGTGTTCATATATGACATCTTCTTCTACTCCAACAACCTAGAGCAACATTGTGACCATCACTCTAAGGTCCTTGATATCCAAAGATAGAAGAAGTTATGTAGAAAATTCTCAAAGTGTGAGTTTTGCAGAGGCCTAGTTGTGTTCCTCAAACACATTATATCAGGAGTAACCATATCGTTGGCCCTTGCTAAACTAACGACAGTTCATGAATGGCTAACACCAAAGTCCTCATCCAAAATTTCCAGTTTCCTTGAATTAGCCGGATATTACTAACAATTCATTAAAGATTTCTCAAAGACTTCTCCACCCCTCATAAACCTCACCTGAAAGGATGAGAAGTTCATATGGTATGACCTATGAAAGTAGGTTTCCAAGAGTTGAAGAAAAAGCTTACCTCAGTCTCCATGTTGACCTTACCCCTCGGGCCATGATGGATTTGTCATTTTCATCAATGCATAAAATATGGGTTTAGGATGTAGCTAACAGAAAAATTAGAATTTCGTCCCATTTTCCTCAAGGCAGCTCATGCTAAATGAGTTGAACTATCTGACTCACAATTTGGAGGTTGCGGTAATTGTCTATGCCTTCAAGATCTTGGAACAATGCTCTATGGAGCCACCTTTTACATCTTCACCAACCATAAGAGTCTGATGTACGTGTTGACTCATAAGGAACTAAACCTGTGACGTTGACATTGGAAGGAATATTTGAAGGATTATGACTTCACCATAACCTACCACCCTAGTAAGGCTAATAAGGTGGTCAATGCCCTTTGTCATAAATTAATTGGTTGTGGGGCTAGTTTGGCCACCCAATGCAGCATACTAGAAGATTTTTCTAGATGGACCCACAACTTTTGGGAGATATATTCCATTTGGCCAACATCCATATCATGCTAGACCTATTTATAAAGCTAGTAGCATCCCATATAGTTATCCCAGATCTAGAGAAGATGAAGGGCCTCATGGTGAAGCCTCAGACCCACCTATTTGTGGGTATACATGGCAGAATCCAATATAAGAATCATATATGAGTTTTTGAGGATTAACCTTTGAAGGCTTGCATCCTGCAAGAATTCATGGATCAAAGCAAATTGTACACCCCCAACACCACTAAGATGTTCGATGACCTACAATGGTTCTTCTGATGGCCAAGAATGAAGTGGGACATAGCCTCGTATGAGGCTAGTTAGCTTATGTGGAAAATGATGAAGTTTGATCACCAATGACCCAATGGGTTACGGAAATCCATAGAGATTCATGAGATCTTAATGGAAGTGCCATATTTCTCATAATCTATACTGGATAGTTTTAGAGACAAATATATATGATAGATAATTGAATAACTTGATAAATCAAACAATGAGTACCAATAGCAATGTCATCTAGAGAACATAAATGAGATATGCATTTCTAGAATGGTTATCTAGACTTTTTGGGTTATTGACACAATAGAGACATGAAAGTCTTGATTATTGGGTAATATGACAATAGCATCTTTACACTATGTAATGGGAGATCGACTGTTCTAGTAGGGCTCATACATATTGATGTACAAAGACCACATAGAATAAATGCTAAAGGTAGTTACCAGTACCTCATTTAATTTATTGATGCTCTCAGTAGATATTAAATTTGTATTTAATGAAATACAAGTATGAATCACTTTAACTGTTTAAGGATATCATTAATCAAGTACATAACTAACTAGTTAAAAGTATTAAGATACTTCGATATGATCGATTTTGAAATATTTTTCAACTAAGAGTTTGCGGACCTTATGGGAAATCATGATAATGCATCATGATGAGCTCCACCTGAAACACAGTGATAGCATATCATGAGAGTGTATCAGAAAGAATGAATCACACCTTGTTAAGTTATGGTGTGATTTTCAATAAAATCTAGTTGATCTTCCAATTTCTTTTGGGTACATGCTTTATACTAAAACAATGTACCATCTAAAATTTGTTCAAAAGTCACCGTGTGAGATATGGTATGGGAGGTTTCCTAATATGTCTTTTGTTATGATTAGGAATGTAAGCTTATATAAGAAAATATTTTCATAGAAGGTTTTGTCCACAAATCACATAACTATTTTTTTTTAATACTGAAATTATATCCTAATCCAACAACAAAATATTTGTTGCCAGTATAGCTGAATTCCTTAAGAGAAACTTAGTTCCAAAGTAATTAGTGGGTGTAAAACTAGTCCTCAAAATTTTTAAGACAAATAAGAAAACTTTGAACCTAAAGAGGTACAATAGGAACAAGGAGAATCATAAGATTTTTTGGAATCTCAAGTTCCCTATGTAACGCAATACCTCAAAGTTCTAGTAGAATACACCTTGCTTTGAAAGATTATAATATCTTATAACTCAGAAAGGAATTCATTTGATCATAGATGATGAGTCAACAACCTACCTAGAAGCTATTTACGAACCAAAATCTAAAACATGGCTTGAGGCCATGAGATCCAAGATGGACTCCATGTAAACCAACAAGGTCTGACCTAGCTGGATCCACCTGAAGGGGTAAAACCCATAGGGTGCATTTGGGTCTTTGAGAATAAGACCAACATGGAAGGTTACATTGGATGCAAATTAAGAGTTTCAACGAGTTAAAGGTGTTGAACATGATGAAGGCTTTCACCAGTTACCATGGTTAGGTCCATCAGGATCATGCTGGTTGTTGCAGCTTGTTATGACTGTGAGATTTGGCATATGGATGTTAAAATCACATTACTTAACTAGAATATTTGTGGGGATGTGTACATGACACACCCTAAAGGTTTTATAAATTCAATATTGTAAATAAAGTCTGAAACCTACAAAGGTCAATATGTGTATCGAAGTAAGCATCTTAGAGTTGGAATCTTCTATTTGACAAGACAGTCAAAGGGTTTGACTTGAATTAGAATGAAGAATGAAATTTTTAATTATAAAAGATTTAGTGGGAGCATATTTATATTCCATATAATGATTGGGATAATGTCCTTATCCTACAAATGTTAAAAATATGTCAAGGAAAGTAGCTTCTCTATGAAGGCTCTAGGTGAAGCATCCTATATGATATGAACTGTGATCTATAGAGATAGATCTAGAAAAGAATCTTGAACTAAGAAATAGCACATACATTGGAAAGATGTTGAAGGGTTTAACATGCTAGAAAACTTGTCCATGTTCCATGGAGTTAGTCTCTTAGGAGCCTAGTGCTCTAATTCTTGTGAAGAACATGAACACATGAATAGATGCTACATGGATTCACAATTGAATCTATGATGTATGTACTCATCCACTTATCTCATATGTATAGGATATGATGTGTGGATATCCAGTTATCTCATATGTATTAGACATGATGAGAGGATATCCAATTATCTTGCATGTATTGGACATGACAAGAGGATATATATCCCTATCTAGCAATTTCATATGTATTAGACATGATGAGAGGGTATCTGCAAGATGCTAGATAAGGTCACTAGAATACCACAAAGAACTTTGTTAAATGCTTGATAAGCATTAAAAGGATCGGCTCCTTGTTTATGGTAATAATGAAGAGTTGGGTGTAAAGGGTTATACCGATGCAATCTTCCAAACTGACAAATAATCATGCTCACAATTTAAAATTATGTTTGACCTTAAAAGTGAACTATAAGATGGGAAGGGGTCTGAGATAATGACAATTTCTTAAATCTACAATAGATATCAAGTATCTCTGTGTAATGAGATTAACAAAGGATATTGTATGGATCTAGAAGTTCATATGAATGAACTTGAAGGAGGTTCTAACCATTGATGATACAATAGATATACTAACAACAGCAATGGAGCTACTGGTTATGCTGGGAAACCCATATGGCATACTAAAACACTTCCATCTAACACGAGATGTCATACAGTGAGGAGATGTGAAACTTGTAATATACCGACTTAAAGCAAATGTTTCTAACCCACTATAAAAGTGGTTGCATAGTAGAAACATCATGGACATGTTTTGATCACATGGAATTAGATTTGTGGGTGATTGGCTCTAAGTGTAAGTGGGAGTCTATTGGTATGAAAGCCCAGAGAGCCAATCATATATTGATAACAATAGGGCATTAGATACCTCCTTTGATAATAATAAATGTAACTTTGTCTATTCTTCTTGTCTAGGTCATTAGATGATGACACATACCTACTAGATGTCTAAAGAACAATGTTACTTGATTAAATATGTTGTCAAGTACGTGACTTGAATAATGAGATCATATGGATGCTAAGAGTACATACATTCCTGTTATGTCCCTAGTCGCACATTATTGTGGAAGAAAAATAGATGATAATAATGCATAAGACTAGAGTGTGTATTGACTGATGACAGAATCTCATTAGTCATGCTATGTAATATCAAGTCAAGCACACATGTACATGTTAGAGAATAGTGTATTGGATAGACCCACTATGAGACTGATACATGGAGACCATGGAACGGTAGTCATAATCATCTCTTATTGTGATAGTGGTGATTGTAGTTCTTAGACCTAAATTCACTACATTCATCACATGTTTTTTGGTATAACACTATCCAACATAACCCTGAATAAGGATTTCCATAAAGGCGGTGCTCAGGTGCACTATGACACAGTGTGAATGAGTGCGAGTGATGTAGATGGGATTTATCCCTCCTACAAGAAATTGATATCTAGGGCCTCTTGATAAGTGAGACTCATTAATGTACGACTATTATCATGTGACTCAATTTGTGATATGTGAACTCACATGTATTCTCTAATTCAAGGATTATGGATTGAACGTTGAGTGGAAGATGATTCCATGCCTCTAGCTCAATACAAATATCATAGACAAAGGAATTATACAATCACGATAACACTAATCATGGATTGTAGGTTGAATATGTTCTCCAACTTTTCAAATTACTTGGGTAGCAATGATGTGTGACTAGGTACTGCTCTTTGGTTGTGATGTCATAGTTGGTTATAGACATTCACTACCAATGTGATTCTGGACCTATAGGGTCACACACATAGGATATACTTGGATTAAAGGAGTATATTTATGAATGATGTTTAATTTTATTACTAAATATTTTTAGGTATTCAATTAAACAACTAACATTCACAATTGACTATATGGACTCTTAACTGACCGGTTCAAGTGTTGAACCGATCAATTGGAGTGTTGGTCAATTGGAATCAACATTGTATGATCAATTTCTAAACCATGGAGTGAACTGACTGATTCATAGAGTGAACCGATCAGCAAACATGATCCAATCGACTGTTTGATGATGTGAAATGAGTGGTTCATCATCTGTGTTGCTCAATTCAATGGTCAATTTGATTGCATCAAGGATTAGTGTTGATGTCATGTTGTGCATTGATTGTACATTAACTACCAATGTGATTACAAAATAGAAACTACACAAACCGACTAGTTCACTATGTGAATTGACCAGCTCATACACCGATGAACTGGTTGGGTGTGCGAACTAATCGGTTCGCCGCTCGAAGTTGAAAACCTCTAGAGGGGGGGTGAATAGAGTTTTATATAGATTTTAAAGTAATTTAAACTCAAACAACCAAAGTAAAGATTAAGAAGAGGAACACAGGTGTTTAGAGTGGTTCCACCTTAGCAAATACTAAGGAGTCAATCCACTACCCGGTTGCTTACCCAACCGGGATTTTGAAAGTACTAAATTTTATTACCTCTCAAGGATATTACATAAAATTTACAATACTTTCCAAACACCCTTTGGACAGCCTTCGCCTTGAAGTAGTCTTGCCAACCTTGAAGCAGCCTTCCTTGAAGTAACTTCAAGCTCCCCCTTGAAGTAGCCTTCCTCCCGAAGTAGCTTCCCGTCAAGACAACCTTCTGAAGTAGTCCAAAGTTCCTCCTCTTCACCACAAAGAGCTTCACCCTCTCCAATCCGCAGCCTCCTACCTGGAGTAGCAAGGAGAGTACAAGGAATACTAGGAACAAGAAAGAAATAAGAGAAAATACAACTTATCCTTGAAGCTCAAGGCTTGATTAGCCTAGATCAAGCGTTTGGATTTTCCTAGCCAAGATGATGAACTTGTGATTGCTTAGGGTTAGGAAAATCTAGCCTATAGGACGAGCTTGAGCTAAGAGGAAAGTGGCCAATTTATCACAATGCTCAATTCACAACAGATTGCACAAGAGGGCTCAAGTATTTTCTCAAGTATAGCAAGTGTATCAAGAAGTTCTAGTGTCCTATGGCTTGTCCTATTTATAGAAATGGCCTAAGTATGCTTAAGGACGTTCTAGATAACTTCTAGGGGTTTCTAAGTGCTTAACTAGCCGTTAGGTACAAGTTTGTTGCTTTTGCAACGGCTAATTACTTTACTCTGCAGTTTCTGTCAGAGATCGTCTCGGTCGAGAAATTGTCGAACGAGACACCTACTCGGTCGAAGTTTTGTCGACCGACAGGCTCTCTGGATCAACGTCTATTTTCAACTGCCAACTAACTTGTCAGTTGTGTCTAACGGCTACTTTGGATCTTTCTCGGTCGAGGAGTTTGTCGACCGAGAGTGTCTCGGTCGAGGAGTTGGTCGACCGAGATAGATCCTGTTTTAAGATTTCAAGTTAGGTATTAATAATGTGTGTGAGTGTGCATAGGTGATCCTATTGAATGGATGACTAAGGTGTTTAGCTAGGGAAAATCCAATGCTTGATTTACATGCGATTCTAAGTACTTGTACATTATATTTCTGTACAAGTTTTTACAATGATTACATTTGCATGAAAATATAAATACTTCTTGTTGAATTTCCCTTATAGGTTTGTCATCCTGCACACTCAAGTAGCTCGTCAGATAAATAAGAATGAAATGTTTGTCATAATCAAAACAAAGGGATTTTATAGATGTCCATTTAGCCAACAATCTCCCCCTTTTTGAAGATGACAAACATTTCCAAAATATAAATAAAGGAAATATAAAACATATAAATGTCATACCTTTAGATTGCCATTTGTAACTTTTCCTCTTGTTTATAAAATGTGTGCTTATTATTCCCAATGAATTATGGAACATGAAATCCAGTTCATTTGGGAATATAGCAACTTTCAATGTAAAGCCAAGAGTATATTTATGAAACTCATTGATTGAATTTGTCATAAATACTAAGTTATAGTTTTATATATCTCTCCCCCTTTGTCATTTCAAAAATATAACCGTTTTAATAAAAGCTCCCCCTTAATTAGATATCCCATCAAATCTAATAAAAAAAATGTCCATTGAAAAGCCAAAATGATACAATTAAACAAGTATTCGTGTTAAGAACCGCAGATATCAAAGAAAACATCTTCCAAAGGAGTAATAAGCAGTTGCTTCCTAATGCTGTTGAATTGATCTAATGGAAGCGGTTTTGTAAAAATATCAGCCAATTGATTTTCCGTATCAACATGATGAAGGGAAACATGATTCTTTGATATGTGATCCCTTAAGAAGTGATGACGGATTTCAATGTGTTTTGCCCGGCTGTGTAAAATAGGATTATGTGCTAAGTTTATGGCGCTCGTGTTATCACAAAAAATAGGTGTAGATGAAAGTTTAAAACCATAATCGCTTAAAACCTGTTGCATATAAAGTACTTGAGCACAACAAGACCCGGCTGCCATATATTCAGCTTCAGTTGTAGATAGGGCAACCGTATTTTGTTTCTTACTAAACCAAGATACTAAGGCTCTTCCTAATAAGAAACATCCACCACTAGTACTTTTGCGATCAAGTCGACAACCAGCATAATCCGCATCAGTATATGCTTTAAAATCCAAGGATTGTCCTTTTGGATACCATAAACCGAAACAAGTAGTGCCAGCTAGATATCGAAGAATTCGTTTAACCGTAAGAAAATGAGATTGCATAGGTTGAGATTGAAATCGAGCACAAAGACCAACGGAAAACATAATGTCCGGTCGAGAAGCGGTTAAATATAGCAAACTACCAATCATAGCTCGATATAAGGAATCATCAATAGGTTCCCCATTTTCATCCTTATCAATTTTGATAGAAGTAGCCATAGGAGTAGTAGCATGTTTGCATTGATCCATCCCAAAGCGTTTTAAAAGTTCTTTAGTGTATTTTTCTTGGCTTATGAAAATTCCTGCAGGCGTTTGCTTAATTTGAAAACCAAGAAAAAATGTTAATTCACCCATAAGGCTCATTTCGAATTCTTTTTGCATAATGTCACTGAATTGTGTGCATAATAAATCATTTGAAGCTCCAAAAATAATATCATCAACATATATTTGCACAACTAGGAAATCAGATGCATATGTTTTGAAGAATAAAGTAGAATCTGAATTTCCAATAGAAACCATTATCAAAAAGATATGTCTTGAGCCATTCATACCAATTCCTAGGTGCTTGCTTTAGACCATAAAGTGCCCTTTTAAGTTTATAAACATGGTCACCTTTTTCTGGTATTTCAAAGCCCGGTGGTTGAGCAACATAAACTTCTTCTTGAATGATGCCATTTAGAAATGCACTTTTGACATCCATTTGATATAGCTTAATGTTTTTATGGGCAGCAATAGCTAGTAACATCCTAATGGCTTCAAGTCTAGCTACGGGTGCATATGTTTCATCAAAATCTATTCCTTCTTGTTGATTATATCCTTGTGCTACTAATCGAGCTTTATTCCTTATGACTTCTCCTGCTTCATTGAGCTTATTCCTAAAAACCCATTTAGTTCCTATGATGGTTTTGTCTTGTGGTTTAGGAACTAAATCCCATACATCATTTTTAGTGAATTGATTTAATTCTTCTTGCATGGTTATTATCCAGTAATCATCCTTAAGAGCTTCGGATATCTTCTTAGGTTCAATGATAGAAACGAAAGCCATGTTTACAACATCTTTGAAGGAAGACCGAGTTTTGACTTTATCATTTGGATCTCCAATAATTTGTTCTTGGGGATGATCCTTGATAAGCCTAGGTGTAGGTTGTGTTTCAACTTGGGGTTCCGATATAGGAATTTTCTCACTGTCATTGGAAATGGTTGTATTTTCGAATTGATTAGTGAGATCAATGATATCTAGATTTTCAGATTTTGATTCTTCATGAAAAGAAATATGAATGGATTCCTCAACTTTTCTAGATATAGTGTTATATACTCTAAAGGCTTTGCTAGAAGTGGAATATCCCAAGAAAAATGCTTTGTGTGATTTAGAATCAAACTTGTCTCTATCATCTTTGGTATTTAAAATGTAGCATGTGGAGCCAAAAGTATGAAAGTAGTCAACTCGAGGTTTCTTAGAGTGTAGTATTTCATAGGGTGTTTTCTTCAAATGAGAGTGAATAGTTACTCTATTAAGCACATAACAAGTAGTGTTTACGGCTTCAGCCCAAAAGGTTTTAGGTGTGTTGTGTTCAAGCATCATGGTCCTAGCCATTTCCTGTAGGGATCGATTTTTCCGTTCTACTATACCATTTTGTTGTGGGGTACGTGGAGCAGAAAAATTATGAGTATACCCTTGAGATGTACAAAAGGTCTCAAATGTATGATTTTCAAATTCGCCACCATGATCACTTCTAATGGTACATATTTTATGTTGTAAAAGATTTTCAATCTTAGAACAAAATTGCATAAAGACATGAATAGTATCATATTTAGTTGCAATAAAATGTACCCATGTAAATCTACTATAATCATCAACAATAACAAAACAATATCTTTTACCACCAATAGATTGTGTCCTCATTGGTCCAAATAAGTCCATATGAATTAATTCTAAGGATCTACTGGTGCTAAGTACATGTTTTGATTTAAAAGATGTTTTGGTTTGCTTTCCCATTGTGCAAGGTTCACAGTTTTCAGCTTGATCAAAAGACAGAGCAGGTAATCCACGAACAAGATTATATTTCACTAACTTTTTAATAGTGTGCGAACTAGCATGTCCTAGCTTTTTATGCCATAGCTGTAAGGTATTTTCATTTGCAAGCAAGCATTTGCCTATTACTGATTTCATAGAGTTTGGTTTAAGGATATAAAGATTTCCAACTCTATTTCCTTCATAAATGACATTTGTAGTGTTTTCTATCAACAACTTGCAGCAGGTTTTGTTAAATAACACATCATAACCACTATCACATAGTTGACTTACGCTAATTAAATTGTGATGCAATCCATCAACAAGTAGAACATTTTTGATTTCAAGATTTGTTCCAACATTACCTATTCCAACGATCTTGCCCTTACCATTGTCTCTAAAGGTGACCGTTCCACTTTTCTTTTCTTCAAAAGTTTGAAATGCGTCCTTGTTTCCGGTCATATGTTTGGAGCAGCCACTGTCAACTACCCATTCCTGCATTAGAATGTAGATTTTGGTACCCATGTGATGGTCCGATAAGGTTAGAAACTTTTTAATTGCTTATGTGTATAAAAGTTCTGATACAGAAAACCAGTCGGTCGACAATTGTTCGACCGATTTTTGTCTCGGTCGACAATTTGTCGATCGAGCAGGTTACTGTATCACAAGTAAAAACACAAAAAATTTCTCGGTTGACCAATTTTCGACCGAAATAGGTGCTGTAAATTTTTGATTTGTTAAAGACATCCAGTCGGTCGACAATACTTCGACCGACCCAGAGCTCGGTCGACAATACTTCGACCGACAGAGTTTCTGTTTCAGCAATTGCAGAGAAATGGTAACAATAAGCATAGCACCTTTTGTTGAGATAAGACAATATAAATAGAAAAATTAAGCATTTGGTCATATCTCAACTATATTCCATTCTTCTAAGTTTGGGGTTTTGGGATCCAAACTAAATCAGACTCCTTAGTCTTGTAGGGGCATGAAAAACAATAATGTCCAAGACGTAAGCAGAAATGACAGGTAATAGAGTCAATTTCATGTCTCTTTCTAGTTATTGTGTTCTTGGGTACGAACATAGTTTGAGTCTTTTTGGGTTGGTTTTTCTTTGGAACATATCCCAAACCTTTTCTTCCATTGAAAACATTTCCAACTTTCAATATGTTATCAAGAATATCTTTTCTCCTTAACTTATAAAGTTCTCTTTGTAACGTAGCAATGTCATTCATCTTCTTATGTATATCTTTTCTTGCTTGGTCTAAGTCAGAAGACAATGAATCTTTTTCTTTCACAATATTATCATAGTTCGAATGGTTGCACAAGATAGGTTGAGTTTGATAATCTTGTAGTTTAGCTAGCAAATCAGTCTTTTCTTTTGATAGAAGATCAACATTGGTTTCCAAATTGAGTAGCTTTCTAGTACAATCATCTAAAGATGTTTTTAAAGATACATTTTCAAGATCAATGTTGTTCTTTTCATAAGAAAGTTCATCTAATTTAGCAATGAGCTCATTATTTGATTTTATAGCTTTCTTTAGTTTCTTCTTGGCATCAACATACTTATCATGAGTTTCTTGTAAACTAGTAATTTACTCTTCTTTAGGAAGATCAATAAGGCTTACCTCTTGAGAGTCTTCATTGTCTTCTCTTGCCATTAGACATTCCACATTTTCATCTCCACTTTCATTTTCACTCGTTTCATCCCATGCCGCTTTATAAGCTTTTTCTTTCTTCTTATGTGAGCTTTTCTTTCCCTTCTTAGCTTTGGGACATTCATTTTTGAAATGTCCTTTCTTTCCACATTCGAAGCACCTGGGAGTGGAAGAAGAACTAGAAATTTTATTAGATTTAAACCTTCTGTATTTCTTACCGTTGACTATCAATCCTTCTTCTCCACTAGATTCCTCACTCTCTTGTGAGAGAGCTTTTGATGCTTTGAGAGCCACGTCTTTCTTTGGCCCACGTTGATGCTCATGTTCTCTTCTCTCTTCCTCTTCTAGGTCTGCCTCATGAGCTTCTAAGTTTCCGATGAGCTGCTCCATTTTGAGGCGAGTGAGGTCGTTTGCTTCTGCAATAGCTGTCACCTTTGGTTTGTACTTTGGAGGAAGAGATCGAAGTATTTTTGATACCTGATCCTCCTCAAGAACAGGTTTCCCTAAAGCACTCAAACCATTAACAATAGTAGAAAATTTTGAATACATTTCACTAATAGTTTCGTTTGGATCCATACGAAAATGTTCAAACTTGGTTTTAAGCAAACTAACTTTAGAGTTTTTAACTTGAACAGTACCCTCATATGTTATAGATAATCTATGCCAAATGTCATATGCAGTATCACAGTTTGATACTCTATTAAATTCACCTACTGAAATGGAACAATATAAAATGCTTACTGCCTTTGCATTCATTTGGGCCATTTTTACCGTATTAGCATCCCATACTGCGAAATCATCTTGTGGGAGTGTGTATGGTGTAGATACCATTCTCCAAAGATCCCAGTTGATTCCTTGGAAGTAGAATTGCATCCTTCTCTTCCAGTATTGATAGTTTGTCTCGTCGAATGCCGGAGGTCTAGCAACGAGCGTTCCTTCAATGTTGAGGTGGTTGAGCACTCCATCACCCATTTCTTCAAGACCGTGTTAAGGTTCCTTGAAGCCCTGCTCTGATACCAATTGAAAACCTCTAGAGGGGGGTGAATAGAGTTTTATATAGATTTTAAAGTAATTTAAACTCAAACAACCAAAGTAAAGATTAAGAAGAGGAACACAGGTGTTTAGAGTGGTTCCACCTTAGCAAATACTAAGGAGTCAATCCACTACCCGGTTGCTTACCCAACCGGGATTTTGAAAGTACTAAATTTTATTACCTCTCAAGGATATTACATAAAATTTACAATACTTTCCAAACACCCTTTGGACAGCCTTCGCCTTGAAGTAGTCTTGCCAACCTCGAAGCAGCCTTCCTTGAAGTAACTTCAAGCTCCCCCTTGAAGTAGCCTTCCTCCCGAAGTAGCTTCCCGTCAAGACAGCCTTCTGAAGTAGTCCAAAGTTCCTCCTCTTCACCACGAAGAGCTTCACCCTCTCCAATCCGCAGCCTCCTACCTGGAGTAGCAAGGAGAGTACAAGGAATACTAGGAACAAGAAAGAAATAAGAGAAAATACAACTTATCCTTGAAGCTCAAGGCTTGATTAGCCTAGATCAAGTGTTTGGATTTTCCTAGCCAAGATGATGAACTTGTGATTGCTTAGGGTTAGGAAAATCTAGCCTATAGGACGAGCTTGAGCTAAGAGGAAAGTGGCCAATTTATCACAATGCTCAATTCACAACAGATTGCACAAGAGGGCTCAAGTATTTTCTCAAGTATAGCAAGTGTATCAAGAAGTTCTAGTGTCATATGGCTTGTCCTATTTATAGAAATGGCCTAAGTATGCTTAAGGACGTTCTAGATAACTTCTAAGGGTTTCTAAGTGCTTAACTAGCCGTTAGGTACAAGTTTGTTGCTTTTGCAACGGCTAATTACTTTACTCTGCAGTTTCTGTCAGAGATCATCTCGGTCGAGAAATTGTCGACCGAGACACCTACTCGGTCGAAGTTTTGTCGACCGACAGGCTCTCTGGATCAACGTCTATTTTCAACTGCCAACTAACTTGTCAGTTGTGTCTAACGGCTACTTTGGATCTTTCTCGGTCGAGGAGTTTGTCGACCGAGAGTGTCTCGGTTGAGGAGTTGGTCGACCGAGATAGATCCTGTTTTAAGATTTCAAGTTAGGTATTAATTATGTGTGTGAGTGTGCATAGGTGATCCTATTGAATGGATGACTAAGGTGTTTAGCTAGGGAAAATCCAATGCTTGATTTACATGCGATTCTAAGTACTTGTACATTATATTTCTGTACAAGTTTTTACAATGATTACATTTTCATGAAAATATAAATACTTCTTGTTGAATTTCCCTTATAGGTTTGTCGTCCTGCACACTCAAGTAGCTCGTCAGATAAATAAGAATGAAATGTTTGTCATAATCAAAACAAAGGGATTTTATAGATGTCCATTTAGCCAACAGAAGTTTCTAGAAAATCATGATTTTGGACCCTTCTACTCCCGCACAGACTAGAAACCCTGACTGTTGCCTCTACTATAAATTGATGGGTATTGGGTGCTTCCCAATACATAAAAATGAGAATAAATTACTCTGAAAATTGTTTTCCTTTATGGTTGTGGTAACCAATAGAGAGTGTGAGCAAGTCCTACTCATCAAAGGGAAGGACAATGAGGGAGAACAACTGAGATCAGTTGTGGGAGAACATGTCAGTGATTGGTATGACAACAAAAAGGGACAAATCCTTCCCGTTGGCTTTGGTAGAGCAATGTGGAGTTTTTGGTGGTCTACATGGACTACTCTAGAGGAAGGAGTCCTTCAGTTGTTTCTAGGAGAGTGCTTTCAACTATCATATGTGGTGCAAGACGAGGACGTCATTTATGATGATTGTTCGAGTGTTGCTTAGACAAGAAGCATGCTAATACTACATGGGTAATGTCCCTAGACTTTCTCTAGGACTGAGTATAACCTTCCAAACCTTCCTTCCTAGAGACATTGTTGTTGAGGTGATGTTTTTGTCCATGGGAATCAACATATAAATTTTTGTTTCCACTGCCTTATCTATCACCTTGATTTCTCTACATGAGGACCATAGAATTATTGGGCACTTTCCTCTTACTAGTACTGGGAGGTAGTACCTTAGTTGAGGGTGACAAAATTTGGGAGGCATGCCACTGGTAAAGATCATGCATAGGAGTAGTAGATCTTGTCTTCACAACACTTATCTTCATGGCACACCTTCACCAATATGCTTATCTAAGTGTTGTTTTATTTGTTCTTTACTATTGATCAGATTAAGTACTGCCATATCTTAAAAAGTAATTAGTAAATTTAATCGGAAATTCAAAATATTATTCAAAATTAGTGAAGATAAAATCACCTTTCTAGATACTGATTATTTGTTGTTAATCTGATTATTATTGTTTACATAATATGGACCTTAGAACTACAATGACAATGGAATAATATCTAGTCTTAGGCCTTAATAAGATATATTCTTATATTTTTGTTGTTGGTGATAAAAGATGAAATTATGGCTCACTTCCTTAGGTCTAATTTCCTCTATCACACCACCTAAGGAACATGAACCATCTTCCAATATGTTTGATACATTGATTGCAACATATAGTGATCCATCTTCTCCATACACTTCTCCTGCCAAAATGCCCAAAGAATTAGATTACATGTGTCATGGTAGGATCTTATCCGCTCTTTCTAATGATATTTATGACATCTAGCATAAGAAAACTTTTGCCTTTGAGAATTGGTATGCTTTGTACGATAAGTTTAGAATACATGATGATGGGCAAGAACAATATGGTGGATAATAAGCGTGTTCCAACCCAAGTACTTGAGTACCAAAATCTCATCTCAAACTATATTTCTAATGATTATAAGCTTGAGGAGAATGTTCAAAGGGAAAAACTTATTGAAAAGCTTCCTCCATCATCTAAGGACTCTATTAATTCTCTTCATCATAGACATGATAGGTTAAGCATGTCTTCCTTAATGAAATTTCTTCAAACTAAATTCCATCATAGAAAAAAAGATGTCAATGTCAACACATTTATCAATCAAGTAGATGATGTCAAAATGAAGAAGAAATAAAACAATTCCATCCTAAGTATAAGCAATCTATCAAGAATTGCAAGTAGCAAACATAATAAGAAATGTGATTCTGGAGGCCAATGCATATGTTATGCATGTGGCAAGCCATGTAATCTCGCCAATTTTTTAGTGACCATAAGGGTTAAAGGAAGTAAACTTACTAGGCCCCTAAGATTGCAGAAGTGAACATAATTAATTTGGGGGTTGATTCATCGTCTTCTGAAAGGTTAGATTCCACAAATGCTCTTGTTCCTAGTATTAACATTTCTTATAGTGAAAATTGGTTGATGGATTATAGTGCAGTTTCTCCCAACTACGATGATCATTTTGATTTCTCTACCTATGAGGGAGAAAACAGTCGTGTGATCGCATGGGGTGATGATATATCCATGAAGCAGATTGTAGGCTATGATGTGTGGATCTAAATCTCACATCTGGAACATTCCTTAGACTTCAAATTTTTTTACATGGTCCTAGTTTTAAGAAAAACCTAGTTAGTGAAAGTTTTAGTAATGTTGTATGGTTATACTCTACTGTGTCAAAGGAATAAAGTTATAATCTCTAGATTTGGTTGTTACATAGGTCTTGGGTACACATATTGGGGTTTAATTAAACTTTGTGTCTCTTCTTGTAATTGTAGTTCTCATGTTAAGGATAATTATTTGAGTACTCTTTCTACCTCTATATATTAGTATATCTAGCATGCTTTAGGACATGCGAATGAGAATACTATGAAATGTATGGTTCATTTGGGTTTGATTCCCAAGACTCCAATCTCTAATGATGATACATGCCAAATATGTGTTCAAGCCAAATTACTTAAGAAACTCTTTAGACCAATAGAAAGGAAGGCATCTGTGTGTGAGCTTGTTCGTGCTGATATATGTGAACTGGACTAATATTCTTACTTGTAATGGCATGTGCTACTTTATGACATATATTGATGATTTTTACAAAAAATTATTCATTTAATATTTGAATTCTAAAGATGAAAAAATGGAAAAATTATAATTTACAAGTCACAAGTAGAAAATGAACTGAGAACAACCTTAATATGATCAGAACCAATAGAGGAGGTAAATATACTTCTAATAAACTTAAATAGTTATTTGAAGATCATGGCCTTATTCACAAAACCACTATCCCAAACAATCCACGATTTAATGGTGTAGCTAAAACAAAGAATAGAAGGTTGATCGACACGGTTGATTCCATGTTGGTTAAATATGGTCTACATCAAAGAATGTGGGGATAGGATCTTTTAATGGCCACCCATGTATTGAAGTGTATCCCTTTCAAACACATAGAGAGAACACCTTATGAACTTTTGTATAACATGAAACCTATTTTAAAGTACCTTCAAGTGTGTGATGCTTGGTCAAAGTCAAAATTTGTGAAAACAAGAAGTTGAAGCTTGGTCCAAAAATTGTTGATACCATTTTCATAGGCTATGTTGAAAAAACAATGCAAATAGATTTCTAGTAATAAAGTCAAACATCCATGACATTATACAAACTCGATACTAGAAATTAGACATCTAGATGTTGTTTACTATGAAAATATCTTTCCCTTCAAACCAAGTATTCCCAAACAAGTTGTTGAAGGTCTTTCACACTTTGAACCTTATTTAAACAATCAAGATTCAAATCTTTTTACCACCATACCCATACTTATACCTAAACTGATGAACTTTGAAGTGGTTGATCCTCCAAGTGACTTTGGTTGGAGTAAAAAGGGCTAAATTAACAAAGAACTTTGTCTCCAACTTCTACACCTTTATAATATATGAAACCCTAAGATGTATGAAGATTCCATATAATCTGTAGATGTTGGTTTTGGGAAGGAACTTGTTGATAATGAAATAAAATTCATTATGAACAACCTTACTTGAATTCTAACACATCTTTCTTTAGGTTGTAAAACCATAGGATGCATATGGGTCTTTAGAAAGAAGATAAAGGCATATTGTAGCATCAATAAGTTATGGCCAAGATGTGAGCCAAACGTTACCAACAACAGGAAGGAGTTGATTATTTTGACACATATGCTCCTGTAACAAAGATCATGTAACACTCGGGCCCACTGCCCTAGTCTCTACTAGAGTTTCAGGAATGACGACTGGCCCCACAGACCCCCACTAGCCTTAACTGCGCGCTTTGTCCACACTCATGCGCAAGATGGGGTCAACTTCCTAGCTGGTCACCCATCCTAGTACTACTCCAAGATGAGCATGCTTAACTATGGAGTTATTTAGCGATGGGTTCCCAGAAAAGGAGGTGCACCTTGGTGATATGGGTAGTCCAATCATTCCTTTTAGGATCATTATATCCAAGGCATCAAATCCTGGGACGTTACAATCTCCCCCTTTAGACTCTTGATGTCCTCGTCAAGGCTCAACTATGTGGCCTCATAAAATATCCCCATTTCAGTGCAGACCCAAATGGCCCATGGACACCCAGCACCCGATCACGGAATACCAGTGCAAGAGTGGCTACATCACCATGGAAAGTCCTTTCCAACATGCCTGGACTATACGGCTCAAAGACTGGCATGCCATGCCCATCTAGGCCCCACCTACTAGAGGGATTTTGGCTCTGATACCATTTGTAACTGTTGGATGAATTGGACATTATTATAATCCCTTTGTTTTGATGATGACAAACATTTCTTTCTTGTGATTTTAACTTGCTATTTGAGTATTTCAGTGACAAGCATATAAGGTGGTGGATAGCAAAGACTTGGAAGACCAATTTCCTAAAATTTCTTTATTTTCATGATTGTAATCAATGTAAAAACTTGTACAAGTTTATAATGTACAAGTACTTAGATATCATGTAAATCAAGCATTTATATCTTCCCTATCCACACACAACACTTAGATAGGTCATATCCTAAGTTAGCATCACAATTTCACATTGATACACACACTCAGTAAATGAATACATTGAATTAGGGATATTCTCAGTCAACAAATACTTCGACCGAGACACTCTCGTTTGACAAACTCCTCGACCGAGATAGACCCTCCTAGCTGTTAGACTAAGTTAGAAAAGTGGTTGAGAGTTGTAATCGAACATTACAACATATTGAATCAGACTCCCACTTGGTCGACAAATTCCTTGAACGAGAAAATCTCGGTCGACAAATACTTCGACCGAAAATGGTTCTGTCTGCACTTTTCAGAATTAATTAACTAGTCATTACAAATGTAATTAGTGGACACTTAATGGCTAGTTGAGCACTAAGAACACCCTAGAAGGTGTCTAGAACGTCCCCAAGTATTAGCAAACCATTCCTATAAATAGGGCAGCCATAGGACACCTCAAAGCACTACTTGCATACACAATTATACTTGAGATTCAATCCTTATGAGCAAACAAGCTGAGCTACACTTGCAATCTATTTTCTTTTAGCTCTACATTAGTGTCCTATAGGCTGATATCTCCTATCCACTATACATCCATGTCCATCCACTTTGGTTAGGAGATCAAACGCTTGATATAGGATCAAAGTGTTGTACTCAATTGGTAACATTGTTTCTTTCTTCCAATCTTGTTCCTTTTATTGTATTTTGTTCTCCTTTGCTACTCCTAGGTTGGAGGTTGTGGAAAGGAGGTTATTGGAGCTTCTTCAGGTGGTGAAGGTATCTCGGCGGACTTTGGACTACTTTTAGATGGTCTCAATGGGTAGGGTTGTCAATGGGGAGGGTATGGGGAGGGTAAGGTCTTACCCTTACCCTTACCCTTACCCTCTTTGGGTAGTGGTTAAGGTTAAGGGTAATTATCCTTCTCAACAATCCCCTTAACCTCCCCTTACCCTTACCCTCTTCTCCACAGGGTAAACGGGGAGGGTAAAGGGTAAGCGGGCAATTTTAACAAAAAAGAATTTTATACACATTGTGTGTTGATTTTTAATAATTTTATAACTAATTTATTGATGACAACAGATAAAACATTATATCCAATTCGAAACCATATGTTTCTCCATGTAAAGTTAACTCAATTCACACAATAACAATTTGTATTCATAATTCATTTTTTTTCCTTTGCATAAGTATTCATAACAAATTTGTGTAATCTTTATATCATGTGCGGGTAAAATGGTAAAAGGGTATGGATAATGTTTATACCTTACCCTCCCCTTATAGTGTAGCAGGGAAATGGGGAACGGGTAAATGGGTAAAGGGTAATAAAAATCTCTACCCTTACCCTTACCCTCCAGGGTATGGGTAAGGGTAAACGGATAATGCCCTCCCCATTGACAGCCCTATCAACGGGAAGCTACTTCAAGGAGGAAGGCTACTTTAAGGGGGAGCTTGAAGTTACTTCAAGTGAAGGCTGCTTCAAGGTTTGTGAGATGACTTCAGGGTGAAGGCTATCCAAAGGGTGGTGAAGGTGTTTGTAATTTTATGTAACATCCTTGCAAGGTAATAAAATTCAAATACTTTCAAAATCCTAGTTGGGAACAACCAAGTAGTGGACTGGCTCCCTTAGTTTTTGCTAAGGGTGGAACCACTCTAAACGCTGTGTCTCCTTCTCCAAATTTCAATTGTGGTTGCTTGGTTGAATTAATTTTAAAATCATTATAAAACCCTTTTCACCCCCCTCTAGTGTTTTTTCAATTGGTATCAGAGTAGGCTTCAAGGAACTTTAACAAAGTCTTGAAGAAAATGGGTGATGGGGTACTAAACAACCTCAACTTGGAAGGAACACATGTAGCTCGGCCTCCACCATTTGATGGCACCAACTACACCTATTGGAAGAGGAGGATGCAATTCTATTTCCAAGGAATCAGCTGGGATCTTTGGAGAATGGTTTCAAATGTCTATGATCTTCCTCAAACCGAATATGCTACATGGGATGCAAACACGGTGAGATTAGCCCAATTCAATGCAAAAGTTGTAAGTATCCTTTATTGTTAAATTTCTGTAGGTGAGTTCAATAGAATTTTAAATTTTGAAACTTCATATGAAATATGGCATAGACTCTCTATTACTTATGAAGGAACTGTTCAAGTAAAAAAATCAAAAATTGGTATGCTTAAACAAAAGTTTGAACAGTTTTTTATGGAACCATATGAGTCTATTAGTGAAATGTATGCAAAGTTTTCTTCTATTGTTAATGGGTTGAATGCATTAGGTAAAGCCATTAGTGAATAGGATCAAGTATCAAAGATTCTTAGGTGCTTGTCACTAAAGTACAAACCAAAGGTGATGGCCATTGAAGAAGTCAATGATCTCACTACATTAAGGATGGAAACTCTCATTGGCAACTTTGAAGCACATGAGGCAACCTTGGAGGAAGAAGAAAGCTTGGCAGTTGAACACAAGAAGGAGAAAAGAAAGGACATTGCATTCAAAGCATCAACCAAGATTAGTCATGACACAAGTGAATATGATAGTGAAGAAGAAACTCTCATTGTAAACAATAAACAATATTGAAGTTTTAAAACTAACAAAACTTCTAGTGCTTCTTCTTCCAGGTGCTTTGAATGTGGTAAAAAGGGACACTTAAAAGGTGATTGTCCCAAACTTAAGAAGGGAAAGAAATCATCTCACAACAAGAAAGAAAAAGCCTACAAAGTTGCATGGGATGATTCAAGTGATGATAGTTAAGATGGAGAAAAAGAAGTAGAGTACCTTATTGCTTTAACAAATGAAGAAGAAGAAGAGGTAAGCCTTTTTTATTTACCAAAAGAAGATCTAATTGGTAGTCTTCAAGATACACATGACAAATATGTCGATTGCAAAAAGAAACTAAAGAAAGCTACTAAAACTAATGGGGATTTGTATGCTAAATTAAATAATCTTTCTTTTGGAAAGGACAGTATTGTTTTTGAAAACTTTACCTTGAAATCATCTTTAAATGATTGCAATATGAAGTTCCTTACTTTAGAAACAAACTATGGTCTTCTTTCTCAAGAAAAGGTTGATTTGCTTGCAAAACTACATAATTTTTAGACTCAACCTATCCTATGTACTCATCTATATTATGATGCTATTGTTAAAGAAAGAGATGCTCTATCATATAATCTAGATCAAGAAAAGTTAGATATCAAAAAGAACATGGAAGAGATTACTAAGCTACAAAAAGAAATTAGTAGTTTGAGAAATAATGATGTTCTTGATAAGAACCTAAAGAATTCTTCTATTTATAATGGAAGGAGAGGTTTAGGATATGTTCCAAAAGAAAAATCCTATCAACCTAAACCTACAAGAATACAAGCACCCAAGGCCAAGATTATGTATGTACCTAAGAACAACTCAACTTCTAGAAAGAGAAATGACATTGAATTTATTTGTTGTCACTATTGCTTGCGTATTAGACATTACTCTTTTTCATGCCCATACAAGAAAAGGGATGATGATCTAGTTTGGGTTCCTAAAACTTAGAGATTTTAATTTGATTAGTTGATATTTGACCTAAAATATTACTTTGATATTCAAATGTCTTATCTCAACAAAACTGAGTTTTAACTTTCATATTCTTGCAAAATTGTATTAGAAGTACCTTATGTTTTTATTGAAAATAATTACTGAAAAATAATACAGAAACACACTCGGTCGAGAAAATATTCGACCGATATGCTGTCAGTCAAGAAATAGTTTGACCGAGTAGGTTACTATTATAAGCCTACAAAAACCTGATAAAACCTGTAAAAATAGCAGAAAACTCAGTTAAGAAAATCTTTGACTGAGATATATTCGATTGAAGAATAGTTTGACCGACGAAATTCCTGTTGAACCTGTTTGATTGATTCAGTTTGCTATCAATATACCTAACTTAGATTATTAGTAGGATTAAAGGAAACCTTTTGAAGAAAAGAACTTTGACTCAAATTTTTCAAATCAAAACATATTGATGGTCTTGCATCATAAAATTGTGAGATAATGTATATGATGTTCTTACCCAAATTACTACAAATAATGTTGCTTACAAAGATTAATGATGCTGATGGAAATCTATATGCTTACTGCAATTGGACATGCTTTATGAGTCTTTACAACTATTGCAAGCTCACATACTATCAAAAGTTTGATTAAATATGATCTTTCACATGGTTTTCCTAAAATAATCTTTGATCTATATATATATATATATATATATATATATATATATATACCATGAATAGATATTGTTTTCAAAATGATCATAGTGATTCAGCTCATTACACATAAAGATGATGTTATCATTGAAAATGCCATTTTTGCATTAAGGTAAATCTCTATGTCACAAATGCATCTTGACATATTAGTTAAATGATTATCTTGTGCTTAGCTTATGAAAAATGATATCATCCTTGTTATACATGAATACTTTTTATGTGATACTCTATAAGCTATGTCTCAAATATTCAATCAAGTGGATCATTGTGAATGCTTAAACTGGAAATCTATAGAAATTGTCTCTCACTCAAAATAAAAATCAACTGAGGGGTTCCCAGGTTGAAGTCAAGGTTGACCTAAAATAAGCTTGACAAAATGCTTAATTGTAAATCATTTCCTTGCACTCAATCTTAGTATATTGAAAACAAGATTTTAGTGCACAACTCTCATAAAATGTTAACTTATTATGATATAATACTTATTGTGACCTTAGAATCCTTAAATTATCTTGATTATAATATTAAGGGGGAGCTCACAAAAACTATCTTGAATATAAGATTAAGAAGGATTTCACAAAACTTTGTAAACATCATAAAGAAAATTTGAAACTAGTTATGACCTTAGTATCTTTAAAGTAATCTTGTTATGCAAATAAAGGAGTCTATAATATTTATGAATATAATGTATATCTTGTCCTTAATGGAATTCTCTAAACAAATTAGGGCTTAACATACCGTGCATTTGGTTAGAGATATATTCATTGATTCTACTATAAGCTTAAAAAAATCTCATATAATTTTAGGGATTAACATCCCTTGTAAATGGTTGAGAAACTATTAAATATGTTCATGAGCTTAAAGGATTCTCATGTCATTTTCAGGGCTTAACATCCCTTGTAAAATGGATGAGAAACCAAAACACATATGTCATGCATCTAAAAGGATATCATATCATTTCAAGGTTTAACATCCTTTTCAAATGATTGAGAAATAATTGTGGCTAAATTTGACATAAAAATAAGTGATTTGCATTGAGTATCAAATTATCAAATTAAGGGGGAGAAATAAAAGTCATAATTAATGTTTAGTTTGGTTATCTTTTTGAAATGACAAAAGGGGAGAAATAATATAAAATCAATAACATAAAGTAAAATGAGTTTCATAATCTCTCGGCTAGCACATACTTGCAAACAAAAGAATGGCTGCAAAAGGTAAACTTCAGGTATGAAACTCATATGATTTATATTTCATTGATTTATATCTTGGAAATGTTTGTCATCTTCAAAAGGGGGAGATTGTTGGCTAAATTGGACATTATTTTACGATGACAAACATTTATTTCATGTGGTTTTAACTTGCTATTTGAGTGTTTAAGGGACAAGCATATAAGGTGGTGAATTGTGAAGACTTGGAAGATCAATTTGCTAAAATTGCTTTATTTTCATGATTGTAATCAATGTAAAAACTTGTACAAGTTGATAATGTACAAGTACTTAGATATCATGTAAATCAATCGTTTAGATCTTCCCTATCCACACACAACACTTATATAGGTCATCTCCTAAGTAAACATCACAATTGCACATTGATACACACTCAGTAAATGAATACATTGAATCAGGGATATTCTCGGTTGACAAATACTTCGACTGAGACACTCTCGATCAATAAACTCCTCGACTGAGAATAGAACCTACTAGCTGTTAGAATAAGTTAGAAAAGTTGTGACATCCCCAGATTTTCTAAAACTTAATCTGATGTGTGACGTCCAAATTGAAACCCTCACCTCAGTGAGAATCCCAATTTAAACTTCCCACACAAGGCTAAGAAGAAGAAAATCAGAGGGAGTCAAAAAGGAAACAATCAGCAGCACATGCACATGAACAATAAACAAACCACAACACATGTTCACCATTCAACATATAATTACAACATGAATTGTTACAACATTTGATATTACATATTGAACGGCAAACTTATACATATACATGTACTACCACTAAACTACATGATCTTAAGATAATAGGTCCACATGTACATCAACTCGCCACACAACTCTCAACGATCATGGATCTTCAAGAGCATAAACACAACCTAAACAAAAGATTACATGCGATACACGTCAGCACAATATTCAAGAATATTGTATTGAGTACGCCTACGTGTCTTTTATATACCTCTCATCATATCTTGGCAATAAGATAAAACTAATACTTGGCAGTAACAGAAGAATATAAGAAAAGTGTATACGTGCACAAAGATATTCATTAGCAAAAGAGAGCACATATAGTTTAAGCACATTTCCATCATATATCTCGTGTGTCTGCCACCAAGTGGCTTTGACGTCTTCAGGCCTTATGATCTACCACCAAGTGGTCTGTGATCATTATACAAACATCATATGACATACCACCAAGTGGTTTTTGATCATTATGCATGCGCTCTACCACTAAGTGTTTATGAGCTATATTATGATGGAACATCTATGTTATGTTTGCAGGTGTTCATACCCATAAATATGGAAATTATAGCAACATATCATACAGGACAATCATTTCAATCAATACCATATGCCAAGTCCTTACTACCATATAACACAAGAATAATGTATAATAGGCCAAGCAAGAGGTAATGGCATACGTTCCAAAGGGATATCACAATCTATACCACATTCCTGATGTCAACCATATCTTTTCTAAACCTGATCAAGACAAGATCATATACTATCATCAGGTTCTCATCATCTTAACCCTAATTATATCCATTTTAGGGTTTACTTAACTTAGTAGGATATTCCCACTTTTACTTGTATTCTTGTCTTAGAATTATCTTACTGATGCCATATTCCAAATTATAGTTCATTATTGGATATACTCTTGTGTCATATTATTATGTGAACATATTTAACATTACGTCACTTTCATTAACCATATTAGGTTACATCACTTGTATTAAGGTTGCTTTTCATATAACAAGAATTTTGTGTATAAAACTGATCTCAGATTTACATATTATCTTCCAGTTGCTGATATGAGGGTTTTTTGTAAATCTCATTATTTATTGAGCACGTAAGTATTTATAGCATTTTATTTAGGGTTATTAGCCCTAATTAGACATTTTAAGAAATTACATAATTTCTTATGTCAACATGACCATATATGACATCATATGCATTCTATACATAATTATGGACTTACTGATATTTTTCCATGATTTTATGTCATCATTGCTATTTATTATCCATTAAACAAGCATTACACATCTTACATGATATTGCTTATATTTAATCATCAAAAGCCTAATATTATGGTTTCATATTGTCCTACAAATTTTTCTGAGAATAATGGTACCTTGTTTGTATTTTTATTGTAAACATACTAATTTCTATGAATTTTCTAAGATCTAGGCATTAACTGGAAATACTGGGCGATTTACTTTTTCGATCAACCATGATGCGCCACGTGGCATTCAGGGTCACGGGTCAAGGCTCCTGGACTCATGCTGAGCTATGATTTATTGGATCCAGTTCAGCGGCTAGCTCCCGGGTTTGATTTGGTTTGGCCGGTTCGTTTGACTAGACCTGGTCCACAGTTCACCACTTTCTCTCCGTGTTCTGACCTGCGTCTGAGTCCCCAACGGACTTTGCTCTTCTGCAAGGCAGCTGCCACCACCTGGGCTCTCCTCCGGCGAGTGATTGGTCATGGTGTCCTCCACCTCAAAACGACCTTTCACTTCTATAAGCTTCGCAATCCCTATCCAATCATCCTAGGCTACTCGGGTCGCTGCTGAGGGGTGCCTTCTCATGCATTCAAGAAGCTTGCTGCCGCAGGCTGCTGCTATGGCGGACTAGAAAAGGGAAAAATGCCCCAGCTCCATGAAAATCTAGACTAGAACTTTTGAAAGAGCTACAAGGCTTCTAGTAACTCATACACATCCCTCGTCGCCGAGGAGAACAACTACACATAGGCCTCCGAGCTTCATCTTCGTGGTCGACTGGGTTGAGTTGGTTTGCTACCAAAACCACCGCGGGAGGTCATGGAAATGATGGGGTTGGATTCCCTTGGACCCCAGCTTCCTTTTACATTCACTGACCTCCCTCCTATACCCTCTCTATTTCTATTTCCTTTCTCTGGTTCTAACCTGCTCATTGAGATGGAGAGACACCGCGAACTGGGAGTTCGTTCTCTCTACTGCAGTGGTGAGGCAGTTTGCCCAAGGGGTCATATGGGAGCTCATCCCAGTCTGAAGCCAACTATCCAGTTGGATATTTTGCTCACTCTCAGGATCTGTGAAGTGGTGGAGGCAAATGTGGCCTCGTCCTCCCCACGTCTCAGCCCCAATCCACTGGAGGTTGAGGACAAGTACACAGCCCTCAGATCCTTAATCTACTGCCCAGATTAAAGCTCAGCACATGACAATCTGTGGCATCTTAAGGATGTTAGGCACTGCCACTAGATCACAAATCTAGGGCACGCAAGAGGCCCTGCAGCCCGTCCCAAAACAAACGGGGCATGACATAGATTAAAGATCACCAACTTAAGTCCAAAACACATCAATATGCATGTTATTTCACCAAAATCAAACCTCCAAAACTTCTTTTAGGAATATCCGATTGCCACCAAATTTTAACCATAGATTCCTTACCTCTCGAGCTACCTTCTACTCAAATTTCGTGACAAAACTCATCTTTTTTATCATTCTATTAAATTCCTCAAGAAGGCATTAAAAAGAGATATCTTAATCATGATGTCAACCTCACATCAACACATCTACTTTGTTAAAAGCTTGGAACTCTTAATATAACTCAACCATCTGATTTCACTTATGTCTTTGGACATTTAGGATTCCAAAAGTCCACACCATCACATCCTACACACCTTAAAAGAAATTCCATCCTCAGAATTAAGCAAGAAATCCAGTCTTTCACATCATATACATCTTAAAACAACTTTCATCCTCGAAAGTACACCATACTCATAATTCCAGGGAAAACCTTATCTTGCTCTCATCCACATGTAGGCATCATTCTATGTGTAACATATCCATAAAGGTTACCAAGAACCATGTATCCAAAGCACTATTCGGGGGGTTTTACAACCATCTTGGTGCAATAACACTCCATTCAAGGTTAAACTCAAGGTTTAGAAACTTAGGTTATGTCGTGACATATCTCATATATTAGGGTGGCATCCTTATCTTAACCCATGCATTAGGGTTCCCACATCATATTACCAGATTCTAAAGGAGTTAACTAAGATTAAATCATACATCAAGGTGTCATCAACATTATGTTGTGCTAACTATTAAACTATATTTTTCATTTTTATTAAGAACTAACATTAACACCGCATGTAACATGTTTCATTCATGTAGTCTTATTTCACTACTCATAATTGATTTCAACATTTACTAGTGATTTCTTCACAAGATTAACCAACATTATTCATGTATATGGTTAACGATTTATGCATTGGTATCTATTAAACCCGTTCTAGATTTCCTTCATGTCATACCCTCGTATGATATCTCAAACTTAGATCACGTTCCTACATTTATCATACCACAGTTGTGCTAAACAACGATTGTGAGTGGCTTGTTAAACATATATCAAAACTTCATATAGTCCAATTGAGGTTCTCCTAACCCATACCAGAGGGTAATGCCATGCTTAGTCTCTCTGAGCTAACTCAACTCTATGAGTATCTCATATGCACATACTTTATCTTTCCTCTCTTAGTCTAGGGTTCTCGGATTACCTCATTGGTACTAGTGATAGCCTTACAAGCTCTAGCCACATAAGCATAAACCAAAACATGATGTGACATTCTATTCATAGATCTCTACCCATGAAACATGTTATATCTCAAAACTCTCCTGTATACACTGACTAGATTCCTATGTGGGCAACCACCAACCCGGGCATGAGGCTTTCATAGAACTAAAACATAGCTACCTCCTCAAGGGTCTTGGGCTCTCTCCCTCACCCAGATGGTAGGCACTCATATTCATGTTCACATACACATATATAACCAGCCTCTCTCTATCTCGAGGGTTTTGGTCTTCCCAAGGACATCTAGGGTTCAACAAGACTATAGGATTCATGCATAAAGCGACTCAACTCAATCAATCAGGAGTATTCTAGTTTAGGATGTATCATACCACATAAATCTCATATTTCTCATATCTTAGAGTATAGGTTCTCTGACCTTCTCCCTGTGGGTCTCACTCTCACTAGAGTTAACCTTGAAACTGGTCCTAACACTAGAGGTCCTCCTTCGTAAAAGAGATTGAGGCTCATGCTGACTCACATCTTGTCTCAACTTATCATATCTTATCATATAAAAGCCTAGTTACTTGCATCATCAAGCTTATCCCCACTTAAGTCCTCACAGACTAACATATATCATCATAAACTATCTTAGGTCATCTATATAAGACTTACATCATATCATCTAAACTTATTTCATCTATTCCATCTATCACATATATCTCAAAAAGGCTCTAGACATCTAATCTAGAACTACTCTCTCTTCTAGACTGATGTCATTCACTTTCACTTAGCTTGTATGACCACCTCCTACTCGTACATGTGTGGGGACACATTTTTGTAATACATATACATAATAAAATATTATATAGTTTTTCTCTGATAAAACAAGCGTCAGAGAAAACTATTGAGGTTCGATCCGTTTGGAATCAAAAATCAAATCCTGAAAATGAGTGTCCCACACATAGTAGAGAGTACAGTGCCATGAAAACTAAGGAAAGGGGTGAGAACAAGAGGTAGACTATTGTAGCTACTCTAGACAACGTGTGCAATATGTCTAGGGTTTCTCTTCCCTTGATGCACGTCATTTCCAAATAGTGCAACATCCCATACCACTGCACTACAAGGAAAGAATGACATCTAAGGACTTGCTACTCAACAAGCACCAGTCTAGACCTAGTTCTCAGACATCTAGGTACTAACTTAGAGGCTAGGTCAGATCTAGTCTCTAAAAGATGACTAATCTAACCCTAAAAGATTATTAAGTTCAAGGTTCTTTAGTTTTGAGTTGCATAATGAGCAAATGTCAGGCTTTGCTATTGTTCATGCTCTGATACCACCTGTGACGTTCCCGGATTTTCTAAAACTTAATCTGATGTGTGACATTCAAATTGAAACCCTCACCTCAATGAGAATCCCAATTTAAACACCCCATACAAGGCTAAGAAGAATAAAATCAGAGGGAGTCAAAAGGAAACAATCAGTAGCACATGCACATGAACAATAAACAAGCCACAACACAGGTTCACCATTCACATATAATTACAACATGAATTGTTACAACATTTGATATTACATATTGAACCACAAACTTATATATATACATGTACTACCACTAAACTACATGACTTAAGACAACATGTCCACATGTACATCAACTCGCCACACAACTCTCAACTATCATGGATCTTTAAGAGCATAACCACAATCTAAACAAAAGATTACATTAGGTACACATCCGCACAATATTCAAGAATATTGTACTGAATACGCCTACGTGTCTTTTATATACCTCTCATCATATCTTGGAAATAAGATAAAACTAATACTTGGCAGTAATAGAAGAATATAAGAAAAGTGTATACTTGCAAAAAGATATTCATTAGCAAAAGAGAACACATATATTTTAAGCACATTTCCATCATATATCTCATGTGTCTACCACCAAGTGGCTTTGCCATCTTCAGGCCTTATGATCTACCACCAAGTGGTTTGTGATCATTATACAAACATCATATGATCTACCACCAAGTGGTTTGTGATCATTATGCATGCTCTCTACCACCAAGTGGTTTATGAGCTATATTATAATGGAACATCTATATTATGTTTGTAGGTGTTCATAGCCATAAATATGGAAATTACAGCAACATATCATACAAGACAATCATTTCAATGAATACCATATGCCAAGTCTTTACTACCATACAACACAAGCATAATGTATAATAGGCCAAGCAAGAGGTAATGGTGTACCTTCCAAAGGGATATCACAATCTATACCACATTCCTGATGTCAACCATATCTTTTCTAAACCTGATCAAGACAAGATCATATACTATCATCAGGTTCTCATCATCTTAACCCTAATTATATCCATTTTAGGGTTTACTTAACTTAGTAGTATATTCCCACTTTTACTTGTATTCTTGTCTTAGAATTATCTTACTGATGCCATATTCCAGATTATAGTTCATTAATTGGATATACTCCTGTGTCATATTATTATGTGAACATATTTAACATTATGTCACTTTCATTAACCATATTAAGTTACATCACTTGTATTAAGGTTGCTCTTCATATAACATGAATTTTGTGTATAAAATTGATCTCAGATTTACATATTATGTTCCAGTTAGTGATATGAGGGTTTTCTGTAAATATCATCATTTATTGAGCACGTAAGTATTTATAGCATCTTATTTAGGGTTATTAGCCCTAATTAGCCATGTTAAGAAAATTACATAATTTCTTATGTCAACATGACCGTATCTGACATCATATGCATTCTATACAAAATTATGGACTTACTGATATTTTCCCATGATTTTATGTCATCATTGCTATTTATTATCCGTTAAACAAGCATTACACATCTTACATGATATTGCTGATATTTAATCATCAAAAGCCTAATATTATTGTTTCATATTTTCCTATACATTTTTATGAGAATAAAGTACCTTGTTTGTATTTTTATCGTAAATGTACTAATTTCTATGAATTTTCTAAGATCTAGGCATTAACTGGAAATACTGGGCGATTTACCTTTTTCGGCCAACCATGATGTGCCACGTGGCATTCAGGGTCATGGGTCAAGGCTCCTGGACTCACGCTGAGCCACACTTTATTGGATCTGATTCAGCGGCTAGCTCCCGGGTTTGATTTGGTTCGGCCGGTTCGTTTGACTAGCCCGGTCTACAGTTCCCCACTTTCTCTCTGTGTTCTGACCTGCGTCTGAGTCCCCAACGAACTTTATTCTTCCACAAGGCAGCCGCCGCAGCCTGGGCTCTCATCCGGCGAGCGATCAGTCACGGTGTCCTCCACCTCAAAACAACCTTCCACTTCTATAAGCTTCGCAATCCCTGTCCAGTCATCCTTGGCTACTCGGGTCGCTGCTGAGGGGTGCCTTCTCATGCATTCAAGAAGCTTGCTGCTGCAGGCTACTGCTATGGCAGACTAGAAAATGGAAAAATGCCCCGGCTCCATGAAAATCTAGACTAGAACTTCTGAAAGAGCTACAAGGCTTCCAGTAACTCATACACATCCCTCATCACTGAGGAGAACTACACACATGCCTCTGAGCTTCATCTTCGTGGTCGGCTGGGTTGAGTTGGTTTGCTACCAAAACCACTGCGGGAGGTCATGGAAATGACGGGGTTGGATTCCCTTGGACCCCAAATTCCTTTTTCGTTCACTGGTCTCCCTCCTATACGCTCTCTATTTCTATTTCCTTTCTCTGGTTCTAACCTGCTCATTAAGATGGAGAGACACCGCGAACTGGGAGTTCATTCTCTCTACTGGAGTGGTGAGGCAGTTTGCCCAAGGGGTAAAATGGGAGCTCATCCCAGTCTGAAGCCAACTATCCAGTTGGATATCTTGCTCACTCCCATGATCTGTGAAGTGGTGGAGGCAAATGTGGCCTCATCCTCCCCACGTCTCAGCCCCAATCCGCTGGAGGTTGAGGACAAGTACACAGCCCTCAGATCCTTAATCTACTGCCCAGATTAAAGCTCAGCATAGGACAATCTGTGGCATCTTAAGGATTTTAGGCACGACCACTAGATCACAAATCTAGGGCGCACAAGAAGCCATGCAGCCCGGCCCAAAACAAAAGGGGCGTGACATAGTTTAAAGATCACCAACTTAGGTCCAAAACACATCAATATGCATGTTATTTCACTACAATCAAACCTCCATAACTTCCTCTAGGAATATCTGATTTCCACCAAATTTTAACCATAGCTTCCTTACCTCTTGAGCTACCTTCTTCACAAATTTGGTGACAAAAATCATCTTTTTTGATCATTCTATTAAATTCCTCAAGAAGGCATTAAAAAGAGATATCTTAATCATGATGTCAACCTCACATCAACACATCTACTTTGTTAAAAGCTTGAAACTCTTAATATAAATCAACCATCTGATTTCACTTATGTCTTTGGACATTTTGGATTCCAAAAGTCCACTCCATCACAAAAGTGGTTGGGATTTGGAATCAAACGTTACAACATATTGACTCAGACTCCCACTCGGTCGACAAATTCCTCGACCGAGAAACTCTCGGTCGACAAATACTTCCACCAAAAATTGTTCTGTCTGCATTTTTTTGAATTAATTAACTAGCCATTACAAATGCAATTAGTGGACAATTAATGGCTAGTTGAGCACTAACAACACCCTATAAGGTGTCTAGAACGTCCCCAAGCATTAGCAAACCACTCCTATAAATAGGACAGCCATAGGACACCTCAAAGCACAACTTGTATACACAATTACACTTGAGATTCAATCCTTGTGAGAAAACAAGCTGAGCTCCACTTGCAATCTATTTTCTTTGAGCTCTACATTAGTGTCCTATAGGCTGATATCTCCTATCCACTATACATCCACGTCCATCCACTTTGGTTAGGAGATCAAATGCTTGATATAGAATCAAAGCGTTGTACTCAATTGGTAACATTGTTTCTTTCTTCCAATCTTGTTCCTTTTATTGTATTGTGTTCTCCTTTGCTACTCCTAGGTTGGAGGATATGGAAAGGAGGTTGTTGGAGCTTCTTCAGGTGGTGAAGGTAGCTCGGAGGACTTTGGACTACTTCTAGAAGGTCTCAATGGGAAGCTACTTCAAGGAGGAAGGCTACTTCAAGCGGGAGCGTGAAGTTACTTCAAGTGAAGACTACTTCAAGGTTGGTGAGACGACTTCGGGGTGAAGCTTGTCCAAAGGGTGGTGAAGGTGTTTGTAACTTTATGTAACATCCTTGCAAGGTAATAAAATTCAAATACTTTCAAAATCTCAGTTGGGAACAACCGAGTAGTGAACTGACTCCCTTAGTTTTTGCTATTGGTGGAACCACTCTAAACGTTGTGTCTCCTTCTCAAAATTTCAATTGTGGTTGCTTGGTTGAATTAATTTTAAAATCATTATAAAACCCTTTTCACCCCCCCCCCCCCCTAGTATTTTTTCAGTAACGACCCTGCCTCCCAGTAACCCCCAATTAAGGGAGACCAATAGGTCAGAGCCGTTATCCCAATTTTCAGGATCAAAGGTTCGACAAATAATCAATAATAATTATAAAAGTCTACCAAGACTATACTGAAAGCTAGAATAAATAAAACTTTGCATACCTTTTAAAAACTTTGGATATCTAACTTCCATCCACAGCTTCTGTCTATTCTAACTAATCCTTCTTGCACTTTAATTCTTATTTTCATAATATGACACTTTACTATTTGTACATTTCAATATTGTACCTAAAACGCCGACAAACAAAACGTCAGTTAGCATAAATGAATATGCCGGTATGTGGGGACAACCAAAATATCACACATAGGGCTAACAACCTAATTATCACAATCAAGTTAAATAACAATCCAATTTACATTTTCAATTTGTCAAACTCCACCTCTTTTGCCCTAACCCTTGAATACCCTCTTTAGGGTTTCTCTTTAGCCATTGACTAAAGGCCACCTTCTCTATCCTGAGCTTGGTGCCTGGGGTCACCTCTCATGGTGCCCATTAGTCATGCAATAATGGCCACCTTCTCTATCCTAAGATTGGTGTCTAGGGTCATCACTCCTGGTGCCCATGGGTCTTCCCTCTTGGGCTTGACCTCATTGCATCATCCATCAGGGTGGTATGTAGGTGCGGGAATACACACTTATATCATAATTGTGATAATCATAGTGACTTTATGATTTGCAAGTATGAACATCGAAACTGATAGGTTGCATTCAATACGATCAATCATCTGGAAAACCTTTGGGAAACTAATGTGATTAACCATAATTAACCACATACCTGATCCAGAGCAACTTGATGTCCAAGCAATAATGATAAAGAACAATCAAACAAGCAATCAACAATATCCTGAAATTAATGCAATACATCCAAGTGTTATAGTTTATCCAAAACATTCTCAAGATAGACTTGTATTCCACCTTTGACTTTCTAAGCCCACTTTAGGGTTTTATTAAGGTTTTACCCTCCATAATACTTTTATCACATTTAATGCTCTCTTTGTTCACAATTCCTAATTTCAACATCATAATCCCAATTAATGTCTATTATTTCTCTTTTATACTAAAACTACTATCTTTATCCTTTTAAGTCATGTCAATATCATTAAGGCCAATTATCATCTTTGGTTTCTTCCGGATTAACAACTCATAATTCATTATGGTTCAATTCATATATGAACTCTATTTATCACTAATTTCACATTAATCCACTAGAAAACACTAATTACTAAATTAAGGGTATTTATCCACAATTAGGAACTTTAATACTCAAAATAGCTTAGAACCATCATATCTCAGATTTATACATGAATTTGACCAATTAAAGCCATTAAGAAATATAATTACTAACATTAGGGTTTCAAGGCCCATTAAAGCTTATTTATGTACATGGAACCCTAAATTAATCAAATTACACATAAAGTTCATCCTTTTGGATCTAATGTATCTGTTTATAATCAACAGGTTAATATCAACTTTAATCATCCATATAACCCTTCTCAATACATTAATCATCTTAAATTAGGGTTTCTTAATCATTAATGCATTAAAGTTGATAACTTCCACTACTTTTCGAATTGCAAGAGGAATTAGCTTCTGAATATATTTTTAATGGATTTTATTCATTTTTCTGAGAAAAATACATATATTATATGTACCATTCCGATCTACCAATAAAAAGATATGAATTTTGTAAGAATTCACTTACTTGGACCAATGGCAGGCCGCCACGTCACCACACCCATGCAACGTAGCTCGGTCGATTGAAAACATAATCAATTGACATTTTTGCCCTCTCTTAAGAGGTCAACTCTTCATACCCTGGAGGGGCAGATCTTTCAAAAACTTGCCTGGTCGTCTTCCTCCTCGTGAGCCCTAGCTGCCGCCAACTGCAGCAGCTCGTGAGGTCTCCTCCTCCCCTTCCCTAGACCCGAAAGGCACCGATGAGGGTTCCTTCCCTTCTGCCACCCTCTTCCGCACCTATAGGGGCCCCAAGCTATGGACGAGGTGGCTGGGGTTGAGCTAGAGGCTCTTCCGTGGCAGCTGATCTTGCTGTCACACTGTAGGTGGCTGGAGCGAAGGCAGAAGCAAGGGAAGATGGACAAGCCCCCCCTATGTCGTTGGGGAAGCCTCATGCCTCCTCTGCATCCCATCACAACTCCTTGGTGCCCTCGAGATAGTCCAATACCTTCTTGGCTAGGGTTTAAACGAAAAAGAAGAAGGAGAAGAGAGAAGGATGTATGGAATCCTCTTAGATTTGGCCAAGGGTTTCTACCCCTTATATAGGGGTGGGTAGCAATGGCCTACCATGCTTTCCCATGAAGAAACAAAGCCCTTTCCCAATAGGAAACCAAGTTCCTTCATTAGGAAGTAGTCTTCTCTCTCTCAAATATCTCTTTGATATTTTTTATTCTTTAGATATTAGGAAGTTGAAAATTACCTGTTTTATTCTCTTTGTACATGGATTTTAATCCTTTTTTTTTTAGTTAAGCCAGGAGGTCATCTATTCATCTCACCCTCCTCGTGTGAGCATAAAAAAGAACTCAAGTACAACTCCTGCTGAAAAAAGCAGGTCTATCCCCCACACTTCCCACAACAACACACCAACACAAGCAAGAAACATGTTTCACCTAAGAGCACACAAACACCTCTCAAAACAGACCCATCGAAGCACACTAGCCCAAAGGGATGCCTTCAAGGTTGCTTGAACTGCATCACCACATATGGAGTGTAGTTCCTCTCAAGAATAGCCATACCTCGGATTCTAGCAGGCAATCTTCTAGTATGGATTATACTTCCTCATATAAGAAAGTACTTCTTTTTAATAATACCACAAATTCATTAGTTATGTATCACATTATCCTCTTATTTTGTATTATTTTGCATTTTCTCTTTCTTCTTATTCATTGGGACTCCTTGGATCCCAAGAAATCCTAAGATTTCGAAATTCCGTTTTAAGGATACTTATCATCCTTCTAGATGCATCATTCTTCATTTTTCATTATCTTACTTATTTCTTTATTAAGATATTTCTTTTCAAAGATTTCTCTTAATCTTTCATTTCCTTTTTCCTCTTTTCATATTTCTTTTATTAGAAATCACATAGAAACTAAATTTATTTAATTGTGGCCATTAATTCCACTTTCTATAGATTTCTATGTATTTCTCATAATTACTTTGCTTAATATCCATTATCTTGTATCTTTTCCTTTTATTTGGACTTTTCTTATTTTCTTGTCTTTTATATCCATTATTGGATTAATGTAATAATAGAAATTATGAAATTTCTGTGAAGCCGGGAGAGATGGCTCGCCCTGATGGCTCTGGCGATGGAGAAGGCGATCGAAGGAAGGGTGGCGGCACAGTTTTCTGGGGTGGAGGACGTCCTCCTCCTCCTGGTATTCCTTGCAGACCAGATACTAGAAAGCGGCCTAATGTGGTCGGAGTTGAGAAAGAACCACGGCGATGGTCAGATCTGTTTGGAAACAAGGAGGTGGCCCAGGATGCAGGTGCTTTGAAGCTGAAGGAGCTCACACTGAAAGAAGGTGCCATTGTCTATTCTAGATCGATAGCTGAGAAGAATGCTAGCAAATGGAGAATGACTATAGATGGGTATATTGTAGATCTAAAGCCACACTGGCCGTCTCTGCAAGTTCATCTCCAAGATCTGTGGAAGGTGAAAGGTTCTATTGAGATAATCTCAAGAGGGAACATGTATTTTGTTATTAACTTCTCAGAGGCGGAGGATATGGAGACAGCTATTGATAAGGGACCATGGTTTATAGCGGGGAAACAACTGATAATAAAGAAGTGGACAAGAGGCTCATCTCTGGAGAAGTTGAAGCTGATGGAGGTACCGGTCTGGGTGCGATTGTTTGATCTTCTGCTAGAGCTCTGGGATGAAGAAATATTTGGTATGGTAGGATCGTTTCTGGGAACGCCCATCAAGGTAGATAGGGCGACATTGGAGTTCAAGCGTCTGGAATTTGCTAGGATGCGGGTGCTTATGACGGCTTCCTCGGAGTTCCCTGCTACTATTCCAATGGTTAGTGATGATGGGATAGAAGACAAGCTGAATGTCCACTATGAGTGGTACCCGTGTCGATGTAGAGCGTGCGGTACTTTTGGGCATGAAGATGCTGGTTGTGAAAGCCAAGCGGAGAAAGGCAAGGAGAAGGTGTGGATTCTGAAGAAGAGTATGAACAAACCTGAGGTAGAAGGTCAGACTGAGACGGAACATTTTGAAGATGCTTATGATGTCCCCCCTACTATGGAAATTGAAATTAATCTTGAAACTGTTGTGCAAAGGTGTGAAGATGTAGTGGAGAAGGTGAATTCTGTTCTAGAGAAGGATCAAATTACCCCTGTCAGTAATGCAGAAAATGATGATGGATTCATTCCTGTCACCCGGACGAATAGGAAGAAGACGAAGTCGCCCCCTAGGGGTCCATCCAAGTCTACGGAGGTTGCTTTTCGATCAAGAGTGAACATCTCTCCTAATGCTTCTCAAAACATGTTTGTTGATGAAGGAGGAAGGAGTGCTACTCCCTTGATGACAGCTGGAGGTAACACAAGTATTCAACGAAATGTTACTGAGACTGGCAGGCTACCAGTCGCAGTAGATGGTAATGGATAGCTCCTTATCTATTCTCTCCTAGAATGTGAGAGGGTTGAACTACCCTGGGCATCAGTCCACACTCCAGGAGATGATTAGGAGGTGTGGGTGTGCTATTGTTTGTATCCTGGAATCCAAGTTGAGAAGGAAGAAGGTTAAAAAGGTGTTAAGTAGGATGTTTTGGCAGTGAGAATTGGATTTCGAACCATGATATTCATGCTCTTGGGCGTGTCATTATTGCTAAAACTAGTGATGATATTGGTGTGGTAAAGATTTGTGAAACTGATCAGCTTGTGCATGCTAGAGTCAGTGCTCCTGGTGGTGACTTCTTTATTACTGCCATCTATGGACATAATTATTTCAAGAATAGGTGTTCGCTCTGGAATTCTCTTAAGGAGTTGAGTAATGGTATTTCTATGCCTTGGCTTATTTGTGGTGATTTTAATTATGTTAGATGTGCAGAGGAAAGGTATGGTGTTTGTGGACCTTGTCTCCAAGCTATGAATGATTTCAATGATTGTATCCTGTATACATCTTTGGTGGAACTGGATTTGAGGGGTTCAAATTTCACTTGGGATAAAAAACAACAAGGGGATAATTTGGTCATGTCTAAGATCGACAGAGTTTTCTATAATCTTGAGTTCATTGATTGTTTTCTTGAACTAAGAGGAGAAATTGTTGTGAGCATTCATAGTGACCATAGAATGATTCTCACTCATCTCAGTAGCAAGGTGAAGAGGAATAAATCGCCTTTTCGTTTTGTCAATGCTTGGTGTATGAGAGAAGATTTCCTTCAAGTTGTGAAGAATGCCTGGGAGATTGAAGTTATTGGCAACCCTATGTATCAAGTTTGTAGAAAGCTTGATAATGTTAGATTCCAGCTGTCTAAGTGGAATAAAGAGGTGGTTGGTGACCTAACTGAGGAAAGAAAGATTAAAGAGCATTAAGCTGTTATGGGTCAGCATAAGCTTGATGCTAATCCGTCTGATTATAAGTTGGGAGAGGAAGTTAAAGATACAAGGAGAAAAGCCTTGGAGGCCTATAATGCTGAAGAGTCTTTTCTTAAACAAAAATCTAGAGTGAAATGGCTGTGTTTGGGAGATAAGAATTCAAAAATTTTCTATTCTTCCATTCAAACTAGAAGAATGAGGAATGCTATTAGAAAAGTGAACTTTAATGGGGTTTGTCATATGGATGAGCAGGCTATTCATGACACTTTTGTGAATTACTATAATGAGTTGTTTAATGCTAGTTGCAGTAATGAAGTTTACTGGAATGATGACTGGATTCTTCCTAAACTTTCTGAAGATCATATCAACAGTATGTGTGCTCTGGTTTCTAGAGAGGAAATTGAAAACATTATCTTCAAAAGTGATGGAGAAAGAGCCCCTGGCCCAGATGGCTTTAACTATACTTTCTTTAAAGCTTCTTGGAAGATTGTAGGGGATGATGTGGTTAAGGCGGTTCAAAATTTCTTTAGAAGTGGTTGTATGCTTAAGGAGATTAACAGGACCTTTATTACTCTTATCCCTAAGAATAACAACGTTGTGGATGTAAAGGAGTGGAGGCCGATATCCCTTTACAATACTATCTATAAGGTTATTTCTAAAGTCCTTGCTAACCGTCTGTAGGTGGTTCTTCCTGATATTATCAGTAATTCTCAATGTGCCTTTATTAAGGCAGGTCGATTTCGGATGCTACTATGTTGGTTAATGATTGTCTAAATATGATGATGAAAAGAAATGGCCCTAAGGTATGTGTTAAAGCTGATCTTATGAAAGCATATGATTCCATTAATTGGTCTTATCTTCAAAAGGTGTTGGATAATATGGGTTTTCCTGATTGCTGGAAGAGATGGATTTTTGAGATTTTGAATACCACTAGTTTTCAAATTATTATTAATGGAAACCCCTCGACCAATTTTTATCCTTCAAATGGGATTAGGAAGGGTGACCCCCTTGCCCCTTATCTTTTTGTGATAGCTATGGAAGCGTTTTCTGCTATGATATCAAATTCAGTAAATAAAAGAATTTTGGTTCCTCTTCAAGCTGGAAAAGATGTTGAGGTGTCTCATGTCATGTTTGTTGATGATCTTATTCTGTTTGTTGAAGGGAAAGGTGATTCTCTGTTGGAGTTAAAGAAGGTGCTGAACAATTTTAGCTTGATCTCTGCGTTGAACATTAGTGACAGTAAATCTTCTTTCTTTGCTAATGAGGTGACTGATATTAATTTGGTGGGTGAGATTCTTAATATTCAGAGGGAAAGACTCCCTGTGAAATATTTGGGGCTACCTCTTTTTGTTGGAAGACTCACTAAAAATATATTCTCTCCTATTCTTGAGAAGATGAAGACCAGATTGGAAGGGTGGAAAGCTAGGCACTTATCTTTTGCGGGCAGAGGTGAACTGATCAATTCTACATTATCTTCTTTTTAGAGATACTGGACTGCATCTTTTCCTCTTCCTATGTCTGTGACAGATGATATTGACAAGATGTGCAGGGATTTCTTGTGGGGAGGTGCAGGGCTTGAAAAAAAGGTTCACACAATTTCCTGGAAGCAGGTTTGTTTGCCTAAAAAGGAGGGAGTTATTTGTATAAGGAGGTCCAAAGATATAGTTCGAGCTTGCCTGGTCCTTAATCTTTGGAAAGTTGCCACTAGCAAGGAATCTTTGTGGGTTAGGTGGGTCCATGGGAGATAGTTAAAAGGGGACTCAATTTGGAGGTGCAAAGTATCTCAATCTGCTTCTTGGGTATGGAAGCATATTCTTTACCTCAGAAAAGATATAGTTGATGATATCTCCTTCTCTATGGGGAATGGTTTGTCTATCAAAGTGTGGAGAGATCCTTGGATGGAGGGGCTTTATCGGGAAGATGTGCTTGGAAGCAAGGCAGTGATGAAGCTTGGAATGGGGAAATATGTTACTTTTAATAAGTTGTTCAATGGGGTGACTGGATTAAGTCTAACTCTAGACATATCAATACTGTTCTGTAGGTTATTAAGGAGAAGGATTCTCCTGTTCATGGGAAGGATGATCGTATTTTTCTGAAAGGGAAAGAGGTTCATAAATTCAAGGAGGTGTGGAATGCTACTAGGGTGATAAATTCTATTCCTTCCTGGACTAAATGGTTATGGAGTACTAAAGGGTCTATGAGGCAGCTGGTCCATGGTTGGAGGTCTTTCCTGGATGGTTTGCTGACAGGAGATCATATGATGCGAATGGGCTTACATATGCCTTCTAGATGTGCTCTATGTGAAAATGATGTTGAAGACCTTAATCGTATTCTCTTTCATTGTGCCTATGCTAAAGATATGTGGAATTTGGATATGGGAGAGGGATATATCTACTCTATGCCTGAATCCCTGATGGATATTCTTCTTTCAGGGGAGAGCAAGGTTAAGATCACGATTTTAGTGATTTTCCATTGCCTTTAGAGTGAAAGGAATGAGAGGATTTTTCATGATGTCAGTTTATGTGCAGATAGAAACTGGAGGAGGATTAGAAAGGACATTGATACTTTAAATGTATGGTTTTTCTTTCTGCCTTTTGGTTTTCTTTGGTTTTGATTCACTTTGGATCAAACCCTAGCTTGTACATTCTTTACAAAAATCTATAAAAAGGAGTCCCACACTTTCCCGATCAAAAAATTATGAAATTCCTATCAAAAGGGAGTTTTGCAAAGAAATCCAGCTTTTAAAGCAAAGCATACAATCTTTTCAATTAAGTCCATATTCACAAAATCTTTACAATTCAATTATTAAAACATATACAAAATTGAGTTTGTAACATCCTTCCCCTCTTATAGGGATTTTTCCCTCAAAATTCCCTCAAACATACAAACAAACAGGATAAGACTTCCTCATGTCCATCATGGCTCCCATGTGGTTTTACCCTCTCCATGATGCCTCTCAAGAACCTTCATCATCTCATATTCTTGCATCTAAGTTCTTTCTCACCTTGGTACCTTGTACCCTCATAGGTGACTCACGACATTTTATCTTCTCTCAAAGCTAACTACGTTCATGGCTCAGCACATGGCTTGGGTACCTCACATAGTGCTCTAGATCGGACTTGTGCAACACATCACGTTATCCTGAGGGGTAAGACTGAACATAACTATCTCCACCAATCCATCTCAAAAGGACCCATATATCAGGGACTCAACTTTCTCAGTTGTAGCTTAGAGGGGTCGAATTTTCACATCGCATATTCTCCCACAGTGAACTGCATGTCAGTCTGCTTTGCATCACCTCACGATTCATGTCGCCCATGGGCTTCCTCAGCCATTGCATGATCAAAGCGACTTCATATACACACATTGTGGTCCTTTTTTGACCTTCGCGAGGTCCCTTCACCAACATTATCTTAATGAAGTGGTGACCGACACTACCTCCCTTACAGAGCTTCTTTACATCCTGATACTGGCTATGGTGGTTATCATCACATCTCTCATAGGGCAAGAACTGCCCCCCCCCCATGTATCACCCTAAATGAGCACACATGCTTTCATCAGAGCCTCTTGTCTGGATCATACTAACCACTAGTTAGGGGTGATAAGCCGTACTCACATCGAGTTCTTCATGTATGTACTTCCACCTTATGGAAGTGAATCTTTAGGTCATATTCAAGAACCTTTGAACTCGCATCCTGGTTCAGTTGAATCATCTCTCTTACTTTTAATTCAGCCGGATCTGTCTCCCAACAGTATTCTCTCTTTCTCTTAGATTATATCATCTAGGTAAGGCGATCTACTATAACCCATATTGCATCTTGACCTTCCTTGGTCCAAGGGAGACTTACCACAACATCCATAGTGATGAACTTCCATTCCCTCTCAGAGACTTTTTATCCTTTGTATCACTTGTTGGGTTACTAGTGTTCATCCTTCACCTCCTGACATGCATGGTGACAAGCCACATGCAACTTCATCTTAGGCATCCAATGTACTACTGAAACTTACCATCTTAGTAGTACCATGGTGTATGGTGACTTAAAATCATGATCTCCTGTATGTCATGTTTCCTCAAGATTGATTCCTCGGAAACCCTATATCACTCTAGTCGGGGTTTCATCACCTTCTTTTCCAAAGAAGTGCATCTGAGGTTCTACAACCATCCTTTTATCACATCAAGGCCTAGGTTGGCTAACCAAACAACCACTAACTTGATCAACCGATCTCGTTACATCTGAGTGATACCCAAACATATCTTCTTTTTCAAACTAAGGGCTAACCTAACAACCTCTTATAGCCTCTATCTAAACTAGGCAGCTGCATCTCAACTAGAGTATCCATTACCACCTCAGATCCTTATGTGTAAGGTAATTTTGAAGATATACACCTCCATGTATTCCACTTATTATCTCATCTCAAACACTAAGTCTATCTTCATCAAGAAAACTCTGAGCTCATCCTCTTAGTTTTCGAACTCAAACTTGTATAACTCATAAGTTCTACATAGATCATGATAAAAACATCCTCATAAGATGACTACCATAGTTCTCTTGGTGTTTGTACAACATCCACACATCGTACACTCTACAAGGGTACATTATTATCTCCATCCTCATGCATCATAGCAACGTTTCTACTCACATTATCTTTATCCTTGGTGTATGGCATGCGTACTGTTCTATCTCTCACTCCCATAACAAGAGGAAATAAGCATTTGGCTACAGTCCAAATATAGAGTTCTTCCCATTCCAAGAGTAGAGATGGTACATCCCACATTTCCAGTACACCTACAAATCTAAACAGAAACATGCATCACATGCCTCTACATCATGAACATCTCAATATCCAGGTCACTTCCATGAAAAATTGGTCTCGAATCCACTTGGGTCCACACACAATCATTGGTCATCTCCTCTAGGTCTGTAGGGTGATGGCACTTTTGGGTCATCCCTCTTCCCTTATGCATCAAGAGAGTACCCTCTTCATCTGCCGTTTGGGTCCCATGAGTTCATGAAGGTGATCAATCTCCTAACTCATGGCCCTCAGACAATGATAGTTGTTACCTCCTGACCCTATGGTCATGTCCAACTAGGGAATTAGGCAACTCCTACTTCCATCGGTCTTATCCCTACCTGACCCTAGGATAGACTTAGGATTATAATTTAGTACATGTCCAACATAGTACCTTACCCAAGTCTCCATCATCTCTTTCAGCATTCGTGGTCTGACTTACATCCTTTCATAGGGTTCATCGTGACCTATCTACCTCGATCAGGCCCCATACCGGTTACCTCCATGGTAACACATCCACATGCACTCAGAGATGATCATCTATGGGTCTATAGGTTCACTCTTATACTATGTACTCTCCACTTAGCTTCTCAAGATTCTACGAGACCTATTAGGGTTTCCTCAAAACAAAAGTTGATACATACCCTACAAAAAGGGTCCTCTCCCAGGATGGGAGGAAACTATCTCTTGATAGCAACAAAGGTCACAAACATCCTAGGGTTTACATCTAGGGTTTGCATGATCATGCTTAGTCCTATCAAGCTACCAAGGCGTGTAGGTCACAAGCAGACCACCTTCTAAACCATGCTAGGTCTCCATGGTAGGCCCTACTTGTTTCTATTCCTTCACATTGGACCAACATCATACATGCCCATGTCACCAACCTATATGTGAGGGGTTCATCAAACATATACCTTAATCTCAGGGGTTCCCATTCCTCTAAGAATGAGGAGTTCCATGCTCAAATCTTTGGAAACTCAAATCTCGTCATGAGCATCAGGTACACCAAGCACTACTACTTCCCCTCTTAGGTCTAGGTACCTTAGGTTCACCTTTCTGATGTCCAAGTGCATGCTCAACCCTATAACCACGTACCAAGCATGTATTAGGTACAACATGCACTTCCTATTATCATTCCACTTGAATAACACCTCAGAGTGGAGTCCTCCTCAAGGACAACCAACTAAGTATAAGGCCTCACAACTTGTTACTAAACCTCTTCATGGTCTAAGGAACTCTTCCTCTTATCCCTAAAAGGTAAACACGTATACCATAGGCACATAGGTACCAGTAGTCTCATCCTCTCTCTAGGGTTTGGTTCCTCTAAAGGCAACCAAGATACCATCAGCATCTAGGGATCGTGCATGAGGCAACCACAACCATCCTCTTAGGTCACATCATCCTCAACTTCTCAGGGTTTCTCCTAGCCCAGAGTCTAAACTTCCAACCTTCTAGCTTGGGCCCTGCTCTCTCTCTCTAGAGCTTAACCCTACAACAACCTTACTACTGGAGGTCCTCTCTCTAAGGTGGAGCAATCTCACAAGCGTACACCTACATGAGAGAAACCTATGTTCGCCCAAGATTATGCATAACTCTTCATGCTTATCTCATAAGCTATCCAACATACTCTCATGGCCAGGGTTTTAGCCTATTGTCAGCCCTACTGACGTACTTTGGGTGCAACTTTGTCATGCTCATATAAGCTCATAGGGTTTCTATATGGTCATCACTAACCTCATCAATGAAGGAGTTATCCTTCACCCTAACATGCACGACCCTTCCCAGGGTTGGGTTGCCAAAGTTACTAGGTAAACCAACCTCACATGGCTCATATCATCATGGGTATCCAAACCAAAAGCATTTCCACCCACACACATGGTCTACCATGACATCTAACTCATCATGTCATCCCTCTGGAACCGGGTCTGTTTCTTAGTGTGTTCCCAAAGGTAGCATTTGATCCACCCCCTAACTTCATTTGGATTGTTGAGATTAGCCAGTTCAGTTCGGTTCATCACCCTTTCCCATATCGATTTAGCTTTGTTGCAATCCCTAAGAGTGTGTAGGATAGTCTCCACACGCCCCTCACATCTACTGTAGGTGTTGTCTTCAGTTAGATTTCAAGCTTTTCGCCTAGTATTAGTCAGGATTTCTCCATGCGCCATAATCCACGTGAAGGTTCTCATCCTACTTGAGATTCTCATCTTCCAAATTTTCTCCCACTCTCCACTCACCTTTACATTCTTATGCTTGTGCATTATTCTGTATTCTGAGCTAGTAGAATACTGGCCACTAGTGGTCGGGTTCCATACCCACACATCTTTCTGATTCCTATTGATCAAATGCTCTATTCCTTTGATAAGTTGTATCACATCCATTGGGATCCATTCCTCCATGAACTCCATATCCCAATCTCCATGTTCCTTGACCACACTGGCTATGAGAAGATCTTTTAATTCTTTAGGGATGGGTGCCATAGATACTTCCTCCAGTCTTAACCTAGGTTTCACCCAACAATCTGTCCAGAAGTTTGTTTCATTACCACTAATGGGTAGCACACTAGCGTGGTCCAAGATGAAATCCTTACCTTTGAACACCACTTGTTTAAGTTGAGATCCGTGCACGCTCTTTTGCCCTGTGAACTGCATAAATTTGCTTTGCAAGCTTCCGTTCCAAACTGATGTTGAACCGTTCAGAATATTCCATGCATTCCTAATAAGAAGCACATTATTCCATTCCCTCATTGCTTTAATTCCTAGGCTACCCTCCTTCTTGGAACAAGTCAGTTTATTCCGAGCAAGCAACGACATAGGGTGAGCCTTGTGTCCTCCTCCCCAGATGAACCTCCTTATAACCTCATTGATTCTGTCACATACAGAGGCCAGGATAACTGTGGTTTGCATGACGTATGTAGGAACTGCAGCTAGCGTGCTTTTATGAATATTATTGAAATTTTTATGATGATTTGAGGATCATAATTGTAGAATTTATGCCATGGTTTCATTTTGTAATTCAATATTTTTGATATGAATTGTCTTTTAGGAGAATAAAAAGATGCAGCCAACTACTTTCTCAGCTTACTGATGATGTCTACAATGAAGAAGTAATTCATGGGAGTATGACATGTAAAATCACAAATTATTCCATTATTAAATATCTTTCTTATAACCGCTCATGTCATTCTTTTAGTTGTCAGTATTTACAAACGACCAAAAGGAGGATATCTTGGCTTGATAAATGCTGATTGGAGGTGTTCAATTCCAAAAGAAGGACTTAAAAATAGTAAAATTGTGGTAGGGTCATCTACAAATATCAACAAAAGTGCTTCTATAAACCTTCAAAAGAAAAGGATCCCTCTATTTCAAACACCTGAGTTGGTACCATTGGTAAAGGTCATATGGTGGTGATCTCAAATAATGCTAGAGAAGGTAGTCATTCTAAAAAGCACTCAGGAAAAAGAAGTCATCAAGGAGTGCCTATAGGAGCAAGAATGCAACGTTTGGTAAATGATGTCAGTAACAATCAAGAGGTTGAAGTTCATAATTTAAATAATGGAAATTTAAGAGTCATTCAATAAGAAATGCCCCCACTCATGATCTATTCCAATAAGAGAAGCATATAGAAACCCACCACTGCATATCTATTCCAATAAGAAAGTGTCACTCTGGTTAGGTGAAAGAAAGAACCAAGTGCCAACAAGACATTATTCCTTATATATTTATTGTAGTTGCTTTAGAGTGGCATGGGAGCCAAGTTCTCTTATCCCGCACACGTGAGTATTTTCTTGTGATAAGGGAGTTGCACCCCATATGTGAAGTGCCCCCACCCAAGATCTACATCATGTCGGGACATCATGGGTGTACAACATCTTCTTCTACATTAGGTGAAGCTTTACTGAGATTAAATATAATACTTTCCACCACTGCCACATTTTAGAAATAGAAACCACCACAGTCTTTGAGGTTCACTGGAGCTTGGTACCAATCTCTAGGGGAATGAGGCAGAAGGCAGTGGGGCAGAAAGGCATTTCAAGAGAAGCCTACTACAAGCCATGGGAAGGTCAAATGTCAAAGGTATCATCTAGGTTCTTCTTCTTGTCCTACTTTTTGCCACAACTAGCTTTTACACCTGTTAGCACAGAAGGGAAAGCATTGGAGGTCAAAAGCACTGATGGATTTACTCTCATCAAGAAGAAGATCATGGGAAAGAATAAACATAGTTAACATCTTCACCATGACCACAATGTTGGTTCTAGCTATGGGAAGAAGCATCGACCAAGTAATAGTACCCCAATTCCAAGTCCTAGCCAAGAGCCATTCATTAGTGCCAAGTCCAGCTGTAAACTCAATCCCCATTAGCTACATAACAAAGTCATGATTAGGTGTTAATCTAGCACCCTGCCCAAAGTTCAAGGATAGTTCAAGCCTAAAGCATAGCCGAATTCTGCCTCCAGTGTCAAGCCTTGCACCAAAATTGAGTCACAAGTCAAAGCATGGTCCCAACCCCAAATCCAGTCCAGTCTAGTCTTGTGTTGAGCATAAAGTCAAAGCCTGATTTCCCATTAACCCAAGCCTAGTCCAATCCATGCCCCCAAGCTAAAGACTAACCTGAAGTGGAAACCAAATCCTAGACCAATCTCACCTCCAAGCGTTCAAACTAAGACATGCAATGTTTAGGACTTTGGAGCAAATGGAGATGGTAAAACAGATAACACCAAGGTTAGTCTACTGAAAATTCTATATTTTCACTTGAAGCCTACTAAATTTTGTTGTCTTTACTCTTGTTTTTTCTAGTCATATACTTTTTTAAATGGTTCTGTCCAATCACACAATAAAATATAGGAATTTCAAGAAACTTGGCAAGTTGCCTATAAGGTCCAGTAATCTACTTTATTGGTTCCTCCACGCTATCAGTTCCTTGTTGGGCCAATCAACTTCACTTTTCTGAACTCCCATCCATGAATAGTCTTTTAGGTAAGTCTTCCAGATATGGTAACAAATTATAATGACAATAAAATTGAAACTAGAACTAAGAGTTGTGGTTTTTTGTAATCTGCAATTGGAGGGAACCATTGTTGCCCCCATAAACACAAAAGCATGGGTTTAGGATTGTTGCAACGACTTGAGTTTCCAAAGCTGAAAAGTATTACCATTCAAGGAAGTCGCACCATTGTAAAGAGTGGTTCAATGTGGTGGGGAGTATTTGGTAATATATACCTTTCTTTTTACTTCTTTCTTCCTTTTCTTATAAGAAGTAGGATATAATTACTCATCACATCTTTACTCCTGTGATAGTTTGGCGTTGAGCTAGATGGTGGAATGCCTAGTACTAAGTCAATGGTAAGTCAAGAAAACCAATTGTCAATATAGAAGTATCTTGGAGCCTGATTTGTAGAGATTTTGGTCATCCCTGAACTTCAAAAGCTTAATTTGTAGGCTCTGAGATTTTATGGGAGTTCCTACGTGATCATCACTGGGATAACAATTCAGAACAACCCACAATGCCAACTCAAGTTGGAAAGTTGTAGTGAGTAGTGGACCAGCCTAAATTTAGTTGTGCGGCTATTTAATCTTGTGTAGTCACTAATGAAGCCCCTACATCCCTTTTGCAAATAGGATGTTAACATATGTCCACTAAATAGTGAAAAAGTGGAAGGTTTCACCAAAATTTAAGTCCAGAACACTAGAAACTTCATGAACACTTCTATGTGTGCATGGTTAGTCTTATAACTATTTACCTATAGAGTTTTTGAACCTTTTTCAGCCTTGTATTTTTTCTTACATGAGTTTAAATCATAATCATGTAGTTCTCAACAATCATTTACTTGGAAGGAACGGTTTGGAACATCTCCTGTAGCAAATGGAGGCAATCAAAAAAGGATATCAACGTAATATATATATATATATATATATATATATATATATATATATATATATAAATATATATATATATAAATATATATATATCTTTCTTCCCACACAGGTAGATAACCTAAGTTACCCATGCTGAAGAAGCGAAGGCACACAATTGTAATTAAATGGTAACTGTTGGTCTGGTGGCACACGTAGTAATTACTCCAAATGTATTTGACTTGCTGCTTTATTGATCGAGTCTTTATTTCTGATTGCATCTGCTGGAAAGGTAAAAAAAGGATCACGACGGGAGATGTGAGAATGAGATTGGGATATTTTTATTATATTACTCATGAAATCGTATATCACATTGAATCTGGTCCCCATAGAGAAAAGGCATGAACACAACAATTATTTTCTAGCCGATCATGTACCGATCTTGAAGTATACTCATGCCTAATGTAACGAGTCTAAAACCTTTATAGTGGTGTCCTTTTGTGAGATAAGCAAACACATGGGAAATAAAATGATACTTCCAGATTTTATTATGTAATGTCATCTTTAGTTACAAATTTCTCCTTTCCATTACAAATTCTATGTTCTCATTACAACATATCATTTATCATTACAAAGATAATAATTATAAGAAATAGCAGCAAGTAAAGAAGTGGCATTCTGACAATGTACAGTGAATTACACGACAAGTAAAGAAAGATGATGTTTTGTAATAAGAAAGAAATGTCTGTAATCAAAATAGATAATTTGTAATGAAAAGGAAACATATGTAATCAAGGATGACATTTTGTAAAACAAATCTGAATGCATCAAATTCCACTGTCTAAGAAAAATGATACTTCCAGATTGTATTACGTGACATCATTTTAAGTTACACATTTCTCCTTTCCATTACAGATTCTATGTTCTCATTACAACATATCATTTATCCTTACAAAGACAATAATTATAAGAAATAGCAGTAAGTAAACAAGTGGCATTCTGACGATGTATAGTGAATTACAATGACAAGTAAAGAAAGATGACGTTTTGCAATAAGAAAGAAATGTCTGTAATCAAAATAGATAATTTGTAATGAAAAGGAAACATATGTAATTAAGAATGGCATTTTGTAATACAAATCTGAATGCATCAAATTCCATTGTCTAAGAAAAATGATACTTCTGGATTATCTTACATAATGTCATTCTTAGTTATAAATTTCTCCTTTCCATTATAGATTCTCTGTTCTCATTACAAAATATCATGTATCCTTATAAAAATGATAATTATAAGAAATAGCAGCAAGTAAACAAGTGGCATTCTGCCAAAGTATAGTGAATTACAATGACAATAACATTTTGTAATGAGAACTTAAAATCCATAATGAGAATGAGAAAGTTGTAATTAAGGATGACAATCGATATTCGAAGTTTATTTCATATTCCTTCTTAGCAAGATAATACAGACTCTTTTTACATATTACAGTTTATGTCTGTATATTACAACATATCTACCATATGTACAAATTACTCATTTGTATTACAGTATTTCCAAACACAATTACAAATTGTCCAAATACGTTATGGGTTATTCTCTTCAACATTCACTTTTTTGTTTACCTAACATGAATGTCTCAATGTCTACATCTATCTCTCCTACTAGTGCATGCATTCATAATTAATAGTTGTCTAGCACAATAGTGGAATCATATCATGCGCTTGTAATGAATTTGTGAATAAAAAATGTTAACAACGTTGTTCCATACATACGTAATTGAATTGTACATAATTACAAAAAATGACACTGCTACTCCATGCATACGTAATTGACTTATGTATAATTACAACAGCTACCACCGCACTCCATGCAATAGCAATTGATATTGATTTAATTACAAATCATGCCATTGTTCCTCTTTGAACGGGTATTTATCCTGGCTACCTACACGGGCATTCAATACGTACTATATATATATATATATATATATATATATATATATATATATATATATATATATATATATATATATATATATATATATATATATATATATATGTATTGATCGTTAAGTGATCTTCTCATTCCATAATCACAAAATGTACAAGTGGGGGGAGCATATCTCAATAGAATCTATCTATGTAGATTTATAGAAGTTAAAATAAAATTCAACCTATCTATGTAGGCTTCTGTAATTACTAGTGATACGATGCCACACTCCATGTGGGTCAACCCTAGCATTTTCAAAAATGACACAGTTTCTATGTATCCATATATGGTAAAGAATGAATGTTGCAAGCAAGCCTTCCTTTTTACTTGTCAGCAAGTGCAACTCATCAGTGCGCCTTGGGATGAAGGAGAGCATAGGTGCAATTCTACTCCAAATCTCAGCAGATTTTTCACAAACCCACATGATGTGATTGTTGGACTCAGTTTCTTTGCAGCATAAGCTGCATCTCAAAGCTATAACAAAGCCCCTTCTCTATAGAATATCTTCTGTGATTGGTCTTCCATGCAACACTTTCCAACAGCATATAATGACTCTCTTAGGTACTCTAGATCTCCATAGCCATCTGGACCACACTAGTTCAGCATGCTTCACCCTACAGAAATCCCATGCAGCCTTCATTGACACCTTTTTTAGGTTTATGAGTGTGCATTCGTCCTCACCATTACTAAGCTTAATGCTCCTGCACGCCATTTCGAGTTCTTTAGTCCCCCTAATATGCGGAACATCACAATCTCCATTTGTAATAACACTGTTCAGATAGTTGTTGGGGCCAGGATTTGATCTTAGTCACAAGTAGCCACAATCCTTGACACACATGTCAAGTAACTGCCCATTGACCCACGGGTCCTTCCAAGTCTTTACCCTATTTCCATGCCCAATGTGGAATCTCACATAAGGAAGACAATCATCTCTTGCCTTTAGGATGTTATTCTACATCCAACTATTCAATTGCTTAGGTCTGCATGACCACAAGGTGTCTTCCTTGATGTATTTGTTGTGTATGCATCTAATCCACAGTGAGTTCTTCTCATTTACAATATCCCACAAAGTTCTTATGAACCCAACCATGCACCCGTCTTCAACTCGCCTGATTCCAAGCCCACCTTCGAACTTCCGCCTGCACACAATGTCCTACGAGATTGAATGTATATGTTTGCTATCCTCCTTGTCACCCCAAAGAAAATTTTGACAAAGACACTCAATCTCCTCCATCGTTGCTTTAGGTAGAGGAAAAACACCCATCTAATAACGATGGTCTATAGTGAGGATTGAGATTATGAGCTCCAACCTCCCTGCCATGGAAAGTAACTTCACTTTCCAAGCTTCCAATTTGGTTTTTATCTTATCCACCAGAGGGTTGCACATCATTTTCGTGAGTCTACCTGCAAACAGGGGCACACCCAGGTATCTAACAGGGAACTCATAGGGTTCTACCCCCATAAGAAGTTGAGGTGTTGTGGTGCGGTTCTATTGAAGAACATTTGGCTTTTCTGTGGATTTAGCTCCAAGCTAGAAGCTTCCTTGAATCTCAACAAACATTTCTTTATGCCTACTATGTTGTCCTCACTTGCCTCAACGAAGACCAGCAGATCGTCTGCAAACAGCAAATACAAAATCTTTGTATCTCCTTTGCATAGCAGGACAAACTCCCCCTTCTTAACTGCATCATCAAAGATGGCTGTCAAACCTTACATCCCAATGATGAAGAGGTAAGGCGCCAATGGGTCCCCTTGCCTTATGCCTCTTGTGGTTTGTATTAATTCGGTAGGAGCACCATTAATGAGAATTTGAAAGGTGGCAGAGTTAAGACATTCTTCAATCTAGCTTACCCAACATGCAGGGAACTCGATATGTTTTAGGATAGAAATCAAGTAGCCTCTATCAATAGAATCGTAGGCCTTACTCAAGTATGCCTTTAAACATAATTTGATGTGTGCATTGGGCCTTCTAAAGTCATGCACCAACTCATTTACCAATAGTATTGTGTATGCAATCCTTCATCCCATAACAAAAAGCACATTGGTTCGTGCTAATTAGAAGAGGCAAGATATCTCTTAGTCTATTTGCCATGATTTTGGATATAACTTTGGTAACTAAATTGCATAATGAGATGGGCCTCCAATATCCTACCTTCTGAGGTTGTTTGATTTTAGGAATCAATGTAATGTATGCTTTATTCATCTCCTTAAGCACTCTCCCCTTTTGGAAATAATCCTTCATCGCACTACACACATCCTTACCCACTATATCCCAAGTGGTTTTGAAGAAGTGCACATTCATCCCATCCGGACCAGGTGACTTATCATCATTAGATTTCTTGGTAATGTCATAAATTTCCACATTAGTGACCAAAGCATACAAGGCAACCTTTTGATGTTCTGTTAATTTGGGAGGATTAGTCCATCTTTGTACATTTCTTCTTCCAGATGCATTAAAGATTTTCCTATAGCGATTCATGAAGGCATTTGAGATATCATCCATATTTCTAGTGTGGTTATCTTCAACCTCAATCATCCTAATTTGGTTTCTCATTCTCCTCGTCTTTAAGGAAGCATAGACGAACCTTGTGTTCGAATCCCCATGCTTGAGCCAAAACACTCAAGACTTCTGTCTAATAATAGATTCTTTGATGCTTCTTGTAATGATAGCTTCTTCTTTTAAGGTTTTTGCAATGTCCCATGATAGCTCATTATAAGGTTCCCTGTCTGCCTTCTCTTGTGCCCTCAAGGCTTCCTTTTCTTTGTTTTTCGTAGAATCAACAAGATCACCTGTATTTTCCCAGTTCCATGTTTGAAGGCTTTTCTTCGTAATTTTAAGTCTTTGACTTAATATGTACATGGGACTACCTTCTATTTTCGTGTTCCATGCTTTAGCTACCGTCTCCTTGAAACCAGGGAGGTTGGCCCATGCATTGAAGTACCTCACAGCATAACAGCTTCTACGGCCTTCTTCATCCAAGTGGAGTATATGTGCATGGTGATCGCTATAGATGGTTGGGAAGATTTCAACCCACATTTTAGGGAAGTCAGTAAAAACACCCAAATTGAGAATGTTCTATCTATATTACTCCTTACGTTGTTTGCTCTGCTTTGCTAATTGATACAAGTAAAGAAGGCCCCTTTAGCTTCAGCTTCTATCACATCCATACATCGAACAACCTCATTGAAGTCATTCATAGATTTTACAGATGGAGATGCTCTTCCCTTCCTTTCCTCTATTTTCCTCACCGCGTTGAAATCCCCTGTAATGATCCATGGTCTAGCAACATAATTGCTTATCCTAATCAGGTCCTCCCAAAGAGCTTCACGCTTAGAGTCATCGTTATCTCCATAAACTACAGTGATCTCAACACTCCTATCACCAAAGATGATTCTTAAGTGAAGGAATTGCCTTGACTGAGCAACTGAGACAATTTGAATATCTTTGTTTTCCCAGATTACTAGTATTCTGATCTTCTTACTTTAATAAGAGTTATCCAACCACTTCACCTCTGACCAAGCTCGTTGCATAACTTTGGTTATCTTCTTCCTCTTTATCTTCACTTCAGTTAATAGAGCCACATCAGCCTTAGCTCTTTGCATCTCGGCTCGGACGACATCCTGCTTCTCAGAACTGGAGAGGTTGTGGACGTTCCAAGCCATGAGAGTGGGGGGTCAATCATCAGACCTCTGGGCTGGCCTGCCACCAGCCAAGGCTGTTATTTCTGTCTTAGCATTAGAATCACCAAGCGACTGGAACCTATTGTCACTCTCGCCCACAGAGGTCTTCTGTCGCCTGGTCTTCCTCAGACTAATCATTTTCCTTGGTCTCTCAAAGCCATCCTTGTCAGCTTCCTTCCCTTTCTCCTGTGTGTCGCTCGGTCCCTCATTAGGAGATGGACTTGTCCCCACCTGCTGAGTGCTTTGTGAGCTACTACCTTGAATAGGGATTACCCCCGCCTGTTGAGTGTTGTGCGAGCTACTGTCTTGAACAGGGTTTACCCCCACCTACTGAGTAGTACTTTGTGATCCACTGACTTGGACATTTTGTTGAGCAGGTTGTGCTTGTTGAGTCTCCTTCTCAGTTTGATTAGTTTGTGCATCCGCTGTCACAGGGGCAGGAACAGGAACCTTGCACAGAGCCTTATCATGTCCAAAGCTCCCGCAGTGAGGGCATTTCTCCGGAATCCACTCATAGTTGATGTTGACTGCATAATCAACTCCCTTTTATGTCCTCAGCTTCACATCTTTGGAAAAGGTAGAATCAGTGCTCATCAACACGTTGCCTCGAGCGTAGTCGATCCTAGTCTTGGCCTTTTTCTGCCGATCCAGGCATTGCGGCCTCCCCAAATAGGAAGCTATGCAAGCTATCATCGCCTCGCTCCATAGATCCAGTGGAAGATTGGTTATCTTTAGCCACACCAGCACCGAAGTGAATCGATCCTACTCCAGTGAATCACCTTTCTCCCATTTGTTGAGAATCATTGGCTTGACCTTCACATGCCATGGTCCTCCTTCCAGTGCATTGGTGAGATCCGTTCCTTCCTGAAATTTGATTATGAGCCTACCATTGCCCTGGCCCAAGATCTCCATCGCTCCTACCGGCTTCCAAAGCCTTATCAAGTACTCCTGCAATGTGGGGATGTGAGGCTTAAACCCTATCACATAGCTTGTGAGGGTATTCTTCCACAAGGCTGCAATCTCATCAACCTCCACTTGTGGGATGATGATGGTATCTCCTTCCACCATCAAGGCAGCTTCCTGGAGCCTGGTGTCCACATCTCCGACCAAGTTTTTGAAAAACACCATCCATTCCTTGACTACTCCAGCCACTCTAACCTCATCCGCGTTGAGCCTTCGCTGGGGTCTTCTCCCTCCTTGAGCTGGAGGTCGTCGATGGTCGTCGCCGCTGGCATCGCACACACCACCAGAGCGCATTTTCATTCTCTACTTCTCATGGTGTGATCTACCACCCTTCTATATATATATATATATCACTTTAGAAGTAAGAGGGATCCACTTAAATGGGAGAGGAACCAAATCCTTGTGGGAATTGGACTAACTGATGAGTTGTGCTTGGACTAATTATAAACATACACATGCACATGTACACGCCTCATTGAGCCTTGGCACGTCATGCCACCTATGCCTGCCACATCCGACCTAGTCCGATTTGACACACTGTGTGTGATTTAATATTTTTATTAATTGAAATTTCTTTGTTTTGTTTTTTTATACGGTGTTTCAATTTCTATCATTTTGGAAATCCATACATGCATATGCCATTCTCTTATTGTGTTGTAAAAGCAATTGGGTTGAGCTATCCAAAAATCATGAATTCCTTTTAATCAAATCCTTCCATTTTTCTATCCAGATTTATTAGTCGCCAAAAAATTGGTCCATGTTTCCTCAATTTTGTGTGGATGCACCCAATGAAAAATTTTTTGGGGACTTGAATACCCAATAATGGTTTAAGGAAATTAGTTATTTGTTTTCCAATTTGGGTGATTGTATCCATCTATAAAATAGACAAGTTTGAGCCATTTCTAGCACACTTAAAAGACATCCAAACATATAGTTGCATACTAAGAATAGTTGATTGTGAGACAACTGCTGTGTATGAGAATTTTTCTCTCCCAACTGCTACTATGTGTGGACTCCACCACCTTTCATTAAACTAGTCAATAAACTTGTTCCAACTCATCTTCTTTCTCCTTCTCCACTTACTATTGTGCATCTGAGTGTGTTTATTGCGACATCATTTTTTTGAAAAAGGTTGAGGGTCATATGATTGTTCGACATTGTCCACTTTCTAGTATTTGTGGGTAGTACTTGAGTTGAGGGTGTTTGAATCTAGGAGGCAGGACACTTGTAAATCTTGTGGATAGGATCAATGGATTTTATCTTTACTGCAGTGATCTTCATAATACAACTTCACCCACATGATCATCTAAAATTTGTTTTCTTTATTTTTTATTATTGATTGGATTAATTTCTATCATATCATGAAAAGAATTTCTTTACAATAACTGGAAACTTGAACTATTATCCAATAGTTATAATATAAAGGCAGTTTAACATATATTTTATTATGACTGAAAATAATTATAAAGAATGTAGTTTTGTGGTGATCAGAGAACAAAATAAGAAAGTGCATCCTAAAATAGCATTTCTCTCACTATTTGAAATACAAATTGAAATAATTAGTTCATGGTGATGAGAGTGCCTTAAAAGAATAACAACACCCTATATTCAGTTAATTGGAAAAACTTCTACAAAACTGAATCCTCACTCATGATCGATAACAACATTTGGCATCCCAATTTCTTATGAATGATTTGTTGGAATAAATTGGTCAAGTGCTAAATAGCTTGATAAGATACAATTATTAATCAATATTAGCATACACAAACATATATAAAGGAATCTACCAAATATAACGAGCATAGACAATTAACTTTTGTATGGGCAGATATGTATACACAATTTTTTTGTAGTAGTAAAACCAAAATGGAATAGAGGCATCATATTCAGATTACTGCATTCATGGCTTTGACTCGTTTATCTTCAAAGGAAATCATATAAACTGATGTCAATTGTACCTATTAAAATTGTCAACCTTGTTTGAATCTCCTAGTACCGAGAACCATGAAAGGGTATTGTAGACTTTGTCCTTGTGTGGTACCAATTGTATTTATATATGTAAAATTAAATTGTATAATTCTATAGAAAGAAGACAGAGAGAGGTGGACCTTTATATTATGGCCCATAGAGAGAAGATGTGTGAGTTGGCTCGCAGACACGACACACACACATACATCATTATAGAAGTGAGGCAAAGAAATAGGAGATAGACATATATGTATAGTGTGACACTCTAACACCCCCCCAAACTTGGAAAGGGATAATCTCTTCCCCAATTTGTTGATGAGAAAATGCAACATGTTCTTTGAAGTAGCTTTAGTGAGGACATCAACAACTTGATCTTTAGATGACACAAACTTGGTGATCAGATTTCCAAGAGCCACCTTCTCTTGTATATAATTATAATCTATCTCTATGTGTTTAGTTTGAGCATAAAGCACTAGTTTTATGGTTAAGTGGGGAGAACTTAGGTTGTCATAGAATAGAATGGTTGGAGTAAACTATTAGACATGTAAGTCATGCGTCAACTAAGAAAGCGATGTGATTTTAACTATTGTCAAAGCTAGAGATTGATGCTCATCCTTAGTACTCGACCTAGCCACAATAGATTTTTTATTTGATTGCAAGGAGATACATGTTCATCCTATCAAGGTGTAGAAACCACTTGTGCTTCATTGAGTAAGAGGGCATCCAGCCCAATCAACATCACTATAAGCAACAATTGGTAGGATGGAATTAACATAGATTTGTATGCCTCGATGTAGTGTTCCCTTGATGTATCTCAGGATTCGTTTAACCAATGAGAGATGGAAAGTAGTTGGGTTATGTAAGCATGGACATGCTAGATTTACACCATAAGTGAGATATGTTCGTGTGAGAGTTAAGTATTGTAAATATCTAACTATTCTTCTATAAGAGCTAGGGTCAACAATAAGTTCTCATTGTTGCTTGAATTGCCCTCACAAGAAGGAAGGATTGACTGGAGACAAAATTGGTTTGCATTAAAACATGTCTTCTTGTTGTAAGATTTCATAGGTAGGCCTCATCTAATGTAAAAGAACACCTAATTCATTATAAACCACTTGAATTCACAAAATATATTGTAGCTGACCCAAATGATTAAGACTAAAATAAGCTTCTAGTCTATGAACGAACTCATGTACAGTAGTGCACTTGTTTCCAATTATTATAAAGTTGTCCACATAGAGACAAAGCTACATGGTGATATTTCCTTCATGAAACAAATAGTGAAGGGTCAACTGAACTTGAGTGGATTCCCATTTCAAGAAGATAATGATTGATAAGATTGTACCATTCCATAGGCATATGTTTTAGACTAGAAAGAGCTTTATGTAGTTTACATACATAGTTCGGATGATTTTTATCCACAAATCCTAGGGTTTGTGCCAAGTAAACTTCATTATCGAGATCGTCATTTAGGAAAGCATTGCAAACATTCAATCGTTGCATGTAACATTTGTTAGATATAGCAACAAATAGAATAGTTACGATTGTTAGAGATTTAATTATTGGGCTAAATGGTTCCATGTAATGGATTCCTTTTTCCTGATGAAATCCCTTTGCTACTAGTTGAGCTTTCAACCTTTATTTTTTTATTGAATATCCATTTACAACCAACTACATTGAAGTGATGTTCAGGTTTAACTAAACTCCAAGTATGATTTTTATATAATCTGTGAAGTTTAGATTGTTGGGAAGTAGGCAAACAGGTAGGTAGCAGAAACAAAAATTTTACTGACATATTTCCCATAAACCAGCGGATGGCATCAATAACTATGCAATGAGAAGGATGGTTTCAAAAAGATATACCTGGTCCTAGAGTAAGTCCAGTGATAATCTTTTTTTATGTAGATGCACACTCTGTCTTGGATGACGTATGTGTAGCTCGTAGTTGCACTGGGACTTGTCTGACTGCTCCTCTAAGGACAACTGACTTGGACAACTGCTGCAGTGGCTTTTCGGATCTCACCATAGACTACAAGTTGATGTTGCTCTCCTAGTAGAAGCCAAAGGACTCCTGCCTCTAGAGTAGTCCACACGGACCAACTAGAACTCCTATCGTTCACCAAGAATAGACATGAAGGAGGTTTCCTCCCCATTGGTGTACTAGTCACCAACCTACTCTCCCATAATGACAACTTCACAATTGTTCTCTCATGTTGTCTATCCCTCCTTTTCAAGTAGGACTTGCCTGTACTCTCTCAATTACCACAACTAGAGAGGGCAATAGTTGTCAGAGGAACTGATTCTTAGTTGTGCATGTTGTTGTTGTACTTTGGTAAGCCTCTAGTACCCCTCCATATATAGGAGGGGTTAGGGTCAGGGTTACCAGTCCCCAGCCTATGCAGGACTAAAGCAGGAGTGGAAAGGACTGGAAGATCTTGAATTTTCACAACTTTTCTAGAAGTTTCACAACCTATGTGTGCCAAAATAGTCATCTCATAACCTAGACGGTTTTATGGTCACGTGAGATGGTCAACTCGCACTGTGAAATGATTGTTTTGTAGTTTCCAGTTGAACACGATATTGGCAATTCATTTTCGATTAATATCCTATATTAATTTTCTTGCACAACAAGTTATGTGCAATTTAAATGAAAGAGGAAATCTTGAATAAATGACTATTTTGGGATGACCGTTTGGTAGTGTTGTCATGTTGTTGTTGCGTGAAACAATTACCTAATCACTTTAACAATTATTTCAATCATTATTCAAGATTCAACTCCTCTTCTAGATGAGTTCCTGTGTGTGTGGCCCTATAGGTCCCATATTACGTTAGTAGTGAATGTCCATAACAACTTATGACATCACAAGTAATTAACAGTGCCTAGTCACACATCATTTCTACCCAAGTAAATGAAAAGTTGGACAACAACTTCAACCTATAATATATACATGGTGTTATAGTGTTTGTATAGTTCCTTTTTCACTGATATCCAGATTGAACTAGAGGCATGGAGCAGTCACCCTCATTATTATTCAATCTTGTTCCTTGAATCAAAGCAGACTGACTGAGATATATGTAAGCTCAACACATTGAGTTACATGTGCATGCATGCTTTTCTTAGTCTCACTAATCAGGAGGCCTAGGATATCATACTCCCTGAGGAGGGACAAATACCATATCTATCACTCATAGTCAATCCCCATGTGTCACAGTCACCCAATCATCACCTTTATAACAATCCATGTTTTATGATTGTGTTTGATGATTTCAAAGTGTATAGAATGACATATGATGAGTGTAGTGATTTTAGGTCTAAGAACCACAACCACCACCATCACTATGAGATCTGACTATGACTTCCGTTATGATGGCTTCCATGTGTCAGTCTCACGATGGGTCTGTCCAATACACTGTTCCTAACATGTATCTATGTGTTTGGTTTGATATCGCCATATCATGACTAATGAGACTTTGTCATCAACCAACTCACACTCTGATCTTATGTGTTATTATTGTCTATCTACCTTCCATAATAACTACCGAATAGGGACATAATGAGAATGTATATACTCTTAACATGTGTATGATCTCATTCTTCCAATTCACGTACTTGAAGACATATGTCATTGAGTAATATCATTCTCCAGAAATTTATTTTGTTGTTTTATTATCTCATAACGGAACAAACATAATAAATTAGAAGCTTACCTTTTATTAATAATCAAATCATTTACAATTATGCCATCACAATCATCACATGATTAGCTCTATGGGCATATACCCCAAAAGACTCCCACTTGCACTTAGAGATAAAAACACATGTATCGTATACCGAGTGGCCTAATACGACCATCATGTTTCTACTGTGATGGTGCCTTTTTTAAGGGATCAACAATATTACTTTCAGTTGGTACTCTGCTAATCTTTACATCTTCTCGCAATACGATCTCTCATATGAGATGGGACCGCCTTTGTATATGTTTCAAATGATGATGTGATCTGGGTTCCTCAGTCTATGCAATAGATCCATTGTTATCACAATATAGCTCGATTGCATTGCTAATGCTCGGAATGAACCCAAGTTTAGAGATGAACTTCTTGATCCATACAGCTTCCTTTGTTACACTCGATGCAGCAATAAACTCGACCTCTGTTGTTGAATGGGTAATTGTCTCTTTCTTGGAACTCTTCCAACTTACAATGCTATTGTTTAGGAAAAACACAAATCCCTATTGTGATTTATAATCATCTTTGTTTGTCTAGAAGCTTGCATCGGTGCCACTAGCTCTTCCTCTCCATCATAGACCAACAACTGATCCTTAGTCCTTCACACTACTGCATGATGTTCTTCACGGATGTCTAGTGAGCATCGCCTGGTTCTGACTGGTACGTCATGCTCAAAGTGTATGAGACATCTGGATGGGTGCACAACATCTCATACATGATTGATCCAATTGCTGACGCATATGGAATCTCACTCATGTGCTCCCTTTCTTCACAAGAATGAGGACATTGACTCTTAAATATGGTCACTCCATGCAACGAAGTAGGTTTTCTCTCTTTGAGTTCTTCATGTTGAACTTCTTGAGCACCTTGTTAATGTATGTGCTCTTACTGAGTCCAAGAATCCTTCTTGATCTATTCCTATAGATCTTTATCTCGAGGATGTAAGATGCTTCTCCAAAATCTTTTATAGAGAATGTATTTCTAAGCCATGTCTTTACCTTTTGTAAAGTAGGGATGTCATTCCCCATCAATAGTATGTCATCCACATACAAGATGAGGAATACAACCATGATCCCACTAACCTTATTGTATACCCAAGGTTCATCCTCATTATGAATAAAGACAAACTCTTTGACTGTCTCATTAAAATGAAGATTATGGCTCTGAGATGCTTGCTTCAATCCATAGATTGACCTTTGTAGCTTACATAATTTATTTGCAGATTTTGGATTTATAAATCCCTCAAGTTGTGTCATGTACACATCTTCAACAAGATTCCCATTAAGTAATGTAGTTTTAACATCCATATGCAAGATCTCATAATCATGATAAGTTGTAATAGCAAGCATGATCCTGATGGACTTAACCATGGCCACTAGAGAAAAGGTTTTGTCACAGTTAACACCTTTGAACTTGTCTGAAACCCTTTGCAACCAACCTGCCCTTATAGGTTTTAACTTTTCCATCCATGTTGGTCTTCTTCTTGAAGATTCACTTGCACCCTATGGGTTTTAACTCTTCAGGTGGATCCACCAAAGTCCATATCTTATTGGTATACGTGGATTCCATCTCATATCCCATGGCCTCAAGCCATTTCTCATACTCTAGTCCCTCTATAACATCTTTATAGGATATTGGCTCATCATCTATGACCAATTCACTTCCTTCTAGAATTATAAGATATCCATATCTCTCAGGTTCAAGGCATTTCCTATTTGATCAATGAGGTTCTTGTGTCACCTGAGGAATTTGAGATTCCACAACATTTTGTGAGTCTCTTTGTTCCTCTTATGCATCTATCAGTTCAATTCTCTCTTGTTGGTCTCAAACTTCTTCAAGTTCTACTTTCTTCCCACTAATTCCTTTGGCAATGAATTTCTCTTCCAGGAATGTAGTCTCCCTGGCAACAAATACTTTGTTGTCAGTTGGTTTGTATAAGTAGTATCCCTTAGTTTCCTTGGGATATCCAACAAAGAAACATTTTTTAGATCTAGGGACAAGCTTTTCAGAAAACATTTTCTTGACATAAACCTCACTCCCCAAAATCCTCATAAAAGACAATTTGGGACGTTTCCTAGTCCATATCTCATATGGTGTCTTTTGAATCGATTTTGACGGTACTCGGTTAAGTGTAAACATGACAGTTTCAAGAAAATAACGTTAGAAGGTTGTTGGAATATTAGAAAAACTCATCATTGATTACACCATATCTAGTAATGTGTGATTCCTTCTTTTTGATACACCATTATGTTGTGGTGTTCCAGGTGGAGTCCAGTGTGATATAATACCACAGACTCAAAGAAGGTCCTCAAACTCTTGGTTCAAGTATTCTCCACCTCGATAAGAATGAAGTTCCTTAATACTTTTGCCAAGTTGGTTTTGTACTTCATTCATAAAATATTTGAACCTTTCAAGAGCTTCTGACTTATGTTTCATTATGTAAACATAGCCATATCTACTGAAATCATTATTGAAAGTAATGAAGTACTGAAAACCACCTCTAGTGTCTATTTTAAAAGGCCCGCACACATCAATATGTATGAGTCCTAATAGATCACTATCCCTCTCACTGTTTCTAGTGAAGGGCATCTTGGTCATCTTGCCCAGCAAATAAGATTCACATGTCTCCATTGATTCAAGATCAATAGAGTCCAAATAACCATCTTTATGGAGTCTAGATATGTGATTCTCATTTATGTGCCCTAGACAACAATGCCAAAGGTATGTATTGTTTGAGTTGTTGAGTTTTTTGCTTTTGGTATTTATGTTATATACACTTATCTCTAGATCAATCAAGTATAGACCATATGACATTGGGGCAATGCCATAAAAGATCCCATCTTTACTAATAGAACATCTTCCATTTTTTATAAGAAATTTTAATCCTTTCTTGTCTAAACAAGATATAGATATGATGTTCCTATTAATCGCCGGTATGTAATAGTAGTTGTCTAATTCTATTACTAGCCCACTTGACATATTTGACTCATAGGTTCCAAGTGCGTTGGCCATAACTCTTACACCATTTCCAACATACAATTCAACCTCAACTTTCTATAAAGGTCTACTTCTTTTCTGATCCTTCACATTTGAACAAATGTGTGATTCACATCATGTATCTAGTACCCATGTTGTAGAAGTAGTGAAGATAATCTCAATAATGTATACACCATAAGTAGAGATCTCAATCCCTTTCTTCATCTTCCTAGGTTCCCTTATCCTTCTCCTTATTCTAATTATAGAAGACTAGGACTTTAGTTTATCCACATAACACTTCTTGGCCTTGCCTTTGTCCGTGGACTCAACTCCACATATCACCATCATGGATTTGTCCATCTTCATTTGTTCTTAGACACTTATCAAGATGTCAAGTAACTCTGACAGTTGTTTATCCACGTTGATCAAGTGAAATCACTCTATAAACTAGATATATGATTCAGGAAATGATTACAAAATCATATATGTGTCCAACTCTTGCCTAAAGGGATTGCTAGTCTTTCAAGATGCTTCATATGCTTAATCATATTGAGCTCATTAGGCTCTACTGGATATCCCTCTATCAGTTTGCACTCAAATAGCGCCTTAGAGACATTGTACCTTTCATGCTTATCATGTTTTTTATGCTACTCATAGTTCATACAACCTAGTGTAAGGTTCTTTATGTTCATAACATCATTATCATTCTTCAAGGAAACATCCATGTCAGTCTTAAGTGAATTTGGAGTGGATAATAGCTTTGGTGTTTTAGGAACATGTTGAACACTTGTCAAGGTCCTGAACAAGTTATGGAAATAAATCTCAATTAATTCGTCCAATTGTGATGATTGAGTGTTTTCCATTCTATTATATAAGGGAAAATTTTCATTTGTAAAAAAAACATTTTTGATTTGAAAAGTCGATATTAGTTAGGTTGTTAATTAATTATCAATCCCACTATTTTATTCAAATTGATAGCCCTTACTACCAATTTGGAAAATTCCAACGTACAATCTTCAGGTGGGTCAAGATCCATATTGCATCAAGTCATGCCTCAATTTTGGTTGATCACTGACAACTTGATCATTTAGGTAGGACAAATTGCCAACTGCATCTAAATGAAACTCTTGGATAGATGATATGCGCAACACTTTGCCGTAATCATTTGTATGCCTCTGGTGCCTGGTCTCACCAAGTTATCACCAGTTAAGTCCAACCCAAAAGCCAACATGATAGGATACATACCCTGCTTTGGAAGATCTACATACCTACCATCACACTTCTACGAGATAGACGACGCACCACGCTTTGGCATAAACTATACTTGGTTGATCAAGCTTTTCATGTGTGCTTCTTATGGAAGGAATCTCAAAATTAATATTATAATAAGGGATTTTGTATAATATATATACATTAACAGTAACCAGATATATAGTACACATCTTATACAAGCTATAACCCACAAAAAAAATTTGCAATAAATCAAGTGATGGTTTTGTCCATCCTAATGTAATTCCTTCAAGCCATAAGGAATTACCACATCTAGGTCCACATCACATGTAGAAACTTGTTGTTGTTGATAATTTGTGCTAGCCAATTGGGTTTGATCGGGTCAACCTTTGCACTGATCGGCTTTCTTCTTGGCCAGTCATTTGGTCATCTCTGTGGTTTTCTGGTTTTATGGTCCACCATTTGCTGGCTCCTCTAGCGAATTAGTCGTGTCCACTAGCTGATCGGATTGGCTCGTCATCGGGACATCCTTTGTCTTCATCAAAATAGGAAAGTAAACTATCCTACTTTTAAATCATTATAGGGAAACCTCGAGTTATATTCGAGGGGAGAAATGTAGAACATAATAATACTTTTACATTGGTAAGATAAGGTAGAGGCTCAGTTCACATATCAAGATAAACAAGATAAATCAACCACATAACAATGCATAGATATAGGGGTTATTGGCCATAACCATGCAACATATCCATCATCAAAACTCTCTTTTAGGTTGACGTGCATAAATTGCATATATATCATATATATATATATATATATATATATATATATATATATACATATATAAGGGCCCATCTTTATTTCCCGCACGGGTAGCTACCCGCCCACCCTTCCGACCACTTTTTTTCAAAAAAAAAATTTGAAATTGTAGAGGACTATTTTGTCTAGCTCTCCAAAAAATTTTAGCCAAAAATAATATCATTTGCCCCTCCAAAATCAAAAAACCCGTCCTTATATATATCTGCTGTATATTTTGTACATAGTTACTTTTTTGGCCAGCAGAGTTACTTTTTTGACACCATAGTTACCTTTTTTTATAGAAGAGTTACTTTCTTATCCAGGAGAGTTACTTTTTTAGCTGTCGGGTAGCGAAAATCCAGGCTACCCGCACGGGCAATGAATGAACGCCCTATATATAAATATATACACATATATATATGTATATATATATATTCGTTTGGGTTATCAAGTGGTGATTAGTCGGACATGCACATCAACAAGTTTAAATATTCACACCGTATGCAATAAATAAAATCAGTAAAACCAAAATCTGATCATAACAATTATCCTAAAACATAATTGATTAGTGTGTCCATGATACCAGTATTAGGAAATAGGCCATCATGTAGGCAACATAAATAAAAATTTTACTGACATATTTTCCCTAAACTAGCAGATTGCATCAATAACTATGTAATGAGAAGGATGGTTTCACAAAGATATACCTGTCCCTGGAGCAAGTCCAACGACAATCCTTGTCGATTTAGATGCACACTCTATCTTGAACGGTGTCTGTATAGCTCCTAGTTGCACTAGGACTCGTCTGACTGCTCCTCCAAGCATAGCTAACTTAGACAATTGTTGTGCGACTTCTCTGATCTCACCACAGACAGTGAGTTGATGTTGCTCTCCTAGCAGAAGCCAAAGGACTCCTGCTTCTAGAGTAGTCCACACGGACCAACTAGAACTCTTGTTGTTCACCAAGAATTGACAAGAAGGAGTTGCCCTCCCCATTGGTGTACTAGTCACCAACATGCTCTCACACAATGACAACTTCTCAGTTGTTATCTCCCATTGGCCATTCCTTCTTTTTCGGTAGGACTTGCCCAGGCTCTCTTATTTACTACAACTAGAGAGGACAATAGTTGACAGAGGAATTGATTATCAATTGTATGTGTTGTAGTTGTACTTTTGGAAGCCCCCAATAACCCTCTATATATAGGAGGGGTTAGGGTCAGGTTTACCAGTCCCCAACCAATGTGGGACTAAAGCAGGAGTGGAAAGGACCAGAAGATTTTCAATTTTCATAACTTCTCTAGAAGTTTCACAATCTCGTGACCCAAGCAGTCATTTTCTCACATGAGACTGTCGTCTCGCACTGCAAAGTGACCATTTTGCAATTTCTGATTGTAAATGAAACCGGAAATTCATTTCTGATTAATATCCTATATTATTTTCTTTCACAACAAGATATGTGCAATTGAAATGAAAGAGGAAATATCTATAATCTTCCCATGGACGATCTGACCATCTCTCCCATGTGAAACATCTATCTCACTCACCCATATGATCGTCTGGTGACCTGACTCAGGTCGAACGCTTCATCCAAAGCCAATTTAAACTTGAACCAACTTGACATCTAGATGCCCATCTCAACCCTTGAAACGGCCATTTGGCACTCTCTAGAGGCCCATCTCAACACTTGAGATGGACATTTTGCAGTGTTGTCAAGATGTCATTGTATGAATCAATTACCTAAATACTTGAGCAATTAATTCAATATTTATTCAAGATTCAACTCCTCTTCTAGATGAGTTCCTATGTGTGTGACCCTATAGGTCCCATATTACGTTGGCAGTGAATTTTCATAACAACTTATGACATCACAATCAATGAGAGGTGCCTAATCACACATCATTGCTACCCAAGTAAATGAAAAGTTAGAGAACAACATCAAGCTACAATCTATGCATGGTGTTACAATGTTTGTATAGTTCCTTTTTCACTAATATCCAGATTGAACTAGAGCCATGGATAAATCACCCTCATTATTATTCAATCTTTTTCCTTGAGCCAGAGCAGACTGTCTGAGATATATGTAAGCTCAACACATTGACTTACATGTGCATGCATGCTTTTCTCAGTCTCTCTAACCAAGAGGCCTAGGATATCATACTCCCTTAGGAGGGACAAATCCCATATATATCGCTCATAGTCAATCCACATGTGTCACAGTCACCCAATCATCACCTTTACAATAATCCATGTTTCAGGACTGTGTTTGATGATGTCAAAGTGTACTGAATGACATGTGATGAGTTTAGTGATTTTAGGTCTAAGAACCACAACCACCACCATTGCTATGAGAGCTGACTATGACTTCCATTATGATGGCTTTTATGTATTAGTCTCACGGTGGGTCTGTTCGATACATTGTTCCTAACATGTATATGTGTGCTTGGTTTGATATCACCATATCATGACTAGTGAGACTCTATAATCAATTAAATTTCACTCTGATCTTATGTGTTATTGTTGTCTATCTACCTTCCACAATAATAGTTGACCAGGGACATAATGAGAATGGATATACTCTTAACATGTGTATAATCTCATCCTTCCAAGTTACGTACTTGAAGACATATGTCATTGTGTAATATCATTCTCTAGACATTTGTTATGTCTTTTCATTATCTCATAATTGAATAAACAGAATAAATTGGAAGCTTTCCTTTTATTAATAATAAAATCATTTACAATTATGCCATTACAATCATCACATGATTGGCTCTATGGGCATATACACCAACACAGATTGTGTAGCTAATTACCAGCCTTTGACATAAAGAGCATAAGTGATGCATAGGTATAAGTGGCATATCGATTATATTGAATGCATATTTTAGATTTGGTTTTACTATCCCACATGTACCTCTTGTTTGCATCATGTAGTTATTGTGTGGCTGATATGGAATGTTGGAGTTAAGATAGGAGGTAAGATCAACCACTACTACAGAATACGCCTTTGGCGTCGGTTGTTTAACCCCCTTTGGCGACGGTTTTCAAGAGACGCCTATGTGGGCACCGCTAAAGGTCGAACTCTTCGGCATCGGTTTTCTAACCGGTGCCTATATGATCTATAGGCGTCGGTTATATATAGTTGGCTGACGTCTATAGGGTTCGCGCCACAAAAAAGGGAACCACCTAGGACACTTTCTGCATCGGTTAACAACTGAACAACTGACGCCATACTCCCAGACGACACAGCCGTGCTTCGTTGCACGGCCGTGTTTAGTACTATAGGCATCGGTTTTATACGAATAAGTGACGCCTTTTCCACCACAGCCGTACTTTCCTGCACGGCCGGGTTGTTTGTCATATTAGGCGTCAGTTTTTATCCAATAACCGACGATGTAGGCCTTTGATGACGGTGTTCTATAAATAACCGACGCCTATACTTTAATTTTTTTTTCTTATCAGTTTGCAGGCCTGCTGTGGCTGGTCAGCAGGATGAGAACCTGTAGTTTAGTTTTCTGAACTGCAGGTTTACGACATCCATTGATATCATCCTACAAACAGGCCACAAACCTGCAAAATCAACAACTATTTTTTCACACAAGTAGATACATTCAGACATCAATTCAATTCTCACATTCACACATGTAGAAACATTCAAATACATGTAGAAACATTCAGACATGTATAAACATTCAGAAATATTCATTTATAAAATATCATTCAGCATCGCTATCAGCATCCCAATTATATCTTACAACCGCCACTACTTGTATGGCTTTTGCCCATTCTTCTCTTATTTCATTTAATGCTTCCATCGTATATGGAGCATGTACATTTTTAAGCGTTTACCTATAGTGTGGTCAGTTTTAAACACCTGTAAAGAGAATGATGTATATATATAAGTAATAATATAAAAATAAGATTGATATATTTCATACTAACTAATGAGACTATATATAATACCTCATGTATGGTATTAATATCCAATGCGACATGTCGGATAATCATCTGCATAAATCACATCACATAGTATGTGCATGCCCAGCCGTTGTCTTGTATAGCGCACTATAAATTGAAACATACAAAATATTAAAAAATACAACTAAGCACAGTTCACATAAATAATATATACATTGGAGTCGGGAACTTACTTTTACGTTCTCCCAAATTATTAGCTGGTTCTTTCTCCTTGGGACATTTCCTCCAGAATTTTTGAATGCATCTAAACCCCTACATGTTAATGTAACACAGTAAATTGCATAATTAAATAGTAATGTAATAACAGATATTAACGGATATAAAAATGAAATATTTCTCACCAGAATAATGGTATTCTCAATATGTGTCCATTTTTAGTATTTAATGTACTTCCCGCAGGATCTAGATAATAAACAGTAAACGTCATGGGGACAATAAATAGTAACTCCCAATGTCTACCGCTAGAGGTAAAAAAGTTAAAAATTAATAACTCAAAATGCACAATAAAAATGGAATTTTCTTAAGTCCAAATTATAAATAAAGTAAACTTACTTGACATTGAATGGAGCTATTATTATTGTCTTCTTTTGCTGACCGAAAATTGTAAAAGCATCTATACAATATTGTTGAACACTATCAGGGTCTTTAGATACCATACTAATCAATCATGGAATCAAAAATCCCACATGATCAAATACAAATTGTTTGCATTGATCTTCGACTAAGTAGCTGCAAAACATGTATTACGTATGCATTAATATATAAGAAACCAAATCACCGGATCTTACACAAGGTATATGGATGTATAAACAAGATCTCACCTTATCCATATCTCTATCATTGATGTATTCAGCCAATCATACATAAACAGCTCAATAATATCTTGTATAAATAAAGAGCTATCATATGATTGACCTGCATAATCTGCTTCTAAAGAAACAATTATAGGGAATATATATTATGTGCCCGTAGCCAACATGCCATTCCCCTACAAGCAGGACCTAACATGTATTTTAGGTCAGTTGGAACCCAACTTGGTAATGCAGGAAGTGGAGGTGGAGGCCTAGGTGCTTCGGGTGTCTTCTTTTTAACCTATATATATAATTTCAGATTAGTTGACCTCATGTATACACATTAACAATCTAAAGTAATGTAAAATTATCTTACAATTTCAGTAGTGTAGACGACATCTACTTTGGGCCACAATATCACCCCCCCTTCTGCCTCACCAAGTGTATCAATATCTGGGTAGGCATATGGCAATGCAGCTTCCCTCCAATCGGGTAATACACATATCGGGCTCACACGAACGTAGCCCTACGGCATTGGAATCCCATGAAACGTTGCTCCAGGAAGGGACTGGTAAGCCTGCGCCTCTACAACAACATAGTCTTGCATTCTTAAGCGGCATGGCTTCAATGCCTACAAATTTACGTAAAGAATGTTATACATATATACATATCATCTTAAAAACATATCATCTTGAAAAGACTAGCTACAATGTCATAAACAATACTTACAGCAGACGTGTTTGGCGATGGGTCTCCAGGATTACTTGCAGTCTGTGCATCAGGAGAAGAGTGGGTCGCCATAGGCTAATTGGAAGCCTGAGATGCCTGCCACCGCACTATTTCTTCCTTGACCTTCTCAGCAACTATATCATTGACCTTCTTAGCAACTATATCCTCGACTCTCTTATTCTCCTATACATGAATAAAAGAAACATTAGCTTCTTATTATTGAATTCCCTTTTGCAGTAACATTCTAAAAAAAGAATAGGTTACCTCTTCTTGTGAAAGTCCCACTCTGGGTTTGCGCTGGGATGGCCCAAAGAATGCTTTGATGCCCACACTAGTGCCTGCACCCCTAACACGTCTAGGATGCTCTGGGTTACGCAGAGCAACTGTCAATTTATCCCTTGTGCCCTGAGGGATGAACGTGCCTTGTTTCCTCTACTCATGCAGCTCCCGCTAATCACCATCAACAGAAATTGGTAAGTTAATACCACAAATAATCAATATTCAAACGATTTCTCTAAGAGTTGTATTTTGCCATTTTCGCAGCCGCCTCAGCAGTTACGGGCTTCTTTATTTCTCCCTTCTTGTTTTTCCTCCCAGCTATCCAGATATCATGGCGAGGCATGGGTGTGGCAGATTCCTGAGTAGCAGTAGACTCCTGAGTAGCCATAGACTCCGCCTGTAGTCTTTGGCGAACTCTTGCATAGCCCTTTGGACCCATAGTGTGGTCATGCACATTCAGTGCACGCCTTGCTTTTTGCGTGTCACTGAGGGCCTAGTTAGTATGCACATTAATGATTTGGTTAGTAGCACTAAATGTTAATCTTGAATAGGTGAATACAACGTATATTAATTAAATTGGGAGTGACGCCTAATACCTTGAATTCTTCAGATTTTCTTGAAGCAACAAAATTGTCCCAATCTTCTTTGTCCAAGAAGTTCCACTATTCAAGGGCTGACTTCTTCTTCTTATAACCATCTTTTATGTATTCTCTGTTGAGATTTGTCCTATAGTTCCTAAGCATCTTTCCAGCGTGTTGCATCACACTTTTACGATGCAGCTTCTCATCCAATGCAAACAGATTCTGTAAAATAGAATTCTTATTAACTAGTATCCAAAATAGAATTGCAAAAATATAATTTGTAATCTACAAAATAAAATTGCAAATAATAATAACTCACGCATAAATCCTTCCATATCAAGTCTTTCTTCCCATGAGGAACTTTATGCCAATTATCATACTTAACACCACAATGGCTTCGAGTGACACACCCAAGATAGTTTACAAAATTATTGCGGTTCACTCCAATTGCATTTCCTCCATTATCAAACTCCATAACCAATTTGGATCCACTGCCACTTAGTGCTATTAACTTCTTCAACAGAGTGATGCCCCTTTTCTTGTTAAGTGTTTGGTGCTGCGCATCAAGTTGCTCCAGTGCTTCAGTGGGTACATGTGCATCATCAACCTAAAATTTGACAAAAATAAACACACAGAATTAGCACAATATAGAAATATGGGATATATGACATAACTAGAAGATAATGAATTTTATAGAAATACAGGATATGTTTTTAGAACTTACATTGGTATCCTCGCCATGCTCGTCATGGACAGCATGCTCATCATGGACTTCATGCTCATCATGGACATCATGCTCATCATGGTCAGCCATCTGAAAATGTCATTAAAAAGGAAAACATTTAGCATTTGTATTAACTAGAAAAAGGCAAACATTTAGCATTTGTATTAACTAGAAAAAGGCAAACATTTAGCATTTGTATTAACTAGAAGATAATGAAAAATCAAATCTGAAAATGATATTGATATTAAAAAAGAAAATATTTAGCTTCAATAAAAAAATATAAACATACATCCCTCTAAAATTGTGATCTTTTATCAATTAACAATCCTTCATTGTGATCTCCGCGCACATATAAGTCATCATTAGCTTCAATATTTTGTGGAGTTGGCAACCCAACTGAGAATGGACTGGAGTCATCATACTTATCATAGTACTCTTCTTCATCTATAGGATCTTCAATGAACTGTCTTTTACCATGAAGAACAACCGACCATTTATCATTTGCAGGATCATCGATATAGAATATTTGTTTCGCCTGTGATGCCAATATGAATGGTTCACCCTTCTCGCCAATCTTTTCAAAGTTCACCAAAGTGAAACCCAATTCATCCACTATAACTCCTTTGGTGTTATCAACCCAATTACATTTTAAGAGCGGAATTCTAAAATCTATGTAGTCAAACTCCCATATGTCTTCAATGACACCGTAATATGACATTTTAGCTTCACGTGGACTCTTATCCTTTGCACTTGCAAAATACATAGTCGACGCTTGAAGAGTGACCCCACTATTTTGGACGACACTCTTATCATCTTGGCGCTTTGTGTAATATGTGAACCCATTAATGTCAAACCCTTCATAAGACATAACATTCAGTTTTGGTTTAAAGGTGAGGCATTTGATAGTTTATGTAATATCATTTGGTGTTTGAGATAGTTGATGTAAGACTTTATCTTCAAACCACTTAGTAAAAGTCTTATTATGCTCTCTAGAAAGCCACATTGAACTTGCTCGAGGATGTTGTCTCTTGATGAAATTGGTATGTTCCTCGATATAAACACTCACTTCGTCCATGTTGTGTAAAATATACAAGTGAGCTTGTTCCAACTGCTCACAGGTGATTACTTTCACCTGTGATCCCAAAATTCCTTTGCCCTCCTCAATATTCTTGTCATTAACAGGAGTGTTATTACCACTCATAAAGTCATTGCAAAAATCCATAACCTCTCTCGCCACATAACCTTCAATAATACTCCCTTCAGGCCGATAACGGTTTTGAACATCACCTTTAAAAACGCTCATGTATCGTTCAAAGGGATACATCCAATGCAAGAAAACTGGTCCCAACATTTTCACTTCCCTAGTCAAGTGGACAACAAGATGTACCATGATATCAAAGAACGAAGGAGGGAAATACATCTCAAGCTGACATAGGGTAACAACCACTTCTCTTTGCAAATTATCGAGAGTATCAGGGTCAATAACTTTGCTGCATAGAATGTTGAAAAAGAAACAAAGTCTGGTGATTGCAAACCTTACATGCTTCGACAATATAGATCGAATTGCCACGGGCAATATTTGTTGCATTAGATTGTGACAATCATGAGATTTAAGACCTATCAACTTTAGATCTTTCATTGATACCAATCTACGGATGTTGGATGAGTAACCATGTGGCACCTTAACATTTACCAAGCATTCACAAAAAGCTTTCTTCTCTTTTCTAGACAACATGTAACAAGCGGGAGGTAAGTATGTTCTTTTATTACCCATTTCACGTAATTCTGTTAATTCTGACCTTATTCCCATTTCACGTAGGTCCAGTCTGGATTTTATCCCATCTTTAGTCTTACCTGGTATATTTAACAGAGTACCAATGATTCTATCACAGACATTTTTCTCAACGTGCATTACATCGATACAATACCTGACTGTCAAAGAACTCCAATAAGGAAGATCCCAAAATATTGACTTCTTCTTGAATGAAGAATTGTCACTCCGTGTGGCCATACTACATTGTGATTTCTTACCAAATTCATTGACAATGTCTTTTACTCTTTCATAAACAACATCCCCTGGTATAGGTTTAGGTGCAATCCTTTCATCATTCCATCCATTGAATGCTTTGCGCTTCCTACGATACAGATGGAATTTTGAAAGAAACCTTCTATGACCAAGATATACAGTCTTGCCGCCATGTTTTAGTCTTATTGAATCAGTGTTTTCTTCACATATAGGACACGCTTTAGCTCATTTGACACTATATCCAGACAAATTCCCATATGCTAGAAAGTCATTAATAGTGCAAAACAGCATAGCGTGCAAACGAAATGTCTCTCTTCCTGAAGCATCATAGGTCATCACACCTTCAGCCCAAAGTTTCTTTAAGTCATCAATCAGAGGTTCAAGATAAACATCGATATCATTTCCGGGTTGTTCAGGGCCCGATATCAGCAACGACAGCATAACGTACTTATTTTTCATACACAACCAGGGAGGAATATTGTATATAACAAGCATGACTGGCCAAGTGCTATGTTGGCTGCTCAATGTCCCGTACGGATTCATGCCATCTGTACAAAGCCCAAGTCTTAGATTCTTATCTTCTTCACCAAATTTGGGGTACAATAGATCAATCTTCTTCCACTGTGGGGAATCTGACGCATGTCATAGGATCTCATCATTATTTTTCTTAACATATGCATGCCACCTCAAATTCTTCGCATCTTTCGGATTTGCAAACAAGCATTGAAACCGTGATATTATAGGTAGATACCACAACACCTTGGCAGGAGAACTAGTTTTAGACTCCCCCGAAGTCGTCAATTTATACCGTGACGCACCACATTTTGAACAATCTTTCAAATCTACATAGTCCTTTTGAAATAATACACAATCATTTGGGCATGCGTGTATCTTCTTGGCCTCCATTCCCATTGGGCACAACATTTTCTTTACCCGGTATGTTGAGATTGGCAGCTCGTTTCCTTCAGGAAGCATTTCTTTCAACAAAGTCAACAATGAAGTGAAGCTTTTGTCACTCCATCTATTTTTAGCTTTCAACTTATACAATCTCAACACAGTGCTAAGCTTCGTAAACTTAGCACAGCCTGTGTATAACGGTATCTCAACATCATGCACAATGTTTCTAAAGATAGGAGGTGGATCGGTGTGCTCTACCCTACAACTATCCAGCATCGCATCAACGATTTCTACTGGAACTGGTTCGTTCACATCGACGTCATCGGAGGCAATTTCTTCTTCCACCCAAGCACTGCTATCGACATCTACTGGTTTCGAGTTTGAAATCTCTCCATGCCAGTGCCATTCTATATAGCCTTGTACAATCCCATTGCACATCACATGACTTTTGATTTCCTCACCAGTGTTGACTTTCAAGTTGTTACCGCAATGCCTACATGGACAGTAGAACCTATTTGTAGGTTTTTTCCTATGTTCCTCGGCAAATCTAATAAATTGATCAAGACCAGATATAAACTCTGGGGTGCAGCGATTGCGAATGGACATCCATGATCTATCCATTCTATGATCAAAGAGAAAACAAGTATATATTAGGACAAGATTAGGGTATACACTTACATCCTATCCAAGATTTACTCCTATTATCTACAATGAAGCCGGACTCCATACAAACAGTATATAATTTAGTGATTGTTCATTCTAATTTATACCAATGTACAAACGGGGAAATGCTACCGAATTTTTCTCGAAAACCCAATACACATTATACACTTACATCCTAAGTGAGATTAGGTGTTCAAGAACAGTCACAAACCGGGGACTATCCAAGATTTACTCCTAATGAGTAAATCTTGGACGAGTTTCTAGGCCAACAAACACATGTGATGTCATTCTTATATATAATAAATGTGTACCACCTATCCCATCCTTGAACACCTAATCTCACTAGTAAGTGTATAATGTGTATTGGGTTTTCAAGAAAATTTCGGCAGCATTTCCCCGCTGTTCTCTAAGTACATATGTACTTAGAGAACAGCGGGGAAATGCTGCTGAAATTTTCTCAAAAACCCAATACTAATTATACACTTACATCCTAAGTGAGATTAGGTGTTCAAGAACAGTCCTAAACCGGGGAATATATAAGATTTACTCCTAATGAGTAAATCTTGGATGGGTTTCTAGGCCAACAAACACAATAATAGATATGTACATGTTAGGGTTTCATCACAATTAATGTTAGGGTTTCATCACAATTGATGTTAGGGTTTAATCAAATCAAATTAGGATGCTACAATTAACAAGTTTAAATCTTATTTCAACATGCATCAAAATTTACTGAATTAGGCCAAACATTACGATTAGAAGCACAAATATATGACAAATATATGCAAGCAAAAGATTTGTTCATATCCTAGGATTTACATAAAGCATTACATAAAATTTGTTCGTATCCTTACCAACAGTAAGCACGGCCGTGGCTGTGTTGGCCTACCACGGCCGTGTTGGACAGCACGGCCGTGGTAGGCCAACACAGCCATGGTCGTGCTTGTTGTTGGTAAGGAGCTAGGGAGAAGGAAGCAAAGAGGCTAGCCTACCTGGAGCTAGCGTGGAGAAGAGCGGCGGCGAGCAGCGGCAGTAGTGGCAGCGAGCAAGCGAAGAAGCAGAGGGGTGGGCGGCGGGCAGAAGCAACCACCGGCTGGAGAAGCAGTAGGCGCCGGCCGGAGAAGCAGCAACAGCGCCGGCGAGCAGAAGAGCACCAGCACTGAAGAAGCAGAGGGGCAGCAACCGACGTCGTGATTTTGGGAGAGCGGCGGCGAGCAGCAGCACAGGAGAATATCACGATGAAACAGGAAGAAAGGGGGAAGAGCCGGGTGATCGGGTCTATTAAGTTGGTCAACGACGTCGGTTATCTACTAAACCGACGCCTATTATGCTTTAGCGTCGGTTGATAGTAAAACACTGACGCCCAACTAGACAACCTTTACCCTAAATTATTTGGCAGGAACCATTATCAGTGTCGGTTATCGAAGGATAACCGACACTGAAAGTGGGACTTTTCGTGCAAATTTTCATTTTAAATAGGCGTCGGTGAATAGTTAAAAAACCGACGATGTAGGTGACCTAAAATGTTTTCGCTCGAAAATTGGATTTCGCGGGCGATTTTAGGCGTCGGTCTGTTATAACCAGCCAACGTTGAATACAAAGCGGTACCTGTGTCTGGCTGGTCTTCGAATATAGACGTCGGTTTGCATAAATAACCGACGTTTAATATTATAGGCATCGGTTTTCCTAAATAATCGACGCCCAGAAAAGCGACACTGAATGTTGTTTCTGTAGTAGTGAACTTGAGAAGGAGACTCGTCATCTGTAGTGAGATAGTTTTCTAGTGTTTCAGTAGATTGCAGTGTGTAGGGTGTAGTGGTTGATATGTTAGTGCTAGGAGAATCTTCTCCTATTGAGGTTAGGGAAGGAGTTGTTCATTGTAGACATTGATGAAGGGAGATCAGTAGTAAACATCTTCTCGTGAATAATACTATCTTTAGCTATTATATTTCCATTTAAATTACTGGTATTTGTAGTTGACTATAAGTTTGTTGGTGCTTGAGTTATACTAGAATCACCAACTTAACATTATAAGATTCAATATCATTGAAATGGCTTATACTTTGAGTATTATCAGAGGAAGTAGTAGGCAAGTTGCCTTTAAAGGGAAATACATTTTCATTAAAAACTACATATTTTGAGACAAACACACATTTTGTTAGTAGATGAAGGAATTTGTATCCTTTGTACTGTGCACTATATCCAATCAAAATACATGGTAATGACTGTGAATCAAGTTTATCAGTGGTGTAGTTTTTGAGATACAGAAAGCACAAGGAACCAAATTCACATAAATCATTATATGATTTTTTTCAGAAAACAAAACTTCTCGAGTTGATTTGTGTTGGTGTAAAAAGTTTATTTATTAGATAATTAGTTGTGAAGAAGGCATCAAACCAGTAGTTCTTAGGTACTCCTGCCTCAAACATCATTGATAGACCAAGTTCAACAATATGAGGGTGCTTTTTTTCAAGAAAGCCATTTTGAGAAGGGTCATAATGAGGGTCAAAGCTCACCATGTTGCATTTCTTTGCCATATTTCATTTTGTAGCGTGAATATCTCAATGTTGTTGACTTATAAACACCTCATTGTATGTAAGTTTTCATATATTGCTAAAATAATTAAAATATATGCTACATTTAGATTGAAAAAATATCTAAGTATGTAATAATTTGTTTTAATGTCAAACTGGATGGAATTCACTAGCTGGGATAGAACTTTATAGAACTAATTTAAAAGGTTTTATGGCTTGTGAGAGAGATTGGCTTGAAGTGCCTGGTAGTGTTATCCAATGAGGAGACTGTTTGGGCGTGGTGGTTTTCTATTTATTAAATACGTAGTACCTAAGAACACGACAATGCCTACTATATATATATCATGTTCGGTTGTAATAATCTCTTTAGAATTTCATCTCCTTTTTATAAATCTTGGGAGCGCTTGGACTCGGCCAATCTATCAACTTGGCTCAGCTTGACCAAGTTTGTGGTTTGGTAAAGAAACTAAGAAATAGATAATAAAGTATTATGTGGATAATTGGACGAGATCAAGATCCAAAACAGAGGAAAAACACATGGCTGTGGTTATATTTTGGACAAAGCTATGCACCAATGTGCTTTACCAGCAACTAGAGTTGCTTTTATTCTTTACAAGTTCAACAGAACGACTTCTTTTCTGGTGTGAGGTTATGGCATGGAACTAGTCCAAACCAGTGCCTTGAATGGACGACCTTGGGCGTTTCCTAGCTGCTTCTTCATCAACAAACTCAAACGGGGTTATGCCAGGGCGACGGTAACAAAACTTAGATCCGAATCAACACTTTTGACAGACTCCACTGGTACATTTCTTTGTTATTCTCGTGGCTGGGCTCTAATTACGTACTTCCAATTGTTACTTATTACTAAGTATAACAATAACATTCGGCTATGTCTGAAGTTCTTTTTCTTCATGTTAGCACTTGGAATTTCTACTGTTGTTAAAGTATGCAATAAAGGACAAGTTCATTTCTACTTATTATATTACAAAGTTTACTTTCACTAGTAGAAGCCGGGGTATAAATCGACACTTGTTTTAAAATTAATTGACTCAAAGATAACGTCGTCTATCTGCCGTGTTGATTTATTTACGGCCTTACCCCAGTCGGCTCATCCCGGCCGGACCGGCCTCGCCAATTTCCAACTCGTGCCTACTCTTCTTTCCTACTTTCCTCTGCGTGGCTAGACTAGTCCCTCAAAATTCTACACGCGGGGCGCCAGCCCTAAAACAGAAAATTCCGGATGCATGATGAAAAATCCCTGCCATCTCGCCTGCTTCTTCCTTGGTTGATGTCGTAAACCATCTACTGTCTCCTAGCGCTGTACGGGTGCTGGGGGTGGGGACGGAAGTGGGCGTCAGGGATGGCGCTGGATGTGGCCAAGGCGATCCGTGACAAGAAGCTATACCATACTTCCTTACATCGAATTTTAACCATGATTGTCGTTGTCATTACTATACCAGCTACCTGCTTCATCATGTGTCGACCAGTAGATCTTATTGTGCCTTTTTTGTATTATCTTCTTCTATCTATCTAATTTCTTCTTATTCCTTAACTTTTTTCGTGAGTGTTGGGTTAAGATGTTAGTCGTTACCTTTTTTTTGTTTTGAAAAAACTGATTTCTATCTTTTCATCCAGAATTTTTGTCTGATTTCTTAAAAGAATTGCGCTTAAGAGTCGTAGATGCTATATCCAGAACTTTGCTCCTGACACCCTGTTCGTGGTGCCCAAAACTCATCAAAGTTTTCACCTTTGTTACATGTTACAGTACCGAGATCAAAGATAATGCTCTGGCAAGGCGAGTATTACCCAAAAAGCCTTCTTGATTCATCTCTTTCTCTTTTATCCTTTCAAACATTTTAGACGAATGACAACAAAGGCTGAAAAAAAATGTGTTTCTTTGCTCTGCAGATACAATGGAGAAAACATGAAGCAGGGACAAGATATATCAAATGAGGACCGAGGACAACATCCTTTCTAGCATTGATTCCCTTAGGCATGGTGATCAAATTGATGGTGATGGTGGTAGGGACGGTGATAGTGATAGGGAAATCATTAAAATGCGTTGTTTGGTAACATGTGCATGGTGATAGGGATGGTGATGGTGAAATTTTTTTAAAATGTTGTTTGTTACATGGTTATAATGATGGGGAAGGATTTTTTTTTAAAAAAACACCCTACACAAGTAAGAATTATATGTATTAGAACATTTGTTTTGTACATTTGTCTAAATAAGTAGTGGAGTTTTGAAAAAAATTCTTTCTCCATGATTCACCACGATTCACCATACTTTTTCATGGGGACAAAAAATAGATCAAAATTCATCACGGATTCACCATGATTCCCTATCACCATGGCAAACAAACAACATTTTTGTTTCACCATCATTCCCTATCACCATGATTTACCATGTTATTGAACTTACAAAAGTAAGTTTGTTGAATATGTACTAAAATCACACGCAGTTTCCATTTTTTAGATTTTTAGTTAACGAGTTCTTGATGGAAACCCAAGTTAATTGATCACAACCCTCAGAATGTACATGTTAGTCTACTGATAAGGTTGTGTTTATCTTTCTCTAAATCCATTATATAAAACGTGCGATATAAAAAGGGCATGATATATAATTATATATGGCCTTTTTAATGTTGGAAGTTGATGCCCTCTAATTATTGGAACAACAACTTGGTGGATATATTTTATTATAATAGTACATAATCATATACATGACTTTTTAGAATTGTAGTTACCTACGAAACATATTCCTAGTAATTGTCTTTGTGTGCCTATCGATTGTTGGACATGACTCCAAATGATTTTAAAGTCTCATTGTATGCCAAATTTCTCTTTAGCACGACTAGCATCCAACACAATAAAAACAAGGTATGCGACTTTTACTACTGGATTTCCTCTCGTACTTTGCCGAATTAGCTTCCTATTTTGTCTCCATTACACACGACTCTTCTAAACCGACACAGTTTTCTAATTCGGCACCTACCTGTGACTACTTAGTCGAATAAATAATACAGATCTGTCTCAAAACTGCCCTGTATTGTACCAGTGTTTTTAAATTTATATATGTTCATTGTTTTAGCTGCAGCTTGAGGAACCGTCATACTTTTCAAGGGGGCTATGATTGCTCTCGGTGCAGCTAAAGGGATTCTCCACCTACATAAAAAAGCCGCTTATCCCATCATTCAATGTGATCTCAAAGCTAGTAATATATGGTTGGACTCTGAACTCATTTATCACTGCTGATTTTGGACTATCTTGGTTTGCGATGTAATCAAACGACGATCAAATGTGAAATGGCCATGTATTAAGTGTCAGTACAAAAGTATATTTTAATTTGGGCCATGTTTGGCTTTCAAGTCAGTTTGTCATGTTGTGTTTGTGTTGAATCTATTCTTGTTGGATATGACTCAAGTTGACAACCTGATTATGTATGACATTACTTATTATAATAAATGAGATCATTCTTTATATATTTGCAATGTCTTGGTGATGCTTAAGTTTTATATCTTTATGCTAAAAATGTGTTGTGATTTTATGAAAGAAAATATGCCATTACTTATCGTCATTTGTTAGGCAGTACTTGCATATACGCGTGCAAGCATGTCACCTATTACCTGTTTGACAATTACATTTATCATCACTTTATGAAATAGGTGACATGAGTTTCTATAATGATTTCCAAGTGAGTGATGGTCATTGCTGTCACCTATTGCCATGTATTAGAATTGAAAAATCACAAATAGGTGACATTCATTGTACATAGGTTACATAGCACAAAGGCCACTCTGAATAAGTGACATACATTTTTCAGGCAATAATCATGTCACCTTTTTGCTTATATATTACATGCTTGACTGTCACCTATGCCCAATTATTTAGTAGTGAATTCTTGGTACGCGTCTTTTGATATTAGTGTACATTGTTGGTTTACATGTACTTCTGAATACTATTTACACATTGCTAAGTATGTTAGAGTCACACTGTACATAAATGTATGTCTCCTGTTTCATCGCCTCACTTCTATAGTAATGTATGTGTGTGCGCCGTGTCTGCGAGCCGACTCCCCCATCTTCTCTATATGGGCCGTAATATAAAGGCTCACTTCTCTCTGACTTCTTTCTGTACAATTATACAGTTGTATTTTACATCTATACATACAATTGGTACCACACGGTGACATAGTGCGCGATACCCTTCCACGGTTCCCGGTTCAAGAGATTCAAACATGGTATTAGAGCATAGCGGGTTGTCATCTCGCCGATCCGAGGAAAGGTGAAAATCTAGGTTTACGTCGCCACAGCCGCAATCGCGCAAACATCTCTACGGCCATGATCGTGCAAGAATCTTCGCCAAGACATCATCCTACTATCCTCTTTCTTCTAGACCTCTTCCTTCTTCAGAAGACTTCCATCATCCAAGCGATCACGGAAGGATCATCATCCACAAAACTATTATCGCATCTTCATCTTTCTTCGTTGTCATATCCGATCTACTTCGTTTCGGATCTACAACTACCAAAAGTCTCTCTTCCAAGTGTGAGTTATCTTACTTCATCCACGGGATTCCTCCACTCTTCGATAGCAAATCGGCTTCTTCTTTTCTTCGTGAGCAAATCACATCTGCCTCTTTGAATCATAGTGTCTGAAGATTCTGCAATATCTTCTTTTCCAGTGGTACCTATGTACCCCTATCAGGTCATAATGTATCAAACTTCCTATCGATCAAGTTACGCTTGGATGAGAACATATCGCCTTATTTAGGGCTGGATCTCAGGATATGTAGCTGAGGATTTTTTTTTTTGAGTTAAGAGAGACATTAGTCTCTCCCTTCCCTCAAATAGGTGCCAGAGCTCGGATAACCCAAAGGTTGGTATTTAAAGTGTGTAATAGGGGAATTCGAACCCGGGTCCCCCATGGAGGACAAACCGGACCGAACCACCTGTGCCACACTAGTCGGGTTGTAGCTGAGGAGGTTATGGGGGAGATCAGTGGATGTAAAACATCCGTTGAGGTATGGCTTGTTCTAAATAAGAAATTCAACGAGTCCTCACAATCGAGTGAATTCAAATTGAAATCTCAATTGCACACCTTTCTGACTGATAATGCTGATGTTTACCTACCCAAATTTAAGAGTCTTTGTGATCAACTAAACTCTATCCATTGAATCATTACAGATCAGGTGAGAGATTTCACCCTACTAAATGGACTAGATAGTTTTGAGTATAAAGGCTTTGTCATCTCAATGGTACAACCACCTATTCTTATTTACATTGATCTTATCTCTCTACTACATGATTATGAAAGATGAAGAGCTCATAGACCTCCATCTTCTCAGTCCATGGTGTTCTTTATGAATAAGAACAACACATAAACTAATGTGAATCAAACCTATGATAATCATCACCTAGGTTTTCACAATAACTATAGCAGTACTAGAGGTTGTGCTCCTAGTAGGGGACAAGGAAGAGCTCATAATCAAAACTACATTTAATGAATCTTAGGCAGTGGTTTAGGTTAGAATATAAATCATTTATTTAACAAGGTTGAAGTTTCTCACAACTAACTTAGTAATATGGAGTCTGTCATAACAATCAGGAAAATCAACCAAGAGTTCCCCTCTACTATCAGATCTACAGTAAGAGAGGTCTTGATGCATTCACTACTAACGTATATTTGACAATTCATTTCAAGATGTCAATACCTATGAACCTGGATGGAAATACCTTTGCTGCTCTAGCCGCTCTGACTATAAATAAAACAGACTTTACAAATTGGCATGTCGAATCAGGTGTCATTGATCACGTCGTTTAAAATGAGGTAATCTCACAAATCTAGAGATTTATCGTGAAAGAAATTCTATCATGACAGGTAATGTCATTTTTCTCTGATTGTACATACTGGAAATGGAAAATTACATAATGTCATAGTTGTTCCTCTAAAAGACATTCTTATTGTCCCCGGTCGCATTTAATGAATCCTTTTTTTTTATTTCTAGACTAACATCCTCCTTTCCCTGCTATGTTTTCTTCACTAACAATCTCGTTTGTGTAAAGGATGTAATGAGCCATATCATCCTGGCTCTAGGAACGTGTAAAAATGGAATGTATCTTCAACACGATGTCAGACTGTCGTACATTCAGAACTGTGATTTCAACAAGAAGGCCTTTTCCTCCAATCGAGGAAATAAAGAGTTAGGAGCTATGTGGAACAATATACTTGGTCACTCGAATAAGAATGTTCTTCAACAACTTTGGTCTAAAGCGAACATCGACAATATTTCTTCCTTTCCTGACATATGTAATAGTTGTGAGATGTGAAAAATTAGAAAACTACCTACTAGTCATAAACACATAAGGTCAACTAGACCATTCTACAAAATCCACTGTGAAATATGGGGAAAGGAACATACACCTTGTAGACATAACTTCTATTACTATGTTCTTATATTGATGATTGCAGTAGGTACAATTGGATACTACCCATGAAATCTAAAAGTGATTTCACAAATTTTTTCATTTTGTTATATAAGATGGTTAAGACTATTGGTACGTATGCTCAGATAGCCAATCATAAGTGATGCGATGATTTTGAGTCGCATTTATAGACTTGTTTTATTTGAGTTTTATGCATTTATTGGTCATTTCTGTAGTTAATGTTGCATAATTCATCTACTTTGGTCTATGATCATTCTCTATGTCAAATCTCCCTTATTTCAGTATTTTGAGCATAAATTATCACAAGAATATGTTTGGTTTCGGCTTATTTGGTTTCATGTTGAAATTTCAGGAAAAACAAGTATCTGCTGTTGTCGATACCATCGACCGGATCACAGGCAGCCAGCCGCAAGGAGCAGAAGAAAGTCGATACTATCGACTGGAGAGTCGATGGTATCGAGATACCATCAGGTTGCGTCAGAAAAGAGAGTCGATACTATCGACACAAAAGTACTATCGACATTAAAGTCGATACCATCGACTAGTGGAGCTACATCGACGGTAAAAGGACAAAAATCGACGCCTATGAGGGTCAATACCATCGACCCGCGTCGATGGTATCGAGTTAGCTTCATCGTGACAAAGAAAAGAAAAGAAGATCAGCCGATACAGTGCAAGGTCGATACTATCGAGCCGTGTCGATAGTATCGACACCGTCGAATACAATTTGATTTCAGATTGATCTAAATCCGACGGCTATGATATTTTGGCAACCTAACTCGGTGATTATACCTAATGACGGCGTCCAAGACCAAGGAATCACGTCATTAGCCGTTGCTCATGTCCCGAGAAGGTGTGGAGAGAAGAACGGAGCCTAGACGCACGCCCCAACCATTCCAGATGCCGAAGAAGATGATTTCCACCACCGAAAGGCGGGAGAATGTGTATTCTATGCCAAGGAGCGATTGGATCTTCTCCATTCAGGGGTTTCACCACTCAATCACGTTTTTCTTCATGTTTCCCCTTTTCTCTACCATGTTTTGCTTTGAGATGAACATGCGGGGCTAATCCCCTTTGTCTTTAGGACCGGGAGTAGCCCGGGAATTCATTATATGACAATTTTATCATAGTAATTCATCATTTATCTCTTAAATCTGTGGTATAGTTTCATTTTCTCAATTACATTGTTATGCTTGATCACCATAATAATAATCTAATTCCCTTAATTACTTTGAAAGAAGAATTAATGGTTGAAAAGAGACGGAATTGACATTAATTGACAAATCCCTTGAACAAGGTGGTGTAAGGTTAATGGTGGATACCAAGAGATCAGTTTTAATGCACCTAGTTTAGGGTATAGGTCACTACGACGGTGGAACCGACCGAGACATAGGTAGTGAATTGTACCACGACAGTGGGCAATTCTGAATTCAGGCCACTACCCGGATAGAGAGATAAATTTGAGTGACTAAATAGAAATTCATACAATGAAAACCCGCGGTGAAACCACAATCCTAAAGATCTCATCTTTATTTGATTAAACTAAACATTTAATCGATTGTTTGTTTTGTTTTATTTCATTTTCTTTTAATTTTAACAACAACTTCCAACTCTTTAATCGGTCTAGCTGATTGCGAGTAGTTAGTAGTAGTCTCTGACAATTCACGTATCCCTGAGTTCGACTCGGGCCTCACAAAGGCCTATATTACATTGACGCGTACACTTGCATTTCTATGCACATAAAAAGCGTGTCAAGTTTTTGGCGCCGTTGTCGGGGATACAACAAGTTGTCGGCACTACGAGTGCTGCAAGCGGCCACTCTAGGCCACATTTTTATTTTTTTTATCATTTTAAAAATTCATAGTATATTCTATAAATTTTGTAATCATCAAGCACGGTACTAACCTTAAATTTTCACTTTGCAGGTATTGTGTATGGTGCAGACGCGTAGTACCAACTACACGCAACAGGCACCAGAAGTTCCACTGACTGGACCTGACGACGAGGAAGGCCACAATCAAGACCACTTAGAAGAAATAGATTCAGAATCTGAACAAGAAGAAATGGTAGAACCACAGACAATATGGGAGAAGATCAAAGCTTCTTCTTCATCTGCTACCAAGGGGCCAATCAAGAAGCAGGCGGTTAATATTCCGACATACAAGATTGATCCTGCATTAATTAACTTGGTTAAGTCAAATGCATTCCATGGGCTCAAGAATGAAGACCCAGTTGCGCATATAAGTCAATTTGTGGAGAATTGTGATATGATAAAAATAGACAGATTTCCACAAGATGTTCTCTACCTGAAGCTCTTCCCGAGTTCTCTAGCGGGAAATGCACGGGAGTGGTTGCACAACCTGGACGATGAATATGTGGAATCCTGGGACCACATGGTGGAGGTTTTCTTTGAAAGGTTCTTCCCGCCCGAGAAGACCAATGATATGATCAGGAAGATCCACAACATCACCCAGAAAGCAGGAGAGACCTATTCTAAGACCTGGGAAAGGTTTCAGATCATGCTCAGGCGGTGCCCACATCACGGGCTTGACAAGGAGACACATGTCAAGATCTTCTCTTTTTCTCTCTTTGAGCATGATAGAAGCAACCTCGATTCAGTAGGCTCAGGATTCTTCTTGAATAACACAGACACCAGGTGTTGGGGGATCCTTAAGAACATGGCCAAGAAGCAATCATGGGGTGAAAGAGACGCCGTGGAGCATGTTCGAGTGGTAGGGGAATCTAAAGCAATCAAGGAGCTGAATGAGAAGATGGATCTTCTCGTGAAGAAACTTCTTGCAAAGGAGGATACTGAGTACGAGGATGAGGCTCAAGTTAAATTCATGAGGCAGCAGCAAGGTTACAGAAATAATGATTATTCATGGAGGAAAGACAAGAAGTTCTCCTGGAAGGATCCAAACAACTTCTTGCAGGATCCAGATGCAAAACCCCAGCCAGTAGCAGAGGATAAGAGCACGGAGTTGCTCAATCAAGTGATAAAGTAAAATCAAGAATTAATGACTACTTTTGTCCAGTAGATAAAGCAACAAGGGGAGTTTATGAACCAGTTCGGGCAGACACTGCAGAGCCATGGGGCTCAAATGAGGACAATAGAAACTTCCATGGTGTAAATGGCAGCGGAGATAGCCAATTTGAAGAAGCCGACGCACCAAGGTTTTCCGGGTAACACTAATATTCCAGGAGGAAACCAACAGGCGAAGGCCATCTTGTTAAGGAGTGGCAAGAAACTGTTAAATTCTAGAGCCGATGAACCAAGCAAACCCCAAGCAGAAATTGAAGGTGAGGCCATTGAGGAGCTGCCCATACCGGTCACAGAACCAGTTGCGGATATAGTAGTGGATGCTACTGATGATCCTATTGCAGATGAGGAGGAGACGCAGAAAGGGACACCTTATGTGCCACCGCATCAAAGGGCACATGCTGTCCCGGTCCCATATCCGAACAGTGCAAAGGCAAGGAAAGTGGATGCCCAATTTAAAAAGTTTCTAGACAGTTTCAGAAAGCTTTCAGTTAACATCCCATTTTTGGAAGCAATTGAGCAAATCCCTTCTTACGACAAATTTCTGAAAGACATCATTACCAAAAAGAGAAAAATCCCAGACACGGAGGTTGTTGTGCTCAAGGAGCAGGTGAGTGCCTTCATCATGGGCACATTGCCGCCAAAGAGGCAGGATCCGAGTTGTTTCAACATCTCATGTTACATTGGGAAAGTTATGTTTGGTGAAGTGCTATGTGACTCAGGGGCGAGCATTAACTTGATGCCCCTCTCTACGTTCAAGAAGCTGGGATTAAAAGAGTCACGGCCGAGAAACATGACAATCCAGTTGGCGGACAATTCAGTGGTAAAGCCATACAATATTTGTGAAGACGTGCTAGTGAAAGTAGATCGATTTGTATTTCCAGCAGATTTTGTCATCATGGAGATGCAAGATGAACAAGGTAATGAGCTACTACTCGGACGACCCTTCCAAGCTATAGCTGACATGATACTTGAGATGGGGAGAGGTCGTTTGACCTTAGGTATAGCCGATGATCGATTTGAGATAGTCATGCCTTCTAGCGCCACTTCACCTAAAGCCAATGAGCAATGCCACATGGTAAAGCATTTTGATCACAATATCTCACTTTGTCTAGGGAAGCCATTTTTAGATATGGCTCATGTAATGAACAAAGTGGAAAAAGGGACTTTGTCTATGGACATCATGGAGCAGACCAAGGTGGTATCCCTTAGCAAGGCTGTAGGTTTTCCGAACGATGAGGAGGAGGACATTCCTCCCTCTGTTGAAGATGAGGCTATAGCAAATTTGGTTTTTGACGCATATCCAGAATTACCACTTGAGGCCTTCTTAGTCAATATCACTCATGATTGGATGAGAAGCAAATCACTACATGAGTGCGCCAAGATGCTTCATATGTTGCTGTGCTTCTATGCGAGGTACTATGAAGATTTAGGCGAACTCCCACCACCACTTCAATCATCCTTAATCAGCCCGCTAGAATTGGAGTTGAAGTCGTTGCCACCGCACCTCAAGTATGCATTTCTAGCTGAAAAAGAAAAATTGCCAGTAATTATATCTGCTTATCTGAGTGCTGAGGAGGAGGACCAGTTGCTGATAGTGCTGAAGAACCACCGGGGAGCATTTGGGTGGTCTGTTGCAGATATCAAGGGGATCTCCCCTACCTTGTGCCAGCACAAGATTCGGCTTGAGGAGGGAGCCAAGCCGGTGATTCAACCGCAACGTCGACTAAATCCGAGCATGATGGAGGTTGTGAAGAAGGAGGTGATTAAACTTCTTTCCGAAGGTATCATCTATGCTATTTCTGACTCGACATGGGTGAGTCCCATGCAGGTAGTCCCTAAAAAGGGGGGAATCACTGTTACTTATAATCTCTTAAATGAACCTGTCACCACCCGCTTGGTATTCGGGTGGCGTGTTTGCATAGATTATCGATGACTGAATGCCGCTACGCTAAAGGATCACTTTCCTCTTCTGTTTATTGATCAAATTCTAGAGCGCTTAGCAGGCCGATCACATTTTTGTTTTCTGGATGGGTATTCAGGGTACAATCAGATTTTGATAGATCCTAAGGACCAAGAGAAGTCCACCTTCACTTGTCCTTATGGAACGTTTGCGTACCGCCGTATGCCTTTTGGATTATGTAATGCACCGGCGACCTTTCAGCGTTGTATGCTCGCTATTTTTTCTGATATGGTAGAACGCTGTTTAGAGGTCTATATGGATGATTTCTCGGTTTATGGTGCATCTTTTAATGAATGCCTTTACAATCTGGATAAGGTGTTACAACATTGCGAGGACACTCATTTGGTCCTCAATTGGGAAAAATGTCACATGATGGTGAGTGAAGGAATAGTGCTAGGACATAAAGTGTCTAGCAAAGGTTTGGAGGTCGATCCGGTAAATATTGAAGTAATTTCCAAATTGCCCCCACCAAATTCGGTAAAAGGGGTGAGAAGTTTCTTAGGTCACGCCGGTTTCTATCTTCATTTTATAAAAGATTTTTCTAAAATCGCCAAACCTCTATCTGAGCTTTTTGAAAAGAATACTATTTTTTACTTCAATGAAAAATGTCTACACGCGTTCAACGTGCTTAAGGAAAAATTGATTTCCGCACCGGTTGTGCAAACACCGGATTGGACAAAGCCATTTGAACTCATGTGTGATGCATCCGATTCTCCGTTGGAGCTGTGTTGGGACAGTGGGTGGACAATAAACCGGCTGTGATTTTTATGCCTCTAAGACTTTGAATGACGCCCAACTTAATTACATGACTACAGAGAAAGAATTGCTTGCCGTTGTGTTCGCTTTTGAAAAAATTCGGTAATATTTAGTTGGATCGAAAGTCGTAGTTTGGACGGACCACGCCGCTATTAAGTATTTGATGGAGAAAAAAGATGCCAAACCTAGATTGATTAGGTGGATCTTGCTTTTACAGGAATTTGATATCAAAATCAAAGACAAGGCGGGGATTGAAAATGTTGTAGCGGATCATTTGTCTAGGTTAGAGAGGGTAGATGAAAAAGATTTACATATACCCATTACCGAGACATTTTCGGATGAATAAATTTTGAAAGTGAATTCTAAAGATCCGTGGTTTTCATATCTTGTGAACTATCTTTCCTGCAGAATCATTCTGGATGATTGGACATATCAAGAGAAGAAGAAATTTTTCCATTCTCTACGATATTATTTTTGGGATGACCCTATTCTCTTAAAGCAATGCAGGGATGGTGTCCTACGCAGGTGTGTACCTGAGGTGGAATACGAGAGTGATCTTCGTCATTGCCACACACTACCGACGGGCGGACACCATGCAAGCTCTCGTATGGCAGCCAATGTACTGGAAAGTGGCCTATACTGGCCTACCTTGTTTAGGGACGCTTATGAGTTCATGAGGCAATGTGATTCCTGCCAAAGGGCGGGTAACATTTCGAAGAGACAAGAGATGCCCCTTAATGTTTTCTAGGAGGTTGAGGTATTTGATTTATGGGGTATAGATTTTATGGGACCCTTTGTGTCCTCACATTCTAATTTGTATATCCTTTTAGTTTTTGATTATGTGTCGAAGTGGGTAGAGGCAATACCCACAAGGACTAATGATTCCACTGTAGTGTGTAGGTTTGTTAAAGAAAATATCTTCTGCAGGTTCGGTGTGCCCAGAATGATCATTAGTGATGGGGGTACACACTTCCAGAATTAAAAGTTCTCGACACTATTGAGAAAGTACGGGGTCAAACATAACATTGGTACCCCGTACCACCCGCAAACTCAAGGACAAGTGGAGGTCTCCAATCGAGAAATTAAGAAGATCTTGGAGCGTATTGTGGCTTCCACGAGGAAGAATTGGAGTGCCCTACTACCGGACGTGTTGTGGGCATATAGGATGGCATATAAGACACCTATAGGCACCACGCCTTTTAGGTTGGCTTATGGTCGGGCCTGTCACTTATCGGTGGAATTAGAGCACAAAGCACATTGGGCACTTAGGAAGCTAAACTTGAGTTATGATGAAGCGGGGAAGAAGAGGTTACTTGAATTAAATGAACTTGATTAGCTGCGAATGAATGCATATGAAAACTCTTGGATATACAAGGAGCGCACAAAGTTGATTCATGATCGCCACATTCAGATGTGAGTTTTCAAGAAAGGAGATTGTGTCCTTTTGTTCAACTCCAGGCTGAAGATGCATCCCGGGAAGCTGAAATCCCGATGGAGTGGACCATTCACAGTGGAGGAGGTCAAACCACATGGCGCGATCTTGGTGCGTGATGGCGAGACCACATTCCTGGTCAATGGACAGAGGTTGAAATTGTATTTTGGTGAAGATTTCACGAGGAAAGTGAATGAGGTCAAACTCATTGCACTTCCGGAAGCATGACGAGCTTCATGTCGTCTAGCCTAAGATGTTAAATAAGGGCGCTTGTTGGGAGGCAACCCAGCCATCGGTACTTTAGTTTAGTTTCTTTCACATTCGTAGTTTGATTTGTTTTGACTTTGTTTTTAGTGTAAAAAAGGTACCGTGATTGTTTACTCATTGTGCAGGACTGAGGCAGAGTCGATACAATTGACCCTTGTATCGATGGTATCGACCGTGGTACAGGTTGGCGACTGCAGAAATCGCACTGTGTCGATACTATCGACAGCCTCGTCGATAGTATCGACACGCCAACAGGTTGATCGCTAAGTCAAAGTCGATAGTATCGACATGCCAGTCGATACCATCAAGATCTCTGGAGATTTTCAGAAGAAATCATCTCAGTGAAGTCGATACCATCGACGGGCTTGTCGATGGTATTGACCCAGTTTCAAAAAGAAGGTGGCGGCCAACCTCGCGAGGGAGTTGCCCTAATCAGAGAGTCGATACTATCGACTTGTGTCGATAGTATCGACGTGCCACATCACCGATCCGCAAGATAAGATCAACGACGATCGTTGCAACCAGACATTCGATCTGTGGGACTGGTCGATACCATCGACACCTGTCGATAGTATCGACGCGTCAGCGATCCGGGTCACGTAGATCCAGCTATCGACAACTATCGATACTAGCGGCATGTGGATTGTGCTACACGTGTCGATACCATCGACCCGTGTTGATGGTATCGACGGGCATGCAGGAGCGCCGGCGTCAGTTATATAAGGAGGGGTTTGTCGTCATATGACGTCACACCTTCAACAAGTTCTTTCTTCACTTGTGTCGAGCGTTCTCAAGATCAATCTGAGCCCGGCGACGAGAATCCAGGAGCACGTTTCTTCATCGAGCGGAGATTTCCTTCTCCGATCTTCACCGAGCTCTTTTTCTACCCTCCTTCTTCCGCAACCATGGTGCATGTTGTTGGTGCATCTTCTTCGTACGCCAATGTGATGGACATCTCAGAGTTCGTGCCGCCACCGCCTGCGTCGATTCCACGCCCGCGGATTGTTCACCCGTCCGCGGAGGTCAAGAAGATCTATGAGGAGATTCTGAAGAGAAAAATCGAGCCGACTCGTTATGTTAAACAGGAAACGATCCGCAACTTGGGGTTTGAGGCTAATCTGGCCTACATTCTCAAAGGGTAGGCGAGGCACACGGGCAGGAGGCCCGATGAGCTGGAGTACCATGCCGATGGCCAGCCGTTCTTCAATGAATGGCCTACTTACAAGGAGCTGGTGGCAGAATTCATGGTGTCGCTAAACGTCTGTGTCGTGCCAAACGACATCATAGCCACATACCGCGAGTGGATCAAGGGTCAGGTGTCTTTCCGGATGTACAACAATGACTACAACCTTACACTCTGTTAGTTCAATAAGATTTATAACTGGAATCATTCGCAAAATGACTACCGGCGGCCAGACAACCAGACAGATTACGACGCTATCTTCGCCGAGCTCGTGACGGTGCCGTCGGGCAAAGCTGTGAGCTACCACAATGCGGCAGTGGCAGATTTCAAGCATCCATTCGTGAGGGTTCTACACCGCATGATCTACACCACTTTATTCAGCCGTGGTGATCTGGCTCTCAGCAAGTTTCAGGAGACAGACCTATTTTTCCTGAACAAGCTACTGAAGCGCCAAGAATGCAACTGGGGCGCGTTTTTCTTAACGCGCGTTTTGGCGGTAAAGAGGAGTACACAGAAAGCTCCAATTCACTTTGGAGGGCTTATCACAATGCTGGCCTCCTACCTTGGGTTGAATTTCCAGCAGCTTACTCCTCTCTCTAGTAGAAATAAGGTTAATTTGCAGCATCTTCACCGATCAAACCTTATCTTGCTTCGGGATGGTTTAGCTTATGCTCATTGCCATGTAAACCATGCTTACCAAGAATGCTCTCTTCCCGATCCTGTCTTCAATATTGAAGGGCGCAACATTTCCGATGGCCTATCATAGCCATTGCTGACTCCGATAAAGACAGCGGCAATGACGACGACAACAACAATGACAACGAGGCCGAAGTGGAAGAGGAGGCCTACACTCCTCTTCAGGCATGAGTGGCACCACGGAAGCGTCCTCGCATGCATCCGGGTGCATCTTCATCTTCGCAGACTCTGCCACCACCACTACCCTTACAACCAAGCGAGGATGTCTATTCTATGCAGGGAATGTATGCTATGCTACAGGACATACAGCAGACGCAGCAGCATCACACTACAGTGTATACCGATATTCAGGATACAACGAATCGGTTACTTGACAATCAGCGGGCGATCTTCGAGAATGAGCGTCTCCTCCTTGGCAACCAACAACAGATTCATGATAGGTTGCATAGGATGGAGATGCAACAACAACCCTTTTATGATTATTACTGGAGCCAGAACTATTTTGGGGGGTATCCACAACCTCCACCCATGCCCCAGTTTGATCCTAGTTTCTAGGGGGAGTACCCATCCTGGGACCCTACGACTCCACAGTACCCGCCTCCGCTAGAAGAGTAAATCGGTATCTCTGTTCCAACCTTTAAGATTGTTTTTAACTATGAGGCCATAGTCGAATTCAAGCTTAGGGGGGAGTTGGAATAGCTCTATCTTTTATTTTCTAAGTTTTTAGTTTTATTTTGTTTGTTCTTGTCATTTATTTCTTGCAATCTTAGTTTTTTGTAGGATCCACACCCTATCTAGTGTAATTGTGGATGTCTTAAGTCATGTGTCATCTCACTTGCGTGTACATGGGAATTAAGGGAAAATTAAAAAATTTTGGGTGTTCGCAAGCTTGAGTGTTGGTCAACTTTGAGCACATAACTGAAGAAAATGATTGGTTTTGTCAACTTTAAAACAGAAAATCACAACTGTACATTCCTAATGATTCATGAAAAGTGGACAGAATTGGTTGTTTGAGCCTAAACTGGCCAAATGATAATGAGACTCTAATTTGAAGTAAGAGAGAGAAACATCTTAACTATTACACAGGTCAGTAAGGAGGGACACATAATACTTTTCAAAGGTTCAGTAAATTAGTCTTGTGATCTTTCCACCCAATTGTTTTTCACAATCCACCACAAGATTTGGAAGTAAAGTACGGTGTCAACCTTTTTGATTGCATATCATGTAGATAGGTTTTGCATTGCAACTACTTTCATATGTTTTGCATGAAAAATAAAAAAATAGAATAGTTATACATGCACATTACCCTTAGGTGCATGTCATTTAGTTGCATTCATAATTTTTATGCATAGAGTATATCATGTACCTCATTTCTTCTTTAATGGTGAATTAAATTGTTCCATACCTTCTAAATAGTTCAAATATTTGAGTTGTGCAGAAAAAGTAAGCCCAATAAATTATTCATTGTCATTTGTGGATATAAGGGTTTGAAAAAAAAGAGAAAAAAAATTTGTAAAAAAATCTGAAAAAAATGAAATTGAAAGAAAAAAAGAAAGTCATTAAGAAGTAGAATAAGAGGGAGAAAGGAACATGATCACCTGCATCTTAAGATGAGTAAGTACATGATGTAACTCAGTTAGATATCCATCTCATTTTGAGACGGGATGTTAATGAATGCATCATTCCATCCAATCTTAGGCATTCAGGCATGTTCATGTGCAAATGCTTGATTTAGGGCATTCTTGTTTTTATGCATGTTGAAACCGTATACTGCTTCCATTTCTTCCATAAACCACCCATTCCATACACCCGTTGCTCGAATTGGTAGGCCACCGTGATTTTATCCTCACTTGTGAATATCAGGAGAGCTGCTTCCATTTAGATGGTAGTTAGGGCGAGCAACGTAGTATAGGAGATCACAAGATGCACCAAGTCTGGACCGGCGATTTGTATTATGTTAACTGCCTTATATGATAGTGTTCATCAGTTTTGAGGTAGATATCTTTTATGGATGATTACTATCGCCTTTAGGGTAATTATCATTCCGTGGTTAGCGAGGGCCGGAATGTGAATGTCCGGTGAGGATCACATGTGATGTTGGTTGTGATGATTTGTTCTTTAGTTGACTCTGGCAATTCTATTCAAAGGTTTAGTTGCTCAAGGGTGAGCAATGTGCAAGCTTAGGGGAGTTTGATGCGATGATTTTGAGTCGCATTTATAGACTTGTTTTATTTGAGTTTTATGCATTTATTGGTCATTTCTGTAGTTAATGTTGCATAATTCATCTACTTTGGTCTATGATCATTCTCTATGTCAAATCTCTCTTATTTCAGTATTTTGAGCATAAATTATCACAAGAATATGTTTGGTTTCGGCTTATTTGGTTTCATGTTGAAATTTCAAGAAAAACAAGTATATGTGTTGTCGATACCATCAACAGTGGTCGATACCATCGATCGGATCACAGGAAGCCAGCCGCAAGGAGCAGAAGAAATTCGATACTATCAATAGGAGAGTCAATGGTATTGAGATACCATCAGGTTGCGTCAGAAAAGAGAGTCGATACTATCGACAAAAAAGTCGATACCATCGACTAGTGGAGCTACATCGACGGTAAAAGGACAAAAACCGACGCCTATGAGGGTCGATACCATCGACCCACGTCGATGGTATCGAGTTAGCTTCAGTCGCGACAAAGAAAAGAAAAGAAGATCAGCCGATACAGTGCAAGGTCGATACTATCGACTCGTGTCGATAGTATCGACACCGTCAGATACAAGTTGATTTCAGATTGATCTAAATCCGACGGCTGTGATATTTTGGCGACCTAACTCGGTGATTATACGTAATGACGACGGCCAAGACCAAGGAATCACATCATTAGCCGCTGCACACGTCCCGAGAAGGTGTGGAGAGAAGAACAGAGCCTAGACGCACGCCCCAGCCGTTCCCGACGCTGAAGAAGACGATTTCCACCACCAAAAGGTGGGAGAACGCGTATTCTACACCAAGGAGTGATTGGATCTTCTCCGTTCAGGGGTTTCACCACTCAATCACGTTTTTCTTCATGTTTCCCCTTTTCTCTACCATGTTTTGCTTTGAGATGAAAATGCGGGGCTAATCCCCTTTGTCTTTAGGACCGGGAGTAGCCCGGGAATTCATTGTATGACATTTTTTCATAGTAATTCATCATTTATCTCTTAAATCCGTGGTATAGTTTCGTTTTCTGAATTATATTGTTATGCTCGATCACCATAATAATAATAATTTAATGCCCTTAATTACTTTGAAAGAAGAATTAATGGTTGAAAAGAGACAGAATTGACATTAATTGACAAATCCCTTGAATAAGGTGGTGTAAGGTTAATGGTGGATACCAAGAGATTGGTTTTAATGCACCTAGTTTAGGGTATAGGTTACTATGACGGTGGAACCAACCTAGACATAGGTAGTGAATTGTACCACGACAGTGGGCAATTCTGAATTCAGGCCACTACCCGGATAGAGAGATAAATTTGAGTGACTAAATAGAAATTCATACAATGAAAACCCATGGTGAAACCGCAATCCTAAAGATCTCATCTTGATTTGATTAAACTAAACATTTAATCGATTGCTTTTTTTTATATTTCATTTTCTTTTAATTTTAACAACAACTTCCAACTCTTTAATCGGTCTAGGTGATTGCGAGTAGTTAGTAGTAGTCTCTGACAATTCACGTATCCCTGAGTTCGACTCGGGCCTCACAAAGGCCTATATTACATTGACGCGTACACTTGCGTTTCTACGCACGTAAAAAGCGTGTCAATAAGATGATTGTAATGGGGAATTAGATACCTGGTTTGACAATGATAAATGTAATTTTGTCTATTATGTTTGTATCAATCATGAGATGATGAGACAGATTTCATAGATATCTAAAAAAATATGTCACTTAATGATATATGTTTTTAGGTTGAAGACCAAAACAATGAGATCAAATGTATGATAGGAGTACATACATTCTTGTTTGGTCCCTTGCCGGATATTACTATGGAAGAAAATTAGACAACGATAATGCATAATACTAGAGTGTGTGTTGACTAGTGATGAAGTCTCATTAGTCATGATATGTGATGTCAAATCAAACACACATGTACTTGTTAGCAAAAATCACTAGTTTGTTCAAGTGTTGAACCAACTGATTCAAGTGTCGGGTCAATAGAAATATGCATTGGATGAATATTAGTTGATCTAGGGCATGAACCGACTGGTTCTTTTATTGAAGTGACTGGCTCATGGTCTAAAATGATCGGTTCAAGTGTTGAACCGCTTGGTTCAATGATCAATTCAATTGGATCAAAGATTGAAGATGACATCATGTTTTGCATTAATCGAATATTGAATGCCATGATTCAAAATAGGAAAGCTTGTGAGATAATCAATTCAAGACTTGAACTGACTGGTTCATCCATGAACTTCTGTTTCACCTTTGTAGCTTCCAAAAAATTCATGAAATTCCAGCTCTTTGACTCCCAGAACGATTAGAAACCCTGACCCCGACCCTCCTATAAATAGAGGGGCATTGGGGACTTCCCAGACACAACAATAAGATCTAACAATTGTTTTCTTCTCTAGTTTTGGTAACCAAGAGTGCTCAAGCAAGTCCTTCCCATGAAAGTGATGGATAGAAAGAGAGAGACAATAAGGAGAGTGATTCAATCCTGGTAGATTAACATTCGAAGGGACACTCCTTCCTGTTAGCTTTTGTAGCACAATGTGGAGTTCCTAGTGGTCCACACGAACTACTTTAAAGGTGAGGAGGCCTTGACCACCCTCTAGGAGGACACTACCAACCGCCGTCCATGGTGTCGCACCAGGAGGCCACTGTTGATGATGGTCTTAGTGTTGCTTGGAGAAGAAGCACACTGCATCAAGAGTTGTTGTTGAAATTGCTCCAAGACTAGGTATAACTAGTGTTACCTTCCTTCCTAGGTAAATCATTGTTGATGTGATCTCACTGGTTAGGGTATTGGGTATTAAAAATTTTGTTTTTATTGCCTTATCTTTCACCCTGATTTTCCAATAATGGTATCAGAGCCACATCAATTTATGGTGTAACTAGATTTAAATTGATATAATCAGATTAATATTATTCATATGATATGAATATAAAAATGATTAATGTGTATATCCAACGAAATACCACATATGATCCCACAAATATATATATATATATATATATATATATATGCAATCAATACATGACACACCAAAAGTGTTTTCATTGTGGATGTAAGCATGGTTATGGTCTAAAATCCCTATGGATTGTGTGCATGGTTTTTTGGTTTATTTCATGTTGTTATTCGGTGCATTCATATCCTCTCCCCTCCTTTCTAAATGTAAATTAATACTCCACTTCCTATTTTCCCTCAAAAGTAACTCGATGTTTTTCCTCATACAATGTAATATGAAATAGGGTATTTTTAATTTATGTTTCATTGTGAGAATATATTCTGCACTAAATGAAGTGACAGGCTCAGATGTCACCCTAATTGACTAGATGACCAAGGAGGCATGATGACAAGAACTGATCGATTGGTGGCCTAACCGATTGGCTGGTGGAGTTTAAACATTTCTTGAACCAGAAGCCAGATGAGCAATTCAAGAAACCAACTAACCAACCAGGAGGTGAGCCGATTGGCTCAAGAGTTGAACCGATCAACCTAGACTATTTCTAGCACAACTTTCTACAAGAATAGGTTGCACATATGAGTGGACCTTAGGTGGTAGAAATTCCTTGTGGCTCCAAGGAATTGTATTAGACTGGTCGTAACCATCACTCATATATTTTGGATTGCATGTTTTTTTGTTTGTGGTTATAACATGTATATGATACATATGTATGAGGTGACTGGATATGCTTATGTACTTAAATAAAATCCCTTAATAAATATTGACTCTATGTTTTTTTACCTAAGCAACCAACATGAAAAGCTTGATCAACCAAGTGTAGTTTATGGAAAAGCATGGTGCGTTGTCCATCTTGTGAAAGTGTGATTGTAGATATGTAGGTTCTGCCAAAACAGGGTGCATATTCTATCGTGTTGGCTTCTGGGTCAGGAGTAACTAGGTGACCTTAATGAGATTAAGTGCCTAGAAGCATATATATGAACTATGGCTAGGATTTGTGCATACCACCTATCCAAGAGTTGTATGAGATGCATTTGGCAAAAGTTGCCTACCTAAATAGTCAAGTTGAGGGTGATCAACCAAAGCTGAATCATGATGTGATGAAATATGGATCTTGGTTCACTAGAAGATTGTACGATGTAGTCTTACAAATTAGTAGTGAGGACTATCAACTTGAACAAAATAGTGGGAACCATAATTAATTAAAATCCTTATTGATATCATCAAACCTATCAAATAAAATTAATCAATTATTTTGGCTAAAGTTGCAAACATTCTTTTATAAATTCTAATGGCAAACATGTATTCTTTACGATCGATACTTGAGAAGGACAAACTGAACGAGAACAACTACCATGACTAGTTCTGGGTGTAGAGAATCGTTCTCACTCAAGAGCACAAGATCTATGTCTAGGAGACACCAGAGCTCCTAATGTGCCTAATGCTAACAGGGATGCTTACTAGAAGCACTCTGAAGATGCTATGGATGTCAAGTGTCTAATATTATGCTCATTGAACGATGAGTTTTAGAGACAACATGAGAACATGGACGTTATTGAGATGGTCACACAATTTAAGAACATGTACCAAGATCATGCAAGACAAGAGAGATATGATATATCAAAGGCATTGTTCAAGTGTAATATGGCTGAAGGAGATCTAGTAGGTCCCCACACACTCAGGTTGCTTAGGTATGTGGAGAACTTTGCTAGACTGGGATTTCCTTTAGGTCATGAGTTGGCCATAGATGTGATCTTGTAATCATTTTCGGAATCATATAACGAGTTTGTCATGAACTACATATATAATGTTGATGAGCTGTTATAAAACATTGCTTGGCATGTTGAGGATAGCTGAAGCACAGATGAAGGACAAACCCAAATATATGGTGATGGTCGACATAGGGCTTTCCAAGTGAAAAGGGAAAGCTAAGAAGAGTTCTAAAGCTAGCCAAAAACCAAAATCTTCTGTGCTGAAAGCTATGGGAGGAGCGAATAAAGAAGTAAAGTGTCTCCATTATGGACACTGGAAAAGGAACTATCCTCTTTATATAGTAGAACTCAGGAAGATGAAAGAGATAGAGATCTCCACTTTAGGACCAGAAAATAAGTGAGCTAGAACTATATGAAGCAAGGGTTATCACCACTACAGTTGGTATATTTAATTCATGTAATGGGCATGTAATAGAATTAGTGAATTGCTATTATGTACCTTTCATTGATGAAAAGATCATGAATATTGTATGGATAAGAATATTGTGAATAAATTGATGTTTCATTTTGAGATCTTGTATGGCAATGTCATATGTCTCATAGTCTATTCTTGATAGTTCGAAATACAAATATATACTGAATGAGATATGTAGAATTAGATCTAGAGAGATTCTTGACCTAAGAAAGAGTACATACATTTGCAAGATGCTGAAGGCGCTCAACATGCATGACTAGATGAGAGAAAACTTGTCCATGTTCCATGGAGTTAGTCTCTCAAGAGTGTAGCATCTCAGTTCTTGTGAAGAATTGGAAGAAAATGAGTAAGATACCATATTCATTCGCAATTGGATCTATCATGTATACAATATCATGCAAACATATAGTTATTTCATATGTATTGGATATGACGAGAGGATATGTACTTATCTAGTTATCTTGTATGTATTGGACATGATGAGTGTATATCACTCAAATCCAAGTGAGAGTTACTGGACTACCATAAAGAACATCCTTAAGTACTTGAGGATCGATTCCTAGGTAATGAGGAGAATTTGGGCGTAAAAGGTTACACCAATGCAAGCTTCCAAAATGACGAAGTAGATCACAATATAAATTTATCTTTGACATTAAAATAGAACTGTAAGATGGAAAAGTTTTGAGCAAGAGACAGTTGCTAAATCTACATTAGCAGCTAAGTATCTCAACATCATGAGAAGAACAGAAGATATTATATGGATCTAAAAGTTCATATAGAAGAACTTGTGGGGGTTTCCAACTTTTAATGACACCGTAGAGATACCGTGACAACAATGGATCTACTGGTAAGGCACGAAATACCATATAGCATACTACAACACTTCCATCTAATATGAGAAGTCGTATAGTGAAGAGATGTGAAAATTATATAATATTGACTAAAAGTAAACATAGCTAACCCGCTACAAAAGTGCTTGCATAGTAGAAACATGATGGAAATGTTGAGATCAATTGGAATTAGATTTTTGGGTGATTGGCTCTAAGTAAAAGTGGGAGTCTTATGCCCAGAGAGTCAATCATATGATGATTGTAATGGGACATTAGATACCTAATTTGATAATGATAAAGGTAATTCTATTTATTATGTTTGTCTCAATAATGATATGATGATATAGATATAATAAATGTCTAAAGAATGATGTTAATCAATGACATATGTCTTCAGGTTGAGGACCAGAGCAATGCGATCATATGTAAGATAAGAGTACATACATTCTTATTATGTCCCTAGTCAGATATTATTGTGGAAGCAAAATAGATGACAGTTATACATAAGACAAGAGTGTGTGTTGACAGATGATAGAGTCTCATTAGTCATGATATGTGATATTGAGTCAAGAAACATATGTACTTGTTAGAGAACAATGTATTAGACTGACCCACCTAGAGAGTGATACATGGAAACCATGGAGTGGTAGTCAAAATCATCTCTCATTTTGATAGTGGTTATAGTGGTTCTCAAAGCTAGAATCACTACACTCATCACATGTCCTTTGTTGTACTTTGACATCATCAAATGTGACCTTGAATAAGGGTTGTTATAAAGGTGATTCTCATGTACTCTATGACACATCGGGATTGAGTGTGAGTGATGTAGATGAAATTTGTCCCTCCTATAGGAGAATGATATCAATGCCACTAGATAAGTGAGACTAAGAAATGTATCGCCATTCTCATGTGATCCAATATGTGATATGAGAACTCACATGCATCTCATATAGTCTGCTCTACTTCAAGGAACATGGATTGAAGGTTGAAAGGATGATAATTCCATGCCTTGAGTTCAATCTAGATATCAAAGACAAAGGAATTATATGATCATGGAAACACTGACCACATATTGTAGGTTGAATTTGTTCTCCAACTTTCCAATTACTTGGGTAGCAATGATGTGTTTCTAGATACCACTCTTTTCTTGTAATGGACATTCACTGCCAATGAAATTTGGGATCTATAGGGTCACACACATAGGATGCACTTGTAATAAGAGTTTATTCATGAACGATGTTTAACTTGATTACTAAAAGTGTTTAGGTATTCAATTTAAATAGAAGTGGTCGAGAATTGACTGATTGTATTATGAACCGACTGGTTCAAGTGTTGCACCAATTGATTCAATTGTCAAACCAATTAGTTAAAGTGTCACGTCAATAGGAAACTTCATTGGATGAATATTGATGGATCCAGGGAATGAACCAACTGATCATTTAGTGAACCGATTAGCTCATGGTCTGAAATGACCAGTTCAAGTGTTGAACAACCTAGTTCAATGATCAATACAATGAGATAAAGGATTGATGCCGACATCATGTTTTACATTAATTGAATATTGAATGCTAATCTGATTCAAAATAGAAAAGATTTTGAGATGATCGGTTTAAGGCTTGAACTAACTTCTTCACCTGTGAACCAACTAGTTCAACAATGAACCGACTAGTTCATGTTCGTACCTTCCAAAAAATTATGAAATTTCGTCTGTTCAACTCCTAGATCGACTGGAAACCATGACCTTGGCCATACTATAAATAGAGGGGTAATGGGGACTTTGTAAGGAAATATGGAATCATGTTAGAAAGAGGAAACAAAATTTTTACTTGCCATATTCCCTAAAGACAGTAGATGACTTCAATAACTATGCAATGGGAAGGATGGTTGTGAGGTTATACCGGGTCCTATAGCATCTCCAACAACAACTCGCTCACAGTAGCGTGCACCTTTCTTCAAGTTACACCTCGATGTCTGTTGACATCGGCCTCCTGGTATAGCACCACGAAAAATGGTTGAAACCATCCTCATAGTGGTACAAAACGACCTCCTTGACTATACAGTAGTCCACACGGAACACAAGGAACTCCTATCGCTCTTATAGAACAGACAGGAAGGAGTTGTCCCTTCTAGTCAACCTGCTAGCCTCAAGTTGCTCTCCTAATTGTCTCTCACTTGTTGTTCCTCCCTTTTGAAAGGTAGAACTTGCTTGGATCCACTTGGTTACTACAATAATAGAAGACAATGATTGTAAGAGCTTATTGCTTTCTTTGGGAAGCACCCAATACCCCTCTATTTACAAGATGGTAAGGGTCATGTTTTCTAGTCGGCCTGGGAGTCTTAAAGATGGTTCTTCATGAATGTTTTGGAACCATTGAGTGATGAACCGGTCAGTTCACTACCCAACTGGTTGGTTCATGAGCGATCCGGTCAGTTCAAGCCCTGAACCGGTCAGTTCAGCATGTTTCTTAATTTGAACAACTTACATATTCAATGCATAATTAATGCAAGACATGACATCAACATCAATCCTTAATCCAATCGAATAGACCATTTGTAGGCAATTCATCACATGAACCAGTCATGTAGGACAATGAACCAGTCAGTTCAGTAGTGAACTGGTAGGTTCATGCCCTGACTCAAGCATTATTTAACAAATGTCATTTCCAATTGACCTAACACTCCAACCGATCAGTCCAACACTTGAACCAGTCAGTTCATAGTCCAGTCAATCAATTTTGAACCTCAGTTGTTTAATTGAATACCTAAACACTTTTAGTAATCAAGTTAAACATCCTTCTTGAATAAACTCCTATTCAAAGTGAATCCTATGTGTGTGACCCTATAGGTTCCAAGTTACGTTGGCAGTGAATGTCCATAACCAATTTATGACATCACAAACAATTATTAGTATCGAGCAAAACATCTAGAATGATTAGTTTTATAGCGATTGTATAATTCCTTTGTTTCTGATATCCAGATTGAACTGAAGTCATGGAATCATCATTCTCTTCAATGTTCCATCTATGTTCCTTGAACTAGAGAAGACTGTATGAGATATATGTGAACTCAACATCATATATTGATTCACATACACATGGACATGCTTTTCTCAGTCTCACTTATCAAGTGGCCAGGATATCAAACTCCTATAAGAGGGATGAATCCCATCTACATCACACACATTCATCCCCTTATGTCATATGCATCTGAGCACCACCTTTATGGCAACCCTTATTCAGGATCATGGTGGATGATGTCAAAGCACACTAAACAACATGTGATGAGTGTAGTGATTTCATGCCTAAGAACCACAATCACCGACATCACTTATAAGAGATGATTCTGACTACCATTCAATGGTTCCATGCATCCCTCTTAAGGTGTGTCTATCTGATACATTGTTCTCTAACAAGTATCTATGTGTTTTATTTGATATAACATATCATGACTTAATGAGATTATGTCACCAACCAACACACACTATTGTCTTATGTTTTACAATTGTTTATTTTTGCTTCCACAGTAATAACTGATTAGGGACATAGCAAGAAAGTATATACTCTTAACATTCGTATGATCTCATTGTTTAGGTCCTTAACCTGAAGACATATATCATCGAGTAATATGATTCTTTAGACATTTATTATTTTACATCATTTTATCATATATGAACAAAATAGATGGAAAATTTCCTTTGTTATTAATCAAATTGTTTACAAGTTTTGCAATTACAATCATCATATGATTGTCTCTTTGGGCATACATACCTCTATACTACCAGTTGCATTTAGAAACAATCACCCATGAACTTAAGCCCAAGTGATCTAACATGAACCTCATGCTTTTTCTCTAAAAGTGCTTTTGTCAATGGGTTAACTACATTACTTTTAGTTGGTACTCTACAAATCTTCATATCTCCTTACTGTAAGGTTTCTTATATGAGATGGAACTGTCTTTATATGTTCTTAGCACACTGATGCGATCTGGGTTCCTTAGCTTGTGCAATTGCACCATTGTTGTCACAATATAGCTCAATTGCATCACTGATGCTTGGAACCACCTCAAGTTCAGAAATGAACTTCTTGATCTGAACAACCTCTTTTGCTACATTGGATGCATCAACATACTCACCCTATGTTGTAGAATCTAAAATTTCTCTTGCTTGGAACTCTTCTAGCTCATAGTTCCATTTTTGAGGCAGAACACAAATCTTGATTGTGATATAGTCATCTTTGTTATTTTGGTATCTTGTGTCGGTGTAACCCTTTACCACCTCTCCACCATAGTCTAAAAACTTTTCTTAGTTGTTCTCAAGTACTTTATGATGTTTTTGATGACTGTCCAATGAGATTCATCATCATCTGACTGATATCTTCTCTTCATGCTCAAGGCATACTATACATCTAGGCGAGTGCATAACATTGCGTACATGATAATCCAATTGCAGATGCAAATGGAATCTTAGTCATGCATTCCCTTTCTTCATAAGGATTGGGACGTTGATCTCTAGTGATAGTAACACTATGACACATGAGAAGGTTGCCTCTCTTTGAGTCCTTCGTGTTGAACCTTTTTAGCACTTTATCAATGTATGTGCTCCAAATTAGTCCAAGAAGCCTTCTGGATCTATCCCTATAGATATTGATTCCTAAGATGTAGGATGCTTCTCCTAAGCCTTTCATAGAGAATGTATTTACATGCCAACTCTTTACCATATGTAAAGTATGTATGTCATTTCCCATCAAAAGTATGTCATCTACATACAATATAAGGAATACAATCATGCTCCCATTAACCTTCTTATAAACACATGGTTCATCTTCATTTTGACTAAAACCAAACTCTTAGGCTATTTTGTCAAATCGAAGATTCCAGCTCCAAAATGCTTGCTTCAATCCATATATTGACCTTTATAGCTTACAAACTTTATTTGCATCCTCTATATTTAGAAAACCTTCAGGTTGTGTCATGTACACATCCTCAAGTAGATTCCCATTAAGGAGTGTTGTTTTAACATCCATTTGTGAAATCTCATAGGCATAATAAGCTGCAATGGAAAACATGATCTTGATGGACTTAACAATGGCAATTGGAGAAAAGGTTTTGTCATAGTCAACACCTTCAAATTTTCTAGAAAACTTTACAACCAATCAACCTTTGAAAGTTTGTACATTACCATCCATGACAGTCATCATCTTGAAGTCCCACTTGCACCCTATGGGTTTTACCCCTTCACGTGGATCCACTAAGGTCCATACCTTGTTGGTGTACATGGATTGCATCTTAGATCTCATGTCTTCAAATCATTTCTCAGAATCTAGTCCCTTAACAACTTCTAGGTAGGTTGTTGATTCATCATCAATGACCAACTCATTGCCTTTTTGAGTTCCACGATAGGCAAATCTTTCTATCTCAAGGAATCTTCAACTAAATCTGTGAGGTTCTTTTGTTACATGAGGAATTTGAGATTCCACAACGATTTTTTATTTTCTTTATTCCTCTTGTACCTCTATGGGTTCAACACTTTCTTGTTCATCTTGAACTTCTTTAAGTTATATTTTCCTCCTGTTGATTCCTTTGGAAATGAATTCCTTTTCTAGGAATACAATATCCCTGATAACAAACACTTTGTTGTCAGATGTAGTATAAAAGTAGTATCCTTTGGTTTCCCTATGATATTCAACAAAATAGCATTTATCCAATTTGGGTCCAAGCTTTTCAGGAAATTATTTTCTCACATAAACTTCACAACCCCAAATCTTCATATAAGACACATTGGGATGTTTCACATACTATATCTAATATGGTGTCTTTTGAACAGATTTAGATGGTACACAGTTAAGAGTAAATGATGTGGTTTGTAGAGCATAACCACATAAGGAAGTTGGAGGATAAAAAATCTCATCATTGATCTCACCATATCTAGTAATGTGTGATTCCTTCTTTTTGATACACCATTATGTTGTGGTGTTCTAGGCGGAGTTCATTATGATATAATACCACAGTTGAGTAGAAGGTCCTCATACTCTTTTGTTAAGTATTATCCACCTCAATTATAATGAAGTGACTTAATACTTTTTCCAAGTTGGTTCTGTACTTCATTCATGAAATCCTTGAACTTTTAACATTTTCTAATTTAGGTTTCATTAGGTTAACATAACCATACCAACTGAAAGCATCAGTGAAGGTAATGAAGTACTGATACCCACCTCTAGCATTTGTTCTAAAAGGACCACATACATTAGTATGTATGAGTCCTAATAGATCACTAGCCCTCTCACTCTTACTAGTGAAGGAAGTCTTTCTCATCTTTCCTAATAAACAAGACTCACATGTCTCTATTATTTCAAAACCAAAAGAGTCCAGATATCCATCTTTATGGAGCCTAGAGATGCGATTCTCATTGATGTGCCAAAGACAACAATGCCATATATACGTTTGGTTTGATTTGTTGAGTTTCAACCTTTTGATACTTATATTATTAAAATTTGTACTTATGTCATTAAATTTGTTTCAAGATATAATAAATATACACCATAAGACATTGGGTCACTGTCATAAAAGATCTCATCTTTTGAAATAGAACATGGACCATTCTTTATATGAAATTCATATCCATCCTTGTCCATACAAGATACAAAATAATGTTTCTATTTATGGCAGGTAAAAATAGCAGTTCTTTAACTCTATTACAAGCCTTGGGGGAAAAGATAAATCATAGGTTCTAAGTGCAATGGCAACAAATCTTGCTCCATTTATAATTTATAGTTCAACCATGCCCTTTCGTAATGAATTACTTCTTTTCAAATCCTACATATTGAAGTAGACAAATTTAACTCAATAACGTATATACCTAAAGTGGACATCTCTATCCCCTCCTTCCTTAGTTCCTTTAGATAGAGAGGACAATTTCTTTTCAAGTGTCCAGGCTAATGACAGTAGTGACATTTTCCTCCCTTGGTAACCCCTCCTTTTGGTTTCAATGTAGGAGAGTAGGGCTTCTGGATAAATTTAGAACTCTTCTTAGATTTTCCTTTACCCTTAGACTTTCCCTTTCCTTTGTTTATCATCATCACAGACTTGGGCTTCTCTTTCTTGATTTGCACTTCAGTTGTTCTCAACATGCCAAGAAATTCTGACAACAGCTTGTCAAAATTGTTTATGTTGTAGTTCATGACAAACTGGCTATATGACTCAAACAATGATTACAAAATCGCATTTGTCACCAACCTCTTAACCCAGGTGAAATCCCAATATTGTACGATTCTCCACATACCCAATGGGATTGAGTACATGGGGACCTATTAGATTTCCTTTTTCCATGTGACACTTGAACAACGCCTAAGAGACATCATATCTATCTTTTCTTGCCTAATCTTGGTACAAGTTCTTAAGATGTGTGACCATCTCAATAACATCAATATTATCATGATGTCTTTGCAACACATAGTTCATTGAGAATAACTATAGACACTTGATATCAATGTCATCTTCAGAGTGCTTCTTGTAAGAATCCCTATCATCCTTAGGCACAGTGGGAGCAGGTTCATTTGGATCAAGTGTTTCTAGGACATGGAGATCTCTATCTTGTGTGAGAACGATTCTCAATGTCCTGAACCAATTTTGCAAGTTATTCCCATTTAAGTTGTCATTCTCAAGGACCAGTCGTAAGGAAAACATATTGTTTGTCTTCATTTGATTCCACAAGAGTAATTTGCAATTTGGCAAACATTTTGATTTGATTTTACTATACAAAATTTTAACAATGTTTAATTAGGCCTTTAATTAGTTATCAATCCCACTATTTTGTTCAAATTGATAACCCTCATGTATCAATTCAAAAGATTGCAATGCACAACCTTCTAGTGAGACAAGACCCAAAAAAATTAAATTATTACCCAACCAACACTAACGTCCATAATCAATTACTAAGTAGGCAACTTCTGCCAATTACATCTTATGTAATTCTTGGATAGGTTATATGTGCAAATCCTTGCCAAAGTCATATGTATTCTTCAAGTTGGTTAATATCATTAAGATCACCTAGTTAAGCCTGACCCAAAAGCCAACACAATAGAAGTGCAACTTGTTGGGGAGGCCCACACAACTACCATCACACTTCCATGAGATATACAATGCACCATGCTTGGCTTGCCCAGACTTTTCGATCAATCTTTTCATTTTTGTCACTTAATGAAATCATCTAATATTAAATATTATATATGAGGTATTTTATATAAATACATATACATATCCAATCAACACAAATTTATAGTTTGTATCATATACATGCCATAACCACAACTAAACATGCAACAATAAATGCAAGCAATGGTTATGTCAATTCTAATGTAATTCCTTGGAGCCACAAGGAATTACTACCACCTAAGGTCCAAACATATGTAGCAACATGTTGTTGATGACAATTTGTGTTGAACCACTCAATCAGTTCAACCCTTGAATCAGTCGGTTGGCCTCCTGGTTAGTGGGTTTGTTGTTCAAATCATACAATTCGCCTCCGATTCTTGCAAGGTATAGACTCCTCCAACTGGTCATTTGGGCTACCAAACAATCAGATTTTCTCCCCCTCTCATTGCCTCCTTTGTCCTCAACCCATAATTCAGATCTTGAACTGGTCACCTTTCCTGATGCGTTGGTCGACTCGCTTGGTGCAGAACACCTTCTTTGCCATAACAATAATTAAAAGTTATTGACATGAATTGGTCGGTTCATGCCCTAGTTCCACCAATATTCAGCCAATGTAATTTCCTATTGATGTGACACTTGAACTGATTGGTTCAACACTTGAATCAGTTGGTTCATAGTACAGTCAATCAATTTTCAACCACTATTGTTTAAATTGAATACCTAAACACTTTTAGTAATCAAGTTAAACATAATTCATGAATAAACTCCTATTCCAAGTACATCCTATATGTGTGACCCTATAGGTTCCAAGTTATGTTGGTAATGAATGTCCATAACCAATTTATGACATTACAAACAATGATTGATATAAAGCAAGACATTATTGCTACCCAAGTAATACGGAAAGTTGGAGAACAACTTCAACCTACAATATGTGGTTGGTGTTACAATGATTGTATAGTTCCTTTGTCTCTGATATCCAGTTTGAACTTGAGGCATGGAAAAGTCATCCTCTTCAATGCTCAATCCATGTGTAACATCCTAGGATTTGAGGTGTCAAATAAAATGATCTTAAAAGGAATAATTGGACTACCCATATCATCAAGGTGCACCTCCTTTTCAGGGAGCCCAACACTAAAGAAGTCTGTGGTTAAGCATGCTCAACCTAGAGTAGTACTAGGATGGGTGACCTGTAGGGAAGTTCATCTTGTCTTGCATGTGTGTGGGGATAAAACACACAATTAAGGCTAGTGGTGGTTTGTGGGGCCAATCATCATTCCTGAAATTCTACTCAATCCTTGAGTAGTGTGCCTGGGCATTTACAAAACGTTTATCATGGCTTGTGCGTGAGTGAGGACAAAACATCTTTTTAATGCTAGTGGCGGTCTATGGGGCCATACATTATTCCTAAAACTCTGCTAGATCCTTGGGTAGTGGGCCCAAGAATTACACCATATTCCTTGAACTAAAGCAGACAGTCTGAGATATATGTGAACTCAACATCATATATTGATTCATATGTGCATGGCCATCCCTATGACTAGGAGAAAGACTTCACCCTTCCATCATAAAATTATTGGTCAAGTTATTTATTTTTGGAGACATATTGTTGTAGTCTAGTTTCCCTCTACTTAGATCTTCTTTTTGTATAAATCATGTACACCCTTTTCGGAAAATTTATGTACTATTTATTAAATGAATATAGTCAGCTTTTTAACTTCCGCTTCTATCCAAATTGGATTTTGTTTACCAGTGTTATTAGTAGAGAGGTGGATTGATTTCACTTCTTTACAGCCCATATATTGACAATGTCCTCTCATAATAAGTCCTTGAAAATGCATTCGGTGAAGTTTTAGCCCATATATGACAATGTACTCTCACGCCAAGTCTTTGAAAATACATTTGGGAGGTGCCATGGAGCATATGATCACAATTTTATCTCACAGTAAGTCCTTAAAAATGCATTTGGGAGGTGTTAGGTCCCATATCACGACAACGTCTCCTCATAACAAGTCTATGAAAATGCATTTGGGAGGTGTTAGGGCCCATATCATGACAACGTCTTCTCATAACAAGTTCGTCAAAATGCATAGGGAGGTATCAAGGCTCATATCATGACATATGTTATCTCATAGCAAGTCCCTAAAAATACATTTGGGAGGTACCATAACTCATATTATGATAGTGTCCTTTCACAACATGTCCTTTTAAATGCATTAAGGAGGAGACATGGACCATATATTGACAGTTTTTTCTCATAATAAGCCCCTAAAAATGCATTTGGGTGAAGTTTAGGCTCATATCATGACAATCTCCTCTAACACAAAGTCCTTGAAAATACATTTGGGAGGTTCCATGACACATATGATGACAATGTCATCTCATAGTAAGTCCTTAAAAATGCATTTGAGAGGTGTCAGGTCTCATATCATGAGAACGTCCTCTTACAACAAGTCCATGAAAATGCATTTAGGAGGTGTCAGGGCCGATATCATGACAAATGTTATCTCACAGCGTGCCCCTAAAAATGCATTTGGGAGGTGCCACGACCTGTATCATTATAGTTTCCTATCACAACATGTCCCTTCAAATGCATTAACGAGGTGTTAGAGCCCATATATAGATAGTGTATGTAAATGCATTTAGGAGGAGCCATGGCCCTATCATGAGAATATCATCTCACAACAAGTCCCTTGAAATGCATTTGTGAGGATATTGGGCCTATATCATGACAGTATCATCTCACAACAAGTCCCATGACATGTATTTGTGAGGATCTTGGGCCCATATCATGATAGTGGTCTCTCATAATAAGTCCTTGAAACTACATCTATGAGTATTGATAACACCCAAATTCAGGCATCTATGTTAAGTATTTATTTATAGTTTTGTGTCATTATAGCCTTAATATACCCAAAATAACCCTAGATTCTTATCTTTTAGTAATCTATATCTTTTCATAGATAAAGTTGTTCAACTAGCCAATTTTGGGACTTGTAGGCACTGAACCTGAGGAGACATCTATTCTCCAAGATTTCTCCCCAACACATGGTTTAGCAGCTAGACTTCCATGATGCCACGACCGTGGTCAAGACATTGTGTCGACCAACACTCGGCATGGTCGGGATGAGGGCACGACCGCGACCGAAACATCTATCTTGACTGCGAGACAACTGCGATTGCGGCCCGACCAGGTCAACCGCAACCGTGACCCAACCATATCAACCGCGATTGCGGCACGACCACGACAGTAGAGTCCACCGTGGTCGTGACCGCGGGATTCACCTCGATCGAGGTATCTACCTCGACCGACACTCGACATGAATGGTTGACGCTCGACACGATCGGGCCAAGACAGGGCCACGACCGAGGCAGATGTCGCGACCATCTTACGCCTTCGCTTATAAATACCCACCCCTCGTGATATGGAGTGGGGTTCCGAGTTCAGAGATTGGGAGTTCCTAGTCCCAAGTTTTCTTGGTTCCCAGAGCCCAGTAGGAGAGTTCCAAGGTCTGGAAAGGCTGAGGTACTCATCCTACATCTGTTCCTCCAATTTGCTTCCATCTACCACCATTTTCCACCATTATTCGCCCATTTCCTACCACTTCCATCCATCTTCCACCCCCATATTCCCACCAAGCTGATGTTTGGGACAAAATCAAAGAGAAAGGAGGCCAAAGAGTCCAGAATACCAAGGAGGATGACCCAAAGATGAGATCCAACCAATATAGAGGCTAAGGAGTGAGAGCCACCTCTCCTCTATGGGCTAAATCTCTTCTTCTTCTCCTTTCTTCTATTTTTCTCCTTTGTTTCTATACAAATTATGTTCTTCCATCTTTGTTTGGTGCCAACTATGCTTGTCCATGGCTAGTTGAGCTCCTTCTTGGCTATGTAGCCCGTTTTGGGCATGTTTATATATGCAAGCAGTTTTATTTCAAATCTAGTATGTTTACTGTTCAATCTTCTCTTTCTGGTTATGATTGCTAGTTTGGTTGATCTATTTCTTGCTTGAACTTCTATTTCTATCTATATCGAGAGATTTGTTATAGAAATAAATAAGAGAAGGTTGTTTGGATCGAAATCTGAAAGGAGGATGGTTCAAGGTGATCTGTGCAGAACTGTAGACCAGGGCACGGCCTGGCCTAGCCCGACACGGTCGGGCCCACTACCAGGTTCTACTCAGATCACACATGTTCCTAGCATCTCAAAATATTCTAGACCTGAGAGGGAATCTAGAATATTTTAGGGTGTTGACTTATCATTCTCGAGAGAGGTTTCACGTCATTGATGGGTTTTAGTCATGCTGCACGAGAGCAAGTGGGATGACCCCACAGGAAAATATACCATAGTACGTACCATGTTTGGATGTAGGTTTCTTGCTCGGGTGTTCAAGGGTTGTCTATTCCCGATAATGGGTGCATAAACTGCCCAACTTGTGGTTACATAGCCAGGAACTTCTTCTCTCTGATTAGTAGAATTATATGGACTCTATTTGTTTTTTGTCTTTGTTTTGTTTTATTTCATGATAATCTGCTAGACTAGTTCTAGCTCTATACTTTTATCGAATATCAGATTATCTTATCTGACTTAAGATCAAGGTTTTAAGAGTCCTAAACATCCCTGTGTCCCTATGTTTGACCCCATATATCTACTTCAACCGCGTAATAAAGTTGTAGGGGTCCTTGAAGGTTTTTGGTTATAAAAGTTCTGATCACCACCCTCCTCTCGAGGAGCTGATCAACTTTTTGACACTGTTGTCAGGGATGTGGTTTTCCACATTTACACACTAAAAGATTTTGTTCTGTCATCCATATGCCTATATATATGCACAATTTTTTTTTCATTGTATACATACTTCTTCATATATTATGAATAGCTTTTCTTTTTCTTATACCTTTTTCATCCATAGATCTAACTTTAGCAAGACAAGTTATCTTGTCTACTTGTCCTCCTGAGTTTTTCCGTAGTTCTGACTACTAGAAAATAATTGAAGGTCGTGCTCTACATCTAGTCAAGCTATAGTCACCCCCGCTGTCATCATACTTAGAAGTTTCAACAACGGAGATTTCCGATCAACCCTCGACTTTCGTGCTATCATAGGATCAAGAGATGATTAGGGCAGTGGAATTAGCTGGAGAAAGTGTCAATGCACTCACCTTCTGCTTAGCTTCTCATCTCCAAGAAAATGTTGATTCACTCCAGCAACAACTAGAAAAGTAGGATCATCAGCTCTAAGTAGCCACTGAGATCGCAGACCGTAGTAGAAGTTTACTTCAAACTGCTAAACAAGGATTCGTCCAAGTGCATCAGTTTGATATTGTGGGTTCACAACAGAGGTGCATGGTAGAATCAATGAATCTTGGAAGAATTGCTGCTCAAGTCCAATAGCTTTGTGAAAAGGATGTTGAGTAGGGAATGAGGCTTTAAGATCTCATTGATTTGTTTACCATTCAATTGCAAACTCCATCACACAACCATGAAGATTATAATCGTCAAAACCATTCCATTGGGCCTGAATTGGGGAATGCCTCACCATCCTATTCCGACCATCAACTGGATTCACCTGAATTTTTCTATGAAGACCAACCCACCTGGGAAAGCTCTTCATTCTATCCAGATGATTCAGCTGGTCAACCAATGGAAAATACAAGCCGCATGGGTGAAGGGTTCTACGATGAAGATGATCAGGGTAGTCAAACAACCTCACAACATGAAGGTCAGTTTGAAGAACCTGAATCAGATATTGATCCAGACCAGAGTGATACCTCTCATATCGAGACTTGTCACTTTGCTTTGAGAAGTACGCTAGTCATAGTTTGGAACAATTTGTTTGATGAAAGTGATGACGACTATTCATCTTAGTGGAGCGAGTATACTAAAGACGATGAACTGAACCAAAATAAGCTGGCATTATCGACAATCCCTTTTCAAGGAAAAGTTGACATCAAGGGAGCAAGATGGACAATCCACTATAACATGGTTGCTGAGCACGAAGATACCCCAGACCCCATAGAATGTGACAAGCTTGGGGTGGTGGAACCACAAACAGATTTACCTGGGGATACTTCTTGTTCAGAATATGATTGGATGACTCAGTTTGTACATGGAAGTTTATCTGAGCATCCAACCTCAAGTTTAGAGGTGGAGAAAGAAGAGAGGATATCTCTAGAAGACTTTTGACCTCTCCCCTCCATATCATCCTTTGTCGACATCCTAGGGCCTTCCTATTCACCTTCATACATTGATGGGTACCTTGAGGATGCTCTACCGAATAATTCATTTCAGTGCAGTTCAAGTAAATCCCAACACAAAGATGACTTCACCGATTTGCCGGATTCTACTCCTTTTCTTCAGACTCGGAAGGGCCTACATCTCTACCTATTCTTCTCCTACATGGTAGGTCCAAGCGGTGAGACACAGGTAACACAGACCCCAAAACTATAGATTTGGGATCCAAGTTTAAGAGTTGTAGGGCAGCCACCCCCTATTACCTAAACAATTTCTCTTTAATTTTAAGTTTTCAAATTTTGCATAAGAAAGTCAATTTGAGTTTTATCTTTCCTCTAACTACTTAAATTTAGTTTTCTTCACATCATCTAGGTTTCTTTTACTCCATATTGCATGCATTTCCTCCTTTTCACCATGACAACTGTTTTTAGTCTATATTTTCGAAAGAAGTTACTTGGTATATCTTGTTATTCTCCCATGGTGTTTGATTCTAAAGCTATTTTCAACACTTTCCACCCTCATTTTACCCTCTTAAATATGGATTCTCTAACACTTGAGCCCGCCCGGGCCAACCTTGGCACGATCGTGCCAGGGCAGTACGGTCGGGTCACTCTCATGTTTTTATCCATATTTCTCACTTGGCAGTGCCACAACTGTGATCGTGGGTTTGCACGTCCACGATGATTGGTCTACACAAACGCGACCGTGGGTCTGCACAACCGTGAGTGCAACCCCACTCATGAAGAACATGGGTATGCTAAATATTTTTGGTTTGACTGGGTAGCATGTCGGTTTGTCTCTGCCTTTTTCACCGATTATAGCACTTTTGACCGAATATTTCGTCTTTTTGACCGACTTTTCACTTTTGATCGAGTTTTTCTGTGCCTTTCCTAATTTTTCCACTACCCCGACACCAGGCCAGCATGGTCGGGCCCAGAGCGGAACAAGTGCGCCCGACCTACATGTACTCCTGTTCCGAGCCACTTCTTCCCCACTTCTTCCCTCGATTTCCTTTCTCTCCATGTGAAACCCTAAGGTTTCCTCCTCCTTCTCCCCTCTTCCCCTTGTTTCCCTCATTGGCTAGCATGCCCAAAGTAGCTGCAAGGGCAACTGCAGCAGCTGCCCCTAAAACCACCTTCTCTGCCCGTGACCACAAGCTACTACTCCAATGCTGCCGCCATCTACACACCTAATTGAACTAGACCCCGCGACTGCGGTCGCGGTCAGGGTACACCTCACGGACATGCCGCAGTCACGGCTGGGATACACACCGTGATTGCCGTCACCTCAATCGAGGACGTCAAAGCCGCGGTCGTGGTCGAGGTTGATGAGCCTTGGACAACTGTGCCAAGCCTGGGCCCGGTCATACCAACCAGATAGCATCAAAGATCAGCACCAAAAAATCAGCACCATGGAATCAAGAAGACAGTGTCGTGAAAGAAAGGGGAAGGAAGCTCCTCATCATCAGCAGAACATGAGAGCCAATATCCACCCCACGCCACGTGAACCATGAATCGATTGTATGAAGATGAGACCATTCTTTCTGCCTCAGCAGGGTTTGGGTCACTGGAGACCGAATCAGACTACCACCGCGTGTCCACCACTCCGATGAATACCTATAATGGTGATTCGTTGCAGGAAGTCGCCAGTGAGAGATGGTCGAGAGCACGCTATGACACTGAGCTCCATACTTCATCATGCCATCAGGAGGGCCCGTCAGTGTTACACTGAGCTTCATGTGTAGGGGACCAATGTCAACAGTCAGCAGAACGGTCGACGTATTTATGCTGGTCAACTCCGTCGCACTATTCTGTTCAAGGGAGCAGACGCCACCCCAATCCTGAGGGAGTTAACCAAATCTCCCTACATTCTCCTCTATTTAGAAGTATGAAGCAAATGAAGTAGTTTGATGCCTTAATTAAAGACAAGAATAGACTAGTAGGCCCAAGATACACCAACCCTACCACACTCATCAAGCTGGGGATACAAGAACAGGTCAACAGATATCTTGCAATAGTTGGACTAGACGTCCTTGCATACATGCAATGTGATTCTTATCATAGACTCACTTGTGAGTTCTATGCTACACTTAAGTCCCAAAGAACTACCAATACACTATCATGCAGTTTCACCTGCTAAACCAGAGCCGCCAAATCACTGAGCATCACCTCAGTAGCTGGTTGTCACGCTCTGTTGAGGACTACACCGTGATATCTAGGGGCCAGCTGGAGATAGGGGACAATGACTTTGACGCTGCTCAGACATGGAATATGCTTACAAGGGAAGATAAACATGTTTCTAGAGGAACCAAAGCTTTGCACATCCACAACCCAACACTTCGTTATCTGCACCAGATGATCATGAACTTTGTCCTGGAGAAGCAGGATAGTCAAGGGGAACTCAGTTCAGCAAACCTCTACATTTTGTGGTGTGCAGTAATAGGAAGAAAAGTGAATGTAGGGTACTTCCTCATCCGCCAATTTCATAACTCTTTCAATAAGTAGGTCCAATTCATGCTGATGGTAGGCATTATCACTTTCATAGTGTGCCATATTGGGATCAGAGATGGAAAATAGACACTTATGCAGGAAAAGGCTGAGTGGTCCAAGTTGGACTTGGATCACTTGATTCACTTAGGGGTGGTCAAACAGTGCATCACATGATATCTCTATATCTTTGGTTACACCAAGCACAGAGTACTACTACCAATAAATGCAGGGTTCACATGTCAGACAATACTCATGGACGTCTCTCTATTTGACACTTAGGGCAACATTCATCAGACAAGCGGGACTGTAGGAGCATCTTCTTCAGCTCCACCAGTGCTAGAAACTCAGGAGGTCGAACAGCAGATAGGGGCAACCTTTCACGACATCCCATATTAGGGAGGGCCCTACACATATATGCCTTTAGTAGATTACCAGCAGCCTCCTCAGCAGGAACAATATACCCCAAATCTCAAATTGGGGCATCTTTATGAGTTTATGACCGACTTCAGGGCTGACTCCAACAAACAGTTAGATGTGCTAGAGCAGGACGTGCAATACCTCAGTCAAAGGTTTGACACAACCTTCCCTCCACCACCTCCTTTGACTTTACATCAGCCATTTCAGTAGCCCTTCCAGACTTTCTACCAGCTGACCTAGGACTTCGGACAGTCATTCCACTTTCAACAGGGAATGCACCATGACTATGAGAACCCACCAGGCAGCATCGACGATCTGAACTAGTATATAAATAGTGACTACTAGTAGAAGTTGCTTTCCACACCATCCAGAGCTTGAGATTTGCTTGAAGATGAGAAAAATTTCTAAGCTTGGGGTGGCAGGGTGTACAACCCTCTATCATCCACCTTTACCTTTTATTTCTTTCATTGCATGCATGCATGTTTATCTTCTATGTTCCTTGCATTTAGGTGTAAATTTAATTTTAGTGCATTGTAGGTGTAAATTTAATTTTAGCCTTATTGTTTTGTAGGACCTTGTTCAGTAATTTGTAGCTTTGCAATTAAGGCTATGTGATGTGAATCTTGGAACTAAATGCTTATCTTTATGCCTAAAAGCACAATTTTTATCTTAAACTGCTTGATCTTTTGTTTGACTAGCACATTGACTCTTGCATTAAGTTTGGTAATAAATCTAAGGTTACACACTTTTTTATAGCTTAAAACATTATTCCCTTGATCTATGTTGTGAACGAAAAATCCAGGATATAGGATCGTTGGAAAGAGCTATAGTTTGATCAAAACTCCAAGCAACATTTTTCACAAACCTGCCCCTACTCCAAGGATCCTTGAATCATAATCACTATCTTTTCACACAGGTATCAAGCGGATAATGATGAGTTTTGATCTATAATCAAGTTGAAGTGTTTTTCCTTGATGGTCTATGCCCCCTCTCACCTTCGATTGAGTCAAAAAGATGAAAAATCAAAAATTTTCAAAAGAGGCTTGGCCACCCACAAAATCCTGAAAATATCAATATAGTTCTCACCCAAGCCTATAAAAATAGAATGCAGAGAATAAAAGCCTAAAGGTATATAAATGAGCGTTGTTTTCTCTTTTAGGAGGAGAAGAGGATGGTGCCCAGCTGGTGTATGGCTGCACTCATGAATGCGGGTATGTTGTGCCTGGTAGTGCCAACCCGAAAGCTCATTAGAAAGTCACTAGGAACCCCTAGGAGACCTATGAGATCATCCCAATAGCAGGGTTGGTTCGAGCACAATACGAGGAGTTCGTCTCATTACTTTGGGCCAACTAGCTCAGACTGTAGGGACTGTTGCTTGTTACATGGATCAACCTGACATAGATCTGGATCCTTAGAAGTAATTAGAATGTTCTTCTTTTTGTTGCTTCTTAGGACCTGAATAAGTGGGAAGCGTGTTATTCCCGATGGGTCTACATGGATACATGATGATGGATCATTGCTCAACACCTGCGTGATCACCTATGTGACAATTCTTTTATGTTTTATAATTTTGATTCAAACCCTCATGAGTATTGACAGGTTGCAGTAAATTTGCTTAATCTTCCATGGACACTCTTTGATCTTTAGCAGGATTGTGCTCGATTGGTGGGGGTTTATCCTGAAACGACATGGGTCAAGAGAATTAATGTTTTAAACTATTTTTCTTAACTTTAGCATTTATCACCATGCTTAATTTGGATGTTATCTTTTTGTTCTTTGAACCCAGTCTTGCTTGAGGATAAGCAAAGGTTTAAGCTTAGGGTGGTTGATAACACCCAAATTTAGGCATCTATGCTAAGCATTTATTTTTGGTTTTGTATCATTATAGACTTAATATTGCCCAAAATAACCCTAGATTCTTACCTTTTAGTAATCTATATCTTTTCATAGATAAAGTTGTTCAACTAGCTAATTTTGGGACTTGTAGGCACTGAACCTGAGGAGACATATATTCTCCAAGATTTCTCCCCAACACATGGTTTTTACAGCAGCTAGACTGCCATGATGCCATGATCACAACCAAGACGTTGTGTCGACTGGCACTCGGTATGATTGGGCCCAAGGCTCGGCACAGTCGGGTTGAGGGAACGACCGTGACCGAGGCATCTATCTCATGGGATCCACCTCAATTGCGGTATGACTACGACCGCGGCCTGACCATGTCAACCGTGACTGTGGCATGACCATGACCACAGAGTCCACCACGACTGTGGGATCCACCTTGACTGACACTCAGCATGACCGGGCCGAGGATTGGTAAGGTCGGGCCGAGACAGGGCCAGGACAGAGGCAGATGCCATGACCATCTTCCGCCTTCGCCTATAAATACCCACCCGTCGCGACTTGGAGGGGGGTTCTGAGTTTGGAGATCAAGAGTTCAAGTCCCGAATTTTCTTGGTTCCCAGAGCCCAGTAGGAGAGTTCCAAGGTTTAGAAAGGCTGATGTACTCATCCTACATCTGTTCCTCTAATTTTCTTCCATCTACCACCATTTTCCACCACCATTCGCCCATATCCTACTACTTCCAACCATCTTCCACCTCCATACACCCACCAAGCTACTGTTCGGGGTGAAATCAAAGAGAAAGGAGGCCAAGGAGTCCAGAAGACCAAGGAGGACGACCCAAAGATGAGATCCAACCTATACAGAGGCTAAGAAACGAGAGCCACCTCTCCTCTAAGGACTAAATCTCTTCTTCTTCTCCTTTCATCTACTATTCCACTTTGTTTCTGTACAAATGATGTTCTTCCATCTTTGTTCAGTGTCAACTATATTTGCCCATGTCTTGTTGATCTCCTTCTTGTCTATGTAGCCCGTTTTGGGCATGTTTATGTACTTTTACCTTAAGCAAACAGTTTTATTTTAGATCTAGTATGTTTACTATTCTATCTTCTCATTGTGGTTATGATTGCTAGTTTGGTTGATCTCTTTCTTGCTTGAACTTCTATTTCTTCCTATACCGAGAGATTTGTTGTAGAAATAGATAAGAGAAGATAGTTTGGATCAAAATCTAAAAAGATGACGGTTCAAGGTGATCTGTGCAGAACTATAGACTTGGGCAAGACCGGGCCCAGCCCGACACGGTTGGGCCCACTACCAAGTTCTGCCCAAATCACACATGTCCCTAGCATCCACTACAACAAAACCAGATAAAAGTCAAGGCTATGTGCTCAGGGAAAAAAGCCCTGAGCAGTTTGATAACAAACACGAAGGTTAATCCTTGACTTATAAAACGGCATACCCTAACCAATACTTTAAACATAACAAATAAATAGATATGCGGATATTTTTCAAGGCCCATTCAACCCTAACCTAACCAAGAGTCGCGTGACTCTCCGCCTACCCACAATGCGCCACAAGACTTCCCCATTTAGTTCCAGGCATCGCAGCAACCTCCGTTCTCCAGGTAAATGATCGTTTATTGTCCTTTCATTCTTCTCAACGCGATTGATAACATATTCGACCAAGTTTGATTTCTCTGGCTCGTCACCTTTTTCTTCCCCGTCTCAGATCTATTCTCCGTTAGCAACTTACAAGTGAGACATGTTGTTGATGAGAACTGGATTTTTTAATGTTTATCATATAAATTGTTGTGAGAAGAACGGCAGATTATTTTCTAGAGGATGAGAAAAGATCCCAATGGTACGTATTCAGATTTACACCCATGAATATTGAAAATCTAACAAAAAATAAATTGTTCCTAACACCCGCTCTGGTCCGATCGCTTTCTTTATTATGCATTATACTCACTTCGTGTTCTATGTAAGTTAATCTCTTCTCTGCATATTAATCTTCTAATCCGTTGCTTCTAATTTTGATTTGCTTTGCACCCCATCTTCTTTCTTCTTCTTTTCCCGATTCCTTCTACTCATTGTGCATTGTGCTATGCTTTTAAAAAACAATTCCATTATTTGCCATCAACTTTCTCCTCTAAATCTCCTCCATTCACAATCTTATTCCTACCAACTATGTTTTGTCTACCTGCCTCCGTCTCATATTCTTCTTTGTTCCATAAAAAAATAACTTGAGCATGCGCTATAGGAAGTTTCTTGTGCATGATGCACATTATCCATAGTTTAGATGAGATTATAGTTTCTAAAAGAAAGATGCAACCATAGGTAAGTAGTGATGTACATGTTTAACTGTTATTAGACTCTTTTACTTTCTATAGTACATATTTTTATATTATATGATATACCATTTATGATGATAAAAATATTTTTAAATTTTCCAAAAATAATTAACTCGATGTGTTTGTTTACAGATGATGCAGAGGCAACAAACCCATGGGGTACTCCTTTTTTATAATATTGATTTTCAGGAACTACAACACCACCACCACACCAACAAGTAATGCATATAACAGTATTTCTTACTTCCAAAAATTATTTTTAATTGTGTATCATATTATTCTCAAGAAACAAAGTAATAACATGTAAAATTCTCCCAACGGGATGAATGCGAAGTTCTTTCAACACATGTGGCAGTTTGTGAAGAATGACATAGTCAAAGCAGTTAGATGGATCTTCGGGGGTCATAGTATGGTGAGGGCGGTCAACCATGGGTTTATTAAACTGATTCCTAAGAAGAAGGAGATTGAGAGCATTGCGGATTACAGGCCGATAGCCTGCTGTAATGTGCTGTATAAAATTATTTCTAAAGTCATTGCAGGTCGACTGAAGAACATCCTACCGAATATCATATCCAAAGAACAAAGTGCTTTTATAAAAGGGAGAAGGATAGCGGACAACACTCTGCTTGCTGCTGAATTCCTTACGGGGTTCAAGAACAGAAGAACTGGTGCGAAAGCTTGCCTGAAGGTTGATTTGACTAAGGCCTACGATCATGTTAGATGGGAAGCCCTTTGGTCCATTATGAAAGCTCTTGGTTTTTTTTGAGAGGTGGGTTCGCATAATTGAACAATGTGTGACCACCACTTCCTTCTCTATTTTGCTGAATGGTGGCCCGGTGGGTCTGTTTACTGTTGTGAACGGTCTAAGACAAGGCGACCCCTTGTCCCCTATGCTATTCACCATTGTGATGGAAGGACTTACCAGAATGATGAAGGCTGCTGAAGAGGTAGGAAAGGTTAGGCCTTTCAAAATAAAGAATATCAAAGTCTATTCCCATCTCATCTTTGCCGACGATGTTATGCTTTTCTCAACCGGCCATGCCAAGAGAGTTCGGGAGCTTAAAGCTGTGATGATGAAGTTTGGACACCTGACGGGCCTTTACATATATACTATTAAGTCTAGGTTGTACCTTTCCAGGTCGTGCGATGCTAGGAGAGGAAGGATGCGAAATGCTATTCAAATCAAGGTGGGGAAGCTTCCCACTCGGTACCTGGGTGCCCCAGTGGCGGGAGGTAAAGGGTCTACTACAGATTTCATTCAATGCCTGGATATGCTGAGAACAAAGATTGATGGCTGGGCAGCCTGTAGGATTTCTTTGGCAGGGAAGTTGGTGCTGGTCCGAGCAGTCCTCCAGGCGATGATTAGCTTTTGGTGCGATGTCTGTGAGTTGCCCCTCCCTTTGGCAGATAAATGCAGACAGCTTATAGCAAGCTTCATTTGGGGCAGTAAAGGCCATGGAGTGGCGTGGCTTACAATTGCCAAACCGTTTAGTAGTGGTGGGCTGAATGTCACCGATCCCAAGTGGATGGTGAATCGGAGTCAATGTAAAAGAGTTGATAGGTTCCTTAGACAGAAGGAAAATATTTGGAGTAGCTGGATGACGGAAAGGTATGGAGACCTGCATAATGGGTTTGACAGTAACTCTTCTAGGATCTGGAGGAGTATGTGTAAGCAGTGGCAGGATATGCAGCAATGGTATAGTGTTGATAGTCATGGTTTGGTCAGCTCTACCAGGACTAGACCATGGATCAACATCAGTACTAATGAAGAGGTAGCTTGGCATAAGCTGCTGTGGAACCAATTCCATATGCCAAAGTGGAGCACAACTACGTATAGGGCTATTCTCTCTAAACTCCCTACTGCTGACAGACTTAGAAGATGGGGACTGTCGATTGAAGCAAAGTGCAGCCTTTGTAACGTCGAGGAGGAAAGCCACCAGCATATTTTTGGCGGATGCAAGTTCTTTAGAAGAATATGGACTTTAATTGGCCTGAAGTGTGAGTGGGGGCAAATGGTGGAAGAGGATCTCATGAGTTTGGTTATGAAACTCAACGAGAAGCTTAAGAATAGAAGCAGCGCAGCAGTGGGAGGTTTTCTCCTGACGGGCGCCTGCTACTTAGTGTGGGAGGAGAGAAACAGTAGGAATCATGGTGGTTTGGCTAGTGACAAGGATAAAATTGTTGCTAAGCTAGCTGTGGCTTTAGGTTGCGCTTTTAAATGTAAAGATGGCTTTGCTTCAGGCCTGTCTGAGCAAGCTAAAAGATACTGAGGTTTTTGTAGATAACATCCCCACGTATACGTCTTGTAGAAAGATGGTTTTGGGCTTTTAGTCCCTTTTGGCAATATATTTACCTATTTCCAAAAAAAAACATGTAAAATTCTGAAGTTTCATTTTGTATCCATACAATGACGATCAGTTTATTTTCTTCAAGTCCCGAGTAAAATTTAGCCCTCATTATATATGTTTTGGTCACATTTAAGCCGACACAAATTACATGTAGTAATAAGATATGTTTATAAAATCATATTTAGTACATGGTATATTGTAATTGTTCAGTACATGTACATTGATAAAATTTATTTATTACTCGTGTTATACTTTTATTTATTAATGACATTGATTAACACTTGATGTACTTGTAAAATTTAAATAAAAATTCTAATACCGTGTCAAATTGCATGCCGATGTTAAAATTATCTTGCAAGGTGGAAGTGTTGATGCCCATTTTTTGATGCACATGGTGGATAAAAGTTTTGACGTTGTAATAAGAAGAAGTAATATCATAGATACATGAAGCAACCTAACTCGATGGGGACAAAAAGTTTATTATTAATTTAAAACAACCACGAAAAAATATGGCTATCCATGTAATATGCATGAATGTCATGTCAAGATAATTTTAGAGGATATGATTTGTCTTTTTTGGTAGAACCGCGGTATTGCAATCATGTACTCAATTTAGACATTATGTTTGAAAATTAATGGAATGTTTTCATGTGGTGATCTTAATATGTTTTCATCAAATAGAAAATAGGCAACTTCTCATTTGTTATATATATATATATATATATATATATATGTATAGACACACACACACACACACAATAAATTTACTAATGGCTAGGGATATGCCTTGGATACAAGATATTAACTAGGGATACAAATTTATTTTATTTTGGATGGATGCTCAAGGATTCTATTTCTATTGGTCAGGGATAGGACCTGACTAACCACTATTGGTCACCAAGCTTTTTCCGAGGGTATGTTAGTCAGGGATTGGCCCTGACCACCATCTTTTGGTCAAGGATTCACAAGTATTGGTCAGGGATTTAGCCTTCGACATTGACCAATTTTGTCGTAGTGTATCTCAAAATATTCTAGACCTGAGAGGGTATCTAGAATATTCTAGGGTGCAGATTTGTCATCCTTAAGAGAGGTTTTACATCATTGATGGGTTTTAGTCACGCTACGCAAGAGCGAGTGGTATGACCCCATATGAACAAATACCACAGTGCGTACCATATTTGGATGTAGGTTGTCTGCTCGGGTGCTCAAGGGTTGTCTACACCTGAGAACGGGTGCATAGACTGTCCAACTTGTAGTTACATAGCCAGGAACTCCTTCTCTCTAATTAGTAGAATCCTACAGACTCTGTTTTATTTTCTTTTCTTTGTTTTATTTTATTTCGTGACAATCTGCTAGACTAGTTCTAGTTCCATACTTTTATTGGCTATCAGATTGACTTATCTGACTTAAGAGAGAGGTTTTAAGCGTCTTAAACATCCCCACGTCCCTGTGTTCGACCCCGTATTTGTACTTTGACCCCATCATAAAGTTGTGAGGGTCCTTGAAGGTTTCGAGTTATAAATTCAAAGTTTCAATCACCGCCCTCCTCTTGAGGAGCCGATCAAGTATCCAAGCCCATATCATGAGAATCTTCTCAAAAACGTCCCCCAAAATGCATGTGCGAGGAGCTACGACCCATAACATGACAATGTCCTCTCAGACCGGTCCATTAAAATGCTTCGAGGAGGGGCTGGGGCCTATGTCATGACATTGTCTTCTCATAAAAAGTCCTTGAGACATGTATATATGTATTGTCCTCTTAACTATTTATAAATGGACATCTATGAGTTTGGGGACAATTGAAGCCTGGTTGATTGGGTACTTATGGCAGCTACCTCCCATTTGTAGGAATCGTTGCTGGGGGTGAGAAGTCAATTTAAGATGTTGCCAAGGAGAAATTTGCCTCGTAAGACAAAGGCCCATTGGCCTTGGAATGATCACCAAAGCGAAGTGTATGAATTTGGTGACTATTTTTATGCCAATATCCCTATATGAATCACTTAGAATGACTCTCTACAACATTTTCTCTCACACATCTCCTTTATAAGTTGTCAAATAAATGTACTGATATATCCCCATAAAAATGCATTTGAGAGGATCCATGAACCATACCATCACAGTGTTCACCCACAACAAGTTCCTTGATATGCAACTTTGAGGACTTGTGGCCCATATCTTGATAGTGTTCTCTCACAACAAGTTCCTAAAAATATATTTGTGAGGAGACTGGGCCCATATCATGAGAATATCCTCTCATGAAAATCTCCCAAAATATATTAGTGAGGAGTCATGGTCCATATCATGACAATGTACATCAACAGAAAGTTGTGAAAATACTTATGGGTGGAGCTAGGGGCCATATCATGATAGTATCCTCTCATAGCAAGTCCTTGAAAATGCTTAGATTTGAGACATGTATATATGTATTGTCCTCTTAACTATTCATAAAAGAGATGTGTACGTATGAGTTTGAGGATGATGGGAGCAAGGTCGTTCGACTGCTTTCGACAACCACCACTCTTTTGTAGCAATTGTTGCTGGGACTGGGTGCTCTACGCAAGCCGCTGTCAAGGAGCAATTTGTTTCACAAAACAAATACCCATTAGCCTTATAATGTTCACAAAAGAGACATATATGAGTTTACGGGAAGATCTTTATGCCAATATCCCTCTATGATGACCCTTCAAATTACTTAGAAAGACTCCCAATAACAATTTTTCTCACATATCTTCCTTTATGAATTGCCAATAAATGTATTGATATATCCCTATGAAGTAGCATTGAGAAATTTGTTGATACTTATTATTAGTTGGGAGATGTTGAATGACTGACATGTCTATCACCTAAAGTTTAGGTGACAAGTACATGTGTCACCTAAAAGTTTGGTGACATGCATGTGTGTCACCTAAACATATACCCCCTTATAGATCACATGTGACTCATATACATGTCACCTATATGGAAAATCCCCATTAGAACATAGGTGATTCAAATGTATGTCACCTATTCGGTGTAATCCTTTCATGTATGATAAAATATATGTCATCTATATTATGTAGGATTATACAGATTATAGATGATTTACATGTATGTCACCTAAAGTATATAACTTTTTCAAAATGCTAAAATGTATGTCATCTATTTCACACAGGTCTAGACAGAATATAAATGATGTAAGTGTAACTTTTTATATGATTGTCACCTATACTATGCCTTTTGGTAGTGATTGGATAGTCACGTCCTATCACAAATGAATAGATGGATTTTAAAGGCGGGGGAGAGAAAATAGAGCCAATACTCACATCCTATCACGAATTAATGGATGGATTTTAAAGGTGGGGGACAGAAAATAGAACCAATAACTCAGTGTAGAGGGACAATTAGTGGAAGCGTCATGCTGGTGACCTTTTTGTGCAAAGCGGCTTGCAAAGTGCAAGACCCATGATAAATTTCTGAAATAGACGGAACTTTATGTGGCAAAGTGTCAATGGAAACATCAAATTGATACGAGGACAATGGAGTACTAACCAATATATCCTTGTTTGTAAACTAAATAATCACACTTGTCGACTAATCAATATTCGTGTCATTTCTCCACAAATCATGTGTACGTGCCCCTTAACATGAGGGTGAGCCTCTTAGAATAGCAGGCCCGGTATCAGTTCAATGAGATCGGCCTAAATGCAACGAACAGTGTAGCTCTGCTAGCAGATGAAGTTGGTATTGAAGTCCGTGATGATTTCAGCTGCCTCGGCACCGCACCTTGTATATGCAGATCCTACACAGCTAGCGCAACTGTGAATTGCTTATAAAAACTAAGATGGCTAAGATGAACTTTCAATTGCTTATAAAAACAATAATTCCATAGGGCGGCTTTCATAGCTATGTGATTCATTAAATTGTTGTGTGGAGGAAGATATTTTCGACGACAAAGTATTCACGATTATTTGGAACTGCAAAACTTTCCACCAACAATTGTGCCTGTTCTCCACTGCTTTTTTCCTGTCCTCGGGTGCCTCCTGGGAATTTGTGTATGCCACCGCTGATGACCCATCGCTTGTATATGTTTTAATAGAAGAGTTTGTGGCACGGATCGCAAACAAGTGGCGGAGCAGAATCATTCATAAACTAAGTCAATAGATCTTAGATGGGATACATATAGAAGAAAGAGAGCAACATGCATGGGCAATGCGACTAGTCTTATATGCGTTTGGCAATGAGTCTAGGCTGTCCAGCAGTTGCTCGCAAGATGGATCGAAGCAAATATTCTGTAATGAGTCCAGCTGTTGTATTAACAAGTAAAAGCAATAGGAGACCTGTTCCAAGCAAATTAAGAGAACAGCAAAGGTTTTTGGCAAAAAAACCGAAATGACACATTTACCAATTTTTATTACCTAAATACCACGTTCTTGAATTTATTGCCTAAAATGACATATTTCGGGAGCAATGCGTCCCCTGCAGGGACGTATTGCCCTCACGCGAGGCAATACGTCCCGATGGCGGACGCATTGCCTTCTGTGAGGGCAAAGCGTATCGGCAGCGGACGCATTGGCGCCAAAGGAGGGCAATGTGTCCTCAAGCGGGACGCATTGCCTTCTGTGGGGTCAATGCGTCGCGCGCGGAGACGCCCCCAACGGCTAGAAATTACCACACGGGCAATGCGTCCGGGACGGGGACGCATTGCTCCCTGGACAACGACTATTTTGCCGTTGGGGCCGCGGCGCGGTGCCACGTGGGCACAATGTGTCCCCAACCGGGACGCATTGCTCCCCTATATATATTGGCCGAAATCAATCCCCCAAACTCACATCATTCTTCATTTCCTTACTCTTGCTCTATACTCCCATTGTTCTGGAGCTTTTGCTCAGATTTCCACTGCTTGGAGGCGATTTCTAGCTTATTTCGGGCAATCTTGGAGCTGCTATCTTGTACTGCTCGGAGACGATCTTGGAGCTTCTTCTTTCTCTTCTTGTATTCTTCGATTGTCAAGGGATAACTCTCCATTTGAGGTATTTATTCTACCAAAATTTTAATTTTCAAAACTTGAACTTAACATTAGTATGAAATATTACAACTGAAATAATTGTATTGTTACTCCTTAATTCCACATTACTGAAATAATGATGTAGAAAATGACAATTGAAGGCTAATTAATACCTAAAAAATTATTGTTCGAAGTTGCAAAATTATTGTTCTGAAATGTTAGTGTTACTAAAAATTAGCAAAATTGTTGTTATGAAATGTTAGTTAATTTTACTAAAAAAATAGCAAAATTGTTGTTCACGGTTAATGTTATAGAAAAAGTAGTAAAATAAATTTAATTCCAAATTCAAAATTATTGTTCTAAAATCTTAACTATTATTTTAAAAATGATGTCACTGCTCTAAAATATTAATTCATGTTAATATAATGTTATAAAATATGAATTTCTTTCAGATGTTAATATAATATTCTAAAATATAGGAACATGGCATCCAGTTCAAATTCACGAATTGTGAAGATGCGATATGATGGGCAATTTCTCTCTGATGGGTCTTATTCTAGTCGATCTGTTAGACCCATAAACATTTCACTTATTAATACCCTATCTGAACTAAAATCATATATCTATACAACACTTGACATCAATCTCAACCACTTCTCTATCAAAATATCCTATCTTTTCCCTGGAGAAAATCATATGCTCGTACAAGTTGATGATGATGATGCATACAGAACCTTGTTATCACTTTCAACTGATGCCTATATTGATGTGTTTCTTGAAAAAACATCTATCCACCAACAACCTTGTTTAATGAGTCTATTGAATCAATTTCAATCTCAATTCCCTCACAATAATTTATGGAGTCAACCACCTCAATTCTCTCAAAGTCATTTAACTACTGAATGGAGTCAACCACCTCAATTCAGTCTTAGCAATTTAACTGCTGAATGGAGTCAACCACCTGAATTTTCTCAAAATCTTACTACTGAGAATATTGGTGTTGAGGTTGAGGAGGGTGATAATGATAGTGATCACGAAGGTGATAACAATAGTGATAGTGAAGCTGGTAATAACAGTGAACCACCTAAGGATGAGTCATTGACTGAAATCGATGATGAGCACACACATTCATTCCCTGACTCTATTGCAGCATTGAGTTCTATTCCATCCATATTTGACAACCAATGGCCCCAACATGAACACATTGATTCCAACTATGAAGCTTTTCAAGATGATGACTGGGTGGAAGATTTTCGTCATGAATTTCGTCTCAATTACAATCCTTCCAGTGTTGTTATATATGAGAGTGCTTTATTTGCATCCAAAGTTGTACTGGTTGAGACGCTCCAAAAATGGTCGGTACAAAAGAATGTCCAGTACCGTACATTATGCTCAAATAATCGTCATCTTAAACTTGTTTGTATCCATGATCAATGATGTCGTTGGAGATTGACCGCTTGCCAGTCCAAAAGAGCAGGTGGCATGTGGAAGATAAAACATTGTAAAGCAGGCCACAATTGTGAATTAACTATTATGAATCATGATCATCACCAAGTCACAACATCTTATATTGCTCGAATGATAATGCCAATCCTAGTATCACGATTGGATATGTCGACATGAGAAATTCGTGACAAGGTGAATGCTGAACTAAGGCTCAATATATCTTACAGGAAGGCATATCTAGCAAGGAGGAAGGTTGTTTGTAAAATATTTGGAGACTGGGAATCATCATATCATAGTTTGTTGTCGTTCCTGATTTCTGTGACACAATATATTCTAAGAACTATATATGTCCACCTTATTGATGATTATACCCTTCAAACTGAAGGCACTCGTAGATTCAAGCGGGTGTTTTGGGCATTTGGTCCAGCTGTGAGGGGTTGGGCCTATTTTAGGCCTGTTCTTACTGTTGATGGCACATTTTTAACAGGAAAATATACTGGCATACTTCTCATTGCATGTGGCATAGATGCTGATAATGGTCTATTTCCACTTACTTTTGTTGTTGTCGAGAAAGAAAATAAGGACTCCTGGGAGTGGTTCTTTGTTGTCTACAAACTTGTATTCCAATCATTCCACGACGTACAGACTTGTGTATTATTTATGATCGAATGAGTGGGATTTTTCCAGCACTTGAATCAAAATTTGATTGGGCTCAACATCATTATTGTCTTCGACATCTTCGGGAGAACTTCCATAAGCAGTTCAAGTCCAAGGAGTTGAGGGAGATTTTATGGAAGGTGGGATCCACAACTGATACACATGAATTTGATCGTCATATGACTGTTATAGAAACCATAGAACCAGCAGCGAAGGCGTATTTATTAGGCCAAAATCCAGTACTTTGGGCTCTCACATATGATAGAGGTTGCAGGTATGGGTCATTGACTACCAATCATGTTGAAGGGTGTAATGGAGTCTTAAAAGGTGTTAGAGGTTTTCCAATACAAGCGTTAATTGTTGCCACATACTATCGCTCCGTGGCCATGTGGTTGCATAGGTGTAATCTCGCAAATAAACGTGCACAAGATGGACTGAAATGGCCCTTTAGGGTTCATGATAAGCTTTATAATGTTCGAGAGGATGCAAAAAAATTGACAATACACATCCATGTGAACAATGATGAATTGCTTGTTGATGACATGGATGGATATAGATTTCAAGTAATAGTGTGTCCAAATGGTGGCAGCCAATGCAGTTGTGGTTTTCCACAACAATGGCAGTATCCATGTTCTCATGTTTGGGTAGCTGCAGACTTTGTCAATTGGGATCTTGATGCACTTGTGAGTGCATATTATACAAATGAGGCTTATCTAAATGCATATAGGACTGAATTTTGTGGTATTCCCGACAAGAGGTATTAGCCTCAATTTGATGAACCTAGAGGTATTTATCCCTTATTACCCCCTAGGAAACAAAGGCAAGTTGGAAGACCAAAGAAAAAGAGAAGGCATTCAACTATGGATGTTGATCTAAATCAGTATACATATCACTGTCATAAGTGTGGCAGAAAGGGCCATAATAGACACACTTGTCCTAATGTCATATGATGTCTGGTCATGTAATGTTTGCAATTTCAATTTACTCAAGTCATGTAATGTTTGCAATTTCAATTTATTCAAGTCAGGTAATGTTTGAAATTTTAATTTACTCAAGTCATGTAACGTTTGCAATTTCACTAAAATAATGAATTTATAATGGTTTTTTTATAGATGACTCATCGAAGGACATGGACATTTCACATGTCCGTAGAGTTAATCCAAATAATAGCTACGAAGTGCCAACAGAGAAAAATGGCTCATCAAACTCTATTGGATGATGACTGGAATGACGTACTAGATTTGTTGTACAACAAGTTAGGATTTATAGTGACAAAAGAACAAGAAAAATTTCATTGGCAATTTTTAAAGAAAATGTTTCACATGTATGAATAACTTCTTGAGCTACCTGGTTGGTAATGGGATCACACAAAATAGAAAGCAATGCCAATCAATGAACAAGTTAAAAACCAGTTAGTTGTATCACATCCAGAGATACATCGAGTTGTACATCAAATGTGGCCATTTTATGAACCTCTAGATGAGATATTTAATCAAATGCAGTAACTAATTATTGTAGTATTTCTCATTTAGTAGTTCATGTTGTATTTTTATATTGTTTGGTAGTTCATGTATTTGAATTAATTTCATCTTATCTAATGAAGAATCTTGACAAACTTAAATGTTGTACAATATTTGTACTTTTCATTTAATGTAATATTGGCACTTTTCATAGATATGGCTCCTAGACAAGCAACCTACCGACTCTCCCAGCACCACATCATGTTGGCACAATGGCCTATTACTGACCCATATGTTTTAGAAAATATTTCCATGGATGATTTTGGGCTTGTTCATAGGCTACCCTCTATCCACCTTGACCCTACTTTAATCAATGCATTAGTTAACAGGTGGGACAACTCTAGCAATACTTTTAGATTTCCCCCTTTTGAGATGAGTGTAACCCTTCAGGATGTTGCAGTTCTTTTAGGCCTGAGAATTGATGGCCCACCGGTTATAACTTCATATCCTTTAGGTGTAGATGAGGGGTAATTTTCTTCATTGACTGACCTTTGTGAGAATTTCTTAGGAGATGCACCAGATGGGATGTCTAAGGAGCATATCTCCTTGATTTGGCTACGTGAGACCTTCAAGGATATGGATCTAACCGCGGGTGATGAAGGGCAACAATTTGAACTGAGGACAATGTACACTAGGGCATATCTCTTATACTTCTTCAGTAGTTACCTTATCCCAAATAGTATCGGGGATAGAGTGCATGTTAGGTACCTCCCTCTTGTGTCCAATTTTGAATGTTGTGGCACTCTATCTTGGGGTTCTGCAACTCTAGCTTTCTTATATAAGGAGTTGTATAAGGCAACCACCCGGTCCAGGATAACTGCCCATCTGTCAGGTTGTGTCTGCCTATTATAGCTATGGTGTTGGGAGAGGTTGGGAATTAGAATCCCAGGTACAATTGCAATGCACTGGGATGATTGGCCAGAAGATGTTCCCTTGGGTTACAGGTTAAAGATCTACACAATTAATTTTTATATTTGTCCAAACATTATGTAGTGTTTATCTAAATTTAGTTTGTCAATTTAATAGGTGACCTACCTTTGTCCAAAGGAGTCAAACTATCAGGGGAACAATCCAGTTTTACGATTCAGCATTTGACCAGATTTTGCACTTATAGGTATAACTTACTTACCTCTACTAACATGTTGTATGGTATATGTTTTATTTATTTGCAATTTACTCCGTTTTGTATGATACACGTTGTCTATATGAATAACAGATAGAGTTGACTCCTTACACTGCTTGTAACATCCCTGACCTGGGTTATACTCTAACCCTAGGTGTTTTGATTAAGAAAGATGATTAAATTCTTAATCTCATCTTGTGAAAAGTAATTAGGCCTCAAGAGGAGCCTATGTTGCAATTCTAGTCCTTTTGAACATTGTTGAAATCAATGTTTTGCTTATTTTGGATTAAAGTGCAAATTACCTAAGTTGAGGGGTTTATGTGCAAATTGTGCATGATAATATGTTCCTCATGTGTTGAAGCATCATGAGAGTGAAAATGATGCTGAGGTCTGGCTTATGGAAGCCTGAATACCAAGAAAGAGCTGATAAAGCAATGTATGTGCATGAAAACCTAGTTTTGGTGTAGTGTGCAATTTACCCAAAACATAGGGTTCAATATGCAAATTACCACTTCAATAAGGTCCCTAAGTATTCTTGGCATCATGTAGATAAAATAAAATGAGAGGGGCATCTCATTTGAATTAAGTTGTAGGAGAGAGAATCTTGATATTAAAATAATCAAGATTTAATCCTAATTGAAATCCTAATTTAATTTAGGGAAAAAAATGTATTAATTAAAGGGCCTTCAACCAAAATTAAAATGGTTGGATTCAGATGTGTGTGGAAATCCTTGAGCCTTGCAAGGAACACGAAAATATCCAAGGGAGTGGATAACTCACTCACAATTTTATAAGGAAAAGAAATATCCACTCACATATGGATAATAATATAATATGATTTAAGGTGCTTAATTTGCTTTTCTTTAAATCATGGATAATTGAGAGGAATTGGAGGAAAACAAGATAACCTCTTCCCTAAGGAAGAGAAGGGGGCAAGTGGCAAGTATAAGGGGGAGATAATTCCTACTTTCTCTCTCCTAATTGAATTTTTAATAAAAATTGCATATAAGCTCATTTATCCATAGAGTAAAAGGGGAATTTAGAATTCACTTCTTCCCTTTGCTTGGAAAACGACCAAGGAGCTTGGGAGGACCAGGAGGACGACTCCCTACCTTTTGGTAAGCTTCTTGCTTCCTTTTCACCTTGAATCCATGGTGAAACACACAAATCAATGCATGAATTCTTCCTATTTCGATTCCCTCTTCAATTCTAACCATTCCTTTTCACTCAAACCTTGAGGACGAGCCTTGGAATGGTGAAAGGAGTTGCATACACCATTGTTGCCGTGAGCTTGGAGCTTTGGAGCTCAATTGGAGGCGGGTTTTATAGCTTGAACCCTTGATTTTGTTATTGCATTCAATTCCTTATCAAATAATGATCATTTCCATATTCACGATAATAGATTTGTCTAATGGATGCAATTACCATGGAAACCATAGCAGGTTTCGTGAGTTTAGAGATTGAAGATGATATGCACACACCTCTCCAAAATATCCAAGGTAAATAGTTTCAAAAGAATTGCTCAAACGGTTTCCAAACCGTTTGGGAGGAAACGGTTTCAAACCGTTCGAGGGGAAACAGTTTCACCAAACCGCATGAGGCCAAACGGTTTCAGACCGTTTGGTGGTGTTGACCAGGGTTGAACATTTGGAGATCTGTTGAAAATGATCTAGGTTAATGACCCATCAATTATGATTGATTAGTTCCAATTGGTTCATGAGTTGAAGGTCCATCAATCACCGAAACCCTAATCGGGTTAAGTGCTGATTTGTAAATTGATTAAGTTGAAAACTTGGGTTGATTGACCCAAACGGTTTCAAAACCGTTTTGGGATCACCCAAACGGTCTCAAGACCATTTGTGGGTCACCCAAGAACGTTTGGAGGTCTAGGGTTGAGTATGGTCAAGTGTTTGAAGATCCAAAGATATGGTATCAACCCTAATCGGCTAAGTGCTGATTTTGCAATTGAATAAGTTGATGGTTTGGGTTGATTGACCCAAACGGTTTCAAAACCGTTTGGGGATCACCCAAACGGTCTCAAGACCATTTGGGGGTCACCCAAGACCGTTTGGAGGTCTAGGGTTGAGTATGGTTAAGCAATTGAAGATCCAAAGATACTAAGTTGGAGTGTAATCAATTGCTGATTTGGTGATCAATCTAATGATCCAAACCCTAATTGGTTGACTTGGATTTTGATGTTAACATGGGAAAACGGTCTCAAGACCATATGTAGGTCATCCAAATGACTTCAAGACCATTTGGGGTCAGGTCATGTTCAATTTGGATGATGGTTCAATGGTTACAAAGTAACTAATCTTGCATTGATTAGTGTTGAAGGATCATCGATTCCAAACCCTAATTAAATTGATTGAAACCCTAATTGATGAATAATTGAGGGTCATTTGAGGGTCAAATCAGTTGAAGGTTGACCTATTTAACTCAATTAAAGTATGATGATAGGTCCAATTGATGATTGGTTCCATGAATTCAATGATTGAAGGAATCAACATTGGAAACCCTAATCCAATTTGATTGGTTGAGACCATATTTGGTCCATGCAGTTTTGAGGAGGTTTGGACCAAACGGTCTCAAGACCGTTTGAGTCCAAATGGTCTCAAGACCATTTGGGACCAAACAGTCTCAAGACCGTTTGGGACCAAACGATCCCAAACCAGTTGAGCCCATGCGGTTTCAGAAAGTTGCTTTAGCAAACAGTTTCAAGTACTTGCTTTAGCAAACGGTCTCGAGCACCACCTTTACCAAACGGTTTCAAACCATTTGAACTTTGATATACCAAGACCGTTTGGGGATCGAGTAGTCAAAGTTGATTGAGGATTCAATTGGTTAATCCACTTGGATACCTATTGTAATTGAAGATTCAATTGGTCAATTCAATTGGATACCTTATGTAATGAAGGTCCAATGTGATTGAATCTCTTGAGAATTAAAGATGATGAATGATCCATTGATCCAATGTTGATTAGTAATCATAATCAATGAAGGTACAAAGGTTGAAACCCTAATAGTACCTAAGTGATTAGTGCCAATTAAGGGATGAACCCTAATTTCTTATAGGATCAATGACTTGGTACACTATGTTAATCATAGTTGCATGTATTTGATTGAAGGGTTGATATGACCTAATCAAGTTGAGAAAATGATAGCATGAATTCATACATGAATATGATTCATGTGGTGATTAAGGGTATGATCCTTAAGTAGAGAGATCATGAAACCCTAATCATGAACATAAACCCTAATTGACAGGGCTATTGAGTTCTAACCCTAATTGAGGGCAATTATAAATGTAACCCTAATCTAGGGGGAGGATGTGACCCTAATCCATGGTAGTGATGTGTGAAACTTCAATTTAAGGAAATGAGATGTAAAACCCTAATTGGGATGAATAAGTGAATCTCTAATTATGAACAATTGAATGGAATCCTAATGGAGATGAATAGTAAACCCAATTGTGGGAAATTATGGTGGAAACCCTAGTTGAGGGTGATTCCATGTGAAACCCTAGCTGAGGGTAATTCCATGTGAAACCCTAGTTGAGGGTGATTCTATGAGAAACCCTAGTTGAGGGTGATTTCATGATAAAACCTGACTAAGTATTAATACCACATGATGTTCTAATGTTATATTGCGATGAGAGGCCCTAAGAAGGGTGAAGGTATGTGAGACTCTAATGTGGAGTCATAATACATAAGCCCTAATCCTAGGAAATGTGACAATGAATCATAATCCTAATTTTAAGTAAGGGTATAAGGAAACCCTAATGATGAGATAGAAGGAATGACCTTATAAAGGTGAAACATTTCATGTGGTTGATTATATGCAACCTAACTGTAAGCAATGTCTTTACCATTAGACAAGTCCATATCATTAAAGATAGTTGGACCATTCTAATGTGTGACCTATGCATTATATGCTAAAGGTGAGTGATTAGTGATGGAATGTATTAAGAAGGGAAATACCTTAATACAAGACAAGATGCCTAATTCAAGAGAGTATGAAATGATGATAAAGTGATACATCAAAATATGATAGTTATCACATTCAGCACTTTAGGGTTTATATACCTCGATGTATTCCAAATCTTATATGTTTGAATAAGAAACATAAGAAGTGTGTAATACAACTATTATAATGAATAATAATGAGTTGATGTACTTTGATAAGTATTGACTAATGTACCTTGAGAATGGGGCTAAGTCTACTTAATGAGTATGATGTAGTCATACCATGATGAGGATGAGAAATGAACTCATACCTTGAATTGATGATCATTAATGCTATATGATAAGAGTAATGATCATGAATAATCATTTATGATATCTTTAAATGCCCTAGAGGTATGGAATAATGAATTAAGGGTTGGACAGATAATGTAATCATGAAACCCTAGTTAATGAGAAATGGGAAACCCTAACCCTAATTTTGGGTAAAGGGAATGAAAAGCCCTATTTGATAGTAAACCCTAATTCCTGGTAAAGGAATAGTGGTGTTACTATTGTATCACATGATGTGACGAATATCTTGTATGACTGTGACCATGCCTAATAACCATACATATATTATGAGATGATGAATATAGCCAGGTTTGAACTGTGACATTTATATAGTAAATGTTGATTGGCCTTATGTGCCCTAATGTTGTTGTTTCTTAGTAAAAGTAACAATGTGCATGAACTCTATGAGTCATATGAGTAAGTTGTTGCCTTGAAAGAGGTGACAAGATATTTTGTAGCCTTGTGAGCCATGTGTGATACTTGTGTAACAAGTATCATGAATGCCTTAGTCAGATGACCTGAAGGTGATAGTTACCTAAGAAATGGTAATGGTACTAAATGATGAGTTAAGGGTTCGAATACCCAAAACCATATGATTATGGTGATGAGAATGTGAAGGGATGAGAATTCCCAGTTTTGAAATGAGGGACTGAGTTCCCAAGGTCTCTGAAAGACTGATAAGTATCTGATAAAAGTAGTACATGTCTCTTTATAGCATTGTTGTAATAAGTCTTGTTTGTGAACTTGGCTGATGCTAAAAGAATATGATAATGTACTTAATTAATAAAGTGGAATCTATTCATGTAGAGACTTGACCATAGATCCATCATCGTCAGAAATAGGTGATGGTGAAACGGGTACTCCGCGGCAAAACTCGGAACACATATTTTGAATATGTGGGGGTAAATGGGTGAAAAATATCCTTACATCCAGTGAAGAGATTGAGGGAAGATAAACATCAAACCTCTCAATCCTTCATGTGTCGGGATGGATATATCACTAATCTCCCGATGATTGGGATAGATGACGTATACATCTCCCAATAATACTTATGTCGGGTCGATGAAGATAAACAACAAATCTCTCGATGGCCGATGAGAGTGCAGTTGACGCTGTAACTCTATCGCGAAGTTCCAGTATACCTTGGAAAGCTATCTTGAGCAGTTAACACAGTCCTGCTTGTTTTCCCGCATTGACCGGGATGTGAGAGGTCATGGGAATCCAGCTCTTCCATTGACCTATGTATGGTACCGATTTCGACTTCATAGTGGTCGGTTGGAGTATGAGCGGTATACCTCATCTCCTCAGGGCATAAGTGTGTTTGTAAAATGAAATCAGCCGTATATCATGTTTGCTTAAGGATTGAACACGGAAATTCATTGGTTGATGTTACATTTCTATTATATATCTGTAGTTCATTGATGTTATTCATATTTGTTTGTATGCATTACATGTAGATGAATGAACTATGAGTCTACCGTGAGTAGATGGAATGTTATCCTTGAAAAAGGAGATGACTTCACTTTGTTCATACAAATGACTCACCTGCTGTTGATTATATATATAAATCCTTCTGCTCAGTTTATTTTAATAAGCTGCTATAACAATGTTTTGGCAGAGAGTTATATCTCCCGCTGGGGTAATTTACAATTGTCTCACCCCCGTGGGATCCAACTTTTTAGGTGAACGCAGACAAAGAGGCAGAATCCCATTGTAGGGAATGGACAGCAGCAGTAACAACAAGGACAACAATAATATCTCAGGCAGAGATACCTCCTGTCAAGTTATGTAGTTAGAAAGTCCTATGTGTCGTCTTTGTACTCTCAGGTCCTCGGAGTTTTTAATCAGTGTTTTAATGAATCGATCAGAGGTTTTGGTTTGATGCCTCGAGATTCGTATGCTGTCTGTATATAATGTTTATAAGGCAGCTGATGATGTAGTCTCTGAAAAGAGTTGGTACTAGTTATGTACGTTTGAACCGAAATGTAAATGTTATGCGATGGTTCTTGATGGAAAAGATTTCCTATGTGTGGATCTCTTTGCAAAAAGTTTTAATTTTTAGTGATTTTCAGTAATCCGCTGCAAATGATTCACTTCCGCTTAAGTTAATCTTGTTTTTGTGAGTTGGATGCCACACTACTGATGTTCTCAAGAGATTGCCTGCCATTTGTAGAGATGGTAGTGATATTTGGTTGGCACGAGTGCCTCTGTTGTGCTACACAATAGTGGAGTGACACTTCCCCAAAAGAGTACTTGGACAGTTCGGCTTTGTTCAAGTACAACCTACTATTGAGCTGCCGCAACTTAGTCAGATAGATGTGAGGGGTCATGCGGCTGAGGATTGGATGCTTCATTATAGGCAGAAGGTGTAAACGTGGAACAATAGACGTGAGAGCTTAGTTCCCGCTCCACCAGCTGATATAGTCTTCAGTCCTCAGGTTCACTATGCATGGTATCATCCACAATACATCTTGCCCCCTCCAGCTATGCCTCCAAGCACATACTACCCGTAAAGTTATCGCCAGTAGGAATTTGTGAGTATCATTATTATTTCTTTTACAAAATGTTATTATTTATCTTTTTTATTTGTAATATATGTAATTAGTCTTTATTATGTGTACATACTTTGTTTTAAAGGTACAAACACATGTGGCGATCAGAGCGGCATTAGAGCACGCCCCTGCACAGATCAGAGACGACATCTATAACATCCAGGGGAGTTACTTTGATAGTCTTTCCAACTATGCTCGGCCGTGGGATCCCATACCCACACATACCACAACCCCTGAGCCAACTCCTACTCCTACTCCTACTCCTACTGCTGAGCCCACTCTCACTCCCACTTCTCAGTTCATGTCATGGGGACCGACAGGGCCATATTTTTCAGGAGCTGCTTCATATTCCTCATTCATCACCCCACCTCAACCACCATCATACTATGGAGCAAGTTCTTCTTCTGTTCCATATACTCCATTCCCACCACCAATTATTCCTGAGAGCCGACCACCACCTTATGTCACATATTCACCTACTCCGTTTGATTTCTCAGGATGCACCCCACCTGATGCATCCTATCCTGGTTTTTAGAGACCCCTCACCCCACCTCCACCTTTTTATTTCTTCCCTGATGCTCGCCAGCAGCCTCCTACGCAGTTGTCCCCAGTTCAGTCGTCTCCAGATGACATCAGTACAGAGGATCCAGTTGTAGAGGGAGGTGGGCGAGGACGACGTACTTAGTTTTTTATATATTGTACAATTTTGTATGTATGCCTTTGGGAAGACATCTATTGTATGTGGATCTATCATATTATGATATCACATTGGTTCATTTTGAATCTATCATATTGTTCTGTTGTGTATGTATGCCTTTGTGAAGACATCTATTGTATGTGGATCTATCATATTATGATATCACATTGGTTCATTTTGGATCTATCATATTGTTCATTTCTGTATTATTTTCTCGTCATGTTGGTTCATGTTTTAACCTTGCTTTTAGTTGCTATCTCATTTTTTTGGATTAAGTTCTTATTATATAATCAATTAGGAACCAACTGATGTTGGTTGCAATACATTTATATATTCCATATGCATGTTACAAGCTATTGAAATTGATAAATTTATAATAATTGAGTATATTATAGACATCCAAATACAAGTGAACGAATTGTAAATGTACAAATATAATCAATGTTTTTAATATACATATCAATAACCATGAAACAATATCAGTGACTGCAAAAATATGATTATAAAACGCAATGCGTCCTGCATGGGGACGCATTGGTGTAATGCGTCCTGCATGGGGACACATTGGCGCAACGCGTCCCCGCGGCAGACGCATTGGTCCCACAGGAGGGCAATGCGTCCCGGTTCGGGACACATTGCTCTGTTGTGGGACCAATGTGTCCCCTATTGGGACGCATTGCAACAATGCGTCCCACTAGAGGACGTATTGGTCCCACAACAGCGCAATGGGTCCCGAACCGGGACGCATTGCCCTCATGTGGGACCAATGTGTCCCCCGCGGGGATGCATTGCTCAATGCGTCCCAGCAGGGGACACATTGCTCCCGAAATGTGCCATTTTGGGCAATAAGTTCAAGAACGTGCCATTTAGGTAATAAAATTTGGCAAATGTGCCATTTCGATTTTTTTGCCAAGGTTTTTTATAAGCTAACAAAGAACCCCATTGTTTCGAGCAATTAGGAGGATGAAGATAGGCCTGATCTTTAGTATAGTACGATAGTAGGTATTAGACCTGTGAGCTATGGGCTGTATTCTCCAACACCATGCACATGGATTGGGATAGAGTAATTAAAAGATGCTATGTTGACTAAAAACTACACACAAACACACTCGTTTTGTTTTTATGCATCCATAAAGACAAAAAGAGAAGGATTAGATTTAAACCTCTCTCTTCCTTTTTACTAAAAAACAAAAGAAGTATGATTTTGTGTGTCGAATTGAGTCCACCCTAAAATTAAAAGCAAGAAACCACTTGCTTATCTAGAAAGATACCGGCCGGCACTTGTGGTTTCGCCACCTGTTCCAACACATGGATATTAGAGTTACTTGTGTTGTGCAGTTGGAAGGACTTTCGGACTCAACAGGGAGTTTCAGATTAAAGAATTACAATGGGCTATAACCTACAAGACAAGTTGATAAACTTAAAATATGATATTAGAATGTACCGAAGTCGGTCACCAAGTAAACGATTTCTAAATATAGAATCAATGCAGTTTGATATTTTAGTGTCCAACTTGGACCAACCCGCTATAACTTTGTTAAACATAGCCACGATAAATAGCAAAATATTATATAAATAAGAAGATAACAACTATGGAGTTTCCATGTGAAAGTTGCGGTACTCGGGCAGCCATATGCTCCAACTATGTCAATGAAAACGATTCTCCTCAATAGGTCGTGGGCTTTTATATTTATCGATACCCCTGTTGCACTTGTTCCGATTGGTTTGTCGTAATTGGTCCATAAAACTTATGAACTGGAGCTTTGAGCAATTTTTCATGATTGGTTTAAAGTAAGTGTTGGAACTTAAGTTTTGTGACTTCCGGAGAGTTACATACTTATATGTAAAATGCAATTCTTGAGTTCCTTCTTAGAAAGTGTGGAAAACGAGTTACATGACAACTAACAACATTTCTTAGATAATTATATTCTTCATTCATCATTCGTCGTAAGTGACAATTAAAATATTTATGACTATAATATTAGCGATGTGAATATAGTTCATTGCTAAAATCACAAAATAATATGGCAAAATATCATACATTATAATCGCACTATGTAAAATATTTTACACTATAATTACCACCATTAACAATACGATCTACAAAACAATAAATACAAACATTATGAAAAAAAACACAATGCACTATGTGAAAACAATGTGATTTACGTAATATATTTTTATTCTTCATGTTTAAACAATATGATGTGAAAAATGATAATTAACTGTAACCATTCACGAATAATATAGTAAAAGTTCCCTAATAAAATAATGTAAAAATTAATATTCTGCATTGTTTGAAACAATGACGAACTAAAACTTATATTTATAAGAACATGAAATAGATATATTATTACAATACTTTGTATACACACCGTAAAATACATATATCATAACATTTTTATTAAAAGATTATAATTATACTATAATAAGATATTTTTAAAGGAGGAACATGTGTACCATAACCACTTGTTGTGGTTATTATGATTTAAGAATATTATGATTTTTTACGGATATGATTGTTTTTTTATATCTTTGATATCTTCACTTATTTATATTATACAATAAACTTAACAATATTTTTAACGATTTTCATATTTACACTTACAAGAAATCAATCACATGGAAGTGAGTGAAACTTAAATTCTAAAAACTGAACTAGAATTTTAAAAAAATGAGTTCCATAGAATTCACGACTTAATCTAAACCAATAGGAGCCTCAACGGAAGTTGACTTTCACCAAAGATGTAACTGTAGACAGTACACATAAGTTCCACCCAACTTTTATAATCCGGACACGTGACTAGTGGACTAGTACATTAGATTATGTGACTAGTGGACTAGTACATTAGATTATCGAATTAGTTTTATGAAAAATTACTATCTCGGAGATGGGTGGGAAGTACCTTGTGAGTTGACCAGCCCCATAGTCAATAAGAAGAATAAAAGTCGTCCTCTAACTGCGGACTGAAAGAGAAACACACACGGCATTGCTTTTGAATAAAAGCATTTCATTTGCTATCACCAGACTCTGTTCGCTTCTATATATAGTCATATATATGAACCTTTTATCTCACTACGAGGACAAAAGCGACCACCTTCTTTGTAATAAGCATGTCGACAGAAGGATCGCCGGTGATCGGGATTGATCTGGGCACTACCTATTCATGTGTGGCATATTGGAAATCGGCTACTGCTCAGCCAGAGATCATAGTGAATGAATCCGGCGCTCGGACTACGCCATCCATGATCGCATTCACAGAGCATGAACGTTTCGTTGGCGTTCCTGCAAAGAACCAGGCAGCTAAGAACCCTACAAATACAGTATATGGTAAGGATCTCTTCTACCAGAAGTCTTCACATATAAACAACTAACTCCACATATAGTTTCAGGAGCAAGTAAGCTTTATGATGTTTAACAATGGCATTGATAATTAACTCGTCATATATCCTTTGAAAACAGTCTCTAATCTTTGTGTGCAGCTAATTATTTGTCGCCTCACACAGGTGACTCGAAGCACGTCTCGGCTTTAGCCCTCATATATATCTTATACCTCAATATCTGTACGGAAACTGTAATCATACAGGTTCATTAGAGCTAAGTTTCAAAAAATAAGTATCTATTCAAATGAAATCAAGAAATTAACTAATATGTTTTCATCAGTAGCTATTTATAAGGGGTACACTCGTTAGCATGGCTGCTTATCAGCATTGGATCTATGTACAGTTCCTGTTCCATCTAAATGTTGGATGCAGCAACTGCACATTGAATGCTAAGTATCCTTGCCTCAAGTATATCAATGTCCACGATGGGGCATTGACTAGGTCACGGCTTTCAAACGGTATTATCAAGTAACAACGTTAAAATTATCATCAAAATGCGGGGTTTTGTCATATATATAAAGAATAATTTCTTACAGTGTTAAATACAGATATTTCATAAACAGTATACAAGGGCGAAACTGAAAATGGAATTTTGTTTACCCTCGTGATATTATTGCACTAAAATGACATGTTCATGTGTTATTTGACGTATGTAGTGTAAAAAAAGTACTGTCAATCTCACAAAGGAAATAATATTTAAGATCATTGTCTATTAAAACCATCTTCGTAGGAGAAACTAAGAAAAAAAGAAGACAAGTGGAAAACCTGACTTCGAAAATGATAAAGCCAAACGGATAAAGGGATAGATTCACCTCGTTAGCTGTGGGTATTTCAAAGTTCAACCCAACACATGTATCATGCATGGTGTTGGTCAAAAGGAGAACGAGACAAACGAAATAGAAAAATAAAAGAGTTCTACTCTCATGATTGAGTTATATAAATTATAATAGGCTCTGATATAAAGTAATGGCCGAGGCACCACAACTCGGAAAATATTGCACGGGCATCAATGTGATATTCAACTAAAACATATATTGCAATGCCAAGAAATAGGCATACATAGTCAGGACGATGTCCATAACACTCTAGAGCTTAGATGTCTTCAATAGATTTGGACGGCCTTGGAAATCTAGCTTTCTCACACTTCATCTCTGAATAACTATGACAAAATTTGATGATCCTTCTCACCTAATGTTGATGATGTGGCTTCAAGTAGATGGTGGATTCATGTAGGGTCTTTCTTTTCTTGAGTGCAACCAAGTACAAAGATATAGCAAACATGGCTAGAGTTTGGTTTAGGCCAAACTATCATGAGCCCCCTAGGTTGTGTTGTTGATATTTAAAATAGTCATGGGTCACATATGTAGTCTCATTAATAGACACTAGTACAGAACCGACCTTTGGTGTTGATTATTTAAGGCCTTTGGCGACGATTAAAAAGTGACACATATGTGGGCGAAGTTAAAAGGTGAACCCTTAGGCGTCAGTTTGAAAACCGACGCCAAAACCCTTCATGCCACCCATAACGCACCAGCAGGAGCACTATAGGCGTCGGTTATTAGTGGGGAAACCGATGCCAGAACTCTTCGCACCACAAAAAGGGCGCCAGCAGGGGCACTATAGGCGTCGATAATTAGTAGGGAAACCGACGCCTAAATCCTTCGCGCCACAAAAAGGGTGCCATCTAGGACACCATAGGCGTCAGTTTCTTAGTAATAATCGATGCCATATTACCGTTAGGCGGCGGTTTTTTCTATTAACCGACGCTGTAAACCGTTGTTGTCGGTTTTCGACTAATAATCGACGCCTATGTTTTTTTTTATCAGTTTGCAGGCCTACTGTATGGCTGGTCGCAGGATGAAGAACCTACAGTTCATTTCTGAACTACAGGTTTACATCATCCATTGATATCACCCAACAACAGGCCACAAACCTGCAAAATTAAGAAGATTCATTTTCACACATTTAGTCACTTGCAGTTCCATTCAATTTTCACATTCACACATGTAGAAACATTCATGTAGCAACCTGTAGTTCCTTTCATTTTCACATTCACACATGTAGAAACATTCAGACACATGTAGAAACATTCATGTAGCAACTTGCAGTTCCATTCATTTTCGCATTCATACATGTATAAACATTCTTTAGTCATTATCGCTATCAACATCCCAATTATATTTTAAGACCCCCACTACTTTTATGACTTTTTCCCATTCTTCACTTACATCATTTAATTCTTCCGTCGTATAGGGAGCATGTACATCTGATAAGGCCTTACCTATAGTGGGGTCAGTTTTAAACACCCGCAAAGAAAATGATGTATATATATAATTAATAATATATAAATAAGATTGATATATTTTATATTATCTAATGAGACTATATATAATACCTCATGTATGGTATCGATGTCCACTATAGTATGTTTGATAATCATGTGCATAAATCGCATCACATAGTATGCACATGCCCAACCGTTGTCTTGTGTAGCACACTATAAATTGAAACATACAAAATATTATAAAATATAACTAAGCACAGTTCACATAAATAATATATACATTGGAGTCGGGAACTTACTTCCACATTCTCCCAAATTATTGGCTGGTTCTTTTCCTGGGGACCTTTTCTCCAACCTTTTTGAACTCATGTAAACCCCTACATGTTAATGTAACATAGTAAATTGCATAATTAAATAGTAATATAATAACAGATGTTAACGGATATAAAAATGAAATATTTCTCACCGAAATAATACCATTTTCATTGCATGTCCTTATGTTGGATTCAATTTAGTCCCCTTAGGATCTAGATAATAGACAGTGAACGTCCCGGGGACAATAACTAGTAACTCCCAATGCATACCCCTAGAGGTAAAAAAGTTAAAAATTAATAACTCGAAATCCACAATAAAAATGTAATTTTCATAAGTCCAAATTATAAGCAAAGTAAACTTACTCTACATTGAATGGAGCTATTATCACCGTCTTCTTATTTTGACCAAAATTTGTAAAAGCATCACAGCAGTATTGTTGAACTGACGAAGGGTCTTTAGACTTTAGCTACTAGACTAATCAAAGATGGAATAAAAAATCCTACATGTTCAAATGAAAAATCTGCACATATCTTGTCTAAGTAGCTGCAAAACATGTATTATGTGTGCATTAATATATAAGAAAGAAGATCACCGGATCCTACACAAGGTATATGGATGTATAAATAAGATCTCACCGTATCCATAACTCTATCATAGATGTATTCAGCCAATCATAGCCAACCAACTCCAAAATATCTTGTATAAATAGTTTGTTTTCGTATGATTGACCTCCAACATCCGCATCTATACAAAAAGTTATAGGGCAATTTATATCATGTTCGCCTAACCATACTGTCATGCCCCTACAATTAGGACCTAACGGGGTAGGTAGGTCTTGTGGAACCCAACTTGGTAATGTAGGAGGTCGAGGTGGAAGCCTAGATACTCTGGGTGTCTTCGTTTTAACCTGTATATATAATTTCAAATCAATTGACCTCATATATACACACTAACAATTTAACGGAATGTAAATTTACCATACAATTTCAGTATAGACGACATCCTCTTTCGGCCACAATATCACTCCGCCTTCTGCTTCGTAAACTTAGTACAACCTGTGTATAACGGTATCTCAACATCATGCACAATGTTTCTAAACATGGGAAGTTGATTGGTTTCGGTGTGCTCTACCCCACAACTATCCAGCATCGTATCAACGATGTCTACTGGAACTGGTTCGTTCACATCTACGTCATCGGAGGCAATAACTTCTTCCACACAAGCACTGCTATCGACATCCACTAGTTTTGGGTTTGAAATCTCTCCATGCTAGTGCCATTCTGTATAGCCTTGTACAATCTTATTGCACATGACATGACTTTTGATTTCGTCACCAATGCTGACTTTCAAGTTGTTACTGCAATGCCTACATGGACAATAGAACCTATCTCCAAGTTGTTTTCTATGTTCCTCAGCAAATCTAATAAACTGATCAAGACCAGAAATAAACTTTGGGGTGCAGCAATTGCGAATGGATATCCATGATCTATCCATTCTATGATCAAAGAGAAAATAAGTATATATTACAATAAGATTAGGGTCTAGGGTTAACAGATTAGAGTTTAAGCATGGTTAAAACTTTAGGATTTAAGGTCTTATATATATTAATGGTTAAAACATCCTAAGTGAGATTAGGTGTTCCAGAACAGTCCCAAACTGGGGACTATCCAAGATTTACTCCTAATGAGTAAATCTTGGATGGGTTTGTAGGCCAACAAATACGTGTGCTATCATTCTTATATATAATAAATGTGTACCACCTATCCCATTCTTGAACACCTAATCTCACTAGTAAGTGTATAATGTGTATTGGGTTTTTAAGAAAATTTCGGCAGCATTTCCCCACTTTTCTCCAAGTACATATGTACTTAGAGAATAAATGGGGAAATGCTACCAAAATTTTCTTGAAAACCCAATACACATTATACACTTACATCCTAAGAGAGATTAGGTGTTCAAGAACAGTCCCAAACTGGGGACTATCTAAGATTTACTCCTAATGAGTAAATCTTGGACAGGTTTCTAGGCCAACAAATACATTTTCTATCATTCTTATACCTACAATCCTAGTTTCATCATCCATATCCTAGTTCTTCAAGTTAGGGTGATTATTGATGTCTTTAGAAGCATGATTGTCAATCTATCTAGGGCAAAGTTTCATCATTTACATTCCAAGCATGTCATGTGAGTGCATTAGAGTTTATCATTAAGAAAGAAGGGTGATTAGGGTTCTCAATATACTCAACAAGGAAACAAGTTAATTACCAATTTCATAGTTAGGATGGTAGAGATACCCTAAGATCTAGATTTAATGGTTCATAATGAGCATGTAATAAAGTTACATCACTAGATGATTATATAATTTCAAAAGAAGTACACAAATAAATTCAAATGAGTAAATAACTAAATAAAAAATAGTAGACAAAAAATACAAATAAGTAGATGAATAAATACAAATCTGTTGATAAATTAATATAAACTAGTAGATGATCAATTAATTCCTGAATCAGTACATAAATAAATACAAACAGTAGATGAATAAATACAGATCAATTGATAAATAAAGTTAAACCAGTTGATAAATAAAGTTAAATAAGTAGATGATTAAATAATAACAAAATCAGTACATAAATAAACACAAATCAGTAAATAACTTAATTAAAAAAAACACCCACCAGCAGCCTAGGCGTGCCTTGCGTTGCCCAAGCGTCCGCCCAGTCCACCCAGGCTGCCCAGAGGCCTAACTAGGCTGGACGCCTGGGTTTGGGACCCTAGGTGAACGCCTGGGTCGCCTGGGTGAAGTCAAGTAGGTCGGCGGCGGAGGAGGGTTAAGCTCAGAAAATGAGGGTATACCTTGCTTAGGTCGGAGTAGTAGGCGTGGTGGAGCAGTAGCTAGTGGCGGCGGGCGGCGGTAGGCGTGGCGGAGCAATATCTAGCGGCGGCGGCTGAAGCAGTAGCTAACGGCCAGAGCAGGCGGCCGAAGCAGTAGCTAGCAGCGGCGGTGGCAGGCATGGCGGCGACGAGCAGGCATGGAGGCGGCGAGTAGTGGTTGCAGGCGTGGAGGCGGCGAGCAGGTGAGCAACTATCGGGAATCGTCAGACCTAAACAGTCGAGAATGAAGCAGAGAAAGGGGAAGAGTCTGCTTTGCGGGGGTGCTATTAAGTTATCAATCGGCGTCAGTTATTAAAAAAAACCGACACTTATAACAATAAACGTCATTTACCATAAAAAAATGACACCTATTCTCAATGATAGTCATCAGTTTCTACTAACAAAATCGACGTCTATCTACATATGCCGACAAAAATAAAATGTTCTCGAATTCTGACCATAGTCGTCGGTTGCCCTAGTGAACCGACGCCAAATGGGATGAAACGAAAACACATCGGCGTCGGTTATTGTAAATAAACCGACGATAAAAATAGGCCCAATTTCTGTGTCACAAAAAACCTTAAGTCGTCAGTTGTTTTGTTGACAACCGACGTCGTATGTTAAATTTTAGAGGCAATTTTTTTCATTAGAAAAAATTGGATTTGACAGGCGATTTTAGGCGTCTATTTCTTATTGAGGAACTGACACTAAATAAAAAGCGATACCCGTGTCTGGCCACTCCTAACAGATATATGTCAGTTTGTGTATTCAACCGACGTTGTAGGGTTTAGGTATCAGTTTGTTATATACAACTGATTCCTCTAAATGTGACGTTATAAGCCATTTGTGTAGTAGTGAGACGACCATGATTGATAATGACGATAAGTAATATCTTAATATATTCATTCATGTCTAAGTCAATGGGTTTTCCATTGCCTTTTCTTAAATTCTAGTGTTATTTATATGATTGATCTCATAATGTGCCCATTAGTGACACCATATTGTTGGCCAATGAAGTTATGTTCATGCTAGGTTACATAATTATGCTATCAAAACTTACATGTCTATGTTCGATTGCTTGGCCACTTTATTAAACAGATATATTGCTTCATTACCAATGGAATATTTGTCATGGGTGAAAATGAGTTGGATGTTGCTAATATGGCTAATTCTCATAGGAAGGGATACAAAATCAACTAATTTTAATGTTGACGGGTTGGTCTTTTAGTCGTACATTTGTGTCCATAATTAGATATGACCATGAAAAAAAATTAAACATTACTTTCTCTATATTTCTCGAACCCATTAATCTTATCACAAATATACCAATACTTGCATCTTATACATGCACCTTCTCATTTCTACATCATTATATGAGGTTAACTTCAGGTTACATAAAAAAGGATTCTTTGTTGTAATAGTTCATAAGATGGAACTGTCAAAATTGAGAATTTCAATGTTGAAATTAAATCCATATGATATTGATAAATCAAACACTTCGAAATGGTGTTCCTTACTTGTTCGTACACAATGCCTAAAATTGAATTTCCATGCTAAAAATTTGAATTAATAACAAAAGAGATATAATATCCTATTTGATCTCGTTACTCGATACATATTTCATAATATCATATATAAATTATTAGTTCCAATGTTTAACATTCCTTCATCATAATGATTTTGAAATAAAACTGGAAGAAGTAATACTCATTTGTATGTAATCATCTTATTCATTTTACTAAAAACTAATCCCCACAAATTTGTATGTTTAAAACATTTGTTTTACCTTAGGTCGTATCTCTTTACCAATTTCTCCCATTCCCAAGATACACCACTCAACCAACCTTGGGTGTTTCTTCAGGAACGAACAAGTAAAAATTCATGGGTATTGCATCATAAAATACTGTAGTCTGTAGACATGTATTCTCATGGTTCGTTAAGTAACACGAAACCAAGAATAGATGTTACACATCCTACTTTTTGTTGTTGTTCACCAAGTCCTCAACCAAGCCAAAGAACAATTCCACCTAGCTTTTCTATCGATTATAGACCAACTAGAATCTAAACATGGATATGAGTTTACTTTTATTTACTCATTCCTGTTCATTATTTTATTCATCCTTTTCAATTTAAATATTGAGATATTTATAGTACCAATGTGTTTTAAAGGGGTGTGGTGTACCTCGCAAAAAATATAGATCGACTTGATTTCAATCACTATTTCATTTTTCATGGAAAGCGAACACACTATTTTATATATAAATGACTGATTATGACATTTTGTCTGTAAAAGGATATATTTAAGAAATAGATAACAAACAACATACAAAAATAATATAGAAATTGTGTCATCCTATTTGTCAAAAATAATCCATACAATATGTAAACAAGTTCAGACATGGTGTTTTTCCCATTTACTGTTTCCATTAATTATAAACAATATTTAGGATAGCGCCAAAAAAACAAATTAAATTTAGTATGCAAGTGTATATGCCACTTAAATTACTTCTTTTTCCTTAAATATCTTCATCTTTGCACGAGTTTTTTTGGAAAACACTCAATAAATATCAATCGTTTACAATTATTTAAGTGTATTCCCTTTATGTAGGATATCTAATTGAGTAGCATGAATGCTAATTTGTAATGATTTCTTCATGAAAAAGACAAGATTATGACATATGATATTTTTCTATAAATATCATATAATGAAGATTTACCTTGAAACACATTGAAACATATGAACATATATTGACGAAAAAATCAAAATTTTCTTTTCGACCTAGTTATGACATAAATAAATGTGTACATAAAGAATATGAGAAAATTATATTTTCCAATCTTTTGACAATGTAACATGCTTGAAAAGATATAACATCATATGTATTCGAGTAGCTATATTATTGTAGGCTTGTGACATACATCAACATATACGTTTCATACTTAGAATATAATGACCTAAAGGAATAATGTTTAGAAAATAAGCCTTATTGATGTCCTTGATATGGTGTATATCCATATTTGTTTATAGTTTTACTAGTTTGTGTGCCATTAAAACCACATCTATAGATGTTAAAAAACAATTTTAGTAAGAAAAAGTTTGGATTGTTACTATTGAGTGACTAAAACTAGAAAAAAAAGGTTAAAACCAAATGGAAAATGTTATAGGTTCACCATTCTTGCTATTTAACTCTCTTCCCCCTCTCCTATCAACCACACCTGGTCACAATCTGAAATACATTCACACGTGTTTAATATGGACCCATAAAATTGTGGCTTTAATGATGGTAAAAGGATAAAATGAAGAAAAATGGCAAAGTGGAGGTTGTCTTTTCAGGGTATAAGGGTAACCAAGAATAATATTTTCATATATAATTTTCTCAATGATTTTTATTCCATATAGTGGAAAGAAAAAACATCTAGGGATTGAAAACCTCCTCACTAATAATGTGGATGGAATATTAGTGCACTCATTAGTTCTTGACTAAATCTAGAGGGTGTGTGGTCACTTTGGAGTACTAGAAAATCAGGTAGAGGAATCATTCTCTCATCCATGTTTGATGGTTTAAATAGGTAAGAAATAAAGTTTATAACTTTTTTCTATGTGAAAGTGCATCGTGACAAGTAATATGACATGATGGTTGGGTTGAGTGAGTCTATCTTTCCTGGAACATAGATAGGAAATAGTAAATGATTGTCTTGTCTTGGTTATTCATATTTTCATATTTGCCTTGGTGATATTGTGTATTTTTCTTATTTTTTAAAGTATTTGATTTCAAATTTCTTTTTCCAAAAAGTATACCGGTCATACCTCAACAATTCTTGTGGATCAAGTCGTAGAAACCTAATTTTATAAGAAAAACAAATGTCTGTTTAAGAATTTCATTCAATTGAACTGAATAGAAAATGTTATGTGGCAATATCCTTCAAAAATATACTTAACTAATTTAATTTTAACAATTTTTCATTAATTTTTGAAATGACCAATATGTTATAAGGGGGCATGATGAATAATGTTCACATTGTTACCACATGGAAGACACTCTCAGAATGACAAATCACAGTGATGTGGCGCGGGAAGAGGGTGACTAGACCACACCCTCTCATGCCTCGAGAATTTACCATACTAAGCTCGTTGGGAATGGGTTCTCTTAGTCACCAAAAGAAAATGATATTAGTAGGGATAATGTAAGGTTTCCTTAATTTACATACTTTTTCTTTTACATATGTTGGAAACGTCATTACAAACACGAATACAAAGTATGTTTGGGTAGAAAAAATGTTATACTTTATCAAATCAGTTTTGAAATAGTAAGAACTCGTAACCACTTATTAATGAAATACACTGGAAAAACACAAGGTGGACATTTAAATTGATATTTTATAACTAGCATTCATAATTGAAAACCCGATAGAATAGTATAGATGATAAATTTGCCTTTAGTATTTGTCAGCAAGACCAATCTTCACTACAACACGTTGAAATGTTGAACAAGGTTTCATTTAGAAACGTGAATACAACTTTTAACCTCTTTTTCTAAATATTACATCAAATATCCTTACATAAATTGACATATTAAAAAAATTATAATAATAAGAAATTAGTTTTTTTGTTTTACTGTGTTACGTAGATTGTACGTGTGTAGTTTACGTCATATTTTTTTTATGTTTATATAAGTAATGATGGAATCGTAGCATGGTTCATCATAAACTAGAAATTTCTTTTCAGATTCAAAGCGCTTGATAGGAAGAAAATACAATGACACGTTTGTCAAGAGTGATATGAAGCTTTGGCCTTTTAAAGTGACATCAGGATTGTAAGAAAAACCACTTATTGAAGTAGACTATAAGGGTGAAAAAAAACAATTTCATGCTGTAGAAATCTCGGCAATGATTCTTTCTCATATGAAGCAAATAGCAGAGGCACACTTGGGCCTTGGTGTTACAAATGCCGTAGTGACTGTTCCTGCATACTTCAACGATTCACAACGTTCTGCAACTATTGACGCTGCTAAAATTGCCGGTCTTAATGTCTTACGTATCATCAATGAGCCAACTGCTGCTTCTTTGGCTTATGGACTTGACAAGATTAACATAGGAGGAAAAAAGAATGTTCTTATATTTGATTTTGGTGGTGGAACACCAGATGTGAGTCTTCTTGAGATCCAAAATAATATTATTGAAGTTAAAGCAAAGTCTGGTGACAACCACCTTGGAGGACAAGATTTTGATCAACGCCTAGTTAGACACTTCATTGAAGAATTTAGGAGAAAGCGCAAATTGGACATTTCTAATAATTCAAGGGCTCTTGTGAGGTTAAAAAACAAATGTGAGAATATTAAGCGGATGCTTTCAACAACAGTTGAGGAGGTGGTTTACATCGACACACTATGTGATGGGATGGATCTTGGCACAAAGATTAGCAGAGCCAAGTTTGAAGATCTCAACATAGACTTGTTTGAAAGATGCATAAATATAGTTGAATTATGCTTGAAAGATGCAAAAGTAGACAAGACAGAAATTCATGATGTGGTCCTTGTTGGAGGATCTTCACGTATCCCAAGGATTCAGGCTCTACTAAAGGAGTTTCTTGGAGTAAATTCATTCTGTAAGTCAATCAACCATGATGAAGCTGTAGCAAATGGGGCAGCTATCCAAGCTTCTATCTTAAGTGGTAGACTAGGAAAAGACATTGTTCTACAAGATGCTATACCTCTTTCTCTTGGTTTGCAGGATGCCATGGGGAATATGAACATTGTAATAAAAAGGAACACTGCCATTCCAACCACTCAACAAGTGAAGTGGTGCACTTCTGAAGATTACCAAAAATGCATACCATTTATGATATTTGAGGGGGAAAGAACTATTGCATAAGATAATAATCTTCTTGGACAATTCAATATCGATGATATACCACGCAAAAAAGGAGGTAAAGTGACTTTTACAGTTACCTTTACTATTGATTCAAATGGAATCTTAAACGTATCTGCAGTGGAAGATGAGCAAGGCAATAAAGGAAACATCGCTATAAACTATGATAGGGGGAGACTAACAAAAGAGGAAATACAAATGATGATTCTTGAAGCTGAGAGATACACGGAAGAAGATGAGATACGAAGGCATGCAACGTCGGCAAAAAATGAATTATATGAGTTTGCATATAGTATCAAGAACCAAATTGAGAATCGACATATTTTATCCAAGCTAGATACACAAACTAAGGAGATAATTCAAAAACATATAGGTGAAGCCATTGAATGGTCAGAGAACAATGAATATAAAGTAGGTGCAGATGATTATCGTAAAAAAAGAAGTGCACTAAGGACTTCATTGAAAGTTCTCCTAACATGGCTTAACCTAGTAGGTCTGATTGCCGGAATTTGTACATTATAAGTGAATGTGAGATTTAAGTTTTATTATCCTACATACAATTACACTCTTATTGTACTTCAAGGAAATACTTTAAATTTTCTTATCAGATTTATTTTTACCCTACATTGTATTTAACAATCTTGGAATTATCTGTTTTTATAGTATTTATGTTATTTGTCAAACATTTAATTAGTTGCGTTTCTCACATTAATTCATGCATAGATCGCTCCTATTTCACATGTGCAAATTGATTGTATTTACGAGCCACAATTTTTTTATTTTTGTAACTTTGGTAATACCTTTAGGCATAGAGCCACAAAATGTCCAGAATGTATGAAGTTTATATTGAGATGTACCCCTTCAATTGTTCTACTATTTTATGCATACCAATAACTTTTATGGCATAATTAAATTATATAATTTTACACGAGGGTGTGTTAAAATGTACTTTTAGTTTTAAAATTTTTTGCTATATGGTTCAATATATATATTTTGTAATAGCATGGTTTCTCTAGATGGAATATATGTTTACTTTGGAAAAACTCTATGTTACACATGGGGAAACGGGTAATGAAAGTTCTAGAGAAGATGGTACATGTCAATTGTATCAAACATGTGGATACACATGTAAACAATCAAACACACATACACACACTCTCTCTCACCAATATATATATATATATATATATATATATATATATATATATATATATATATATATATATATATGTCTCTGTGTGTAAGTGTATATATATATATATATATATATATATATATGTCTCTGTGTGTAAGTGTGTGTGTTAAAAATAGTATTTATGTATATATATTACTTTTTTTGAATATGGTAATATACCAAGATTGAACCAATATCACGGGCTATAAAAAACCCACTACAAATATCAACAATTTCAAAGAAATCAAAGGTAGATAAAAAAAAGCCATTATGCAAGAGGGACTAAACCACATGATCCAAGTAGCTCCTAGTAATAGGGGGTTAGGTTAGAGACTATAAGGGAGTTGGCTTTCACAATTCCTATAATATCCTTCTAGAGTTTATCAAATAAACCAAAGAAAAACATGTCTTATTTACCATGGTTTATGTCATTTCTTTCCTGAAAGATATGATAGCACAACACATATCAGTAAATGCCAGTGAAGCACTTCATGTTTTTTTTCTTTTGTCTAAAAGATATCCTCAGGATGAAAACTAGGAAGGAAGTGGCCCTAGTCATTGTTGAGGCATATGTGACTTCAGAAGTAAAAGAAAACTTACACTTCAAAAAGAGATGTAACTGGGACTCATCCTCCTATTTTTAAAGAGGACACAAAGTCTATGTACCATGTCCCCATTAGAAAAGTATGTATCTAGTGGGTAGTTTCCTATATATGAATATGTAGGAAATTCATATCCACCTAGAAACGTTCGCCTTTGTTGACACTTCATTTTTTGGTAGTGAAAAATTTGTTGCTAAATGCATTTCACTCGTGAAAAAATTCAATTGAAGTGAACGAAATCAATATCTACGAACAAAATCCAAAATCATAATAGATGCATCGTTGACTTAGAAGAAGAAAGAATTCTTTATAGCCCCCTTATGGTTTCTTCACTTTGGTGGAAGTAGACGACAAGCACTATAGATTATTTCCTTTTGTAATCACATAGGAGATTCTATCATAAGTGAACCCAAACTTATCAATGGACATGACACTTAAGATAGACGAAAGAGAATGAGCCATTGTTATTGATATTTTACCTAAGGCACTAATGTCTGCATTGGAGTGAGAGAAATCAATAAAAGCATATGAAGAGCTAGAGTAACATACAGAGGGACATAAAGATGTGTGGATATGATTAAATGAAATATCCAACTGATCAAACATAATAGAAAACATCTGATTAGATCTATTATCAATTTTTAGATACTATGCAATAATCATTATCATTGATAGCTACCTCATGATTTAACACAAAAATGAATCCTAAAATATGTCATGATTAGGGGTTATAATAAAAAAATCAAAAAATAAACTCCCACAATGGTAAGGCTCCCAACCGAGTGGACACCCAACCTATGGATGTCTAGTCAAATGCAATTTTTCATGGATAGTTCTATTAACACTCCAATTTAAGGAACACATGATATTTTCATAACCCAATATCAAACAAATAAACATGATCCTCATCTCACACGATAGAAACTTCCAACCCTTAGAGTGGACCCTCTTTATGCACTAGTTCTAACCTGTTGATAACATTTAAACAAGTTTACCATCTCATCATGACTAAGAGTTTGCAACGACTAAGGTCATGTGGGGGCACCAAGCAAGTGTATGTCAAATATTGGAGGGTTAGACCCCATCACATAATGTGCAATGAATTAACCACTCAAAACCCTTCCATGTGACTCAAAAAGTATGATTTCCTTTAAGTATACACTCCACTTTTCTCCACCACATGTTCTAGTTGGATGGGTTCAGAGAAGTGGTTGTCTAGGAAGGCTCTAGAATATGGGGAACCATAGGCGAGCATCCTACCCATTTCAAAGCATTTATGCTTAACGACATGTTTAGATAAACCTAACCTTATGACAAGACCCACCCTCTACAAATATGGCTCCCAGTCCATCATTTATAGAGTTTATGATCAATTAACCATTTAAAAAGGCAATCCCAAGGCTAGAGAAATCAAAACTTGATTTTTAACCACTAAACCCCTAGAAAAGCTCTTAATGTTAGGGACATGTAGTATTGATGTAGGAAAGAAATGTTATCAATGATCCTTGTAACACTCCAAATGTCTATATCTTATGACTAAAGGAATCAACAACCATTCACATTTTTTGTATTTGGGCATGTCACAAACATGATATTTAACACAATAATAATATAACAAAAACCAGAAAAAACTAATCCATAGAAGACATTGTCATCAGTACTTTAAGAAGATACCATTCTAAATCACTTACACAACAAAGCATAATGCATGATTACTATCTTCATAAATTTTAACTTAATTACTAAGATCTTCTAGTTGGAACCCACTAAACAATCCTCCTAAATTTGTATTTTGTCTTACCTTCATCACCTGAATCTCAGTATCTATAGACATCTTATCCTCATCCATTCACTAGAAAAATGAATATTAGTCTGTCGTAAGAGTATTCTGAAACATATAGAGTATGGAAATAATTAAATACTATGAAATTTTGTTAATCATTATGCATGAAGAACTAACATGAAAATATATAGAAAATCTTGAACATAAACAAGTTAAAGTTTCATTGATCTTAGTTTTCTTCAATTTATGTATCATTTATTGGAGACTTGTACTCTTCTAACTGGGCTTCATAACTAACACTACTGCATTGGTCATATTTCTTGAGTCAACTTTCACTCAGATTACTTGGCCAATTACCTACTCTAGTGCCTGAGTCATGTTTCTTGAGTTGACCTTCACTCTATTTCATGGGTATAACTCCATTATCTAATGATGTCTTATTAATTCTTATCTTAAATTAATTATTAATGTAATGTTATGATTTAATCTTAGCATGAACATGTGAATTCTTAATGATGTATTTTTACTTTCAATCTTAATCACATGTAAGCATATGATCATATAATCATGTCAATCTTAAATGATCATAATTTATATATAGACTTATAACATTACAAAAAAATACCATGAAATACACAAGGCATGGACCGCTTACCTCAAGTGGGCAATGAGAATCCTAATTGGTGCTGAAAATTGGGTCATAAGTTTAGATCTTCCATTGTGGAAACTTGAATCCTTCAGAGATTATGTGGTGGTCAACATTTAACTTATTTCATTAATATAATACATCTTCATATTGTTATCTTGAAAACCTAGGATGAGATTCATATAACGAAATACATGCTTACTAGACCCACTTCTCATATTCCTCTAGGTATCTATTTCACATAATTTGGGAGTGCATCACTCTACACCATCATGCATATTGGTCCCTCAACAACACACAACCTCATGTCTAGTTCATGTCATCATGATGCTTTTGGGGCCATCTACATTCTTTGTTGGGCGTTGACCAAAGTTATGGAAGAGATCAATATGTGCACAAAATTTGGTGGATGATAGGGTCCATGGAAACCCATCTGTCACACCATCCCCTTCTTTTATATTAGGATGCTCTACTCTCTATGATAAATAGAGCCTCATCAGTAGTGCATGCTTGTAGAGACAACTTTGTTGAGAGTATCCCCACTTTAGTTTGTGAGAGAAAGGTTTAGGGTTCCTCCTTGTAAAAGTGGTGAAGCATCATTATTTGTTTAAAATGATCAAGGGAACTCCATTGGAGTAGATATCAATGGTGGAACTACCTTCAACTTTTAGAGGCTTGCAAGAGTTGTTGTTATGCTAATGGGGGATATTACACTTATCAACCAATTTTTGTGTGTGGATTGAGGGATGCAACCCCCTAGATACCCTCCATGTGATTTTAATACCATATGATTTTCCTCCATCTATAGCTCACCATCCTCTAGGTAAAAAATGGTAATGAATGTATCACTTGGTTTTGGCACTCGCAACCTTCTTCATACATTCGGTTGGTGTCAAAGAAGTGGGTGTGGAAGACTAGAAGGGATTTTAAACATTAGATAGGTTGGTGTTTCTATTGACAATGATAATTTCATAGCCATATTCTTCACTTCAAATGGGACTTCTGCTATAATTCATCATCTTACTAGGATGCTGAAGAATATCATAGAGTTCATGCATCCTAGATCCAACATAATAGATTCAACTCAATGAACCCCTATAGTTTTGGAATTTCTTTCATGCTAAAAGATAATCCCTATCGTGTTGCTTACCAAGCAAGACCACAACCTTTCTTACAATGAAAAATCATATGCGATCTCAAGTTTATAGTGTTAGGAAAATATATTGGAAAATATAAGATGAATTATAAAAAATTTCATTGTCTTCAACATTTGGTAAATCTCAAATAAATTATACAATAAGCCTAAATCTTCTAGGCCCTTGGTTATATATTTTTGTTATAACTCACAACCAAGTTTGGCCCCAAAATATGATTATTTTAGTCAATAAATATCATGCAAAAGGTCTTATTTCTATGATTACTCCAAACAACATGCACACCAAGAGGACTTTAATATTTCTATCAATTCACTTGAAACTATTGAACCCAAGATGAACCCTAATTCTAAATTTGTAACATAGTTGTGTTATGATAAATCTAATTGGTCAACTAAACATATGTCAATAAAAATTATTACATGTAACATCATTGAAATAAATAGATTATTTGAAACTAACATTCTTCCATCACACATCACAATGTGAATCATTTACTTAGAACATGCTCTAGAATGATAATCTAGGATTTTACAATGAAGGAATAACCTCAGCACATCCCTGGTTAAAGTTTTTATGTATTGTGAAGTCCAATGATTAATTTCAACTCCTTCGGGTAAATTAGGATGTGAATATTCTACCCTGCTTATGGTAGTTTTTTCCTTAACATTAAATTGAACTAATTATGGAATTACCCACCTAAGGATTGTGATGAAATATACTGTTCACATTGACTTTATGACTTATATTATTGTGATTGTACCTGTGACAAAGTGCATTTTGGCATGAATATGGTTTATTTACTATTTTACCATCATTATCTTCGCTCATGACCTCAATTTAATTTTCCTTGGCTACTTGATCAATATTGATACTCAAACTCAAAATTTAATGACCAATGTGAATTTTATACACATTATGACACTACAAATTAGGTTAAATTATCACTTTATCCAAAGAAATATATTTTCCCATGCAACTTTGTCTTCTAGTTCTCAAACGTTTTCTAAATGTTATACAATTTTTTGTGAACCTATGTTCCAAATTTCTTCCCAATTGGAGATTCCTACAAATTTCTATCAATTCTTGAAGTTATATGCTAAAAGTCCCTTATTTTCCCTTTTATTTGCACGTTTTCCAAGTCAACATGCCAAGAAAAGATCTAGGGATGAACCATGACCCTCAGATCAGGCTCCCATAGATTACAGGCATGATCAAGCAGCTAGGGTGTCGTCTCCTACCTCCCGCTAATTGCAGGGAGGAGACAAGGCTGCCATAATGGCCGATCCACCTACTCTGACCCTAATTTGAATTTCTAAACGAGCAAAACTCTTCATCTCATAATTTCGTGCTCACCCATCCCTACTTTGACTACCATTGATGCTTTATTTAGCCATTAAAATGTTTCCCTCACTCACCCCTCTCACTCTGGCAGTCAAGGCTATAACCAAGAACCTAAAATAGCCCTAAACCTATCCCTAATTCTATAAAAAGCACCCCCAAGGACCGTCACCACCTACCTAGGCAACACTCTTGGCTTTGTGCTCGCTCTTGGCCTAGGACGACCCCAATTTACTGCTTTATTCTTTGGCTGTTCGACCTGTGCCACTGCCTGACTCAGTTTGGGCATCTCACCCTTCCTCAACTGGCCCACTAATCTCAGCCATCCCCAAGACCACATGGTCCCGGCGATCCCGACTAGATCCCTAGCTGCCTAGATCAGAGCCTTCTGCTCCCATCCTTCCTAGCATTGGAGAGCTCCTCCACCTCATGTGTTGTTCTTGTGTGAAGGCTAGAACAGGAGGAGAAGAACCTTAGACCGCTAGTTCAAAAGCAATAAACCAGGTTCGAGATCAGCAAAACCCAGGTTCAAACCGGTGAAATCAAAACTTGAACCCATTCTAAAAAATAGTGATCTGCCTCACCCGTGTGGCTTGATCTAGGCCATCCTTTTTACATCTATTTTTTCCCTCTCACATATATAATTGATTAAAATCCCCAGATCATGATTAAATCATAGAAAATACATCCTAGCTCCAAAAAAATGTATAAAAAGTCTATTTTGATCATAAAAACCCATAGAATCATTTAAAAGATGATTCTCACTGATATTACTAGAATTTGATCTCTTGATGATATAATTTGTCAAATGAATCAATAACCATAATTAAACTTTGACTCTGATGAGTGCCTTGAGATTCTAAAATCAAAATTGACTAATGAAGAAATCTAGATCTAACTTTGTTGGCTTATCTACTCTTGAATATGAATCATGTACCTCAAAATAATGGCTAATCTTGATGATGAAATCTTAATATTATGATTAAATCTTGTGAAATTCTTGGTCATTTAACCTAATATCTCATCCCTGACTTTACTTTTACATCAATCAATACATGATCTAATCTTGAACACTAATGATGCTAAGTCATCATGACGATTATCTAGAGACTTGATAATTACTTTAAATAATGATCATAACAATTTGGGTTTGCACATACATTCCTAAAATACCTAGGAAGGTCATTCATACTAGAAAAAATCTTGACACTTGAATAATGTTGGACATCTTGAAATTGTTGATCAAAAGTGAATGACCTAACCCCAAGGTTGAATAGGAATGAAAAACCCTAATCTTGTAATAATTGGTACTTGATCATTGTGTATATCATGATCTTGACCATTGATCAACATATTGATTCGTCTAGGATCTACTTGAGACTCTGATTTTTTTTTTGGAAATGGGTAAATATATTGCCAAAAAGGGGGTATAGCAAGGCTATACTATACAAGAGCTAGTCATAACAAAAAAGAAATACACGGGTTATCTATACAAAAAACCCCAGTATACACTAGCTAAAGGGCTTAGCCCTCTGGAGAGGCTCTTCTTAGCCTTCATCACAGCAGTCAGATCATGTTCTACCTCGTGAAACACGTCTTGGTTCTCTGTTCTTTTATGAATTAGCATGTTCCTGATCTTCTGAATGTTAAAGAAAGCATTTGTGAAGCAAAGACCACCGAAAGTTAACTCACACTTATTTGAGCTTCTTGCTATGATCTGCATCATAGTCTCATGCAGGCTGCTTGATGTGTGTAGATCCCAGCCGTTCTTGAGCCAAATCAACGCCCAAATATGTCTCACTTTGCTGCAATTGTGGAAAAGATGGTTGTGGTTTTCGTCTTCTTTGCAAAAGCAACAGACCGACTGGACATTTAGACCCCATCTGCTCATGCGGTCTTTATTTGGTAACCTACCAAGAAGGATTCTATAGCAGGTTGTGCTCCATTTAGGTACAAAGCCTTTGCCCCACAAAATCTTAGCCCAAAGGACAAAGGGACATGTGTCAATGTGGATCCACGGTTTCAACTGACTGGAGAGTAGGTAGAGACCGTCTGAGTCCACACTATACAGGTGGCCAACCTGCCTCCACGAGTTGCACAAAGCATCCCAAATTCTAGAGGACAAAGAATAGGGTTGGAGGATAGACCCATATCTCTGTCTCATCCACTTCACCCAAACAATTTTTCCATCAGTTAGAAATCTGTCCAGTCTACGAAAGTTAGCAGATTTAATGATGTCTTCCACCTTGCTGACATTCAAGCCTCCTTGGTTGTAGCTTCTGGCTATAGTCCCCCACCCTATGCCATGGTGCTTGCCATCCCATATGAAATTGGTAATCAGTCTCGTAATGCTATCTGAGGTCGGATTGGAAATGATACACAGCTCACTCTAGTACCTGATCATCATCTGGATGACAGTGCGTATGAGAAACAGTCTCCCTGCCATCGACATATGAATCCCCGTCCTCCCTGCAATTTTATGCCTGATTCTGTCAAGGCAAAACTTAAAATCTGCGGAATAACCTCTACCACCTGCTATCGGTACCCCAAGGTATTTGGTAGGTAGCTTGCCTTTGCGTAGTCCGACTACCGCTTTGAGTCTTCCACGTCTGCTGTCGCAAGATTTGGAAAGGTATATGCACAATTTATGGTACCGATGTAAAGACCAGTAGCCTTACCAAATCACTCAAGCAACTTCTTGTACTCCTTCAATCTCTTCACGTGACTCATGGAGAAGAGCAGCACGTCATCCACAAAGATTAGATAGTTGAGAACTCTTGTGCCTTTGATCTTAAAAGATCTAATTTTGTTCCTCGTCACCGCATCTTTAATCATCGTGGTCAGCCCCTCCATCACCAAGGTGAAAAGGAGGGGGGACAAAGGATCTCCCTATCTAAGGCCATTCGTGGCCCTGAACATACCTTCAGGGGCACCATTGAGCAGGATAGAAAATGAAGTCGTAGTCACACACTGCTTTATGAGATTAACCCACCTACTCGAGAAGCCCATCGCATCCATTATGCCCCACAACACATCCCAACAAATGTGGTCATACGCCTTGGTAAGGTCAATCTTGATACACGCCTTGGCATTAGATCTTCTTGTGTTGAAACCCGTCATAAACTCCGTCGCCAGGAGGGCACAGTCAGCAATCATGTGCCCCTTAACAAAAGTGCATTGTTCTTCAGATATCAGGCCGGGCAGCCACTTCTTTAGACGACACGCAAGTATCTTGGACCAGATCTTGTACATAGTTGAGCAGCAGGAAATAGGTCTATAATCGTTCATCGTTCTTGCATCTTTAATCTTTGGTATCAGCTTAATAAAGGTGTGGTTTGTAGCCCTGATCATATTACCACCGTTCACCAGCCAAACAATCTCTTTTGTTATATCATGCCTTATATGAGTCCACATAAATTGAAAAAACTTGCTGTTAAAGCCATCAGGCTCGGGTGCCTTGGCCGGGATGATAGAAAACACTGCTGCTTTAAGTTCATCTTCGTCCACCTCCCTACACAAGTCTTCATTCATGACAGAATTAACTCTATGCGTTGGGTATATGGCACCATCAATGTTCCTGTTGCTATTAATGTGGTTGTTATACATCCCTTCGAAATAACTAATTGTCATATTCTTCAACTCATTCCTTCCTTCAGCAACTCTCCCTTCTTCATCAATGAGTTGGTGTACATTTTCTTTCATTTCTTTTTTGCGAACTGCTGTGTGGTAAAGGCGTGTATTAAGGTCACCATCAATAAGCCATTTCATTCTGCTCCTCGACCACATAAAAACCTCTTCAGCTTTCAGCACTCTTGTCAGTCTCTCTTCAGCTTTCATCCAGTCTTCGTGAATGTTGTCATCGTCTGGTTGTGCTCTTGCTTTGGTAGCAGCGTCATCATACTGCTGCCTAGTAGTGATGATCATGTTCTTCAAGTTCACCACCTCTTTAGACCACTTACGAATCACCTTCTTAGCATTTTGGATTTTCTTAGTTACAACATACAAAGGGTTACCAACCACGTCAAAGTCCCACGCTTCCTGAGCAATCTGCTTGAAACCCACCCAATCACACCACCAATTACAGAATCTAAAAGGTCTGATCACTTCGGGTTTGGGCGTGAGTTTCATCATCATCCAGATGTGATCGCTAAGGGGGTCAGCCCCATGTTTAATAACTGCGTTGGGCCACACTTTGAGCCAAGCTTCGTTCACCAGACCCCTATCCAGCGTACTTGATATTCTTCTACCTCTCCCTTGCTTATTCGACCAGGAGACTCCTTCGCCAATAGAGTTTAGCTCCATAAGGCTTGCTGCATCCATGGTATTACTGAACACTTCCATGATACGGTCAGGGACCGGTAAGCCACCATGCGTTTCTTTTGCTTTTCTGATGTTGTTGAAATCACCCCAAACCAACCAAGGCACCTCGTTCCGGCTAGTATTCTTTATGCTTTCCCACAACCTCACCCTATCACGCTCAAGATTTTCACCATAAATCCCAGAGGTGATGAAATACATTCCTCCTCTATTGCAGCAGCTAGCCGTGAAGATTTGGTCATTAACTTCTATAGGGTCAATGTCCCAAATCTCCAGATTCCATCCCATTGCAATGCAAGCTCCATCTCTATTCTGTATATTGGACATGGCCGACCACCCATGAGGAAACAAGGTGCCAACTCTTTCCTCCACTGTCCTTCTAATCCTTGTTTCAAAAACAAAAACAAGGGTAGGTTTCTCTTCATTCAAAATCGCTCGTAGCTTTCTTTGCTTCTTAGATAATGAGCCCCCCTGCACATTCCATGCGAGGATCGACATACTTACTTATTTTTTGAGTTTCTCCCTTCGACGGAGCTGCCCGGGTTGTTCTTCTTCTTCTTGTTCATGCTACGGGTGCATCTAGGACTTCGACTCCTGGAGTGTCCTGGTTCTGTGACCTCATCTTCTCCCATATCCTCTAGAATAGCAAAGGGGTTGCAGTCTTTCTCGCCATCGCCTATATTAGCAACGGGTGTCCTCAGCACAGAAGGGGCTTCACGCCCAAGCCTGTTGTCACCTCCAGTGGGTTCCTTAGTGGTCTCCACTCATGCATCTCCTGCCAACAACAGACCAGCATCGGGGTCATCAGTAGACACAATCTCAGCTATTACGGTAACTGTCTCAGGCATAACTACCACCTCCCCCTCCTCCAGGAGGACCACAGAGGGAGTAGATGTTTGAACCCGAGCAGCAGAACCAGACTGAGCCTTCTCCTTTCTTTTCCTCTGTTGGGGAGGTGGCCTCGATCTGTCTTGTCTTCTCTGACCTTTGGGTGGCTCCGGAACAATGGGTGGGGAGGGATTGACAACACGCCGCTCCCCAGGGCATTGTCCAGAAGTATGCCCAAAAACAAGGTAGTCAGCACAGCGGTCTGGCAACGCTTCGTACTTCACTCTAACCTCCCACTCTTCGCCATTGGGCAGTTCCACCATGACCATAGACGGCGGGGTGGAAACAGCTGAGATATCCACGCAGAAATGAGCACAACCCATTGTCATCCCGTCAGACTTCCGGTCGATGACCCTCGGTTCGCCAATAGCGTGAGCGATCACAGCAATGGCCCTAGGGTCCAATGGAGCCCCACATCCGGAAGGGAAACCCATACAAGGGCCGTGGTGAATGCCGCACGTCTCGTGTCGCCCTCCCTAGTCCATTTCCGGACCAGGACCAGCTGGTCGTCGAAAAACTAGGGTCCTCTCTGCATTGCTTTTTTCCGATCATCCTCAGACGCAAGTCGAGCCAAGAAGAGGCCTCCGTCCAGGGTGAAAACCTCCAGATCACCTCTCGGCCTCCAGTTCCGGATCATCCACCCCGAAGTTGAGATGGATGGCTCTTCTTGCCAAGGATATGCACAATCATTAAGAAGCAGTGGTAGTCCTCCATCTCGTTGAGGATGGAGTCCATCATCTTCGTCCAGGTCTGCTGGTTTCCTTCCCGCCAGAAAGGGGTCTTCGGGTCATCAGCCACGGCGCCCCTGATAGTCGAGGGTAGACCTTCCACTGCCCGGACCCAAGCTCCCACCACCGTTACGTCCTCTTCTGGAGGGAACCAGTCGGATTTGTCCCCTGAAGCAGAGGCGCGAGGAGGGGGGTTACCTCCGCCCGCCATGTCCGGCTGTCGCTAGAGAGAAGACAGAGCGCGGGTAGAGAGAGAAGGGGGTTATAAACATAACCGTATGACACTGATTTATTTATAATCTTTGGTGAAAGGTACACTAATATATCTCCTCTTTGACCAAACTAATAGTATTGATGATATATTTTATGTACCTCTTCATTTGTATACTTTGATATGTACTTGTTTGAGATATTATTCCCTATTGATTAGTCTTTTAGTTTTCCTATATATATATATATATATATATATATATATGAGACACACTTGAAATCATAAATGATATTTCTTATTATGACTGCCTGAATTATGGTGATGGTAATGTTGATAATATTGATATTGAGTACAAGAGACCTCCTCATTCGGAGGGTGGAACTTATACATGTTGATTGACCTCCTATCCCATATGGAGAGAAGGAGTTTGGTGTCCTCCCCCATCTCATTGGGGTGATGGATCCACATAAAATATAATCATGCTTCTCGATATCAACATAATGGGAAACTTGTAATAAAATCTAGACGAACAAATATTTTTTGGAAAATTACTTGTTGTACATTTTGAATATAAGTCATGCCAAGTGTACTATTTCAATATAATCTCTTTTACTTGTTTTTGATAGCATACCATGAAACTGCATAGATTGCGTCTTGATTTTCAATTTCGCCAAACATGATGGATTATTATGAAGAATTGACTAAGTCGCTTCCGCTCATGAAAAACTCTTAAGACAATGACAAATTTGCAAACATAATTTCGGTTGGTTAGTTATTCAAATCTCTTATTTTATGAGTTATTTTTTTTATTGTATATGCCAATGTGTGAAATCCTTTTGGGCCACTTAAAGATGGGTGCTTCAATCCATTTACCACTGTCTCAGTAGTGTGATTGAGATTGCGGAAAGAACGGTTCCATGAAAGTTGGTATTAGAGCATACACTCTCTCATTTGCATTAAGTAAATAACAACTTGAGTCCCTAGAACCAAAGAAACCCTAAAGTCCATAATGGTGAAAATTGAGGTGTCTAGGCTCGAGGTTCTAGCTAATTCCTCCTACCTATCTTCATGGTGGTTGAGGTTCCCCACTCTACGTAGCCTTAATTGATCCAGAATTGGACCTAAAGATTCTTCATTGAAACCCTAGAGAGTCTTCCAATTATCTTAACTTCTCTCTAAGGATTACATAGAGACCACCTATTAGTTTGAAGTAGGGTGACTCCTTGTGTCTTCCTTTGCTAGGTATCATGACTTGATATGCACTCTCTCTATTTTTGGGTAGTATGGGAATCAACAAAATTGTAAACTAAAATTTTAAACTATATAGATGAATATCCTATTATATGATCGCCCTATGTGATTAAAAGGACTCATAAATGGATGTACCTAGAAGATAGCTCCACAAACCCATAGTTAAAGAGTAACACCCTTTGGAACCAATAATGATCGAGAAGAGAAGATTGAGAAAGGACATGAAGAGAGGGAAAAGACCATTGAGAATAAGAAAGTTCTTGAAGAAGAAGATGAGAATGATATAGGAAAAGGAAAAAGACTCATGCTCAATAATGTTGATAGTGATGAGGATGAACAAAAATAGGCTGTCGAGGATGTTACTGGGGAAGTACAAAATAAGATGCTAATGGATGCTATGATCAAATGGGCAAGATACACAACATCGATAATTCCTGGATGAGTCCAAATCACCATGAATGCCTTTACCCCTACATCCAAGCCCATATCCATGGAGATAGAGACAAAAATAGAGATTGGAATTGGAAAGGAGGACATGTTCAATCACAAAATCTAGTGATATCAAGACTTGCTAGCAATGAAAGAACCTTTAACTACTCATGATATGGATGTGGGAGTATTAACTCCGTTCCTTTGGGATTTTGAGGAGTTGGAAATTGTTGGAATTCTATGAAAGAGTTCCCAATGAAATCATTACTAGATCTAGGTTATGATCTGTTGATTATGTAACCTTTTTTAACTTTTTGAAATGAACCTTGTACTCACCATATCTTTGAAAATTGAAATTTGATGCCATGTTGTATTAGGCTCACTACCCTAAGATTCAGAATATATCTTTGGATTTGAAAATTCACTTTCCCTATACTCGATCTTGAAACCTTAATTTGAATATAATGTCGACTATATTCGGTGGCTAGATTCTGAGAAAGACCTAAATCTAGATCATTCATAAAACCTCAATACCATGATTATAAAATTGGTGATTGATATTATAAATATTGCTTGAATATTTCTTGAATATTGTTTCTCGGAATTGAATATAGATGAGTGATCTCTCTTAAGGTCTAAATAGGAATCTAAACCCTAGCTTTGAAATATTTATACATATGATCTTGATGTTCAAACTTGGACTCTCGATATTAATTTTGACTCATTGATATTTTGAGGATCATAGTGAAGAATATAGGCATAGGGTTAATTTCTTCAGGTGATCTAGGCATGGATCATTCACCCACATTCATACTTCATGAAGGAATTTATGTTGAAATCTCAAAATATTACTAGATTGTTATTTATGGGTGGATGATCACACTTGTGGTCTGGATAGGAATCAAAAACCTAGACTTGCATGTTTAGAACCAAAAATTTTGATGTTTGAATCTTGAATCTTGCATTACGATCATGTTAGTACATGACCCAATTTAGTTGATAATATCAACTCTCGATTCCAAATCTCACTCAATATGGAGACATGACTTGAAAGTGAACTCAATAAGTGAGCTTTGATCTTTTGACCTCTTAATTGATCAATACCAGTTTATGAGAGACTGTATGTGGTTATAATGTTGAGGACGTGATTTTGATTATATAGTTGAAGTTGTTCTAGTATTTAAGGATATTCCTTGGATTGGATAGTCCCAAAATTTGAGGATGTTTTTGAATTTGGGGACAAAATTCCTCTTAAGGAAGGGAGGATGTGACCAAGTGCATTTTGGGATAAATATGGTTTATTTGCTCTTTTAACCTCATTATGCTCACTCATGACCTCAATTTATTTTTCCTTGTCTACTTGTTCGATTGATACTCAAATTTGAAATATAATGACCAATATGAATTTTATACACATTATGATACTACAAATTAGGTTAAATTATCACTTTATCCAAATAAATATATTTGCCCATGGAACTTTCTCTTTAGGTTCTCAAACATTTTCTAAATGGTCTAAATTTTTTTGTGAACCTATGGTCCAAATTTTTATCCCAATTGGACATTCCTGCTAATTTCTATGAATTCTTGAAGTTATATGGTAAAAATCTATTATTTTCCCTTTTATTTGCAACCTTCTCCAAGTCAGCATGCCTTGCAAAGATCTAGGGACGAATAATGAACCTCAGATCAGGCTCCCATGGATCATAGGCCTGATATAGAAGCCATGGTGTCATTTCCTACCTCCCAATAATTATGAGGAGGAGACAAGGCTGCCATAATGGCTGATCCACCTATTATGACCCCGATTTGAATTTCTAACTGAGAAGAACTCTTTGTCTTGCAATTTCACACTCAACCATCCCTAATTTGACTACCGTTAATGATTTATTCAACCATCAAAACGTTGCCCTCACTCACCCCTCTCACTGTGGCAGCCATGGCTACAACCAAGAACCCAAAATAGCCCTAAACTAGTCTATAACTCTATAAAAAGCACCCCCCAAGGACCGTCACCACCCTACCTCATCAACACTCTCTGCTTTGTACTCATTCTTGGACTCTAGTGACCTCAATTCCGTCACTATTCTTTGGTTGTTTGACCTATGTTGTCGATTGACTTAGTTTGGGCGTCTCGCCCTTGCTCAACTGGCCTGCCAATCTCAGCCATCCTCTAGGCCGCAAGGTCCCGATGATCTCGACCGACTCCCTAGCTGCCCAGATCGGAGCCTCCTGCTCCCATCCTTCCTAGATCTTACGAGATCCTCCACTGCATGTGTTGTGCTCACGTGAAGGCTAGAGCAGGCGGAGAAGAACCTTAGAATGCTGGTTCAAAAGCAATAAACTGGGTTCGAGACTAGTAAAACCCAAGCTCAAACTGCTCAAATCAAAGATTGAACCCATCTAAAAACTGGTGATCTACCTCACCCACGTGGCTTGATCTAGGCCTTCATTTTTACATCCAACGACGCCCTTTTTCTCTATTACAGGTATTTTTCTTCCACTCACATATATAGTTGATTAAAATCCCTAGATCTAGATTAAATCATAGAAAATACATCCTAGTTCCAAAAATAATGAATAAATAGTGCATTTCGACCATAGAAAACCATATAATCTTTTAAAAGTAATTTTGTGACCTGATTCGAGATGATTCTCACTAAAATCCCTAGAATTTTCTCTCTTGCTCATATAATTTGACAAATGAATCAATAACCATGATTAAACTTTGGAAACCCTAGTATTTGACTCTAATTAGTATCTTGAAATTCTAAAATCAGACTTGACTAATTAATAAATCTAGATCTAACCTTGTTGGTTGTAGGTATTTTCTATACGTTTATAAAACAAGTGTATGCTATCAGAGTAATATAGGCCAATGAGGCCAAGATATAGAGCATGGGGAAACGTAACTTCAGAGACTATTACTAATTGTAATACAAAAAGTTTTGGGTGAAGAAACTTGATTGATTGTTTTAATTATCTAGAATAGAAAAAATATCTAAATTATTGTTTGTTGATCTCAGTCTGAGTGAATTTCTTTAGATAGTGGTTTAACCACAGTTAACATTGCAATTTACTATCATTACATTAATAAAAATATCTTCTAACCCTGGATTAAGAGCCTACAGTGAGAATTACCCACTTTCACAGTATAATTCACTACCTATTCTAATACCAACGCCACTCTCATATTGATTGCTCTGGGTAATCTCCTCACGATTGTAGGACACCTTTGTCAAAGGGGATTTATAGAACATGTATTTCTATGAAGCTCTGACCATTAATTTTCCATTTTGAAAGCAATTAAAGGTCCAATTACTACCTATGGTGATCAAACATGGATAGTTCATTCATTATCATAGAAATAAATTGATAAATTATGAGCAACTGATAAATAAATGCATAACAGTCAATTACAATGCATAACTGGGCACCTCCCCGGTCTTACGGAATGTAGGGATTAGGCCTTCATGGTTTCCATGATCAAAATCATAAAAGGAGAAAAGAAAAAAACGTGGAGAAAATGAAGAACCCCTGAAGTAGACGGTTCAAACGATCCCTTCTCAGGCACATGTCGATCTGTTGATGGTCTTCTTCTGCCTCATCTTCTTCCTCCTCCTCATCTGATGATCTATCCACAGGCCACTGCTTGAGGTGAATCCCCTAGAGATCAAAGACAACATGTGGAAACACCCTCTCCTTATACTAGGTGCCTACTGTACAACATGCTTTTATAGTATTCAGGCGTGTGTTGATGAAGCTGACTTTCTTGAAATGCTTGAGATCAAGCTTTGAGGCAGCCTTCAGCGGATTGGCAGTGGACACATCATGACTGAGATGTAGAGCTATCAGCGTGATCAACTCTCAAAAATGGATTGGAGGTTTCCTCTACACTTCACGCTTGACTCCCATCATTACTGAAGGAAGAAGATGTCGAAGTTCAAACTCCTATTTCCCAGCTCCAGCATCTTATAAAGAAAGTAGAGGTCAACCCACTAGGGTTTCCCCTACCCTTTACTGGACCTAGAAAGAAGAGTGTTGGTGATGAGGAAATGGAGTATGCGAGAAAAGGGATGCTCGATGTCATTGATGGAGTTGGTATGCCAAATGATATGTTGGCCCTCTAGAAGCTCCATCAATAACTCTCATGCCACCTTGAAGTTGAAGTTGTCGACGTAGTAGCGGTCTCCTTAAGTTGGCCATCTGTATATGGTGTTGAATTGTTGCAAGGTCAACATGTAGTCAGTGGTGTAGAGGCGGAAGCTGATGCGACCACTCCTCCATTCAATCCCATGCTCAGGGATGATGGAAATCTCCAATGACACCAGGAACTCACAGATGAGATCAGGGTATGTAAGCCAGTCACTAAAGAAGGGATGGTCACCTACCATCCCTTGACGCTCGCAGACCTTACGCATATTGTCAACAAAGACAATGGAGGTGATGAAATCATGGTCGTCGTACCGTGTTGTACGGATATCCCTCTTTTGTAGCTCTTCATAGATCTTCTTAATGTCAGCGTTGGGATTGGCTATCCGTCTTGGTTTGGGAACCAAGTTTGGAACCCCCACCGATGAAGAAGCCTCTCACCTTGGATCCATCCTTGGAAAAATAAGGAGGTTAAGAAAGGTGTAATGGGATGAATTTTGACTTAACTTTGATGACAAAATTTCTTTTAAGGTGTGTAGGATGTGATGAAGTGAACTTTTAAAGTATTTGAATATCTAATGAGATAATTAGATCCATGTGTTTGAGTTACTTTGAGAGGGTCCAAGTGTAAATTTGAAGTTTTAATATTAATTGAGGCTAATATCATTATCTAGATCCTTAAGTTTATGTCTTTTTGAGGAATTTAATTGACAAGACATGCAATTGAATCTTGACACCAAAATTAAAGTGAATGTAGTTATGCCTATGATAAAGCTATGGTTAAATATTTAGGAGTATTGGAGGATCCTAGAAGAAGTTATTTAGGTTTGAAGTAGGACAAATGATTAATATTTTGATATATTTCTGACCAATGTTCATAATTAGAAACTTAGACTTTGATCAAATACAGTGTCACACAACCCCTTTAGTCATTAATATGAAGGGCCAGGGATCCAGGCACAGGTGCAGATTCCATCTCAGCCGCACATGAGGGACTAATGGCCAGGATTCTATCTTCTACCTAGAGGTTACTGAATTGGTCGCTGGAGGTAGCTAAACACATCATCGTGGAACTGAGATTGTCGAGTGAGAGGAGAAACTAAGCAAGTAGTTAACCCTAGATGACTATGTACACATGTATGTTTCGTGGTATTTGGAGATGTGTAGTGGGAGAATGAGCTTCCCTTTTCCACAAGCTCCCCGATACATCGTACATGTTGTGGACAAAGGTGTAGCGTGAAGATGGAGGGCTCATTGAGGGAACCACAATGAGGAAAACTAAAGAGGGAGATTGGAGGAGAGGTAGTGTGGTTCTTCTAGTAACTTTCATGGAGGTTTTTCTAGTTAGACAATCTTAGTTGTCTAAAGATGAGAACCAACCTTGGGGGGTGGTCTGTGAAACATGGATGACACAATCTGCGTATGGGAATGAGTTTGTGTGGACCTTATGCTTCTTTATGGCACTTTGTCTTGGTTTTTGGGGGACCAGAAGCATATTTCCTCTTCTACACCACTGTAGTAGCCGCAAGCGACTATGAGCTCGCGGGGATGGAGATCCAAAGGCGATGGGGAGTTTTTGAGAAGCCTTAGAGGTGTAGAGGATGCCTTCAAAGCTAAAGGTGGCCCAAGGAGATGATGAGGAACACCTGGGCTCTATAAATTTCATGTTGGAGATCTTCCAGGCGGCGGTGGACCTATTCACAGAAGAACAGAGTCGCATTCTCGCGTGAGAAATAGAAGCGAACCGGGTCTGACCATGAACCGACCAAATCCTAGACCACCTAGATTAGACCGAGTGGCTCAAAGAAGAAATAGGTGGTCCACCATTGAGATTGGTGGAAGGATCCACACCCCCAAGTGGACACGTGGAGGCTTCTAAGTGGCCACAAAAGGTAAATACTACAATAAATGTAGAAATCTTCAATAAATCATAGAATTTAGCATCGTTATCAAGAAAATACAAATAAGGTACCGAAATTCTAAGAAAAATGAGTAGAACCACATGGAACTCTAATATCTATATTTTTATGAATAAAATGTGTTGGTAAATCACAAGATGTATTATACTGATTTGATGTATAATAAATACCAAACAATGGACTAAAACAATGGAAATGTTCTAGTAACTCCTAAATATGATATATAATACATATTATATCAGATATGATGATGTTTGCACAGAAAAAGATGTAATTTTCTTAATTTGGATAGATAGGGATAATAACCCTAATTAATTTGAAATAATTACGAATACACTCAAGAAACCCTAGAAATTATAGAGTAAGCTCATATCAACAATTGGAAGCTAATATGTATTTTTGAGACCAGTATCATGCACATAAATAATGCGACATGTTAAGTGGTCCTAAAATGATTAGAAAACCCTAATATGAATAATGCATGTAATCTACTTTTAATATCTGCATATAATTAGTATGCAACATACTATTCAGATAATCTGTGCTAATCTAGAAAATAATTAGGAAATAAAATCAGAGAGATAACTACAAAAATATAAGACAAGTAATGATGAAAATATCCTCATGACTAAGAAAACCCTAATGAATCTTAACTAAGGGTAAGATGATAAGAATATGATGATGGTCTAAATGATTTTATCTTTATCAGGGTTTGATGTGGGATACATAGTTGACATCAGGAATGTGATATAGATGATTAGATTATCTTGATCAAGGTACGACCTTACCTCTTACTTGGCCTACTATGTAGTATTGTTGTATTATGTACATTCAAACACTTGGCATATGATATTGGATGAAATGATTGTTCTTGTATATTATCTTGCTTGATTTTCCATTCATATAATTATGAACACATGAAACATAATATATCTATTTTTGAAAGAACTATATCTCTTTGATAAGCATAGTGCTAATGAGTGATCTATCTCTTTGCTAAGAAGGTCACATGTACAATGATCTATCTCTTTGGTAAGAAGATCATAAGGCCCAAATGCATCTATCCCATTGGTAGGTAGATGCACAAGCATATAATGGAAAATGTGCCTAAAATATGTGTTCTCTTTTGAACATCTTGGTTCAAGTATATATCTTTTCTTATATTTTTTTAATGCTGCAAAGTATTAGTTTTATCTTAATCTTAGTAATGAGAGGTATATAAAAAGACACGTAGGCATACTCAGTACAATATTCTTGAATATTGTGATGACGTGTACCACATGTAATCTTTGTTTTAGGTTGTAGACTTATGCTCTTGGAGGACCAATATAGTTGAGATTTGTGTGGCGAGCAGGTGTACATGTGGACCTGTTGTCTTAAGATCCTATTGTTTAGTGGTAGGATATGCATATGTAAAAGTTTATTGTTCAATGTGAAATATCAAATGTTGTAACAATTCATAATGTAATTTATTGTTGAATGGTGAACATCTATTATATGGTTTTGTTCTTGTTCATGTGCATATGCTAATGTTGTTTCCATATGACATCCTCTAATTTTCTTCTTCTTAGACTAGTGTGTGGTGTTTAAACTAAGATGCTAGTTGAGGTGAGGTTTCAATTTGGATGTCACACATCAGATTAAGTTTTAGAAAATCCAAGGATGTCACAAAAAGAGAGCTCAGTGTAGAGTGTAATCGTCCGAAGATTCTTGCACACACTTCTTGGAGGTGGAGTAGAAAATGTGTGAAGAGAAATGAATTACAACCTCTTTACCATCCTATCGGTACTACTGATGATGTGTGGGTCTTATCGACTTTTTGTCACGAATCTGTGTGATCGGTGGTACCGACGGTCCCGATTTGCTGATTTTGTCAAAGTGGATTGCCTTTTCTAGATAGTACCGACCCGTCATCGGTAGTATCAATGTACCCAAAGATTAGTATTATTGATCGTTAGATGTGAAAGATTTCGATCACTTGATGGAGCTCCCATGGATTGCTAATGTCAGGTGTCTGTAGTATTGACAGGCTGTCAGTAGTAGCGACACGTTCAAATTGTTTTGGTGCTTCATAGCGGGAACTCAGTGTTTTGAACCTGGAGTGCACTTTTTTTTCAGACTACTGACGAGCTATCACTAGTATCGAAGTCCTTATTAGTTGCTCAACCCTTTTCTCTACAGAAAGTTGGTGCTACCAACTTAGGGGTCGGTGGTGCTAACTTATTTTACTAAATTTCCACAAATTCCCTGTGATGTCATCGGTAGTACTGAGATGGAAGTCGGTAGTACCGAGTTATGTAGTTGACTCAATCTTGTTTCGTGTAACCTCGTCGGTAGTACCAATTGCATGTTGGTAGTACCGACAAGTACTCAACCCGCACCCCCCACAAAATGGATCAAGGTACCTTTTTATATCAAAACTAAATAAAATGGTAATTAAAACTATGAAGCTACAAATTCGAATGTAAAGAACAAAAATCATGGTTGGGTTGTCTTCCAACAAGAACCCTTGTTTCAATTCATAAGCTTGACGATCCTTAGTTGATGAAATCAATGAAGCTCAATGAGCTTCAACTCATCCTACTTCCTAATCACATCTCCCTCAAAGTAGTGCTTAACCCACTGGCCATTGACAAGGAATGACTCAACCCCATTGCTAATCCCGATAGCACCATGGGGGAATGCTTTAATCACCTCAAAGGGTCCACTCCATCTAGACATGAACTTACCGTGATGTAATTTCAATTGAGAAATAAACAAACAAAATTTCTATCATGGAGTGAAGATCCTATGAAATATGCGACGATAATGAATTTTCTTAGTCCTCTCCTTATAGATTCTTGAGATCTCATTGGCATCAAACCTCAACTCATTTAACTCATTAAACTCGAACAATCTCTTTTTCCCTACATTATCCATGTTGTAGTTTAATTTCCTCTAGGCTCACTTAGTCTTATGCTCTATCTCTATAGGTAGGTGACAAGCTCTCCCATAAACCAACCTAAAGGGAGTGGTCCCTATAGTGTTTTATAGGTGGTCCTATAGGCCCAAAGAGCGTCATTGAGTAACATGCTCTAGTTACTCCTATTGGTTGAAACTGTCTTTCCCAAAATATTCTTGATATCCATGTTAGACACTTCGACCTGCCATTGGGTTTGGGGGTGATATGGAGTACCTACCATATGTTTCACTCCATATTTTCTCAAAAGTGCCCCAAATTGTTTATTGGTGAAATGAGAACTACCATCACTAGTCATCAACCTGGGCACCCCAAACCTACAAAAGATGTGTTTTTTCATAAATCTACTTACCACTTGGGCATCATTGGTGAATCTACAACAAGTAATATATAAAGATTAGAATTTGAAGACACAAAAGGGTCCATGAAATCTACACCCCATAAGTCAAACACCTCAATTTCCTCAAAAACATTTAGAGGCATTTCATGTCTTTTTAAAATATTACATGCATATTGATAAGCATCACAATGACGAACATAATTGTATGTGTATTTAAGAGTTGTCAACCAATAAAATCCACATTCTAAAACTTTAGTCACAGTCCTAGAACTAGCATGATGACCCCCTATAGGTAAAGAATGACAATTTGCCAAAATACTTTGGAATTCACAATCCGACACACACTTCCTTAGAATACCATCCCTACACTGCCTGATCAAGATGGGGTCATCCCATATGTAATACCTTAAGGAGTCGAAGATATTTTCTTCTCCTGGTATTCCCAATCTCCTAGTATCTCTCCACAAGTAAAATAGTTCACAATGTTTTCCTACCATGGGTCTTTGATTTTAATAGCAAAGAGCTACTCATCAGGGAAATCTTCCACAATAAGTATGTCAACATCCTTTTCATCCTTTTAATAGCAAAGAGCTACACATCGATGTTGGCTTTGTCCTTAATTTCTATATCAAATTCCTACAATAATAAAGTCCACCTAATCAACCTAGGCTTGGCATCCTTTTTCCGCAGTAAGTATTTTATAGAACCATGATCGGTCCACACTATAACCTTGGCCCCAATCAAATATTGATGGAATTTCTCAAAAGCAAAAACAACATCCAAAAATTCCTTTATAGTTGTTGTATAATTTAGTTGGGCATCATTCAAAGTCTTAAACACATAATAGATAACAACGAGGACTTTATCTCGATGTTGGCATAGAAAAACCCCTAATGTATAATCTGATGTGTCACACATCAGCTCAAAAGCTTGACTCTAATCTGGATCCTGGACAATGGGTGTGGAGACCAGATTCTCCTTCAACACCTCAAAAGATTTCAAACATTTCTCATCAAACATAAATTCAACATCCTTTTCCAATAACTTGGAGAGCGGTTTAGCAATCATAGATTTTTTTTGATAAAACGGCAGTAAAATGTGGCATGTCCTAAGATGCTCCTCACTCCCTTCTCTGATGACAGTGAAGGTAGTTTGTAGATCACCTCTATTTTGACTGGGTCTACCTCCATTCCTTTATTAGACACCTTATGTCCTACGACAATTCCTTGACTCACTATCATGTGACACTTTTCCCAATTATAAACAAGGTGAGTGTCTTTACATCTTAGCAAGACCTTATCTAGATTGTCAAGGAAATCATTAAAGGACTCCCCCATACACCAAAAAATCATCCATGAAGACTTCCTGACATCGATCCACCATATCAGAAAAATAGCAAGCATGCATCGCTAAAAATTGGTAGGTGCATTACAAAGACCGAATGGCATACAACGATATGCAAATGTTCCATAAGGACAAGTTAAGGTTGACTTCTCTTAATCCCTTGGATTGATGGAAATCTAATTTTATCCCAAATAACCATCAAGAAAACAAAAATGAGAGCGGACAATGAGCCACTTTAAAATCTGGTCGATAAAAGGGAGTGGAAAATGGTCTTTTAAAGTGGCAACATTCAACCAAATATAGTCTATGCAAACACACCACCCAGTCACTAGTCTAGTGGAAATTAACACATCATTTGAGTTAGTAGTGACTATTATACCCCCTTTTTTGGAGCCACCTGGGTTATACTAATCTAGTTTGAATCAGAGATGGCATAAATAATTGATGGAGATTAAAGTTTCACTACCTTAGTCATGATGGGGTTGAGTCAACGTTGAGGTTTCACTATAGCTTTGGCTCCTTCCTCCAGTCTGATCTTGTGTTGATAGAAACTAGGGGATTATCTCCTTTATGTCTACCATGGACCAACTAAATGTTGCATTGCGGTTCTTCAAAACCACAAGTAGTTGCTCCTCTTCCCGAATGCTTAGTGAATCTGAGATGATGGATGAAAGCTTCTCCTCTATTGCCAAGAAAATGTACTTCAAGTGAGGTGGTAGTGGCTTCAACTCCAAATCTAGGGGAATCAATAAAGAAGGGACCAATGGTGGCAGAGGTGGTCCTAAGTCCTCAAAATGTCTGGTGTAATACCATGATAAGGTCTTGAGAAGCAAGAGACACTCATTCAAAGAACAATGTCTGGTATATTCATCCACCATATTCATGATAGATTCCTCCAAAGGAAGCTGCAAATATGCTTGAACAAGAATGGTAGAGGCTGCCTCCTCAATCGTGGCTGGACCATAGTCCTCTTCTTCATGTTCAGGATGTTGAACTGCCTATATTAAAGATATATCTTTTGTGTTGTCCAAGATGTCCACTGCCAGTGTGCCTTTGTGGACTTGTTTCATCACATGAGACATATTAAGAAATAGCTTCCCTACAAATAATGACACATTTTCTTGGACTTACTACAACCTTTTGGCTTTGGTAGTCTATGTAGGCTCAGGAACCGACGTTTCAAATTTCTCTTCTCCGTTGACCAATGTCATTTTTCCTCTGCCCATTTCCTGAATCATATCAACTGTGGCTTGGAATGGCCTTCCTAGTAATAGCTTGTTGCCCTAACCATCTTGCATCTCCATGACAACTAAGTCTGCTGGAAATACAAACATGTCCACCTTGATAAGAACATCATCGCAAATATCGTAAGGTCTCACCACTGAGTTGTCCGCCAGTTGAATAGTCATGTTTCTCTTCTTAAACTCCTATAGACCTAGCTTCTTGAAAGTGGTCGAGGGCATAACATTTATGCGAGACCCTAGGTCATATATGACTTCTATAAATTTCATATTCCTGATAAAGTAGGATATGTTGAAACATCTCAGATCTTGTCCTTTTAGTAACAATGTTCCTAGAATAAAGGCACTTACTTGATCCTTCATAACTACTTCCGTAGAATCATCTATCCTCCTCTTCTTGTTGATCAGATCATTTAGAAATTTTCTATAAGAGGGAATCTTCTCAATTGCATCAATTAAAGGGATATTGACATACAATTTTCTAAAGTTGTCTAGGAATTTCTAAAATTGTTGGTCTGCCTTAGTTTCCTTCAAACTATTTGGAAAGGGCACTGGCTTCACCAATTTCATTTGATGAGGTGGGACACATGTCTTTTTCCATTTCTCCTCTATATCATCAACATCTTCCTCAACTATATTTTCCTCTACTGTAGTTTCTGGTTCAACTGTATCAACTGTCACTTCCTTCTCTTTATCACCTGTGGCCTCTCCTGCATCTGAACTAATCATCTTATCATTTAGCAATTTTCTTCCACTGCGAAGTAATACCAACTTGACATGTTGATTTTTAGAAGGCACAATAGTGTTTCCTGGAAATCCCTGCTGCCCTGGCTTCTTCAAGGAAGCCTCTTTCACTACAGTTTGAGAAATCTGTGTTTATACTACAAATCTTTGCTCCTTGGTTCTGTAGTTCTCTCTGATTCTGGCCAATCAACACTTCATTTTGGTTTACTAGCTTCCTGACCATATCCTCAATGCAGTCAATTTTACTGGGAACCCTATCTTTTTTATATTGTTGTTGGCCACTAACCTGTTGTGTCTTAGCCTGTTGTGCCTGGGATGGGTCTTGCTGGAAATTATTAGGATCCTTCCTCCAAGACTAGTCATTATTTATGTACTATTGCTATTGTCGTGCAAACATGCATTCATCATCCCCCTCTCCTGAAGAATTTCCATCCTTAGGACATAGTTTCTGAACAATTAAGTCCAACTTCTCATTCAGTGCCAAAATAACATTGGAATCTCCAACATTTAAGTGTTGATGGGTGCTCTCTCTCTTCTGCCCATGTCTGATTCTTGGCCATGTTCTTTAAGATTTTGTGAAACTGGGATGACTTATTGTTGAGGAAGAAGCCTGCTCCTGCACTATCAAGTGTGGTCCTTTCTCCCTTGTGCAAACCATAATAGAAAATCTTCGCCTGCCCTAACAAGTCGACGCCATGGTGAGGGACCTTCCGTAGCATGTTCTGGAACCTCTCCCATGCATCAGACTAAGAATCCTTCTCTATTTGTTTGAATTTGTGGATTTTCTTGACCAGGTCATTTGTCTTTCTGGTGGAAAGTACCGCTCAAAGAAGGCATCTATCATTTGTTCCCAAGTTTCAATGAATTCATCCTCAATGTTATGAAACCAAGACTTGGCACCATCCACCAATGATGATGGAAAATGCTTCAAGTATATGACAGTCTCCGACACCCTATCTATCTTGATCATATCGTAACTTTCTATAAAATTACTGATATGCGTCATCAGATCTTCAGAGATGTAGCCATGAAAGGGCTATGATTTGACTAATGACACCAACCCTGGATCAATCTTGTAGATGCCAACATTTATGGCTTGTCTCTTGATTGGTCCTTTTTGAGCCTTTGAAGAAGATGCCTTGATGCTTGCCCATATTGTTGTTCTTATGCTTGGCCACCCATTTCTTTTGGATCAAGTTCCACTAGTAGCGGTGTAGGTGGTGGAGTTATAAGTGGTGGAGTTTACTTAAATCTGTCAACTAATCCACCGTACTCTTATCCCTTTACAGGAGTTCTTCTTGATCATAGCTCGTGGAGTCAAATCTCCATAGTCGTGGGCTCGGGTATGTATTGTGCACTAGTACATGAAAATAACAAAAATTCTATGAGATCACGGTACCAATGGTAAACACAAAAAGGATATTTGAAATACAAATTTAAATAGATAAAAGAAAAATAAAAGGGTTGCCCTAGACTGGACGATTACAACACTCGTAGTGTTGAAGTTGTTGTTTCCTCAACAACAACACCAAAAACTCGATAGATATTTTCTACGCAAGTGTATGCTATAAGAGTGATATAGGCCAATGGGGTCCAAATATCAAACATAACCTCAGAGACTATTACTGACTGCAATACATTCGTGTAACAACCCCACCTCATAGTAATCACCAATTAAGGGAGACCAAGAGGTTAGAGCCACTATCCCAAAACATGATCATATGGTTTTGCACATAATAAAAAATAATTAATAAATTCTACCACAACTAAGCCTAAAACAATATAAAAAAATTCTTTTCACATACCTTGCAAAATATAAGATTTGAGGGACTTTACCCAGATAAGAAACTATCTATCTACAATCCTCCAATTCTTTATTAAGATTTATTCATTCAGTGTCACTTTAAAGAAATATTCACTTTCTGATAAACCTAAAACACAGACAAACAAAATTGCGGTTAGTATAATGAGTTATACTGGTATGTGGGGGAACCAAAATCTTGCATCTATTTGTAACAAGCTAATAAAACCAAATTATTTTTTAACAGATTAAACTTTACATATTAAACATGACTACTCAATCCTGACATATCCAAGCCTCTGTGCTATCCTTGCAGTGGACATGGATCCTACATTTCTCATATGGTAGATCCCAAATAGCCCCTTGTGGTCCTACCCTAAGGGTAGACCAACACATATGGTCTTATAGTCGTATGATCCTACCCAAAGGTAGACCAAACATCGACTCAAGGTAAACTAATGATCCTACCCCACTGGTAGACTAATAATTAGGTTATCCATTTCTCACAATTACTCAAAGCTATAGAGGAGGACTAGGATCTGAGCTTGTTATGCACATATATTCTTTGGTGATAGCCATATTCACTTTATAGTTGCATGAAATAAAAGTCAACCAAATAGTTAATTTTAAGCAACCGGTAAAACCTCAAAAATTGCTGTGAAACTAGAGCAATTAGCCATAAGTGTAACCACATACCTGATTAGGAGTCAAAAGAATAAAGATATCCAAATCCAACTAGATGTCCAATCCAACAAGGTAAGGAACCAAATCAAGCAACCCTTGATCCTAAAAACATGTATAACACCTAGTTGTTACCATCATATCCCAAAAAACTCTTTATTGACTTGGGATACCTTTCTAAGGTTTCTAAGTCCCATTAGGATTCCTTAGGGTTTCTTAGATCAATTTCTCAATCTTTATCCTAAAACCCTAAAACAACTTTTCTACTCATAAAAACCCTAATTACTCAAATTATCCATATTAATGGTTCTTTATCCTCAATTGTCTTAGGATCATGACATCTTTGTCCTTTACATAGATATTTGAAATAAAAACCTTTAAAACTCATAGTTATCAAAATTAGGGTTTCTAGTCCCATTAATGTACTTTTATGTACATGGAACCCTAAATTAAGAAAATCATGTAAAAATATCATCTTTTGGATTCTAAGTCTTCCTTTTATTAACAACAGGTTAATATTTGCTTAAAATATCTGAGGAACATTATTAGATTTAATTATCATCAAAACCCATGGTTTTTATTAATTAAACCAGTAAAGATGATAATTTATACACTTTTCGTGTTGCAACAAAAATGAGGCTTCCATTGTATCTTTAATGTATCCTATGTATTTTTATGATAAAAAACCATATATAATCCATCTTTATCTGATTTACCTATAATTACTTACAATTTTTGCTAATTAATATTTTTTGGTCAATGGAAGCTCGCCACCTCGGCTGGGCCAACCAATCAGGTTTTTCCAACTCAATGCGGCTCGCCAGTGAGGACGCATGCTCATATAAATGAAAACACAATGAAAGGACGCTATTAGCCTTACCTATATTTAAGGAAAGTTGGGGTAGTTTGGTAAACTCACAATGAGTATTCTTCAACATCGGCTCACCTCTTCACGTGAGTAGCTGGTCTACCTATTAGTTAACTCTACTCTCTATCACACCTGTGTGTGAACTAAGATCGTCGATGGCTTCGTCTCACTCGTCCAGACTCAACGACCAACTCAATTCCTTACTCACTACCCTCAACCGTCGGGACGACACAACGCAACCTCCGGCGAAGACTTCTCCAAGATGAGGATGTAGTTCGAGGTGAAAACTCAAATTGAAGGCACCAACAAGTTCATCTACTTCATCCAGTCTCGTGAAGATCATTCGTAGGTATGATGGTGCTTCATATCACCCCCTTATATAGGACAGGGTCTCAGGGGTTCGCTAGATTTGGGGAAATCATATTTACGCCACGAAAGGTCTCAAATACCAGTATGGATAGGATCCCTGGGACCTCCCAAAGATGGTGGCACCAATCCCAACTCCTCTCAATCTCTCAATCGTGATCAAATCGACTTGGAAACCAGCCTGGAATGGTTATAGTTCTTGTTCCAACTAAGATGGGGGTTAGACCAGAGTCGTTGGATCTAGGAGTATTGATGATTATCTTACCACTTCAAGAAAACTTATAAAATCCATAACTCTCTCCTCGTTTAACCTTTTTCATCCAAATTTTAAGGAAAACCTTGTACTAGAATTATCTACTCATATCCCAAGTTTGAGTCCCAAACACTAAAGGATAAAGGTATTTTCTTGACATGCAAGTTATTATTCATTAAAGCATAACTTATTCATATTTTCTCTCCCAGTAACTTTTATTTCATTATTTGGATTCCTTTTATCACAAGAAACCATGTGTATTTTAAAATATCATCCATGATGATAAATCATACATCTTTCCACATATTTCTTATATTTTTCATCATTATTTCAATTTCCTTTCTTATTTATGCATTATTTGATTTCCTTCAACTTTTCTTCCTCTTTTATCATCTTGGACTCACTAATACATTAGGACCCATGAAATCACATGCACAAGGAAAAAGTTGCAAAAGAAACCCATATATTTTTCATAAGTCATACAATTTATAGACAAGTACATTTTTTTGCAAAAAAATTGCATTGACAACCATACAAGCAATAATCAAGGTTGTAACAGTTCATCTTTGGATGAAGAAACTTCATTGATTTTTATTATTATCTAGAATAGAAAATAATTCTAAATTATTTTTTGTTGATCTCAGTCCGAGCAAATTCCTTAGGATAGTGGTTTCATCACGATTAACATTGCAATTTAGTATCAATACATTAATAAAAATCTCTCCTAACCCTAGATTAAGAGCCTGTAACAAGAACTACATGCTTTCATGACATAATTCACTACCTATTCTAATACCAACTCCACTCTCGTATCGATTGTAATGTTAGATAGGTGCTTTATCGATTGTTGGGTAATCTCCTCACGTGTGTAGGCCACCTTTCTCAAAGGGGCTTTATAGAACGTGTATTTCTATGAAGTTTTGACCATTAATTTTCTTTTGTCAAGGAAATTAAAGGTTCAATTACTACCTATAGTGATCAAGCATGGATAGTTCATTCATTCTCATAGAAAAATCTAGAAATTAAGAAAAACTGATGAATTAATGTATAACAATCAATTACAATGCATAACCGGGCTACTCCTGGGTCCTAAGCAACGTGGGGATTATCTCCTCATGGTTTATATGGTCAAAACATCAAAGGAGAAAGCACAAAAGTGGAGAACATGGAGAAACCCTGAAGGAGACAGTTCAAACGATCCCTTCTCACACACCTGCCGATTTGTTACCTTCCAGCTGCAAGTCTATCTGCTAAAATTTCCCTGATCATCCTGAATGTGGCCTTCTTTTTCACTATCTCCTCCTCTTGCTATCGACCATCATACAATGGAAAAAAGATGGGATGATTAGGTCTGGATGCACTTCCCCTAAGTCATAGGCATGACTTAGGGCGAGTTAAAACCTTAGGCGTCAGATTAAATGAACTCTTCATATCTGCCTGATCCTGACATGTCGGTAGTACCGATAGGGTGTTGGTACTACCGAATCCTCTAATTGCACAACCACCTATAAAGTTGTCAGTACTACTGACATGTTTGTTAATAGTACCGACTTGCTTCAATTATTCTTGAGCAAAACACGATTATCTTGTCAGTAGTATCGATTTGCATGTCAGTACTACTAAGTCTTCTTGATTCCTTTCTGTTCTAAACTAAGCATGTGTCGGTACCAACGGCTCCAAAGTCGGTGGTACCGAGCTGTGTAGATTCTTGTACATTTACCTGAAATGCTTAAAATCCAAACATAAGCTCCGGAATTATACTAAATCATTTGGAAACATTGAATTTATGTTTATTTGATGCAAATAAGTATCAAATGCTAATAAAAGAAAATCATGCACAATTAATATGAGATTTAGCCAAAAAGTGCACAAAAATCACTATAAAATAGCCTATGAAAATGACAAACAAAGAATGTATCAGTTGACTTATCTACTCTTGAATCTGAATCGTGTACCTTGAAATAATGGTTAATCTTGATAATGAAATATTAATGTAGTGATTATCCATGACTCTACTTTTACATCAATAAAAAATTGATCTAATCATGACGATGATGTACAGACTTGATAATGATCATAACAATTAAGTTTAGCACATATGTTCCTAAATACCGAGGAAGGTCATTCATACTAGAAATAATATTGACACTTGAATAATGTTGGACATCTTGAAATTGTTGATCAAAAGTGAATGACCTAACCCCAAGGTTGAATAGGAATGAAAAACCCTAATTTTGTAATAATTGGTACATGATATTTGTGTATATCATGATCTTAACCCTTGATCCACATCTTGATTGATCTAGGATCTACTTGAGACTTTGATACAATTTTCTTGGAATCTATACTCTAATCTTCGGTGAAAAGTACACTATTGTATCTCCTCTTTGCCCAAACTAATAGTATTGATGATGCATTTTATGCACCTCTTGATTTTTATACTTGGCTATGTACTTGCTTGAGCTATTGTTCCGTACTGATTAGTCTTTCAATTTTCCTATATTATATATGAGACAAACTTGAAAACATAAATGATATTTCCCATTATGACTGGCTGAATTATGATGGCGATAATGTTGATATTGAGTACAAGCGACCTCCACATTCAGAGGGGGGAACTTTTACATGTCAATTAACCTCCTACCTCATAAGGAGATAAGGAGCCCGGTGAACCTCCCCCATCTCGTTGGGGTGATGGAGCCAAATAAAAGATAACCATGCTTCTCCATATCAACATAATGGGAAACTCATAATAAAATATTGTCGAAGAAATATTATTTTGGAAAATCACTTGTTGTACATTTTGAATATAAGTCCTGCCAAGTATATTATTTTAAAATAAACGATTTTACTTGTTTTTGATAGTGTACCATTCAATTGCATTGATTGTGTCTTGATTTTCAATTTAGGAAAACAAGATGGATTATTATGAAGAATTAACTAAGTCGCTTTCGCTCATGACAAAATCTTATGACATGGACAAATCTGCAAAATCTTAATTTAAGTTGGTTAGTTATTCAAATCTCTTTTCTTATGAGTTATTATTTCTTATTGTATATGCCAGTGTGTGAGATATGTTTGGGCCACTCAAAGATATGCACTTCAATCCCTTTACCACTATCTAGGCAGTGGGATTGGGATTAGGGTAAGAACGGTTCCGTGACAATACCACAACAAGGTTCATGATTTTGCATTATCTAATTTAAAGGCTTATCTCTAATGATCAACTAAAAAGACTAACTAATCATATCATCTCGATATATCTTGATGGGTGCATATCTACTTTATTTGAGCATATTAAGATTTTCAACTTGTCTAGGATGTATCATGAGCCTCATTAGGGGGGTGGGCTTATCATACAATATGATCTTCAAGTCACTATGAATGAAGTTTAATAATAATTTGCAACAAATTTATCATTCTCCTACACCATGTAACATGATACATACTTAAAAGATCTACGTCATTATTATCAGATAGTAATTGAAACAATCATTGTAGAGGCCCACCCTTCTTATAAAAGTCTTAAATACTTTGGACCATTAACTATGGTGTCATCATGAACCATTATCTAACATTATGCACTAGTATAACACATGTCAAGGGTTTAAGTAGTTTCTTAAACCTTAACTCTCAAGTTTAGTTTCAACATTTGCATGAAAGTTTTATCTTTAAATGTTGTAATCGGTTCCCACAATGATTGTCCTTACATAAATCATTCTCACTTATTCTTTTCAAAGGTATAATATATTGATGTAGGTCACTAATGACCATTTTATAAAATTAGGATTTCCTAATATCAACTCTTTTGTGTGTGGTTGCATGGGGTTGTTACCATGGTGATCCACCTTATCATGATAGGATTACTCATTTTTATTTCAAAAATTCAGATGTTAGTTCTGGTTCCTCATAAAATATGACTCTTAGAATTTTCTTAATATGATGTTATATGGTATGACTTCCACGGAGCATATGTTGGCTTCAACTACTGCTATTGCTATATCTAGTCAGTAATTTATGTCAACTTCATTACTGAACATCATTTATACAAAATCTAAATTAGCATAGATTGATATCTCCACTCATATATAGGGAATATAATATCATCATAGATCTAATATTAGCATCGATTAATAGTCTCCTAGTGTTAAATCTCTCCTTTCTTTCTCTTTCTCTCTGTTGTGTTATTTTTAGGTATATACCAACTATGTATATTTTTGAAAATCCCATAATGTCTCGTATTACTCTTTGCTCAACATCTCACTATTCCACGTCCCATACCAAATTACCTTTGTAGGTTACAAGATGTATAAAATAATAATATGATGCTCATAAATGACCTCTATAACCCAATTTGATCAGTGTTTTGGACCACAAACCATTGGAAAAAGAGAGCTCATGTTACAAGCATCACTAGAGTTAACTCTTTGAGTCTAAATATGATAGGTACCTAACCCTAATGCTTTGTTTAACTTGTGTCATTTGTAGGGACACTATAACCAAGGATGGATCACTATTATATTTTATTCATTTCTTCCAAAACAAGGGTTACAAATTATATCTATAAACCTTGTACTCTACTATTACTAGTCTTCCAGTGGGGTATGCAATTTAAGAATCTGAGATATTCCCTTGTATCCATCTACATTATATCTATGACACCTTATTGTTAAACTCCAAGTTATATATCTTTATAGAGAAATCATAAACAATCATTAACCTTTTTTTATATTTGAGGCTATCGTGTGCATGGTATTCAATGCAATAATAATAGATTTATAACCACCACAAACTAGTTTATACATGACATATTTATACATCATTATAAAAGAAACCTTATTGCATAAATTACACAACAAAAGTTAATATATGAGTTCAAACATCATTACTTCAAACTTAAACTCTTAGATCGTGTAGATGGTTCCCCACCAACGATTCCTTCTAAATCTTTAATGAAAATCTATCTTAGCTAAACCTAATGAATCTTAGTACCAAAGGAAATCTCATCCCCAACCATGCATTCTAAAAATGAATGTTAGTTAGTGGAATGATTATTCTAAAAGTTATGCAATACCAAAACAATAAAAGATTGTCTACTTTCTAAAACATTAGGATGTACAACTATCATGAAGTTCTATAAAAATTCTTGAATATAAATAACTAATTTTTCTTTAATCGTCTTTCAAAAATTTTATATGTGCATGGGCCCATGACCTGCACTCTGGTTCTTGGCCCAAGTCTCTTTAGTTGGCATGACTCTTGTGCGAGGTCTAACTTTATGATCTAATGGTGTCTTATTAAATCTTATCTTAACATGAATCTTAATGAAATATGATCGTTTAATCTTATCAAGAACTATAATATTGAATTTTAATCATACGAAATCTTAATGACATATCTTTACTTGAAATGATAATCACATGTAAGCATGAAATTATACAATTATGTAAAGGTTAAAACATCTTAGTTTAAATTACTATACATGTGACCTTATGGAAAATAATGAACATGGAATACTCAAGACATGGACTATTTACCTTGCTTGTAGATTGTGAATCTAAATGGTGACAAAATCTAAATATTAATGTAGATCTCCTGGTGTTGGAACTTGAGTCCTTCAAACTTGATTTGGTGGTCTGGATTAAACTTAGTTGGCCAATCTCATACAGCCCCTCATTGTTCTTTGAGAGACCAAGAACGAGATCCATCTACCCACAATCATGTTCACCTAGTCCAATTCCCATCTTCCTCCATATCTTTTGTAAGGAGTGTGACCTGAAAGGGGATCCACTCCCTACATAATATGAGGAATAAACCTATCCAATCCAGAAACACTAAAAATATATGTTGGAATATGTGTAAATTTTCCATTTATCAAATAATCCTATACAAGACCAAAGTATAACAACAAAATAATAAATCACGACTGTATTTAGGTTACCAAGATTACAAAAGAATCTCACATTCAGGGTTTACATGAAAGAAACAACTTTAGGATCTAAGAAGTGGGATATCCAAAATGTCCCAAGTCTATCTCCCAAGAGTCATCTACATAAGCTAGGTCAATGTCTACATGTCATGTCCTCTACATAGGGTATGTAAGCATACCCCACAACATAAGACAAAATGAAAGTTATTAGAATAAAATCCAGTATGTGCATATAAAATATGAATTGAGCAAATTTAGGCTAAAGGACATCAAATATAACAAGGCTTCCCATCCAAGAAGAAAAGTACTGTTCAAGTGGATATTCAGAATAGAATATGAAATTGAGTAAAAGGATAATCCAATTAGAGATTTCTTGCATAAAAGCAATGTCATAATCATAATATCTCAATTCATAAGCAGTGCATGTAAACAACATTAGACTAAGGTTATTTTGAGAAGGGTTGGTATACCATAGGATTCAACCAAAACATATTGGGTGGATAAGCACACCTTGGGCAGGGTAAGTGTGCCCTATATTTATAATGAGTGGGAAGCCACTCAGGTGGAAAAAATGTGCCCTATCTATGTCTGTACTCATGTACTACTACTAGAAATAAAATTCATATAAGCCACTCAAAATGTAGATGCATGAATAAGTTTAGTAAATCTAAATTAACATGATGAGAACATTTAACAATTATCAGGTAGGGGCAGAGGACCCATAAATACATATCCAATCATGTCCACAAATAAGGTGTAGCATAAGATCATATACTCTACCAAACAAGAATATTAGGGTATACTCTAATTAGTGCTTCCACATGGAATAAGGTGAATCCGATATAAATAAGTGTCTAATAACAATATCCAAAAAATTAAGATGATCACTTGATCCATATCAATACATAATTCCTCACATAAGTCAACCTCTCTGAAGAGAGTGAGCGAATATGTAGAGGGTATTGTGTCCCAAAGGACCAAGAGAGAGGACTAATATAGGTTATTTATAAATATGAATAATAAGGAATGCAACATATCTCAATAGAGAGAAAAGTCAAATTAATTGCTCAACATGATCAAGAGGAAGCGACATACATCAAGAACAAGTAAATTTTAGTTAATTGCTGATTATGGATAATACAATGCAACATACATCAAGAGAGAAACAAATAGGTGTTTTCTTGATAAAACTCATAAAGAGATGCAAAAAACCTCATTTTAGGTTTACCTAAGTCCAAAGCCAAGCCTAGGACCTTGACAGGGTCTTCAAAACACCTATTAAACTTATATTTAGAATTTTGGTTAATTTCACATTAATTTCTCAAGACCTAAAAAAATCTTTGATGATTAATAGTTTAGGTTATCATAACCATTTGATATTACTTAATATTTTTCTATGTTCATAGCATATTTTTAGTTTATTTTTCTTACTTATACCTTATTAGTTATGGATTTTATAATTTCTTACAAATTAGGAAAACATATTAAAAACTATATATTAGTTATATTGGAAATAGTCAAAAAACATGCATCATTGTGTCACAAAACGATTTATTATCCAAATTCTAATTCCAAATACCTAAAAAATCAATGGAGATAGGACCAAGGAGTCAGTCCCTTGCATGGTATAAACAATGCATGAATGTGGAAGTGTAAAACTTAGCATTCATGAACAGATAACAAGATAAAAGTACTAATCATGATCTCAAAAATCAACAAGATATATTTAAGAAACATTGTTTATTACAACCTTTCAATTATATATTCAAGAGTATAATTTTACAAGTCTTCTCATGTATACTAGGGATCTAACAACAAGAACACCTGACATTGCTCACCAAACCCATCAACTTCTAGCATCTTTAAACCGATAAAATATGTGAAATAAGGTGGGTCAAGCACACGAGATGCTGAGTATAGGGATATATATATATATATATATATATATATATATATATATATATATATATATATATATATATATATATATATATATAGGGCCCATCTTTATTGCCCGCGCGGGTAGCTACCTGCCCACCCTTCCGAACACTTTTTTTCAAAAAAAATTTTTCGTTATTGTAGAGGACTATTTTGTCTAGCTCTCCAAAAAATTTTGGCCAAAAATAATATCATTTGCCCCTCTAAAATAAAAAAACTCGTCCTTATATATATCTGCTGTATATTTTGTACATAGTTACGTTTTTGGCCAGCAGAGTTACTTTTTTGGCCACCATAGTTACTTTTTTGACAGCAGACTTACTTTTTTGGCTAGGAGAGTTACTTTTTTGGCTGCAGGGTAGCGAAAATCTAAGTTACCCGCGCGGGCAACGAATGAACGCCCATATATATATATATATATATATATATATATATATATATATATATGTACGGTGCCTCCGGTACACTCGAGTGTACACTAGCCTGACTCTCTCTCTCTCTCTCGCTCTCTCTCTCTCTCTCTCTCTCTCTATATATATATATATATATATATATATATATATATATATATATATATATATATATACACACACACACACAACTATAAAAAGAATGAATCTTTTAAAAAACTTACAACTACACCACTAACCAATCAGAACAAAGTATTTTGAAATCAAAATATTTTCCTAGTTCTCTCTCTTCTCTCCTTTTTTTTGGGCTTTATTACTTTTTCCATATGTTTTTACTTTCATCGAAAATAACCGAACTGTGCACTATCCGTGGTCCACCTTCTCCTGTAACTCATATAATCTTCACGCTTATTTCGCAAGTAAACCCACGTTAGTAGTCATCCCCAACAAACTACCCACTATCTCACAAAACAAAACTATTCAGGCTGCAAAAATGCTACCCCCCATTGCCGGGCAAATTCATTTCTATCTGCCATACTCGCTAAATTAACCACCTCCGCTTCTTTCACAAAGACACATCTGCCCAATTCAGACAATTATTGACATCATCATCGACACTTCTCCTCCCTTGGACACCACACCACAGGTCTGAGATCCTACGTACAATTCTGGGTAGCTCCGACGGTCAGGAGGACTCCTGTAAGGCACATGCAGGAGCATTCATCTTCCTCCTATACCTCACCCAACCCCATCTCTGAGGCTCTCACATAAGGCTACTTCAGTACGTTCCCACGCAAAGGCACGCCTACTCTCCAGCGGCAAGTATGAAGTCCCCTCCATGCCAGTTCCGTAAACGACACATTTTGGCATCGTTGGGTGAATCCATGGCTGGAGACACAATGAGACGTCAAACTCTTGCTTCGATGCCGTTGTCTGTGGGAGGAGGCCATGGCCGTCATCGAGATTCAAAAGGTACGTGATAACGTATTGTTCTCGGAGAGATCCGACGTATGAGGCATTCGATGCTAAGAATAACTTTGCATGGAGAACACAAGGATGCTCATGAGGAAGATGACGATCAACGGGGAGGGTGAGGTTGGAACTTGTCAGGAAAGCTATTGTCAGATCAACTGCACAGTTTTCAAGAGTTATTGGCATATTTTATAGTGACTTGTGGCAGTAGGCAGATGACGGGATAATCATTGTTCCACTTCTTTCTCATATGATCTGTAGCGGTGCTTGTCATGATTCTTGTGCAAGTCTCTTTTATTTTGAATAGGAATGCGTGGTAGTTACTTGAAATTATACTTACTAACTGACTAATTCACAACGTGTCAAAAACATTTGTTAATCTATTAAATTTTGAGAATGGAGATCTCATGATTTGATGCACATATTGATTCTTTTTCACTCCTACAAATACCTCTGTTTATGAATGAGGTTGATTGTAATCTCTTCAGTCATGCTTTCCTACCATATTCCCCAACAAATACATAATATTAGGAAAAAAAAATGGAGAGTGGGAAGCAAAAAAAGGAACACATAGAGGACATGTATTTTTGCTTGATTGATAGGCCAGCCACCATGCAAGTAGCAGCAGACAATGAAAAAGTTTTAGTCATCTCCCTTCACAGTGTCTCTGCAGTCATCTATGCATCAATACTCTCTCTTTCATCTCACAATGTTGTAGGTACATAAAACAATGAATTCAGTATGGCATCCTACATGATTTGCCCCTAACCGAGTTCATTATGACATTAATTTGGTGAGGGTCACATGCATAAAAGGTAAGCCAAACACTTTTTTTTTAAAATAGAATTATAATCATGTACGTCAGTCGGCCTTTCTACATGATTTGCTTCCCACTAATTCCAATATGGTTGTAGCCAATTGATTGATAAGCCCAACATCGACCTTCGTAAATGTGTTAACATACCACCTCTACATTTAATTTGTGTGTATAACTAAAACGATTTTATTCTACCACTGCATTGTTGGGAATTCTCAGTTCCTATGTGAATCTTATGTTACGATTTAATGGACAACGGCAATGTTGTTGTGGCGCAGCATTCACCACTAATTTGTAGTAAAATAAATCAGAAAATGCTTGAGGTTCCTTCGACGATACTAACATAGGAACAACATGCTCTTTGAATAATATTTTTTGGATTATACAAGATCACGGAGAACTTGGTACATCAGAAGTTAGTGGCAAGTTTGAATGTTACAACTGCAGAACGTTCTACCGACGACCTACTACATGCCTTTCTGACAGAAAAGAATTCAAGACAGTCAATGCCTGCAAAAACATATTGCTAAAAGGATAAAAAACCAAAATAGCACACTTTGATAAAAATATGTACTGAAATAACACCGAACACATCTTAATTCCTGAAATAGCCCACTTTCAAGGGACCAAAAACGCCAAAAAAATGGCATTTTACTGTTTCCAGAAGCAAAAGCGCAAAAAAAATGGCGTTTTCAGTTGAAAAACGTCAAAAAGTAGGGTTTTTTTTTTTTTACAGTTTTACATGAAAAACGCCTAGTTTTTGGCGTTTTCAGGTGAAAACGCCATTTTTTTGGCGCTTTCAGTTGAAAACGCCATTTTGTTGGCGCTTTTAGACCTGGAAAAACGCCATTTTTTTGTGCTTTTGGTCCTGGAAACAGTAAAACGTCAAAAGTGCTGGCGCTTTTTCTTGAAAGTGGGCTATTTCGAGAATTAAGATAGATTTGGTGCTATTTCAGTACATATTTTTATCAAAGTGTGCTATTTTAATTTTTTATCCTTGCTAAAAACTACTTTGTTCACATCTACTGACTAGCTGTTGAACAATAATTACTAGCGGCTCCGGAATCCTGTTCTTTAGTTTACTTTTTTTCTATCTCAGCGCAACGCAAATATAAATTCCTCGTACATACTGTTGAAGAGGATATCCGTTAATTAATATATCTATCATCTACGAAGAGTGCTACTCATTGCCGCTCCCCAATTGCCGCACTTACGAGGGCCTATGTTCTAGCCTTGCGAATCATGCATTCTTTTCTACATTTGGTCGATGAAACAACTATCTTTTATATTCTTCATTTGTCACGTGTACTATTCTGCCATTCTTGGGGAGAAATGTTAAATTTTGTCCTTTCTTTTATGCTTGTATGCTTTATATGGAATTGTAGTTGTGTTTAATCATCAAATTGCCAACTTCTTTGAGTAATTTGAAACATTCAACTTTACTATTTCATTCCAATATATCTCATGAGTCTACTGTTGACTAAAGAACAAATTTTAATTAATTATATATACATTCCTCTATAAAATTATTTACTTACATGAAGGATATTTTGTAACGGTATGACTAAAACATATGGTGTATTTTAGACTTTTAGTTTAGTTATTAAATGAATTCATGCTAAGTAATATTGTTTTCATGTTTATATTAAGTTTTTTTCATTCAATATTATCTTTTGGTTAACGTCTAAAAGTATAGTCCAAAATTCTTAAATTAACGTGGCAATTACTGATTGATGTTATACACTATAATATATATTAATAGAAATATACACGTACATGGTACGTGTGTGTTTACTAGTATGTGTGTGTGTGTGTGTGTGTATATATATATATATACATATATATATATATATATATATATATATAGAGAGAGAGAGAGAGAGTCAGGCTAGAATACACTCGAGTGTACAGATCGCGCCGTACACCCCAATGGTGTTTGCCTATCTAGACCATGTTTTTCCAAAATATAATCGATTGATCTTCATGGTTACAATAATAATAGGTCACATACAAAATTTGAACTTATTTGGATGAGTGTAAGTCACTCATCCAAGGACAACAAAATCGACGCACAAAACTAATTTGAAATATATGATTTTTGTCTCCTTTAGATGCACGACCTATAAGTGTCCAAATGAGCTAAAATTTATTATATAGTATGTTATTATGATAATTAAGAAGATCAACGGTTTAGATTTTTCAAAAAATTATTGCATCTTAAAAAATGACTGAGGTGTACGGTGCCTCCGGTACACTCGAGTGTACACTAGCCTCACTCTCTCTCTCTCTCTCTATATATATATATATATATATAATTTATAATATAATATATATATATATATATATATATATAAGATTTGCATAATTTGAAAAAATTTGCAGAAGTAACGAACAAGAATAAACAAGTTAAGTATTTAGCAAAGTGAGAGCCCTTCTTTTATATCATTTCACTCCAATTATACCAACAACATCATATATCATAAGGCTTTTGACTACTTCCCATCGGAAGAGTATGTAAGGGTGGTCAAGAATAGCTAACCCTTTTCTACGTAAGGGACCTCAAGGCCATTGCCAAGAGCTAACCCTTTTATCTACATGGTCCACCATATATTGAGAACTCAAGTAGGATGCCCAACCTTGGGTCCTTGGATCGATAGTATAGGAAGGTGCACACGATTTGTATAATGGAGTTTCTATATTATGTTTGTAAGTTATGAAATAACAATACAAGATAAACATCAAGTACAATACTAGAGTACTATATGGTAATATTTGAGCAAGTAAACAAGTATACATATGTATCACGTTTCAAACAAGATGCCATAGTCATATAATTATTTAAAGCCCATACCTGATTCAACGATTTCATAACTAACTTATCCTTGATCATTTAGGAACAAGCCATACATGATAAAGCATAAGAGTGCATACATGTATTAGATTCTAACCATTAACACTAATTAGTTCCATTTTTAGGGTTTTGGTCAAGTTAGGTTCGAGGTTGTTTATTTACACGACTCATGATCTTATACGGGTTTAGAGTCCATCATGAAGATACATTTCAAGTCATTTTGATGTTCCATCTAATTTATATGATCGTTACAAGATTGGCTTACACAAAAATTATGTCAAAAGGAGTCACACTACAGCAACCAAGGTCATGGATTACTAAGACATGAGATTTAGACAAGATGTGAGATTAGATAAGCAATATTAGGATATAAGAAGCACATTCCAATATAGGTAGATGTCACCTAGGGTCTAGGCATCATAATAATGACCTGGGGTATCAACGTTTCAACTTACATGCAAGCATCAACATAGCTCATATGCATTAGGGTTCAACATATGACTTAGGTAGGACATCCACATTCAAGGGGACAAGAATAGAAGTATCAACTCTGATTTGAGAGGAGAGATCATAACAATAGGACCGATATGGAGATTAGGGCATAAGCAAGGGAATCAAGTCACATATGTGCATAATAGATCAAACTAGTGGATTTGAGTCACATACATCATCATGTTATAAACACGGTTAGTCTTATCTAATAAGGTGACATGCATCACAAAATTACTGATTCCATAGTTTCTTTAGGATTAGACAATCATTAAGAAGAGATGTTATTAAGTTAGGGAAAAATACATCATTAAAGTCCACAAGTATGTCACGTATGCAATTAGAGGCATTTATGTACAATAGGGGTGATTCAGAGCATCATTTAGTTCAAATGTGAACAAAAGTTACTGATTAGATGACTAGACGGTAGATTGAGTATAAAGGTACAACATTTATCATCCAAAATGGTAGACATAGTCAAATTTCGAGTTTTTAGAGAAATAGGGAAACATGAAGGAGATTTAAGGTTTCAAACTATACCCATCAGATAGATCTTGTTGAGTTGATTAATTTTCATATATAACATGTTGTATTTGGCCCAAGGATGAAAAAAGTTATGATTTTGTAAGTTTGCATTGAGAATTTAGGTAAAAAGAGCAAGGCATTACTGAAAGATCATTTCACATATCTGGGCCATATACCCAATATCCAACGGCTAAAACCTTTGGCCATCATGTGCTCCGTAAGGGCGGGGGATCCGGACACATGTCACTCTACAATGGGTCTGCGCTGCAGGGCCCAGTGACCCCAAGTCACTTGCTCTTGCCCCAACCACCCAGACACGTTTGCTCATCTCACTCTACCATTGGTGGTCACCGATTTCAATCACACGAAAGTGAGTGACTGTTCGCTGGCTGACAAAATCCAACTGCTAATCTCATCCCTATAAATCTGAATCAGACGATGTATGTAGGGTACCATTCTACTTCTTGCAAGTCCACCTGTGAGGCTCACGCGACGACTACTAGGTCGGATGCTCATTGGAGGGGACCCAAGCTCGAGAAACCAGTGGTCGGTTGAATGAGGAAAGAATCGGCTCCGTTACCACAGTGCTCTATTGGGGCCTAGGGTGGCCTCACCCAAGACTGTAGGGCACTATAAGTGAACACCCTAAACCGATGGGTGGCAATGTCGCATAGAGTGAGGGTTAGAAGAAGAGGGGAAAGGAGTGTGATCCAGAGTGTGGAAAGGAAGAAAAAGATAGGGAAAGTGAAGGAGAGATAGAAACAAAATGATTGGGGTCATAATTTTTTCAAGATGAGGTGAGTATACAGTTGATTAGTTTCTCCAAAGTAGACCTACTATAGTTGTACGGACCAAAGTTGATAATAACCTACAAGATGTTGGATCATAGATCTGAGATTTAACAGTGGTAAAAAGATGTGCATTAGGGTTTGACCCATTGAGGTGGTGGCTTCTGGGCCGCACCTCACAATTTGGCTCTATAACGGTTAAATCTCAAACAAAACAACTAAATACAAAGAAATTTTAGCCAATTTCAAAAGTTCATAACTTGGGCTATGATAGTCCGATTGAGGCGATTTTTTATTCTGTTGGATTCTAGACGACATCTCTACACGTGATATTTATGAGGTTCAATTCATCATGCAAGACCGAGACATAATAAAGTCCACAACACTTCTCAAATAGGCAAATTAATGTCACACATGGTGAAATTGAGCATTCATGTGACTAAAATAGAGCTCCATAACATCTCAATTATGGTTTTGGTATCATATTGAGTAAGAGGGTCACTTGATGAGAGTGAAAGAGTGCAATACATGTCAGAGAAAATTCAAGTTGTCACATCCTTCCCTCCTTAAAATAAATTTAGTCCTTGAAATTCATCCAAGATCATAGTCAAAAGTCAAAGTTTATATTCATTGTGTTTAGACAATCAATACTAGGTATCAATACATCTTCCACCATGGGCTGCACAGATAGGTTACCATAATCAAAGGGGTATTCATCCATGATATATATGTGTTGCTAGTATTTAATGTTTGTTCTTTTTATGACATCATCTTGACATTAGTGTTTCGTAACCCTTATCCCACTACATTAGGTTATATATATATATATATATATATATATATATATATATATATATAAGATCAATATGTTATATCAAGGTCCATGTGATCAATTTCTCAAATGAACATATTCATCGTCATGATTTCAAATGGAATTATCATTGAACATGCATTACATCATGATACTATATTTCATGCATGTTTTAGTTTTCTCCTAAAATTTTACCAAATTTTATAACTTGTGTTATTTATTTTTCATTCTTGGGTCTAAAATTAAACATTGTATTCATGATTATTCAAGCTAAGGTCTTGAGACATCCTCATATCACGTTTGTGATTTAAAATCTACATATTTAAAGCAAGTTATGGTTTTGTATTAGGTCTAGCTTACAAGAGTGACTTATAGTACATATATCAAATTGTCAATTTAAGTGAGATTATCATCACATATGATGCATTGCTTGAGGGACAACAATATAATCAACATTTAGGTTCACAATTATCTCACTTGTATCTAGAGAGAGCTCCACAAGCTTGATACACTCAAGCTAAGACCTAGTCTATGTCCAAAAAGACATTCTAACAAAAAAATTTCTCCTGACTTTTAAGAATAAGGAAACCACTAGATTATTTTACATAAAACCACTAACTAGTATGAGGATCATCATGGACATCACTCATCATGTACATTGTCTTAGGGTATTAGGACATCTCTCTCACCTATATAGTAAACATCATATATTTAATCGTGTCTTTTCTAGGGTTATATCTTTTCATATGACATCTTCAAGGGCACCACACACTAGGTGTCTCAGTCACATACTAAGAAGTAGTCTAGTTAGGGACTCGTCATCATGTATTTCATCGTGTATATTTTTCAACATTTCATTTTGTTTAGAGGTTAGATACTTTGACCTTCTCCCATGTTGGGTTGACTCATATCAAGAGTTCACCCTTATTGTATGTCCCGTGCTAGAGGCCGTTCTTTGTAAAGTGGTTGAGGTCTATGCTGATCCTAAAATATATCTCACATATTGAATCTCAACATGTTCAAGCCTAGGAATCATCAAGCATGTGAACCCACTAGCTATGTTTAGCACATCAACCAAGTCATATGTTACATTCATGGTGCTAGGTTTAGCTAAAGTTTTATGGTCAAAATCATCTCATCATCAAGCATACTTGAATCCTCCAACATCAACTTATATCATCATGAAGAAACTCATAACATCATCATCATCATGGGTGCCACCACCACCATCATCATCACACTCATCATCGTCCTCATCATCACACTCATCATCGTCATCATCATCTTTGTCATTGTCATCATCATCATCATCATCATCATCATCATCATCATCATCATCATCATCATCATCATCATCATCATCATCATCATCATCATGGCTCTAGACAACTTTAGAGACTAAAACTATTATCTAAACACTTTCATCTAGATTGAGGTTACATCTCTTTCTCATAGGTTACATGGATACTCACCACCTTTATCCGTGTGGTAACAATTTTCATATGTACATGTAGTTATACTTGAAATAAGTTTTCTCCAATACTGAAATGGGTGATGGATACCACAATACTCCATTCATTCAAAACCAAAACTAAAATGAGTTAACACACTCATTAGTTTGTCTAGTATTGTTAGACCTAGAGATCTAGAAACAACATGGTGCACACCAGTGTAGATACCTAAAACACATGACCAAAACACTTGTCTAGGGTTGTAATAAGAACTCCCTTTTCTCACCCTCCTAAACTACATACAACACTATAGGATATAAGGAGGATAAAAGAAAGGTTTTAAGGATTACATAAGTCTACACCTAGTTCTAGAACCTCTACATTCTAGACTAGAGGCTAAATCAACTTAGTCCACAAAGGAAAACTCATTAAGTTTCTAGGTTTGAGATGTAAGGTTTAATTAGTTGGTGTTTCATGTGAGTAATGTTTGGTGGAGTCATGGTTCATGTTGTGATGCCATCCGTCACAGAACCATTTATTACCTAAATCCTAACTCCAAATACCTATAAAGTCAACGGTGATAGGACCTAGGTGTCTGTCCCTTACATGATATTAACGAAGAACGAATGTGGAAGTATAAAGCTTAGCATACATGAACAGATAACAAGATAAAGGGACCAATCATGATCTAAACAATAAACAAGATATATTTAAGAAACATTATTTATTACAAGATTTCATTAACATATTCAAGAGTAAACTTTTACAAGTCTGCTCATGTACACTAGGGATCTTACAACAAGAACTCCTGACATAGTGCACCAGGCCTATCAACTTGTAGCCATCTCCAGACCTATAAAGTACATGTACCAAAATGGGTTAAGCACACAAGGTGCTGAGTATAGGGTTGAAAGATACATATACAAAAGATTTGCATAATTTGAAAAGATTTGCTGAAATAATGAATCGGAATAAACAAGTTAATTATTTTACAATTGGAGAGCTCGTCAAAAGGACTCACAATGTAGCAACCAGGTTCATGGTTCATCAAGACATGATATTTGGACAATATGTGAGATTAGATCAGCAATATTATGATATTAGAAGCACATTCCAATATAGGTAGATGTCCTCTAGGGTATGGGCATCATAAACCCAACCTTGGGTACTGCCAAAGTCGGTACTACCGAGTACAAACTCGGTACTGCTGACTCCTAATCAGTTAAAATTCTACACTCTCTACAAAAAAATGGTACTATCAACTTTCAAAGTCGATACTATCGAAATTTTTCATAGAAAATCACCTGAAACCTAAACCAAATTCTGGACTATAGACTCCAAACTTGGTACTACCAAAATTTTCAGCAAAAAGGTGACAAAACCTACACGAAGAAGCTATCGACACCACCGATACACATGTCGGTGGACACTGATTTTCAAAGCTCAAACAAGGAGAGAAAATGCCATATCTTGATGCCAAAAAGACACAAATTAGTGGCATCAACAAGAGGGATATATGGTTGCGCAACCTGATCCAAAGAGCCACCAATAATCCACCTCAACCACCCTTCAGAGCATCTGCTATACCTGTTCCAACTCTAGGTTTGGATTTTTTACTATGAGGACATGATCAAATTCAAACATAGGGGAGGTAGGTGTTGGAATGACTTTATCTTCCCTTTTTACTTGCTTTTAGTTTTTATTTTTGAAATTTGTAGGATCCATAATCTATCTAGCGTAAAGTGGAGCTTAAATTTTATTTGTTCCTCACAATTATCATGTGTTCTTTCAAGTTTGTAATGGAAATTGAAAATCTTTTTGTGGGCTTAGTTGTGAGTACTTGAGTAATCTCACTCAGAGGAAGTGTATGGGTTAGTCAGCTTAAGGACATTTGATATGAATGGAGATCTTAATTATTCATGAAATGTGGACGAAGATGGGGTTTGAGCTAGAATTGATCAAATAGTTAATGAGACCTTAAATTTAAGTTTAAGAAAGAAACTCTATGGTTACCCTATACACATGTCATTAGAGAGGGACATATCATAAATTCATGAAAGGCTTTGTCTCTTAGTTATGTGATTCCACCCATCCTCCACTCATTATGACTCACTATTTAACATGAACAAGTACTCTAAATTATTTTCTCTAGTTTGCATTGCATACCATAATAGGTGGCCTGATAAGTTAGTTTTCTTTTATTGCATTCATTACAAAAATGAAAAAAAAATATACCGAGTTGTGTAATTCAACAATTTATGTACACATCATTGTAGTTGCATAAACAATTACATATAGATTGCATGCATTTTTCATCATTCATTTCTATATCATGTGGGTATATTTTTCCTTCAAAATTTGAGTGCAGGGATACACATCCATACCCTTAGAAAAAAAAGAAAAAGATGAATGATATGTAGTATAGCCCAAGCATTACGTTCCTTCATGCTGAAATAATGGGCAAAAAAAGGAGTTTGTTTATGTTTTAAAGTTAAGAGGGAGAAAGGATGCCCTCAACTATTAACAAAATGAGGGAAACATACACATAATGCATTCTTTTCTTTAAATTGTTTTTGTCAAATTGACAACACCTTTTGACTCATGCATCATTCAACCAATAAAGTAGGCATTAGGACTTATGCATTTCTCATTCTTTTCACCGTATAGGTTCATCAATGATTTGGATGTTACTTGTGATTCTTCAATTGCCACCCATTTCATACCATTTATTGCTCTTATTGGTAGGCCACTCAAATGATTTATTCTCCTCATTCATTTTTATATGGAGAACTGCTTCCAAGTAGATTGGTAGTTAGGAAAGAGAAATGTAGAATAGGGAATCACATAATACACCAAGCAAATGTCTGATTGATTATGAATTTTACTACTCTCTTGATAGTGTTCATTGATCTAAGGGTGGATGACTTTTATGGAAATTTTTGGTCGCTACAGAGCAGTTGATTGTTCAGTGATCAGTGAAGGCCAGTTTGGGACCGTCAAGTGGGAGTAGTTGAGAAATGAAGTTCATATTCCTTGTCCATTTGCTGACTAGTATCAAACAAATCTGAGAGTGTGTTGCTTGAGGACGAGCAACATTTAAGCTTAGGGGAGTTTGATGCACTGGATATTTTTCATTTTTCACAGACATTTTTATATTTATTTTTGTGCACTTACTATTCATTTTCATATTAATTTGTGTGTGTTTTAATAATATTAGCATGTGTTACTCAATTACATCAAATAAGCATAATTTTAATGTTTGTGAATGAATTATTACATTTTAAGTACTTATGTACATTTTTGTGTGATTTCAGGACCACAAGAGTCTCACAAACTCGGTACTACTGACTCTAAAAGTCGGTACTACCCACTTTGCATCTAAGATAGTACAGATTCGACTCCCAGACTCAGTACTATTGACTTCAAAAGTCATTACTACTGAATCTGCCTGATCAGGTAGTTCGAAAAATCAAGTGTAATCCAACGATTGAGGATTTGTTTCACCCTAAGTCACTTCTATGACTTAAGGGGAGTTTGTCTAGACCTAGGAATCATGTTATATTCCATTGCAAGACAACGATGGCATGGGAGAGGATAATGAGGAGGAGAACCACACATTTGGGAGGTTCCAGGCACGATCGGTAGGCAGAAATTGCATATTGTGGATCCGTTCGTCGGCATGGAGCGTCCTAACCACATTTCTCCAGGGGGTTCATTGGTTTTTCTATGTTCTCCATTATTTTCCTTCTTCCTAGCATGTTTCTGTCCATGGAAACCATGAGGGGATAATCCCTATGTTCTTTAGGACCCTAGAGTAGCCCGGTTGTACACTATATATGGATCTTTTCCATTAGTATATTGTTTTCTCCTTATTCTTGGGCATGTTGCTATGAAATCATACTGAATTGTCTATGTTGCACACCATAGGTGATTAATTAGATCCTTAATAACTTTGGAAGGAGGATTAAGGTTTGTAAATCCATAGTGACAAATATTTTATATCGAACTTGAAGAGATTACCCAGATATTTCAATAAAGCACCTAACTCATTAACTAATTACTATGGAAATGGTATTGGCATTAGCATAGGCAGTGAACTATATTGTGGGAGTGGGTAGTTCTTGGTATAGGCTATTTATTTGGGAGTGGGATGAAAATATATTAATCTTATATTAAAATTGCAGTGTGAATCGTGGTGAAACCATAGTCCTAGAGAATTTCTTCTCATTGTGATCACAGGACATTCAATTAGATTTATTTCTTGAAATTCATTTAATAACTCTTAAATCAAAGTTTTCTTCATCTTAGCTGACCGAAAAGTAGTTAGTAGTAGTTTCTTGAATTATGATTCCCTATGTTCGATATCCAGGCCTCTTTGGCCTGTATTACTTCAACATGTATGCTTGCATTTTACACATACAGTTTATTCATGTCAACAATAAAGCACATAAATTAAGCATCTCTTAGTGCAAAGAATCATATGTCATCACACGTTCTCCCCATAGTTTCTTTAGGTCGTCAAGTATAGTTTAAAGGTAAACATCAATATCATTTCCAATTTGTTTGGGGCCCGATATTAGAAATGACAGTATGACATGCTTATTCTTGATACACAACCCTGGAGTAAGGTTGTAAAAAAAAAGCATGACAGGACAAGTACTATGTTGGTTTCTGAATGTTCCATATGGATACATTTTGTTGGTACAAATTCCAAGTCTTAAATTTCTGGCGTCTTCACCAAATTCAAGATAAAATAAATCAATCTTTTCTATTACGGGGAATTAGACGCATGTTGTGGCATACCATCCTTATTTTTCTTTAACTCTACATGCCAAGATAAATTTTGTACATCTATGCCATTAGAAAACAAGTGTTGTAACTAGTATATTATAGGCTGATACCACATCACCTTGGTAGGGGACTTTGTTTTCGTCTTACCTAATGTCATCCTTTTGTACATAGACTCCCCACATTTTTGACATTCTTTCAAATCAATATAATCCTTTTGAAACAACACACAATCATTTGGGCATGCATGTATCTTCTTAGCCTTCATTCCCATTGGGAAAAAAATCTCTTTCATTTTGTATGTTGTGATTGGAAGCTTGTTTCCTTCAAGCATTATTTATTTCAAGAAAGACAACAAAGAAGTGAAGCTTTTATCGCTTCATCAATTATTAGCCTTCAGAGTATACAATCTCAACACAACACTCAACTTCATAAACTTAGTAAAACCTTATTATAATGGTTTCTCAGCATGGTGCACAATGATTCTAAATAAGGAAGGTCGGTATGTAACATTTACCCCACAAGTGTCTAGCATCACATCAACCATATCTGTTGGAATTGCTTTGTTCCCTTCAATATCGCCAACCATTTCTTCTTGGACACAACTACCACTACCCACATATGCTGATCTCATACTAGGAATCTCTCCATGTCAGTACCATTATGTATAGCCATGTACAATCCCATTACACATGAAATGATCTTTGATCGTGTCAACAATGTCAACTTTCATGTTGATGCTACATTTCATACAGGATAATAGAACCTATCTCCAGGTTGTTGTCTTTGTTCCTTTGTAAAACTTACAAACTCATCTTGACCATTAATAAACTCTAGAGTGTAGTGATTTAGTTTCGAAATCAATAATTGATCCATTTCTATATGATCAGATGGGAGATGAGAAGCTTATCAAGTTCTAGATAGAAAGCTTATTTTAGGGAAAAAAATGTTTGAATAATTGAGCGCTAATAATCTAGTAGCATTCACATTTTATGAACGTGTACGACCTATCCCATTTTTTAGCACTTCATCTCATTAGTAAGTGTATAATGTGTGTTTGATTTTAATAAATTTCAATAACATTTCCCCATAGTTCTCCAAGTACACTGACATAGATGGGCAAATACCCACCTACACATGTTCACAGAGAATAAAGGGAAAATGCTATCAAAATTTATTGAAATAGAACACACATTAGACGCTTACATCCTAAGTGAGATGAAGTACTCAATAACAGTCCCAAACCGGGGATTATCTAAGGTTTACTCCTAACGAGTAAATCTTAGACGGATTTCTAAGCCAATGAAATAGTTTAAAACATTAGGGTTTATTCACAAATTAGGTTTTATTCAATATTTCAATGAGCCTTAGAATTTGATTCTCTCATCATCTAATCTATAGTTTCATTATGAGCATGTAATAATCCTAAGAAAGCTAAATAATCAATAACGAGCATGTAATAATTCCTCACAATCACCACTATTTCATCACAATTTTGAAACAATTTATATGATTTATTCTCAATTTCATCACAGTTCACTACAAATTAAAATCATAAAAATATTTATCCTCCTTCACTTATCTCCATCTCCTTCCCTCTATCCTCCTTCCTCCTCTCTTCTACTTCTTATGCCCTACATGATTTTTTCTCAATACTTAGAAGAAATCATAGGGTAGGGAAAGGAGGAGAGAGGATGTGGGATGAGAGGGAAAAGGGAGATGAATAGGGAAGGGAAAGGAAGAGAAAAAGAAGTACGAGAGACAACCTGCAGTTGTGGATGGTGGTGGAAGAAGGATGCAACATCAACATCGATGGAGGAAATGTGGCTGGATGCAACATCATCGTTGCCATAGGAACAACAATCAGTGGAGCAAAGCTGTGACCAGTAGAGCAAGAACCAACAATGTAGGCGGCGAAATGAGACTAATAGCGGCGGCCAGTAGAAGCAGTAGTGGTTGAGGCTGACAGAAGCAACAATGATAGTGGATCACATGTCGGAGAAGAAGAAACAACAACAATGGCAATAGAAAAACCTTCATAGATAAAATGCCAAGAAAATGGGGTACGGAAAAGAATGCGGAAAGGGTTTCTTGTAGGGTTAAGTAAGATATTTCTCATCGGTTATTCAAAAAATCGATGAGGAATAACATTTTCCGTCAGTTACTAAAAAAACCATTGGCCTAAATAAAACTTTCTCATCGGTTGTCAATGACTAACCACCACCTAACCTCACAACCCAACATTACTTACACCATCGATTTCTTATAAAAAAATTGATGAGAAATATGAAAGTGGGGTGGGAAAATTTTCACGGGTGGCGGGCACGAACACCTTCCTCGTCAGTCACAAACAAAACAACTGAAGAGAAAGTACAATTGTTTTTTGGGGGACAAATGGCACGTATACCACCTTATCCTATTAGTCTTTAAATAAGAACTGACAATGTATATTTTTTGGAGGCAACTGAAATGCTCGCAATATTTTTGCATGAATTTTATTTTAGTGCGTGATATATAGCATCAATTTTGTGATAAGTCACCGAAGACAAAAAGAAAGTGCAACCCATATTTTCTTAGGTGGTCAATCCATGGTGGTTTTCTACTTATAACTGACATTATAGATGTTACAGTCCATTTTCCTTGAAAAAGTAACCAATGCCATATTATAGTTATTTTTCCTTGAACAAGAGAAAATTGTTGAGATACACATGATCATAATATCACATATTGACTTACATGAGCATGACCATGCATTTCTCAATCTCTCTTATCAATTGACTAGGATACCAATCTCCAATCGGAGGGACAAATCCCATCTACATTACTCAAAGTCAATCTCAATGTGTCACAATGTACCCAAGCATCACCTTTATGGCAACCATTATTCCAAGTCACGTTGGATGGTATAAAAAAACATCAAACAACATGTGATGAGTATGGTGATTTCAAGTCTATGAACCACAATCACCAACATAACTATGAGAGTTGATTCTGACTAACATTCAATGGATCCATGTATCACTCTCAAGGTGGGTCTATCAGATACTTGTTCTCTAACAAGTACCTATCTTTTGGGTTTAATATCACATATCATGAATGATGAGATTATGTCACCAACCAACAAACACTCTAGTCTTGTGCATTATTGTTGTCTATTTTGCTTCCACTGTAACATATGACTAGGGACATAACAAGAATGTATGTAGTGTTATCATACATATGATCTCATTGTCCATGTCCTAAACCTAAAGACATATGTCAAGAAGTATCATCATTCTTTGGACATTTTTTTTGTTACATCATTATATCATAACTTTATAAAACATAATAAATATAATTTCCTTTTATTATTATCAAATAAATTATATCATGCCACATTACAATCATCACATGATTGGCTCTCTAGGCATACATACATATAGTATCCTCCACAATTCAAGATTGATGAGTTTTTAAGGGAAATCACTAAAGATGACATACATGATGATGCAACTTCTAGGTCTTCACACATCTACAACCCTATCTTTTGGTACATACACAAGCTCCTTAGCATGTGTGTTTTTGCAAGAAAGGAAACACAGGGTGTTTATGAAACAAAAGACTTATTCTTCTTATGGTAAATGTGTTGGTATGTATGCCATGAGAGACAATCATGGGATGATTGGTGGGATACATTAAGATTGATTTGATAAGTATCAAAGGCAAGCTTGTAATTCTTTCTGGTTCAGTCATATGAGATAATGATAGAATAGATTGAATGTCTAGAGAATGACAGTACTCAATGACGTATGCTTTTAGGTTAAGGACCTGAATGATGGGATCATACAGATGCTAAGAGTTTGTACATTCTTATTATGTCCCTAGTCGGATGTCATTGTGGAAGGTAGATAGACAGCAATGACACACAAGACTAGATTGTGGTGTTGGTTGATGAGAGAATCTCATTAGTCATGATATGGAGATATCAAACCAAACACATAGGTACTTGTTAGAGAACAAGTGTACCAGACAGACCCTTCATGAGTTTGACACATGGAACCATGACATGGTAGTCACAGTCAGTTCTCAAAGTGATGGTGGTGAGTATGATTCTTTGACCTGAAATCATGACACTCAACACATGTCGTTGGGTACACGTTGACATCATCAAATGCAGTCTTGAAACATGGGTTGTTATAAAGGTGATGATTGGGTGGCTTTGACACATGGGGCTTTTAAGGGGTGAGTGATAGATATGGGATTTGTCTCTCTTGAGGGAGTTTGATATCCATGGCCATTTGATGAGTAGGATTGAGATAGGCATGGGCACGCATGTGTGAATCAGTATGTGATATTGATGTCATACATATCTCCTCCAATCTACTATGAGATCAAGAAAGTGGATGAACGTTGACAAGATGATTGTTCCATGCCTTGAGTTCATTCGGGATATCAGAGACAAAGGAATTGTACATTCATTGTAACACCATTCACAGATTGTAGGATTGAAAGTTGTTCACCAACTTTCTATTTCACTTGGGTAGCACTGATGTGCGACTAGGCATCACTCTTTGCTTGTGAAGTCAGAAGTATTATGGACTTTCACTACCAACGTGGAATGGGCCTACAGGGTCACACACATAGGATTTAACCTAGAAGAGAAGTTTATTCACAAACGATGTTTATATTGATTACTAAAGGAGTTTAGTAGTTCAATTAAACACTCAATCAATTGATAGCTCAATATCATAGTGTTCAAGGTGTTGGACCGATTGATTAGAGTATTGGATTGATTGAAACTACCATTGAATGATTTTGCACAGTCTGTACTCCCAACCGATCACCTCATATGACGAACTGATCGACTCAACATGGTGAACTGATCGGCTCATGTGATGAACCGAACAGCTCTGGAAAGGTTGAGATGACCGGTTCAAGGGTTGAACAGATCATCTCAACTGGTCCAAACGAGCAAGTTGGGAAAGTCAGGTTGGTGAGAAATTTCCTTTTCGATTCACTTGTCCAATTTGATTGGAACAAGGATTGGTAATTGGATCAATTCAAAACAAAAGAGGAAAAGTCAATCTAGAACTGACAAGGGCAGTGAACAGATCATTTCAAAAATGAACCGATCATCTCAGGTGTCCCAACTAATCGGTTCAGGTGTGAACCAATCGGCTCAGGTCCCCAACCGATCAGTTCATGCTTGAAACGATCAGTTCTTCTGGCATAGTTGGTTGTTTTGTGGAAAATCTCAAACCCTTCTACTCCTGCTTTAATCCTGCATTGCCCGGGGTAGAGAACCCTGTCCCATGACCCTCCTATATATATAGGGGTACTGGGGGCTTCTCAAAGTACAACTCAGAACAACAGTTTCTTTACAAAGTTTTCTTTCTCTCTAGTTGTGGTAACCAAGAAAGGTTGAGCAAGTGCTACCCGATAAGGGAGGCACAACAAGGGAAAGACAACTACAGAAAAGCGACTGGTTGTAGGAGAGTGTGTTAGTGACTAGTATACTGACAGGAGGGTGTGAATCCTTTCGGTGCCTTGTACAACAAGGCGATCGGAGTTCCAGGTGGTCCGTGTAGACTACTTCAGAGGAGGGAGACTTTTGTCGCACGGAGGATAGTTCTCAATCCCGATAGTCCCAATGAGACCAGGATCTACATAGACACCATCCAAGACTGGAGGTGTAGATTGCACAAGCTGCGAGGTAACGTCACCGAGCAAGCCTCAGGACAAGGTATGTCTCTACAAACCATCCTTCCTATTGTATAGACGTTGACGCGATTCCTTTATTCTGGGTTTGGGAGAAGAAAATTTTTGTTTCCGCTGCCTTCTTTGTCTCCCATAAAACCCAACAATGGTATCAGAGCCACGTCAACTGCTCTATACTTTAGGATTATCGATGTGATCGATTTTGGTTTTTCTCCTTTATTTATTGCATACAATGCGAATAAAATTGGCTTTATGCATGTCCAATCCTAAATCCACAAATCACAATATACATATATGATATGTAATATAAATGCATTCAATATGAGTCACCCTTAAACGTGTTTTGTGGTGGATGTATAGTGTGGTTATGGCCAATAAACCCTATGTATGTGTGCTTGGTTGAATGTGGTTGCTTGCATCTCGGTTTGCGCATTGATTCCCTATCTCTTATTCCTAATGTAACTCGAGATAACTCGAGATTTCTTTCCTACCTTTGCTCCCCCCGAATGTAACTCGGGATTTCCCTATTCAAATATAAAATAGGATAGGTCTTTTATTTCCTGTTATATCAAAGAATGGAAGACAACCTGACGGCGGCTGAGACGGTTGGTTCAAGGCATGAACTGATCGGTTGGCGTTCTAGATGACCAGTTCAAGGACTGAACTGATCGGTTGTTGACCGGTTCATGGAGCGAGATGATCAGGTGGCGGCCATGAGGAGATGCACGATGACCAGGAGAACCAATCGGTTCGAGGAGCCAACTGATCGGCCGGTGGCATCCAGACGACCAGCCAGGGCGAGCAGGTTATTCATGTGATGAGTTGATCAACTTGATGGCTATAGCACTTCATCATGGACATGTTGCATGTGATGTAGACCTAGATGATTGTGATTCCTCTTGGCTCAAGGAATCACATTAGGATGGCCATAATCATCGCTTTTTATCATTTCACATGTTTTCTAGTGGGATATAGCATGTATATGATACATACTATATATTGTGGTGATTGGATATGTATATGGATCTATAAAACCAAATCCCTCATTAAATATTAAAGTTTTAGATGCCTTCCAAATGCGACACACATGAAAAGCTTGATCGGCCTAGTGTGGGCACGCCCTAGCGTGGTGCACCATCTATCTCATGGAAGCATGAAGGATGAATATGTGGGTCTACCCTAGCAGGGTGCATATTCATTGTGTTGGCTTTGAGTCAGACTTAACAAGGTGACCTAGATAGGATCTAGCACCTTGAGGCATGGAGGTGATCATGGCAAGGAGTTGCATATGACATCTTTCAAGAGTTGCATATGATGCAATTGGCAAAAGTTGCCTACCTGGAAGATCTAAGTTGTGGGTGATAGCCCTAGCTGGTCCATGACTCAGAGGATTTTAGGATCTTGACCCACTAGAAGATTACACGCTGCAATCTTCCGAATTGATGGTGAAGGCTATCAATTTGAATAAAAATAGTGGGAGCGATAATTAATTAAAGTCCTAATTATATCATCAACCTTTCAAATCAATCAAATTAGTCAAAATTGAGTTTTGGATTAAATTGCATATATTTCCTTTTGTATAATAAATGGCTAATCAACAATAATCACTTTATTTGTGATCGGTCCTTGAGACCAACAAACTAATGGGAATAATTTCCATGACTGATTGGGACATTGAGAAGTGTTCTCAATCGAAGAGTGAAAGCTCTAAGTCCTAGTTATACCAGAACCAGATGAACTCAATCCCACCACACCAATGGCTGAAAGAATGCTTATGGAAGCATACCGAGGATGACATTGATGTTGAGTGCTTAATGTTGTGTTCGCTGAACTATGAGTTGCAGAGACAACACGAGACATATGATGTCTCCAAGACACTGTCCTAGTATGTCATGATAGAAGGAGATCCAGTAGGGTATACACACACTCAATGTGATTGGGTATGTGGAAAACCCTCACTAAGAAGGATTCCCTCTGAGCTAAGAGTTGGCTATTGGTATGATATTGCAAATGTTGTGAGAATCATATAGTTCATGATAAACTATGATATGAACAACTTTGACTAGCGTTGACAAAGTTGTTTGACATTTTGAGGATAGTAGAGGCAAAGATGAAGAAAGACAAAACCCTGATTTTTGACTGATGAGGGGTAAGTCTAGAAGGCAAGGACAAGGGCAAAGCAAAGAAGTGTTCTGATGCTAGCCAACAATCGAAGCCGTCTTCAGCCTCAAGGCACAAATGAAGAAGGACAAGCCTAAGTCTGTGATGTTGATCAAAAAAAAGAAAGGCAAGTCCAAGGGTAAGGGCAAGGGCAAAGATAAGAAGGGTTCTGATGCTATCCAGTAGCCCTAGTCATTTTCAACATCAAGGCACATGGGAGGGTGAACGAGGGAATTGCCCTCTATATCTGGAAGAACAAAAGAAGAAGGAGGGGATGGAGATCTCCACCTAAGGTATCATGAAATGAACCGCTTCAAAGGTTTATGATACCAAGATGAAGATCTGACATATATGATATGTAAGATCTATAAAGAAGTGATGACCTTTACGAAAGGACCAAGAAAGGAGTACCCATCATTGAAGCAAGTGTTGCTTCCATAGATAGGAGTACCTTTCAGTTTATTTCAGCCAAAAGGACATGAAATAGAGTTGAGAACTGCTATTTCAATTTGCCAATAGAAACACTTTATTGTTGCATCTTGTAGTGACAAGATGTCTATCAACATAGTTGATGTTTCAAAGATATGATCTTTGTGGCAATGCCTTGTTTATCTTATGTTACTTGGTATGCATAAGATAAAATGATACCTAAAAGTTACAGATAACTCAAACAACAAATTAGCATTATCATGTGAAATTCATCTCTAGTATCCATATGATGGATAAATCTAGACTCTTTTGGTTAGAGAACCAGTAAGAGACATGAATCTCTTAGATATGATTAATCAATCTTCACTAGTCATAGTGGGAGATTGATTATCCTATTAGGTATAATACATTTGATGTATTTACATACCTATTGGAGTTAATGTTGATACTTCAAATGGTGTTTAGACAAATACCAATATGAATATCTTGAAGTGTTCAAGAATATCATAGATGAAGTAAGAATTTGGTAAAGTGTTAATTATTGATGAGATCAATGAATGAAATGCTTGCACCAAATGTTTGAGATCCTTATGAGTGATTATGATAGTGTATCATATTGAGCTCATGATTAAGGCATGGTGATGTCTAAATAAAAAAGGAGTCATACTCTAAGAAGTTAGAGGTTGATTATCAAATAACTAATTTCTTCTTAATTAAAGAATACCCCACACTAATAAAGGACATTAAGAATCACAAGGAGTTATGAGTTCTTATATCCTTGACAGATACACCTTGATTATCTATGTGATGAGTTGGTCATGTGATGAATCAACTATCTAGATGAATATGAGGAACCATATTTTGAGTTATGGTTTATGGCCATTACATCCTAAATGACTTCCATGTGAACCATAAGGTATGACCTTGATGGTAGAACCTATTGGGATGAAATCCATAAGTGCAAATAAGTCTTAAGCGTTAAGACACATGGATGACATTTTGAGAAGGATGCTGCTTGTTGATTGCAACTTAATGACTAATAGATTTGGTATATGGATACTAAAACCGCATTCCTATAAGGAATAAAATGAGGATGTGTACGTGACACAACCTATAAGGTTTATGAATCCATTAATGCAAATGAAGTCTATAAGTTACAATGGACTAATCAATGTGATTGATTGAGTACAAGTAACTCAAAATTGTGATCTTTACTTTGATAATATAGCCAAAGGGTTTGAGTGATATGACAAAGATAAAGAAGGGATCTGTGATTTAGTGGGAGTGTATTCACATTCCACATGTTCCCGAAAAGGACAGAAAATTAATCTCAAAATATATATGGGATATATAAAAGTGAATGTTTGTTGATAAATGGAAATGTTCCAATAAAGCCGTTTAAAGGGAAACATCATGTATCCGTGTGTTAGAGAACATTAGTGGATGATATGCGGATCTGGAAGTTCATGAGATGAACTTATAGATATTCTGATTTTTGATGACAAGTAAGGAGTACTTGATCATGCAATGTGGCTAAAGGTTAGATAAGGAATACTAGATCGCATATTACGTCAACTCCATCTCATACGTGTGACGTACAACGAAGAGATGAGAGACATGCAGTGAATATCGACTCTGGAAAGGTGTTTCCATAACTCACTGCGTAAGCACTAGAGCATAGTAACATGTGGGACATGCTTGAAGATCACTATATATTTCTCACGGTGATTAGATCACAATGCAAGTGGGAGTCTGTTGGTATGTATGCCCAAAGAGCCAATCATGCGATGATTGGTGGGATACATTAAGATTGATTTGATAAACATCAAAGGCAAGCTTCCAATTCTTTCTATTTTAGTCATATGAGATAATGATAGTACATATTGAATGTCTAAAGAATGACAGTACTCAATGACGTATGCTTTCAAGTTCAGGACCTGAATGATGAGATCATATGGATGCTAAGAGTTTGTACATTCTCATTATGTCCCTAGTCGGATGTCATTGTGGAAGGTAGATAAATAGCAATGACAGACAAGACTAGATTGTGGTGTTGGTTGATGACAGAATCTCATTAGTCATGATATAGAGATATCAAACCAAACACATAGGTACTTGTAAGAGAACACGTGTATCGGACAGACCCACCGTGAGTTTGACATATGGAACAACGACATGGTAGTCACATTCAGTTCTCACAGTGATGGTGGTGAGTGTGATTCTTTGACCTAAAATAACTACACTCAACACATGTCATTGGATACACTTTGACATCATCAAATGCAGTCCTGAAACATGGGTTGTTATAAAGGTGATGATTGGGTGGCTTTGACACATGGGGATTTTGAGGGGTGAGTGATAGATATGGGATTTGTCCCTCCTGAGGGAGTTTGATATTCATGGACACTTGATGAGTAGGATTGAGATAGGTGTGCACACTCATGTGTGAATCAGTATGTGATATTGATGTCATACATATCTCCTCCAATCTACTCTGAGATCAAGAAAGTGGATGAACGTTGACAGGATGACTGTTTCATGCCTTGAGTTCATTCGGGATATCAGAGACAAAGGAATTATACATTCATTGTAACACCATTCATGGATTGTAGGATTGAAAGTTGTTCTCCAACTTTCTATTTCACTTGGGTAGCACTGATGTGCGACTAGGCACCGTTCTTTTCTTGTAAAGTCATAAGTGTTATGGACTTTCACTGCCAACATGAAATGGGACTACAGGGTCACACACATAGTATTTAACCTAGAAGATGAGTTTATTCACAAACAATGTTTAGATTGATTACTAAAGGAGTTTAGTAGTTCAATTAAACACTCAATCAATTGATAGATCAATATCATAGTATTCAACGTGTTGGACCGATTGATTAGAGTATCAAATTGATTGAAACTACAATTGACTAATTTTGCACAGTCTGTACTCCCAACCGATCGACTCATGTGATAAACCGATCTGCTCAGCTTGGTGCACCGATCGGCTCATGTGATGAACCGAACGGCTCAGGATAGGTTGAGATGACCGGTTCAAGGGTTGAACCGATCAGCTCAACTGGTCCAAACGAGAAAGTTGGGAAAGTCAGGTTGGTGAGAAATATCCTTTTCGTTTCACTTGTCCAATTTTATTGGTACAAGGATTGGTATTTGGATCAATTCAAAATGAAAGAGGAAAAGTCAATCGGGAACTGACAAGGGCAGTGAACCGATCATTTAAAAAATGAACCGATCGGCTCAGGTGCCCCAACCGATCAGTTCAGGTGTGAACCGATCGGCTCAGGTCCCCAACCGATCGATTCATGCTTGAAACGATCGGTTCAGCTGGCGTAGTTGGTTGTTTTGTGGAAAATCTTGAACCCTTCTACTCCTGCTTTAATCCCACATTACCCGGGGTAGAGAACCATGTCCCATGACCCTCCTATATATATAGGGATACTGGGGGCTTCTCAAAGTACAACTTAGAACAATAATTGCTCTGTAATGTTGTCATTCTCTCTGGTTGTGGTAACCGAGAGAGCTCGAGCAAGTGCTACCCGATAAGGGAGGCACAACAAGGGAAAGACAACTGTAGAAAAGCAGTAGGAGAGTGTGTCAGTGACTAGTATACTGAAAGGAGGGTGTGACTCCTTCCGGTGCCTTGTGCGATAAGGTGATCAGAGTTCTAAGTGGTCCATGCGGACTTCTTCAGAGGCGGGAGACTTCTGCCGCTCGGAGGACAGCTGTCAATCCCGACAGTCTCGGTGAAACCAGGAGCTGCACAGACACCGTCCAAGACTAGAGGTGAAGACCATGCAAGCCGCGAGGTAACATCGCCGAGCAATCCTCGGGACAAGGTATATCTCTACAAACCATCCTTCCTATTGTATAGACGTTGACGCGATTCCTTTATTCTGGGTTTGGGAGAAGAAAATTTTTATTTCTGTTGCCTTCTGTCTCCCATAAAATCCAACAAAATGCTACACAATTTCAACAGAAATTTTGGTTATTTTATTTTCTATTGTTTCTTCAAGGTTAGACATAAGAAATATTGTGACATAATGATTGGAGGATTAATCACCCATATATCCTACAAAGTAAATGTCGAATTGACAGGCTTGGAAGGTGCACTAAGGAGGATTGAGGCCGACCTCAAATTTATCATCTCCTCATACCAAATTGTAATGACGCCTCAAATGATAGAAAATTTATACAATAGTTCCATGGCCGTGAAGAATTCATTGAAATTCCTGATCTAGAGGGGGTCACCTTGACAAAAAGAGATAATTGGAAATTAAATTTTGATGATGGGACTGATTCTGGTGACCAACCTAATTGTTCCACATTAAAGTTTTCTCACCATCCCCCTTCTACTGGAACTCAAATAGACTATAGTTGGACTATGCTAGACATACAACATCTCTACGAGTATGTCAAATAATGCTTTTATTAGCAGAGCACCTGCTTGGACAAGCTAGGCTAGTAGTACAATGATATGCACTCCATGATCCATAGGATGGATATGTGGCACATCTCTCAGATCCACTATGACATGCCTCTACAACCTCCACCGCCACATCATCCGACATTCACTGATATTCCAAATTATGATGACACTTTGAGCTTGCATTTTCTAGCTGCACATGAGTACATAAACCTCTCTCTCTGATCCATTCACGGTAGGTACCTGATTGCAAACCACTTCAGTTTGATTTATGCAGTGACGACACTTCCAATTTCACGATTGGGGGGAGGAACCACTAGGTAATGTAGCATTAGTTTCTTTTCATCATATTTTTCTTAGTTTTGAGTTTAAGATTTCATTTTAGACTGTGGAAAATATAGTATGATTTGAGGCTCATTTTTCTTGTTGGATTGAATTCCCTTTATGTTGAACTATTTGTGCAAATTTTTTAATAATATCAATTAAAGAAAAATTGTAGTAGTCATACATCAGTTAGAAAGAAATTCTTTTTAACAACTTTCACTTCAATTCAGTTTATTACTTTGAGCCTGCATGTCAACTTTTCACACTTTGCTTATATATAATACATGTAACAACTGAAAGCTTCTTGAAATAATCAACATACAACCTTGTTTAGCATTCTAGATTCCCTTATCAAGTTTTAATTCATTTTCCACCACAATCTAATTGAATTTTTTTAATAAATGAATGAAATCCTATTGACCAGAAATCCTGCTAACTCTTATATGATTGGGGGAAAAAGATTTTAGTGTAAGGCCTTGTGGTTCTCAAGCAGAACCAAACTTATTTTATTATATTGCCTTATTCTTCAAATATTTTACATTTAACCCCATGAAAGATGTGTTGGCATAATACACCCTGAAAGCCAATCATATGATGATTGTGAATGCATATTACATAAATGATTTAATTAATATTTATAAAGGCAAGCTTCAATTCATTAGTTTTCACTCAATTATGAGATAATGACAAACCATTATGAATGTCTTAAGAATGACAATACTCAATGATGTATGTCATAAAGTACGTGACATGGATAATAAGATCATAAGAATGTTAAGAGTATTTTATATTCTTGTTATGTCGCTTGTCGGTTGTTACTGTGGAAGGTAGATAGACATCGATAACACATAATATTAGAGTGTATGTTGGTTGATGATAGAATCTAATTAGTCATGTTATGGAAATATCAAACCAAATACATAGATACATGTTAGGGAATAGTGTATTGGACAAATCCACCTTGAGAGTGACACATGGAATCCTTCATTGGTGCTTATAGTCAACTCTCATAGTGAAGGTGGTGATTGTGATTCATAGACCAGAAGTCACTGCACTCATCACATGTTGTTGTGTATAATTTGACATCAACCAAATGAAATCATGATATATAGGTTTCCATAACATTGATGATAGGGTAGCCTTGACACATGGGGGTTGTGAGTGATAGAGATGGTATTTGTTTGTCCTAGTAGAGAATGATATCCTGGCCGCTTGATATGACAGACTGAGAAATGCATGCACATGCACATGTGAATAATTATATGATATTGAGGTCACATTATCTCAGATAGCCTACTCTTGGTTCAAGGAACATAAGTTCAATGCCGAGAGGAATACAATTCCATGGTTCGAGTTCACTTCGGATATCAGAGACTATGGAATTATACAATCACTATGACATCGTACATGTATTGTATGTTGAAGTTGTTATCCAACTTTCCATTCACTTGGGTAGCACTGATCTATGACTAGGCACCACTCTCTACTTGTGATGTCATAAGTTAATTGTGTACATTCATTGAGAATGTGATATGGGACATATAGGGTCACAACATAGAAACTCATCTAGAAGAGGAGTTTAATCATGAATGATGTTTGGATTGATAACTAAAATGTTTAGGAACTCAATTCACGCAACAAAATCAGCTGTCTGCACAACCAGTCGATCATCTCATAGGGTGAGACGACTATTGGACTGCCAAATGGCCATTCTAAGGGTGAGACAGATGTTTAGAGAGTTGGGTTGATTGGAATTAAATTGGCTAAAGCTCTACACAAATTAGACCCAACTGATCAGTTCACTGGGTGAACTGACTAGCTCAGGTAGAGAGAGATGACCAATTCACCTAGTAAACCAATTGACTCATTTGGGTCTGTGGAAGGTTCTAACAACCTTCCCTAATTCATGAGAAAGTTTGATTGTATTGATTGTGCAATTTTATTAATGCAAGGAAATTAATGCTCAAATTAATGTGAAATTTATTTTACAATTTTGTATGTGATTGGGAAACTGCCAGACGACTGTCTCGTAAACTAAAATGACCATATAACTACCCTGATGGCCATTTAGACTTCCAGACGGAAATTTCGGATCATGCAGGTTGTGAATCATTAAGAAAATTCATGATCTTCTAGTCCGTTCCACTCCTGCATCATCTGGGAACCCTTACCCTACCCTCTAATATTAATAGAAGGGTACTGGGTGCTTCCAAAGACACACAATTGAGAATAAATTTCTCTAATAATTGTTGTCCTCTCTAGTTGTAGTAACCAAGAGAGCCCAAGCAAGTCCTACCCGACTACGGAGGGACATCGAGGGAGAGAACAACTGAGAATCAATTGTTGTGGGAGAGAAAGTTGGTGACTAGTAAACCAACAAGAGGGACAACTCCTTCATGTCTATTCTACTAGAATGCCAAGAGTTCTAGTTGGTCCATGTGGACTACTCTAGTAGTCTTTTGTTTGCTGCTAGGTGGGCAATGTCAGCCTATAGTCCATGGTGAGACCGCATGAGTTGTTGTTGAAGCTGTCCAGTCTATCGTCTGTGGTGAAGACCAGGAGCTACACAAACACAATCCAAGAACAACTAAGTAATAGTTGTACTACAACAAGTTGTTGTCACTGGACTTTCTCTAGGACCAGGTATAAACTTGTTAAACCGTCCTTCCTATTTCATAGTAGTTGACGTGATCTTCCTATTATGGGGAATATGGATAGATAAAATTTTTGTTTTCATTGCCTGACTCTGTTCCCACATTTTGCAAAAGTGGTATCATCACCACGTCAATTTACTATGCTTTAGGATAATCTATATGATCAAATTTTTGGTTTTATCATTTATTTATTACATATAATACAGATATATCACATGTCTCATATGCATATTTGTAACATCCCGAAACTTTTTTGACACTCTTTCTAAGATTTTCCATTCTTTTCTATCCTTTTTAACCTTTATGTTGAACATGTGGGAATAATAGTTGTTTGGTGAACATTTGTTCATTATATTTGGCAACATATGGGTTTATGCACAAACACCTAAATTAACTTGTTAATTAGGGTATAACATGCAAATTTACCACTTATGTCGCATATTAATAAAAATAATTCATTATAGAATATTTCTTAGCCTATGGAGAAAGGAAAGGAAAAAGGAATGAATAATAATGCTTTAAACATGTTAATGTGATATTGAATTATTTAATATGAGAAATTGTGGTAGTAATTGATAATAGGCTAAAACTCATAAAAGGAAGACTAATTGTTTAAGGGCAACTTAAGAATCATTTTCCTTGGGTTTGGTTTGGCTTGGATGCCAAGTTTCATAATTTTGGAAATATAAAAAATATATATCATTTATTTTGAAAAGAAAAGGTGAGTTTTCCTTCAAAATATTAAATAAAACACTTAGTGACTCCAAAAGTGTAAGACAATCTTAGATTCGTAATATACACATCAAAAATAGCCTTTGGTGAATTTTCATGTAATTCAGATAATTTTTAATATACATGTGAAGTTAGGAGAGAGAAAGTATGTAGAACCTTCAAAATATTAAATTAATGTACAAACAACTTCAAAATGTAAAATTTATGGAAAATTCAACACTTAATGTGACTTGTGGGTGAAGTTTCATTAAATTTGGAGAATCTTATAACCATTGATGATGGAGGAAACATGAAACAATATTTGATTTATTTAACACATCAAAAGTTCTGAAAAGGAAAACCTAATTGTATATTTGGATTCCACATATCAAAAATAGGCTAGGTATCAATTTTCATTTAATTTGGGATTCGTTTGCAACCTCCAACAAGGAGAGAGAAAAAGGGAATTAATGAATATATACATTATATTCCAATGAGATTGGGATTTCTATTAAAATGTCACGCTTTGACTCTAACCTGAGCAATCACAATCATTGGATACAAGATTCAATGACTCACAAATCGTCTTTTATATCCCGCCGTTTTAGCAACAGGGACCGAAATAGTCAATTTTGTTTTCTTGATTACTCACTCGTTTCTCGATCAATTTTCATGAAACATTTTCCAAATGATTCCAAACAAGAAACCACACCTAATGATCTCTTATTTTTGTGTTTTCATTGAGAAATCAAGAAATCCCCAAACCTTGCTCTCCAAGCAAGTTTTGCCACTTCCTTCTCGCTTTATTACTCAACCTTGCCTATAAATAGTGGTACCCAAGTCTTCCCCAACCCCCTTGAAACTATTTTCATCCTCCAATTGCTCTCATTCTTGCATCCTTGCTTGGCAGTGCTCGATTTTTGATCTAGGTCTTGCAGTGGATCTTGCTTTCTCTCTATTCAACCTCGGATCAAATTGTCTTCACCAATCGGTTTTTTGTGATCTCCTCTTTCTTTTTGTACCCTTTTATTTGAGCTTGGTTGCGTGTTGCAGATTCACCCAAAACCGAAGCTTGCTACTGGAATTCATGGCTTATGATCAGAGGAAGGGAACAATCCCCCTGGTCAGATGACAATTTTTCCCTCACCATTTCCTTCTTTTCTCTCTGGGGTTCATGCGTGGTTTTTTTCATCTTTTCATTCTTTTCCCTTTCCACATTGACGTGAGGATGTATCAGCCAGGACCGCTGACTTGGCATCCCACGATTGGGCCATGTCACGCGGCCCACCTCTCTCTTTGTTTCTCTGTAATAAATTTGTTGACGTGGCATTCTCTCATTGGTCTAAATAGAAAAAATTATATCTTTTTGTTTCATTGTCCAAAAATTGATAGAAAAAATGTTTTGGAATTAGAAACATGCAAGCCTTCTAATAAAAATACTTTTGAGGCTTGGTTTTGAGTTTTGTTGGAAACCATTTTCTATAAATGAATTTAATACATAAAATCACAAAAAATGGACTTTAAACCTCATAACTCCAAAATAGATAAAAATATATGTTTTATTAATCAAGAGAACCTAATAATATCAATGGTGATAATTTCAGAGTCTAAATTGAGGTTTTGTTCAAAATGTCCAAAAGTTAGGGTTTCCTTACTTTTATGCTTATGTAAAACCCTAATACAGGATTATACACTAAATGTAGGAAAAGTTGGCTTTGGACTCAATTAAAGTAGTGAAAGAGAAGTAATTGTATTTCATTCAGAAATGTATGTGCTTTCCTTTGCTATATTTGCCTCAAAAATCAGTATTGCCATTTATTTATTGGGTCTTGTACCCCACTTCCATGTTTCTATCATTTGATGCTTATACTTTCCATAGTTATTTAGCATGTTTATTTTATTAAACTATTTAACTAGTGTAGCGGTACTTTTATACAACCACCCCATAGATAGCGCATGTGTAAATTTGCCCAGGGAAATGTGTTACTCACCCCAATATAAAATATTTGATAGGTTATTACAATGTGTTACTCTCCCTCACCTATTTGGTTGAGGTCCGGTAGGTGCCTCAACCATACTTAGTTAAGGTAGTCAATATTAATCATGCATGCAAACCTTTTATTAATTTACTTGTTATGGAAAGAATCTATTTGATTATGCCTCATACTCTTGACCATATTCATCTTCTGATGAAATCTTAGCCTTTATTTCCACGTTATTTATTCACCTTTTGTCCTTTTTCACTATTGACACATACCTTGCTTCTTTCGCTAGGTGTCTTACCAACCACCCAGGGTTTGATCAAGGTGTTGAGTAAGGATTAGTATCAGAGTGGTGGAAGGAGAACAGAGGACCAGACTAGCATTAGGATATGGTGTACATGGCTTCCAACATGTACATGGCTCATGAAGTTGTTGCTTGGAGACAAAGTTGGTGTAGTTTTGATTTCCCTATATCTATATCATTTTATTGTTGTAAACCCTATATGGGAGAATGATGATGTACACTATTATAAAATTGATTATAGTCCTGAAATTATATTTCTCTGCAACACTCTTTGGTCTTTTGTATAGCATTATATAAATATTTGAAACAAATTACACCCGTTTCATTATACCTTTTAAGTATGTTTGGGATGTATGTTTTATTATTCAAATTTTTAGTAAAGGGGTGAGTTCACTCTTTTACAACATGGTATCAGAGCCCATGGTAGTCAGAATCTGACTATATCAATTTTGTCTCCCTAATTAGAACCTTGTCTTACATAGTTCCCTTTTAGGAGACATGTTTGACCTAGAGTTGATCTATATATGATGAAAGGTTGAGTTAGGATCGTAGGGGTTTCACAACAGAATCATGTTGTCTAAACCCCCTAAAATATTTACAATTAAAAGATGTAAGTAGCCATAGTAGCTTGAGGTTGTTTTGGCCTTTAGGCAGCTACTAGAACATGAAGTTGAAAGTAATGGTGTCTAGAAAGGATCGGGGTTTGGGGGTTGGTAATATTTTCCTCCGCACCACTAGCTTGGTTTATGAGAACTCTTGGATCCACCTGAAACCTGCCGCCTGAGCTGATACGAAATGTCCAAAATAGCATGCTTTTAGGCAATAGCAGCCTTAGAATTCTATCTTTGGAAACCTTATATGGTGACCTATTCTTTCAGGTGTTGTAACTTGTTTTGAGGATGGATACCCAAATATAGTTCCCTTATGTCCCTTAGGAGCACATGTTTGGTCAGCCTAATCCTAAACCCTCATCTTTGATGTTTGGTGTTATGTAAGCTACTCAGAGTGCACATCATAAACGTGATGGATCTTATACATGGTTTAGTTAGACTCACCCTTTTACCTATAGCTTAGTGTGGCTTGGTAGGTCAAACCTTATAAGGGGTGGAGAGTAGTTGGTTGTTGATGTTGGGGAGTTAGATTTTGAGGACGAAATCCTTTTTATGGGGGTGGATCCCTATGCCATATCCAGATCTAGCTACATGACTTTAGAAACCCTAACTCCATGATTAGGAGGATTAGTTTGATTGGATCCTTAGTTTTGACCAAACAATTTATAATTATAACTCAAAATACTTGTTTATATACTAATGAACATATAACATTCATCTAATGAATAGTTCATATGTTTGAACCCTAATGAATATCTAATGCACATGATATGAGTAACTCACATGTTAATACTAATAGTAGATACATGATGTTGACCATGTCATTAACCAATAAATGCTAATGTTATAATAAGAAAGATAATTGTATCATAATGGTGGACTTAATGCATGCTAAGATGGTATAAGTACAGTATAATGATCATGATAACCTAAACCCTATGTTGGAATCATCGAACCTTAACATATGCATCCTTAATGTCATTAATGATACATTAATGGCATTAAGTGTCATAACCAGATAACATACTTTGGTAAACATAAAGGATATATAATCATGTAATCATATATTAATCAAGTTATCAACATGCAATTCATATCACTTTGTTATGTAACACACACCTAATTAATCATTTAATCATGTTTTGGTATGTGAATCAAATCATTAATATGTAATGTGTCCAACCTTGTTCACTAAATTACACATAATAACTTCAATATGGGGAGGAAGTATTTGGAGTCACATAAATGTGCATAATCAATAATAAGAAGTTAATAAATATGCGAAAATGATTAATGATGACATTAATGTAAGTAAGAAAGGTAATGTGACAATATGTAATACAGATATAAGTAACTAATGTGACAATAATTCGACTAGTTGAAAACTTAATAACAAATTGAATAAAGATTTTTATTTCATGAAAAATAATTTGTTATAATTAAATATGGTGATAGTATGAGGATAATAAAAGTCTAAACCCAAATTATTAAGGATATTGATCAAGTAAAGCCTAATTGTGCTAAAACTCTTCATGAGATAAAAAAGAAATATAAATAAAGGATTTCTACATAATAATGAAATGTAACTCTTTTGGCGATTGAGTGAATATAATGAGATACAAGTAAGAGAATAATAATTATAATGTGATATCCTAATGAATATGATGCTAATAAGCCTAAAATTCTAGTTGTTTTATATCTAATAAAAGAAATCATAATAGTGGAACCCAAAGTAATCCATGAGAACCACACCTTTGAAGAGTTATCATGAAGATTTTGAACTCCCAAGCTAAGTTGTTGAAGAATAAGGAGTTTGAGTTAGTGGGAGCTTTTGTAGAAGCTTTATGGTTTGTTTAGAGATGAGTTATTACGTACTCACCCATCCCTCTTTTCTTGTGCTTTCACAGATGAAATCCTCTATAAGGGATAGAGTATTGTAACATACTAAAACTTGGACATATTCTTTTTTTACCCTATTTATAAGATTTTCCTTTATTTTCTAGCCTTTTTGGCCTTTATGTTGAAATTGTGGAAATAATAGTGGTTTGGCGAACATTTGTTCATTATTATAACCAACATATGGGTTAATGCAAAAACACCTCAGTTAATTTGTCAACCAGGGTCTAAAATGCAAATTTACCACTTATGTGGCATATTAATAATAGGAATTCATTGAAGAATATTCCTTAGCCTTTTGTAGAAAGGAAGAGAAAAAGGAATGAATAATTATGCTTTAAACATGTTAATATATTGAATTATTTTATATGAGAAATTGTGGTAATAATGGATAATAGGATAAAACCCATAAAAGCAAGAGTAATTGGTTAAAGATAACTAAAGATTCATTTTCCTTCGATTTGGTTTGTCTTAGAGGCCAAGTTTCATAATTTTGGCAAGATAAAAATTATATCTCTTTTATTTTGAAAAGAAAAGGTGAGGTTTCCTTCAAAATATAAAATAAAATACTTAATGACTCCACAACTCAAAAATACTCTTAGATTCGTAATCAACACATTAAAAATAGCCTTTTGGTAAATTTTCATGTAATTTGGATAAACTTCAATATACATGTGTGATGGAGCTTCCACTTGCGCAGAATTGTGTGCACCACTAAAAATCCTAAAGATGGTAAGTCTTCAGGTTTAGCCTTGCTTATACTAGATCGAGAACTCCACCCACGTATGCTAAGATACGTGGAAGTCTTATCGTAGTATAGTTAAGGGTCGAATCCACGGGATAATGGTCTTGTCGAGATTGACAAGATAGAAAACATTGGAATTTCACTTAACTTCTTGACAGTAGGTATCTAGCTCAAAAGGTTGGTTTGGTTGTTTTAAACTAAGTGTAAGTAAAACAAAGCAAGAAAGTAAATTTTAGGTCATAAACAATGATAAGAAACCACTAGGATGTGAACGGCTTTCACCACCACTACACATGGATCTAACCATGCAACATAAAAACATAACCTGCAAAGAGAGTTTAAACAGTTAGTATCTTTCAAGATTTAGTTTTCTTTCGGAGAACTAACTACGAGAAGTGTGGGAATGTTGCATTGCCAGCCATCCCCGAACGAATGGTCACTTACTCTACATCATTCCCTTCACAAAGTGTGTTCCTCGACCTATCAAGGTTGTACTTACATACGTCAACTGATTCCATTTCATAGTATGAAAGTACAACAATGGAAGTGAGTTTACTCCACTTCTTGAAAAACACTCCTAGATATCAAAACTGATGCATGGTGGATACATGCATTAATAACCAACATTCAATTGGGATTCGAATCTAATAGAACAAACATAGACAATTCATACTAAAAGATAAAAGGTAACACAAGTTGGTGATCAAGAAAAAAGCATTCATTAAGCGATCGATGTTGAACTGAAAAGAACGAATATCTCCATTGCAAACTTACGGATTACATTGCATGAAAAGAAAACATGGGTAGCGGGGCTACTCCCCGCACCCTTGTGAATGAGACTACTCACTCATGACAAGAACAAAGAAGGAGGCGAGAAGAGAGAGAGAGAATGTCATCTCCTCGATGATCTTCATGCTTCACAGGTTGCTCGATGATGAATCCTCCTCTTCTCACCTTCTTCGGGGATGAGAGATGCAGAAGCTTTAGGATGGAGTGTGGATCTCAGACCGGCAACCTCAGGGCGATAGATGGAGGGTGGAACAGCCCTGGAGCAGTAGATGCAGCCTTTGGATGTTTGAGACTTGATTTCTTTTTCAGGACCCTTTGGGTCTTATTTATAGGCTTTAAGTGAAGTCCAAACGGTTTGGGCAGTTTTGGGTCCAAACGGTCGTGAAGACCGTTTGGGTTCTGAGACCGTTTGGGCTCTGAGACCGTTTGGATTTTGAGACCGTTTGGGCTCTGAGACCGTTTGGACCCTAAGACCGTTTGGACCCTGAGACTGTTTGGACCCTGAGACCGTTTGAACCCTGAGACCATTTGGGCTCCATGCGGTCTCGGGACCGGTTGCTTCATGCGGTCTCAGGACCGGTTGGCTTCATGCCGTCTTGAGATTGTGTGACTCCATACGGTCTCAGGACCGGTTGGCTTCATGCGGTCTTGAGACCGTGTGACTCCATGCAGTCTCGGGACCAGTTGACTCCATGAGGTCTCGGGACCGGTTGTCTGCATGCGGTCTTGAGACCGTGTGACTCCATGCGGTCTCGGGACCGGTTGGCTTCATGCAATCCTGAGACCGTGTGACTCCATGCGGTCGCTTCATGCGGTCTTGAGACCGTGTGACTCCATGCGGTCTCAGGACCGGTTGGCTTCATGCGGTCTTGAGACCGTTTGGGGCTTTTGTGATTTTTTTGTGTTTTTCTGTAAGAATAAAAAAGAAAAGAGTTAGTCTAATGGTGTATTTGTAATAAAGGAAGAAAGTTAAGGTTTCTAACTAATTTATCTGAGAAAGAGTAAGGAAATCTGCGGAAAACTATTAAGATAACATCACAAAATGGGAGATTATCACCCCCCCTAACTTAGAGTCTAGCTTGTCCTCAAGCTAGATAGAGCTGAGGCATGTAATGGCGAGGCTATTTTATTTTAGTTAAGATTTCCATACTCTTGCTCCAATTCTAAACTAGAGATCTCCTAAGGTTGTATTGGAGCTTTTGCTTGCCTTAACTCTTTCAGGTATTGAGAGTTTCTTGGATCTCAGGTTTCTTCCATATCTCGTAGCTCGCATTGGGACCACTTTTTATTATGTGCATGTCGTTGTCTCTAATCAGTTTTATACTTCTCTGAAAATCTTACCGGAAGCTAGAGTGGGTATGAGGGTTGGCTAAAGGCTTGTTGTGTAACACCCCCTTCAAGTGGGGGAGGGGTTGTCTATGCTTTTAGGATCTCACTACCGGGCACGATACATCTGCCTTTGTGAGGGAAACTGAATGTACTGGCCGGGCAAGTCCTTTATCAACCTTTTCATATATTTGGAGACCTTAGGATCTCGCTACCGGGCACGACACCTCTACCTTTGTGAGGGTAGCTGAAAGTACCAACCAGGCGAGATCTTTATTGGCTCTTCATATAAGTCTTTATGCATGGCACAACTCTCATGGTTTTATTCAACACTCTGGCTTTTATTCGTAAACTCCCAGGCTTAGGATTTGGATTTTTAGGGAAATTGATTGGGTGGCCAAGCCTCTTTTATTTGAAGAGAAGAAAGTTGTTCTTAGAGTTTCTCGACATGCACTTATTTGGTTTCTACTAAGTGATCCACTTGCGAGGCTTCTTGATTTGGATGTCACCTGATGTCCCTCTCGTCCTTGAAAGTGTTTGGCTTATTTCAGCCCTGATGTTGACATGTGGAGAGTCAGATGTAGAAAATGAAGAAAAAGCATGAAAATCGAGTGTGGAGAGAATTTATTAATTCGCCATTACATGTCTATGTGCTATTCTTGTTATTACTTTTGAGGACTAACTGGATTCTAAAGTTACCTGGGGATGACTTTGTTCCAAGAGGGATGTTATTCTTTATGTGCAAGGTTTATTTTAACAGGGAAATTACATTAAAATGAAAATTAAATGTGCAAAGAAAACTATAAAATTTGTACATAATTGAAAGAAAAGGTAGAGAGGGAAGGATTTAAAAATGATACCTCACCCTTGTCCAGTGTACTCCCCCCCTAACTTATCACTCACTCTATCCGCAGAGTGTCAAAGTGATAGGTTGAGAAGTACAAGGACAAGGGCATCAGGCTTCTATTAGACCTTTATTGGCACCATGTGTGCAAAAGAGATTAGAAGAAAACTTTTCACGTAACGTGTGGTAATCCACATCTGTCATGTCCTCTACTGGTTTTCCAAGGACCATGATGGTGTATATCCAATAGAGGACGTGGAAACCATAGTCGTTTGACTCGCGAAGCTACCGGGGACATTTGTGGCTGAAGATAGGGTGGTGAAAGTGTTCTTTACCGTATGCCCGTGTGTGTGTGCTGAGAAGGTCGTACAGTTGGTCGGCACACACCTTCGCCACCTCCTCCATAGGCGTTCTTGGTGTTGTAGTATACTGTTGCTGATCTGGATTGTATTGGCTGTCGGAACTGTTGTATATGATTGTTGTTCCGTCATGAAGATTTGTTGCCAACAACATCCAATGTTTTGAATGAAGGAAATGAAGCATGATAAACTTCAGAGTCGTATGTTGTAGGAAGGAAATGAGTGCCTCAGTCATTCCGAATTTCTTTTGCTTTAGGAGATCGTCCTTCATATATGCGGATGCCATATAGGTTGTAGGGTGATTCTGTCTGAGAAGAAATTGATAGGCGGCCATCAAACTCACAGATAGAGACCCTTTGAGCTGTACAGTTTCTCGTAGCGCATCTACCATGACCATAATATCGCCGGATATGAAAACGAGGTCATATTTCTCGGCGTAAAGCCTTGACATGATGAGGCGCTGAGGTCAAAATTGGGGAATGTTGGTGAAATGGCAGACAGGGGGACCATTTGTGAAGAGGATCTATTGATGGTTGCCCCGGTTAGCAACTCAGTAACCCCTTAATCTTCCACCAGATCGAAAGAGAAAGGGTCCCAATTCTTCTTCTCGGGAACCTTGGCAGGTTGTGGTTTCTCCAACTCCTCTATTGTTTGCCTGAATGGCCATTTTGGAGGACATTGGATGGCCGAAAAGAGGTAGCGAGGAACGTCGTTGGGTGCCATAGTTGGGTCCTTGAAGAACCTTCTATCACATATTAGCTCCATGGCGTAACGACCTCGCAAAGAATGAAAATCCTTTGTGGCCAGCTCAGTAAAAGGGATTTGTTGGTTGAGCGCTAGAATGTGACGTATAGCGTAGAAAGCACAATCCCTAGATCCCTCTTGAGTTTGGGCATGTGGGTTGATGATTTGGAACCATGGTTAGTTACAACCATTGCGGAGGGATGGGCATGCAGCCCAGATTAATTTCAGTAGCCTGAAAGGGATGCACCTGGCCTCCCCAGCTTCGATACCAGCAAAATTAATTATTCTGTCTCTTAGTTCAGTGGCACAAAAATTGTACACCTTGGCGTCTCAAGCCGCGGTGTCTACGATCATTCGTAGCCAGTGACCAGAGACTTGAAAGGGCACAGTAATATAACGTGCCTTTTTGGCAATACCCCTCTGCAACCGCTCGAAGGATTTGTTTTGTAAGTCTTTATATAAAAGACTCATGGCCAGAGCAGGTGAAGCATTAAGTACTGGTTGCTGTCGTTTGGAGCTTCTGTAGATTTCGATAGAATTGGCAAGGAGGACATGGAAGATTTCCATCTTCACCGCTGATTGTGGTCGAAGGATGGTGCGGAAATCTTCACGGGTCAACTTGCGCTGAGTCTTTGTATTATGGTATATAACATCGCCCCCTTCTTTGTCATCGTATACTATAGTGTTTAGGATGAATATATCTTGAGAATCTAGAGTAGAGATGGCTGCCATATCTAGATCGTGCATCTTGTCCGGTAGAGGTGGCGGCAGGGGAAGCTCTTACGGAAGGAGGGAAGAAGTCTCCTCCAAATCATCAATGTAGCGTTGCAGATCTTCTTCTTTATCAGAATCAGAAGCAGAGTCAAGGTCTTCATCTGTATCTAAACTGACTCTTTTGGATTCTTCGTGTTCTGGGGGAAAGGGCACCGATTGTTCTGGTGTAGAGAGAAGTTGAGCTAATGATGCTTGTTGTTGACTCGTGCTGGTTCCAAATAAACATTGTTGGAACTCAGTGAAAGCTGCTTCCTTGGCAGTTTCCCCCAGAGATCCCATTCCGGAATAATCAAGGAATTGATCCCCATATGACATATTGACGTTGTAATTGTGAGTAGGGGATTTGGGATCGTTATCACCGTTGTGGTGATCTTTCTGTTGCTTCGGTGCAGCTCCTTGACTGGGGCCCTCCCCAACATTGTCGGGGTCGTCAGATTTATCGTCTGAGGAGGTGCTATTATTGGAGTCAGTCGAGGAGTCAGAATCCTCATCTTCATTTTCTTCGTCATCATCTCCTTCGTCTGCCGCCTTGTCTGTTTTCTTCTTTGATGGAGGGTTCTTGCACTGTCGGTGGAGTGCTTGTATCTCGTTGAAAGCCACTTGCACATGCTCGTGTGTTTCAAGAAGTGTGTCGTGGGATTCTTTGAGATATGAATAGCGAGGCTCGGTGGAGAGGAGTCGAGTAGAGAGATATGTCACTTGAGTTCGTAGTTGGTTAATTTCGGTGTTGGATGGCTCCTCTTGGCGGTTATTTAGTTGTGTGAGGGTGGTGTTGATGTCATCCAAGCATGTGCTTAAAATAGTTTGTTGCTGCTTAAGCTCGCGCAGAGTTTCTGGCAAAGGTTGATTTTGCACAGAAATCTTGTCGACTTGCTTGACCAGATCGTCTTGCTGGCCTTTCACTTCAAGCACCAACTTTGGCAGTTGTTGCAGGCGGTCGTCGAGGCGATCAACTTTCATGGCCGCTACTTTCTGTTGTTGGTGGATGCTTGAGATGATGCCTGGCAAGGCAAGGTTTGTGCGTCAATCTTGGCGACCTGTGTAGATAGACCCTGAACACAAGACAAAATAGATTGTAAAATGTTAGGAGGGTCGGTGAGGAGGTTTCGAACAGCGTCAAATTGACGTCTGAATTCCTCACCGACGTTTGTGAAATGGACCCCAGATGTGCAAGGGTGGTGTGGCTGGTGTCGGGGTGGAAAGGTGGTAGTGCCTTGCAAAAGAGACACTGTTGATGGTCCCGCGAACTGCGTGGTGACTGTAAATGGAGTTACCTGTGGTGTCAGGGTGGTAGTGGATGAAGAAAATGATGATTTTCTGGGTGAGAAAATGTTGAGGAGAAATGGGTGGAGATGGGAGCGGAGTATGTGAAGCCGGGTGTTTGAACAGAAAAAGGGGTGCCCGGGGAGAAAGATGGTGAAGTGTAAGATGTGGGTGGAGGGATTGTTGTTGGGATTGTTATGGAGGAAGGTGGGAGGGTAGTGGATGGTAATGTGGTGCGGTGGTGGTGGTGATATCATCATGTAGGCTCATGATGAATGAGTCTAATGATGAGGTAGTGATTAGTTCCTCCGGATGAGGGTGTTCTGTCTCCGGTTGTAGTTTTGATGTTGGCATCCCCGACAGCTGTGGTGGTTGTAAACGTACCTTAGATGGCCCTTTAACTGGTATTTTTGTTACCCTAGCTGCCATGGCGGTAATACTAAACTCTTTCTAGCCCGCTTTGATTGTCTTCTCTTGTACTTTGACTGAAACTAGGAGTTTGGTAAGCTCTTCGTCAGTAAAGAGAAGTTTTTCCTTGTCGTAGTCCGTGAGCTCTAGAAGAGGTAGCAGAGTCCTGGAGGATCTGACTGTTGGGCAGAAAATGTTGTATAATTCCGCATCCTTTTCTTTGATAATATAAGAATTTTTCAAAGTTTGCTCGTTAATAAGGATGTCACCCTTGATATGTGTGCACCTGGAGAGTAATTTGTCCATCTTGAGATATTTGGTCATGGAAGTTATGTGCCCGCCCATGCAGATTTCTTTCCCTATGGCGTAAGTTGAAAACTTTTGTATCATGTGTCATCCAATGTTGATCGGCATTCCATGTAGAATGGACCAAAGGAGAAAGAAGTCAGCAGTGATAACATTTCCTCATCCTGTTCTGGGAAAGAGCACACTGGTGAGAATCTTGTGAAGCGTGCACACTAGTCCAGAATGAATATTGGAGGCTTTGCATGTCTTTGCATCATAGGTTGGGATCCCTGTTAGGGATTTCCAGAAGTTGTCTGTTGAATTTGGAGCTCTCCATGCTGGCTGCTTTGGCCTTTTTTATATGCTCTGGGTTGTCTATAAAGATTTCATTCAAAAGATTTTCTGTTATGACAACGTTGTTGCCAAAAAGCTTGGTGACCAGCCTGCGGTCACCTCCGTCCCTTGCCCTGTGCATAATGTCCACAGATTCTTTGGTCAGATATGTAAAGTATTCTGATGTGGGTTCGACGTATGAAATTTCAGGTACAAAGCACAATCTTGAGAGATTGACGTTGTCAAGCATGGTGAGGATTCTGTCATATATCCCCATCTTGTGCAGTACGTGTGAGCAAACGTACTTTTTTAGTTTTAGTATTTTGTCGATGGATGGGAGGGTGTGGATGAAAAGGTTTTCTGGTGGTGGTGCAGTGGTGGTGAGTACCGAGAAGATAGGGGTAGGGGTGGTTTTAGGATTGGTAGTGGGGGTGGTGGTAGCGGTTGATGGGATATAGCCTGCTAGGGTTTGTTCCCTAGAAGTGGCGGGGTGGACTTGTTTTCTTGCCCACTTCTTCTTTGAGGGTTGTTCGGTCACAGTTTCCTGGACCTTTCGTTTCCCCTTTGATCTTTCAGCTGGGGATTCTTCCTCGGAGTTTGGCTCGTATTCGGAGCCTTCATCCCTGGAAGATATTTCTTCCACTTCTTCTTCAGGCTCCTCAGCTAAGCATTTGTTGATGCGGTCAATTTTGCATATGACCGCTATGATGTTGACCTTTGATGGGATCTTTTCGGTCTCTTTATAGGTATCTACAACTTTCTGGAGCTTAGAACGTCCTTCTATTAGTTGCCCCATTGTCCAGAAAGGAGCGTCGGCAGATCGAGTGGCTTCTTTAGCTGGTGATGCCATATCTGAAAGA